>OX371225.1:310913954-312284454 GCA_947310385.1 Nephrotoma appendiculata | reverse complement strand
TATTTTAGATTAATTCAAATGTTACTGCAATTTAATTAAAATAGTTTATAAAAATAAATTAAAGTTATTTCTTTGTTTGTGGTCCTGATTGAAAATCATTTATCTAAAACCAAACCACTTATAAATATAACAAAAATCGTTTCCTCTCAAGTGTTAACTCAATCATCATTTTTTAGAAAACAATTGAATTCTTTATTATTATTATTATTATTATTTATCATTTGTACAACAACAGCAAAAAACATTTCTTAGAGCCATTTAATTTGATAAGATCTTTAATCCGTTTTTTGTCTTCATTCGAGAATTCTATACAGCGAGAGAGCAGAATACAATACAAAAAATAAATTTAAATATAACAGCGGAAATTCACCATAACACAAAAAATATAAGTATTGTTGTTGTTGTTGTTGTGTTGAAGACGTTTGAAGAGATAGATCTAATTTAATAGATAGAAATAGATCAGAGTTTGATGTGTCTAATTTAAATATGACAATAGATCTATCTCTCTGGCTCTCGTCTACATAAAGATGAAATATAAATTAAAATATAATGATTGGGCAGTTTTCGACGAGATCATAATTTTTTTCTTCATCTTATGTACACGTATACGTAAACGTACAAGTTCATCTTGATCATATGTCATTCTTATTTACTGCATAATAATATTTTGACATTTTGAACTTAAATCAGTGTATATAGTATATAAAAAAGGAGATGCTTGACTTAGCAAAAAAAAAAAAAAAATTAGCAGAAATAAATTTTCCATTGAATTTTCATGCTAGTTGACAACATGTCATGTTCACAAATCACATGCATATTCTCAAACATAAGTAAATCAATTCAAGTGAAAGCTTCCTTTATTTATAGTACATATATTTACAAAACAAATTCTTGAAGTTTTCGAGATTAACAGAGTAAAAAAAAAACTAAAAATAATGATGACTTTAAATAAAAATTGTTACAGTATAAGATGATGAAGAAGAAATGAGAAAAGCAGGTGGTTCAGCACAGTATACGAAAATATATACGTAAGACGAGATAATTCCTCTTCAATTCCATATCTAATAATACGAAGAATTTTATTCTCCAATACTATACGTTTATGATGAGTTAATTGGAAATGCTAATTAAAAACAATTGAATTACATTGAATAGATCGATTACGATCGTATTTCAGATTTCTAGATAATTATGATCGACAACAAAATGCATATAATTTTACACCGACGTCGCGGTAATTGGCCTCGCAATTATTTTATCAAATTAATCACTTTTGGGCTGTAAGAAGAGGACATTGCGCATTCCGCAACCAAAACCATGTATTTTATGTGTATTTTCAACCAGGAGATGTAAATATATACGAGTATAGTCAGCAGTAGGTATAATAAAAAGACAAACCAAAAGAAATGTAAATGAATTTGCCATTATAGTGTTACGCCCAACCGAGCATAAATTTAACATTTTTTTTTCTTTTTTTTTTTTGTTAAATTTGAATTTAAAGATGGGAACGATATAAGTTAATTATATAGGTATATTCATACACTTGTCTTGAGATCTCCGCAGCAGCGCAAAAAAAAATTAATGACAATACATTCTAATTAATATCGATAACTTAATTAAAATCAATACTGTAATTAATCTTAAACGTTAACCCAAATAAACATTATAAATACCTCTAGGCATTCAAACTCCTTATATATACATAACACAAAAAATAATTGATGGATTACTTATTAACACACACCTTCGAAAACTTCAAAACTAATAATAGTAATAATAAATGACAACCTAAAAGAGCTACTTACAGAATCGTCTCTGTAGAAAAAAATCCACTCCACATCACAAAATTTTAATTAACTTCGGTCGAAAATTGAATAACTGAAACATTTTTATATATATTTGGACTGGATCGCTCGAAGCGATATCTCGCGTTCTCCTATTGTTTTTTCTTATACATTTAAACAAGAACTATTTTGTCCGGCGCGCACCTAGATCAACATTACACAGAAAATAAAAATCAATTAATATCAATTATATACTTTCTATTTACTTTCATTCCGATATACATACACACATAGTACATAAATAGTAAAATGCTAATTTTTTGCTGTCATTTTAATATGAAGCATTTTTTTTTTTTTTTGTTATGAGTTGCGAACGCTGAAATCACGTTTTCTTAATGTATTTTAGCAGAGTCATTGAAATAAATTGATGAAAATATGCTCGTGCACGAGCCCATGGGCAAAATGGTTTTGTATCGCGATTTACCATCCTATCTATATATAGAGTATAAAGTGCCCAAAGTGCAGCTTATTTGGAATAAATAAATAATTGAACAATTTAAAAATAGTTTTTTTTTATTTTGCACAATTGAATTTTGATCGAAAATTGTTTACAATTTAAATACCGATCGACGATTTTAGATTTTTAGAATTATGGATTTCAATTTAGGATCGTAATGGTTGTGTGATGTACATGCTAATTAATATATTTAAAATTTACGTTTAGTTTAAAACATTTCATGTGTTTTCCATTAGCATGTCGATACTAATTAATTGATTGCAATTTTTTAAGCTCAATACTTCACCCAAGACGTGTTTTTGGCATAGTTTGTATATCATGATGTGCCGGGTGAAAGAATCAATGAGTAATTTATATGTGGTATACTCAAAGTATCCGAGTAAGTTCACTTCTACAGTAGCACACACAATTGCGTTAGTAAGCATCGTTTAGAATTGAATGCTTCCTGGTGGATACGTGATATCGAAAGACTAAGGTCTAGTATTGATATTTGGGATCATAACTCATTCATATTGATGAACGAATTAAAGAAACCACCCCCAACATAAATTTCTGATAAATTAATCTAGATTGAGTTTGCCGAAATCCAAAATTTTGTTCTCAGCTTTTCTACATAACTTTAAAAGTGGTATATGGAAACTTTTTAATCATAAACTGATGAAAAATAACATTTCCAAAACCCAATTTTAGAAATCTATTTCTATCCACCAAACCAAATTGCATCACAATCTGTTAATAAATCTGGCCTATCTGCGACCCAATTGACCATATTCCAGAACTTCTAAATACGATTTCCATTAAATAATTTCCATCCAGCTAAGATTGCATTTCCATCAGTACACTATAACCTCAAAAGGGAAATTCGAATTCGAGAAACTGATTTATTGGCGTATATCCTCAATGATAAAACTTGTTACATCTTATTATATTTGATCTTATTTATATAATTGTTAATACCACATAAAATTAATAAATTAACTTTCCAACATAAGAGTTATAATTATTTTATTTATATGATTTATTTTATATTTTATAGCTTATTTATATTTTAATTTACAACGTTTTATTATAATAATATTTTAACACACGTCTTACGTTTTGGAATCCCTTGAAAAAATAAAACCCGTAGGAATTTTTCATTCCTACCGGTTTTATTTTTTCAAGGGATTTCATGGCACTTCATTTTACTCATTCAATCCAATAATTCTGAAAACAAAAATCGTTACATAAATTCACTAGTAGAATAAATTTGCTGGTTGAAGCACCATACTAGCCTTCCCTCTAGTGATTGAACAAGAACGATACACATTATTCAAAACGAATTGGTTTTTTAGCGCTCGCTCTTGCGAGCAAGCTTATACAAAGACTTAGGCCGCCTGTCTGTTGGCACTATCACAGCAAAAACTATACATACCAGAGAGCTCAAAATTTGCACACAGATAGATACTACTCTAAAAAGATCACATTTAAAATTTGGGAACTCTAGGTCAAGTAGTTTTCGAGATTTTTCTAAAAATAGAGGTATACAGATGCGGCTGTCTACTTTTTTTTTAAATTTTCAATTATCATTCTAAGCATACTTTTATCTATAATAAAAAGAGTGTTATTTCAAAACTAGTTTCTGTAATTTTTTTTTGATTTTTTGATTGGGCTAATTTGTTGTATTAGCACCTTAGTTGTTTCAGAGGTTTTACACCTCTGTCCGTCCGTCTGTTGCATTTTTCCTATTTTATCGAGCGCTTGTCGGACAATTTCAATTGTCCGCTTCTACTAGTTTTATATATAATTCATCCTGACCTTGATTTAAATTATACAGTAACGTCTCGTTTGAAAGTTACTCGTTTGGTGGTGTTGAGGTTGGTGGTGTTGATATATCCGTGTTAATATAATGGTGTTGATGTATCCGTTAAATTGTCCGGTTGTTGTGATTCAATAAAACACGGTTTAAGTCGATTTATTTAAACTGTTGATTCAACACCCTTGATTAATAGAGTAAAAAATCACCTCTTTTGATTGTCGGAAAAGGTTCCTCACAAGGAGGTTGTAAAGGACGTCGTAATGCATCCGTTTGTACTAAAACAGATTCACAATTTGACAGATTGTTGAAAATGAAAATTTGGTTTTTGGCATGTCGTGAGGCTGTTGATGGTTGTTTGTATATAGTTAAATTGATTTCGTAGACGACTAACGAAATCAGATTGGATGGTGTACTTGTTCAATATAATAAAATCTGCGGGCAAAAGAAGATTCTGCCCATACACTAATTCTGCTGAAGAGCTTTAAAAATCCCCTTAAATGCATTTCTCAATCCAAGTCAAATAATTGGAACAGATTTTGTCCACTGCGTATTTGTTGCACACATAATTGCAGCTTTTAACGTTCGGTGCCATCGTTCGATGATGTCGTTACATGCAGGATTATATGCTTTCGTTCGTTTGTGTTGAAATCCTAATACTTTATGGAAATTTCATTAAAGAGTTCAGATTCGAACTGGGCACCTCTGTCGATAGTGATGCTTGAAGGAACGCAAAATCGACTAAACCATTTGTTAAGTAGGGCATCGGTAATCGTGTCTGTTCACATGTTTGCAATTGGAATTGCTTCAAACCATCGTGTGCACCTACCAAGCATCGTGAGACAATAAATTTTGTCTTCAGACGGTGGTAGAGGTCCAATAATATCGATATAAACTTCTTCAAATGTATTACTGGTTAGTTGGTATGCACCAATTCTACTCTTAACGTGTTCGGTAACTTTACATTTCTGACAAACAATACAGTTCCTTGCTCACATTTCTTTTGTTATTGAAGGCCATATGAACTTTTCATAATTTCTTTTATATTTCCCTAATTCAGGGATGTGATAAATTATGATAAGAATTGAACATTTGTCGTCGGAATGGTTTTGAAACAAATGGACGTTGATTGCCATTCGAAATGTCAATTTTTGAAAATTTAAATTTGAAATTGATTCGATCAATGAGGCAAATTCTTTATCTGATTGTTGTGCTGCTGCCAACAAAACGTAATCAATTGTGGTTCCAATGTTCACTTGTTGAATCCGTAACACTGTATCCGCAACAAAATTAGAACTTCCCGAGATGTGTCGAATATCGGAAGTAAATTGTGCAATTATATCCAAATGATGTCGTTGTCTAGGTGAGGCTTTGTCCAAATTTTAATGCAATGCAACTGTTAGAGGTTTATGATCCGAAAATAAAATGAACTCTTTTTCTTCAATACAATCTTTAAAGTGTTTGATTGCTGCATATGCTTCCAGGAATTCTCTGTCGTATGTGCTGTAGCGTATTTCAGCCGCTTGTAACTTACGTGAGAATAAAAATAAAAGTTCCCAAGATTTTTCTTTAAGCTGTTGTAATACTGCTCCTACAGCTAAATCAGACGCATCAACAAATATTGCCAACTTTGATTTTGCAATTTCTAATGCTTTAGATGTTACATCAGTCCAGGGAATTTCTGATTTGTCCTTTTTTCGACCTTTTAAAAATTCATATAATGGAGCTTGGTCTGATGCTGTGTTAGGTAGAAAAATTTTGTATTAATTAATTATTCCCAGAAATCTTAGTAAACCAATGGTTTTTGGATGTGGAAATTCTTGAATTATTTTAACTCTTTGTTTGTCTTGTGTTAAGCCCTGATAAGAAATTTCGAAACCTAAAAATAATAATTTATTTTTGACGAATTAACATTTATTCAAATTAATGGCGAGACCGGAATCGTTTATTCTTTGGAGAACAATAGAGTATGTACGTGTTTTAAGTGTTCTTCCATATTTTTTGATGCTATGAGTAGATCGTCGATATATGGGAATATGAACCTTTAATCTCTGAACAGTGGATGAATCAATCTTTAGAAAGTTTGTGCAGCGTTTCGTAAACCAAATGTCATACGCGGAAACTCAAATAATTTAAAGGGTATAATTATTGCCGTTTTCTCAAAATATTGTGGTTCCACCGGGACGCTCTAACTAAATCAATTTTAAAAAATATGGTATAGGATTCGAGCTGATGAGTAAAAGCCGTATCAAATGGGACTCTGCACTCCATCTCCCGTAACAATTGAGATGGATTTTTGTCACCCAACTGCAACCCCGAAAGAAGGCGATCGAGTTTTATTTTGGCTGATTCACTCAATCTTTCGATAATTGTAGCCTTTAATGTATCATATTTGTTATTATTTGGTGGTCTAACTATTTGTGATCGATTTCATGGTCACTACCGAAAACAGACATTGTGGTGTTTCATTGTGATTTTTTCGTGTTTAGTTTTTTTTTTTTGTATTCTTCGGTAACTCGACCATGAGTAACCGACCACAGTGGTGAAATTTCATGATTCTGAAAACTCTGTTTAAGAAAACTATAATGTGGGTCTTACTTCAGCTCATGGAATTTTAATTTGAATTTTTCGACTTATAGATGGCTAATGTGTAAGAATCACAACAATCAGTTTCGAACAGACGAGATTAATGATTTGAAAAAATCAGTCTTCTCATCAGGTCGCGACGACTGATGTTGTTTATTACATTGAAATATTTTCTATATATATAGAGCAATACCATGTAATTGTACTACTAGCGAATTACTGCGTAGCGTACGAAATTTTGATTCTTTCACATTTCCATCTATATTCTATTTTAACAATTAAACTTTTCGAATTCACGAATTTTTTATATTTTACTTTGGTTTTTATCAATTGTAATGGTGTATTGTGATTGTTCCGTATATTGGTCTATTTCAGCGCTCTCGAATTAATTACACAACCGTAGGAAATTCTTCCATTTGCGTCAATCTGTATGACAACGACCATGATAATCGACACCTACTTATACACAATCAACTTCCCAACCACCCCATACATTTTTCTTTCCTTGAATTTTAATTGCAAAAAATAAAAGTTAATTTTCTCTTTTCGTGTACTATATAGTGGTGATTGGGGAACTTAATCAGTTAACTGATGTGTGGCATAAAGAACAATCCAGAAAACATTTTTAAAATTTTTGTGAATATAAGAATTTTGTATCTACACCCGAATTTCTCACAAATAATCACATTTTTCAGACCATTTTTCGTCAAAAGATACTGGGTACCAACAATTTACAGTGGGATCCTTTTATCTGTTGGGGCATACTCAATTCCATATATAAATAATTTTTCGCAAAACTCATTTCCTAATTCTATGAGGCTCTCTCTAACTCTAATAGTTAGCAAAAAAAGAGATTATTTGAAATAGTAATTGTAATTAATCTTAAGAACACGGCCGCCATAAACGCCCCGAAATTCAAAAAGTCCGCTCGTAAGACTTCATCCATTAGAAAAATTTAAATATAAAATGGTACCTGTTCTGCCTCTGAATTTATCATAGTGAACCATTTTATAGAAGGTTTCACTATATACATAGGTAAGATCAAGCCTTTTTGGCCAGATTTTGAACTTATACTCAACTAATTGGTAAATTTTATTTTATTTGGATAAACATTTCGATTTTACCTGTGAGTACAAATGTGTTAACAAATGATTAGATCTAAAGTCAGCATTCCAAATGCGACCTTATAGAAGTGTGATTTGCTCACACCCTCAAAAGGGCTAAACGGATTGAGTAAAAGATTTGCCCACTCTATAGCTGTGCACGAAATGTTGTGTCTTAAAATTATCAATGTCCATCAAATGATAAATTAACTTTTAGAGTTAAATCAGAAAAATGAGCTTAAAGCACTCGTAGCTTTCAATTTAAATAAATGAGCTATGTTTGTCCACATATTAATGGATTTTGTCCATCAAATATTTGTTTTATTCATTTCTGCAATGTACGGAATTTTAAAATTTTCGTTAGAATTGTTGACCTAAATTATTAATTTAAATAAATCAAATGTGTCTTTTAGAATTATGACAAGTTTTAACTACCATCAAAGGCTCAAACTTTAAAATTATGTAAAGCACTCTTATTGTCAATTTAAAGAAATTAGTTGTGTCGTAACATTTTCGTAATTTAACTCAAAAGATTCTAGAGAAATTTTAAGATTCCGTATTAGGGGGTGTGCAAAATTGTTTAAGAGGTGGCAAAACTAAGTAGAATGTAAGACGTAATCCACTTTTTAATTCGTATTTCGGACCCCCGTCCTAACTTCCCACACACTGGATTTATTCGAGAAAATTTAACAGTGTAAATCGCTTATAGGATTTAGACACTTAATTCTTTATTTAAACAGGGTCTACTCAATAAACTTCTAACTCTAGCAGTTCGTTGAGAGAAAGTTCAATTTGCTGTTGGGTTATACTCAGTTGTATACTTTGGGAACCTAAGAGCTTATTAATTTTACAAAATAATTTTACTTGGTCTTTCATAGAAGATCTTATTTTCTGTTTTTAATGGAAAATGATAGCCATTCGATTTGGGCAGTGGACCAACCAAACCCATGTGGATATTTTAAAACCACTTGATAGCCCCAAATTTGCCAAATTCTAATATAAGATACAACATTTCGACCAGTTGCTTTAATCAGTATACTAATAGTAATATCAGATAAAATTTGTTTGTTGCAGAACTTATTCTGCAATTCGTTGTCGCATTGTTGCTGTTTGAATAATTAATTCATGTCGAAAGAGAAGGCGCTGGGTTCTGTTTTTGAGAGGAAGAAGTTTTTCACCAGAACAGTTTTTCAGACAAACAGTCGTAGTGCCAAACACTACATTCTAATTTTGACGAATCAGCGAATTTGTTTAATTGCCAAATAAATAGCAAGAAGGAATTAATTTTTTAAAGTTTCAAAGGGAATAGCCACTTTAGAAGAACACTAATACTGACTTGCTAACAGTTCTTTATACTAAAGTATTTGATGGATTGATGTCGGTTCAGTTAAGTTTGAAAAACAACTCTTTTTTTCTAGGGGTAATTCCATGTTTGAAATTGTTTAGCTCAAGAAGTCGAGTGACGTGAAAGTGTATTTCGAAGCTTTGTACCTACCCCCTCCCCCCACCCACCTCTCCAAATTTTCGGGAAGGGTGGCATTTTTATTGCGATATCTGTCGTACGCTGGAATTCAGTTGTCGCGGTTTAGCACAACACCTACATTGCGCGACGACATAGTGAACTACGAGTACGTTCTGCTTCATTGCGTGATTGTTTACTAATTCAATAATTTGTCGATATTATACAATTAAGTTCATGATTAGAATATTAGGTGTTTTGCTTTGGTAAAATTAAGCGGGTATTACTTTAATATCTCAAAGCAACAGTTTTTGGGTTTAGTTTTTCGATTCATTTTAATTTTCCATTGTTGGTAATAAAACATTTATATGTCAAATTTGATCGTTTAATAATTGATTATTATGTAGTTTTAATTATAAATACATTCAAAAAATTTAAAAATCAAAAAAAAAATAAAAATGACCCTCATGCGGGGAACACCATAACTATAAAATGGTTTTATTTTCTTAAAACTAAAAATTGTTTGGTTTATATTAAACTGTCTTCGGTTTTATACAGTGCAATTGTTGTTGTAAGCTAAGCGAGCTTTGCCAAAGCAAAACCGCTATTGCTTTAAAAAATTAAAGCCCTATATGCGCTTTAGACGTAGTGCATAAAAATCTAAGCTGGTCAATTTATAAAACTAAAACCCGCCGCTTATTTCTATGATTACAAACTAGAAATTAAACACCATCTTCTAAACAAATTAACAATCAACACTTAACAATGCCGCGCAATTTGTTTTTGCCAACGACTAAACACAAAACATAGACCCCATCCCACTAAATGCCATACACACACAATAGATATCATAATTCATTATTATATTTCGTTTTCATTGTTAAAAATAATAATAATAATAAAAAACAATTAAATACTGTAAGAAAATGGGCAATAAGACGACATGAATTGTTGAAGAAGACAAATAATAAAAATAAAGAAATTTACACAAATACACAATCAACAGCAACAACAACAGCGAGCGACACAAAAACTTTTATTTTCATTTTCTTACGTGACATTGCAATCGAATAAAGTCTTATAACGTTTACTGATGATTATAATGATGATGATGATGCGATGATTATTGATCGATTGTAGACGACACTATAAAGATTTTGTGTTTTATGCCATTGTTGCCCATATACTACACCATGCTGTTTGTTGTTGCTAATTTTGATATATTCAGTAAATTATAAAAAGTCATGATTTTTGAAGAAATAAACACACACACTCACATACACAAGAATTATTTATAAGATATTTTGTTGTGTCTATATAAACATTAGTCATGGCTCATGGGTTTCGAATTGTATATACGAGTATAAAACACAGATGTCGACGACTAAGAGTAAAAGAGCTGACTTGTGTGCATGTAAATCAGGTCATCGTCAAATTTCACAATATTTTGACTCGTAAACCAAAACAAACTAAGATTTTTTTCATGTTATCAATTCCAATCAATCTTTCGAAATATTTTGTTTTATGTTTAATCCATTTTTGGACAAAACACACAACAAACTATTAAAATATTATTTTTCAATCATTTCGATTCTTTAAGATTTGGTTTTATTATTTGTGTTGTGCCATAAGAAAACCGACAGACACACAAAAAATTTGTGTTGTGTATAAAAAGAAATGTTTGATAAAAATCAATTTCTTATACTTATAATAAATATTATAAAATGAACGATTTTGCTACAACTCAAAATATATTAAATTTTATTTTTATAGTTTTCGAAAATTTGCAGAATCATGATTTTTATGTTGTCGTCGTTTTAGAAAACATAAACCAGTAAATCGACCGACCGCATATACACGTACGAACCTTAATGGCGCAGGCATGCACAGACACTATACACGGTGGGTGGCGAACATTTGCATATTAATTATTGTGGGTACACGGTTTAAATCATTTTTCATTTTCCCGCGCGATTACCATCAAAAAATTATTTCGTGTTTATCTTCCGTTCGAATCTCTGTACGCAAAGAATTTGTTTATTTTGTTTCTCCGCATCGATCTAATCAAAACATTTCACGATTTTTCGGTTTTCAAACCAACAAAAAAAAAACATGAAACGATATTTCCGATAGATCACACATAAAATCTCTTTATACTCGTAGTACTAGAGTCATGAATATTTAAGATTTATTGACAACCAAAGTTGTTATTAGGTTTCTTAAAGTCGTTCGTTTCTCCTACACAAATCGAACACGTGGTCAAAATTATGATTTTATTTTTGTGTACATTCTTGGTTTTCTTATAGTCGTAACGGAGGTCTTAAAAAATTTAATAATTTCATTTTGTCATCGTTGTGCACGAGCGCATTTATGGTTATGTTTACAGGCAAGCAGTGTAGACTGAAAGGTTTCTTCTTCTTATGCCTCACATTTTCTTTACGTACGATTCAAGTATGTGTTCAGGTTCGAATGTTAAAAAAATATATGTAAATTCAATTTTGCAGACTATTTACATTTTTGAATGCCATAGTTGAAATTAATGTTATATACCAGACATTAAATGGTTGATTGACGATGATCGATTATAGCCTGTTAAATTGTCATCAATTTTTATCGATCGAATGAATAATAAACACGTTTTTAATAAAAGTGTAGCTCAAAACTGTTTAAAGATACTTAGTCACCTTAAGCAGGGCAGTTATACATCACTTTTTAAGGCTAGCGAAGCCTTGCTCACTTCCGTTTAATTTTAGCGTAACACAGAGAACATCTTAACTTAATTATGTGCATCAAGATAAGACATTTTTGTCGTAACCATTTACCATAAAGACATATCGACATCGCGAGACATATCGCCAAGACAACAACACTAATGAATGAGTTTTTTTAATAAATTTCTTTACTAACAGGCGGAATTTTAGTAATAAATGTATATTTTAAAAGAGGAAATTAAGATGACTTTGAAATTAAGACAAAATGAATAGACCGAATTATTGTCAACAGTTTAAAGGTTATTTACTTTATTTTGGATACAGGTTTAATTTACTTGAAATCAGTGTTGCCATCACTTAGAAAATATTATAAATTGTACTTATCAAAGTTTCCGAAAGATGGCAGTGCTAATTAATATGAAACTTTGGCTTTCTATCAGGAAAAGAGCGCATATTGCAGGAATATATGGAATGAGAGAAATAACAACAATATTATTGTTTCAACTTTGTGTTCTAAGTTAAACTGGAATACTACAAATTTATCATAAGTGTAACGCAAATGGTAACCATCTATCCGCCTTTTGCATAAACTGAGTCTCTTTATTCTATGAACCCTGTTAGAAAAGTAGCAAGTTTATAGATAATTTTTTTGAATAAGGAAATTAAAAATTATCAAAATAAGTGGTTTTAATTTTAATCAGTAAAGCAGGCAAAAACTTTTGCGCATCACAAAATAAAGAGGCTGAGACCTTAAGGTCCGACATTTGCGTTTTTAGTCGCTTTGGACGGTTTTCACCGGCTGATTCTAGAAAATAACTAATAGAAACACGCAAGCTTTCCAAGTACAAATTTTCCTAAAACGTTTACTGAGCCTTGGTTGTCATTACTAAAGTAATAGTTGACAAATTTGGAATAGAGCCAGGCTGAATGGAACTGAGGCATTTTAAGAGATCAATAGGATGACCAAATTAAGAGTAAATCTACTTCGATACAATTTGGATTTAAAATGGCGTTGCCACCATTTTTTGATTATGGCTATGGAGAATGCACACGGCCATTTTTTAACTGGTTCGGTATATTTTAATCTATTGAAAGTGGATGCCTTTTTATCATACAAACTGAATTTAATTAGTTAGTACCACTTCAATTGGTAATTGTCTAGAACTACATAAGCAACTTATATTGAAATTCAATTTCTTTCCTAATTGGTTGGGAAATGGTTTGGGTTAATTCTGTCTCAATATGTCAATTATATTCTAATTGGTTTGGAAATGGTTAAATTCCGTTCAAACGTCTATTGAATTTCAATCTTCAAAAAACAAATATAATTCTATCCGAACGGTTTGAAAAATCAGTTAATTCTAATTAAATTTACCTTTTCCAAAACTACATGCGGGACTCAATTATTGCAATCTCATTTTCGTACTTCAAGCATGGGCTTCACAAACCCTTCACAAAGCTGATTATGAATCACTTGTTCACAACAGTGCAATATCAGCATAAATATTTGACAATTACTTTATTCTAGTTCTTGATTCAAGATCAGCACTTAGGGACACTTTTGGAGTAGTATAGTAACCTACTTTAGTAGCAAACTTAAAAATATCGGAAAATCCTGGGATCACAATAATCGGTTGAAAACTTGCTTAGTTTCATAATTTAAATTTGCCATTCCTTAGAAGCAAGAGTTTTTTTTTCTCTAAAACTGAATTTTATAGGTCGGTCAACCTCAAATAACATGACTTTGTTTTAGTACAAGAAGTGTCTAAGACTTATCGTCTAATTCAAGAACTATACGGAAATACAGTAACTGTAAAATTTCCGCTAAAATCGTATTCACAAAATGTAACTCGGCTCTATAAACATAAGTTTTGTTCTAAAACTTTACAGCACCAAATTTGATGACGTAAAACTACACATCAAAATTTGGACAGTGAATGAGCCGTTCCACACGGGATGTCAAATGAAGCGCTGCTTCACGCTTCAAAATAAGTCGTATTTTATATTTAAACTCATAATTTTTTGTGTTGTTTTATTCTGCTCTCTCGAAAACAAAATTTAAACTAAAATCAACATCTCAAAAACGGCCTTAAATTTTTTTTATTTCATTTCTATTTGTGTTGAAGCTGCTTCATGGTGGATTCATGGAACGGGATAATTTTTTATCCAACTCTTTAGCCAATCAAATCTTTATATTCAACTAAGCCCCGCCCAATTTTATCTCGGTTTAGTTGAAATATTTCCATCTTTTGAGCAAATAATCTAACTCGTACCAACATAGTAACAAAAATAACCGGAATTATGAGCAACATTTTTGCTCAATATTTGTTGTTGTTGTTTATTTATGACATTTTTGGAATGAATTTCGCATTAAATAATTTAATTTAAAGTTAATATGTATATAAAATAAATGGAATAAATATGCGAGATGCATTTAAGTAAAACATTTAGGATGAGAAACAAAAAAAATGTATTTTGCTGCAACTGTTTAATATGCAACTCTTTGATACGAAATTATTTGATAATTTGTAAATTGTGATGTGTGTATAAAACCGAATATTGTGTATTTGTAATCCCCAGCCATAGGTTTATTCGATTAAATTAAAATAAAGTACCAATTAATTGAAAACCAAACAGAAATTGTGAACAAAAAATACAAAACAACAGAAAACATATCGCACATCCTCTTAAAACCTGTCAACACAAAAAAAACAGTTTCGAGATAAATGCATTTTAATTTTTTTTTTTAATTGCTAACGCTACTGTGATGCTGAGATTATTCATTATTAGCTTTATAAAATAAATAATCTCAGCATCGCAGCAGCGTTAGTAATTTAAAATGCATTTATCTCAAAACTGTTTTTTTGTGTTGACATTTTTTTAGAGGATGTGCGATATGACTAACCGTAGACAAATTTTTTGAGCAAAAGTTGGTAGAAAAAAGTTAGCTTTTTTTATCTCGTTCCGTGAATCCACACTCACAGAAATATTTTGTGTTGAAAAATGAGTCGCAATTAAAACCGGTACCATAGGTAAACGCGGAAAAAACGAAGACGTAGCTGCTTTTCACATCCCGTGTAGAACGGCTGAATAGCCTCCAAAAATTGTCATTCTCTGTAATAGTTTTCGCTTATTTTTGTTACCAATAATAGCATATCACTATACCAACATACATAAGTTCAAGCTAATGCTAATCGTAGTTTTGTAACACCGCATACCCAATGGAAAACTTATGACTTATGACATACAGAGCAGTATGAAAAATATTTTGAGAAAAAAAAATTTTAGCTCGTTATGTTGGCAAAAAACTTATGAAAAAAGTTATCAAACTTTTAACATTTTGCTTATGAGAAATGCAATGAAGTAAACCGCGTTTGAAAAATTGTTGTTGTTGTTTTTCGAATTTGATTTTAGGTGTTGCTAATGACAACAGAATCATTTAATCATTCACAACACAAATATAACCCTTTTTCAACCAAGAAAATAAAAAAATTGGCGCAATTTTAGTCCAACCCACACAAATGTTTGGGTAAAAAACCATAGTATGTAATGGCGTTGTTGATAAAAAATTTCGCTTGATTTGAAGTAATACCAAGTTAAAAAGGAATTCACAAATGTGTAAGTTGGTTCGAAAAACATACAAAACTAAATTTTTGCCATGGTACTTTTGCCCTACCCGCACAATTGTGTTAGTAAAGTAAATCACAAAAGGGATATGTATAGGTACAAATAAAATACGTAGAAATAAAAATATGTATCAATAAAAATTATTTCTTATTAAATATTAATAATTTCAAAAATCACACAAACATTTTATTTTGACGTTTCAGATTTTGACAAATAAACAAAAAAATATTTTGTACAATGAAGTTAGTTTTGCTTTAATTTGTTCCTATTCACTGGGTATGCTCTTCGTTAGTCATAAGTCATAAGTCTTAAGAAAAAATTGTTTCATCGGGTATGCGGTGTAATTTTCCAACAAATATATGAGTTCTAGATTTTGGTTTTCTTATATACGCCTAAATGTTGGTAATGAAATACATGTAGAAACAGTCGAATCAAATAGTTTGTCTCCCATATACTCGGAAAAAATCTTGTTTTTAAGGTATATAGATAAAAATATCACCAACTGTATTAATATATTGGTTGACAACTATACAATAAGTGCATACTTTTTAAATGTTGCAGTTTTTGGCCAATATAAGTATTGGTTACTAGTAAAAGATTTCGAGATATTAGCCAAAAACTGAAAATTACGTATATGGCCGCAGAAAATCATAAAATTACATTGACAATTCTTATCAATAAATGTTGCCCGAACAATCCCAGTATGCGAGGCAAATTTTAGGCATTTTTTTAATTAACAGCAAATTCTTTCGAAACAAAATTGTATAAATTTGATCGAACTGTCATTGAAATGCATTGCATTGCCAGTCATTTTTTTGATCTAAGATCAAAATTTTGTTTCGAAAGAATTTGCTATAAGAGATAGCCGAGATCTCTCCTGTTTTAAATTCATTTAAATAGTGTAGAATGTACAGATACAATTTTTTCATTTAAACTTTATATTTCAATCAAAAATCAATCTACAAACCAATGTTCATAAGGATTGGTTATGAAATGGCCAGTATGAACAGATCCTAGAATTTTGTCTAAAATTTACACTAAAATCCCTGATTAATACTGCTATCCAAATTTCATCATAGTTCGTTAAGAAATGGCCCAAAGATGGGAAGTTAAATTTCAAGATTTCATTTACCGAGCTCCTTTACTTCGGATCACTTTTAATATTTTATTCCGCTGGGATGTTTTATTTAGTGAAAAAAGAGACACAAAATTAATAAAAAATTGCCGCTATTAAACAAAAAAATTCTCTTTTATGAAAGTGCTGCCATTTGCGGCGAGTATCACAATCTCTTATTTTCCGTTGTCAAATTTCCGCTATCTTATACAGCATAATTTTTAATTAATTTACATAAAGTTCAATATTTTTATGATATTTACTACATATTTATAACGCAAATTTATGTCAATAGTCAAGCGCTGCCATCGAATCTGACAGTTCGTTTTAAAATAAAATACGTATTGATTTACAGCTGTAAACAATGCTGTAAGCATTTCCTGTAAAGGTTACAGCTATAGAATTTTTACATTTTCGGCATAGGACCATTAATTTGGCGGATTTGCTTAATCCAAATTTTCCGACGTTTCCGATTCTGGTAGAGCTTGTAGAAATAAACTAATAAAAATCAATTTAATTTTTTAAGAAATTACTGCAAATGTTTAACGTTTACTTTTAATTATGATAACTTTGATTAAAATCAAGATACTTGCTTCTTCCCACAATACAATTTTTGACAGAGATTTGTGTTTTAAGCTAGATGGCGGCTAAATCCCTTGATGGGATAAAGTGCCAGAGAGAAAGAGAGAGTTAAAAAAAACTTTCAAAATGTTTGTTTTGATCTAAAAAGCATAATTTGTGCCACATTTATATTTGATTTCTAGAAACCATTTTATAATTAAATAAAATATTAAAAGCTCACTGTCATATTGTGATAAATTTCTTAGCTATAACTCGAGTGGAATAATTTTTTTTACCAATTCAATAGCTGGAGACTACAGCAAACCAGTCTTTTTGGGATTGTGACTAACTTCATTCCGTATCAAATTGTTAACACATTATTAACGCTTAAATGAAACATCACGTATTTGGGATTTTCAGGTTTTATAATTTAATTGAAATAACCGCGGGTAATTTTGTACATAATCTTAAAATTGCATTTGGCGGTATATACAAAAACAAACTCATATTTAAGTATACAAAAAAAACACTTAGGTCACCCAAAATTCATTCAACCTCTCATTATACCCGTACATATTGAAATTACCTCCCAAAAATGATAGAAATCGCACGTACAATGATACAAAAAAACATCTCAACACACACTGCCCTCAAGCTTTTTATAAATTAAAATCAAATTATACACAACACAACAGAAGAACAAGTTGAACTTTCGTCAGCATCTTCACAGCATAATAGTTTTTTTTTAGTTTTCTTCTCAATGCTTGACTCTCTTGGTATACATACATACGCACAGACAGTATGTAAATACATATCTATGCTGTAATGAATTTTAAAGTTATGAAACATCAAACAAAAAGTGTTGAAATAAATTAAGCTCATGCTGTTTTCTAAAGGGTCAATTTAAACACCGGTGCGTACATAGTGCGACTTATACAATGTCAATTGAAATGTCTGTCTGGTATGATGAGGCAAAATAAAATTAAAAACTTCTGGGGTGTGACCAATTTTCCAATAAATGTAACTATTTTTTAATTATCATCATTTGTAATTATCACGATGAATTTTCAAATATATGCGGTCGAATGTGTATAGAGATAATTTATGTAACATGAACGCAAATTAAATTAACACCCTTGGCAAAGTGGATTTGTGTCGTTTCGTTTACCATCCACAATCGACTATGTTACAAATTAAATGGATTTTTTGTGTGATCTCGTCTAAAAATTTATTTACATTTTTAATTAGAACGAACCAAATTTATTTATTTTTATTTTTTCTAAAAGTGAAGAAGACAGTAAATATATATATGGACATTATGGACATATTATATAATTATGTATTCACGAAATGTAAATATTTAAATTTCCGTTGGTGTTTAGAAAATTACAAGACGAAAATTGTCTGTCTACATCTATCTATCGATATGTGTACGAGTAGATAGATCCATCGTCTCTCCTCGGTGTAGTGTTTGGCTATTGATAAAATATAAATATTTGTTCGAATGAATATTTATTGGTTAATTACAGATATACGAGTATTTCGTGGAATTTAATATATGCACGTTCTTCAAGTTGTTAGATGTGACACATTTTTAAATATTGCTGCGCGGTGATGTATCTTCGGTAGTGTTACATATATATCATCATGTATGTATACATGCGAGATTTTAACAGAACGTGAGAATTCACATTGTACATAGAAAGATTTACGATGCAGGCATGACAAATTGGGGATATAAATTAAAAACTGGATTCTTAAGCGGTATATATCATATCAGCAAAATCTCCGATTAAATGACGCCCGTATGCAAATCAACCTTGATCTAGAGCTAGACTAATAACCATTATGCCATCCCTATCGTACAGCAATTACTTCGTATACATCTTTTAATTTTTTGTGAATTCATTATTCATGGCACGAGCTACAACAATTTATTTAACTCTGTACAAGACATTGGCTGTTTCTTTATTGTTATTAGTTTTTTTGTTATCACTTTGTGTCATCGTCAGAGCAAAGAAATTATGTTTTCGTAAGCTACAGCGTTATCGAGAAGGTTGTTCACTCAGAAAAAACTATACCAACAAAAAATAGTGATAAGTTTTATCAAGCATAGGGACACATTTCACACATGGGAACTCAAATGTACGAGTTACATACATTTATTTCTTCTCTTGTCTTTACGGTTCTTAATTTTTAAACAAAAAATTCTATAAATTTTATTTTATATTTTCTGGATGAGTGAATTTTAAAGGTTGGTTGGTATATAATATATCCATAACAATGTCACACACATACATACATAATTTAATATGCAGAGAACTTTATAAATATCCATATTTCGTATCCGTGGGTGAGCTCTCGCTCATGTGGGATGGCAAATCAATTTTTTTTTGTACTTTATATAAAAAAATATATATTCGATAAAACAAATGAATTCTGTCATCAAATAAATTATCGCCACACATAAGTGATTTATTTGGTTTAAAATATCTGGTAATTTTTCGTGTGTGATCATAAAATTTATGATCGTGTACGTACGTACTAATATATTGTAGCTGACGACACCCACTTGACGCGGATAACGCAGTGGACTCGCGATATCCGTTCGAACAACTTTTTAAACTTACCGTACAAAAAATCAAATCATATAAACTAACCACAAATGTAAATATTTAACATCACACATAAAATCTCACAACTCGTAACAGATTCTGTAAAAAAAATGTAACATGTAAAGTTTCTTCGACTATATACAAAACTATGTATTTACTTGTTTGGAAAACTATACACAACATAAAAAAATTGAACAAGCAATTAAAACATATTTTTATGTTGTTTAGAGTTGGAAACATTAAAATACACATATATACATACACAAACACACACACAGTTTTAAATAAGACAAATAAATTAAATAATTTTATGTGTATTTAGTTTCAGTTTTTGTAATTTTCTCAAAGTGTTACAAAATTACCGGCATGTAATTTTTTTCTTGTTGTTTGTTACTGTAGTAAATGATTACATGCGTTTATAATTATGAGACAAATTTGACAAGTTGGATTTTAATTTAAATATTTATGAAACTTATGAGAACGAATACAGTGTATTAAAGTGAGCAACCGTGGAGTCCTCCATTCTTCAGCTGCCAACAAAACCCTTTTATTTACTTGTGAAACAGGTCATAACTCCTGTCTTTTCTAAGTAGTTGTTGCCAAATAAATGAAAAGTGAGATATTTTGTATAGAGAGAAAATATGTATGAAAATTTAAAATTAATTTTTTTTTTAAATCTCTTACATCACTAAAATATTTGTTTAGTTCGGCCTCCAGCGGCAAACACAAAAGTTTAAAATACTATAAGTGTTTTTTTTTCTAGGTTGACAAAATCAACGGTGGTGTTTACACGAGTTGCAACTGCAACACAACATTTCCTCGTTTTGCTTATAAATTAATTGGAGGGGAAATATTCCTGTTGCACTTTTTCAACATAAAGTTTAGTTGAGCAACGAGCTGCAATTCACAAATACAAAGACAAAACAATAACAAAATTTATTCGGGTTCGATTTTTGTTTCAAAATTTTATACGAAATGAAAATAGTTTTACACACACATAGAGAAGTTGTAGTGTTGCGTTGCAATGTTAACTTCGTGTAAACAGCACCAATTACAATTTTTGATTTTAAAGATTACTGATCCACAACAGTGTTGACCCCAAATTTTGGCACACATACAATTTTGTTAACGTTTGTTAACTCCTAGTGGCAAGCACTTTAACTAAAAATTCAATTTAATTTACGTAAATCTTAATATTTTTCAATTTGGCTAAATTATTTTAGTAATCATACAAGACAATTTTTGTTGTTAATTTAAAAAATTTAACAAAGCAAAACATTTTATATTTAGTTCTGACTCTCAGAAAACGTGACAAAGCATCTGCTGCATGGTGCGTCGTTTTTAAGGGTTCGAAATGCAAATATCACTGGTGGTACTCGCTTATAGAGGATTCAAATATATACATTGCAAGTTTATCTAATATAATATTTTACTATTATAGTTATTGCCAAACTTCTCAGGTTTGTTTCGATGATGAGTAGCGCAATTTAAACACACTAAATTTATTTTTATAACACACACTATTAACGACAATGTTTTTTTTTGTTTAACTTCGTACGATAAAATATTACATATATTGTTTTAAATATATTATATATACATATATTTATACTTAAATGTTTTCAATTTATGTTGCGCTGACCGAAAAAACCAAATTGAATCTGACTTGACTTACAATGTTCACGCCAAAAAACCGAAAAATAAAAATAACCAGCACCAATGGTACCAATCACACAACTCTCAAATGTTGTGCTTGTGTAACCGGAATTATCAACATTAAGGAATTACTTTAATGGATACATTTAATGGGTTGTGAACTATGCAAGTGTCGCGTAAACAGTTATATTTGAAAATTGCATCGTCTATTGGTCCAAATATGGCCCATTTAGGAATACCTCTTGCAAGACACATAAAATTACTTGTGAACTCATAAACAACTGCAGCTTGAGGATGGGATGTAAGAGATGATAGGAACCATGATAAACTGATGAGCAAATTAAAATTAAATTTCAAAACAAGCATGTTGTTTGTTCGCTTGATATTTGAATAAAACGGTGCTATTGTAGTGCCAGATTAATACTGTTTTTCTTCTGTGGTCAATTATAGTTACATGTGGGTCACGGAACCCTTATTCGCCGCGTTGGCAAAAGCTTCATCTTCTTCGCAGACATTTGAAGAGATAGAGGTGTTGTGGCTGGTTATTTTATTTTATTGAACACAGAAACTTTCAATATATTTCAGAGTTCTTAAGATTTTTCGTTACATCTTCGGCAATAAAATAAAGTTTATTTATTTTCCTATTTTAGGATGTAATAAACCCAAGATATTTTAATTAAAATCATCAATTGAAACATTAATTCAATCCCTCTTCCATTCCGACAGCTACGCAATACTTTAACCCATTATATCCTGCTACCTGGAGAAATCATTCAATCTTAATGATTTTTTTTATTTTGTGACTAATGAGGAAAATTCCGGAAGCAAGTTGACATAGCACCAACGGGTTCCGTTCAGGGGGACGTCAGTTTAAACTGACACTGGGAATGAAACAGTGACAAAAAACAATATTATTTTTTCTAACAACAATAAAGAAATCTACTTTATTTCAATGCAAAATATAATGTTTTCATACATAAATAAGTTAATAGGTATAACACATTTCAGTCTTAATTAATCAAAGAGTTCAATAGTTTATAATTAATAATAAAAAATTATTTTTTGGCGAGGTTCAGTTATGTTATTGAGCATTGTAACCTGACTGTTGTCGTCCCAACAAATAAGATGAATTTTGTCGAAAGAATTATTTAATGCATGAATTGTCACGCGTTCGGATTTTTAAGTTCTTGCAAAGGAGCCTTTTCTACTCGATCTTCACGAATTGTAGCAACCACTTTAAAATCACGATCGTTAAAAATATCCATATGCCCAAAAGAAGTAAAAAAGTTATTCCTAAAAATTATTGATTGTTTAGGCACCAGGTCTTAACAAAAATTTATTGCAATATTTGAGCCCTGTGGTATATTTTTATCTCGATCAGTATTGTCAAAAACAAAAAGCTTAAATTAGTACAAATACGTTTTATTTTTATTTTTAAAACTACATGTATATGGTAAAAATCGCAACAAATACCCATTTGCCGTATTTAATAATACTTCCCAAACGGTTGTGCGAACTCCGCAAATTTACTGTTGACATGGTCAATTAATAGGCGAATTTTATATAAACGATCATTAGAATAAATATTGCGATTGTCGGTAAAATGTAAGAATTGTTTTACGTTTTCAAATTTATTGCGAGACATAGCTCCTGCAACAAGTATGTTGTAGCTGTCTTCCTTGTGTTGCCAGTACATTCAATAACTGGGAAGCTCACAAAACCAGATGCTATTAGTATACCGAAAAATACATATAATTCATCTACTGTGGTTGAGAACTGCATATCGCCTTTAAGGTTCGCATAGGAATTAGTTTCACTGCACATTTGTTCCATAATAGCCGAGTCGAAGACGTCTTTGAATAAATCTACGGGCAACTTTCCGTTTTCGATTAGATTTTCGACATACCAAGACCGGTGCGTTAAAGTTAAATTTGGGATGGTTTCCATTTTAATTGTTGTTTCATCCCAAGACCTTGGCCTTCTTTTTCTAGGTAAAGCAGTTGTTGGTTTTTCTGAAACATTTTCTATCGACATAAACTCAACAGGTTCATTCCCTTCAATTTCACAATTCACATCCTTAAAAATTTCGGTGTTAGTTTGAACGATTGATATATGTAGTAATATAATTTGTTAAATCAATATTTTTGCCTTCAATTATACCATTTATTTCTTCTGGTTAAGCCAGAATTTTTTTCATATTTTCGAACAAATAACACAAAATTAGTGAGCCGATGAGAAATCGGCTTCATTTTCGCGGCACTAATGGGTTTAAAACCTGTTATGTTGTGTACGAACTCAATTTCGGTTTAATTCGTCTAAAATATTTCTTTTCGTTTGATCATCAAAATATTCGAATTCAACTAAATATTTAACCTCATCTAGTACTTCATTTATTTGAGAAATGTCATAATCAATGATTAATTGATATGGACCAGTTAATATTTTTTATACGCTGCGTACCATTCCAAGGGTAAATCGTTTACTATATACGGTAAAAATCGATTTTAGTACAGATTTTTCGATCAGTTTACCATAAAAAATTTCAAAAATAATCGAATTTACCGAAAAATTTACTTAAAATTGACTTTTACCAAATATACTTTTACCCTTGGATTGGTACGCAGCCATAGAAAACTTTATCCAAACTTTGTTTTGAATCACAAATTTTGATTCCAAATCTAGTAGGCGCCATTGTGTTGTTTCAGAAAACACAAACTGAACTGAATCAGGTCACAGTTGAACATTTTACATGTAAAAAACGTTTTATTACATTTTACATGTAAGGCTGGGCAACCCGAAAATCATGCGCAACACAATTTAACACAATCACAAAAGTGCGACAAACAATTAGAAATGAATTCAGAGAAGAAGAATTGTACTAAACAATTCATCGAAAAATCAAATTTGCGAAAGAAAGAAACAATTCATCGAAAAGACTCGTAATGCATATTAAAAAATGTTGATCAATTTTCTCTAACTGTTCAATTTTGTGATATACGGAAAACAAACCAGGACAACTTCAGGTAAAAAAAAATTGTATCGATATTAAGCAGAATTTGAAGCGAACTATTGTGATGAGGAGCATCATTTATTTAAATCAAATTTAATTGTTATAATATTTCGAACATCTCGGGCAAATAGTGTGTTGGATTTCAGTTTAATTTTGAAAATCTGAATCAATTACACACTAAATGTCGCAAAAAAATTGAAAACCTGTTAAATTTCTATAAATTCAACTTATCTGGCACGCAATGGTTCGATGGCCCATTTTTTAAAAATCAGTGTAAATTTCAGGTACCGTACTATTCCGAATAATGTACCCGTCATAATAGTATACCATTGGTACACTATTTGGAATTGCCTACCCGAATAGTGTACCATGGTACAATATATTTGAACAACAAAAAAACTCTATTTTGTTATATTTGTGTGTTTTCTCTATCCTCTCTGGGATTTTGTTATATGTATTTGTTGTTCGAATAATGTATCTGGTACATTAATTTTTCTCGATCTGTACCATGTTAAATGCCTCAAACTCCAATAGTATACCATGCTCCATTATACGGAATAGTATGGTAACTCACGTAAATTTGTAATTTTACATAGGTATGCAATAACTCTTTCGCTATCGAGAACAGAAAGAAATAACCATTTTCTTTATATGCCCCAATCGCCGTAAAAGTGCAAAATGCAAAGCTTGCTTTGCTAGCAGTGAGAAAATTTTCAAAAGTTTCAGAAAAATTTCAAAATCTACGCAATATCGACATAATTTTATTTCGATGAATTGTAAAATCTCCATAGTAAATTCCTTTGGGACCGGAAAAATGTGCGAATATACAATTCATCGAAAATATTCATTATAACTAATATGCTTTAACTTTTGGCTCAGATTTCTGTGAAATTACTCAGCATTGTCTAGAGACTATTCAGGTGGATTTTCATGATGATTAGGCTTATAAAGAAAACGGTTATTTGCTTGGGAAATATATTGTTCAAGCGTAATTGTCTTTTTTGGAGCATCACTTGGCGAGAATATTCATATCTCAGCGCCTACTCAAGAAATCGTCAAGCGGTTTTCTGTTCTAGATAGAGAAAGAGTTATTGCATATCTATGTTAAATTACAAATTTATGATATGCCTGGAATTTACACTGATTTATTAAAAATGGGCGATCGAACCATTGCGTGCCAGATAAGTTGAATTTATAGAAATTTAACACAGGTTTTCAATTTTTTCCGACATTTAGTGTGTAATAACTTTTAGATACAGATTTTGCTTATTATCCCACAATCAACTAATTTTTTGCAAACTTTTTTGAGTTTTCACATTTTTTCCATCATGATTTAGCTTGATTCAAATAAATTATACACCACAACTTAATAATCTTTTTCAAAATCTTCTCAACATCGATATAATTTTATTTTGATGAATAATTGTAAAATCTTCATTTAGGAGATCTTATGGATAAGTACTGATTTTCAACAGGAACTTTTAGGTGAAAAATTTTGTTTCGATGAATTGTTTTTTCCAAAATTGTTTTCATGCACATTTGATTATTGTAAAATTGTAGTTTTCATATTTGCCTTTCGATGAATTGTTTTTCGATGAATTGTTTTTCGATGAATTGTTTGTCGCATAATTGATTATCGCAGAATTTTCAGTGAATCGTAAGGCTGCGGGCCAATGTCAGGTAAAGGTCAATTTTAAGTAAATTTTTCGGTAAATTCTTTTATTTTTCAAAAACTCTATGGCAAACTGATCAGACAATCTGTTCTAAGGCTGCAGGCTAATAGTCGAGTAAATCATTTACTATGGTAAAAATCGGATTTAGAACAGATTATTCGATCAGTAATCCATAGAATTTTTGAAAAGTCAACGTATTTACCGAAAAATTTACTTAAAATTGACTTTTGCCTTAAGTTTGGAACACAGCATTTGCGGTCGCTTGAGTACAAATAAACACGAGGTCATTAACACGTATTAACGAAAACATATTTCCTATAAAATATTTAATTGGTGCACAACCAATCGTTAGTGGTTGAATTAAATTTATATTATTATTATTATACAACCGTAAAATTGTTGTTTTTGACGGATAAGAAAAATGGTCCAGTCAATTTTCCAATATGTAATTATTTGATTTGGTAAAAGATGACGCAACGGTAACGAAAATGTAGTATTTTATTGATTATTTACTTTACGTATGTAAAAATAAGTGTCTGTGGAACACCAAAAATGGAAAAGAAAGATGTTTTGTTAAAATTACTGTATTTAATATTGCTGTGTGACACTAATCTTAGATATTGTGATGGTTAATTTCTTACAAATTTGTTAATATTTCGAGGTCGGTAGATTGCTTTTTCCAGTAGAATTCGATTATTTTTAGTCCAGATGAAGTGACAATCATTCTAAAATCCCGTGTCGCTTCTAAAGCCCAGTTGATCAAAGAAGAGTTTTCAGAAGCCTTCTTTTTCTCAATGGTTTCTTACCACAGCAAGTTTTATATCATCATTTTCAAGTTTAAATCGTTAAAGATGCAAAGTTCCAAAGGAACCCTGTGGAATTTGAACTTCTGAGATAAATAAAATTGATTAGTAATTTTTTTTTTCAAACAGGAAACCTGGCCGTGTCCAATTTTTAAATTATGTAAATTTACAAAAATTTCCCGTGGAATAAATTGAAATTTGCGACAAAATTTTATTTAACTCAAGACTTGTGGTACGCTTTTTGCACTTTTCACTTTAATAGTGTTCGTAGTATGTATGTATATCTCTTATATCTAGGTTTTCAGCCTTTTCAATTAATTGATTTATGGTAATAGTAGCCGAGTTAGCTAATTCCTTTGGAAATCAGTAGTACAACTATGTCAAAATAGTAAGAACAAAGTTGCGTTTTCGAAGATATAGTAACCTCGAATACAAAGAAATTTAATACTCTAACTTATAAATAAACTCCCAGTGTACTATGAAAATACACACCCCCAGATGTTCACCACGACATAATAAAGAACCAAAAAGTGCAAATCAAATTACTTCAGTGGAATGTCTAAGAAATTAAAATCCAAGCATAAAACTAATGTTTATTAGATTTTGCTCAAATTAATTTGTAATTTGATAGTTTGAATTTATTTCATATAAGTATGAGTTTATAGTACTCGTATATGAAATTTCTTCCATTTGTTATTATTTCTTTGGAATTCAATTTGATTTATTACTTAATTATAAATAATAAAAAAATATTTCCCACAATAAAACCCGAATTTTCCCCAAACAGCATATGGGTATATGGGAGAACTATGAAAAATTTTGTGTGGGTTTTCCATTCCCAAATTTAATTCCAAATATGTTTGTGTGCACAGATTTAGAATAAATAAACAGTACACTGTAAACACATTTTTGGTTAACGATAAACTTTATATTTTCGTAAAGGAAGAAAACATTCACAAGAAAATTAAAAAATAAATAAAAAAATATTTAGTGAATGTGACTGGATCCATAAATCTCAAAAGAAATTATATAGAAATGCAATCATAAAATGGAATTTTCCCGGGCAAATTAAAATAATTAAACGAAATGCATTTTAATTGAATTACTCATTTTGTCATGAAACATATGTGCGGTGTAAAACTGTACTTAATAATATGAAGTAGCGTACATCTGGAATTTGTCAAAATGACGTCATGGATAGTAATATGTTAAATAACATTTCCGACAAATAAATGACCTGTGTCTCTAAGTACTTTACATATAGTTCTTTTTTACATAAATAAACAAAAATATCTTTCAAAACTAACCTAAAAAAATTAAGTTTAAGATAAACAAAACTATTTTATACACGACGACGAGTAAACAACAAATTTATCGTCCCCAGATAATCATATAGCAAACACTTAATACCAAAAAAAAAAAAAAAAAAATTCTATACACAGCATATAACTAACTATTCCGAAAAAATACTAAAAAGGAGCAACTCACAAACGTATACAAGCTGTAGCTATACATGTACGTATCATAACATAACATTAACAGAGGAAGAGTGTACATAAAAAAAAAAGTTTTCTTTATAGAAAGTCAAAATGACTATAAGATTATGTTGATATCACAATAATAAAATAAAACGAAAATCTTCCATGTTCCTACATATGTAGATGTTGTATGTTTGTATACTACTGTCGCTGTCTCTTTAAACAGCATAAAAAACTGAAACATATTTTCGTTTTTATTTAAGTTGACGTATCAAAATGTAAATTCTACTCATTTCTTTTCAGCATTCTATTTTATACATATTCATTCTAACAATTTCTTTGTGTAATCATAATAACGAAAATTGTCTTATCTAATATAATTTTAATGCGGTATATAACGATCGCAATGACATATTTTTTAATATTTCGCCGAACAAATCGTGCTCCGAAGTAAATATTTCTGAAATTTACTTGTGTAAACTTATATTGTTTACATTTTTTAGAGTAAAGTTAGTTTAGAGACTGTAATTAAAATGTTATCGTTATTTGTCCTTAAAAGGTCGGTAAGAGCGCTTTAGTTCGTCGGCACACAAGAGAGTAATTCTTTAATCCAAATTGATATGGCTTATAAAAATATATTTTAATGTTTAATTTTAATTTTCAATATAACAAGATAATAGGTATTTGGCGATGTTGTATCGTGACCACTTCTGCCTTTAATTTAATAGGCGACTGACCTGATTTTGATCATTCATTCGTTCAGCTTATATTTTATTGTTTCGCCCAAATGCCCACTACTAGTAACACAAATTTTAAAATAATTACGAATATAAAGCAAATCTTGAGTAAATTGGAAGATTTTTTTCGAAATAGGACAAGTATCACATGAAAGATAGTCAGTGCTCCGTATTACACCACAGCCTATTAAAATTTGCCGAAGGTTGAAAACAATAAAAATGTACCTCGTGCGGAGCGAGTAATACTTCGCTAAATAATAATTTAGAATACTGATTTTAAATTTGGATGAGTTAGGCTAGAACATTTATTTTCACACGGTGGCTATCGGTGGTCGTGATCGATAGTTTACCGATCAATTCTTTCAAAATTACGATATTCATGTTCTTCATGTTGAAATTATGGTGGACTAGAATTAAATGTTTCGACAGAGACCTAGGTTAGTCAATTTCTCAGCTATTTCTTTTTCATTCAACTTGCCCTGATGCTCTTTTCTTCCCATATCTTATTTAGTATATTTTTTAGTGTCAAATGCCATAAAACCATTTTCTCAACAGACAATCGATTCGGTCAAGAACTTTGCCATTTGTAATTTAAATGTTAAATATGAGCTACATCATATTTAACATTTAAATTACAAAATATTCTGATTAATTGTCAAAAAAAATTATTTACCTAAATTTCAACGTTTTGGTTTAATCTTAAAAATATTTCCGATCAAATCCTCTGTATTCACTGTATATTGCAGAATAATCTTCCGCACAGCTTTTTGATCCGAACAACCTCATTAAAATTGCCAGTACGCTACGCTTTACTCTATCCAAATCCTGAACTGATTATCAGACGCTTCGATATAACAATAATTATAAAAATGCTTGATACTCAAATTATTCGAGTTGTCCCAAACTTTTCTGCGTTTTTATTAAAAATTTTATTTTATTTCTCATTGAATTGGTTTGGTCTTATTGGACATTGAGATTAGTAGGAAGACGTTTAAAAACTCGCGGTATGCAGACCAAACATCGTGATGTTTACGACCAACTTGAGCATCGTAATAGAAAGAATAGAATAGTTCCATGATGATTTTAGATGAAGTTTCGCCAAAAACTGGGTGATATCATTCACAAGGAGCGATATGGAATTAATTGTTTCATCAGCTTATATTTGATAATTAGAAAGTTGATATCTTCGCGGTATGATCAAATCACCGTCATTCCAGCTTCTTAACATATTTGAGCAAATATTTGCTCAAAATACAGTTGTAGTTTTATTGTCATTTGACTTGTCAAATTCTTGATTATTTTATTATTCAAACACAAATTTAACTAAAGTAGTGTTGCTTTCGCTAATCCGCTTAGCTTAGCTAAGAAATGTGAAAGCAACAACTTTTGGCTTTAATTTTTGAATGCGTTTTAATTTTTCTGTGTTGATTCATTTTCTTAATATTTATTTTATGAAATAGAACAAATTAAATTCGGTATTTTGCTATGAAATAACAAATGCTAAATTATTCTACAAGATAAATTGTTCGAGAGAAATAGAAAAAAAGACGGGAAAGGTTCGGAACCGAACTCTATAAGCATTTTTGTTGTCTATAAAGATGTGATGTGTGATTTGCGTATTTCAAATATCACGCCCACCCACATCCACCCACACCCACCTAACCCCCCTTACACCCAGCTCAACCGACCTCAATACACCATAACTCAACCGACCCCAATCAACCGCAAACCACCACACCTAAAAATTATTACCACCCCCCCTCCCCCCCACCTCCTAAAATTCATTTCACTCGCACTACCCTATACCGCACTATCCATATCAACACCACCTCCATCCCCACTCCCACACACACACCACACAAACCCTCATCCATCAAATCCCAATTCCCACACCAAACCCAAAACACCTCATCCCGTCCGCCCCCCTCCACCCCCCATACCACCACTCCTACCACCCCCATAACCACACCATCCACACAAACCCACATCCACACGAGATATATTTTTATTCCACATTCACATGCTCTATGAAATCAAAATAGTATAGAAAATAAAAATAAAAATTCTATCAATTTTAAGGAGGGGGGTTAACAAAACCCTACATATCTCCGAACACGCTGAACACAGAAATGTCCAAATCAATAGGGCACTTTCCCATGAATTGCTTGAACTTTTAATGAAAAATTTAAGTTAATATCTTTATCCGTTCTCAAGTTATAGTAGACACAGACGGACAGACGGCAAACCGAAACCATATAGCATTTTTTTAACAAAAATGCTTAAAAATAACGCCTTGCGGTAAACACCATAACCATAAAATGATTTTATTTCCCCTAATCCTAAAAATTTTTTTCTTAACATTCTAAGACAATCGGCTTGAATACAATGCAATTGTTGTTGTAATCTTATGAAAGCAACACAGCTTAAATTGCCAATTAAACATCGACGATATTTTGAGTATATTATGTTGGTCTAGATTTTCGTACAACAATTCACACTCGAATAGTCGCCTTAAAAGAACAAACTTCATTTGTACCCTATAATTGAGAATTTTGCATATTTACATTTTCTAACTCATCCCCCCGATTTATACGGTAGATTGGTTCCGCAGAAAACCGTGAAATCTGAAAATACCGTGAAAATCGAAAATACGATTTTTGTGTGAAAAACTGTATAAACCGAAAAAATACCAGTGATAAAGCGAAATCGTGTAAAAAAGTACCGTGTTAATCGGGATGGGTTTAGTAGGCCACAATTTTAGAAAATAATTTTCAATAACAAATAACTATTAGTTCCGAAAACAGAAAGGGTTAAATATCCTTTTTCCAGCATTAGAATGTTCTGGACAAATTACGGGGTTTGTCCGATAAGATGACCGCGCGTATTCTGAAAATTAAAGAAATTATAATTTTTTCTTAATTCTTCTATAATAATGGTCCTATCTCAACACAGTTACATTTTCTAATAGGTTTAGCTTATAAATTCATTGTTCTTGCAAAATAATTTTCTAACAAAACTTTTAGCTTTTATTAACTAAATGCCATTCACTTAGTCAGCGGACAGATAGCGTTTTCATCGAATCCGAAAATAACTCAAATTTAAAAATATCGGATGTAAATTGATTCCATTAGCTTACGAGGCGGTTTCGAAATGACTCTGCATCCAAACATGATTGATCGTAATCACAAATTTTTCTTAGACAACATAAACATGAGCCATAAATTGTAAAATATTTAAAATAATCTAAAGTGGAACGATATTTTGGCCGAAATGATAGTAAGAGTCATTTGTTCATTGTTTGGCCAGTTTTCGACGTCTGGTCATTAACGCTGTAAGTGAATAATAAAATTTGAAAAAAATTATGTGGAGTATTGAATATCCCGCTTGGACAGAATAATTTAAATGCCTGTTTAATAGAATTGCAAATCATTCATTAGTTTAGATTCTTAAGTTTGAAAGCGTTTTGAATTGTCTCTGTCTTTTTCAAATTCATCATTCGGAGTCGTTTTGGTTATTTGTTATTGAGGGATAGGTCACTAACTCTTTTCGTTAGGGTTATTCATATGTAACGATTTGTTGAGAAAATTAAATATACAAAAATAGTGAGTTCTTAACGAGTTCTTGCATTAAATCGTTACGGTACAATGACCAAACGAAAATAACGACCGTTCAATTTGCGAAAATATGAAAATTGGCTGACATTGTAGAACCAACCGGTCATAATCGTACCCAAGTGTTGAATTGTTGTAATCAACACCCGACCCTCTTTTAAAACAAATGTCTCGCGAAAAATTGAACCTACCAGATGTGTGATAAAAATTGTCTTATATAATCCAAATTCATTATTCCTGCTTAAATTTCAGAAAATCAACATGGTTAATCCTTATTAAAATTTTTTATCTTCATTACAAAAATTGAAGAAGCTCCTACGGAAGCTGTCACTTCTGGTATACAGATGTCCGCTTCGCATGGATCTCCCAATATATAGAAAAAGCCTTAGTATGAAGTTTTATTCCGAATAGTCAATCCGCCTGGTCTGTAGAGATTCCGAAATTGGGTGAAATGTAGTTTTTATTTATCTAACCTCGTCATTTCCGGTAAAATTTATGATTAATGTATTAAAAAATAAATTGGTTTGAAATTTAATTTAATTTTTAATCTTAATTTTTAATTGTTTTTTCGTAAATGCTATATACTTTTCAAAAAATTTGCAAAAAGCTCCGATATAAAGCTACCAATTCCGGTGGACCGATTATCGCCAAAAATCACTTGGATTTATAAGAAAAGCTTAAGTATAAAAAGCTATAGCATAACTGTCTTTCTTGTATAAATGATATAACTTTTCAAAATAAATGTAAAAGACGAAAAGCTCTGTCACTATAGAAGCTGTCACTTCCGGTTGAAAACGATAAAGCTCATATATGGAAGTTGTCACTTCCGATGGACCGATTTCGGCCAAAATTCACTGGGATCTCTCAATTCGTGAACAAAGCTTAGAAATCAAGTTTAATCTTGATCTGGGCTGCACAGAGGCAGAATTTTTTGTTGAAAAACAGTGTGTTGTCAAAAATCGTCATTTCCGGTTAAATTTTGGAAAAATGATTTGTTCCGATATTGTTACAAATTTAATTTAGAATCTTTTTGTTTACAATTATTTTCCTCGAAAATGATATATTTTTGAAATATTTGATAAAAAACGAACCAGCGCTCCTATGGAAGCTACCACTTCCGGTGGACCGATTTCAACCAAAATTTATTGGGATCTCCCAATTTATGAGAAACGCTTAGGTTTCATGCCGTTAAGTCAACCCGTCTGGTCTGTAGAGAACCAACAAACATTTTGTCTGCACGGAATAATATGCACACGCCCAGAGATTGTTTAAAACCCACTTTATTTCGGCGATATAGCAAATAGTAAATCTGCAAAAATCTCGAGGTCAAATCATGATTACTATACCTTATTTTACTACGTAAAAGAAAGTAAACTTACTAGTAGCCAATCGGATTGGGAACAATCCTATTCATGCGAAAAAGAGTTTTAAAGAATATTCCAAAGCTCAAAGTACGGTCGAAGTTGTGATGAAGTGGTGATGAATACTGACTTTAGATAACTAGAGACTTAAGTTTTTAACTTTCGATTAGATGCAATTATTTGAAAATGTCATTTTAATTTTTTTTTATATTCTAAAAGGATTTTCCAAATGGAGTTACTGTTTTGCAGAATGAAATTCCCAAATAAGCGCAATGAAAGTTACCCATTGATAACCAAATGACCAATCCTCAGCTAAACGTTGTCTAACAAAACCAACTTAAAGTGGGATTCGTTTTTTTAATTTTCATTATTTATTTACCGTGTATTGACCGTATAGCTAGTGCCTTAAATTACTTAAAATTGATTAATAATTTGTGGTAAAAAACTAATCACAATACACCTAATGCTGTATTTGCATGGTAAATACGTTCTAAATTTCACCTCGTGTAATTAAAAACAGTGCAAAAAAAGACATTGAGCCTATGGTAAAATAATAATTATGTTCCAAATGGACCTTTCCTTTACAAAATCAATAAATTTTGGAAGATCAAAAACAAAAACTGTTATTAACGTTTTATGGTAGCATTCGTGGTTTGGTTTAACAAAATAGTTTTTTCTAGTTAAATTTGAACTTATTTTTTTTTCTTATTTTTCACCCAATTTCTAATGAATGAGTTCGGCAAAAAAATCGTTAATTCTGAAATGGATCTTTGCGAAACTGCTTTGGAAACCTCATTGTACGATTATTGATTTATCTTTTATCGAGCTATTCAATATTTCAGATCTGGACCATTGGTAAATTAGACGAAAAATGATATTCCAATTGGTTGGCAATTTCAAAACTATCTAGAGAGAAATTAGATATTAAAGGTCGCTGCTAATTTTTGAGTACAGTTTTCCTAGTGTGATCAGTTAGAATTATTTCTTCAATCAATTCAATTATTTCAAGAACCTAAAAATTACACACAATATGGCCAACGAGCTTGTCAACAAGCACTAAATTTATTTTTAAATATTGCTGCTACCAAGCACAAATCATGGATGTCGTTGACTTAGTTCATTACGAGTTAAAATGACTGTCGATTGTAAAATGTTCTAAACATTGCAATAAATAAGTTCGTGCCAATTTATTTGCGCTCCTTTTCTAGAAAATATCGGTTTCATTTACATTAAATCCTTCATCAGTATCGTAGTCCCTTTCTCGAATATTTTAGCCAGCTTCGCTGAATAGTCTCTGGCTATGCATTGCCGGAGTATTACTTCACGTTTGATCTAGAAATATGTACCTATCTAAAAATGGTATAAGCAGCCGTTGCTTGCGTGAATCTAATATTCTTTACATTATTTTGTTATCCAGACGTTACTGATTCTAATCTTTGGGGGGGGGGGGGGCGGGGAGAGGGGAGGTCCAACCGATCGATTATCGAATTTTCATTATTTCTTGATATATATTTTATTGTTCTTACGTTTGTCTCATCGCAATTAAAACCTTTTCCAGCTAAGCTTAAATCCTCCTCGGAATTTTCTTAATTGCCAAATGATCTGTCATTTCTCGTTTAATGTTAAATGCTGAAAAAATGTTTGGCTTATTAATTTTAGCCTATCGAATTTAGGCAACAACAATCGACATAATTAAACTGATTTAAATTGATGAACGCCATATTTCAATAATCGCCAAAGAAATATAAATTATGGGAAAATAATATGGGCCGTGCAAAAATAAGTTTCGATATTTTTTCGACCATGCAAGATCGTGTTAAAAAACCGAGTAAAAACAGGATTGGGTGTATTTTATAAAATATGCATAACGAAATTTATAATGCGTAAAATTATCTTACCCAGAAATAATTTGATAAACTGTACTAAACGAATTGGAAGGTGAAACCTCCATTTTTAATTCAGACGCCCGCCAACGAGTATTTAGCTTATATAAGATTTGAACAACAATTAGGAAATGCGTGCCGCCAGAAACATTTTATGTAAAAAGAAGGAACCTTACCCAGATTCGGGCCACATTTTATTTACAACCGTCCTCCTCCGTAACGCTCGATAAATTATGTCATAATCAAATTCACATCTATTTTGTGCACCCCATAGAAAGTTTTGTTGCAATTATCCAACACATAGACTTCACAAAAAACTTAAAAGAATTCAAATAATTCGAGACTGAGATTGTTTGTTGTTGTTGTGCTGTTTTTCATTTTCGTTCCCCTGTCGCACTGATTTTATATTTCTGATAATATTCTAATTTTCTGTTCTTAATATCGCTGTTATTTTTGTTGCTGCGTTGCTATAATTGTCAGTATTAAATCAAATGGCAATGGATGGCTGGTTGGTTTGATATTACACAACGCACTGTGAGAGAGGATGTTCTTGATTTATATTTATATGTTTAAAATTATATTTACTATTCAAAGGCCACGAACAAAAAAAAAATATTAAAGATTTTGTTGTTGTTTTATATGTATATGTGAATTGATTGATGTGAGAAAAAACGCTTTTTAAATTAAGACTGGACGACGGCATCTTGTAAGTCGCACATACCGCCGTGCATATTTTGGGTATATTTTATAAACCATACATTAAATCACAGTCGCACGCAATTTTACACATCAATAGACGAAAGTTTTCGAATACACCTGCTAAAAGGAAAAAAAAATATTATGTATTTTAAAAATCCGAAATTTGTTTAGAAAACCGTCTTAAAAACCGCGTTCATCTAATATTTGTTTAGGGTCCTTTCACGAGAGAGCACATTTTCGTACCACCACAAAATATAAAAATAATAAAAGGATATTTTTGTATGTTTGGTTAATGTAAATATAATTTTATGGTTTCTAATTATCACCTTTTAAGATCAATTTTGTACCTGTAACGTGCTGTGCTCTAAAAGGATATTTGTTTGTCTGTTTTGATTTTGTTTGACCACCCCGAAACGTCCCTTTTTAGAGAGATAACACATCATGGATACGAATTATTATTGATGGTTATGTAAAAAAGAAATTTTCTTATCAATGGTAATGGAAATGGCGCCTTAATCTAAAGAATTTCACTTAACCACATAATAAAATTCTAATTAAAACGACGCCTTCATCTCAATTAATTCGTTTTAATTATTCTTCTTAAGTTATTCACAATACATGCTTATTATTATTTTATGTCGTCTTCTTATTTTTATATATTTCGGTTTATATGATTTATAAAGTAGTGGTAGTACATAAATTAGTAGTTTGTGGTGGCACTACTATTTATATCTTCTTAATTAATTCAAATTAATTTTTCTCACGATCCAATTAATTACACAAATCATAAAATTGTTATGACGTGTTATGGGATGGCAGATATCTATTACAATATTTGTATATGCGTTTTATGTCGCTCTTATGCAATTATTATGTGTATTACTTCTTCTAAGATATTGCGATAAACATCTTTATGCAAATTTTGTATTTCGCTTGAAATCGTCGTTCGCACAACAGCAAAGTAGCATATCGAACGCTTTAGCAACAAAATAGCAACAACTGACTAGATTCTAAAACATATTTTTATTCAAATGATATCCTTAACTCCCTCATCATCTTTACGACTGTCATAATCATCAACAGCATATACAGCAATGAATAACTTGGTACATATTCAGTACATGTTTCATATATGTACAAACTATTTATTATGTAGTTTTTTCTGTTCTCGTATTCGAGAATATATACGTCTCGAATTTCTAAGATATTTTTATTATTTGAAGTTTATGTTAAATAAAATTATATAATTTTCAGTTTTAATTTAAATTTTATATTTCAAAAATAGTTCTACTTGTACATATTTCATTCTGTTATAATTTTATGTTTAATGGAACGAGTAAAGAAATTTATATCGATAAAAGCTTTCTTTTAATGTTAAATATTTTGCCTGAAGCGACGTTAGCGTAATAAAATGTTATTTGATTTTATTGGCAAATTAATAAAAGGGTTGGTTTGAGTATATAAAGTTCATAAGGTCGGTCTCGACATTGCCTTAATACTATAACACAAATAAAGGTCATGATCAGTTGAAAGGCGAACTTACAGAACGATCCAAACTTTATTTGCTTATTCTTTTGAGATATTGATGTTCTCAATTAAAAATTATAATTTGTGATAGTCACGGGTGTGTTGTAATCCGAAGCACCCGTTTCTCAGTGCAAACAAAGATTCATATTTACAAATTTAGAACACAAGTTTTGAATTATAATGCCTAACATAAAGAAATAGATTTGGGTACCACTTCCTTGGAGAAGCTGCCTGCACACTTGCGGACCCTGCCCAACGCAGCGGTCAGACCTTTCTTGGTGTTAGTCTTTAGAAAACCTAAATATGACTGGTTTACCAACAAAAACAACATTTACGGAGTAACAGAAAAAAAGGAATAATTCGCTAAATTCACAAAGTACGCCTTGTGGATGCCACCCGTTTTGCTGCTGCCGCAATTTGGCTACTTGTAGCAAACGGTGTAAGATCGAACTAGTTCGACACCCTTTCATTCACTATAAACATTTTATTCACCAGCATCTCGCGTGTAAACGTTTGGTGAATTCACTAACATAATTTTTATATTTATTTTTTTATATCACTTTCACCGACTCTATTAAAGGACTAGACACACCAAGCGTCGACGGAGAGAGGCGAATTTAAATATGCATTCATTTGTTTATGTATTATTGAGACTTGTACCCCTGTGCTCTCTCGGAAAAATTTATTACTACGAAAAAGAGTTTACGCATAAAGCAAAATATATATAAGAGGAACCATGTAGAGATTCCGAGGTTAATCTATTTTACTTTTGGCAATCTGTATAGGCCTAACAAGAACAATAAACTATAAAATAACTATGCCGATATGTTTATAAGATACGTATATATGGATTAAATATAGAAAAAGATTAAATTTGTGTATATAAATAACGGGTGATTTTTTAAGAGCTTGAAAACTTTTTTTTAAAAAAAAACGCATAAAATTTGCAAAATCTCATCGGTTCTTTATTTGAAACGTTAGATTGGTCCATGACATTTACTTTTTGAAGATAATTTCATTTAAATGTTGACCGCGGCTGCGTCTTAGGTGGTCCATTCGGAAAGTCCAATTTTAGGCAACTTTTTCGAGCATTTCGGCCGGAATAGCCCGAATTTCTTCGGAAATGTTGTCTTCCAAAACTGGAATAGTTGCTGGCTTATTTCTGTAGACTTTAGACTTGACGTAGCCCCACAAAAAATAGTCTAAAGACGTCAAATCGCATGATCTTGGTGGCCAACTTACCGGGCCATTTCTTGAGATGAATTGTTCTCCGAAGTTTTCCCTCAAAATGGCCATAGAATCGCGAGCTGTGTGGCATGTAGCGCCATCTTGTTGAAACCACATGTCAACTAAGTTCAGTTCTTCCATTTTTGGCAACAAAAAGTTTGTTAGCATCGAACGATAGCGATCGCCATTCACCGTAACGTTGCGTCCAACAGCATCTTTGAAAAAATACGGTCCAATGATTCCACCAGCGTACAAACCACACCAAACAGTGCATTTTTCGGGATGCATGGGCAGTTCTTGAACGGCTTCTGGTTGCTCTTCACTCCAAATGCGGCAATTTTGCTTATTTACGTAGCCATTCAACCAGAAATGAGCCTCATCGCTGAACAAAATTTGTCGATAAAAAAGCGGATTTTCTGCCAACTTTTCTAGGGCCCATTCACTGAAAATTCGACGTTGTGGCAGATCGTTCGGCTTCAGTTCTTGCAGGAGCTGTATTTTATACGGTTTTACACCAAGATCTTTGCGTAAAATCTTCCATGTCGTCGAATAACACAAACCCAATTGCTGCGAACGGCGACGAATCGACATTTCACGGTCTTCAGCAACACTCTCAGAAACAGACGCAATATTCTCTTCTGTACGCACTGTACGCATTCGTGTGGTTGGTTTAATGTCCAATAAAGTAAACTGAGTGCGAAACTTGGTCACAATCGCATTAATTGTTTGCTCACTTGGTCGATTATGTAGACCATAAATCGGACGTAAATCGCGAAACACTTTTCGAACCGAACACTGATTTTTGTAATATAATTCAATTATTTGCAAGCGTTGCTCGTTAGTAAGTCTATTCATTATGAAATGTCAAAGCATACTGAGCATCTTTCTCTTTGACACCTTGTCTGAAATCCCGCGTGATCTGTCAAATACTAATGCATGAAAATCCTAACCACAAAAAAATCACCCTTTATATTAAAACTATAAAATAAGATTAACCTCGGAAAAACCTACCCATAAAATTTGCACTACTTGATTTCTCTTATATATTTATTGCTCGATGGTTTATGCGGCTTTTTCTATGAACTATTTATGAAAAGTGATCTTGGAAAGTTTAATATTATTTGTATTGTATATTACATTAAAATATAAAAACTATAAATGTATCTACAATTAATATTAAAATTATCAATTTAAAAATGGAAAAAGTGTCTCGGGTGCATCTGAAGCAAGCTTCATTTTTTTCCACTGGTAGCGTTTTCTGTACTTTCCCTAGTCTCAATATAGAAACGATAGTATAAACAATTATATACCAATTATATATAAGAAACATTACAATTTTTGAATTTTTAATAGAAAAAATGTCATATTAAGAAATTGTGAATTTTTTAAAATTACAATTTTTCTATTAAAAATCCAAAAAATGTAATGTTTTTTATAAATAATTGGTATATAATTGTTTATACTATCGTTTCTATATAATACATAAACAAATTAATGCATATTTAAATTCGCCGCTCGCCGTCGACGCTTGGTGTGTCTAGTCCTTAACTGTGTTTGGCAAGGCGAAGTAAGAAACCAATTGTAGAAGTCCACCAAATACAGAATTTGTATCGAACATATCGTCTAAACGGGGATCGCGTCTTAATAATTTTCAATCTGGATTTTACACTACTCTACTGTGGTCCTCTCATTATTTGCTGCTGACATCTACCGTTCATGGCAAAAACTAACAAATAAATATTTTGGTTGCAGGCCCGTTTTTTCTGTTTTGTCTGTTATTGCTTGTTATTCATTGTTTTGCTTGTATTACATTGACATTTGTAATGATTGTCGTCAATGGGCAAAAAATTTCAGAGAATAAATTGCAAAAAGAACATTCTTATTGGTATGATGCGTTATAGTGTAAATGTACATATGCTTTTTTGTCTATCGAGAGATAAAAATGAGTTGAGTAAAAAACTTCTGATAATTAAAATGTCATGATTGTATTTGTGACTTTTCATTGGAATTATCAGAAGTTTTTTACTCAACTCATTTTTATCTTTCGATTTATAAAAAAGAGAAATCTATTTCACATTGGAAGAGAAAGAAAAAATTAACACTAGAAACGTCACAATTGTCGGTAAAGAACGCAGTTATTGTTAATTAAAATGAGCTCGACCTGTTAAACATCATTAACATTTCGTACTGGGAAAATTAATCTATAACTATTCACATATAGACATTATATAATCCTTAATAGATTTCATTACAAGTGCTACCTTCAAAATGGTAATGTAAAAACATAGCTCCATGACAGCCTTATAGTACATGACAGCTTTATAGATGGGTGCCCAAGTGTTGTGCACTGCACCGACAGGGGGTCATAGTTGTGTTCATTTTCACCACAGATCGTAATCTTCTGATTCTTGGATTAAAAATCCCTTTTGCATTCTGCCCCTATCGGGATTCGAACCCTTTACCTTCCGATTCAAATGCCAAAGCTTTAACCACTGTGCCGTTTGCTCGGTTGATTGTTGCTTGACTCCATCAAATTGGAAATTGAAGTTTATTTTAATTTTGTTTTAATCATTAGGTAAGAACTGTGATTAGAATTTGAAATTCGTGTATTTTATCCCCTTTTACAATAAAAACAATTGGTGATAAAATCATCGTTTTCATTTTTCTTGTTACCGAAAAAATATTCTGGTTTTGTCATGTTTTTAAAATTGGTCCTGATTTTCGTATTTTGTACCTGGTTACCCGGTAAAACCAGAGACAATGAGACGTTTATTAAAGTAAAATATTCAAACTGTATAAACATTTTCAACGTGATGTTTCAAATGATGTCATCTAGCGGAAGACTTAAGTACAATTTACAATATTCTCGAAACGATGGCAGCGGTGTAGTTGAGATATAACCGGAGTTTATAAAATGTATCAAATTCATGAGCACGGCTCAACAGGCCTATTTGAATACTTAACCCACTTGGTTTTGAGCTTTACTGGAGAGAAGGCTTTACTTTGTAGGGAGTGTTTTCAGCTGGTTCTGAATGACGTTCCCGAATCGTGCACCTATTCGACAATCTACTGTTTATCGAACCGTTGATTGATTGGATTATTCATGCTGGACTACTTTTTATCACATAAAAATATTGTTTTATGTTTTTTTTTTATTTTAAAGTTCATCTTTATTCTCAATTTTTCAATTAATTATTTACTTCAGCAGTTTGATGTCCTTGATTTAAACTCTAAAAAATAATAATAACACAGATGTTGACTTCCATCGGTCAGAAAGGGGTAATTGCGGTGGCAAACTGACAGAATCTTATTTTTTGTCATTTTTTGTAATGCCATCTATCAAGAGTAAAAAAAAAAAATCAGACAAAATTTTCTATTTACGGTTGCAAAATTACCACACCCTATTCTTGGGGCGGGGTACGAGATCAAGTGTAATATCATAAGATAACTTTTTTAAAAATATTAAACACGTATTTTCCGTTGTCCAATTCGATGCGTATTTCTCAACACATTTGGCGTTTCGGGACTTTTGGACCACGCTGTAAATTAGATTAATGTACATATGTTTCATATAATGACATATAAATATGTTTACACTTTCGTCGCATTAAAGAATGTCACAAGCAAGGAATTCAGGCCTTATGATCAAAGTGGCCATCGCATAAAAATCATACGGATTTTAGGAACACAAATAATGGTCCACTACAAACCCCAAAATGGAATAGGGTAGATCGAGTGGATTTTTGAAAAACCAATTTTGTCTGCATACAAAAAAAAATTCTATATTAGTCAAGCAAGTCACATCTCTTAGCCTTGAATGTCTAAAAACAAATTTCCCAGGGAGATACCATAAGATGTCGCTCTCAGACTATTAATTAAAACATTTTGAAGTTTCTCGGCCTCCAATGTATTTTAGGCAAATGATTTTCTAATTCAAAATTCTTGATTTACTATTGATAAATTAGTATAAAAAATTCTATGACTGGAACTACTTTTGGTTTTTCTAAATGAATGATTTCTGACATTTGTGACACCTTGAAGTTGGTGGAATAATTTTTAAAGAAGTAAGGCGGGTTCAATAAAATTCTTTAGTAACTTCGCTAGGGCGGATCTTGTCAAATTTTTCAAACCAACAAATACGTTGCTTTCTTCTTTCTTAAGATATTTCTGATAAATTTAATATTTCATTTAACAATATTTATTTCTTAACCCGTGTTCCGTGGTAACGATATTTAAAGTTTTTTCGAGCCGATGTGTATTTTCTTTTGAAGCCATGGAAGAAATCAACAAATTTAAAATTAAGACATTCAAAGGAATTGAAGGAGTGGATAATATCATTATCGAAAGTGGTTTTGGTTAACTTTTAACGTTATATTTTCACCCTGAGTTGTACGAACCGAACCGTCCATTTCGAAATATTTTAAATTTTTTTTTGGTAATTTCAATGTATTTATAAAGAAAAGGACGAACGCCATTTATATAATTATAGCCTGTGATATATGAAATCTGAACAAAATTTAATATTCGTCCACGACTCACTCCAATGTGGAATAACTCGTTGAAGTTCACCAAATCATCTATACGAGTAACCTCACGAATTCGTTAGCATTTTTAATTACTAAAAGTAAATTATGCGAAACGCTTAATTTTGACTAATTAAACAAAATCTTATTATGTATATATGTAATGCACTAACTTAAAGATTACAATAATTAGATTCACACAATAAAATTTATTCAATTTCAATCTTAATAATAATCATCAGCCGCATCTTCAATTAAGTTTATAATTTTTTTAACGTCGTCGTCGTTCGTACTTACACTCACTCCTCCATATATGACAGAGATTGACAATAATTTTCTTAGTTTTCATTCTCCTCGTCTAATTAAATCATAAAGCATAATATTTTGTGTTTATTCCATATTATGTATATGTGAAATATGAGTATGTGCTTCTTTTATTAAATTATAATACACATACATAATTTCATCTTCTTAAAATTGTAAATGAATGAAAAACGAAAATAAAGAAAATTATTAATAAGATTAAGAAGATAATTTATGTGTCATTCAATTACACATTCTTTAATGCAAGAAGCGCAAAATTCGTATGAATTTCCTGCTTAAAGTGGTTTTATGCTTTTTTCGATAACAGGCAGGCACAGGCAATAAGGCATCAGTAAAATCAATTTAGCCCGCATTACGCACATATCCTGACACATAAGAGGAAAAATTATGTGCGTGTATATGTATATAATACACTTAGATGTATACGTATACGGAGCAATTTGACCCTATTTATGGGATTTTTTTTCATCACAATAAATAATCGGAAAAGATTTCCCATAAAACGACGAAAACGACGAGAGCAAAAAAATGTAATTTCCATTTCAGTCGCAGCTTCCATATCCCACCCTCGCACTCGACTCGAATTTGTCGGGTTATTTTTATGATTTTTATGGCTCATACCGAAAATATTTTATGTGTTGTGTAAGGGGTTACGGTGTTATAAGTTATGAATTCTTATACATGTACGTCGTTGATGTTATTTTGTTGTAGTTGATGTTGGTGTGGAAGATTCGTTAAGTTATTTTTAATTTATGAGAATTATGATGATGTTGATCTTGGCAATGAAAAATTTGTACTGGTTATGTATTTTATATAGTGAGTGTATATCCCCATGAGAACCATATAATTGAGGTTAAGTAAACCATTAATTATACGGCTGTTTTTTTTATGAGCTGCGAGGGAGTAGTAAACAAAAAAAAAATTAATCACCAAAGTGCAAAGTTCATTACCAATATTAATTAAAGAAGATGATGCGCGACGCGGAGACAAAATGTAGGACACACACTAGTATTGGCTTAAAAAGTGTTTTACATTTCAATTGCCATAAATGTGACAAATCAACAATTCACATAAATTAACCGCGCGATATTATGGTTCTATGTGGTACAAAGAAGATGAATGGAATTAATAAGAATTTAATCTATCGATTTTTTATGTCATCGTTTTTATTTTCCATCTTCGTTGCTGATGCTAAAGAAAATATAAACTATTTCATGTATATTTTAATGATTATAAATAACTGTTAACTTAAGTGAAGTCTTATACAATAATTAACTACTGGAATTTGTACAAATTTTCGATTATGGAGAAAAACTTTAACTAATCTGAACTGTGTTACGGCGTGTTGCGCTTGAAAAATAATGAAAGTATTTCATAATGCAGCAATAATCACTCGATTTGACTCTGTTAGACCGATATAAATAAGCATTATGTGAGATAAATGGCTCTCAACTAAACTAAAAATATTTTTAGTTTTACTAAAGTATTCATAACTGTTGTTTCATAACCGAAGGTGGATAACACTTTATATTATTAAAATTTAAAGGCATAATTTGTCAAGAGATTCAGCTGTTGTAAAATTAGAGAAGGTTATACAGTTCTTTTAGAAAGTATGATAAGTTACACTCGCGGGAGGAATATGAATGCCATCCTTAGCTCAAAAACTCTCCACTATTTGTTCAATCGCCAATTACGTTCGAGCTAATACAATTCTCAAATATTTACAGTACTGATTTACAATTGTTTGCGGTTGCCTGATAAATTGTGCGAATAAAGAAGCTCATTTAACTAACATGTCGTTCAAAAAAATTAATTGTTTCAACTGAACTTAAACGGTTATTTTTGTAATCGAACATACTGGACCATCTGAGGGTTTCGCACTACAACGCTATGTCACCTATAGGACATACAAACTCTATCCAAACTGGTTACATAAGAGCAATTGATGATAAAGGTTCTTAGCAAAACAATTGTACTAACCCACTTTCTACTGTTACAGAATGGCTCAACACCATTCCTCAGATTTAACTAAACATGCAGGGGCCTCTCTCACGGTGATTTTTCCGAATAGATCTCGGGATTTTGGGTCGTGGGGAAGTTTCGGCTTGTGTGTTCTTGGCCTACAACGTGGAACAGAATAAACCAAAGTAAAGCAAACTGAAAAACTGAAATTAAATTAAGTGATCCCATAATTCGTCACACGAAACTTGAGGAACGTAATAATTATAACCCACCCAGAGAATGACCCATCTACCCCGAAAGGCAAATGTCCAGCCACATCGAAGCAGCATTAGAGGGTAGGGGCATCTCTTCAACAGACCAGGCCTCTTTTCACCCGGAGAGACCTTCAACTAATCCCCCACAATTCACACTTCGACGACAAGAGACCACCGAAGTGCCACGGAGGAACCGTGTGGATTTTACGGTCGTCCCCGAATATACGACACATGCTCTACTCGCCACTCCGACCCTGTGAATGTCCTGCCAAGGGGCTGAAGGGACGTGGCAAGCCCAGCCTGTATATATGGAACCGACACGAATTGAGAATTACGCCCTCCTCACCTACCGATCCGAAAAGATTTAGTAATTTACTAATTCATCTTATTCATTTAGCAGACACAAAAAAAATAACCAGATGAAATAAAAACAGAAAAGATAAGAAAATGAGGCCGAATGCCACGAAACATACGCCGTGCGGGTTTGTATTTTATTATTCAAATATGATTAAAACCAAGTTTCTTCCAACGGGAAAATAAAACAAATCGGACCGAAAGGTTCAAATGTAAAGCAAAAAAAATCTCGAACCGAAGAATAAAACAAAACAAGAATATAACAGGAACCCAAACAAAAATATGGCAGCCGAACGGGCAAAATATGTAGTGAGAACCAATGTGTTCCACGTGTGCGCCTGTCGACCGATATCCGGCGCTCGATTACAAAAGGTATAATAAAATTTAAAAAAATGAATATCGTAAATCAAAAATTGTACCTCCCACCCTTCGGTTCCCCGGTAATTTTGGGCGTCTTCCCGCCGTAAACCCTCAATTATAGAAATGGCCTCAACTGGTCACCCTCAAAAACTCATTGAGCGTCGTTCGCCAAAAACCGTAGTAATAATGAAGTGGCCTCAACTGGAAACCCGCAAACAAACTGGTTGGCCTTGTTAGGCTTCAAAAAAATGTTGGATGTCTTCCCAGCGTAAACCGTAAATTTGGTCTTGATAGGCTGCCAAAAAAAATGTTGGGCGTTTTCCCGCCGTAAACCGTAAATGTTCCCTTGATAGGCCACAAAAAAGTTGGGAATCTTCCCGCCGTAAACCGTTTAACAAATTTGGCCTTGATAGGACGTCCGCCGTTAACTAAACATTCACAAATGGCTGGTTGGCTACCTGCACGTTGCGGTAATCATCGCTGCCGCTGTAATTTTTATTCACGAAAACGCAACACAATAACAACCAACAAAACTTCGAAAATTCTCTCATATTTTTATTTATTTATTTATTTTTATTTATTTATTTATTATCGCACACACGCACAAGGTACACATACATTGGTCTCGTGCTCACTTTATTACCAATTCACACGGTACGGGTAAGGATGCTAATTTCCAGAAAATCAAACTTTTAGCGTATATTCAACAACAGAAGGCAATGCCACCAGTAAAAGGCACCAATCATGCGGTTAAACGAAATTAAAAATTTAAAAACAAAATTAAATAAGAAATAATAATGTTATGACTCCTCAGGATCGTAACACTACTACTTTTTGACCATTTGAAGGGTTTGTAAAATCGTAATAAAGCTTTTAATAACCATAGTCCTTAATTAAATTAGACTTTACATATTACAGTTCTCACACTGAAAGGTATATTTTTTAGTAGGTTAAGTTAGGTTATAGTGGCCGCACACTTAGGCCAATAATGGCCCATTGGGATACCACAATATTTTTTAAGTAACAAAAACCAAGTCTTTACTTTCAATTATTTATGCACTTTCTTTTATATCAACAAAAAATCTGCTTTGCTTTAACCAAAGAGAATATTGATTTAGAGTAACCGAACAAAAGAAAAAATTTCGATTAAAATTTCATGGGTCACGCAATTTAAATGAATTAAGTCATACGCTTACACAACTTTCTTTAATATAATTTGTATTCTATTGTGTTACTGTCATGACTGTTTATAGAAAACGTAACAAATTAAAGTAAATAAAGTTGTGTAAGTTGGTTGACGTCAAAATTACTTATTATTTAGTTGATTATAAGTATTTTACAAACTTATTTAATTAAATAATTAATTTATCTCCTTCTGTCACTTTCTGCGGTGTTAAATGTTAAATACAAAATAATGTATATTTTTCATATTTTACCTCAGATCACCTTTTTCGATTTTATTTATGTATACTTACCACACATATGAATAAAAAATATAGTCCTAATTAACCTAGTTATGTCAAAAAACGTCATTTGAATCGAAAATTTGTTGAAATTTTTGATCGAAAGTTTTCGGTTGGTCAAAACAATATTTTACAATTCAACCAAGCCAAAAACACGGAAACAATAAGTTTTAATAAGCTACACACAAGAAACTTAAAATTTTGCATAACAATTTTTTCATGACATAAGTATCATGTAACGTGAAGTTGACTGCGCGTGATGAATAAAAAGTTCGATTAGTTTTAAGAATCCACCATTTTCAAGATTCCGAAAAAAAACGTCGACGGTTTAATTCGATTGAATTTCAAGAATAAGAGATTATTCAAAAAATATCCGGACAATAGTCCAGAATCAATGGTTACTACTTTGTTATGATAATAGTTCTAAAAAAAGCTCCATTAAAACAGTAAAATTTAGATATATTTTTTAGCTGAGCTTAATTTTAACGGCGTCTCCTAAAGCACACTGCATTTGGTAAATTTCCAAAATTGATTTCTTTCACATTTGATTGGCTTTATATTAATATAATTTTTCCTAACGACTTTTAACCTCACCTCGATCAAATGATCATCCCGGCATTTTGATATTACATATATCAAAGCTGGCATTCAACATTTATCTTTCATTTTAATGACCCTTAAAGATAAGTTTACTTTAAACACTAAGGAGATAGTGTTCTGTCATCTGCATGCTAGAAAAAATGGTGCTTTGTTGAATGGTCCAAAACTAAATCGCCTAAAAACCAAAAATGAAATCACCCAAAAGTGTTTACATTATTTTTGAGCTCATATTTATTCGAATTGTAGGCGATTGTGCATTTTGGGAAATGAACCAGTTTTCATTGTTCAGGATCACCCAAAATTAATAAAATGAAAAGTGACCTAAAAATACTTTTTCATCTTTACAAAACAGCTCAACGTTGTGTAAAATTGCCCAAAACAAAATCGCTAAAAAAGAATTAAAACCCAAAGTTCCAGTTTGGGAAAAACTGTATTACGTAATTTCGCCACCAAAAAATGTTGGTGATTTTTCATTTTGATTAAAAAGTGAATTTAAAAAATAAACGTCATCAATTTTAACAAGTGTTTATGAACATTGCTAGTTCAATTTAAAAATACCTAATTTAGGTGATTTCCCGAAAGCTTTTAAATCTTATACAAGATACTATGGACTTCAGTTTTTCGTTCCCGTTTCTCGCGTGTTGCTTGGCAGTTGGAAAATCGGAAAGTAGACATGCCTGTTCCTTCCCACATCACATTTACGAACATCTAGCAATCTGGTTGGTTCAATTTTGTGTAGTATTCAACACGCATTTTGAAAGATTCATAATTGCCTTTCTTAATATCACAAACAAAATCTTATTACGTGACAGATTAGGAACCGTTTGCGTTAAAGTTTAGCTGAATACGAATTAGAGTATGATGAATACTCGACGATCCCGAAAAATCTTCCATCTGCGCTTTACAGCTTCAGACATAAAAACCAGAGTGATTAGTTTCCAATTTCGATTAGGCGCAGTACTGATTTTGGTCCGTAACATCAACTTATTCAAGTTACCTGATAAAAATGATTAAAATTAATTTAGATCCAAAACCTTGCGACGAACCTTAAGATCTCTCGAATTCGAAATTTCCACAAAAACGTCTATCCTTCTAGAAGTCTATCTGTACCCATGATATCGCGTGAATAGCTTATGAGATTTAATTTTTTCCCCTTCATGTCAATTTGTTACAAATAAAGCTTTAAAAGCTTGAGGTATATACATTTTTTTCATTTCGATATAATCATAACATATCACTTATGATTAGCAACTTAATTCACAAATCCACCGTTTTGGCGCTGGTGGCAAATTATTAGTTCATGTGTATATCATTGTAAAGGTTTTGAAAAGTAGCGCCAAACTACCCCCTCCGAGCTTCGTCTTAATTTCTAAAGCCACGGGTCCAAGGACTGCGGATTATGTAGAAGAAAATATTTCAAAGAATCAATTTTTCAAACATTTAAAGCAGAGTCCATCTCCTTCTTCCGAGCTCGAGCCGAATTTATATTAAGTGAAAGAAGCAGATGGACTATGCGCCTTAAATGTTATTTGTTTTTTTTTTGTGGAATAACTTTCTTCTAAGAAATTAATACCAAGCTAGGGACGAAGAAAGAGCATAGTGTAATTTGACTTAACGGGCATAGTTAGAATTTCAAAATATTTTTATGGCCGTTAAAACATTCTTACAGTTGAATAAATAGCTTACTGAAGAAAATTCCTCGATATTTGCCAGGTTATGGTGAGGTTATAAAATTTTAGATTAGCACATTAAGAAATAATATTATGTGAACACCACGACTTATAGTTTCGCTATTTTAGATAACTAAAAAATCCGAATTTCTGCGGTTTGGCCTAACTGTGTTAGTGAAGTACAGTTCGTAGATCTGAAAATTTGAAAGATGATGTTTATCGACTTTGTTACAACTAATTTCTGAACCAATTTCAAATTCAGTTGGTAGATCTGTATTGAATTTCTAAAATGAATTTTGGGCATAGTTTTGAAATTTTGAAAGGAAACTTGGTAATTCCTTAACTGATGTTAGTCAAATTTGGATTACAGTATATGATTGGTGTTCTAACATGAATTCTTAATTATATCCTAGAATTCGGCAGTCCTATATTTTTGATCCTACATATACCCTTTGCGATAAGTTCTACGTATTATGTAGCACACATTATGACACTGAGTTTTTGCCTAAATTTCTCGTTAACTAAATTGATCATTAGTATACACCAGTTGTTCATAGATGGCACTAAACAAAGCACGTCTGATGTTTAGTTAAAATTTGCTAAACAGATCAAAGTTTATAATTTTTCTAAAGTATTTCTAATCAGCAATTGACAAATCAGAACTAAGTTCTCAGTTTAGAACTCTCATAGAAATCTATCAATAACTGATAAGAACTAACCATTAAGCTAGTTAGTCGAAAAATTAAACAAAAAATTCACGTCAGACAGTATTAGTATAGAAATGGGTATTTTTCTTATTTGTGGGAGGACCGACCCGTGCCCGGTCACTCCGAACCTTATTTAATAATCCTTCATTTAGTGTCCTTTGTTAATGGTAAACTTCTATACAAAAAAAAATTCCTTAATTACAAGTAAAAAGTAGCGACTGGAACGAGATGTGAGCTTTGGCATTTTCTTTACTTATATTTGATTTTTTAAACAAATTTAGGATGTAATTTTAATAAGGTGTGGGATTTTGTCCACGTGTAAATTATTGTCGTCGTAAATTAGTTGTAGCAAAATTTAGCCATAACCGTTACAACAATTACCATTTGCAGTTTCTGCATAAATCGCCCGCAGTTTATTTTGTACTCCATGGTTTACGACAACAAGTAATATGTAAATGAACCCCTAGAGCTTTTAAAATATTAAATTGCCAATAATGTTTATTTCAATTATAATATGTTGATTCTTATGTTTAATTACATGTTCAGTAAACATAAATTTATAGATATTTGATATTCAATTTCCTTTCTTTTTCAATAAAAACATAAGTTTTTTTCGGTACGAATTGAATTCCGCGCACAGTACATAAAACTTGTACCGAACAATAACCTCTTAGATATCCAAATATGCACAATTGTTGGAAATGCTCGTACAAAAAAGCAACAACAACAACAAATTGAATATTCAACACCTTTTTGGAACATAAAAATGCAAACCGTATTACTAAGGTGGAGACGCGATCGATTTTTATAAATGTAAATTGCGCGAATTTCAATTGAATTTTCTTTTGTGCTGTACGGCATTAAGTAGGTGGAATTCGATATATATCACGCAATATATGGATATATCGCCCTACTATAAAAATTGACATCGCACACAATAAATTTATATATATAATATATAAATATACAAAACAGAAAAATAAAAACGTTATAATTGTTTGTTTGTAAATGGATGAAGATCATTTTCATCGATCACACAACAAAACCGAACGATACAATAATAAAAAAAATAATGCTGATCACGTAAGATCAATTTCAGTTAAATTATAAATAAAAGAAGAAAATACAAAAATACAATTTTTCTACTTGTTTGTCATCATTATCATCGATCGTCTTCTCTCTCACATGATGATCATGAGATGATATGATCGCTTTTTATTTCTTGCTGTATATAATATGATCATCATCAATTAATTCAGAAGTAATTCCGAAATGATTAGAAATAAATAAATGTAGTGATCAATAAAAATAAATTGCGATCGTTTGATCATTTTACAACATTTTTGGGTTCGATACATATACGAAATGACTTTGTATGGTATTATATCGGTAAGATTATATGATCGCGATAAAAAAGCACTCGTAAAAATCTATTTATATTAATTGGGTTGTTTAATGATCGCATTGAAAATCAATCAAAATTGTTATCAAATCAAATTATGTTTAGTTTTATGAGATCTTGAAATACATATATTGTGAGTTGTTATAATTAGAATTTTTGTTTTCTCTTTTTTTATTACAGACATGGTTTTTTACGGATACCGATGACAAGATGTACCAAGATAAAACTAGTAAGTAAATTCTATGAAATTTTACGTTGTACGTTGCCCCTAGGGTTTGCCAAAAAAAATACTGTTCAAATAGTTTTAACGATTTTTCAAAAATAATGTTTCGAAGCGAATACCGATATTATCGTTTCTAACTGTAAAACCAGCAAAGCTTAACTGTTGAAATTTATTTGTCAAATGATTTTTTTTTTATTATTCAAAGTTAATAAAATTGGTTTACTGCAAAAATAACAAATCCACGGAGAGATTGTTTCGTTTTCGGTGGAACAGTTTAATATTTTTTTGTAAATTTATAGATTGTCTAACGTCAGGCCTCAAGGATGCAATTAAATTAAATTGAAACCGAACAGTTACAACAGCAAATCAGAAACAAGAGTGATGTATTTTCTGTTTATGTATCAAACAATCATTAAAAAATCCTTGGAATTTCTATGAAGATAACCTTCAATCGCCAAGAAGTAAATAAAGCAACGAAAAAATTAACAATTCTGATTGGTTTTCCATCCGTTTTATAGTTTCGTCTCTACACACAACAAATGAGCACAAAATAAACGTAAGATTTATTTCTTTTGGTTTTCGGGGGACTTTTTATGTGTGTGGACGATTTTTTAGAACAACATATTTCTTTTAATTGGACAAAAATAATATTTGCCAACAACAATACATATATACCATTCGACAAAGTGATTGTGTGTCCCAATCAAAATTCCAATCAACTGTTGCAACCAAAAATATATATAAAGGGACAGAACAGTGCGCAAAAACGACGACATATAAAAGTGTTTTTTATGCACTGTGCGGTTGCGGCAAAGCTCGTGTAGAATATTTCTTGGGAAAGAAAATTCATTCAATCACAAACTTTTTCCGAAAACTTTATAAATATTTTAATTAAAAAGAATTTCTATATCGATGAAGAGTTATATGCAAACCAAAGATTATTCGGCGGTTTTGTGTGAGGGAGCTTGTTAAAATATTTTCAAAAATGTATCCACATAAATATTTTTTGCATGTTAAACTTTTCCACTGCAATGTTGTTACTGCACAAAATAGTCATCAAAACGGTTTTTTTTTTCAGTTTTATCGGTATTTATCAAAAGCCGCTAAATTTTTTTGTTGTTATTTTATTTTAATTGGAATTTTATAGAAAATATTTATTTTTGTGTTATTTTGATTATAATTAAGATTTCCATTAGAGCCAATTAAAATTTAAACAAAATCAAAAAACATAAAATAAATTTTCACATAGCGACGTGCATTGTGCGATTCCACCTGTATGCGTTGTAAACGTACTTAATAAAATGTCGAGGTTACCTTTTAAAATTACAACGCAAGTAATAAAAGTCTCGAAATTAAATTTTCAACTCAAAATCCAATCAATTGGACGAAAAGGTCAAGAATACGAAAGTGGAATTTTATTTTTTAAATAAACATCGATAAATTTATATTTTTTTTTTTAGAAAAGTTTATTGAATCTTGCTAATCATTATTTTCGAGTCTATTATATGTATAACCACATTGAGGAGTGGATCTTCTTGAATTGATTAGAATAAATAAATAAGACAAAAAATTTAAAATGAGCAACAATAAATTTAATTAATTTATTGGAAAATTATGGTAAAATATCAACTTCTCAAGTATATTTTTTGTGGTTTGAAGTTTTGAACAATAGCTAAAATTTATTGAATTTGGTGGACACATATCAAACAAAATGTCTAGTGGCTGTTAATGTATCACAATATAAATAAAATATTGCTACCTTTGGATTGAATTACCTCATTTAATTGTTTCTGGATATTAGTTGGTAAATTTGTCCCACAAATGGTTTCTGCTTTAATGATGTAAAAATATAATTTTGGAAATCCGGAATGAAAAGAATTTTGGCGGTATTTGAGTAAAATCAGTAGTAAACCGTTGGTTTGACCAACTTCTACACTACCATAATAAACCTCTCGAAGTATTCGGTTAGTATAAGTACTCTGGGTTCTAGCCTTATTTTTCAATTAGAAATTTTCCTGAAAAGATAAAAGTAAGACACTTAACTGAATATATTGCGAATTTGAATTATGTAAAATGCTGTCAACCAATCTCAAGAGTTAGTCTCAAGCTATAAAGTTGTAACAAACAGGCTGTACAAACGAATAAATTTATATTATACTAGCCGTACTCTGCTCGCTTTGCCGGTCGTGTTATTTTAAATGAAGGATTATTTTTATGTTTTGTATTTTATTAAATTAAAATTAAAATGAAAAATTAAATGGAATATATTTTAATTATATAAAAATTTATTGATTTATTCCGATGCTCTTTGGTATACAACATGTTTTGTTGTTCGTTCAGATGCTAACAGATATAATGATGATGGTTTTCCTACACGTGAGCCAGCAACATATAATTGACCGTATGAGAAGCGGCTAATTTTATAAGGTTATGGTTGGAATTATAAGGTTGCCAATGGAAAAACAAGTAGTGCCCAATGATGTACAATATACATCGTGCTACTTTTGCCATAGTTGGTTTGGTTCCAGCTGATATGGTCCAGGCTGGTCTATATAGTGACGGGCACAAATATTTGCGTACACTCCGAAAACGACACCCATATCGGCTTTCCACCTAAAAACATCATCATACCAATAATGAAAGCACCCCCACATCTCGATTTGCGAAAAACAAAAACCAATAAAATAATCAGTACATCGTAGATAACTCCCATATCGGTGTTATAGGTAGATAGTAGTTAGGTAACAAAAACCTCCATCTTGACTTGCGAAAAATGAAAGTCAGTAACGTAATCACTCCCGAATATGACAGCCATGTCGGCGTTATAGGCGTAGATAGAAGGTAGGTGGCAAAATGGTGCCCCTCCATTATACCTTGCAAAAACACGAACGTGAGTAGTGTAATCAGTACCACAGAAATTGACACCCACATTGGCGTTGATAGTATAGGTGGGCACCAAAAAAGACGTCGAATTTTGAAAAACAAAAGTCGGTAACGTAATCAGTACCACGAGAAACCCAAAAATGACTCTCACCGGCATTATCGGCATAGATAGTAGTTAGGTACCAAAATAACACGGTCGGGTCGTCCCTTCATCAGTCCCTTCATTTTTCATCGCCTTGCATAGATCAAAATTTCGCCATCTCGGGTCTTAAAACGGATGCTATATTCCTAATTAGCACTCCCGAAAACCAGGAAAATGATATCATTGCTTAGAAAACCAAAATCACGGGCCGAATTTTTGCTGAAAAATAGTTTCATGTTAAAGTCATCATTTTCGCTCAAATTTTGAAAACATGATCTGGACCGGTATTGTTGTAAAATAAATTTAAAATCTTTTGGTTCTTAGTAGTTTCTCTTGTAAATGATATCTTTTCAGTATCCTTGCAAAAAATCGAAAAAGCTCCCATGGAAGCTGTCACTTGTGAATCGTTTTTGACCAAAATTACAGAATCAATTCTCACGACCAATAGAACATATTTATAAATTTTTATTGAAATCGGCGCAGTAGATTTTTGTTTATCGATCGGAAATCCTCCTATGGAAGCTGCAACTTTCGATGTACCATTTTCAGCTAAAAACCTCATTGGTACAGCAGTTTTTTAGTTTTAATGCTACAAACACACACTTCATTTTTATATATCCCTTTTTCAACCAAGAAAAACAAAAAATTGGCTCAATTTTAGTCCAACCCACACAAATGTGTGAGGAAAAAACCATAGTATGTAATGGCGTTGTTGATAAAAAATTTCGCTTGATTTGAAATAAAACCAACACAATTGTGTGTATAGATATAGTGTTTCTGTTCGGACGAAAATAAGTTAAAAAGGAATTCACAAATGTGTAAGTTGGTTCAAAAACATACAAAACTAAATTTTTGACCTGGTACTTTTGCCCTACTCGCACAATTGTGTTAGTAAAACACTAAAGGGATATAGAGAGATCTGACGACAACCCACCGAAAACGACAGTTCATCAAATATAAATTTAGTGAAAACGAAAATTCACAGAAAGGGGTAAATCATAGAATAAACACCAGTTTTTCTAATACGACACTCCGCAGCTTGAACGACAACTTACCGTAAACAAAAATAATAAGGTTTTATTTTGTAATTTTTATAATCACTGCTCATTGGGTTTTGAAATAAAAAATCTCGAAAAAAATCATTTCTCTCAAAAGTTAAATATTGAAATTTGAAATCCTAAAATTTAAAATACTGCAGAAACCCAAAATCATAAAACTTCGTCCTCAGTCCAGTTCCGGTAATGATCACTAGCGGCTAGTGACCATTACCGGAACTGGACGGAGGACATCGAATGAGGTTTATACTTCTGGCGATTATACTTCTGGCGGCAGCGTTAATATGAAATATTTTGGCAAAGATACATCAAACTTTCAATTGAGAATGCTGTATAAGATAGCGTAAATTTGATAGTGGAAAATAAGAGATTACGCTGCTCGCCGCAAGTGGCAGCATTATCACCAAAAAGAATTTATTTTGTTATGTAATTACCAGGGGATACTTTTTATTCATTATGTATATCTTTTTCACTAAAAAAACATCTCAACGGAATAAAACATTAAATGTGATCCTTAAAATAGCAAATTGATTGATCTCCAAAGTAAAGGAACTCGGTAAATGAAATCTTGAAATTTAACAATATCCAAAATTTGGATAGTTGTTCAGGGATTGTAAATAAGGTTTTGGATAAAATTCTAGGATCTGATTGTGCTGGACTAAACTGTATGAAATGGCCAGTTTAGTCCAGTATTTATGAAAAACGGTATCTGTACCTTTTATACGATCTGAATAAATTTTAAACTGGAGGGAACTCGGTTATTTCTTAATTAAATTTTGTAAAATTTGCTCGCAAACAAGGACAATTCGGAAAAAATGTATGTATTAGAATTTTCATTATATTTTTTTTTGATTTTCTGCGGCCATTTGTTAGGTGAACAAATAAATTTCCGATCTTTTTAGATAGGTGTCGTTAGTATCACTGCTTGCATATTATTCAATCGGGCAATACATGTTTTTTGGAGGTTAGATGTCAAGCTTGAATAATTACTAGTGACATTTGTTCAAAGCGCAAACAACAATTATTTTCATGTAATTGAAGATGTCGAATTTTGTGCCAAAAAAACAACATTTGCGGGAAGTTTTACTTCATTATTTTTTGTTGCAGCGGAAACAAATTGTTTGCTTGTGGAAGTTTACGGTGAACATGCGCCATCGCCAAACAACATGGAAAGAGTGGTTTCAACGATTCAAAGTTGGTGATTTTGACGTAAGAGACAAATAACGTGAAGGCAGACCACGAAAATTTGAAGATACAGAATTGGAAGAATTGCTTGATGTGGACCCTTGTCAGACTGAAAAACAATTGGCAGAAGAGTTGAATATTACCCAACAATGTGTTTCGCAACGTATACATGCAATGGGATTGGTTCAGAAGCTAGGAAATTGGGTGCGACACAAATTGAAAGAAAGGGACATGGAACGTCGGAAATCAATGTGCGAATTGTTGCTTCAACGACAACAAAGGAAGGGGTCTTTGCATCGGATCATCATTGGAAATGAAAAATGGATCCACTATGGCAATCCAAAGCGCAAACGTGGGTCAAGCCAGGTGAACCAGGCCCGTCGACGCCAAAAGCAAATATAATAATAATAATAATACCCAACGACCAATCACCCCTCGCCGACTGCACGCGGGGAGTCACCAACAACATTATTATTATTTTAAATACTAATTTAAAAATTAAAAAGCAGAAAATGGCAAAAATAAAATTAATGCTAATCGAATAAAAATTGTATTAATAGAGCTATGATTAAATGAAGAGGCTGAAGCTATATGTACTAAATTTAAAAGAATGATACCCCACCGCAAGAAGGAGAGAACGCCCGTTGGTCTACTTAAAGCAAGCAGATTTGAATGACAGAAAAAAAAGAAAGAGAAAATAAATAATAAAAAATAAAAATAAGTTAAGAAAAATTAAATGAAGCGGAAATGGGGAGGAAAAAAACCGTAAAAATTATAAATACTAGATAGAGTATTTAAGTCAAATCGATAAGAAAAAAGTTAATATAAAAATTAAAATAAAAATTAAGTTTATTGGTTTGCCAACTGGTAGCGAATAATAACTTCTTGATGGCGAATTTTCTAATGTGGTAGTCGAATTGTTTGAAATATTTATTAGTCTTGCGCAGCATTCTTGTAACAGGCTCGTTCTGGCCGTAGGTCGTTCTGTGAGGAGCAATTCTGTAAGCTGGTATCGTTCTCAATCCACGAGCGTTTACGTTAAGATTTACCTTTTCGAGTAGAGCTGCAGAATCAACACCGCCAGATAAAACTTGATGAATGAAGACGATGTCTGCAACAGATCGTCGCTTGTTTAGTGGCTTTAAGTTAACAAGCTCCAAGTGGTCTAGATAAGGAGGCAAATTGTAAACGTCCACCCATGGCAATCCACGCAGAGCAATATCCATGGTTCGAAGGCGATGCTTTGTATTTGGTGCGATATGAAGGGTGTCGTCTATTATGAGCTGCTGAAAGAGCGTAAAACCATTACGGTACAAGTTTATCGAAGACAACTGATGGCTTTAAAGCAAGCTCTAGCTGAAAAACGACCGGAATGGGACAAAAGGCATAATAAGATTGACAACGCTAGGCCACATGTTGCTATACCTGTCAAAAATTACTTGGACAGGCAGTACTGGGAAATTCTACCCCACCCGCTGTATTCACCAGATATTGCTCCCTCTGATTACCACTTCTTTCGGTCGATGCAATCAGCCCTGGCACAGCAGCACTTCACTTCATATGAAAACGTCAAAAAATGGGTCGATGACTGGATCGCCTCGAAACCACCAGACTTCTTCCTTCGGGGAAACCGTTTATTGCCTGAACGGTGGGCGAAGGTTATAGCTTCCGAAAGAGCATACTTTGAATAAAACATTCTTTCACATTCTCTACAAAATCTAATATCTTTTATTTCAGTAAAAAAGGTCGGAAATTTATTTGTAGACCCAATAAGTTATTTTCAGTTTTCGCCAATATCTCAAAAACTTCCACTAGTAACCAAACCTTTCGGTTGTTTTTCTAATAGCCTAGGTAGGACCGCAAAAAATCAAAAAATTATAGTGAAAATTCTTATCCATGAATTTTTTCCGAATTGTCCCTGTATGCGATGCAAATTTTACAAAATTTAATTAAGAAATAGTCGAGTTCCCTCCAATTTAAAATTTATTTATATCGTGTAGAATGTACAGATAGCATTTTTTGATAAGGATTTGTTATCAAATGACCAAATTTAGTCCAGCATGAACAGATCCTAGAATTTTGTCCAAAACTTACTTTAAAATCCCTGATCTCTGATCCCCAGAAATGGCGGAAAGACGGAATAGTGTTAAATTTCAAGATTTCATTTACTGAGTTCCTTTACTTTGGAGATCAATCAGTTTGCCATTTTAAGGATCATTTTTAATATTTTATACATAATGAATAAAAAATTTCCTCTGGTAATTACATAACAAAATTAATTCTCTTTAGTGATCGGGCTGCCACTTGCAGCTAGTTGTATAATCTCTTATTTTTCGCTGTCAAATTTCCGCTATCTTATACAGCGTCAATTAAATTAGTATCCTAGAGGATGTCTATAAAATACATAAATATATAATCTAGATCATTGATACATTTCGGAGTAGTTTTTTTTATCTTTTCAAGAAAAAACTAAAAACGTTCAGTGAAATGAATTACACAGGCTTACCCAACTGTTTCCGACAACTTCATTTCCGATGTAGATAGGTTTTACATAGTACGTGAACATGCAAAATTTGACTCATAATACGAGGGTTGTCTGAAAAGTTTCCGACCTCAACATGAAGATGGCAGCACTCGTCAACAAAAGCGGAGGAGTATGTACTAACCTCAGTTGTTGTTTAACGATCGTTTGAGTGAATCGATGTGAGTGTTTTTGTGAAAAGGGAAAATCAAAGACAAGTTGTACGTTGTGTTCGGAGACTCTGCACCATCATTTACCACCGTGCAATTTTAGGTAGCTGAGTTTAAACGTACCCGTACTACTTTGAGTGACGATGAACGTTCGGAACGTCCAAAAAATGCAACCAGTGACTAAACCATCGCTCAAGCTCACCAAATGATGCTAGATAACCGTCGAAATAAAGTTAGAGTGATAGAAGGAGCTATGAATATGTCCAAAGAACGTGTTTGTCACAAATTGAATCAAGGGCGTTGGATGCCGCGTTTGTTCACTTTTGATCTAAAATGTGTTCGACTGAACATTTTTAACGCTCTATTGAAACAGTTTAGAATAAAGTAGAATTTTTGAGCCGACTAGTCACTGTTGATGAAACTTGGGTGCACCATTAAACAACAGAATCAAAAATACAGTTAAAACAGTGGACTACCAAATCCCAAGTACCACCAACACAAAGGCTCTCTCTTCGGCTCTGAAAGTGATGCCTGCGTCTCTTTTGTGGGACAGACATGGAGTTATTTTAATCGATTATCTTCAAAAGGAGAAAACCATTACAGGAACATACTACACATCATTATTTAACAAGCTGATGGCAGAAATTGTGGAAAAATGACCACATTTGCAGAAAAAAGTCTTGCTCCACCAAGACAATGCGCCGTCTCATACCTCAGCGGTGGTCACGGTGAAAATCTACGAGTTACGGTTTGAACTGCTTATAAGATGCGCTCGGAGAACAAAGATTTTCGTTCAATGGCGCCAAGTACTATTTGTACGGATTGGAAAGATGGACTGGGAGAAGTGTTTAGTATCAGTTTTGTATCTGTGTTAGGTCAGAAGCTTTTCAGGCAACCTTCGTAAGCTAATGCGTAAATAAATAGTGCCAAATATATATTTTAATTTACATAAATACCTCATTTCACGCTTTTTTGATCTGCGATGCTTCAGTCTGCGTTCATTAATTTTTGATAGAGAAAATGTTCACTTTGCGCTTTTTCTGATTCGATTTGCTTCGATTTAAAGAAAAAACCATTTTGCGTTTTTTCGTAAAATTGTATTGCAAAAGAAAATAAAGATACATCGGTAATTCCCCTTTAAATTATTCAGAGGTATAAATAATTTTAGTTAAATTTGTCTTTATGACAAATTTTGAAGCTAAAATGGATAAACCCACGAAAACTGGAAATTGTGTAGTGACAAAAAAGAAAAGTACTTTCGAAATGAAATTAAACGTGCTTAAACAATTTCTTAATGGTGAAAAGTTGGCTTTTATTGGAAAAAAACTTAATTTAGCCCCGTGACCTGTGCGAACGAAATATTTCTGAACGAGATTGCTTTAAGCCAAAACAGTTTACAGGCAAAAGTTGTTCATATGATTTGGCTAGAAAATTAACGAGCAATGAAAACGTTTTATTATTGCTGAATCGAAATTTGAAAAGTTCGGGCAAGTCGGGGACGGTAATGGTTCAAAACCCGGAGAAATGTTCACAACTTTTTCTTAAAAGGAGAATCGGGTACCGCAGATTTTGTTGGTGCTAAGCGCTTTAAAGACGAATTAAAAGGTTTAATATCGGACGGAGGTTACATCGCCAAGCAGGCGTTCAACGCGAAGCGACTACCAATTAGAACTTTTATTTCAAGGACTGAAAAATCGGCTCGAGGCCATTCTAAAGAACGGCTTAACTTTAAAATTCAGAATCTATCTTGGCATTTGGTTAAGATTTAAGGTATATAAAGATACAGCGATAAGATACATTGACAAAATAAATTTGACTGCCGGCGATGTCGCTTTGGTAAACACAACAAGCGCGTCAGAAACAAGAAAAATAATAACAAATTATCCTAAAATAATTCATCGACTCTATTTAAATTTTTTTACATAAAACATTGTGTACAACATTCAGATTTAGATGAAATACTCGTACATTCAACATTTAACATAACATTCTCAACCTAGTTGGTAGTGCTACAGCGCCAACGACAAAATTAGAAGAGATTCTAAAATAAATTCGGGGACAACGTCGTCGTCGACAGCGACATTAGTTGTGCTGACGGGCGTTGTATCTTGTCGCTGTATATCTGCTTCTGTTTATACCTTTATAATTGATTTCTTGAGTCAAAATATTTGTTAAGGCAGTGATAACCGTATTTTTCACTTTTACAATTAAATTGTGACATATTTTTCATAAAATTGATTGAAAAACGGTACCAGGAGATGGAATTTCGTTTTAAATTATTTTCGACAATCTAAATCAAAAATACAAAACTCTAATTTACGAATTTTTCGTTTTCGTTTACTTGTATCTTTACCCTTCAGAATAAAATTATTTATATTTTAAATTTAAAGCTGTTGGTTCTTGGAGTAACGAATCACGTAGCTAGTTAAAATTGAGGCGAGCACATTAACACCACCTATCTAAAAAAACATTTACAAGCTTCGTCAAATTTGTGAAATTTTAATTTATTCCTAATAGAATATTAAAATATTAATGCCCGGTTGCACAGAAAAATGGCTAACGGCCGGTTAGTTGTGCGCCAGTTAAATGTTTTATATGAAATCTGGTTTTGCAGTCAGAAAAAAATCAACGCAAACTTGGTTATATTTTATTCCATGGAAATATTTAGTTTGCGTATAAATATTTAAACGACCAATTTTGATTTAATAAATTTTAACTGGCCTTTAGTCATTATTCTGTGCAACCGGGCATACGTCAATTATTGGTTTCTTGATTGGGCATATATGAGCAACGAAAAAATATTCAGCACCCTATACACCAAAATATGACGACATAGGCACGTTTTTCTACTAAATTAACGACCAAAATAGACTTAAAAAGTTATGACTGTTAAAAATGGTGACTTGTTTTATGTATTTTGATCGATTGATTGATTTTTATTTAGAATTATTTTTTATTTATTCCAAGTATGTTTTAATGATTTTCTATCGAAAAAAGACCTTTAAATATAAAATTTTAGTTTTTTTACAATGTTGTATAAATCCAAATCAATTAAAATAAAGCTCGATCGTCAAATTTAAAAAAACTACGATCGATGTTTTATTTAAATTTGGGTTTTGTATTTTTATGATCATGCAGCAATTAATTTTTTTTTTGTGTTGTGTCTTTTAATCGAAGAGAATTTGTAAATATATCGTAAACTTGATGGACAATTGGAAATGTGGTTTTTCGATGAAATCACGGGGCCGATGACTATTATACCCAATAATATATGGATCTCCCATGCTCAACGGAAAATCAACGACGAGGCCAACCAAAATCCACGTAATTAAACAATTTGAAAGTAATAAAAAAAAATTCTCTTCAAGTCGTAAAATTTATATTTAAGTCCCCAACAAAATACCACGAGAAATCAATATTAAAATCTAATCTCAAGACTTTTTTTTTTATTTTTGTATTTTTAAGTAATTTCAATAAAACAATAAATAATATTTAAAATCTTTTACTATATCAATTAAATAATAAAATGTATTTTTTTAATGTTTTGTCCAAACGAAATAAAAATGCCATAAAAAACAAATCGTTTCTTAATTTATGGGATCGTAATTTTCTTTTATGCCATCTTACTCGTACAGCATCCTATAAAATTGATTAATATTAAATTTTTGATGTAAAACTTTTAAAGTAAATCGCGGCTAAAGCTCCGTAGCAGGCACATCCCACCAACAGTCTTAAATAATTATTATTGTTACTGTCAAATTCATACTTCTGTGGATTATTGGATTGCTGCTCACGACTTGTTCGTTGGTTTATGTAAACACAACCAAAATGCTACAAGTTTAATCTTATTAGTTATCAATTAAAAATTTTCAATATAATAAATCACAAAATTGATTAAGTTCTAGATATTTTCGAACTGGTTCCAAAACTTGAATTATATAGTATATTGTGTGTTTTAATGTAGGCGGTGTAGACAGAGTAGCATTGTTTGTGAGCGTATATAGTGAATATTAATAAGTCGAATATGGGCGACCCAACAAAATTGGTTAATTATACGCGACGAATTAAATACATAAATGATAAAAGCTAAATTTAAATTAAATTAATTTAATTTTTTTTTTGTTTGGTATGAATAAATTATAAATCCGGAATTATATAGTTTTGTATATGGCAGATGTATTATGATGATGTTCCGGGAAGACTTGGTAAAGTTGGTAGAGTAAACCCGTTTCCACCGCCTGGGAATAAACCTCCAAATATAGATGACGGGTCGAAAGGCATTACGAGTGCTTGAAATGCACCTAAAATTAAAGTTGGTTGCGAACCTCCTGAGCCGGTGCCACTACCACCGCCCGGAAGAATTCCGGATATTCCTGGTATAGCTGGTGCTTTCTGCGTAGTTTGACCCGCGAACAATTCGGGTAATATTCCTTTTGGTTGGCCACCGTTGTCACTGGCGCTCACTTCATTTACATTCGTTTGGTTATCCAAATCGAGTGGCGCAGCCTGTGTTGTATACAGTGTAGTCGCCAAAATTAAAACTATTTTATATAACTCCATATTAAAACTATACTGAAATCTATTCAGCTCAAAACTACTTGTAACACTAATTATTCTAATGATATTGTTAATTGTTTATATACGGTATGGTGCCAATTAAAATATACAATTGATACCAACAGTATGGTAATTTGAACTGATAATAGAAATTTATTAACCTTTTAGCGAAAAAAGCTCGCGTGATTTGACATTAAAACTTGTATTAAAGTAATTTCTAAAATTTAATGCAATGGCTTGGTTTTGAGGTTAAGGGCATACGATAACAAACAATATATATAGAGAATTAAATTTGCATAGATAAAACTGTCAAATTGGGCCTTTCATAATAAAAACTAAAAAACCGCACCTGAAAAGAGAAACCATTTGTATCAAGGTAAATACTGAAACCTGCCATCTATAAATGAACACTATATGAGGTACGGCGATTACTCAAATTTCCGTCATTAAAATATCTTAGATAAAATGAAGCAATAATAAATAATCGAACATGACTAAAACCTCATCATCTAATTTAAATATTTTATTTATTATTTGCCATTTAAAGATAAAATTTGTGGTTTTCTTAATAACTTTTAGCACTCATGTAACGCCAAAAAATCGAACCGAAAACACAAAATTCAATTAAAATGATGTCACCACATGCTGTGTCAATTAATATAAATGAGATCAATAAATACATTTTCTTAGGAATACGTATATGTATTGTATATATCGTAAGTATGTATGTAGGGGTGCTAAGACGTTATGTATGTGTAGTAGTGCGTATTCGCAACGAGAAACATTACTTTTAATTAAAATTTATTGTGATTAATTTTTTTGGTTAACAATTTTGTTTTACTTTTCATCTTCTTGTCTTATACTTAAATAATTTCTCTCAAGTCGATTTTGTTGTGTACGGCACATAACGAAACGATAAAATGTACAAGAAAACCAGCTACCGGTGGCAAATGACAAATTTATTATATGGGTTTTAATTTGCGTGGGCTACGTTTACATTTGTGGAAAATCAACCGTATATATACCTCGGTTGTATAAAGGACATTAATAACCAACCATTTTCTTAATTTTATCTATCTACACTTATACATTTTCTTATATAAAGAAGACCTGAAGTACCAACAACAAAAATTAAAATAAACCCATTAATGATAATTAAAATAAATTTTTTATGTCATCTTAATTAATGAATAATAAAATAAAATCGATAACAGTTTTTTAACGTTTTTGTTTCTTTTAACTTCCAGATGGCCATATGATAAATACAAATTGCTCGATGGGACATTTTCGTAAAGCACTCTGTTGTAAAATGTCAGTGGAATTGGATTTTTTTCTTGAGAGTGGTAAAAAGTGAGTAATTTTTATTTTTATATATTTAGTGTACGCGCGCTTATCAAAAATCCAATTAAAATGGATATATTGGCAGTTGCGGAATTAGTTAGGTGTTTCAGAATTCCGATGCCACCATATAGTTACTATATGACTAAGAAAGAGTTTAACAGAAAAATTTCTTGAAGATAACAAAAAATTGTAATTTTCGGATTCTTAAACATTTCATCGTCTTTCGAACAGAACAACAGATATACAAACGAATATTATATGTAAATGAACCAATTAAACTTAAATATCAGAAAACCCGACCAAAAACTACCTTTTTTATGAGATTGTTGTTGCAAGTTTTATGTTATTGATTGATTTTGTTTTTTTTTTTTAATTAAAAACATAAAAAATGATCGTTTTCGTTTTATGTATTATCAACGCTTAAAATCTATTTTACTTTACGTCTGATGCAGCGCAACATAAAAAAATATTTTAGCCCCAGAGTCGAGAATGATATTGTGATTCATCCACAAAGTGTCTATGTCTAAATGAAGTATAAATGTTGAATAAAGTCATTTTTAAAAATTGAACTCTATTCGCAATTAATAATTAATTAAAATTTTTAATTTGTTTCTTGATTTGCGAAATTTTAACAAACCCTATATTTTTTCGAACCGTCAATTTAGTAATGAGGATCAGAATAGTCAATCCTTAAGGTGGATTTACATATCCAACGATTTTTATGCGCCGAACATCATGTGACACATTCAACCAATCAGAAAGGACTTCCTCGCCGAATTTTCGGCACGGCGAAGACATAAACAAAATTTATCGTTTCGCCGCAACGACACAGGACACAGCTTACATAGATTAAAATTTTTTTACATCATCAGTTTTTTTTTAAATTTTGTGTCAAAATATTGTTTCTAAGATATAATTTTAGATCTGTCAGTTAGTTCCTTATGGAACTTAATCTACACTTACGATTACATGACTGAACAACAAAAATAAAACGAAGCATGTTGCAATTCCTTGAAGACCGTTCAAATTTTAGGCCAGAAACGGTTTGTAGCGGTGCTTGATTTCTTCTCAAAACACGGCAGTTTCCTTCATACCGAACATATTTAATTGCTTAAATGACTGCCCCGGTAGAAATTCAACTTCGACAAATGCATCAGCTTCGGTAGATGTGTAAAACTGTTCTACTTACTCGAAGTTAAATCGTTTTCTGTCTTGCTTGTGTAAAGGCAGTGGTTTTACAATGAAATATTCGTATGATGGTATGACACGGTTAAATATTTACGATTATATGGTCTACGATTAAATGTGTACAAACCTAAGTTCGGTTATGTTTGTGGATTTTAAACATAACCGAACTTACATTTCGTAAACATTTAATTGTAGACCGCGTAAATCGTAAATCGTAGACCATACAATCGTACGAATATTTCATTATAAAACCAGTTAATCGCACGTATGTTTATTTCTTACGACACTTAATTGTGGACTGCATCATCAACTGGATACAGTGGAACAGTAACTGCGAAATCTCGAAACTGCGTTATTTCATAAGTTATCATGAATGGTTTCAAAGTCCATAGGATTCTGCTTCCGCAGGAATAAGCGTCCATATGACGCGATTAAATGTTTACAATAATGTGGCCTAACTTGTTTTCATATAACGTGTCTATTTCTCATGTAACATCGATACTATCTGACTATCGAGTTCTTCTATTACCTTTCCGCCTCGGGGCGGGACAGTTTTAGACCCCTAAATTTATTTTATTTTTTGCGTTATATAACTATATTAACGATATTAAATACCATTGGTACCAAGCTGGCACCTCATCGATCAAATTTTGTAAAAACACTAGTTGGTCACAATTCGTCAATCTCAATATTTCTGAAAATTTCTTTAATTCATAGTTTCTGCTAAGATAGGCCGATCAAAATATGCTACGTCATTCACTTTCCCCCATAAATAAATAAAAGAACCATAATTATTAGGTAGATCTGGTGAACGTAAAGGAATAACTGCCATGTATTCGGAATTCTTATCTTTCTCTTCTCTTGAATGGAAATCCACCATTAAAAATTTCACAAATTTTTCGGTCAAAATTGTTTCATCAAAGAAAAATGTTCCGATTAGGCGAGAACCAAACACTTCAGCCCAAACATCTACAGTCCATCGATGTAGGCTATCGACAAAACGCATCTAATGTGGATTCACATTACCTTCACTTTTAAATGTAGCTTTGTCTGTCCAAAAACTTGTTGAACAATGATTCGACTTGTTGAGAATACTTCAATTCATTTCCTGACCCAATGACAAAATTGAATTCTGTTCAAAAAGTCATTTGCTGATACTTTCTATAGCAATGATATAGATGATTGTTTTTTCTTAGAATGCGAGATTGAGTTGTTCCAGATATTTCTCTAGTGTACAAAATCTTTTTAAGAATCAAAATCTTCTAATTTAAAAAAAAAAACTAAGTTTCGTCAATAACTCCCAAACTAATGAGTTTCAAGGTCATTTAAGTTGACCACTAAATGTCTCCCTAGACACGGAACAAATTTCATTATGAGTAATTTGCACCGTGTCCGAGATAAATGCCTAGTATTTATTTAAAAATTCTCCCTGTTTAATTCGATTACCAGAGCAGTTGCAAACGGGATTGTATTGGAAAACGGAAGCGTTAAATCCCGCAAACAAATAAAACTAAAAATATTGAAAACAAAAATTTCGAAATTTTAAATACAGAATTAAAAAACTATACTATATGTTTCGGTAATTTAAACGATATTTTTTTTACTTTAGACGTGTTTAATAAGTTTCGATTCTCATTTCTAAGGCTCTTCAACTAACAAGTTGAATTTTTTACGATAGTAAAAGATTTTAGATGTCAAGGCACTCAATGTTAATTTTATAGCTTTAAAATCTCAAAACAATTAATAAAAGCAATAAAACTAAAAATATGAAACATAAGGTTGCTTAGTAGTGCGTTTGCATAAATGTATTCGAATTAAAATCTTACGTTGCTGCTCCTTCAAGTAGAAAGTTACTATAGGAAATTGTTAAATTATCTTTTATTTGGAATAGAAAACAATCTGGTCATTTTACATTCAATATTATAAAACACTACAACAAATTACTTCAAACTTTTGGTTAGTTATGAAAATGATCATTTATACAATGTGTTCAATACCGCCATCTCTTCACTAGAACCAAAACTATTAAAAAACTGATTTAGTAATCTAGTAAATTATTTGTATAACATTGAATTATTGACAATATTTGGAAGCAGATTTGATTTAATAATCAAATACATATTTATAAAAAGAATTGTTTACTTTGCTTAAAGCCAACTTAAATGGAATTTTGTGTAGTAGGGTAATTAATTAGACATCTTTTGTTAAAAATTAAAATACCGACCAAATGTAACAGTGGTTAAAGCTTTGGCGTTTGGATCGAGAGGTACCGGGTTCGAATCCTGATAGGAGCAGGATGCAAACTGAAATTTCATCAACAGATTATAATCTGTGGTGAAATATAACACATCTATGACCCCCTGTCAGTGTGCAAAACCCATGGACCGACCCAGATGGTCTTAAATCGGTCCTATAGCCGTACGGTTTCGAGTTAGCCGGGAGGCGTAAAGTAAGGACGTAAAACGCATAACCGCGGAAGAGCAAAGTCAGCCTTGAGCCCCAAAACAGATCGCATAGCTAACAATTAAAAAAAATAAGCAATTCGTTTAAACTAAAACTGAGTTCGTATGGGATTGTAGGGATGGATAGATAGCTCTCACGGTTCCGGTGATCTATAAACATCAAAAAAATTTAAATTTTGAATTTTTTCATACATATTCGCCCTTTACCGGAAAGTGTTTGACATCCTGTGGAATATTTGAGAACTACGCGCTATATACTCAAATTCATAAAAAATGACACTGAAGAAATGATAATTCAGTGAAACAAAATCACCGAGAATTACATTTCATCGGAAACATCAATTTACAGATATACATTTTATTTTAAGTTTGTTCACCGAAAATACACCAAACGCCTTGCTACTTATTAAAACGAAATTCGATCCAGGAGAAAAATAAAACTAAACTTCAAAATGTCGAAAATAAAATACAGAAATACCAAATTTCTTATGAAAAATAATCGAAATGTAGAAAAATATCCAGGAAAAAAGTAAGTTCGATTAAAATTCAAAAAATCCCAAAATTCCGAAATTGCCGAAAAAATATAAAAATCTATGTTTGAATATAAAACATCAATATGTGTGTTTCGTACACCGCACAGTTCTCTCCATCATTGACGCTTTCTCGCTTAAATTTGCTTTCCTAAACTGTTTTGGAACATCCAAGCAGCTTCCGCGCAAGCAATGATAGAACATTAGCTGTGTTCCAATGGAGAAAGCAAACTACTCACAAGTACTTGTATCTACTCACAGCTACCCATACTCAAACGATGGTGTAGATGTTCAAAGCTGTTACGCATAAATTTGACGGTAGGTGTATTAGTTTGAAAAAATCTAAGAGATGGCTTTGTGATGGTTAGGTTATGTTGAAATGTCAGATTTTTTACAATTTTTTGTTTGTTTATATTCGATTGATTGACAATAAGGAATTTTTGTGGAAAATTGATTACTAAATTACAATAAAATTTGTAAAATTACAATTACTAATTACAGTTGTTAAACTGATGAAAGGAATTGATTCGACTATACTATTAAAACCTCAATACTCCTCTTTCCTGCCAGCGTATGCACAGATTAAGGCTTTGCTTTCATGGTATGTCCAATTTTTGACATTATTACCAAATTGTGTATGCAAATATTCAAACAAATTTAATTTTGTATAACAAAATATGTTACCGTCATAATTTTGCCCGTTCCTTTGGTTATCTATTCACAAGTACTTGTGAGTAGGAAATTGTTTCCATTGGAACACAGCTAATGTACCCAAAATTGTGCAATCTTGCTAGGTCACAATACTAGTAGACAACGTAATTGTCCCCCAGCCTACCGGTATCCGTATATATTTTGAAGTACAATGTAGATTCATGAGAATGCTGCGAGTATTGCCACTCGCTCTCGATTCTTGTTTTTACTTCCCCATTCAGTTACCCAGACGTTGAATTCAACATAAATGATAACCTTGCGCAAATCTCGCGTTAGGTGTATAGGTCCCCTGTATTATTAAAGCGAGTCAGTTGCCCGCGGATACATCTTCATCAAATTTTTATATTATTCGCATAAGATGGTCACATTAATTTTACCTTCTTGTACGGACCTTTGGAACCTCACAATGGGTTATGTTTAGCTGAATGAACTTCATAGTCATCGTCCTTTTTATAATACTTCCTCTTATTTATATTTATTGCATAGGCCGGAACGATCCATGTCTCATCTATATATGATCTGGATACATTCCATACTACCATCACATAAAAAACTTAAGGGATAATGTTTTCACGAATTTGACAAATCACCTATCCAATGTGTACCTTCCGTTAGACATTTATCATTTAGGCTGAATTTGATACAGCCATCACTGCGTTATAGGTGTCTTTATAGGCAACTATTAATGACTGGATAACTCAGTCTATCGGTAGGTCTAATCGCATGATGTATTTTTGTCTTTGTTGTAGTCTCATGAATGTGTTTAATTTCGACTATTTTCTCATCAATCGGTGTCAATATTATTCAAATAATAATTTGAATCCCCTTTCATTTTCTTAAATATCTCAAAATTCTTCTACGTATATTCCGTGTTTTGCTTCTAAACAACTTCCAGTAGGTGCCCACGTTAATCTCAGGGTTGCTAGGCAAAACTGGGTTTTCATTTACTTTAAGCTCTTCGATCTAGGGTTTCGTCAATTCTCTGTTTTCTGTTCTTTTAGGAGTGATCAATGTCCAGTGAATTTTGTTCATTCGACATTCTCTTTTTACTGCTTGGTCCGCCTCACTGTCTAACGGAACAGTGTCCTTCCATTTTCGCTGAATTCTCATTTTCTGTTAACTGCTATTTCGATAATTTATTTTTCAATGAATTGTCATTTTCGATTAATAAATATTCAGAGTATTTTCGAAAATCCCCCGCTCTTAATTTAAACGGGAGAAGTAACTTATTTTGTATCTAATTTGAGAAGCTAATATACACTAGGGAGCAATTGAAAGTTTTGACGACAGCAATTTGTGGATCTAAAGTCAATTGGCTCATTCGTAATAAATTAAATTATTTTAAATGTTGTGTTTATTTATTATTTCATAAATGTATAACATTTTTAATTAAAGAAAAGTTCATTCGTATATATTGCCCATTTGGTAAAAAATAAATATCACTTTTACTGTCTCAGTACTGCTAAACGTTGTGGCGGTTATTTATGATTGGTTCACGTACGTGATCAAAAAATGATTCGCGAATCAAGCCAATCAAATCGTTGGAATTTCCCCGCCTGAGATGAAATATTTTTATCTTTGGGTAAATTTTGATCGCAAGCATGCAACATGACATGACAAATGAAACGTCAAGTAAAATAGCTTAATATTTAGAACAATAGCTTTTGTTTCTAACTTCATATTGTAATCAAACATTTTTGATCACGTACGTGAACTAACCATTAGCACTAGATTTTATAGGACTTTGATTGTTTTTTTCCATTGTTCCTGGTCTCGCCCAAAAAGTATTTTTATTATTTCTAGCCCTCAGTAGAATTTTAAAGTCTAATATTGGCTACAAGAGTTCTATCGGATATATATCTGGTGACTTGGGTGGCCAATTCAGCGTTTCACTACAACTTTCAGTAAAATAATTTTTATCAGTCCGAGATGTCATTATCTTGCTGGAAGATAAATTGCCCCAATTGACCTAACCCCATTTTGGCAGTTGATTCTGTAAAGTTGTCTTGTAGTACGTTTACGTATAAACTACCAGTCATCCTTTTGACAATTTTGACCAGCTTACCCATTGCTGATTTAGAGAAACATCCCCAAACCACGATAGAAACACCTCCATAATTCACAGTTTTTTTAATGTAGTTAGTTTTAAGGCGATCATCTTTCTTGCACCAGACTGGTTTTTCTCTGAAAACAGTCCACCCGACTATTGCAACCAAATAATGAGGAGTGACGGAACCAAGTTCGAATTTAAAAACCCAAAAAGTTTTTAAATTCGAACTTGGATCCGTCACTCCTCATAATTTGGTTCCAATAGTCGGGTGCCCTGTTTTCATGAGCCTTTGCAAAATTAACCCTCTTTGTTTTATTAACAGCGCTAATTAGTGGATGTTTCTTAGCAATATCGTCATTTAGACCAGATTATTTTAATCTTCGCCGCACTCTCCATATGTTTCGGTATGGATCGATGTTTTCGATAATGACATGTCGATCATGCGATTTTTGGCCATGCTTTAATAATTCTACAATATCTTCCATTTTGGATTGCATGTGAATGTTATAAATAAATCGGGTGTTTTGTAATGACGAACGAAAGTCATAGCATCTTGAATATACTCTTGCATATGACGCGGACTGCCAATGTATGATGAAGGAAGAATAACAGTATAACCGATGTCATTGGTCATACTTTTGTCTACATTTCCATTTATTGCATCACGCAAGTGGATGTATTCGTCGCTTCGTAATTTTGTTGGCATACATATCGACATTATACTGATGCTATAAATATCTACAATTTAGAATGTGGTTGTCTTCAGTAGATCTAATCATTAGTCGATATAAGCTTAATAATTCATTGCACTAACTTTTGTTTTATGTTGATGTGATATCCATCATCGCACCTTCCCAAAAAATTAAAGGGTATTGAAATGCGTCGTAAGAGCGGTGAGTGTTAGAATGAATTTTCTGAATGACGTCATCTCTACGCTTAATAACTATGGCATGCGATTCAAAAGCTTCCTCAACCATTACAATAGCAACTTCATCAACTGTTGGTTCATTATAACTATGGATGTGGGCACCTGTTGGTGTTTTATCTGCTTTAATGACGATCATGTAATTATCATTTTCCAATTGTGGTGTAATTTTTTGGAACAATTGTATTAATTGATTTTTTCCATTAAAAATTGTTGAATTGTATTTATTAATAATTTGACGCTCTCAAACTACGGGTGTGCGATGTATTTCGCAACGGTTTTGAACTTGCTGTTCATTTGATCCAATAAAATATATTTGCAAAAATTTCGCATTTTCATTTGGCATTGGATACATTGATCCAATCTGGAAATAAACTTGGCCTTGAATTTTAAAATTTGATGCAAAATTACGACCAAGAAAATCAATATTGGTAATTTGTATTGCGCCAAAAGATTTCATTTGGAAACATTGATTAAATTTCTTTATTTTTGACAAAAATATCTTTGAATCACTTGATTCTCCTGTCATCAAGGATTTTAAAGGTTTAGGTGGTGGATTTAAAATTGGTAAAACAACTTTACCTGAAATATTTGACGATAATATTTTATGAATTTTTGACGTAATAAAAAGGGGGAAGCGGGTGGTTAATGTCCAAAAAAAACTTATTTAAAGAGCAACACATCCCAGGAGTTTCATTTTTAAATTTTAATGCATGGCAATAATTGCATTCTTTATCCATTTCACCGATAAAAATTTTAGGATGGACGTAATAATCGATGTCTGCTTCAAAATTAAACGCAATACGATGAAATGAAGCAAATACTAATTCTCTTCTGTTTCGCTCGTATTGAGAGTTCGATGCTCTTGCCACAGCTCGAACATTTCTATTTGCTCTTAGAGTAGCAACTCTAGGAATTTCGGTTATATTTTCTTGTTGGATTTCACGTTGTTAGTTGCGCCGACTTTATGTCTTTAATTTTGATAATTGTTGATCATTAATATTTTCTCTATATCGTCTAATAGCTGGATTTCTTCGCGTATTGCGACTAATATTTGAGCGTCGCATATTTATGAAACACTTAATTTTACAATACAATGGAGTTATATTTAACTGTCACTTCGTGTTGTTGGTAACACAAACAATAATTGAAAATGTATGCACTTTTAAGTGTCCTGCAATCAATGTTTTCGCGTACTATTTTATTTTTGTAAAATTTTATTTTTAATCGTAGGTGTAGATATTCGATCGGCTAGCAAGTAAGCAATTTGCAATCCGAAATCCTGGCTACTCAATCAATTTTGCCAAGGAAATTTGAATTTCAAATTATATTTTTCATAAAGTTTTCATTTATTTTTGCAATTGCATAGTCGAATTCCGATTTGATGCCGAAAAATATTCGGCATATATTACCATCTACTATCTTGAAAACAGCGCAACCAATCGAGTCCAAATTTCATAACAACCCAAATAGCAACGAAACCAACCTATGGTTAAAATCTGAAGTTCCTAAGATGCTTCGTTGCTGAGAAACAAAAAACCGTTATATTTTGACAACAGCGACACGTAGCGAGTTCAAACCAAAACAAAAACTTGAACCGCTAAAATCCTAATCTATGGTGAAAATTTCAGCTTCCTGCGATGTGTGGTTCCTGCGAAAGGCTATTACAATCATTACAGACACCATTTTTATATATTAGAAGATTGAAAAAAAATAAAGTGTTTTTTTTTTTTTTGGTGCAGTGTACGTCGACTTTATGTCTTAATTCCATGGAAAAAGTTTACTGACAGTAATTTTTTACTGATAATAGGCAAAAAAAAATTAAATTCCATGAGAGTGACAAAGAACAGAAATATTTTTTATTTCATTTTATAGTAAAATGGTTTACATTATGGCATAACCTAAAAATTTCATAAAAGTTTTAATTTGTACATTTTCGTACAATTCGATTTTTTTTTATATACATATTTTAATTTTTATGTATGTACCAACAAACCACTAACGTTAACAAATTTCAACTCGAAAACAAATCGACATTTGACTATAAAAATGGCGAACGACATATTTTTTTTTGAGTGTGAGAAAAATTTCTTATCTTTACACACATTTTTTGTATATGTGTGAAAAATACTGCCATAAAAAAAAACTCCAGTTTACATTTTTTATAGCAGTATTATTGCAGTAAACTAACACCATCACAACTATTTTCTCAGTAAAACTTTACTGACTACATGTTTTGTTTCGTACCCATATTTTTTTCTCGCTTTTATTTTTACTGACCGCAGATTTTTTCCAAAGGAATAGGGCCATTATTATGCACCAAAAACCAAAGCAATTAATAAAATTCGAAAATTTTCCGTTCATCTAGCTTTTGGTTTTGGTTGTTAAAAGCAATGCTAGTCGCAATTCAAATATGTTCATTAAAAACAATCGATAGAATCAGGTTTGAGATAATGGTTTTCGTAAAATTAATGCTTTTCATTGCGAATGAGTTGCGTCAACTTTCAATTGCTCCATAGTGCAGGTAGTTTTATACTTCCAATTCTAAAAACAACATGGCTCACGTAAAGCTCTAATAAGGACCTCTTTCTATCAATAAAGTATATCAATAAATTTATTAGAATTCTTCTAAATTTCTTTCAAAATTTTAAAACGTGTGTGAATAGAAATGATTAGCAAATTTCTCGGTGTTAATGTAAAATTCAAATACGCCACCCAAAGAATCAAGACCCATTTTAAAATTACTTGGTGAATCTTGTGCGCCCGCAAAAGTTTTAAATCTTATGTGTATACAATAATTTAAAAATAAACAAAAGAATACAATAATTTTTATTTTTCTCATTATTTATTTATATTTTTGGGTTTTTTTTTGTTATTATTTAATCATAAAAAGTAAATTATGTAATTTAAATAATAACAAAACAAAAAAAAAATATTTTCATTACAATTGAAATTATTCTTATGATTATGTTTTACGTATTTTTACGATCTTGTCTTACAATAATTTACAACAATGCGTGTATGTTGTTTTTTAATGTTTGGTTTGTGTTGTATGCACAACATAATAATTTCGGTTGGTGGTTTTTTTATATTCAAGAAATTTACTTATATAAGTACAAGATTTCATTTCTACGTGATTTTGGTATGATGCAAATTAAATTATATGTAAGCAACCTGATAATTAGTGAAATTAAATAATTCGCACTTCATCAGTGCTGATGTCTTATTCCGGGTCGTGACCGGACCATCAAGATATTATTTCGTTATATACTGACATTATATATGCGCAGCAGACTAACCAAACCATAAATAAAACTAAACTAAGTGTGAATTATTACACATGAAGAATACGTTTTGTTGTTTTATTCCGCTAACAAACTATCATCTAACGTTTATTAGTTTTTTTTGTGTTTTTTAGTAATTTATTTAAATAACTCTATTTGAGAAGCCATTAAAATTAATTTAAATTACACTTCGCATAATTAAAACTATAAGTATGTAGTTCTACATCATTATGTTATGATATCCACTTAGTCACCCACCTGATTGGCTCAAGAGCTCATACCTCTGAATATTTATTGGAATTTTAAATTAGTTTACGTCATGCATCCAGATTTAATTTCTTTAAACCACCTGGTCAGTACGTATGTAGCTATATACAAAAAAATATTTTATGTTATGTGTCATGTTATATACTTTATAGTTTGGACTGATAACACTATTTGTCTTAAACATCTGGACATGGCCGTAAATTTAATAAGAACTGTCAACATGTTTAATATTTGATTTATAGATAAGCCGCTCAGTTTGAACTATGATATTACATACATAGAAACACATCTAGTTTTTTTTTTTATTATCGAAACGTGATTGACCAAAACTATAAGTTTGTCTCTATACGACATTTGACTTGTTTTGTGTAACATAAAAAATATTGCTAGCGTGAAACCGTTTTGACATAGAGCCGAAAACAGTAATATTATGATGTGTGTGCGGTATTTATATCCGAATCATAAAAACAAAACAAAAAATGTTTATAGTTTCGTTATTCAGACATAGTTATGTACTCTACATAATTTGAACCGTACAACAACAACACACATAATAATGTGTGATCTTTTAATTATTACATGTTGAATCATAAAATAATGTAATTATTTTTTGTGTCTACCGTGACAACACATAAAACTCGACACAAAAATAGTTAAAAACTATAAAAAAATATTTTTTTTGTGTGATTTGGTTACTTCAACGTACTACACACACACACACACCGACCAAACTAATGTATGAGGAATGAAACATACGAGAGTTATGTTAAATTTAATGGTTGTTTGTCCCCGTCTCGTATTTAATCTCGAATAATTAAATTAAATTTAAAAGCCGAATGGAAAAAAGCACAAAAAAACCATTACTATGAATTACAATTTAATTACGATTAAAAGTGCTCACAACGTTTGTGTGTTTTAAACGCTAACATGAAATGCGGTTCCGTTTTTAGTGTGTGATGTATGTGGATAGATTTCTTATGGGAATTTATTATTTTGCTCTGTACCACACTACTGGAATATTTCTGGTTGGTTGACATGGTAATTAAAAACAATTGACACGGGTAGTTTAGATTTTTTTTTTTATTTTTCGGTTGGTATTATATTTTTTAATTACAATTAAACGGTTGATTACACTTTTTAAATGGTCAAATTAACATTTATGTTTTTGGAAAATTGGATGAGAAATATAAATTAAAGTTGTGTGTGAAATTAAGCAATTTGTTTGTTGCGACGCAACTACTTCATTTAGGAGGGTCCCAATAAAAGAAATTGGCTGTGAACAGGCAACTTTATTCACTCTGATTTGAATGCATGAAGTGTGGGGAAAAATACAACGGAACTCAATTTATCACCCATTTTTAATTGTTAAATCTTAAATGTTAACGCTTAAATCGTTCAAATACGAAAATGTTTTGACAAATGCCTGAAGTAAAATCTATGGGTGTAAAATTACCTCAAACCTACCTACCATTACCTTAAATGGTCAATTTTATTGGAATTCCTAAATATCATGTTCTCTGATTCATTCTCATCATAATTGGATATGTACCTGGCTAAGTGATGGCATTCATGGTCCTTTGCTGTCTAAGTGTCTACTGAGTATTTTAATTTTGTTGAAATTTTGTATATCCGTTATCCTATTTTTCTCACCTGGGATCGAACGTAAACGCAATACACGATCTTAATTGTCTCCAAACTAAAAATGCCGCACGTCCACTATGTGATAGAATTAAACATAGAACTAGCTCTAGTAAATTCAACAAAGTTGGTCGATGTTCATTTTTTTGGTCAAAGAAATACGATGGTTTTGTGACAAATATTGCGGGAGCACAACTATGAACGAGTTGCATATTTCCTGTTGACATCATTGAAGTATAGAAGATATATTGGTTTAAAAATAGTGGTCACTTCGGAAAAGTTGCTAATTTAATGATTGCTTAAACAGAAAGCTTAGACCAATTCCCAAGTTTGTAGAATTGCTCAATAAAGAAGCAGAAATAATATCAGGACCAAATCTTACCCGACGCTACCACTGTTCAGTGAATATCTTTGGGATCAATATGCAGAGTCAACATGGTACACTATTTTCACAACATGGTACATCTCTATAACAATCTATATCTTCTACTTTATCAAACAGATTGAAAAAACTGAGCGAACATGTTAGTTATGATTTGCGTTCCAATACCATTCTTCCGATTACGATGAAACTTTGGTTATTGCTGGTTCGTCATAACAAGTGGTATCGGTTGTGAAATTCATATTGCTGGTCGACATTAGACAACCGATATCACACGCATTTTGTTTGCTTTTTCCAAGTGAATTTTTTGGGTGTACTATACGAAATCCCGGTTTTCAAAATCCCGGTTCCAAAATCCCGGTTTTATTTGTTTTTAAAAAAAATATTTGTTATTAATTCGTTCCGGCCAGACTACTAATATTTTAACATAAAAATAAGATATCTTGCTCAAAAATTTACTAGAAAAAAACAAGGCTGCGAAGTTAAACGCGGGAGTCAGTTTCGTGCTTAGCGCTCCAAGGGGTTTTAGATTTAAACTTGGGGGACGTAGGAGCCGGGATCAGCAAATATGTCGCACTACGTGTCGCATATAGGAACGGATTATGTAGAATGTATTAATGACCCCTACTAAAAAAGAAAATAATTCCACCATTTTGTTTTGCAAAATTTTGTAATTGCAACATTTTGTTGTTGCGCAAGATTAATAAACAAGTAACATTTCGAAATGCAATATACTTCATCTCAGAAAAATTATTTCACGTATCGAATTTCAACAAAATCTGTTAAGAAATGGCCAAATTCCATCCCTATTAGCCATTTTCTAGAACTTTTACCGCAAACCTATTTTAGAATTTTGTCAAAAAATCATTTAAGGGAAAATGGGATTCCCACATGTCAAATTTAAAAAATTTAAATCGGGATTTCTTAAACATCGGGATTATTTTTATACAAAACCGGGATTTTGAAAACCGGGATTTTGTTACACACACAACGCAAATCTCAATTTCTTCAAATTCACTTCATAGGAAACACGAATGAACAAATCGTGGCTTCATTGGAATATGACAAATTCACCTCAGGCTCAGAAACGAGCTAGACCACCACCTGAAATGGTCATCATTTTCTTACTCGTCTCTTTCAGTAATAATCTCACAAAATGATTTCTTGAAATTGTGTGTTGTGGCCATCGAGTTAGAAAGAGTGCCAGCTTTTCGAAGTTTGCTATGTTCCCTCCAGATTCGATGTTGTCCAATAGCACAATGGCAAGCAAACCATTCTTATAACTCCAGACCACCAATCCAAGATAGCGATTAGACAAAGGATCTGAGCACCACGACCTTCAACCAGCATTGGAAAGGATGTACAAGAGTTACCTCCAAAATATCGATATACTAAGCATTCTAAACGAGTAAGAACGAGGACAGATTTGTAGGCTGGAGATGTCTAGCTCATGCCTTGGCTTTACAAGAATAAAGACCGCACTTTTACCTTCCTCCACAATTGAGGAACGTATCTTAAAGATAGACAGGCTCAGAATATATGTTAAAGGTGGTCTCGGATCCCTACAGTTTAATGATTGGTTCTCGTAAAAGTTTCATCTATCTTCTCTATATTTCCGATAGTCATTTTACGACAATCGGACGATTTTACGACATTCGGATGCATTTTTTACGCTCTCTTTGAAAGAATCTATAAACATTACAGATTTTCAACTTTTCAAGTAACAAGCTTTCTGATCTGTTTCCTTAGTCTACTCAGCTCAGTAGTCCACCAGAGTGTAGCAGATCGTTTGGGTTTACTAAGGGAGCAGTAAGTATTAAGTATTAAGTAATTTATCTATAAAGCACCTAGTTTGCTTTTCTACAGATTATTCGAAATTAAGGAAAATGAAATATATCGCTGGTCAGAGGAAGTTATTTTAATTAAAATATTGCTGTGTAGAATCTTCCCACTTTAACTCCGTGCGGAAAGGGTATTGTCAAATACTGTCTTGAGCATGACAGAAAAGTTGGTCTGTGACCCACATTTTGTATTATAAAATCAAAACCAATTAAATAGTCCAAATTTTGAAAGAGGAGTGCTCCTTGGATTGATATTTGAGCTATACCAGCACACTTAGTGTGTAAAATATGAACTTGATTTCGTGGGCATTTGGAAAATTTTCGAAACCAACCAAATTTGAAATTTCAAATTGCCTATATATTCCTTAAATTAATAAATACTTTCATCAAAAATAATACCGTCATTTGTTAGGTAGGTTGTACATTCGACTACCTAGGTGGTCTGTTGGTTAAAAAAATAACATTTAAAAATATATTTTCTATCTTCAATAAAACGCTATTTCTGTACTGATTTCAATATGGCACTCTCATGTCTACCAACTACTGGCATGAAAAGTTCATAAAGCTTACAATTTTCATAGTACACAAATATGACTCGATGTCGGAGTGCAAAACTCTAGGGCTCTCCCATGCCAGTATAGGCTGGGAAAAAAATCGGACCGGATAGCCGTACGACCTCTTGATTTGGCAGGTGTCTGTGTAAGGTAAGAATGTGAAAAGCGAACTGCGAAATAGTTGGAAATGCTTCAGTCCCAGAACAGATAGCAAAAATTAAATAATAAAACAAAAATTCATTACGTTGGCCGTGTTTTTTAAAGCACACGATGCCTAATCAACTTGTTTTGGAATTGAAATTTCTTTATATTGGTTGATATTGACACTGCCTAAAAGTGTTTTATATCCTAGGGCAGATACTAGATTGAAAATTAAATAAATAGAAAATGTAAAGCAAATTTCATTCTTTCTTTCATCAAATAACATTAGATGGAGGTACCAGAAAATTTTGTTCAGCAAACTTCTATCCTCGTGCAAAAAACAAACATTTTAAGCCAACAGTTATTTAGCAGTGTCTGGCATCTAATTTGGCACCCTTTGAAGTTAATAGTTGGCAACACTGCCGTGCAGACTGAATGTCTGAAGCATCTCTACAGCCCAGACGGATGGACTGATCGGGATGAAACTTCATACTTAAGCTTTTCCCAAAAACTGAGAGATCGAAAGTGGCTGCCTTCAGGAGGGCTTTTTCATTTTTGCAAATATTTCTAAATTATTTTTGCAACCACATCGGTCCGGTAAATTTACCAAAATTTAGGCGAAAATAACGATTTTTTACAAAAAATTGTTTTCAGCAATAAATCTTTCATAAATTGGGAGATTCCAGTTATTTTAGTGCGACATCGGCCCACTGGAAGTGGGAGCTTCCAAAGGAGCTTTGTCATTTTTTGCAAATATTTTGAAAAGTATATAGCATTTACGAAAAAAAGATTGTAAATTAAATTTTAAACCAGATAAGTTCAGATCATTTTTAAATTTTTAACGGAAATGGCGAATTTTAATAAAAAACACTTTATTTCACCCAAATTCAGCACCTCTATAGAACCGGCCGATTCGCTATTCGGAATAAAACTTCATAGTTGAATTGTTTCAATTAATTTGAGATCCCTGCGAAATTTGGTGGAAATCTGGGTACCGAAAGTGTTAGCTTTTCTATGAAAGTTTTTTAATTTTTGCACCGACGTTGAAAAGTTTAATATTTACACAACCTGAAAACGAATTGAAAGAATTAAATAGTTTTACCAAAAGTCATGTGTATTCCAGATCTGTGGATGCATTCGTGATAAAAGAAAGTCGGGTGTTGGCCATAACATATTCATCCTTCCATTTTTCATGTTAATGGAAAATGCAGTGATGAATCTCCCCCTTCACTATACGGATGGATGAGAGGTTCTTGGCATAGACTTTCGATTTCAAATAATCCCATAAAAGGAAATCGAATGGTGTTAAATTACAAGATCTAGGAGGCCAATTTTGATCACCGAAAGAAGAGAGTACATGATCAGGAAATGTCGCGATGTCGAGCACCAGTAACATTTACTGCTTAACCAGCCTCATTTTCAAAAAAGTAGATGGTCCAATGATGCCTCCACAAGCCAGTGTTTCATCGCTTAGGATGATTTTGCTCAAAATAACAGCATTCAAACTATCATTATTTTGAAATATTGTTCAACAATGAAAACGCGTTATTCTTTCGTGTAGTGCTGCATGTTTACTAACCCTAAACTGTTAGCTGTCAAACTGTTTTCCTTTTTTGGTTGCAAACACTAAATTAATTAGTTTTCTATTTAAATTTTGAAACACCCTTTAGAAACCAGATGTAACTTTATAAATATTTGAATGGTATTCAAAAATGGTGTTGCATTCGAATTTTTTATTTGGAATTTTTCTGCTATCTGAAGATGATTGGTGAGCAATTTCCGTTAATTTTATTGCTGAACATTATAACAAGAAGCTCTAAATTAAAATAATGATTGAAAGAAATTATAAACAGTTTACTTTAGCGATATGTGTTTAATTCAATTTCACTTAAAGAATCTCTCATTATTGGCATTAATAATTATGAAATTTGTATATTGAGCAACCTCGATCATGTGCAATTAAGAGATGAATTACCCTAATTGTAATGTTACAAAATTTAAAGCGTACCTTATCAAAACTTTAAAAGCTTGTACGGAGATTAGCATAAAATTAATTATTATTCCACTATTGACCGCAGTCCGAGTGACAAAATTTGCAAAATATGCCAAATAGTGTAACGATTTAAAAAATAACTTAATTCAAACAGCTTTTGAAATACTGTGGATTTATTATTAAATATTGACGGATTTTATTCGGTTGATTGGATTATATATGTGAATTTGATTAATTTAAACCAGACACATTTTATTCACTCGCACACACACACATATTGATCAAATTAAAATTAATCAAAAAACGTAACTAGTTATTTCCCACCAAAGCATTTATAAATCCACGAATTTATTCGTTCATGCATACGTACTGGGATTTTTTGATTAGGGCGTTTTTGTAAACTGAGCTATTATTATAATTCCCCGATATTGTTATAATTTTTATTGTTTAAGTTTTTTTTTCCATATTATTAACATACTCATTGTTTTTAATAAATTAAAATTAATAATAATAGTTTAGTGAATGATTTTGTAATATTTCGGTTTTATAGAATAGACGAAAATTATTTAAAAATTGTAATTATTTCGAACAATGCAGAGACTGGATGGCTGGCTGCCTGTATATACACAAAATTAGTATGTAGTCTAATTTAATTTTGATTGACAACGAAAGGTGGCGGGAATATGACTTATAATAATTTAGTGTGGTAGTGAATTTTATAAACTGCCGCGTGTAAATTTTAGAGGTAGGATAAAGATGAGAGAAATAAAAACGCCCTCACAATTATAATTAACATACATGATCAAAAAAATTGTTTGTATATAAATCTTAATCAAAGAAGACATCGCGAAAAGCACGATATATATAAAAATGTGTTACTCCGGTCCAGATGCACAGTAAGACGCTCGTACATAAAGAATTATATTGTGTTCCACAGTTAATGATTAATTTTCGGTTGAATTGGAATTATAAAATGTCGTGTACATATTCATCGGGCGGTCGGTACCTTATATACAATCCCATCATCGGCTATCGTACATATTCATCTCCTTGTATTTTGGTTATTGTATTTTTATTTTTTTTTTGGACGGACTTCATTAACAAGCATTACAAGCACAAAATATCTATAACACACAATAATAAAAATAATAATCAAAGAAAATTCTTAAGTCTGCCTGCGTTATTATTGGGCGGATTTTGTGGAGAGATAATTAATTAAAGATAAATCTATAACAAAAATTATGCTATTTTGGTGTAAATAAAATAAAAAATTAATGATTGTTGTGTATGATTCTATTATTCGAATTATTTTTGTGTAAAAAAAATTCTAAAGAATTTCGTATGAATAACGAGATCGAACCAAAAGCAGGGAAGTAAGAAATCAAAGAACCAAAAAAAAATATTTATTTATTTGAGTTCAACTGGAAGCTCTTTGTACTTTAATTTTAATGATTGACAATTAGATTGATTACCTATCAAAAATATATAATTTTTTGTGCATTGCATTGACCGTGTCTAACACAGTGCATTTGCCTCGGTTTCACGTTTGGCGGAAGTCAGATAATAATACAACAAAGACGACACCTACATTAAATCAGTATACGATTAATTAATCATTTAGACATTCTTGGTCTTGAGTTTCCCTCCGCATGATAAACTTGATGATTCTATTAGGATAAAATGGGGTGTAATATAAGGCGGTAACAATTACTTAATGCGCGCGTAATTGTAATCCGGGTAAACGCGATATACACAGAAGACAATCATAATCCTCTAATTCTAACAACTCTATTTGTAGTATGTAAGAATATTATATTCAAAAACGTAAATGTCTTGTACGTGCGTCTTATATAGTATATATACTCATATATACAACAACCAGTCGCATAAGAAATGACCTTAAGATAACCAAGATACAAACATAACATATAACAACAAAATTAGGCGGAATTTTGTTCGTTATTTTCTTCATCTTAACTCTTTCTAATGATTAATTGTGTAAATTGTAACACTAGACATGAGGAATAATTTTATTTTGTGTATAAAACGACTTAATCGTGTTCAAAGTAAAATCGTGATTTTATATTGTTTGTATGTATATAGTACGTACGTAGAAAGGATTAGAAAAGACGCTATTTAACGCTATACATGTTCGCCGATGGTGTACGAGATGTAGATGATTAGGTTGGTGACATAAAGTGGTACAATTAAATTGTTATAACGAGATGCCGTACACAAAAGAATTTTCAATTTCCGAAATGTTAACACCTATCCTTTCCTATCAAAACCGACGATTATCTGTTTAACATGTCACACACATATTCACTTCCACTTCTTCTTTTACGATACCACACGAGTGTGTTGTTCTGTTTTTGTTATTTTTCAATTGTGATATTAATCTTTGGAATAGCAATAACAGTATTTTTGTGACGCTAAAATACAATAATTTTTATTTTATTTATCCGATTTTTATCTTAAACTTTCTTCTTAATACTTTGGCATTGTTATCGAAACACATAAGTAAACGTTATATAAGGAGTATAACGATTTAATTTAAAATTAAAATGTTTCTTCTGTATATTTTGCCGATAATCTTAATTACGTATACATATGTACAGAAGAGTTATCTGTTTTACTAAATTCAGAATTTATTACAAAATTGGTGAAAAATAATAAACAAACAGATATACTGAAATATGGTGAAAGAAATATGGTTTCTCAAAATAAGAATTTGCATTCTTAATTATAGAATACATACATTTCATCTACTCATATTTGAGATTCTTTTAACATTCTTGTATAGGTTTCATAAATTGGTATGGTCCAAAAAATAAGAGAACCGTTAGCTTTACATTCTAGAATTCAAGAATTGGTCAACGTTCTTTCTACGGTGGTTAGAGTTGACGCCGATTGGAAAAGGTTATTTATCAATTGCCAATAGTTCAAGCTAACTTGAAAATATGGCATCCGCAATATTTTTTTACAAATTGACTGTGGGCCAATGCATTCTGTCTCACATTTTTGAAAATTTTACCTGAGGTCAAAGTGTTTTTGCTTTGTTTACACATTTTAGTTAAATTAGTTGACAGTGAATGTCAGTATATATCATTATCGAACCTTTTAAGTATCCTAATAAACATTATCTGCGTACTTTCATAATTTTAGAAATCTGCCCCATGCTCTGCAGGTTTTATCCGATCACGGGTCAAAGTTTTATGTGTAAAATGGAATTGGGAATATGGCACGAATTTTGATCGAGGTTCTGGAAATTGCATCAATGAAATTTGCTTAGTTCTAAACCGAGTTTTGTATTATTGGATTAGAATTGTGACACAAATTGTTAAGGAAGTTCTGAAATTTGGTAATACTGAACAGAATTCTGTTTGATATTGGAAGAGGTAGGTAGAATTTCAACCCAGCACTGTAGAGTTTATAATTAAGACAGTAAAAAATGCAAAAAATCATCTACTCAGCAAATTTCAAAAAAGTAAGTGCGCCATAATTTAATAGGTGAGCATTCTTCAAATTCCAAGATTTATTATACTACATATATAGCAACAGAATTTTGTAATCCAGTATTTAAAAAAAAATCATCACTTCAGAATAAAACCTTTCCGACCTAAAACATATGTTACGAATTCTACTCTACAGTGATATAACGCTGGTGGTCGACTTGTTAAGATGTACACCACAAAGTGTTATTAACCTAAAAGTCGCTGGTCCGAGTCGAACCCGAGAGAGTAATGTTATTGGGCGATCAATATTTTTGATCGCATTGCTGTATATTCGACAAGTATTGGTCTGAAGAATTGGTTTTATTCAGTTTTATTTGTGTTTGCGACACAATGGTAGAACTTAGAGAAAATTGTCTTGTCGTAAAGCAGATCAATTTTGCTCATATCTTTGAAACCATACACTTTACGAAAAGGTGCACTCAAATTACGTGCGTCAATATTTCTCAAACTCATGAGTTTGAAGATCACCACTAAACGTCCCCTTCGACACTCAACAATAATATATAATTAATAATTAATTTAAATTTTTAGTTTGCCATTTCTTCGGGCAACGTTAACCAACCACGAGACTTGGGTCGAAATTGGACCTATTTCTATAACATATTATGGTACAGTTTGCGATTATGGGCCAACGATTATAATAAAACTTAGTTTAATCAAGAGTACTGGAATTCTACAAAAATATTACTGAAGGAAGCACACAGTTCCTGCTTAGTCAACAACTGTTCGAATCCACACGGTAGCATTATTGCCACAATTAGGTTTTTAATGAAAGCGTTATTAAGCATGGGTGTTTTGTTAAAAACCCTTTCTCTTTTTTATATTATTTAGCCCCGACCCACAATGAGTGATCGTGAAAAATCGAAATCATAAAATTAAATCACGTCCAAAATCATCACATGGCGGGAAAAGGCGTCAACTATTGACACACGAAATGATGAATTACATAAATGGTAAATTAATGATCGCGCGAGAGAGTGGAACTGTCAGATTCTTAAAATTGACAATACAACAATACATCAACTATTTTTTTTTCTTTACGACTACATTCCAAATAGTTTTTATGTACATCTGTTAAACATCTTTATATAGTTAATAGACAAGATAATTACTTATAATTTATATACAAAACTATTAATTCATAGTGAAACGTCAAGAAATAGGTTTTTTTGCTCGGGCACAGTGATTTTATTATAGTACGTTGCCGTAATTCAGGTGGATACATAATTTTAATTATTTTATTGCGTCATTAAAAACGTAAGATTTTTATAGAAATTTCAACAGTAATCTGTTTAAGAAGAAAATCTCATAAATTTCATAATTTTATTATTTGTATAACGACCATCCAAGTTTGTTAATAAAATTTATTAAGTTATGATATCAAGAAAGTTCATGTGCGTGTGCCTCCGTATATACGATTTAAGAAACTTCTCTTTAGGGAATTCAAATCGAAATATGAAGATGATTCGAACGAACTCTTTTTTGGGATAGATTGCAATCTTTGTATATATAGTATGTACGACGAGCATACGATACAAATCCCAACCAAATTGGGTGATAAAGAGGGAATTTTTATTTAAGCATTATAACTGTGTTTTTGAATTGAAATCTTAATTAAAACGTCCGGTTTAATCATCGCGCGCAACCATACGAGTACGAGATAAATTTATTTATTGTTGGTTCATTTTAATTTAAATGTTTCAATAATAAAATAATTTAAAATGTGTATACACAACATAAATTAGTTTGAAGTTCTTTATTTAGTTTATCCAATTTATCAGGATATTGTGAATGACTAATGTTTGGCGAAGTTCAGCAGACATGCAAAATATGTGACAGCAACAAATTTTAATACCTGACAAAAATGTCAAATGTATCAAAACAAAACTCAAACTTAGTCAACAAAAAAACAGTAAATTAATTTTTAAAGCTAATTTAATTCACAAACGGTAATTTAATGATTTGCATCTAGTCTCTGGCATTAGCACCTTCCTGTTGAAACCAAATATCGGCAAGTTTTTTTCTTCAATCGTAGGGAATAAAAGGTCAGTAACATGGCATGACAACGGTCGCCATTGACTGTTAGTGCGGCTCCTTACCCATTTTCGAAAAAAAATCGCCCTATGTTGGCTTTGTACCATATTTCACACCAAAAGTCACTTGTTTTGAGTGTATTGGCTTCTCATTCGTCACGTGTGGATTTTCTGTGTCCCAAATACGCCAATTTTGCTTGTTTACACAACCTCTGAGGTGAAAATGGCTTCGTCGGGAAAAATGAATTTTTGGTAAAAATACTCATATTTTTCCAACTGATAATTGGTCCATTCACCGAATTGAAAAATCAATGGATGGTCAACCGCCTTCAATTCTTGAACCAATTGGACTTTGAAGGCCTTCATACCCAAGTGTTTGTGTAAAATTATTCGCAAAGTCCTATCGTTGATGTTCAATTCTGTGAACGATGGCGTGTTGTGGTACTCGGATGTTGACTCACACTTTCAGCATCAACATTTTCCATCGAACAAGCTGGACGGCGATGGGGAAAGTGTGTATTGTCTATTAACATGCCAGTTGAACGAAATATATTCACAAATTTCCTCAAACTGTTCTCAGTTGGCGCTTCATTTCTACCGAATTTTTCTATCACTTGACAGATGACGTTAGAGCTATTAGCGGCAAAATATCCGCTACTTCAAAAATGAACCAAAATGTGCCGCATCGTTTATAGAGGAACTGAAACAAGGAAAACTTGGCTTAACATTGACGAATGAGATTTAAATCTAATAAAGTCCAAAAAATTCAATAACAGGCATCGACTACACTTAAATAAATCATAGGTTTAAAGGAATTTTTGGTATCCAACAGATGATTCTTTTGGAAGGAGAGTATTGAACCTGAATAATACAAGATATCTTGAGAGGCTTAGGCGAGAACCAAATATAAAGCTCTAAAAAGGACATGTGTCAACTAGAAAGGACATGTGCAACAAAATACGTTAAAAACCAATTTTTGGACTCCATATAGTGTATGTATAGAACTTGCTATAGATTCCAATCCCCCTACCCCATGGTACGGCCACGTTTAAATTCAGCTGTCCAAAATTTCATGGTGGTAAATGATGGTGCAGAGTCTCCGTACATAGCACCCAACTCGTCCTTGATTTTCGAAGACGTATTGCCTTTCAAAACTAAGTATTTAATTACAGTTCGATATTCGATTTTTTCATTTTCACAAAAACACTCACATCGACTCACTCACACGATTGAACAACTGCGCGTCCGAAATGTCTGATATTTCAGTGTGTACCTTTCAACGCATGCACAAACACACTCCCCCACTTTTTTTCCAGTGCTGTATGAAGATGGATATTAACGTCGGAAACTTTTCAGACAACCCTCGTATATGGTCAACTGGGATGGAATAGAGACTTTTCGCAACTGATCACGATGAAATTGGGTATGGTGGATGAAAATTATAAATAAAACAATTTTTATAAGAAGCTTTGAAATATAGCCAACTGAGGTGGAACTAGCTAATTTCTGGACCCAATTTATGAACTTTTCTATGCTGGATGAAAATGGAATTCCAAAATAGTTTTCACTTGGAAGGAATAAATTATTTTTTAACCTAACTTAATGTTATTAGGTATGGTGGATCAAAATGAGATTTTAGAATTATGTATGAAGTTCTGGAGTATGGCCAACTGGGGCAAAACTACTGGGAAAGGTGGTATGTAAATGGGATTGTAAAATGATTTATAGAAAAAGTTCTGGGATTTCGCTGTCTTTGCCGGAACTAAGACATTTATTAAACGTTCATGATGAAATTGAAGTTCGTGAGTGAAAATGAGTCTCTTAAGCGATTGTAGAAGAATTACAGGAATATGGCTTACCGGGACGGAATTAGATTATTTCTAAACATTATAAATGAAATTTCGTTTGGTGAATAGAAGTCGAATTCTAAAATGATATTTATATATGTAGGACACAACTAGACCATTTATAACCAATCATGATGTAATTGAATACCATGAAAGGAAAATGGCTTCTTAAATAATTTATGGCAAAAGTTATGGAATAATGCCAAGTGAGACGTGGATTAAGCTATTTCTTAACCCATCATAATTGAGTATGGCAGGTCGAAATGAGATTTTAAAATTCCAATTATTAGAAGACCAACTGCCACGACAGATTCTGATTAAACCTGGTATGGTGACTGGATAAGCGATTCTAAAATATGTTTTGAAAATATTCTGGAATATGGCCGTCTGAGCGGTACTATTTAATGTTGTAGCAAGAAATATTTAAATTATTATAGCCTAACCTCTATAATCAGACCACCTTTCGCGCCAAATAAAAATGGTCCGATTCAGAGGTGGTCCCTTTATGGAATAAAAAAGTCAGATTAGGTCAGTTAAAACAAAACTTTCAGGTTGATTTTTGTTTGAATTATATTCGTACTCGCAAGTAAATATTTCAAAAAATAGTTAAAAATAATACATAAGATATGTACAGCTATACATAACAAGCCAGAACATTCATAAATGTTTACATCGTAAGAACCATACGCAATTTTAATGTTTGATAGTGCTTTAAAATTGAAACTTCTTTTTCAATAAGTTTTTGATCCGCAAAACCTTTAGCGCTTGGATATACTTTCAATTCTTTCAGTTTTTTACACTTCTTTTACACTTCTAAAAAAGAAATGATCTGTTTAGGTTCCGTTTCTTCAAAAATGATCGATTAATCTTCAGCGAACTTCCAAATACTGGTTCTACAGGCATCTGTATAATGATGAGAATAAATTTTCTTCCCAATCATCGGCTAATTTTTCAAAAATTTGTAAATTCACTTGTTTCGACGATTTATAATTCAGACTCCACTGTTACATCGGTGAACTCCATTTTCCTCAAACAATTCGAAATTATTTCAGGTGAAACCTTGTTCCAAGCGTCTGTTAGCCATGAACAAGCATCTAAGCATTTTATTTTCTTGGATAAGTCTTCTATTCAACTTGATTCATTAAAGCTCAAAACAGAACAAGAGCGAAGGCGGCGAGCGAAATCGCCTGTCATATTAGAAAACACCGAAATCATGCAAAACAAACACAACCATCAACGCAGGCGACGACGATTTTTTCGTTGAAAAAAATTTAAGCTCAAAACAGAACAAGAGCGAAGGCGGCGAGCGAAATCGCCTGTCATATTAGAAAACACCGAAATCATGCAAAACAAACACAACCATCAACGCAGGCGACGACGATTTTTTCGTTGAAAAAAATTTAGAGTCTATTTCTATTTTTGTTGCCGACGAAACAATGTTGCCAACTGTTTTTTATATATGTATAAGTTGGCATCAATTAACCGTCATATTATTAACCATTTTTTTTCAATCTAGTAGCCTAATGCCTCAACGTCATGTGTCAAAAACACAGAAGGTTATGCCGTTTGGTTGTTTTTTTATCGCCATACGCTGACGCTTTTGTTCTGCTAGCTACAGCGATATCGCGGCGATATTTTTTATTTATTCGTCGACGCTTGCCGTCGTCGCTCTTGTTCTGTTTCTAGCTTTAGAGTCTATTTCTATTTTTGTTGCCGACGAAACAATGTTGCCAACTGTTTTTATATATGTATAAGTTGGCATCAATTAACCGTCATATTATTAACCATTTTTTTCAATCTAGTAGCCTAATGCCACAACGTCATGTGTCAAAAACACAGAAGGTTATGCCGTTTGGTTGTTTTTTTATCGCCATACGCTGACGCTTTTGTTCTGTTAGCTACAGCGATATCGCGGCGATATTTTTTATTTATTCGTCGACGCTTGCCGTCGTCGCTCTTGTTCTGTTTCTAGCTTAATGGTGACAACCAATCGATTCGAGTTACTGCAATTCTGATGTCGTATTAGGACGAAAAAAAATTGAAGATTTACGTTACTGTATTTCTTGTCCGGATGACAAGGTGCGTTGTCTAAGAACAGAATAACTTGTCGCTTCTGTTTCGCAATTTTTTTATTAAATTTATTAATCCATTCTTAGACATATTTTTTATTATATAGCGAGAAGATTCCAAACGTTTCTTCGATGTTTCGATTTTTAAACGCGAGAGATTTTTTTGCTTTACCGATGAGGAGAAGAGGTTCCTTATCTCGCACCATATTACATAACAAAGCAATAGTCTTCGCTCCTTACACATTTTTCCTCCAATACATTTTTCTTTTCATGACTTTAATGATCTCGACGGAGTTGCACGGAAAAAGAGTCCAGTCTCATCCAAATTAAAAATATTTTTAGCTTCACAAAAATATTTTCAGCTTGTTCGACACTCATATCAACTGATGCGTATTCTCGACTTAAGGAAGCAAAATTAAGATTGTGGCCTTCGTTAAATTTTTGCACTCATTTGATGCTCCAAAATCTGTCAATTCCAAGAATTCAGCCATCGTCAACGCTTTAAACTGCTAAAGTGTGCCATACATAGGTAAATTTTTTGAACGGGCGGACCATCATTATCGAGAAAAAATTTCGACTAATAAAATATTCAACTTGTTTGCCAATATCCGTTGAACTAGTAACTACATAACCTTCAATAATTATTGGGGTAGAATAATGGTGGTGTAAATATAACAGATTGGTCCTCCGGCGGTTGTTTAAAATTCTTCCAAAGACAAATTAAAACTATTTCTACTGACAAGTGAAAATTCTGCCAACTGCAACTTTGTTTAAAACCATAATAATGATAAGAAAAAATTAATTTAAAATTTAAATTTAAGTGATTGTCATCAGTTTCATGTAAATATTTAAACAGCAGAACAAAAATTATTTATATACTCTGGTATGTGTATACATAAACACCCAAACGAAACAAGACAATGCTGCGCTGCAAAGAGTATTTGCAAGTGGTCTTGATTAATTAGTTTGTTCTATTTATTTTAGTTTGTACAGGAAATTGAATTGAATCAAATTGCTTTTCTATTTATCTTCATTTCTTATAATTTATAGCTTTATATACCTTACATATACAATGTGTGTTATGTTTAGCCTCATATCATGACCAGAAACTGCAATATTGAAAACAAGTAAGATCGATTTCTTGTGTTTATCTTAAACGTTTTGTAATAAATCCAATTACTTTTCCTTATACATAAAAAAAATGTCTTAAGAAATTTTCATTTTTGAACTTAAGGTATACCAATACCATAATACATAATATAATATACAATACACAATCAATCGAAATGGTGAAAATCGTATATAATTCATTATAATTCTTAGAGCTTTATCTCTTTAAAAAACAAAAAAAATACTTACAGCACAAGAAAGAAAATTGAAACACGATGGTCGTGTGCTTAAAAAAATGTTGTTGTGAAAATATATACAACATCAAGATACGAGTATGTACATAGCATATATTATGTACGTATGTATATACAGAAATGTTCATTACGTGTTGTTGTATTGATGATTTGTCATGCAGAGCACCATCGATATAAGGAAGCTGCGCGGTGTTAAGTTGATTTTGTTTCACCCTTTAATGTAAATTTGCATTCAAACGCGATCGTTACAATTTTAATTGAATTTTTTAGATGTATCTGTCAGCTGACTCATTGAAATTCCAGTTGCGAGTCATCAAGCCACTGCCTGCAACAAAGTCGCGCTCGCACATGATAAAAATATATAATCGCGTATTTATAACAGTATCACCAATTGCAACAATTAAATTTGCCCCATTAAAAACAATTTCAATTGTCATTTCCTTTCTACATAAACAATTTTTATTGTATAGCGCTGCCGTTGCTGTTGCAAAGTGGCTCGTCGGTTTGGCACTTGGTATATACACAACAAGAATGTGTATGTACGACCGAATAATAATAAATAAATAATAATTAAAAGCAAAATATGAGTCGTATAAGAAGAAAACAAGTTTCTCTGATAAAATAGAGAAGAAAGATATTTGTGTGTTCGAACCAAATCATAATATAAGATGAAATAAAACTGTAATTTAATGCCAGAAGGCGTCTATCATTCAGGCACGTAATGTATATTATTTTCTGTTCAATATATATCAGCTCTGCTATACAATAATTTATTTTTAAATTAAAATAACAAAATGCAATCTCAATGGGTGATTTAAAACACACACACTACAACAAAAATAATGACAGTTTTGTCGATATAACGTTAACCCTAGATTGGGCAAGGTATACGATGACTCAATCAAAAAAATGTATATACTTATCGTGCGCCAAATTAACTTATTGACAAGTTTTTCAAATCAACAACTATTCAACGAAATGTTTTTTTTGCGTCCGATTTCAATCAATTTTATGGTTTGTTTAACGCTAAAATCCAATTCTTCAAGGAACGTAGCGTACAAACATCACATTAAAATGAAATTTGAGAGACGGAAGCATACACAAAACTTTTAGTTTTAGAATCATTTTTTTCTGTTTAATTACAAAGTGTTTTTTTTATGTTTGTCCATGATTTTTATAAAAAACAAAAAATCACGCGAGACATATGGCTTAAAGTGTAATGTGTCGAATGTCCTGCTGTAATTTAATATTTTAAATGATTTAAAAAAAAAATTTTAGTTTGCGATGCGAGATGATTAAATTTCAAACGATTAAAATTATAAACTAAACAAGACTTTTGCAACTCTCGCATATAAGTTTACATAATTTTTTAACGAAAATGTCAATACGAATTTAAAAACCTATATTTCACCCGAGCCGAGATCAATAAAATTATATTGACGTTGTTATTGTTGGTGCCGTTCAAAGTAAATCAAAATATCAGGAAGAAAATTACCAATTTTATTAAATTCCACTATACTCTACAGAATTGATCACGATTAATTTAAAATAAAATAAGTTCTGAAATCATTTATTATTATAAATTAGTTTTAGTGTGCAAGATTCGTGCAAACCAAACTGTATATACACAAAATCGTATAAATAAGAAATTATATACAGCGAGTGTATATATAAATTGAAGGGTTCATGTGACACACCAACCAAACGACTAACATAAATATTGAAAGAAAGTTTAATGTTTTCCTGGTTTTGTTGGAAGTATAAAATATGTGCGTGATAAATCAAACATGAACAAAATAAAATTATTCAATCATTGGTAATTGCTACTCTAGAGAATTTTATTATTTTTTATATGTATTCTATTTTGATCCATGTCTAAATAATATCTAGAGCATAATTATTTTGAACGTACGCGAACATGCAATAAATTGAGATTATGGAAAAATATTGTAATTAAACCGAGGTTAGGCACCAAGTACGTTTTCTCGTGAGTCGAGACGAATCAGTGATCAGTATAGGAATATAAACCGACCATATTCTGTTCATCTCTTACATTTCCATAAAAACTTCCCTAATACGTAATATTAAATTTAGATAGATGTGAATTGAAATGAAATTATTTTTTAACCTTAAATTTTCGATGAAGTTTTGTAACAGAAGTAATATCCAGTTTCGATCTGATAAGATCATGATATGTTCGATATTGCTATGAATTAATTAATTAATTCCGTAAAATTATTAAAAAATTACTTGCACTGGAATTGAAACCAGTGTGAATGTGATGAAAAGTTTGTAAGAATAAAATTTAGTGAGTTGTCATATAATTCACTAGAGTTACGATTACACGGTTGCTCTACATATATAGAACACAAAATGTAACCGTTACGTAGTAATATTCAGTCGCAAAAGCTTCATGAGATGATTGAATTTTTTCATGATCTTATCAGATCGAAACTGGATATTGCTTCTGTTACAAAACTTTATCGAAAATTTAAGCTTAAAAAATAACAGTTATCTCCTTAATATGGAAAACAATTTTGTCTAGTTTCATAAAAATTGAAAGAGAGGGGATAGAATCCGAGATACGGACCGCTCTAATAAAATTTATGCAGGGAATTTCTTAATTACAAAACTATTGTATTTTTGTAGTTTACGTATGGTCAAAAAAAATAACAAAGATCAGTATTACACTTGTTTATTTATTTTCGAAATTGAAATTTCTTATTTCCTATTATTACATATTGCTAACGACTTGTTAAATACGACTTGCACCAGTTGATATATTCCTTTGAAAATCCAAATGTATACAAGCTTCGGAGTGCTTTATGATGACAGATAGAGTCAAATGCCTTACTGAAATCTGTGTGTGCCACATCAACTTGGTTATGTTTCTCAAACTCGTTTATAACTATGTTAGTGAATTCAACCAAGTTGGAAGAAGTAAAGCGACATGGCATAAATCCATGCTGGTTAAAAGGTATATGACGTATTAATGTTGATTTAAAATTATTGCATACGACCAGTTCAAATAGTTTAGGAGTTGATGATGTTGTTGATATTCCTCTATAGCATGTGACGTCATCTAAACGAATGATTTAAAAGCTTACATAACGGATTTACCAAAATATTCGCAAACCTTTTAACATAACTGACGGAATGTCGTCTGGCCAACATCCGTCACCAAAGTATTTCAAGGCTGATAGAATGTTGTCAACGGATATAATTGGAGGAGTGATAGAGATGTGTGTATGGGTCATCATCAATTGCATCAGTGGATCCGGTATTATTCATCGGTCGGTATACAGATTGAAAAAATTTGACGAACATGTCTGCTATCTCTTTGGCGTTCGAAGTTCGTAAATTATTATATGTCATAGTGGATTCCCCGAAAATTGTGTAAAAAATAACAATTACAAAAACGACGCATACACATGCGAATGTTACAACAACAAAAATTACAAAAATAACCCATACATAAACTACTGTACCACATGAATTTTATTACTAAAACAATTAGTACAAAAAAGTTTTTTGGGCAAACTCAAGTTATTCAATATCAATGAAAAAAATTGAAGCTTATTACACCGCATAAAAATTGAATTTGCGTTGATCAACAGATACAATTGCGATGCGATATAACAAAGAGAAAATGAAATAATTCTTATTAGGTTTTATTTTTATAAATCAATTAGATTTTTTTATTATAAATAATTTTTTTAATATGTATAATAAAATTAATATTATTTTATAAATATAATTTTTTTTAATTAAATAAAAAATTATTAATAAAAAATAAAATATTATAATATAAATTAACGCTATCAATGTAAATAATTTTTATTATTGTTATCTAATAAATATAATAAACAACATTTCATACTCAATAATACAAAATACATACATATGTGTATATTGATTGCAAAATTAAAATCCTACGATCTCTATAGTAAAAAAAATCGTCACATAAAATGTCTTTTGGTACAAACCGATCTAGCAAAATAAAGACAAAATTTCGTTTGCTGCAAATCAATCTAAAATAAAATTTTGTTGTTATTAAATAAATTATTAATCAGATTATTATCATCGAGTGCATAATTTATTTGAAACAAATTGAATTGTTGTAATAATTCTAAATTTCGAGTACAATTCTAAAATGAATCTGAAACTATAACACATTATATGTCGCAAACAATTGTAAACGTGAGTTAAATTTTTTTAAAATAAAATAATCTAGGTATCACGCGTCGGTTCGGTCGCTCATTTTTAAAAAATCACTGTATATTCCAGATGACTCGCATAAATATGCTGTTCAACACAGATATGCTATGATCCTTCCTCTGCAGGTTCTTTAATTGGTGGCCTTCTCCACCCACTTCAAACGATTTGCGTTTCAATGTTTAAATTTATAATTTTAGAATGTCAAAATTTTCAAAATAATAATAAAAAATTTCAAGGAACACTACAACTAATGTCGGGTAATTTTTTTATGTTCTTTTACACATAAATCGTGTAACTTTTTTTCACAAATTCCAAAGAATTCTACATTAAAGAACCTCTAAAATCAAGTGGTGCGTTTTGCTTTAACGTTGCTTAGGGATCAAGGAATTTTTTTGGCTCCTATTGATAAGGAAAGCGAGCAAAGCGACAGCTCCCTGGGAGCTTATATTCCCAAAATTCGCGAAAATAAAATCATATAAAAAGAGCGCTCAATTTTATTTTCAAATTAATGCATTTCATTCCATCCTATTCGTATTGTTTTTCCGGTTATTCCAATTCTGTATTGTCATTGCCGGTAATCGTTCCTTTTGGAGCTCTTGTGAAATCATTTGTTGTGTAAGCGAAATTGATCCAATAAGAGCACAAAAACGATGACCAGCAACTGATAAACCTCTGCCATCCTAGTCGTTGGAGATTTAGAGACCCAATAGAAGCTAAACGTAACATGAATGTTCATCCTTATTTTGAAAATTTGTTTTAAAATTTTAATAGCACATGTTTTCAACTGTGTTATCAGTTGTTCATATTTACAGTTAAATTTTAATCCTCTAAATTTTAATCAACACCAAGGCTATAAAGTATAAATAAATAAGGCTGCTTTTAATAATTAATTAATCCAGAAAAATGTTGAAATCATCTGTTCTCAAAATATCTGATTTCCCCATTTACAGTTTATTTTGGATTTTTTCGAGGATTTTGATATTTCATGATTTCGTTTCTCTTTCATCGATGTTTCGATTTTTATGATTTTCTTTTGCGAAATTTTCTTTTCGGAATTTTGATTTCGGAATATCGTATTTCGGCTTAGCAACACAAACCCGGTTACAAATATATGATTTCAGTATTTTTCAGGATTCAGTTTTGAAAGATTTTTCTCTCTTAATTTCTTAATGACTGATGAGATATCAAAAAAAAATCAGACAACTAGTTTGCACCTCAAATGAAGTTTCAAATAAATCGAAAGGAAATCTTCCAAGTTATCATAAACAATTATTTAAAATATTTGTCGTTTAGTTCATGCTATTTCGCAACCCTTTTAGAGCGTAGAGTCGTTTCAAATACATACTTATAGTGATCTAGCGTCCACATAACCTTTTCTAGATCGGTAACTTCATCCATTTTTGTAAAATACCATTGGCTTTGTTGTTTATATCTCAATATTCCCGAAAACTAAAAAAATAGAAGGACGGAGATATTGACAGATATCATCTCACCTAAAATAGTTTCAAAATGCTCGAAAAAATCTAAAACACCCGTATGATGTGCAAGACTGGCAACGTTCCTTCATTAAAATGACATAGAATTTAAATCATTTTACGGGGCCCTAAGAAGTGACATTAATTTAACAAGTGACATTAATTATTGCTGCTCTGTAAATATGTTAAAAATATCCATCGTCAGACATTTACGGTGACAAATTCTCTATCCCGTAAAGTTAATGCCTGGGCCAAAATTCTGTAGTTGTCACTTGTTTTATTTAATGGTATATGTTGAACATAACAATTATAACATTCATTTGAATACATTTTTCCCACCCTCATCACGCACCACAAAATCTACAACCTAAAATATACCATATAGTGTTAATTAAAAAGTAATAAAATCTACATACACCACAAATACTAACTAAACTAATTTAAATATAAATTTTAATTAGTATGTGAATCTAATAGTTAATTAATTAACGCGCTAATTAACCAACCGAAAAGGCATTCCGTTGTGTTGAATTCGTCGTTGAACTACGAACTTTTTATATGCAACAAAAGTAGTTTATTAATTTATTCATAAACAAATTTTATAAATAATTCAGTCGAACAATAAAAAAAAGTCTAATTAAAACTTAAAATTAGCTTCCAATTAATGCGGATATGTGATTTCTATGATAATCACTTAGTCGTGTGGCTCGCGTTATGTGTTTAATATATAAATGAAAGGATTAACTGCTACAACTTTGTAAACCAAAACCACACCTAACATAACTTTACAGCAAGCGAATAAAAAACCCTGACCTCCGCTGACATTTAATGTTAATAAAAATTAATTTCCATTTGTGCGCTATACCGCACAGCGAAAATATTTTATATTGCATGAAAAATCGAAACACTTTCAGTCAATTTATATATCATACTATCGTATGTATGTACGTGTGTACAACAAATTCGCGTAATCGATCAAAAGAAAATTCGAAATTTATAAAAAAGCACCGGGCTAAATTGTGGATGAAGAATTAAATTATGGAAGACGAAAGAGATAAAAAAAAAATTATTTATGTAACACACAAAGAATCGACGGGGCACATAAAACATAAACCATTTATGCTGATCGAATTTATAATAATGCGACGACTGTGATATCCCTTTGATAGCTCAATTCTCTTTCTTTCGGGTTGATATAAACGACGCCGATGCTCTGAAACAATTTTAATTAATTTAAAAATAAAATAAAAATCGCGAAACACCTGTTTCATTAAAATAATGTAAAACTGCAAAACAATACGACAATTGAATATTACCTATATATGTAGGTACTTTATACGAGTACGTCCATAACATCCTCATTATACGAGAAAAGTTAATTAATTTAAATTACTTTAATTGCACAAAAAAATAACTAAAAAGTTTAAAGTGAAAATACAAAATAGATAACGATAAAAGATTGAAAGGAAAACGGTGCAATTACAATTAACTCTGTTTATAGTTTTTTTTTTTTAATTTTAGAGTACATAATGAAGTTATAAACAATTAAAGAAATTTACAATTTTATTAGTGCTATGATTTAGTAAACAAAACTATTTAATTTGACTATGAAAACTATTTAACTGTTTGATTGGAAAAATGGGTGCGGCAAATCAGCTTTCCCTCATAAAATTCCTAAACTATTTTGTCAGTATAAAACTTGTTGTACTTTTTTTAACGTAGCAAAATAACGAGAATTTTTTTGACATAAATTCGAAGAACTAAATTAGGTTGAAGATTTTTCCCCGTCTCCTCAATAAACCTTTATAAAATTGGATTTTTTGTTAAATAGAAGATGGTATTACATTACCAAGATTTTATACGCAAAAATCTCTTAATTTAAATTAATTAATTTACACATATTAACCGCTCTTGCCTTTTCTTATTCTTTGCGTGCTTCAAATGTGATAACGGTAGGATATTAATTGATGCCAATGAAGTATGTCTTAATTTTGTCCTAGATGATGTCATTATATTTAGGACAATTTTATGACAAACTGCATGCGCCTATCTATATAAGGTAATGACGAAGTTATTACTACAATTTACGAGCTGATATCGATATCACGGAACCTAGATAGGAGTATGAAACTCTCGATAACCATCTAGATATCACGGGACCTAGATAAGAGGTTCAGTAAATGTTAAACTCATAATAGCTATAATACAATTCAATATCAGAAGAAGGGTCACAGGCTAGATTTTTCAAGGTATATCCCCGATTCTCCAAATTGTTTGCATTTTAATCATTTATCGGTTTTTCGGCATTTTGCTATATTTGAATATTTCGAAAGCTGAATAGATAGATTTGCTTATTGGAATTTTATTATACATTTTATTTATTTGCCTCATATTTATATGGAATGTAGACTAAATACATCTTCGCATTTAAACAACATTTACAATACTAAAATATCTAGTACAAATTAGAACAAACTTTAAAGTTGTCAATTACCACGTACCCATTAAACGAGCACATAACAAATTTCACGATTACAGCTTACTTGGATGTTTAAACGGTAATACTATACAATTTTAGTCCACCTTAAATGTAAACTAGGATCGATTGAGCTTATTGTACCGTGAGCTTGGACCACTTACTTTTAACGAACACTAATTTAAGAATTTTGTGAATTCTCAAAAAATGATTTTCGTTCATTTTCACAGAAATAAGAACAAATATTCTATCCAATGGATTTATTGCTCGTTGATAAAACTACCCATAGGGAGCTAAAACTACCCATATAAACGGTGCAATAGGTTGCTTTCATTTTTCAACGTCGCGCATTGGCAGGATTAAATAAGACCTAGTGGAGATCCTTAAAAGATTGAAATGGCAAAAACATTTTATTTACCAGCTTTAATTCTCATAGAGACTGGTTGAGTTCAAAATAGTTACTTCAGAGCTGCAAACGACTCTGGAAGCAAACAAAAATGCGGCGAACTTGATATCAATGTTCGATTTCGATTTTAGAAAGAATGAATAAATAAATTTTAATAATGTACACAATCGAAATATAAGTGGGAGATTCGAATAATGGAATGGGAAACTTTTACTAAATCGGAAAGCTTCACTATCATGCAAATTAGATAAATGAAGTCTAAAAATTAGGATGGGTTGGAAATAAATTTTTAATTTAAACAAAGTCTAGAATCAGCCCGCCCGCTTGCAGCTAAATAGATAAAACAGTGAATTGAAATTCGAGAATAATCCAAAATGCTTCAAAATTGCGTTTAATTTTTGGTAAGGCAAAATGATAATTGCTTGCAACTAAATCTGTAAAAAGTGATTGGAACTGCCAAGCCATTCTTAAATATTTTTATTTATAATTTATCAGAATTTTGGGGCTGAGATAAATTTAATTTCACTAATTTTTTTAATTACCAATATGTTACAATAAAAAAATTAAACATAAAATATTAGCTGTATGTGATACTCATTTCTAACTTGCTCATTTGGTTCACTTTATAAACGTGAGAAGTTGATGCTCATAATATAAATAATGAAAATCAGTCCATATTAACTGTATGTAACCACTACTTTGGATAACTAATAGCTGAAGTTTTGAGATTATTCTAACAATTGTGTATCAAGAAATGTTTGTATCTTCATGTTTGTGTGCCGATGAACTATTCGGTTTAAACTAAAAATTTGTAGTAGCTTATCTAATGAAAGCGCTAGCTATTGATTAAGGCGATAGTTATTGATTAAATAAAAGTTTTAAATCATTTGACGTTGCTCTGATAACAAACAGAAAAAATCAGAAACTTTTATCGCACCCTGTGTTGATGATATATCTCAAAAATTATTTTCAGTCTTTTCAAACCGATATTTGTCTTTATTGATAATTCACCTGAATTTTTAAATACTCTCTCTAAAAGCTTTATAAGTGATTTTAGCGCTTCAAGAGTGCACTCTCAACCATTTCGCGGTTCGCTTTTCATGTCCTACCTTACTCCAAGACGTAGGGTCCGATTAACGTAGAACCATGTGTGATATTGCAGCCAAATGTCCGCTTCTATTGTGCTTACACATGCGGGCTCTTTTGATTACATTTTTCATCACTTTTTCACACATGTCACTCCATGTTAATTTCTTCACTAATGTTCCTTTTAAGTTGTTCAATATTATCTGGTTTATTTGCATAAACTTTACTTCTAAGATAATCCCATAAAAAGACGTCGGGAGCAGTTTAATCGGGTGATCATGGAGGCCAATCCACATCACCAGATTTCGAAATTAACTGTTGTGGAAACATTTCTCGTATAACAATGCCATGGTTTCTCTGGCAGTATGGCCTGTAAAACCGTCGTGTTGGAATCACATGTTCACCAAACCATTTACATGTAATTGTGGTCTAAAAAAGTTCCTTAACGTTTCACAATAACCTTCACCACTGACTGTAATAGCTAAACTATTTGGATTTTCGTAAAAATATGGTCCAATGATCCCTTCAGCCCTAATTTCATGCTGACCAGAACCGGCCGTTTTGTTTATGTACGTGTCCACTTAAATGAAAATAAGCTTCGTCACTCATAATAAATTTTTCATTCCGCATACGTACGGCGCCGTAATTCTTTTGGTATCAGCTTTTGTGTTAATTTAATTTTTGACAGGAATAAATCCAAGTCTTTATGCAAAACATTGCTCAGTGTTGATCTTTGAAGTTATTGCACACGGAGTCTGAATGATTTTGTTGGACTATCTCATACACTTTCACGTAGAACATTGATATTTGCTGGTGTTCTGACTATACGTTGTTGCACACACTTTGGCTTATTTGTCACAGTTCCTCTGTTAAAATCCGGTAAATTGTATTTTTTGAAGGGACCATATTCCTTCCGAAACTTTCACGTAATTTTCTTAATGTAAATATAATTGATGATTGACTTGTGTAAAAGGATTTCACTATTAAAACGCCTTGTTCAATCGAATATTTGTCCATGATTCATTTGCCATGTGTGTACTTGTCAGTCGTGAGTCAAATATTAATATTCGAAAAAATAGTGGAAAAAATTACAAACCTTGTATAATAAAATAATTAAGTTTAAATAATACATAATAGCAATAGCTCCGATTTTCACAATCGGACGTAAAGGAACATTTGGCAATCGTTTATGGATCATGCATGCATGAATTTTTTTTCCTCTGGTTAGATTCGTACAATTAAAGAATTTATACTTTCATGCTTTAATAAGGCGAGTTAGTATTTATCGCATAACTATTAATAATCCGCAAATGCATGTATAGTCGGCCAATTAGAAATTGACTATAACACAACCAACAGATAATAATTGTTCGAATTCAAAATATAACCTTATCTGGCGATTTTCATCCGATTTTTTGACAAAGTCAAGATTAGTACGGTGTACGTTAATGTTTCCAGGAAAATGGGATAGAGTGTAATATGTATGTGCCGCAGTTATCTTCCATTTATTTCATGAAGAATAATTAGAGTGCGATTTAACCCCTACAAAACAAAATTCAAATTACCTAAGCCAGCTCAAGTTTTGTCTATCCCGTGCAAACGTAACTGCCACAATTGCTGTCCGAGAACATCGTCGCACCTGCAACGAGTTTTACAATATTCTGACATTTTTACCCACATGATCCATGCGTTGCGATTCGTGTTTGGTTTTCTCCGTCACCTCCCCACCTCCAGCATCAGCATTAACCCTTTTCTCAAGTTGATAGCACAACACTGATTTATTGTCATTTTTCGTAACTAAAGCAATCCTTGCACCAAAATTTTCGATACCATCCCAGGCGATCCGCCGGCATCCTCACTAACCTTCAACACCGCCTTTCCTAGCCCTTGACTTGTTAACCATTTTCGAGTTACTACTTCTTCTTATCTTCTCGCTACAACTCAATTCCACAAACAATCGGCAATGCCACTAAACTGCCATAAAACAACTTCTAATTTTCCAGCGGGCAATGTAGAGTTAACATTAACTGCGAGACTTCACCTAGTTTTAAGTTCCGTAAGGTCGATTTTAATATGCTTAATGAATTATTAGCTAACACCGATTTTAGAACCATTCTCGATAATAATCACAATCTGGAAACCCAAACTCTCAATTTTTATACCATGATGGTTGAATGCTTTCAACAGTCCATTCTTTATACTACACGAAAAACCAAACTGGCCATAATGGAATAATGGTACAACAGGGAATTGCGTTCACTGCGTAATCAGAGAAACAAAAACTAGAAAAAAATCGTTAAGGCGAGATTGGACTCGGATTAAACTACGTGAACGCCTACAATAAACTCTCACCGATAATGATTACGTCGATAGTATGCAGTCAGAAATAATCGCTGTAATCATTGTTCTGGTGACCCTAAAACCACTGCTGGCTTTTTCGATATCGAGCCTAATGCTGACTACTTCAGTTAACAGGGTCGCTCTAGCATCTCCGATCTATATTCAAATTGATTTTGATGCTGTGTTAAGGAGCATCAACTAGCTAGCTAAAAGATGATTTTTCCGCTGGCCCCGATGGCTTGGAGTCTATATATTTAAAAAACTGTGCTGGTAACTTGGCTCAGCTACTTACAACGCTGTTCTCGATCTCGCACGGAATGTTCCTAGCAATATGAAAAGACTCTTTATAATTCCTTTTATATTTCAACCCATAAGAAGGGATGTAAATCAGATGTCTTCAATTATAGGCCAATTGCGAAATTTTCCTGTATCCCCAAGTTATTTGAAAATATTCTATACTTTCAATGTAAAACATTGTTTTCATAATGAATCAGCGATTAGAGGACGATCTACTACAACCAGTTTAACCAAAATTGAATCACATACTTTGAACGTTATGGAAGGACTCGTTCGCACTCAACTCTTACTATGAGTGGACTCTTATCTGAGGGAACGTAGGTATCAGGTGATCTTTAGGTCATTTATATCTTTCTCCTTTCATAGCTACTTCCTGAGTATTGCAAGGCAGTAATTTTAGCCCTACTCTTTTCGTCTTGTCCATTAACGATATGAAAATTTACCGACGATATGAAAATTTACCGACAAATTTCAAGCTCCATCGATTACCTATTACAGAATGACCTTAATAACTTCTTAAGCTAAAAATAATCTTGAGCCATACGGGACTTAGGGGTAATCTGTGACCAAAAACTTAACTTTAGAGATCACGTCGATTTTATTGTCAACAGAGCAGACTTTTTACTTGGATTTCTTAAACGCTGGTCTAAAGAATTTTTGAATATTTATGTTATGAGGGTTATTTAAATGACATTTGTTCGGCCTTTGCTCGAATATGCTAGTCAGGTTTGGTCCCCATACCATGAAGTCCACATACAAAAAATTGAGGCTATACAAAGTAAATTTTTGCACTTTGCTCTGTGCGGATTTCCATGGGTGGACATTTACAACTTGCCTCCTTATCTCGACCGTTTGGAGCTTATTAACCTAAGGCTACTCAGTAAGCGACGATCTGTATTGCAGACATCGTTTTCAGTCATCAACTTTTACCTGGTAGGGTAGATTCTTCAGCTCTACTCAAAAAGATAACTCTTAATGTAAATGTTCGTGCTTTGAGAACGGTACCTGCTTTTAGAATTGCTTCTCACAGAACGACCTTCGGCCAGAACGAGCCTATTACAAGAATCGATTTTTTTTACTACCACATTAGTAAAATTGCTTTTAAGAAGTTATTATTTGCTACCAATTGATACACAAATAAACTTAATTTTTTAAGTCTATTTGACTTAAATACTCTATCGAGTATTTATAATTTTAAACATTTTTTTTCTCCCTATTTGCGTTTCATTTTATTCTATTTTACTTATCTTTATTAGTTATTTTTCTCCCTTTTAATTTTTTTTCATCACTACTTTCAAATCTGCTTGTTTTAAGGTTTAATTCCATGGTTAACATTTGCTGACAGCAGTTTTTTTGCTGATAATACGCAAAAAAATTTTTTTTTTTAAATTTCATGAGAGTGACAAAGAACAGAAATATTTTTTATTTCATTTTATAGTAAAATTTTATGGTTTTACATTTTGGAATAATACTTTTTACGCTATTGGCCGTAGGCACTTGGCGAAACACACTAATACTTAATAAAGACATTTTTATTAATCACTTGTTTTTTGTTTCGCAGTTATTTTGAATAATTTTCAAAAAGTTTAAAAAATCACTCGATCGATTTCGACTTGTTAGGTCATCATCAGGAGTATCTACTGATTTGTGTTAGTAAAAAATTTTGTTATATAGTAGAAAAAAGCAAAATATAAATAAAAGAAGGAGGGCAAAAAAAAAAAAAAAAATAAGCAATAAAAGCAAAATATAAATAAAAGAAGAGGGCAAAAAAATAAAAAATAAGCAATAAAAATTAATCTACGGATCGCGCAGGTGTGCGATGAGTCATAGGCTGAGTAACAAAATTCAAGGTATATTATTGCGTACGTGAGTATAGAAAAGGGCGGGATCTGTAATTGGTGAGAACCGGATTTCTCTCTGTTCGTTAAGGAGATTTTGGTTAAGAAATATTGATTTTCTAATTTCGTAAGATTCTAAGGTATCTAAACGTCTGCCTTTGGGTTGTATATGTAATATATCTAAATTGTTCAAGCTAGCTGTATGATTTTCTGACGTTAAATGATTATGGAAAGTTGATTGGTTGCAACCAGATAAATGTTCCTTAGCTCTAACTCCAAAATTGCGCCCAGTCTGACCAATATAGGAGAAACTACAATCATTGCAATTGATCCTATAGACACCAGATTTGGAAAGGCGATCAACTCTAGGTTTATTGTTAAAAATCATTTTCTTTATTGTGTTATTATTATAAAAAGCAAAACTAATATTGGTATAATTGGACACGATGTTGCTAATCCGTTGGCTCGTTTTTCCTATATACTCTAAGCGACGCCAATTTTCCCGCGGTGGACTATCCGGTGGATAAATACCCGTTAGAGTTATACGCTTTAGCTTTTTATTCAATAACTTTAATATAGTCCTAGTTGCATATCCGTTATTCGTTGCTATTTGAAGAATTATGTTAAGCTCAGTGTTATAATTTGAATTTGACAGAGGGATGTTTATTAGTCTATCTATGAGTGAGTGGAAAGCTGACATTTTAATATTATGGGGATGGTTTGAAGAACTAGGGATAACAGCGTCTGTATACGTGGGTTTCCGATAAATTTTGAAGTCTAAAGTAGAATTAATCGTGGTTATTGTTATATCTAGAAAATTAATACATTTATTTTCTTCTTTTTCTAACGTAAAATCAATGGTGGGATATTGAGAATTTAACCAAGTTAGGAAAGAGTCTAACAGTCTATCAGTTCCATTCCATAGACATAATATGTCATCAACATATCTATACCAAAAGATTATATGACGAAAATAAGGATTGTTATTTGATATGATCATTTGTTCGAAGAAATTCATGAAAATTTCAGCCAACAAAGGTGACAGAGGGGAGCCCATGGGTAGACCATCAGCAAATTTGAAATATGTATTATCAAAACAGAAATAATTTTGTTTAATACAAGTCTCAAAAACTAACTTCAGTTCACGACGTAAGCTCTCATCTACAACATCCCTATCTAAGTAATTACAAACTATTTGGGACAAAGTATTAATCGGAATAGAAGTGAAAAGACTGGCAACGTCAAATGAAACTAGTTTTGAATGTAAAGGAATGTCGACGTCTTGAATTTTGTTAATCAATTCTACCGAGTTCTTAACCGAGTAAGCTGAAAAGAAATTAGTATGACAATTGAAAAAATTTATGAAACCCTTACATAGCTTGTAGGTGGGAGCATTACAATACGCTACTATTGGTCTAATCGGAATGCCTTCCTTATGGATTTTTGGTAAACCATAAAGGATCGGGGCAGACGGATTCATGACAGAGTACTTCCAACCAGTTCCATCAAATAACTTCTGGCATTGGTTGATACACTTACTAACCGCAGTCTTAAAAGACTTAGTTGGATCTCTGCCAAGCTCTATTGCTTTGCTTTCTGTAATAAAATCAGAAATTTTATTGCAGTAATCGACTTTTGTGAGCACGGTAATTGTATTGCCTTTATCCGCTTTACACGCTATCAGGTCATGGTCACGTAGTTTTTTCTTTGTCGCACCAATCACTTTGAGGTTAGTATTAGAAGCAGCAGAAGAAGAAGAGTTTGTCGGAGAAGAAGAGTTATCAATACCTTTCTTTATTTGTAACGCACACACTGATTTTATTTGGGTTATCTCGCCAGATAAGGCTGTTTCGGCATCTACAGCAAGATTCTCGAATGATCGAAGGTCGATTTTATTTGGCGTAGGGGCAAAATTCACTCCGTTGCTAAGCATTTAGACGACAAGACGTCGACATTCCTTTACATTCAAAACTAGTTTCATTTGACGTTGCCAGTCTTTTCACTTCTATTCCGATTAATACTTTGTCCCAAATAGTTTGTAATTACTTAGATAGGGATGTTGTAGATGAGAGCTTACGTCGTGAACTGAAGTTAGTTTTTGAGACTTGTATTAAACAAAATTATTTCTGTTTTGATAATACATATTTCAAATTTGCTGATGGTCTACCCATGGGCTCCCCTCTGTCACCTTTGTTGGCTGAAATTTTCATGAATTTCTTCGAACAAATGATCATATCAAATAACAATCCTTATTTTCGTCATATAATCTTTTGGTATAGATATGTTGATGACATATTATGTCTATGGAATGGAACTGATAGACTGTTAGACTCTTTCCTAACTTGGTTAAATTCTCAATATCCCACCATTGATTTTACGTTAGAAAAAGAAGAAAATAAATGTATTAATTTTCTAGATATAACAATAACCACGATTAATTCTACTTTAGACTTCAAAATTTATCGGAAACCCACGTATACAGACGCTGTTATCCCTAGTTCTTCAAACCATCCCCATAATATTAAAATGTCAGCTTTCCACTCACTCATAGATAGACTAATAAACATCCCTCTGTCAAATTCAAATTATAACACTGAGCTTAACATAATTCTTCAAATAGCAACGAATAACGGATATGCAACTAGGACTATATTAAAGTTATTGAATAAAAAGCTAAAGCGTATAACTCTAACGGGTATTTATCCACCGGATAGTCCACCGCGGGAAAATTGGCGTCGCTTAGAGTATATAGGAAAAACGAGCCAACGGATTAGCAACATCGTGTCCAATTATACCAATATTAGTTTTGCTTTTTATAATAATAACACAATAAAGAAAATGATTTTTAACAATAAACCTAGAGTTGATCGCCTTTCCAAATCTGGTGTCTATAGGATCAATTGCAATGATTGTAGTTTAGTCATATCCCACACAACCCAAACCATCACGCGCAGTAAATATGACACAATCAGCGGAAAACCTGCACCACATTCTAATGCATGCAAATTCCAACGATGCAAACAACGAAACATAAAACGCGTATTTTATTCTTAATATAATATTTTATTCTTATTACATTTATATTTTTATTCTTACAAAGTAAATTAATTTAATGCACTTAATGCACTTTTATTGTATTCATATTCAACATATTAAATTTCTATAAAGCAAACATTAAACTCATTGTTAATTTATTTTTTACTTACTTTTCTGTGAAGTAAGCATTTATGTGCATTTATGCTCGCACATTTTATTTTCATTTTTAAAAAGGAAAATCAGAATTGATTTGTGGTTGGAAGAGTAAAGTACTTTAAATACAGTTTGAAACCTAAGTTATATTGTTTGATTTCATAACGGTGACGCAGCATCCCAAACATTAAACTGGCGCAGTTGGAAAAACAAGTGAAATTAAATAATATAGTGTTGTGTAAATTAAAAGTATTTTATACTCGTTAGTTAGTTAATAACTATAAAGTGAAAACATACTGTGAGTGGAAAATTTCGTGCGAAATACCATATGTGAATAGACATTTATTGACACATCACATTAAACAGGAGTGCACGCCAATTTTAGTGAAATGGATACAATAAATCTACTAGCAGGGTAAGCGATTTTTTTTTCTCATATGTAAATTCCTTTCGTTCCAAATTTCCATAATTTCAATTCTCCAAGTGTAAATATTTGTATACTTGTAAAACTAAAATCATAAACGGTGTTAGAATAAGCAGTTTACGTTATCTCTAACTACCAACCAGGAAATAAAATTTAAAGATTAAATTCGTATTTTTTACAACGAAAGTACCGTACTTCGCGTTGTATAAAACATACTTTTATTTTATTTTTGTTTTATTTTTATTTAATAATTCGTGGATCTACCGTAGTGTATTTACGTGAGTTAATAAGTGTCCAAGTGAGCGCAGTTATAAAAATAAAATTCTATGCCTACTGTAACATCAGATTCAGAATCAGAAAGTGAATTTTTAGAAGTGAACGATAAGTTAGAATCAGAAAAAGAGTTATATAATAGGGAAGTGCTAAGTTTTCGTAAATTTGTCGACGAACAAACAAAAACATCTCCGACCTCTGAAAATAACGACAGTTTACGAGAATACGTAGAAAACCCAACAGAATTTATTAGAGATAGCTCACCAATACAGAGAATAGAATTAGGAAAATTATTTAAAAAATATAAGGATAAGTTAAAGATGGATAAAGTTATCGAAATATTCAAAGTGAACAACATCACGAAAAACATAAACTCCTTTGATGGAGATAAATCGGAGATTTATAATTTTATAAATTCGGTCGACGAAACTCTCCTTCTATGTGAAGAGATAAAAGAATTGGACGCATTTAAAGTAATCCAACGTAATATTAGACAAAAAATTACTGGTAGGGCTAATCAATCAATAACGAATCACAATATATCGAATGAATGGGTAGACATTAAAAAACAGTTAATCGATCAATTCGCCGACAAGCGCGACGAATCAAATTTATTGTTTGACTTATATGGGTTAGTTAAACAAAACTTAGAACCAAAACCGTTATACGACAAAGTTAGTTCTATAAATAGTCTGCTTTCAAATCAGTTGAAAATAAAAGGTTTGAAGGATGAAATAGTTGAATATCAGCTAAAACAGTATAGAAACACATGTTTAATAATTTTTATGGCTAGTCTCAAAGAACCGCTAGGAACCTGGCTCAGAGCAAGGGACCCAAAGAGTTTAGAAGACGCATACGAGCATGTCGTGAAAGAAGCCAATATTAAAACTTTGAAAGGGTCATCACAGGAACAAAGTAAGAAACCCTATAAAAATTTCACCAGATACCCAAACAATTCAAATAAATACCAAATTAAATCAGAACCAGGCACTACTAGTAATCAAAAACAATTTTATAGTAATTCTTACCCAAATAAAAATAATTTCCATAACAAATACGTAAAAACAGAACCAAGTACATACGTAAAACCCTATTCTCAAATTAAAATCGAAAAGGGAAAGACTTATAACATAGAGGCAGCCATTGAAAATGAAAATTTTCAGGCAGAAGCCTCGGAAAATTCACAGTAGCAATGAATCTAATTAAAACTAGTGGATTGGGCTTTATAGTTCTGACCTGCGGTACTCAACATTATAAATTCTTGATCGATTCAGGGTCAAACAAATCGTTTATTCACTCTGATTTCGCTAAAGAAATAATACCGGCAGATCTAACTATAGCTAACTATAAAGATGACATTACCCATATTAAGCAGAAAACTATCAAAAAGTTTGAAGAGTTAAATAAACCAATAGAACTTTACATATTTAACTTTAATAAAGTATATGATGGATTATTAGTCCTTGAAACTTTAAATGAGTTAAATGCGGACATTTCATTAACGCAAAATCGGCTCTTTAGTAAAATTTTTAATGAAGAAATCCACTTCAAACTATGGTCTTGTGTTCCACCAATAATGGTAGAGCCAAAATCTAAGCAAGTTATAGAAGTACCAGTCAACCAAAAGACAGGGGAATTCTATACGGACCAAATTAAGATCCAGAACGATTTATTCATTTATCCGGGGATCTATAAAATTATTAAACCAAACGTAGCTTTAATGGAAGTCATCAATTTTTCAAACAATTCACTACAGTTTTACTTATTACGACCACTAAACGTACAACAATTTAATACAAAATACGAGGAAATAAATCTCGTGTGGCCAAATCAAGAAATGGAAAAACTACAAATTCCATTAAGTATAGGGCACCTGAATAAGGAAGAAAAAAGTAAAATAATCCCATTATGTCAAAAATTTAAGGACATCTTTTATAATGATAAACAAAAGTTAACTTTTAGTAATCAAATTAAACACGAAATTCTACTATCAGATACGAAACCGGTGTATGTCAAGCAATACAGGCAGCCGCAAAATCTGAAAGAAGAAATTAAAAACCAAATAGAAAAACTGTTAGATAATGGTATAATTAGGCCATCATTTTCTCCCTGGTCCAGTCCAATTTGGATGGTACCAAAGAAAACCGATGCCGAGGGCAACAAAAAATGGAGGTTGGTTATCGATTTCAGGAAATTAAATAACCAAACAATCGATGACAAATACCCTCTGCCTAATATCACAAACATCCTAGATAGTTTGGGAAAAGCCACCTATTTCTCAACTATTGACCTAGCGAGTGGATTCCACCAGATTGAAATCTCTCCACAGGATATACCAAAAACAGGGTTTTCAGTGGAATCAGGCCATTACGAATTTGTACGTATGCCTTTTGGATTAAAAAATGCACCCAGTACATTCCAGCGTATAAAGGACAACGTATTAGGAAATTTGCAGGGCAAGCAGGTATTATGTTATATGGATGATATAATAGTGTTTAGTACTAATCTTCAAGAACATATGTATCACCTTAAGAAAGTATTTAGTAAACTTCGTCAAGCAAATTTAAAAATACAAGTTGAAAAAACATTCTTTCTGCAAAAGGAAATAGGATTTCTTGGTCATATAGTTTCAAAAGATGGAGTAAGACCAAACCCATCAAAAATAGAAGCTATTTTACAGTATCCTATACCCAAAACGGTAAAAGAAATCCAAAGTTTTCTTGGGATTACAGGTTACTATAGAAAGTACATAAAAGATTACGCAAAGCTTGCAAAACCGCTAACATCATGTCTCAAAAAAGGTTCAAAAATCATACATACTACTGAATTCGTTGAATGTGTAAAACAATTCAAATATACCTTATCAAGCAATCCGTTGCTACAATTTCCTGATTTCACTCAGCCATTTGTGCTAACCACGGATGCGTCAAATTATGCATTGGGAGCGATTCTAAGCCAAGGAGTAATCGGATCCGACAAACCAATCGCATACGCATCTCGAACGTTAGGCTCTGCAGAAACAAACTACTCCACAATAGATAAAGAGTGTCTAGGAATAGTTTGGGCATGCAAGTATTTTAGACCTTACTTGTATGGCAGAAAATTTACTATTGTGACTGATCACAAACCTCTAATACATCTCTTCAATATAAAGGATCCTACATCTAAAATGATTAGATGGAGACTCCAATTAGAGGAATACGATTTTACTATTCATTATAAAAAGGGAATTAATAACACTAATGCAGATGCATTATCTCGCATTAGATTAAATCAAATATTAGAATCAAAATTGTTGAAAGTACCAGAAACAATAGATTCAATCGCAAGTCGCTCAAAAGAAACATTTAAAACTGATGACATGTCGCATATTAATATGAACAAAGGAGTTCATAGTGGTTTGACGGACACAGCCACAAGTACTAAAGCAAATTGCAAATGCTTATTATTATCCCAGTGCCAGGGTAATATGGTCACAGAAGTGTCTGACTTAGCTACTCAGCACGAAATACAAAAACTTGCACAAATACAAATCCACAGTGATTTAGTAAAAAGCAAAAGTTTCAACATAAAAGAAACAACAACCTCTTTGAACGAGTTTAGGAACCAATTAGAAATTATCATTGACCCAAACCACGACAAAATCAAAGAGACATTTTTTATAAAACATGAAGTATTTCAGCGTTTTGTAATTAAAAAATCAACATACAACTCGGATGACGTTATATACATATTGAATAAATATCTTCGCAAAAAGCATGTTACAGCATTATTTTGTAATGATGAAGTATTTGCCCAAATCGATAATGTATATACTAATAGCTTCTCCGATTCAAGTCTGAAAATAGTTCGAGCAAAAATTCAAAGGATTGATATAGGCGATCCCTTAAAACAAGCCGAAATTATCATCAATGAACATAACAAAGCTCATAGGGGTATTAATGAAAATTATGCGAAGTTAAAACGTAAATACTATTTCCCGCAAATGCGCGAATTAATAGCAAGTTACATTAATAATTGTGAAATATGTAAAACAAATAAATATGAGAGAAATCCATCGAATATTAAATTCAAACTTTCCCCAACGCCTCAAAGACCGTTAGAAATATTTCACGTAGATACATTCTGCTTGAAAGGAAAAACATTTCTAACACTGATCGACAAATTCTCCAAATATGGAATGGTAGAATTTCTGCCGGACAGAAGGACAACCACCATAATTAAAGTATTGAAAAATATATTTTCCAGAGAAGGAATTCCAAAAGAACTTGTATTTGACAATGCCGCAGAGTTTACATCAGAATTAATGCAAACCTTTTTAAAGTTTTACGAGGTAAAAGTTCACATAACTACAGCAAAATCCTCTACAGGTAATAGCCCCGTGGAAAGACTGCATAGTACCTTAACGGAAATTTGCAGAATAATTTTCCAACAAAATAAGAGCCTTGAAACACAAGAACTATTAACGGATGCAATATTAGCTTATAATAACTCAGTTCACTCGACAACGGGATTAACACCATTCGAATTGCATAGAAACAATATTGAAATTAAAAATATACCTAAGCTAAACCCCGTTCAACCAAACGAGTATCTTGAGGAAATGCGGAAAAACTTCGAAGTCTTAAACAAGACAATAGCGGAGTTATCGCATAAAAACAAAAAACGAACAATAGAAAAATTAAATCTAATGAGAGACGAACCAAGAAAGTTCGATAAAACTGAAATAATTTTCGAGCGAAATTCCACCAGGGATAAACTCGCACCAAAATACATAAGGCATAAAATCATTGAAGACAATGATGTTACCGTAAAAACTAACAAACGTACGGTGCACAAAAATAAAATCAAAAAATGAAAATAACAAAATAATTTTAATTTTTTTTTTCAGGTGTATTCTTATATATTTCGTCACCATTGTAAAATCTCAATCGCTAGAAATATTTGACCTAAACAACAACCAAGGGGTTATCGGGTTAAGTTTAGCAGAAGCAAAAGTAATAACAACACATACAAAATTGGTACATATTATAGAACTAGCAAACTTAAAAATTAGTTTAGAGAACATTCAGGGTAACTACGAGAAACTAGAAGATATTACAAACAAACACAAACTCCCAACTTATCTATTAGTGACATCCAAAAACAAAATTCAAAATCTCCAAAACGAGTTGAATAATATTTTACCCATAACTACGAACAGGTTTAAAAGAGGAGTCTTTGATCCATTAGGTACACTAATCAAGGCTATATCAGGAAATTTAGACAATAACGACTACATCCAAATACAAAATTCAATAAAAATTTTACAAGATGGAAACTACGAGGTAGTAGAAAAATATAATGAACAGGTAGAGCTTAATCATCAAATGATAGATAGGTTTGAAAATGTTACGATATACGTTAACCAGATGTCGAGTATTTTAGAAGAGGTATACAAACAACAACTCAACAACTCGTATACTAACTGGGAAAGTAAACAACAACAGAAATATCATTACCTGTTAGACTATAATATAGAAATCCTGAAGGACCAATTACGTGAGATTCACGAAATAATAACATTCGCGAAGCTAAATATAATCTCTAGATATATACTGGATGGTAGCGAATTAGAGTATGTCAAAAATATATTAAATAATCAAAAAATTAATATTAAATCAGATGAGCAATTGTACTCATTATTAAATTTAAAAGCATATTACAATAATACAAATATTGTACTTATTATTGAAATTCCACATTTCCATCAAGAAACATTTTCCTATTACTTTATCAAAACTATTCCTATCCTAGGTAATCAAATAATTATTATAAACACAAATCATTTAATCCTCTCCCAAAATTTATATATGGAAATAAATAGCCCATGCAACTTAGTAGAAAACACGTATTACTGTCACATAAATCAGTTACTCACTACTAATAATAGCTGCATTCCTAACCTGCTATTAAATAAAAACGCACAATGTAAAACAACAGAGATTCAATCTGAAGATGAAATTAGCCATCTTCAACCACAATATCTGTATATTTCATCAAAAAATGGAACCAACTTTACGTCATCATGCAACAAGAATGGAATAATCTACGGGAAAAAATTACTAAAGTTCACAGATTGCACAATTCTCATCAAAAACAATCAGTATACAAGCAAATCAATGCAGAGACAGCAGCGAATCACGGTTGTTCAACCATTTGACGAAATAAACCTAACCACATCTTTGGAAAAAGCCCTCACATTCCAGAAGCTTGAACAATTCAACCTAACCAATATAAAAACAATAAACAACATTCGGAAGTCCTTAAATCAAACTCATTATGCCACATCAGGATTCTCTATAATTACGATTATTGCAATCGTAGCAACTTTCAGTTATATTTTCAGAAAATTCAGATATGTCAACAAGGATGTTAACAATCTTGGAAGGGAGGAGTCATATCCCACACAACCCAAACCATCACGCGCAGTAAATATGACACAATCAGCGGAAAACCTGCACCACATTCTAATGCATGCAAATTCCAACGATGCAAACAACGAAACATAAAACGCGTATTTTATTCTTAATATAATATTTTATTCTTATTACATTTATATTTTTATTCTTACAAAGTAAATTAATTTAATGCACTTAATGCACTTTTATTGTATTCATATTCAACATATTAAATTTCTATAAAGCAAACATTAAACTCATTGTTAATTTATTTTTTACTTACTTTTCTGTGAAGTAAGCATTTATGTGCATTTATGCTCGCACATTTTATTTTCATTTTTAAAAAGGAAAATCAGAATTGATTTGTGGTTGGAAGAGTAAAGTACTTTAAATACAGTTTGAAACCTAAGTTATATTGTTTGATTTCATAACGGTGACGCAGCATCCCAAACATTAAACTGTTTCTCCTATATTGGTCAGACTGGGCGCAATTTTGGAGTTAGAGCTAAGGAACATTTATCTGGTTGCAACCAATCAACTTTCCATAATCATTTAACGTCAGACAATCATACAGCTAGCTTGAACAATTTAGATATATTACATATACAACCCAAAGGCAGACGTTTAGATACCTTAGAATCTTACGAAATTAGAAAATCAATATTTCTTAACCAAAATCTCCTTAACGAACAGAGAGAAATCCGGTTCTCACCAATTACAGATCCCGCCCTTTTCTATACTCACGTACGCAATAATATACCTTGAATTTTGTTACTCAGCCTATGACTCATCGCACACCTGCGCGATCCGTAGATTAATTTTTATTGCTTATTTTTTATTTTTTTGCCCTCTTCTTTTATTTATATTTTGCTTTTATTGCTTATTTTTTATTTTTTTTTTGCCCTCCTTCTTTTATTTATATTTTGCTTTTTTCTACTATATAACAAAATTTTTTACTAACACAAATCAGTAGATACTCCTGATGATGACCTAACAAGTCGAAATCGATCGAGTGATTTTTTAAACTTTTTGAAAATTATTCAAAATAACTGCGAAACAAAAAACAAGTGATTAATAAAAATGTCTTTATTAAGTATTTTGGAATAACATAAAAATTTCATAAAATATTTAATTTGTACATTTTCGTACAATTCGAATTTTAATATATACACCACAAAAAACCACTAACGTTAATAAATTTCAGCCCAAAAAAAAAAAAAAAAATCGACATTTGAGTATAAAAATGGCGAACAATTTATTTTATATGAGTGTGAGAAAAATTTCTTATCTTTACACACATGTTTTGTAGTTGTGTGAAAAATGCTGCCATAAAAAATACTCCAATTCACATTTTTTATGGCAGCATTATAGCAGCAAACTTCCCCTATCACACTTCCCCTCTCAGCAAAATTTTACTGACAACATGTTTTGTTTCGTACACAACCACCAATATCTATATTTTTTTCTCGCTTTTATTTTTGCTGACAGCAGATTATTTCCATGGAATAGAGCCATTAAGCAGACCAACGGTCGGTCTCTTTTTTTGCGGCGTAGTATCATTCTCCTAAATTTACATACATTTCTTTTTCTTAATTATTAAAAATACATTTTTATAATTCGATTAATATTAATTTATTTTTGTTGTTTTTTCTTTAATTTTAATTTAGTAGGATCATATTCTAGTTTATATTTCCCCTGAATTATATTCAAAAAAATAATTTGTTGCTGCTGACAACAAATTAGGTCGTTAGGAATTATTATTATTAATGTTACTACTTAAACCTAGATGGCACTAATCACACAAAAAAATGTTATTTAACCTATTTACCCAGCCCAAGTGATCTTTTTTGCGAATTCAATGCGTATTGATTTGCAGCGGCGAGAAGATTGCAGTTTCTGTATTCTTAATTACAGAACATTGTATCATTTTGAACATGTAAATCCCTTGAAGTTCTCGACTATACAGCCAGAAAAACGTACAATCCTATAGAGTGACACACTGATCCTTACAAATCAATAAATTTGTGTAATAATTATGTACCTTTGTTTCAAGTCATTTTGTCAACTGCGATATCAAAAACATTTTAATTCTTCAACTTCTTTTAAAAATGTAATTAATAAAATTCTCTCCGCGCCATTAAGATAAAAAACAAATTTCCAGTTTACATCTTTAGTTACTCAATTAGTGTTATGAAAATATCTTTGTATTTAAAATAAAAGTCGAACCAAAATCAATAAGCTTACCTCATGCGTCTCAGACTCAAATAAATTTATTAAATCATAAAATTATGAATTAATTAAAATCAATTTGTTAATAATAATTTTTTGTCTTGAAATTTGATATATTGAATTTAGATTTATTTCGAACCATAAAGATTGTAAATTCAGTGTTAAATGATGTATTTTACCAGTAGGGGTTTTATGACGGCCATCGCCGCTATCTACCGTAAATATCTAGTAAGTTTCGATCATTTGTCACATTAATGGTAGATGATATAAACCGATAAAATTATTATTTATGTGCGCCGCCCGTGATTACGAAAAATTTAATTCAGATTTTTTTGAGTAAAGATCAAGAAGATTACACAAATTAATAATTATATGCCATTAGCTTCGCGTTTTAATTAAATTTCGGACATTTCCTGCAGACCTGTTTCAATTGTTACCAAATTTAGAAAACGTATACGAATTTGGACAAACAAAAATTGGTTTTAGTGGAAAATAAAACTGAAGCAATCAAATCAATCACAAAAATGTATGATAAAACATCTAGAATTTGATGTGTATACGAGCACCACCGCAGATGGAACGCTTGTAAAATTGAATTTAATTTTGGATCGATTGTTTGTTCAATATTTTATTGCATTGCTGATTGATTTACAATAGAATAATTCCAACTTGACGATATTTTGATTTATGTTTTGATGTGCGGGGCCAAACACAATTTTTTTTGTACTGACCGTAGAAAATGGAACCCTACGTACATAAAAATTGGAGTATATTAAGTAAAAAAAGGGAGCACAGAGATAGAGAGTCTGCTGTATACGATAAAACCACAGAAACTAAACAAAAACTTTAAGAACTCGAATGTTATGAATATAAATACTTGAAGCTATAAAAACAGGATCTCTATAAGTCTGATCTCAATATGTTCGCAATTTTATTGTTGTTGTTGCATGTTTATATTTATGTTTTGGTCGATTTGAATTTCTATGTTGGTAATAAACGTCGTCGTTTAGATCTCAAGTCTTGCTCCTAACCAATATAGAAGCAATGTAAATATTTACAAACGAAAGAATAACAAAAATATGTCAGGAATGCAATCAACTGGTAAAATACAAAATCAGTAAGCACACGCAACATTTTCTTTACATCGTAATCAATATAAAATCTTGCATACGAATTAAAATTCTATCTAGACTAGATCAATTCAACCAAATTCAGCTTCAAATACAAATCCTAATAATCAAATCAATGTCGTGTTCATTGAACTTTAGACATTTTTTTCTACTATACATTTCTTGAATAATTTTTTCGTTTCTTTAATTCAATTGAATTATATTCGATATAACTAGAAGATATTTTTTTAGAAATCGAAATAATTTTATTTTATTTTATTTTTTTAAGAGATGTATAATTAATTAAAATTAACGCCATATAGAATTGTAAATGACGTAATAAATCTTTTTGAATATGGTACATGTCTTATAAGAAAACAAGCCACTTGGTTTATCAAGAACGCTATGCCATATAAATCATGAGATGTAGCTATTTCGTTGTTAATCTGTTGCGTTCTTTAAATTAACTCATTAACATATTTTTTATTTAAATTAAGAATGGAAATGCTTAATAATTATAAAATTTAAATTATGGATTAGAAATTTGTATTATAGAAGAAGTTGTTGGTCTATTGAAAAAGAGGCATGACATTATATACCGAAAAGATAATTGGTTAACATTTTGAAATGGGTGATCAGGTTATCTTTAACGCGATCGCGCATATTAATTGGGCTTAATCATAATTATGGCGATTATTATAAATATTCTGCTTGGTGGGGCTGAGTGTGCTCTGTTAAAGTGGGGCCAGGATTAACTGTTTTTTGTACATTAGTTTGATAAAATTGAACATAATCTTAAACTAATTTGACTCTAAGTTCTTGTTCGTGAATTAAACATTTAGTTTATGACGTCGACTCAATTCGAGTCGAACAGCTTTTATAATAATCTTATTACTATTTTATTTTTAAGTTGTAACTAATTTAAATTATTTTCTCTTTCTAGGTAAGTCAATCTTGTTAGTGTTAAGTATTCATAAAGAAGAGCGTACTGGTAAGAATAATAAAAACATTTAACTCAATAAGCAGTTAGCGTAAACATATGTTTATTGTAGTGCACAGTTAACGAATTTTTAAATAGTACAGGTTTTGGTATCTGGTAATAACTTTATGATGAATTTATGAATCAAGTTCTAAACATATGAGTCATACTAATCTAATAATTTAAAATGTGTTGGCAACTGCAGTAAGGACACTTTCAAATTTTAAAATGAAATATCGCATGCCATTAAAATCGAATTGTAGTAATTAGTACTCAAGGTGAAAACATAGTGATACTTCAGAATTCGCGAAAATAGATAATAAATATTTTAAATTTCTCCTTATTAAAAACGATTATAATAAAATCTGGTACTGGTACTGCTGATTACATATTCCGATCGGGTATGTTTATTGTCATCCGAAAGATGACCATCCTAATCTAAAATTTGCACAACAACAAAAAATATGTTCATTCAACTGTCTTAGCTGTTAAATGAAATTGGACCAATTCTGGATTAGCAAAAAATCAACTAACAATATTTTTTGGTTGGTAATCAGCGGTGCCAAGTTCATTGCTTTCTAGAGCAGTTTTTATGTCTTAACACATTGTCACCTGTGACTGACACTAGTCTATTCCAATAGGGCCGTGTCAGTCACAGGTGACTAACACTGAGTACATACTTGTTATTCAGCGCTGTTAGTCACGAGTTCTATGTTAAAGTTACTAGAATTGCAAGAATACAAAGAAACTTTGTTTTACATTTTATAAAAAAAACCTGTTGGCGTTCAATGTGTTAAATTCGTTCATCAATTTGTTCATTACAAATATTATTGAACTGTAGATGTATTTCAATTTCAATATACTATCTTATAGAGGTATATCTCTCATTTAAGGAAGCAAAAGCAAATGGACATTATTATTTTCAATATCACAAGATGTCTATCTGGCTTCATTCCAAAAAAGAAATAGTATAATCATACAATTTATTGCCATATTGCTATTCCAGTTTATGAGTTATAGGGTTACTTACATATTTTGGTTCACTGGGTACCGTTTTAATATCAAGAATTACAGATGCAAAATGAACTGCTATTTGTTTAAGATTTCATACTTTTCTTATATACGCCTAAATGTTGATAATAAACTATATAAGTACAGTCGCGACAAATAGTTTGTATGCGATATACGCAGAAAAAATATTGTTTTTAAGACATCTTATTTAATTTACATAAAATTCAATAGTTTTATGATATACAAATAAAGCAAACAGCGGCGAACCATTTTTTTAGAACACTGTCTCTTTCCTCTGTAGATAATTTCTATTAAGTTACAACTATAGAATTTTTACATTGTACAAACGTATTCTCTGACCAGTCCAAATTTCTTCAGGAAATTTACCCAAATTTACTGGCAAAATGCTCGTCGAGGAACGATTTATGATACAAACTGGATTCGTTACAGTTGTAACCTGATGCTGAATACCACATTTAATAAATAATTTAAAAAATCACGATTACGGTATTCAGTTACATGGTTTGATCGTAGAGCTTTTATTTTACGACTGGTTTAATTTTCGGACAATGATTTGAATTGCATAAAACAACCCTATCTTTCGATTTTAAATCACAGATTGTGTAACCACACTCACCCCATTTAAATGACCGTAACCTCCTATGCCATAATTCGTACTTTGGATACAACAAAAATGTGATGTTAATTTAGCTAATCGATAACAAATTAGCACACAACTTTTAGATGAACAAAACATTTTTCACATTAGTCTCTTGTATGGAATTGTTCACTAAGTAAACAGGACAGTAAAAAGGATAGCAACACTGTTCCAACCAAGCCTTTTATCACTCTGATTCATGCCATAATTTCTCAATTTATAAGCTGACGAGATAATCGAATTGAAATAATCTTACACAGAAGCACAAATTTCCAAAGATGGATTAATCAGCTCATGTAGAAATCATCCTAAATAAATTTAGACATTACTTTTGAAAGTGTTTCTGTATTCGTATCTTCCTCAGTGAAACATTTGCATAATTGTTCATGTTCTAAATACGTTTGAAAGGCAAAACGCTATGAGTCATATTTTTTTGAGGTATCAATTTCTCAAGGAAAAATTTATTTGTGGCCATTTTGAATAAATTTCTCAATTTAATATTATATGTACCAAACAGAAGGCAACCTATTTATTTTGCTCCGTTTTATTTTTTAACCCTTTGAGTCTATTTGGCAACGATTGTTGCCATGATATTTATATTTAAAATAACGTAAATTGGTGCGCTTTTCTGTAATAAATAAAATGTAAACTCGTTCAATAATCTTTAGTAGTGTGTGAGAGGCCATATTTTCGTAAATTTTACTTCTCTGACATATTTAAAAAAAACTTAGTTCGTCGCTGTTATCAGAATTTGTGGTGTGTCATATTCGATAAGTTTAATTAAAGTTTTTGTTGTGTAATTCGTAGTAAAGTATAAAAAGCTGTGCCAATTATAGTTTATAAACATTCTAGCAACAGTTTAATAACTATTTCACTAAAACAAACTTTAATTTCGTTGTTCTGAGGCATAGAAATATTGTCAACAAACGTTGCCATCCGGTCTCAAGCGTCATGACACCAATTGTTGCCATGTCAACATAATATGTGGCCATTCCTACTCAACTATTGCATTTTTTTCTAGAATTATTCATTATTTATTGTAAGCAAAATAATGAAATGGTTAGATACTACATTTTTAAAAAAAATTTTGTAGCAATGGCAACAAACAAAAAATATTTTCTTTGCAAGAGGCAGCTGATTTAATGGCTGAGTTTGAAGATGATGAATGTACGACTGAGCCGAATGGTGATTTTGATGAGCCTCCTGATACTGATCATTCAACAGTTCCACTAAAAAACGCAAATTTATTAGATATGGTAATATAGATATTATTGATGAATAATAGTATCGAAATTATTGATGAATCATTAAATCTGACTAAAAAAATTCAGCTAAATCATTGAAGCGATTCGTAAACGATGCAATGAGATGCCATTCGAACAATCGGTTTCCAGCGATATCAAAGGTAAACCTAACCTATGGGGATTAAAAGTGTTTATGATATGTGGCAAGTCAGGCTACCAATATGACTTCATTTTGAATCATGGTAGTTCAGCTGAAATAGACGCTTTTGATCGCACAAATTTAGGCTTAGTTGCTGCCATCGTCAAGCATTTAATTCAATGGTTGACCACATCAGGTCTATACTTCGATAATTTTTTCTCGACATACCAGTTGTTTGAAATATTAACTTCTAAACAAATAAATGAAGCTGGGAATGTTAGAAAAAATCGATTCAATAAACAAAATTTTAGTTCTTGCTATGAACAAATGGGACGAGGATCTTCTGAGCCGTTCATCAGTCGAAATGATGATATAGCATTGAGAAAATGGCAGGAAAATCGGTCAATATATTTAGTGTCAAATTTTATTGGAATAAAGAACGAAACTGAGGTTGAGCGATGGGATAAAAGAAATAAAGATTATGTAAAAATCATGCAACCAAAAATAGTTCAACAATACAACTTCTCTCCTCAGTAGGCCGGAAAAAAAAATATTTGAACAGAAATTACATGTAAATTCTTGCCCCAGTTCCCTCTATTCTCGGAGAATTACCAGAATAGTGCCAGAGAGAAAATTCAGCAACTGAGAATTAAGCTGTCATTATAACAAAAATAAAGTCCTGTAATAAAATAATTTACACAATTACCTTCAAGCAAAAATGAGTCAGCGCAATATTTTACAGCGCCTCTTGCAGTATTATATGTTGAGAATGTTATCAGATAATTCACAAATAATTAAATTTATCACTACATACTGAAATTGTTTCCATTATTCTAATTTATCGATGTACATTAAAATGATTTTATTGTGTTCTTGTTTGGCATCGTATAATAAAAAATGTTCTATCACTGTTATTAAACATATAAATTGTCAAGTACGTACATATTTTAAAATGATAATTCCATCAGTCCCCATACTAAATAATCAATTTATCATCACTTATAAAATAAATCCATATAGCTCACATACCATACACAAATTCATGTAACTATATCGTCAATTTCCCAAGCGCATTAAAAACAAAAATTAAAATTTCCATCCGGAATGTGTCGCATCAAACAGAAACAAAAAACAACGAATTTTGAAACACTTGCTTGTCACATGTCAATTTACTGTTTAGGGATCTTCTTTCTTTTCGAGCGCGCATGGAAAATAGAAAAAATTAATTTCTTTTTTTTATTTTTATGTTAAATTTTTGGTTCCGCATTTTATTACACATATTCGAAAATGAAATGTTAAGTATCCGGAGTGCATACGCATGCATTATTTGGGGTTAATATACTTACATTAACTTTCTAATGGGAACCAACTGTTAGTTACAAGTTGACATTATAAAATGTTAACTATATAAGATTATGATGGATTGATTTGAGACAGTTGAAATAATTTTTCTTTCTATATCTAGATCAAAAATTATTTTTTTTATTTTGAATATTTTTTCTGGTTTGTATACGCATGCGATAACAATAATAATTTGGACCGAATAAACGCAGCGCACACAAAAGAATTACATGGTATGTGGATTCCCTACGGTTCTCCAGCGAAACGAACGAACCAAAATTATTATGATTATTTGTTTTTTGTGGTACACAATCAAATTATTTAATCTACATAATATTCATTTGACCATAAATTAAGAGCAGCGCACAACACAATAAATTCCAATCTTCCAACTACTTTAATTCTCGTATTTACATCGTCTTGAACAGAAATGACCAACAGTACCAACAGCAACAACAATACTGATGATAATTTTTGATAAGACGCAAGAAACGAGCAATTTTTTGTCTTTGTTTTATAAATCGATTAAATTTCCTTTTAAAGACACAACAAGAGCACCAGAAAAAGGGTTTCTTATGCTCGGTTTGTGTATTTTGTACGCGGTTGCTGGATCTGAAACACACAAATAATAAAAAAAAAAAATCGTATGATAAAAAATATGATGGCTACTTTTAATGCGTTTGGTTAAGGAATCGTGGTCAAATTATATTGCGTTACCGCGGACTTGATTAAAATCACGCCAAAATTGGTATCGGCATGATCCAATTATATAAAACGCGAGAAAGCACACCAAAATCGAAAACTAAGCACATAAATGCCAATTGCCATATACCGTATGGTCAGTTAAGTTTTATAACTAAGATAAATATAAAGATCAAAAGGTTAATTTATCGACAATCAATTTCTTTCTTTCACGTTTCGCTTAATTTATATATAAGATTTTGAAATACCTATTTAAAAGAAAAAAAGTTCCTGTTGATTAGCTTCGATAATAAATCATGGTGAACGATATCGAGTGGAAGTTATTTTTTTTTTGCAGCAACTTCATAAAATGAACAATAAAAAACGTCATAAATGTTGTTTAATGTATATACGTTGTGCGCGGTACTGCTTTCTTGCAAGCTAATATAATATGATATAAGATGACATTTAACATGGTCTTAATTATTTATTAGTTTATATTATGTGTACGTAAAGCGAGAGATATAATTTAATTTTTTTAACATATTTTTCATTGGCAGTATACCGATATATAATAATAAGTGTTCTTGCAGGAGTTATATATACGTGAATTATACAGTGGATCAACTAATTGAAATTTTGTTAAGTCGAGCAATAATCTTGAACTGTAGGAATATGAGTAACGCATAGCACAATAGTTTACGTTGATTAAACTATCTTTCAAACCCCCTCTATATATTTGCTTTACTCACTTTTACAATCAAAACCGCGAATCAGACAAAATGATTGTCGTTTCTATCGAGAAGTTAAAAATAAAAATGCGCCAACTGTCTAAATGCAACAATCTACTTACCTACGTGCAGTTGTTTCTGAACTCTCCGTACAGTGCTTTTGAGAAAGCACAAAGTTTCGAAATAGTCAAATTTTAATATAGTTTGAAAATCGTTTCGTCCTTTAAAATGATTAAATAAATCTCGGTTTTCGAATAAAGGTGCCGTACCAGAAACCATTTTAAAGAGTTTAAAGCTACAGCTTTCTCTTTGATTAACACCGAAATAAAATGGTTAATCCACATCGAATTCTTCTGTTTCGAGATGTTAAAGATATCGGCTCGCGCAGAGACTAGAGTAGAGTGGGGGGCTAGCATCAGATTAATATTACTGTTAAACTATTTCGGCTCCTAGAGTATAGTCGTAATAACTTCGAATCTCCCATTATGTTATTAATTAATCGTATTACGAGCCTTTTCAGCCCTCGTTATAATACAAGAACTAGGAAAATGCAAGGTCAACACAGACAAAAGTAACACAGATTTCCAACTAACATAGATTCAACATTGTGGTGATAAGCCATTTAAATTCACATTTATTAATATTAAAACCAGCGCAGAAAATACCCATCGCTAACATATAATGGTTGAATCTCAAGAATTTTTCAGCATTACCGTATGATGTACACTCCCAATCATATGAATAGGTTCACCAAAATTTTTAAATTCTTTTAAAAAACGGCAAAACTTTTAACGTTTTTTTAAATTGTAAAATCAAAGAGTGCCATGGTTACGTAGTTTAAGAACAAAATTTGGTATTTTGAGAGACCCGTTAGATTTTGTTTTAGATTTTAAAAAAAATTATCAATAAAAAATGCGTCATTAGAATAAGTTAAGTTTTATTTTGACTTCGTTCGAGGTAAACCATTAATATTGGTCCATTTCTTTTATAATTTCAAAAATCTATGAAAATACTTCAAATTAATTACAGAAAATTCATTGTGGCAATAAAATAGGCAGAGTAAAAGCCTTGAGCGTGGCGGAAAAATCATAATTGGATGTTTTGTAAGAAGAAGGATATTCCGGTCGAAGTATTGGAACCAAAATAGGTTGACGTTGCCCTCAATCCTTATATAAAAAACCAGGGAAATTATGGAGGACACATGAAAGGGAAGACATTTAGAGCGACAACGGAACGGAAAGATCGGTTGATCCTTAAAGAAACCTCCAATGCCGCTATATCAGCTGCAAAAATCACAAGTAATGTAGGTTGTTTTGCTAGCATTTCGACGGTCCGGGTAGGCGAAAAATTATTAAAAAAACAACTCTTAAATATCAAACATTAAAAACGTCGTTTAATATTTGCAAAAGAAGTGATGAGATGGTCTAAAATGTGGCAAAAAGTAATTTTTTATGGATGAAAAGTAGTTTAATTTTAATGGCTGGTTGGTTTCAAGCGGAGTATATTGAAATTTTCACATGGCCACCATATTCACCTTATCTAAATATTATTGAAAATGTGAAGGAATGGATGATAAGTAAGGCTTATGAAGGTGGAAGACAACCTGTCCTTAAATTAATTAAAATCTTTATACGATTCAATCCCAAATAGGATTTTTGAAGTGATTTCAAATGTTTACTTTATTTTTTTATTGTAATGTTTTTATTGTGTAATTCTTGTGTAATTCTTCCATCTAGCGTCAATCTGCGTGACAACGACTATGATAATCGACACTTATTTATACACAATCAACTTCCCAACCACCCCATACTTTTTCTTTCTATTAACGTTGGAACGCGCATAAATTGCATTTTTAACTTATATATGGAAAATTTGTACAACGAACAATCACAATAAAAACATTACCATAAAAAACAAAGTAAAAAAATAAAATTTCGTAAACACGAAAAGTTAGTTGTGAGAATGAAATATAGATGAAAAATGTGAAAAAATCGAATTTCGTAGGCTAAGCAGTAATTCGCTAGTACTACATGGTACTGTTCTATATATATATATATATAAATATATAGTTAATATTCCAATGTAAATAATACAACATCAGTCGTCGCGACCTGATGAGAAGACTGATTTTTTCTGAGAGGTACGGAGCTACTTCATAATACCAAACTTGAGTGTACGCCAATTAAACGCGGTTTAGATAAAACTTTGAGGCAAGAAAACCGCAGATAAAATTTATTATAATTCTCAATAGTAGATCTGTCACCATTTTTAAAAACTGAAATGACTTGACCATCTGGTCCATTCTTTAAGAAAATAACAGGCTTGTGAAGATCTATTAAAATCACGATATCTATTAAAATCTTGATAAGTAATAGACTCATTATGACTATCAAGGTCCAAAACATTTTTAGGATATTTTTAATAACTGTTTCAATTTTGTCAGTATAGATGATGTATCTGTAAATTTCCGTCTCTTACGTTTGTTAAGGTTCTGAAGCGCTTTCTGTACCAGTGAGAAGTTGATCCATTCTGACGTTTGAATCTGAAGAGCCTTTGCTGCCCTCAAATAATAGTCAAACTACATAGCTCTGCTAGCTACCCGTACTACATTTACATAAAATGATTAATTTTCAAATGTAAGCTTCTAGCGATTTGGTAATACAAACTAAGTGCATTTACAATAATTAGTAGGATTATGATGATTAAAATAGAAATAATTTTAGTACTAGTAGAACAAGAGTTAGAGGACGATATTACCCTAGAACGACCGGTTGTAAGATTTTTGGACGACTGACGAATTCTCTTACCAAAGCGCCTTAAGGTAATATATTTGGCTGCAATAGGTTATCATGGAAAGGATCTACGTCAATTTTGAAAGCTACAAAATTGAGTCGTGAATTTGATTAACGAAGATATCCAATTTGTTGCAAGAAAATTTTCGCAGGATCTCAGAAAATGTGGTAACGGAGGATGTACAGAAACTATTGGCAAGTTTTACAGAATTTCATCTCTTAAAGATACCTTTAGTTTCAATAAATCATCCATATTACGTTGCAAACTACAGGAGACATTGCAGCATTCATCACAAAACCATTTAATAGACATTCGCAGTCAGGTTCTAACGGCATGGATTGATTGATAATGATCTGTTCGGTGGTTTCGTTCCGAGATCATTCATTTTGAATTTTAATTATTCACTCAATCTTAATTATTCATTCAAGCCATTTTGAATTTAAACAAGCCATTCACCACCGCTTCTCAAAATTTATGAATACTTACTTTCATATTTTTCGCAAATGTCACATCATTAGTTTTGTTCATGTTCGTAATCCACTTAAAATTATTGGTCATGTTAAACAAAGCATTCACGACCCTAAGGTACCAATGTTCTGTTTTTTTACACTTAAAACACTTTGCGGGACGCTTACTCCAACTTTTGGGAGTCTTCTGAAACAATTTTGTTTAAATTTGATCAGTAAAATTTTTCACATGAACTCGATCATCATGCTATTGGCAACAAATATCAGAAAAATGCTTTAATTTTTTTGCCACCACGTTGCTGTAAGCAAGTGGCTTTTGGAATTAAAACCAATTTATGTGTGCTTAAGCGTATTTTGCGGCATGTTCTTGAAGCGGTTACAATAACAAGACACTAAATAATGTATATTCTATATTCTCTATCTCTCTTCGCTTCTTTAGCACTCTTAGTGAATTTATGTTTTTTTTTTTTGTATGAATATATTTTTATATTTAATTCGCTCTCTATAATAAAAACATTACGATCTCAGCAATGTAGATCAAAATAATGCACAGGTAAACTCATTTACTCAATTTGGAAATGATAATCCAGACTTGCTTGTGGCCATTGTCTAAAATACCTGAACCGGAGACCAAACAATGGTCCTGTAGTACTAATTGATGCGGAAAAGTATAGTTTTTAGTTTTTTTTTTCATTTTTTTTCTACAAGCATCTCTGCAACAGCAGCTTAATTGAGCTCTAATTATGTATAGTGGTCTCTTGAAGATTACCAAACTAAGAGTGACGAAAAATTAATTTGTTTCTCTCTGACCGAAATTTAAAATTTCTCTACCATTTCTGACGTTATTCTCATACCATAAATACAACGCAAAGTAATATTTGAAAGTTCTAGTGGTGAAAATTGTTTCACGGTGTCATACAGTGCTACCATATAGCGCTACTGATGTTTTAATTACCGGTAAACTGGTTTATTAGTTAATCTGGAAATTGGGTAAGGGCCGTCATCGAAGTACCGGTAATAAACATTTTTTTATTGGTAATTCGGTCAAAGATTTTATTTAAATATTGACGGTACTAACTAATGGGTTTTCCACCAATTTGGCTCAAATAGTTACAGTTCGATTCTGAAAATGTAAAAATTCTATGCAACTGTAACTCTACAGAAATTACTGACATAAAAAAATATATAGAGCGTCTTACTTTGGCAATGTTACAACAACAATACCATACATTTCATTCCGACCAGAATAGTGTTATTTCAAGATTTTGTAGGAATAGGAATAATATTATTCTACGCCAAGTTATCTTATTGACCACTACGGCTGCGTACCAATTGTCCAGAGTTTTTGAAAAACAATTGAATTTACCGAAAAATTTCAGCCATTACAGCCATCTATAATTTGATATTCAGAATGTGTAAAGTTAAATGGCAAGTTAATCGTGCAGAGTTGTGTTTCGCAATTTGAGACCGAAAGGATTCTTTTAATCTAAGGTATATACTAACGCTTCTCATGCAAAACATAATCCTAAAAGAGGACAGTGATGTTCTGTCTGCTGTGTTTCTGGGTGCGGTCAGCCACAATTATTTCAATCTCTGAACTCTTATTTTCAATACAATTTTGTTTTGAAATTAAATTTAAATTTAAATTTGCGAAATGCAAAGATGCTAGAAAAAGGCGGTAAATTTGCAAACTGTAGGCGCTATAAACTGTAGACCATAACATACATCTAGCTTCTAGAAATAATATCGCCAACAGCTTAGTTCTTTACTGCCGGAATGTGAACGAATTTCGGACCAAATCCACGAAGAAAGTATAGTAGTACTTAACATTTGGCGCTAGGTGCTACCCCCACCTAGAGTAATATGTTGTAAGATTGGAATCTGATAAAATGCAATTATCGTTTAAGGAGTGTTAAAATATCTTTTTTATATCTTTTATAAGTTTTTATTGTAAATGCGTAATTAAAAATCATAATAGAAACCATTTTCTGCGCAAGACTAAATATTATAGTGACATCTTGTAGGTGTATCTGAAAATTGTAGAATTTGTATGTACAATTGTAATATTCTGAACAACTAGCAAAAAGGCCAAATTTGTGAAGCAACTACACAAAATCGAAAACGGAAAAATTTGATCGAAAACGGAAAAATACTGAAAAAGATCAAAATATTTTGCTTCTAGAAGTGCCGATAAATATTGAAAACCTAGTGCTCCTAAACGAAGTTTATCACTGTGTGTATAATATGCAACTAACATTTATTTTGTTGCACTTACTATACTTTTATTTTTTTGAACTATTATTTATAAAGGGTTATCCAATTCAAGCTTGATAAAGTAAACTTAAAAAAAAACACACAAAATATTCGGAATGTATTGTAATTTTTATTTCATTTTACAGATTGATCCTTGCCATTTTTAGTTAAACAAGATATCATTCAAATGTCCTCCACGGGACTTCTTACAGGCCTTGATTCTGAGGTAATTTTCAATGACTTTTCGGCACATTTCGGGCGGTATCTCGGCCATTACCTTACGAATATTAGTTTTCAATTCGTCAAGAGTTTGAGGATTGTTTGCGTAAACACGATCTTTCGCGTAGCCCCACAAAAAGAAATCCAAAGGCGTTAAATCACAGGATCTTGGAGGCCAATTGACATCAGCCAATCGCGAAATCAAACGTCCAGGAAATTTCTCTTGCAAAAGATCTCGATTTGCTCGTGTTACGTGACTGGTTGCTCCATCCTGCTGGAACCACATATCGTCAAGATCATAATCTTCGATTTTCGTAAAAAATAATCGGTTAACATGCGGCCATAGCGCTCAGAATTGACGGTAACGGTTCGTCCATGGTTGTTCTCAAAAAAATACGGCCCAATCACACCACCAGACCACAATGCGCACCAAACAGTGACTTTTTCCGGCTGTAATGGCTTCTCTACAATCAATTGTGGATTTTCTGAGCCCCAAATTCTACAGTTTTGCTTATTAACGTATTCACCAAGCGAAAAATGAGCTTCATCACTGAAGAAAATTTTGTTCGAAAAATCAGCATCAGCAGATTTAATAATTTTAACGCGTTGGTCGATTGTTAAATGCTCCATATTCTTAAATGGCAGAATGTCAACTAAATAAATGACAGCGTACTTGACGTTTATCTTTGACAGATGTCGGTATACAGATTTCTACTTTATCAACCTCGAATTGGATAACCCTGTATGTCCTTTGTAATATGTCCTTTGTAATCTATAGGTATTGTAATCTATTTGCATTAATACCCAACTACGAGATTTCCTTTTTTTGTGAGAGAGTAACATCCCCCTTAAATCATACTTGGTTTTCACGTTTATATTTAAACTTAATTTTAATTCCGAATTCAGGAGAGAGGTGACCGTTGGGCATTAAAATTATTTACTGCTTATTTGCAGTCTTTTAAGGACTCCTGCAAAGTTCAATTTTCTAAGTTTCTTCTTCATCCTAGGTGTGTCATGATGCAAAACTTAAGTAAATCAAATTGTTAAATGTTAAAATGATTTTTGATAGTGTTAAAATTTAACAAAAACATTTGATAACACTGCAATGGTGGTATTTTTTATCGCATACATATGCAGAAAATTTTGTTTTGCTCGAAGACGCCTAAAATTGTAGGAGCGGCCCGAATATTATGTATTTAAATAATACATAATGCAAAATAATTGAGTCAAGTGACAAAACGACACACCCAAGTTTCTTACACCCAGAAATATATTGTTTTGCAGTATCAATATTCATGACTAGATTAAGATCCATATACAAAATGCATATACCATTGCCGTTCTGCGGAATTAATAATTAAAACATCCGGTTTTCTGATCGACCATTCACTTTCCCACTAATTTATTTTTACACAAAAATTAATTTGCAAATATTTATAACAAAATCCCATGAATCATGGACCGCGCATCGAAACGATATATACCCACCGGAAACATTTTATCTCACACAATTAATCCCCGCATCGACATCGCTTACTGCACTACTTCAAACGCAACAACAACCACGTTAAATTAGATTAATATTAATTAATAACCAACAAATTTGTGAAAAAACTACTTATAAGGTTATTAAAGTGATTGTATTTGTTCAAGTATCCGATAAGTCCGACCAAGACTATTATTAATATTAACACAGCAAAGCAAAACTAAATCGCACCCAAGTGTGCGCCTTTCATGTAATAATCTTACCTTAAATACAATAAATAATGTTTATATCACGACCATGTCTTTACGTTTTTATTTTTTATTTATTGGTTTCTTATTAAATGGAGAACGGAAGAAAAAAATTACCTTTGAAAATTGAACAACTGCAATGTGCTTTGTAATTCTTACGAATAAAGCAAAAAGCTACCAAACCAAACCACGCCCTTAGTTATTAGAATGTACGCGAGTAATTAAAATATTCCGTTTCAAAAGACAGATCATATACGAAATTAGATAACGGAAAGTTGGTATGCGAGTGACCTTGATTCACAATGGTCATTTTGGAATTATATGAAACCGAACAATTGTACAAGAAAAAGCACAGAGTTATTTTATTGTCTCTATATCTCAACTCGAGTATCACCAGCTGCTGTTTAAGACTCTGTGCTGTGTTATACATTTTCTTAACTTGAATGCTAACTCGGTTGTTTTTATCAAGTCACGAAATTTCATTTATAATAAAAATAAAATTTACAAATAATATCATTTATTATTATTTATTATATTTTTATATATAATTGTTGATTGAAAATAATAATAATAATAATTTATATTAGGTTTATAAATGTTGTTGCTGTATAGTTAATGTACCTAAAAAATAGTGATCGTAATCTTGTCCAAAATAACAGAAACTGCTATAACATAACATTTTCGTTTTAAGGTTAGAAAAATTTAATTTAAAATATCGGAATTTAGTATTTTAAATCTGTCGATGTAGCTACAGACTAAAATTAGATCGCGTTCTCATTCCATGATCAAGCGATGCACCACAAAATTGGTTACGTATATCGCAGCATTAAGTACCGTACATGTCAATTTTATATTGAGTGCCGCCACTTAATTAAATTATTTTCGAAAATTTGCGAAAAATAAATACAAATTGTTTAATTGCTGCCAAAGCTGTCAATTTAACCTTATTTGTTTTTTAAATATATACAACATTCAAGTACGTACTTAAAATCGATCATTATTGTAAATTGGAAAAGTTTCAAGACGTCAACACCGCCCACACAAATTTACATTTATAATAATGAGACTTTCATTTTTCTGCTTTATGGGTATTACGCTAAATGACTTACTGGTTTACATTGATCTCAAATATGTATATGTGTGTGTACAAAATTTTCCTTATCAAATGGAATAAAGAATTAAAAATACAGCAGCAATAATTAATTTACTGTGCCTTTCTCTTAATTACATTTTATAAGAATAATAATTCCCGTCAAATATTAATTTTAATGCTGCGCTCCACCAACCTACTCTTAATTTAAATGATCTGTTGATTAATAATCTGATTTAAGACGTTCCTTCTAATCTCTTTATTTTTTTTATGTATGATCCGTATTTTGTTCGGTTCTGTCTGCTTACATTTGCGCAAATATGTACGTAATTTTGTTTGTCAAATTATCCATAAAATCTTAGTTCATTCGATCGTATACAGGCGCGCTCGTACATTTCAAAAAATTATATTTTAATCCATCATTAAAGTCGAAATAATAAGTTTTGTTACTGTTATTGGGGTTTTGTCTTTAAGATTTTGACAATTTGATATAAAATAATATAAACATGACATGTTTGGGGTGCTCTAAACTATATACAAAAACTGTCATGTGTGCTTTATTTATTTTTATTTTTGTTTTTTTTTTTTTTTTTTTTGTTTTGTTCGTTGCGGTCGATTTTGGAGAGATTTTCGAAAGAATGTTGCATTATAGTGTAGAAAGGCTTTGGCTTGATAGGATTGTTCGCGTTTTTGATCGATTGTAATTTTAATAGACATTAATGAAAAAATGTCATTTTATCCTTTAAAAACTTTTCAATTTTTACAGAAATTTTCTTCATTGTCACGGTTTCATAAATTATGACGGATTTTTGTAGTTTCGGAATAGTTATTTCAAAAGTGTAGAGCAAGCAAGAAGCTCAAACAATCTGTTATTTTATTTTTTTACCACTTCTGGAATTAAACATTGAGATAGTCAGAGTAGTGGAGTTCCGAATTTCATGTCAGATACTTTTGCCGACACTTTTTTCGGAGGTTGCTTAATATACGGAAATCAGATCACTATTATGTCACGAAGAACTAAACGTTGTATATTTACTGGACTTGTAGGGTAAAAATAGATTAAGCAGCCGTCAATAAAGGTATCATCTCCGAATGTAAATACGTCCGAATCGCTACGTCTCCAAATGAAGTCTCAAATGGTACGGTATCGAGCCAGTAATGCAGCAATGTCAGGATTCATATCTCTCGTGCTCTGCTGATGTATAGGAATACCAATTGAGAACTGAATCCAACAATCATTGTATGTACTTTCGATTTTGTATCTCTAATCTTTTGACTTAGGCGATCAATGATTTAGTATGAGATTGAACATCAGCTTTTTAATTGGTTGCTTTGATGGAAAGACACCCTAACAGGCATATAAAACCTTCCCTCAATGTACCGCTGCGACACTTGCGTTTAGTTTGATCGAGATTTCATGTCATGGCTTTGATGCTCAAATACTAATAGTACTTTCGTAAGATACCGCAGTATAGCGTTTTACGATGTGCTTGTAAAAGAAGTGAACGCATGAGTTGATTGTCGTTAGGAAGGATTACCACATGCGAGACTCGGTCAGCCACGAACGTTTTCCACTAGTTAGGGAAGCCGCTTCGCACATACTATGTATGCTTAAGTTTGGCGAGGTGTACATTGGAACACCACTCTAAATGTGACAAAGTAATGGTTTTGAAAATTAGCCTTGTCTTTGGAGGCGATTTTGATGCAAGAGAAAGATTGGATTGAGATTTTTATATACCCATCTATGTGAATTGTTTTGTCTAATGGAACTTTCTTTCCACACGCGGCTTTTACATCAAGTAAACTTTTTATTTGATAAACATTTTTGTTATCGAAAAATCATATTAATATGTGTTTTTAATATGAACAGAAATTATTTTTAAAAACTTTTTATCTTGTTTAAGCTATTAAAAATAACTAGAAATTTAAAGCAATGGAATTTATGGATGTGTAGTGAATTTAATCTTCTACAAAAACTTCGATAAAGAATTAAATGATCGAACTCAAAAGTTTATTAAAGAAACGCCAAATCGACAAAAAGGTTGCGGTTGTCGATAAAACTAACTACTTCTACCAGGCTATTTCACTTTTAATGTGAGTATATCGAGTAACCCGTGCTAATTAGATTGTATTAGATATGTCAAAATATTGAAAAAGCATGGCGGAGAAATTATATTTTTTTAATTTTATTATTTTTCACAGATTTTTAGCAATAAGGTGGTATTGTATAATTTAATCTAACAATTTACACAATTGTTATTTTAATGTAACAGTGTTAATTGGTTGGTTTTTATATGTTATCTTTCTACATATTTGAAAAAAAAAATCTATTTAAATTTAAGTGGATCCTCTTAGTCCAGCCATTAATGTGGCATATACAGTTATCGTGTCTTATAAAAATTTAAAACCGAGTCAAACGAATCTCTGAATTTTCCATTTATTCCGAGTCTATATGAAATTATCATTTTTATTTTATTTATTCACTTTCAATAAACATAATTGTATTGCATTGTTTTACAATTCAAAATTCTGACAGTTTCATAGTATTCACAATGTCTAATAGATGTCGCAAGAATCATAAAAAATCTATCAAATATATTTAATGCATGTTCGTTTGATGTAAAAGCCGCGTAATGGTTTATCCAGCAATCGATTCTGATAGCTTCCAACGACCACAAAGCGCTTCGATAAGTGTACCATCTTTGAGCGGTTGGATTTGGAATAGCTTCGTCCCAGTGTGGTTTCTGTGTTGCACTGAAACCGAAACACTGAATTATTTGATTCTGCTCGCCATTGGACAATTATTTCACTTAACTTGTACGCGTCGCACACCTTTACATAATAGATCAATTTACCACAAGTTGATTTTGAAACTTCACGACACGGATAGCGAATACGGCTCGAAAACCACGGCGTTAAAGCGACATGCGATTAAAGAAATGAGAAACTTTTATTTATAAAATCAAATAGACAGTTAAACACATAAAATATCATTTTCACAATCGTAGTACATTTAGAGGTGATGCTCTTATTTTAGAGTACACACCAATAGGTGTCGCCTCCCGATAAAATTATAACGTCCAGTGTTGTCTACAATATTGTTACGAAAATTTAAACGTTGCGTCGTTGCCACCACAATACTTTTAACAAATGTTATTAGGACAGGTGGTGGAAGTAGCCGATGGTTGAAAGTATTAACATTTGCTTGTACTTTAAATTAAATAATTTACTTTTATATATAGAAATCTACATTTGCAGCGCCGTAGAAAACCACGTGATAAATCTTATATTGAGTCCCATTTGTACCACTAAATAAAAATACAACCGAAATTGCAGGAGCAGATCCGGTTATGGTAGTTTGATGACCAGCGTGAAACTCAACTGTTTGCTTAAACAGCTGTAATTTTGTGTGGTAGAGAAGATGTTTAATATCAGCCCTCCCAATTTTGACCCTTCCGAAAATCATCAAAATCACTTTTCACTGGTTTTCCTGGTTTATGCTGACTAATAAATGGCTTACTTTGAGACAACAATTCTGCATACGGTTAAGCGTCCGAAACCACGTAATTCGTTTCTTTCTTTCTTTCTGAACTGTGGCTTTTGTTATTCACATTACTAGTTCAATGGCCAATCAGAATTGCGCAATAATCCTGAAAACTAGTAAATTAAGGTGTAATCGGCCTGCTCCGCGACAGAACTTGTGAATAAAAAGCAGCAGATCAGAACAAGGTAATTAGCAACGAAAGATTATGGTCTATCTTTGGTTTTGAAAATATTTATAAATTATGTTGATAAATTGAATTCACACACACTGTAGAACTTAAAGGAATTCAGCTCTATCTGAATCTTAAATAACTTCTTCTGAGTGACGCATAAAAGTAATTTCAATAATATTTTAAGAGTAAAGACTAATCTGCTAGGAGATTTCCAAAATTGAATTTCTACCAGTAGAACATTTTCGTTTAAACTTGCTCAATAAATAGTTGTCAAATGCAATTTTGCAGTTAAACTATCGTTTATTTGTGTTTTCATACAAAATATCTAGGCCAATCTTGACCATCCATTTAAATATTTTGAAACAACTGATTTTTCATGTTGAATTTCATGATCCTACCGCAAAACGTGGCCAAGTGATTTATGGTCCCCGAAATGGGAGTTTTATAATCATTAAACTAGAAGTTGTTGGCACATCAATGCGAATATGAAACGATACAAAAGAGGATGTTCAAAAATGCGCAAAAACGGTACATCGTACCGGGTATGTAGTTTTCGAATGTATCTTCGCTAAATGCGCATTTTGTATCTCGGATGCACCTCTCATTAAATTAAAACCGGTAAACGGTATATTAAATAAGAATTGTACAAAAAATCTGCATACAATAAATTTAACATTTTTATAACTTGACAATCGATTCGTAATTTTTATGGGCATTCTGATTAAGAATGTACCGCTCTGTAACTAGCGAGTTCGCTTGGTATGATAGATTGCTGTATTACAAAACCCTGTTTCGATTGGCGTAATTATATTAGTCTATTACTCTGTAGATTGCACCACTGTACCTTCGAAAAACAAAAATCAAACTAAGGTTTAGATCTTCGATAAATATAATGACGTCGGGGGTTCTTAGATTTAGTATACATTTGCAAACGAGAAAATATCAATGTATCAGTTTATTTTATAAAAACCACAATAGTATTCTCCAATGATTGATCTATTTATTTATTTTCTTTGGTTGAACCGATTTTGAGATAATTTATAAATAATAGCATAAACAAATAAGTTTAACTCACTCTGTCACAATTAAGACATTTGATACTTTTGTTTTTCAAATTTTCCAACCCAAATTCTGTTGTGGTAACCAAAATATATGAAAGAGCAACGAAATGGTTACTGGTCACGTGTAATTTTATGTTTCGCTGTGACAACAAAGATTATTTAGTTACAGAAAGTGAGCCATTGACACCACAATCAAGGTTTGCACACACAATTATAGCTATATGTTGATTAAAACAAATGACAATGTATGTTCATAAATGCATACCATCCGAAAAAGCTGCCATTCGGTACACTAAATAAGTTTCGAGGTTTCTTTTACCACATTGTAAAATATTCATCAATATCTCTCTTAATCGTCGGTTATCAATTTGAGTGTCAGCCATTACATTAAAATTTAAACCTTAGCGGATTTTAATCTTAATTCAATTCATATAATTTTGCAGTGAATAAAATTATTTGGTAAACAAAAATCGGGCCTATACGTTTTATAGTCGAGGCGAGTACAAATTTTTATTTTGTTGAGCTTCAACGAAAATCATACTCAGGTTTAAAGCGGAGTTAGCAACTCATGTATCAATACTATGTTTAAGGTCTTTCGTTTAACGCAACTTCTCTATGACTAGTAAAAATTAGAATTTAAAATTTAATTTAACACTTCAAAATATTTTTACCTAATCACATCGAGGTGATCAAGTTTTACTGCCATCAGAATTAAGGTCGATTTAGATGGTTTTTAAAATCAAACAAATTTACAACAGTCACAAAATAATTTATACAAGTAGATTACAAATTCTACTTGGACGGGTGAATGATGGAATAATTAAAATGATGTCATATGTCTTTGTATCTACCCACAAAGGTGATAATTCTTTATATAAAATAGGATTATTTTATAAAAACAGTCTTCAGACCATGACGAGACGACTACGGTAGTTAAAGATAATTACATTAATTATTATAAATTTTTATAATTTTCACAACATAAATAAAATCATCCCTGCCCACGTATATTGTTATATATCTCAAAGTAAAAAAAAAAATAATAACCGTCATTTTCCTAAAGGCTTCTCAACATTTATTATTATCATAAACATTTTAAACCTTTTAATCATTTATAAACGATGGAACGTGCGTTGCATAGAATTTCTAGTCATCATCATCATCATAGTTTTCTTAGTACAGATACATAGATACGTATAAAAGATTGAAAACTTAAAAGGATTCCAAAAATTAACTTAATTTGTTTCGGTTATTTTATAAACATATACATAAGAAATTGATCTTGCATATAAAACGAAATCAAAAATAATACCACAAAATCGGACAGATGTCCAATGGTTGAGAATTCATTTTATTTTTAGTCTGTCTGTGAGAGTGAGACACGAGTTCCGGTTCATATACGATCGTATCCATATTAACGATACAATTTTTCCGATCGATTAGCTTCACCCATAATTAAATTGCGACCAAATCCAAAATCATCAATCAATCAATCAATGTATACAGTCTAATGTTAACTCTTTTTGTCTTATTTCAAATTTTAATCGAAAAAATTAGACAAAATAAAAATTTAATGATCTTAAATAATAGTTGATGATCATCAATTTAATAACCATAATTTCGGTTCTGTGGAAATGATATATCATTTATTAAATTATTGTAGACGAAATGATCGTCATTATTATATTGATCGACCTATGTGTTCTTGATATAACCTCGTGCTTATTACCATATTTAAAACTAGATCACTTAATAGAGCGATCAATTTACTATTTAATAATTACGTAATCACATTAACACCAATTGTATTTACAAAAGTGCAGCACACTATAAAAATTTGCATAAATAGCAGAATTGATCTCGTTTCGTGCACTATAGCCAAGCTCTAGGTTTGAGATTGGAAAAAATTTGCAATGGTGTGTAATATCATAAAATGTCGATCGAATTATGTATTTATTTTGGTTTAAGGTAGTAATTATTACCGCACACAAATTTAAACAAGATATGGATACATGTAAGACGACGACGGTGTGCACGGTATAATAAACATAAAATAACGTATGTTTTAAGATACATACATCGTACATAATTATTATGGTAATAAAGTAATAATTGTTATTAATGTTGGTAACTGTATAAGAAATTGTACAGAGACTCTTTAGTTTTTATCTTCGCTCTGACTGACTTCCTTATGATTATAATGCTTCGATAAAATTATTTTTTCATGTATAAAATTGTACGATAGGTATATGTACATTAGCTATACACGTCTGTTATGTAATTTAAATTTATGATCTTATACACAATTTTTGTGGTTTCTTATTTATGTGCGCAGTGCTCTGTTGCCTGCATCTTCGTTCGTACGCGAATAATGAAAAATTCAGGGTATACTCCCTTTCTGCCATAAAATTATATCTACTGTGCTGAGATTGTTTTTTGTTAATTTTTTACGTATTTAAATTTAAATTTTTTATAGATGATTCTACTTTACTACTCGATACGATTTTTGCATAAACCATTTTGTGTGTCTCAACTTAAATAATTCCGCCAAGGGCGGAATTGGTGTCAAATTAACAAAAACAACAAAAATTTCAAATTAACAATTATCATTAGAGAATTATAGAAGCCACGAATGTTATATAAAATCTATTATGGAGGTATATCGGATACAAAAGAGTGTGCACTGCCATTTACCTTAGTGGATTTGTTTTTCGAATTAATCGTACTTTTGTTCTACCGATGAGGCCCCTCACACCCAAATAATAAATTTTTCCCTCGTAATAATAATTAAACTTACTCTTGTCTAGGAATAGGTTCTTCTCGAAAGCAAATCATTTTATCAACCAAGCTTTTAATATCTTTGTCTATACGAAAAAAAGGACTTTGAAATAAGTATATTATACATGAAATGACGTAATTCTGTTGCTCTTGCTATAGCTCTGAAAACAAACCAACAAGTTGTTTTTAACATGGTTTGGAAGCACCAGAAAGTTAGTCCTCATTCCGCAACACACACACGAACCAAATTGTAGAAGAATAATTACAGTGGCTATTCAAAATTGTCACCTTCGAATAAAGATTGCTTTTTATAAAACCCGGTAAACCAGTAAGTCGAAAATGTTCAAAATGTTAGTCGTATGACTGTAGTTGATTCTAAAGTTATTTAAATGACTTCTGCGCCTTTTCATTGTATATCTGTAAGGAACGCAAATGAATAGTTCGTTTTTTAGTCTTTCGTCTTTAGTCTTTTGTTTTAGTCGTTACAGATCTTTGGCTTGGGTGCTCGTTAAATGTCAATGTTTGGTATTGTATTACAGAATACTGACATAATCGACATATTATTCGATGAACTCAAAAGTGATCTACAAAAAATTGTCTTTAATGTTCAATACTAGGGATGAATATTGAAGGCAGATGCCAATAAAACAACAACTAATCTAAACGTTGGTTTTGGGGACAGTCATATGACAAAAATCGAAGTAAATTACGAGACATTGATATAGTCGCCCTCTCATTCAACGAACTCCGAGGTTAGTTTCATAAAACTAGGCTAGTGGTTAGTATTTCGATTGAACATTGAAGTCAAATTCAGAAAACTGTAAAAATATGCTGAGCTTTATCTTCAAGGTCAAAAAAGTATAAAATTGTAGGCTTAAATGTCACTCCTAAAATAGACATACATAGTGAGAATTACCAGAAATTACTGATTGTGTGATATAATTTGCTAAATCGATAAGTTCTTGTTTTATACTATAGGTACTTAGCAAGAGCTAAATTTTTGCAGTTTGTTTATTGCAACTTGCAACGTGATGAGTAGACCAACTTTTTATCAGTACGAAACCAAGCTATACAGCTGCTAACACAAGTATCCTGGGGTTAAAAATATGGGGAGTGCTTTTTTCTATTTTTCGTGATAGATATATTGTGAGTAAATAGGCTCTATGTTTTCTATGACTAGAAAACGTTATCGTATATTTTAGGATTGACTTTAAGCCTACAATTTGATACTTTTTCACGTTGGTATTTTGTATACTATTAAACTTCATCCAAAGTCAGACATGAGCACTTGATTATATTTATAACATTACCGTCTGTTTGACGATTGGCGTCAAGGCCGGATATTTAATTATTTTTGAAGTTAGGAGTTAGTATACTGTTAACTTTGTCAAAAGTCAGACTTTGGAGTCAGAAATATAATACACTTAAACGTTTTAGTTTGTTTCAGCAGCTAATTGACATCAATGTGACTTCTTGCACTGGCGAAAGTCTATTATACGAATGGAGCTGGTCTGCTTTTAATATATCCTTATATATGGCGTGCCTGTATCATTTTCCGGCTACATTCTCGGCAAATAAATGACTTTTGGTTTACCGGGTAAGGCTAGTTATCTTTTTCCAGAAGAAAACTCGAAACAAATTAAGCGTGTTGATCTCGTTAGAAATGTGACTGGACGCAATAGAATTTTTCTGTAAAAATTTCCTTGTAAAATTTAAAGCCAATTCCGAGCCTTACAAGACTATAAACTCCTCATAAAAAAACATTTTGCTTGCAAGCATATCTGCTCAAACTATATACTGTACCATCGATGTTGGTCAATAGTCCCAATGTGATGGTTTCACCTCGATTCAATTGCCTTTTGCAATTTATTTTACGCTCGTCAGAATCCGTGTCTGTTAATTAACTCGTCTCCTTACATATAATTTTTAGAGAAACATAAGTGGTGTGGATAAAACCAATTTATGCATTTGTAATTCTGACGATTTGTGTATATATTTTAAATCATTTTGCCAAACTTATAAACACGGTTTTATGAAAAGTAACATTTTGTCGATACTCACTGCAAATTGCTATCATGTCAAATGCGTCATCATTTGAATATAATATTTGCAAATTAAACATTATATTAAATTCCAGCATTACTATTAAATAATAGGCCATATACTCTAAACTATATATACCCAAAGATGGGATCTCCTAGTCCTGATCCCTCAAACAAATTGGAAACTTAAAGCAATGTATTATTTTATCATAAGACTATGCTACTTAAAAGATGTATTGCGTTTGACCAAAAACGGCCCAACTTTAGGAACTTGGGTGCTTACTCGTAGTATGTTCTGATTTTCAGCGTTGTTTCAATATTCCAATGTGTTTTGACGTTTTCCGTTTTGTGGTGTTACCAACAGGCTCTATTCTATTACTAATCCAGTTATATTGAGATAAAATTCAAAGTATTAAGAAATAAGTTCACTAATCGCCCTAAATAATCTTCTGCTTGACTCATTAATATCTAGAGTAATCTGTTGCATTTGAGATAAGTCTTATGCTATGCTACTTCACTCGTGGGTATTTTTGGATACACACAGTTATTCATACTTTCTACAAAAGTCAAAAGTTCAACTTTTAATTTTCACACGACTACAATGCTATAACTAAAACTATATTACTACGTAAATGTAAAGTTAAAAATGAACTCCCCCAAAGCCGAAATAAAAATGACTTAAAAATCCATAAATCGATATAAATTCGATTAATTAAATGTTCGATGTCTTAGATTATTGCGATAATTTTTTTACGATCAAAAAACTTTAATTTTTTTCGAATTCGGATAAATTTTTAAATATTAATGTTTCCACAAAATAAAATAGTCTATTTTTTGTAACACGAGTTTGTTCCCCTGGCAGTAACAATTCTCTGAGAGTTTGAGATCAGAACACGATTTTAAAAGTACATCTTAGTTTAATTTAAATCATAAGTTCGATGTAAAAAATCCTTGTTTTTTTAGCCAACTAGTTTCGACATTTTATCGACCACTTAACCCACAGAGCAAACATTAACAAAGTTTATATTGAAGGTGAGAGACGGCTAAGGTTTTGGGTTAAACGGCCGATTGAAAATATCGAATGATAAAATGTCGAACAAAATATTGAAAAAATTAACCGAAAAAATAATATTGCTTTTTTTCGCCGAATTTATGACTGAATTTCGACTAATTCGATACAGGCCGCTGCCGCCCACAAACCCCTTTCATTCAATTTTCAAAAATATATATTTAATTATTTTGGTTCAACCTTCATTACTTATCCCTTAAAGATGACTGAAAATTGCATTTTTGTTGTTTTTAGTGCCTAAAAAAGGTCTTTCAGAAGAAAATTCATGATTTGCTTTAAATTCGATTAAATATGTTCAATATTTTATTTTGCGATATTGTGTTTTATCATAAATTTTTCATCGATTAAATTTTTACGGCATTTTATATTTCGATATTTTTGTTTCAATGCTTTCGGAATCGGCCATTTAAGCCAGACCTGCGATTTCATTCCTATTTTTCAAAATTATGAAAATTGAAAAAAGAAGAATTTCGAGGCATCCGCGTCTATTCTCTAATGTAAACACCGCATTAAAACAGCCTATATAACGAAATAAATAATAGTACCTTAGTCAAAATTTGGGGATCACCCCAGTTAGCCCAAAAGAAATAATATCAATTTACCAAAACGACGATATTTGTTTGTCGAACAGCATATCCGAAAAAAAATCGAATATTTTTAAACCGAAAAAATGTATCGTGTTAAAAACAATAAATTTCACGATTTTAAGTCGTCATTAAGGAAAATAGATTTTTCGATTATTATTTGCGATTTTTATTCGATATTTTTTCGACATTTTGCTTTCGGTATAATCAAACTTCTGGTCAATCAAAAATTCAACAAATAAAATTTGATGTTTTGTTTTTGGATTGTTTTTGAGTCTGGTTAATAAAAAAATATAGATTGTTTTCATCGTATTTATGATCAAATTTCGACTATATTTTTAAGACTAATGTTATCTGTTGTTTACCTTAGAGAGGATGGGGGATGCTGCCTCTAAACCCTCGTATTTTCAATTTTCATAATTTTAAGATCGGTAAAAAATTTTCGATGTTTTATCATTCAAAAATTTTGTATCGATTATTTTGCAAACAGTTAATTAACCCTGGACAAATATCAACGACGAAACGCCGGAGACTATAATTTGCTACCAACGGACTGTTACCGACTGTTAGTCATATTAAATTTACTATATAACAAAATATATTTTGTAAAATAAAAATTTATAAACGATGAAAATTACATTTTGCTTTAAAAATTACAAGTTAAAATGCTGAAAGCTAAACTTTCGAAAAAATTTAAGAAAAAATAATTTTATAAAATCCATAAATTGTTTAATTTCGATTAAATCGATGTTCGATGTTTTATTTTGCAAAAATTTATTTTTCGACAAAAAAAAACATTTGCCGCGTTTTTTGTAAAGCTAATATCGATTTTTCGGCTAATTGGGGTAATTATGCAGTTATTTTTAGTTTCAATGTCATTTTACAAAATCAATTTGAGATACATTAGTAAAGTACCCAAGTTATGTCAATATTTTGTATGAGTTTGGTTTGTTTAAATAAATTATTTTAGAAATAGTAAAATTCCTTACCAAGGTTGGTCTTTTATTCTTGTCGACCTTTTGTGTCGGCTTTTCTTCCACTCACATATTTTAACTTAGCATGCAGTTGTCCTAATCTTTCATAAATATATGAATAAGTTTCATGTCCGGCTTTGATTGGTGCTCCGGCTCCGGAAATGGTTTGTTTTTAGTCAATTGGCAAACCGGATGAGTCAATTAAGTTAAAGCTGTAATTAGAGGGAAAGATTCAAATGTGTTCTGATCTCAAAAGGTTTCGCATTGGTAGCAACTTTTCGAAATTAATTCTTTAAATAGGATTCTCCCGTTTTAACTTAAAATACACATTCTGCTTATCCGTGCCTTGTATATAATGCAATGTTCTTTACAGGTTGCATAACAGCTCTAATTTATAACCACCACATCACCTTCAATTAAAATCACCTTTAAAATAAATGTTTCTGAATCTCAAATGACATCACAAAAAAAAAATTTAAATTCAATTCATTTCGTAAATCTACATTAATAAGAAATGAGCATGGTGAGTGGTGGATTTATAATGTCTCTGGCTGTCACAATTTATTTATTTTTGTTTATAAGTAATTTGTCAGACTGCGAAATGTCCAAAAAAGACTTGAAATACTTATCATTGCTTAAAGCTGAATTGATAATAATTTTAAGAAAGACAAAACATTGTGAATTGTACACGTTTGACGAGTTTATCGACTTAAAGACGCGAAATAATATAAAATATTTATAAGATGATTATTGTAATGTAATTGATCATTAGTTGAGATAATGATCGTTTGGCCAGTATTTTTTATTTTTGATTGAAACAAATTTTTATTCATAAACAAAATTTGTTAATTATGCCGTTTATATTTTTAAGCGGATTATAACACCTTTTCTATAAGTACTCGACGGTTTTATACTTAAGATACCGCCGCCTACATAGCGATCTGGTACACTTTTGTTCTATCAATCAAATTTGTACTTTTGCTTAATCCATCTCAACTATATATGTATACATATATAGGTTCACATACACATTTAATATTTTTATATTTTGTGATCGGCGCGATTTGCTTCCTACACAAAAGTTCCATCTTAAAATAATGTTGATTGATTGATTTTGTGAATGCTTAAAACTAGTATAAAATATTGCGCGCTTTAAACTTCTTGATATTGACTTCAAGGTGTGTCATGTCATTTTTAATATTCTTTTGGATTAATTTTAAACAAGTAAATGTATTTACATCTCAATCATATGTGTTTGTCTGGTACACATAGAGTTTTGACCACCGTACTTGAAACATTGGTATTTTTTTACTTAATAAGAACGCATTTGTTTAAACCACAAACCAATTTTATGTAAATATTGCTGTTATTGAAAGGCTTCTCGGAAATAAATTTCCATACGCCATTAACAGCGCAGACGACATTCTAGTCTTGAATATTAACTACTTAGCTATACACCATCTCGCACACATTATCTTTTTAAAATTTTTGGCATTAGCATAAAAAAACCGACACCAAACACACTTCAATTAGTTAATAAATTTTCTTTGACAACAACAGCAATAATAAGTAACAACTCATAAGATAAACAGCAGAAACCACCCACGTACAGCGAGATCAACATCCAAAATAAATTTAAAATTATTCTTTGTTTTTTTTGTATGTAGCATTTTTCGACTGTCAATTTTGTTTAACATGTCTGAGACACACTCAAAAAGTCATTTTAATTAAAGCGAAAAATGTATTTGGGTTTTAATCATTCATCAGTTTAACGAACTAATCCTCGCGTCTCTTTTGCACGATAGCCTGGTGGCTAAGAAGTTTTCGTTAATTAAATGTAATAAAACTTGTGTACCAACATAACATTGTCAATTAAAAATCTTGAGAAATCTGTTTAAAGGACAAATTGGCATCAATGCGGTTATGGTTTATAATCCGATTTGAACGCACCACGTTAACAAATACGAATATAAAATTAAGATGAATTGAAGATGGTAAATTTTAATCCTGCTTAATATATTTGGCATTTTCAGAGATTTCAATCAATAAAGCAAAATGTGAGTATATTTTATAGGGGGCTAGAACTAAAAATTATTTCCACATTTCTTTGCCTCCCTTGTCAGTCATCGTCGTCCTGCACACTGTTTGCAGTCATCACAAAACACAAGATGCATTTTTTGTATAAAAAATCCAACAGACTTCTTTTTCTTACATGCGATATTTATGTTTGATCATCATCAACACAACAGCATGATAATCAAACAGTTTGTATTTATTTTTTTTACATATAAAAATTATTTGCGCTGGCTTTCGTATGCAGTACCTATAATTTAGAGCAAATAAATTTATATTATTATGACAACGAAAAGTATGGTAAGATGATGATGAAATTATAAAGTGGTACGTAGGAAGGTAAAAAATGTTTGCGATTTTCTTATACCTCTCTCATGTACTTCATAATTATTCTTGTTCTGTATGTTACGCATCTCACATCTAATTAAATTATAGTTCAATCCTAAGTGGTTTATTATTTAGTCAATAAGTATTTGTATGTTATGTGCACGATACGAGGTTAATGTATCCATCCTATGATCATCAATTTCAAGCTAAATAAAAGTTTTAATTTAATTTCCAACCAAAAATTAAATCTAATATTTCACAGCCTTCAAACTATCTAATTTAATTTAAGTTGTAAATCTAATTTTTCACATAAGAATGTTAAATTTAATACTAATTTCCTGTGCTGTGCTTATATACCAGTATATATTGTGTATTTGTGTGCGTGTGTAACAAACATCCCAAGCACCGAAAATATCTCAATTTTAAAATCTTCTTAAATATAGCCTTCATCTATGTTAAGGTTTTCTCTCAGGTATTTAATCGCGTAACCAATTGATTTATTATTATTGATTGAATTGAAATTTTAAAAAGAAACCAAAAAACTAAAAAAAATTGTATTCAAACTCATTTATCTCAAGTACCAATTCGATCAGATCGATTGATTCGCGATTGATTAAGTCTAATCTTAACGTTGACCTTATAAATACGTTTAGATACATATCAATACATAAATTGCACAAACGAACGAACGATCGAGAATTTCTTCCTCGATGGACAGTTGATTTATCTATTTTGATCACAAAATTGAACTCTATATAAATTATGTATACAGTAAAATCGTGATCGTGATCTTTAATATGTAAAAATGTATCCATTTTTGTTTTTGTTTCGTTTTTTTTTTAATTAAATTTGATTCGGTATTGATCGAAATAAGATCGATTAAAAACACGACGATGGTACGCGGAGGAGAAAAGAATTTTATGTTATTTTTTTTTTTGGGATAATGTATGACACGATCAAGAAATAAATTTGTTATGGATATATACGTATTTATACGATCGTCATCGCGATCATCATGACAAAGAATTTTTATAATTTTAACTATTTTCTTCTTAATTTGAAGGTTAATTATAAGAAACAATATTAACGCCTTTTGTATATATGAAGATGATCATTAAAATTTTATAAGAAAAAAAATGTAATCGAATGATTGGTGTCGTTTTTCACTTGTGTGATCATTAGATCGATAGGTACAGGTTTTTTGATGAACAACAAAAAAATTTTTTTTTTTTTTGGTTTATTAAACACTTTCATTATTTTATCGTCTACATCTGAACTGTGGTGTGCGCCTCTCCAAGAAGAAGGTGGAATTTAAATGGACGGTTTATTATAATAATCTTATAGCTTTACTCGTTATGTAAAAGAAATATTAAATTTTATTATAGACAGACTAGTTTTTTGGGTGGATTTAAAACTGAAAGATTTGAGTGAATAATTATAGCGATTATGGCTAAATACATATAACTGCAATATTACATAAATTATGATTGACTGTTTAGAGGCGCATAATCAAATATTCATCAGCATCACACATTTTGTATAGTTTGTGCGGTTGACCTACTGTTTTATACTCATACGGTCGGGCGGCCGTTTATTAAACAATCATCGTAATCTCATATTGTTTTTAAAAACGGTTGTGTCGAAAGTTCAACAAGTTTAAATAATCAGAAATATTTCACGGTATATTAGTAATTATATATGAGAATGTATATACACTTTCAATTTGTATATGAAATTTAGCATACAATTTCTAGCAATGTCGGAATATTTCAAAGTGTTTATTGTTGCGATTGGCTTATACCACAACGAACTAGGCAAACTTAAGCCTTAGGCAAAAATATTTAGTTGGTTAGGGCGTTTCATATACTTCTCTTAGTTAGGGTGTTGAAATGGACATTAGGTAAACCTTAGTATCTAACTTATATTTTGAAACCGAATAAATGACACATTGCCGAGCCTTTTTCCACTTCAGCATTATATGTAGTTTAATAAGGAGATGTGCAAGATGCAGGCAGTCTATTTTAGAAAAATTTTCTATCACATTAAGTTTTTTTGTTCTTATCATCTGACATCAATAGCACTGTTACTTAAAGAAAATAAACTTAAAGAAAAACCAATTTGAAAATTCTCGATCGCTACAGAATATTTTTATTTTTTTAGTGCCAGAGAAATAAAATTTTAAAAGATTTTTTTCACTTTGAAAAAATTTTGTGAAAATTCCAGCAGAAACAGATTTGAATTCTAAGCTCTAGATGTAATCAGCATCAGTTTTGACAGTTTTATGATTCTTTCTCTATCGTGATTCTTACTTAGACGAACTATTTCCATTTCAATAATATAAGTATAATTTGAGCCATAAATACTTTCCATAATAATTAATGGTTTAGCTGAATGTTTAAGATTGGCATATAGAACACAACAATACCAGAACAATCTGTCCCTCGTTGTATGGAATAAATGGCTTCTTTCATAGTACTACATCTTTATTCGAACGATTTGAAATATTTTCAAAGTTCGTTTCACGCCGTTCAGCATAGGGTGCTCAGAGGGCTTCGGCTGTCTCTTGTCTGTATTCATCTCTGCAGGTCGATTCTGGCAAAACTAATTAGGAAAAATATTTTCATAGTATTTTTGGGGCAAAAATTTTTTTTCTGGCATACTATGGTAAACAGTTAGTGAAAATTTTTTCAAAAAATTAAATTGGGAAAAAATATTTCCTAAATTATAAAAATTTAGATCAATTATGATTTCTTAGTAGGCCGGAAAATTATATTTTTGACAAAACATTATATAAATATTTTTCCTAATCCCTGTTCCCTATTAGTCCAGTCCTTCATTTACTCAACCTGTAAGTTATTGGGCGAAGTGAATAAAAAAAGTATTTACTTCAAAGTTTTTACTTTTAAGTAAAAGTAAATGACCCGATTTGTGTGAATAATCTTTTACTTTTACTTTAAAGTATCAACTGGAAAATATTCAAAGTATTTACTTTTTAGACATTTCAATACTTAGACTTGTCCTAGTATTTACTTTGAAGAAATTTAATTTCAAAAATATTGTGATTGAGTGACATACCAGACATACATATTTTTTTATTATTAAAATTTCAGTGATAATTTGCATACATATATAATTATTTAAATTTGCTTATGTATAAAAATGGATGTATTCGAAGTGGAAATTGTACAAGAGAAATGGGTGCTAAAAAAAGGCAAAGGAAGAGGCAATGCGAGAATTCAAAATCTCAAAGTGCCCAATAACGTTCGCTATCTTAAACTTTTTCAACCATACATCTTTTGCGGGAATCATTTCTCGATCAGTTTTGGCGAATACTACAAATTCATGTGGTATTTGCAATCACGTTATCTACCACTTCAGAAAATATTTAGTCTGAAGTTCTATGCACACCCTCTCTTCACTCAAGCAGCTTAAAAAATTTCCATTTTTTAGTTTTTGTTTATTATACCACCGCGTGGTTTCATTTTCATCTCGACTTAAAAGTACATCACATAACCTTTAAATATTTTCATGTGCAAACCGCAAAATATTTTTATAATTGTCTAAACAAGTATGTTGACGCGGACGATAGTTTTTTTTTTCCTTAAATTATTTCTAACTCATAAAAAATTACTCATTTTTACCATTAAAAGTTGCTATCTACTTTACTTGTATTTTTCAAGTGTTGAAATGTCATGTAAAAGTAGAAGGTAAACTTTATTCACATAATTTTAAGTAAATGCTGGAAAATTTTTGGTTAAATTAGTAAGTACTTGCTTTAAACTTTACTACCTAGTAAGTTTTATTCACTAACTCGGTAGTATTTACTTGAAAAAAGTATTTACGTTTTTTTATTCACTTCACCCATTAGTTGCGATTTTCATTTTCTGGTGATTTAATGGCATTTCGTACCTCATTTAAAATGAGACCGAGTTTTCAAGAAAACATTCTGTTATAGGGGGAGAAAATGGACCCAAAAGACCTGGAAAATCGATTTTCCGCGAATATCTCCCAAAATATGGCAGTTAAAGATTTTTTGTTCTGATAAACATTGAAGATCAGTTAATTTTCTACAAAAATGGTCCTAATGACTTTTTCCAAAAAATTGACCGTTTCCGAGATAAACGGGCCGAAGCGCACTTAGAATATTGAGTTTCTGTGTTGTATGCCGGAGAGCACAGTCCGTGCATTTACACATGAGCGGGCGGACAAATTATTCTATAACTTTGTTAAAAATGCATATTTTCTCATGATTCAAATCATGTGAAAGAGGAAATCTACCGGTATCATACCCTGTGACTTGAGTCACGTTTGGACTCTTTCCATATCCATATTGGAAAAACGGGTCAAACTTTCTGCTCCGGCGCAATTTTGACCTCGCCAGGAATTTGTTCCTATTTTTTGTATTGAACTAATTTGCTCCAAATTTTCTCGATTATGGGTCCTCAGAAGGTCCTTTGTCATCTGTGAAATTTGTATAATCTAATTTTCTTCCTTTTTGATTAAAACTTTGTTTGTTGAATCCCAATTTTTTGCTGTTTTTGGAGCGCGGGGAAATTTTGTAAACAACCACCAATTAAAAATTCATACATGATCGGATTGGTCTCTATGACATATCATTTGAAAGCTGAGAACGTCTACTTTTCGGCAATTATTTTTTCACAAAATCGGCCATTTTCCAATAAGTTTGGAAAACGCGTGGCTCAAGAAAAAGCGTACTTTTTCTTTTCGTGGTTTTTTTCTCCAGGTTCTTTATTTCTGACGTTTTAACACCTTGACTAGTGTAAAGGTGGAATTCTCGCCTTTCCATCAATGTTTATAAAGTCATCTCATTGATACGTGGGTAAAAACCCGAGTCCTAAACGTAATGCTTTAATTTTATTACTTTCATTACTTCCGTCGTTCGTCGCGTGTGGGTTCTGTGGTTTCTATTTCATTTTTTCAATTAGTTTTGTTGTTTTTCCTACTATTATACGGCTCCCCGAATTAAAAAAGGCTGACTAAAAAATGGCGTTTTTATTAAATTGTTTTTTTAATTTTAAAATTAACTAATAGGTCTCTCTATTGAACATGTAAGTCCAAACGATTCAATTATTGCAACTAATGCTTTCATTAATGAAAATATAAAACAAACTTAAATTTGCAAATTGACATGACTTAAAAAAGGTCTAATTTTTTCATATAAAAACACCGTTTTTAAGTCAACTTTTTTTATTTCAGCCTGTTTTAATTCAGGGAGCCTTATTATACATATACATACAAGCATGCCATGTATAGCACAAAATTGTTTTTATTGAGTTTGTTGTTTTTTTTTTTCAAACGAAGTAGGTACGTCATTTCCGTTCGTTTCATTTACAAGTTTATTCTAACACAAAAATTTTTGGTAGGTGCGAGCAAAGATGTTTATACATCTAAATGAGTGATGAAAGTCAAGAGTATTGAAGAAATATTTAGGTATTTCGTTTAAATTAACTTACATCACCAACCTAAAACATAGAAAGTGAAGTTTCAAATCTTGTCAAATTGGAGCAAAAGGTGAGCGGTGTTTAGCTTTTTTTATTCAAGAAAATTTGTTTACAAGTAACAATTCTGACTCAAATCTTGGTCTACTTTTCTTGTTATAGAAAAATGGAGGTTAACTCCGCTACACCGGTGTGTTTCCATTGTAAGGAAGCAGTTTCTGGGGATGATGCCGTCACCGTAACTCGGGGCTTAGAAAATTTGATTATTGTTAGCAAGGAATGGAAGGATGAGCATCATTTATTTTTGGAAAAACAGTCGTCTTTGCAAATGCACAAAGCGTGCAGGAGACGCTACATTCTCAAACGTAGAGAGCAAAAGATTTGACCATTTAAGCAGCCACAAGAGGAAAAAGGGCAGGAGTGATGGGTTTGATTTCAGGGCAAATTGTATGTTCTGTGGCTTTCCAGCTTCCGAAGAACATAACAAAATGAAAGGACGTCCAGGGGACCCTTTTTATGTAGTTAGAAACCCATTTCGAACCTAGAAACACATTTTGATTATGAACTAGCTCCATTTCCACTGAGCATATTTGATAATGGCATGTTACGGAAAACCGCTAAATCGGCTCTAATAAGAAAAAAATACTCTTCAATTCTTGAAAACGATAGATCTTCAATTCTTATCTGAACAAAAAATCTCTAACTGCCATATTTTTGGGGATATTCGCCGAAAACCAATTTTCCGAGTCTTTTGGGGTCATTTTCTCCCCCTACAACAGAATGTTTTCTTGAAACTACAACAGAATGTTTTCTCTTCGGTCTCATTTTTAATGAGGTACCAAATGCCACTTATCACCAGAAAATGAAAATTACAACTAATAACTTACAGGTTGGCCTATTTTCTCCTTCATTTACTGGACTATATAGGAAAGCCAGAATCGACCTGCTGGAGCTGTACAAAAAAAGTAAATATCAGTATCATCCAGTCATTCCAAATCAAAGTCCCACATGGAATAATTATTGCGTGGTACATAAGATTTCGTCAGTGAAGTAATAAGCAAACAAGCGAGAAAGCATAATATGCAACGATTAGTCGATATCAAATTGCTCAGATATATCGTATGTCGGATGACACAAACCCAGTAAGATTAAGGAACCACGTGATCTACTAGATCCAATCTGGATCGGCTAATAATACAATAAAACATTAAATGAGACTCGGCAAAGTGCTACAACACCCCAAACGAGAATTATGCAAAATAAATTATTAGATTATTTGTAAATCAATTGTAATAAATAAATGTAATGAAAAAACAAACAGTTTGCTTCCCCTCGATATAATGTTATGATGATTACTTCTTAGGTAACCGCACGCCTGCTTGAATTCTCCTTATTGATAGCGCATTATATGTTTGCCGCAAAATAAAAAAAACTAAGTCAATAAAAACATTTATTTTATTGACAGTTGAAATATTATTTTGCAATAATAAATATTAGCGTTTAATCATAAAACCAATTATAACTTCCGGTTTGCTTAATTTTTAAAACCAAGACTGTCCTTCATAAAAATTATAGGTGGCTCTGTTTATGCAAAGTTTATTGCTAACACCTAACACTAATAAAATAAAAGAACGTAAATACGTTTTCTAATAACAGGTTTCTGTTTAAAAATGTGGAAGTGTCAGAGCATTCATTGAATTCCAACAAATTCCAATCATTACGTTGCTCGTTCCAATTTCTTTAAATATCCATTTTTATTTTCCATATTTCCCTCCTCCTTATTGGCTTTTCGCGTTCATTCAAAATTCATAAATAATTAGTGCTTCTCGCTTAAAATTTACAACAGTAATTAAAATAATAGCTACTTTGCGTTTCATAACAAAATATAAAAAAATAATAAAATAATTTTCTAATAATTTATGAGATTATTTTATGTTCTTCTTATTTATTTCTTATAATACTTTTGTTGTAATATAATTTTATTCTTTTATTATATTATTTTCCATTGAATGAAAAAAAATCGAATTTTATTCAGGGTGGAGTAGTTTCTTGAATTTTCGCATTTTTTACATAAAAAAAAAACTTTTATTTATCTTACGTGTGTACGTTACACACTCTCGTTTTATTATGTACATATATATTTTGCTTACCACTCTCTCATATAATTAATAATTAAATATTATAAATTAAAAAAAAAAAAAAACTTGAAAGTCATAATAAGTGTGGTTGGCTGTGGCGAACTTGGATAATATACGAGTACATAATATTTCATTACTGTTTGCTTATTTAATTTTTTATGAAATAAAATCACGAAATATAGTTTTACTTTTTCATTTGATTTAATTGAACAAGTAATTTGCATAATTAATGATTCAACTATTTTAATATTGCATGCAATTACAATGCATGTATGGATATAAAACACATTATTTGACAGCGAAATTCTGTTTTACTACGGGAAGTAGAATTTGGGTTAACTACCCCTGATTTGATATTAAGCTTTATATACGAATAAGATTACAAATCGTGGTCGGTTGGAAATACACTCGTATTCAAAAGTACAAGACAGATAGATTTGCGGTTTGAAAATTAACAAACAAGGTGATAGGGGATATTAAATACATTGAATACGTATCAAAAGCAAGCTAAAATGTAATAAAATAACTATTTTTATGATGTTTTAACTGCAAAATTATAAAATAATAAAATACACGAGAAAACGAAGAAATAAGATCAATTTTCATTTTATCTTACGTACATACATATATCAGTATTAAGATTTTTTTTAACACTAAGATATACACAACGGTGGAATGAACTTTTGACGAAATTGACTTCTAATTATGCACGCTTAATACAAAAGATTTTTTTTTGTTGGAAATATTTAATGAAGTCTTACAGATTACAATAATAATCTTCTTAAAAAATAAAAGATGATGATGAAAAAAAAAATTCTTTAAATTAATAAAATGATAACAAAACGACCTCACCCACCCAATAAAGATTCAAATTTCGTGTTTTTAAATATGAATAAATTTGTATTAAAATAAAAAATATTTTTTTGGTAATAATTTACACCTTCGATAACAATAACCATAATGATATACTTTAACCACACAATCCCTGCGAACACAACAACGGTGACCATTATAAGAATATGGATTCGTATTCGTTTTTAGTTGGTCTGTATACCAATGTGTCAAATAAAATTTAAAATTAAATATTTTGTTTAAATTTATCGGGCAAAATTTACACATTTTGGCAATAATATTTTAACGAAAAAAAAATTTGTAATTTATTATAATTTTATTATTTTATAAAAATATAATAACAATAATTTAAAATTCTTAAATATGTGATGACAAGTAAAAGTGAAAAATGTTGATCAAATATCGTACGAAATTTGATAAGCCAAAGAAAAATTAAATTTGAAAGATTTATTGTTATTGTGTGGTCGCCAAGATCGCGACAATCAAAGTATTCTATCAGGGTTTCGAATTTCCGGTTTAATTGGCTCGAGATTTGATTTAAAACGTTATTTTTATATAAATACAAAACTATTACCTCATCCACACGTTACTCTACCCCTGAATATTATTTTACGAAATTTTTATACGTCTTGGCAACACGCTTCTATATTGTAAACAGAAAACGTAATAACGTTACAATTTTTATTAAACTACTTAAGTACTTTAACTGCAATACAAAAATATTAAAATTACAAATAATGATTTTAATAGTTTCCCTAGAATTTTTATTCCACTAAGGAGATCAAGTTATGCAATTTTATAATTTGTTCTATAATTATATATACATTTACGGCTGTTCCAACTTGTTAATTAAAATAAATAAAATAGGAAATGGATAATTGATCACCAACAATTTATATTTTCTATTATTGCTAAAATAAATAAATAAATTGTCGCAGATGTTCTTAAAATTTATGTATATACGAGTAAAGTGTAATAACATTTTAATTGAATTTATGTCTGCCTACATAAAAACAAACCAATCAATTTATTAATTCAATTTGCTGTGATCATCCCACGCAATTCTCATGTTTTTAAAGCTTTCGCAGTAATGTACTTTCTTTAGTCTTTGAGTTCAACATGCAATTTAATATACTCGTATGTAATAAAAGAAATTCTAAAATAAAAATTATTTTGTTTTAAATTGAACAAATTATTCACCAAAATACGAACCAGTGGGTGACGTTAACGGAATAACTGAAAATATTTATTTTTAAACTGCTCGCTTGCAGTAGCCAGACAGATTTGAAAATTGTGCATCATATCAATTCCCTAATATGCCCTCGCAGTCGGATTATTTAGAGCGTATAATCCATTTCGAAAGTCACTACGAAAATCCATTCGTATTTAAGAGTACTATAGTAAGGATTAGATCCGTCAAATCAAATATAAATTACTTAGCATTTTAAGTTACGTTATATACGTACGTATTATAACATTTAAGGATCTTGATTTATTTCGTTGTTAAAGAAGAGTTAAAGTTCCATCTGTTAGTTTTTTTCTATATTAACAAAAACACATATTGAAGAGAAATTCAAAATTTTTTATTGAAAACGAAAGTCCGTTCTATGCCATTTATGTATGGAATACAGCATCATTTATGTGACCACCACAAAACTCGGTAAACAAACAAATGACTAAAAATGGGATACTTCTGACTTTTCATTTGTCAAAAAAATTTTGGCACAATCAATTTTTTTTTTGCTCAAAAAACCAACAAATGGAACCCTTTACAAATCGGGTGATCGTACATTTAAATGTAAGATTCCCATAAAATGTGCTTTAATTTTAATAAATGCTTCAAATATTTTTGGAAAACAGTTTCAATTTAAGTAAATTAATTAAAGGAATTTAGAATTATATTTTAAAAATTTCCCCTATTTAAATATTTCTGTTTTTATTAATATGTTGCAAGAAAAATGTCAACGCCCATTAAAAAATCTTATTTTTAATCTTAGTGTTCGCTTTTGTTCATTTAATTCAAATGTTTCACCTCATTAGTGACCAAAATTAGTTTATGTAATTTAATTAGTTTGTGTAATTTAATTAATTTAATAATTAAAATTAATAAGCCATCTTAATTCTAAATCAATTCAGTTCGTAAGAACTTCTTTTCTAAACAGAACGAAAACATACGTGGTACAAATAGAGTTAGACATAACGCCTCCTGCTTCGACTAGTTCAACATACTCTGGGCCCATTTGCTACGGATCACATCGTTTTCCTCACAAGATTCACTTTCTCGGATGCGAATCGAATATTACATGCTTGATTAGATTTTAGCCGAAAGACTCATCAATCTCGCCGTCCTGCATTATAGTCTGTTCTTCTTGCTACCATATAAAATTAATGGTCCTAAAAGGATTTTTCCAGTATGCATGAGTTTCTTTTAAGATTATTTACTTTAAACATTTTAAGTATTGTGATTGATCCTCAATATTAGAAAAAAGTAGTTGTTTTTATACAGAAAATTTGAACATGAGCCCTTACGGATGTTAAGAGATTCCGGGCTATTAGTATATCATTTACTTTTATCTCTCTCTCTCTCTCTCTCTCGCTATAGTGAGAATAGCTTTCACAACCCGTGAAGGGACTTTGCCGCCACTTTTCTCTAGAATTTATAAGTCCTGTCAAACTGTCATACATGCGACGTGATTAATAGACTAGAAACCGTAATTCAAATAGAGAAAATTCTAAGCTCGGCGTCTCTTTTACTAGTCGTACACAACAGTAAAACTAGCGGTACTAGTACTACCTACCAGCCACTCTCCCTTTTAATTGCACTTGTTAGTTTTTTACGCCAAAAATAAATAAAACAACAGCAATAAATAAATAAGTCTTTTATATCTATTGTTTATATAGGGTTTTCTTATTCCACACAGCTTCCAGTTTTATTTTCTTAATGGTGGGATGCCATCTATCCACAATTAGTCTCAACCATAAAATTCTTGTTTCGGTTGCGTGTCCAATTTAATTTGTTTGCCGGATATATTTTGGGCTGCAGGCTCCATTGTCACTATGATCGTTGTTTTTGGTAAATGTGAATTATCAGAATAATGGATAGCTTGCAGAATTACTACTATAAATGGTTGGAGTAGACAGAATCAATGTTATTGGATACAAAAAAGGTGAATCAGGATAACTCTTGTTGGTAGTCACACCTAAGTTCCCCCAAATTCTGAACTTCATCTATAAAACGCTGCTTGTACCTACTTAGATGATATCTAGGTCTCTGTGGCTTTCCGATGCCTTCACTACACAGCAGTACGAGTCATTGATCGGGTTTACTAGTGGCTACTTTTCAACGGCTGATTAAGGTACAAACATATCTTTGGGTATTGACAGTGTTCACGCATCAACGCGTAAACGTAAAACATGCAAATATTTACTTTAAACTGCTGGTTTGTTTCATTTTTACATTTTATTAAATATACTATATATACGAAGCTCCATAATGTCCAGGAAAGGTCGATTCATTCTGAAACAAGGAATATCATGTATCATTTCCATGTATGGATCTGCGTATGTATTTTCCATTTATTGCCTAAAAGTGTATAAATAATTAATTAACTCATATTATTGTATATAATTTTACGTTTAACACAAATTACTTCCTAAAAACTATTAACTTGTTTAATAATTTGACAAATATCAACAATTGTCCATTGTTGTATTATTGTTCACTTCTGTCAAATTATTAAGTATAGTCGATTTCAAGTGATTGTATTTATGTATTGAATATTGCAAGATAAGAACAATGTAGACTAACTTCATGCGTAAATGTCATCTTGCAAAATTCATCCATGGCAAATTAGAAATCGTATGATGGATTCTTTCCGTGTGTGTCTTGCGACTAATTAAAAAAATAAAAAATTATAAAATTAATAAAAGTGTGTTAAAGTTAAAAGTAAAATCTATAAAGTTTAATACCGGGTTGGATACGAGTATTGATTGTGAAAAGTGCGTCATCATCAATCAACATACAGTCCACTAATTCAGCGAGACCGAATTTTCCTCATTTCCTCAGACAGTACGACTATACTCAGTTCGTTGAAAAATCATGTCACCTATTCCAAATAAGTACAACCTCTTATATCCAGTGCAACCTCTTTTATCCGGAACGACTGGGGCAAACATTTCCGGATAAAAGATTTCTCCGGATAAAGGTTTTTTTTAATAATTTGATAGTAAAACAGCATATTTTAATATTTTTTAAACTTCAGTGTCATTTATTACGATTTTAAATTTATTTTAGTTAATTGCATAGTAAAAAAATCATTTCATTTTTGGAAAATAAGGTAAATAAAAAAGAAAATGAAAGAATACGATAAAACCCTTTTCCGGATATTATATGTTATTCCGGATAACAGATTTCCGGATAAAAGAGGTTTGTATGTATACGATTCCAAACATTCATTAACCTGCGTTGTTCCAATAATAGACTAACGGTAATGTGCGATCCTTCTCACTGTAGCATTAAAAGTCATAATTTTGAAAACGTTGGTCAATTGAATATGTGTCTTAAACAGCGGGTAAAAAGGAGTTCCTGCAACCGGAAAAGGGCAAGAAAAACTTCGTTCAAAGTCAAGCAAGGCACACGTCTTCTACCTATAGTAAGTTATTTTTTATCACTGAGTGAAATCTTTGATTTGTTTTTCGAATAATACAATTCACTATACATTTTCGCTTGTCTTGCTGTTAACCGCATACCATCGCGCCTCGGTCTAGTGCGAAATTGAGTTAAAGATCCTTCGAATTCCAACCAATTTTATTTAACCACAGAATTTTATACGTTTTCATCTTATTTTTTACACAAAATCAATATTCGATTACTTCAATTTTATTCGCTATGTTGAAAATACGTACGTCTGCTACGAGTTTCCGTCATTATCTTAGGTTCCGGCGCTTCTGAGCTATTAATAGGAAGAATGCTTATTTTAAACCGTGGTTATATTGATCGGGATGCAGCTCTACAATTCGCCCAAATTACCAGCTGCACTGGGTGGAATATTATCACTGTTAAAGGGTTTATAAATAATCACTAACATTTCAAAAATGATTGAACCAATCATAGTACGCCTTGGTTATAGAATGGCGAGCAGCAAGTCTTCTATTAAAAAATGAGCTGGAGAGTTCTGCATGCATGTCATTTGAGGATTTTATTACTGACCCGATCTATTTAAAGTTTTCAGCTATGTCAAAATTATGGTCGCCAATTCCGAGGCTTGCAAAGGAAATACTCCTGGATGTTGTTAAGAAATTGGTTTTGGTGTTATTCACCTCCAAGCCAATTCTTCTTGCGTGGCGATCGAGCATTATGAAAATATCCTACATAGAGATCCACACGTTGTCAATTTACACAGAGAAACGAGATTCTCTGGAATTCTAGACACGTGAGCATGACCCGTAGGTTCTCGCGGTTGATATGCCTGCAGTAAATCTATTTCCATTTCTCCGCCAGCTCTTCTTGGTCCCAAAAAGATACGATGAGATCGTATAGGTTTGATGCAAGAGAAGTGCCTCCAACTTTAATCAATTCCATTGGGTGCCTTTCCATTTTCCAATCTACTAATAGTTGCGTCTACTTCCTGCTCTGTGGCATATTCGACAAAAAAACATCTTCACTTTGTGAAGGATTTGCTCTAATGGTGGTCACTTCCTCATTCCGATTTAACACATTTTAAAGTAGGTTTGCTACACTGAGAGAACATAAGCCACGTGTGTTCTCAGCTCTCAGTTATTCTTCTCATTTTGAAGTCATCTGATTTTTTTTTTCGGTGGCTGCAAGTAAGTTAACGATCGTGATGTAAAATTTTTTAGTGTGGAGTCTGACCGTGCATATCTGGATATTGTTAGGATGGAAGTTGATGGTATGTTACTTCACGCGCCGATGAATGAGAAAGTCAACTCCAAATTCTCTTCCATTCTGATAGCAGCATAATGAAGCATGTACCCATTGGTGGTGTCATCTATCCCACTCCCAGACCATCTAAATTGTTATAGTGCAAACACGTCGAATGTGTAACTCTTTGTATGATTTGGAAAGTTTTGCAGATCTCCAGGTCTTAAGAGACTAAGTACGTTCCAGGTCTTCATTTTTAAAGTGTTCTCCGTATACAACTACCGAGGTAGTTTTTTTGATGAATCCGATAATGATAATCGGAGAGGCCTTTGTGTAGGGCTCAACATCATAACTTTGAGGGTTTTTATGAGAGAAGGTTGTTAGTTTGCAGCTCAACCCGCTTTCAACGTGTGTGGGTCACGTACTGGCGAATAATCGTAAGGCATCAATGAACACATTTATATAGCGAGCCGCTCGTCCCTATTACACCGTCTGATTCATTTAAATTTGCCCAGAAAGCTTCGCGAGAAGGTATGAATGTAGGACCTCGCTCTCCATTACGAGTTTTACCTCTCGATAAATATCGCCATCAAAAGGCATTTTACAGTTAAAGTATTTTGGGTTTGTCGTAATTGTGACCTTTTGTTGTTGTTTTACTCGTATATGCATTTATAATTTCGGGTTGCAGCTCGTATATTGACTTTTTTTATAGAAAGTTGGCCAAAATTAGTTTGTTTCAAATCTCGTAGGTCGAACTCGTAATACTTACATAACCGGTCACTGCTCTGAATTATTTGATCCATGAACGGATATATTTTCTATCCACAAATATCTCATATTTTGAATTGGGGAATTCCAAGCGGTTTCGATAATAACTCAAATTCAATTTAATTTATAACTCCGTCGCCGTTCCGAAAGGTTGCAGTATCAACTTAGCAGTATCTTACAAGGCTATAGCTTTAGAAAAGGATAGCTTTAAAAAATGTTAGCGGAACCCCTCCCCCTTAAAAAAACTTAAAGCAAAACGGAAAATGTAAGGTTAGACTAGAATTTGACTAAATTTTCGGTTTTTCATGTCAAAGCTAACAAATCCAAATCGAAAACCGTAACCAAGGTTAATGGTGTGTCCCAAATTGAGCCTTCAACTGGATTTTCGACCCTTTTTCGGATTTGATTCTGTGAGCTTTAAATTGATTAGTGTATACGCTTAACTGGGCCTAACTTGAAAAACGTGCGAAAACGTTTTAAATGCAACCTTGATCGAAATTCATGATTATAGGATTTTATATGGAGTTTGAACAGTTTTCGAACATGAGCGTGTTGGGAGAATGGTTTTTTGCGTTTTAAATTTTCAATTATTATTTTTTGCTGACATACCCTCACAGCTTCGTTCTGCGACTAAACTAATAAAATTTTATATATGCGTCAACAAAATTTAAAGGCGAACAATAAAATCAGTTATATATTGTCTTATAGGCACTAACCTTTTATTTCCCGCGTAAAGAAGTAAAGCAGTTTGCTTTGAGAGCTAATTTTAAAAAACGAAAATAATTTTTCGTATAAAAAGAATCAGAACACGTTTCTTGTATCTTTTGTATAAAATCGACATCCGAGGCGGTGCATTGATATTTGAATAAGCATAATAGGATTTGGCTTGCATTGTGGTTTCTTGATTATGTAAATCTCCCACATTATAAAGACTTTTCATATCATTTTATAACTGCCAACTGTTTTGAAAATTCATCTTACAAAAACAGTGAAATTTAAAAAAATCCCTTACTTCAGCGGTTAACGAAGGTAACCAGTCGGAAACTTTGAACTCAGTTAAAATTCAACTATTTAGTTCCATTCATCAATTTCATGTTATTTCTTTCCTTTACTGTATATAATGCCTGTCAGCTCCAACTTACCACTCGATTAACTAACTCATTAAACTTACATAACCTACAAAATTGCGTTCAACTACTCATTTTAATAAAATGTGCTACTCCATCATGATCAACATTTCAGTTGTAAATACGACGTCCTGCAGTGAGGTGTACATTTCGATTGTACGGGAAATTTAATTTATAAATCATACAAATATATGACATCTTATATCAAACTTACCGTATGTCTGTTTGTATCTACGTATATGTAATATACTCTCGGTTTCAATACTATGTGTGCCTAATATGTTTTGCGAATCAAAAATCAAACAGACATAGACAGACAGACCAATAATAAGATAAATCTATAATCTTTTGAAAATCCAACTTTCTAATTGCTTTCTCACGATTTACTTATACTGCTTTTATTGTAACGATTTGGTGTTTTCGTTAGTTTTCTGTACATTTTCATGAAAATCTCTAAGTGATAAAACCGCGCAAAGTGGCTTTTTATGTTTATGTAGCGTACGCGAATCATATTCCAACACCCGGATTGATTTAGATTAGGTAAACATTCATTATACGATATACGACGTATCGAGTCGAAACTCGAAACGATTATCGTATGGAAATTAATGTGCATATTTATTGTTGTTGTATTTTTGTTATTAATTAAGAAAATATACAGAAGTTTATATCTCGTTTAGAAGATCTTTTATGTTGGTTAGTTTTTATTGTTTTCGATAAAATATTTTATATAATCCAACGACAACAACAACATGACAACAGAATTAATTTCACATATCGAAATGTTATAGTAGACTACTGGAATTTTTTTTTTGTCTTAATATAATTATCGCGATCTCTTGCGCACATGGTGTATGGTGATGGGATCGTGATGACAGCAAAATATATTTAAAAACCAAAAGGACCATAAATTAGTATCGAGATACGAATCTAACCAAATATAAAATTTTATTTTATACTTTTTTTAAACAAAAAAAAATGTGTTAAAACTGATTTCTTCAAATTTGTATTGATCTCGACGATCGACCTTGATGAAATTTTGAAATGTCGATTTTTGATTATTTCGGCGATGGGGTATTTGGATTATAACTGCATTGAGCACACACGCCACAGCATTTAAACACTTTTGGACGATCACCTAAAAATATTGAGCCATCGTTACCCTTGATATAAGTGATGGGCGAGCTGGGCGGTGGTGGACCATAACCCTCGATGAAATTTAATGATTTGGCAAATTTTTCGTTGCCATGAATTAAAGTATGCGATCCGCCACAGTATCTCACCGGTTTTTCATGTGATATAACTTTTTGCGGAATCGATTTTGGCACCAAGCTTAATGGCGGAAGCAACTCTTGATCACGTTGGCTAACAAATTTGCGGCACGATATACAATTTAAGTCGCGCAACACTTTGTACGTAGTACCCGCTGAATTATCACATATTTGTGTTGTCAAATAGTCGAGCTGTGTTTTAAATGCGGTTAAATAATTTTCTATGAATGCTTTTAAATCGGGCACGTGACAATTATCGAATTTACCGTCAATCATTTTCTGAAGTTCGGCCATCGTTTTCACAAATTCCTCTTCAAACCTGAAGATTCGTTGAATACTTGAATCAGCCGCCTCGAACTGTTCTTTATCCACTTTATTATCGTCTAAATATTTCAAACGTTTTTCTAATTCGTCCACATGGAAATTTTCCATACCTTTGGAAATCCAAAATTCTTCAAATTTGTCTGGTAATGTATCGATAACTTCACAGATTTTTGCTTGAACTTCACGCATCGCGATTTGAAGCAGCGTAATTTTTTTTACCTCCGCACGTAGATTACAATCAATAACGCGGATTAATTTGGCAGTTTCCCGTAAATTAGTTGAAATTATCAGGTTTATCATTTCGGTTGCCTTATCATGAATCACCTGTACAAGTTCCGCTAATTTCTTCAAACTTATTTCGACGGCTTCAGTACGCTGCGTTAAATTTAAAAGTCTACACATTTTCAATATATTTGAACCGTCATCCTCCTCTAACAATTGCGCATTTTCGGGTAACGCTTCTGCCACTAAATTATGAATACTTGGCGGTTTCGAAGCGACCGGATCAGTTTTAAAAATTTCGGTTAATTCCAATGATCTGAGTGGGAACCCGGGTGGAGTTTGTTTTGGCCGATCGCAACAGCATCGAATTACGGAAACTATACGTTTCTCTTCTACCTCTGGTTCTTTTACTTCGACACGTGTTTCACAGTCATCGATACAATCTACTTCGAACTCTTTAATTTGTACATACTTTTCAGCTGGCAGGTCATAAACCAAAGATTCAAACACATCATGATTTTCACCACGAAACTCTATTTTTGTATCATCCATATGCAATTTCTTTACGATGACGTGCAGCAACGAATGCAACACTGCCAAATTTATTGTGTTGTAGTCGCCAGCACCGAGCGCCATATCAACCATTTGGCCAGCCTTGATTAATATTGGGGGTGACATAATTATGTACAAGGGAACTAATAAAATACTAATAATACAAATTTCTAAAACAACGCGGATTACAAAAGCAACAAACTGACACAAAATTCAAATGATCAATGACTGTAAATTAATCAATGACGTTTTGATCGATCCAACGCTGTCTGTGTCTGGTACAAAAATGTATCAGCAAATATTGATTTCAATCAATCAGTGCCAATTTAAATTATTTATTTATAAATGCGAGCTAATAAAAACTATTCTACAATAATTAATTAAATAACACACGATTGGTGGTGCGTAGCTGTGGCAAGTCGATCCGTGATCTCAATATAATGGAGTTATTTATTCTTTTAAATTAAGATGTTATACATTTTTATTATTTGTAATTTATAATAATCAATTTACTAAATTATATCATGTTGTGCTAATAAATAACTAATATTTTTGTTGTCTTATCGTTTCAGATGGTTTTGTCATTTCGATGATGATAATTATGTGAATGTACCAAAGTTGGTGAGGCTGCTCGACGATTATAGTCCGTCCCAGGATTGGTATTTGGGAAAGCCAAGTATATCGTCACCGCTCGAATTATATACAGATAATGTACGTGAACCTTTAATGTATATCGGTTCGAAAAAATTACTAACCCTCTTTCAATATTTACAGAAGAAGCCAACCACTACCGACAAGAAAATAACATTTTGGTTTGCAACAGGGGGTGCAGGTTTTTGTATAAGTCGGGCACTTGCTCTAAAAATGCTTCCAATCGCCGGAGGCGGTAAATTTGTGTCGATCGGCGATAAAATTCGTTTTCCAGATGACGTCACCATGGGATTCATTATCGAGCATATACTAGACATTCCGCTTACCGTAGTCGATGCATTCCATTCTCATCTAGAGCCAATGGAGTTTTTACGTCCGGAGACGTTTCAAGAGCAAGTTTCATTCAGTTATTCGCGAATCAAAGACCAATGGAATGTGGTGAAAATCGACGGATTTGACACAAAACAAGATCCAAAACGATTTTATTCGTTACATTGCCACCTCTTCCCATATTTCAGTTTTTGCCCGAGGTAAAAACGATTGAAGTACCTGGACCAGAGTCCGTATACGCTAATGGCAATAGTTATGAAATTAAACAAAAAAATTAACGCTCGTCTGTGATTATGTTATTAATTATAAATTATTTAATAAATAAATAAGAAAAATTATGTCGAATTTAATTAGTGCAAAATTAATAGTTAGTTACCAAAAATAAAATTAAAATATCTAATTAACGCGAAACCGATTAAGATCCTTCCCCGGTGTGCAATGAGAACCTAATAAATTTGACATAAAATTATTTAATAAAATTATATATTAAAAATATATAATTAAAATTCTAGTCTCGATTATGAGAAAAATAATTATAATAAAAAATAATTGTAAATATATTTTGTTACAAACAAAACAGAATAATTGGAAACATTACGTTAATATAAATAATTTGTATTTCCGTATATAAATAGCTGTATAAAATTAATTAACTAATTAAAAAAAATCTATAAATAATTTAATTATGTATATGTTATATAAAAGCATATTTGTATATTTAATAATAATTATTATGTGTAATACTTTTAATGTTACTATATTTTATTTTAAATAAATTATAATTGAAAATAAAAAAAATTTTAAATCTATAAAATAATTGTGAATTATGTAAAAAATAAATAATTATGAATTGTTATTTAAAAAATATAAAATAATGAAAAAATATGAAAAAATTGTGAATTACAAAAATTTTTTAAAATTAAATTACGTTTTTTAATATTGGTATGGAACTATTTAAATGTCGAATTTTTTTTGTAAGGCTGTTGATCAACGTAATCAAGAAATTACGTACGAGGTTTGTATTTTAAATACATAATCAATGGGATCCGTTCATAATTGCATATTTTAAATTGCATTTCCTGCATATGTAAAAACTGCATAAGGTACAAAACTGCATTTTTCAAAACTGCATATTTCGAAACTGCATAAGGTACGAAACGGCATAAGGTACAAAATTGCATTTTTCAAAACTGCATATTTCAAAACGGCATAAGGGTTAAAACAGCATTTTTCAAAACGGCATTTTTCTAAACGACATATCTCAAAACGGCATTTTTCAGAATGGCATTTTTTAAAACTGCATGTTTCAAAACGGCATAGGTACAAAACGGCATTTTTCAAAACTGCATTTTCCAAAATAGCATTTTTCAAAACTGCATAATTCAAAACGGCATTTTTCAAAACTGCATTTTCCAAAATAGCATTTTTTAAAACTGCATATTTCAAAACGGCATAGGTACAAAACGGCATTTTTCAAAACGACATTTTTAAAACTGCACAAGACAGAATGAAATATTTTAATCGATTATGAATCTATGTAGAATTATCTTTTCATTAATTTCTGGAATATGACCAACAGGTATGGTTATTTATTACACGATGAAATTTAAGATGAATGAAATTTTTGAACATTTGTGAACGATTCTTGGATTAAATTCCCGGATAAAACCAAATGAAAAGGAACTTGGCTATATCTTAGTCGATTAAGATTAAATTTCACATGTTTCTATGGTATGGTTGAATTTACAATAAAATTGATTAACTGAAATTGATTGACAAATTTCTTCTACATGTTTTATATAAAAGGTTTAGTATAGGTATGTTATAAGAAAGGTATTTACCTTCATGGAAATTAGAAATTATTTGAAGATTTAGTATGCATATAATATTCTCCTTCACCTAAATTTTTATATAGTGCTTCAAAGTTCTAGTTAGTTACTTCAACTGCATGATCGTAGCGGATTACTCCATATTGAAATTAATCTCACACAAGATTTTTCTTAATTTATCGGGCATATCGAAAAATTTGATTCAAACATATTAGTTTCAAGATATGTAGCGTTATTATCGTACATCGCCACTACAATTTTTGTTTGGCGGTTTTCCTTCATTTATGGTCCTGCCTAATATGGAGTATAGCAGATCGTTTCTACAGAATATCGTGTATACTAACGTACGTGTATACTAACGTCGTGCGCACATCGGTGTACTGCATTTATTAGCAGAATTGCAAAAAAACAATAGAACTACCAACGCAGAAATTGAAAAGTTGGAAAGGGGAAATCCGCCATCTCAAAAAAAAACTAAATATATTATTAAGGAAAAAAACATAAACTTAATTTAAAAAAAAAAAAGAATACAGCAAATATGGCTTTTTGAAAGCAATTGCTGGAAATATATCTTTTTAGTATGTAATTAGTATTAAGTTAAAATTTATGTATATATATATATATGTATTAAAGATAATCTAAATAAAAGGTAAATGTTGTTATGGAAAATGTCGTTTTGTACTTTATGTCCGTTTTGAAATATGCAATTTTGAGAAATGCCGTTTTGAAAAATGCCGTTTTGTCCCTATGTCGTTTCGAAAAATGAAATTTTAAAAAAAGCCGTTTTGAAAAATGTCTTTTTGAAAAATGTCATTTTAAGAAATGCCGTTTTGAAAAATGTCGTTTTGTACCTATGTCGTTTTGAAACATGCAATTATGAAAAATGCCGTTTTAAAAAATGCCATTTTGTAAAATGTCTTTTTAAAAAATGCAGTTTAGAAAAATGCCGTTTTGAAAAATGCCATTTAGAAAAATGCTGTTTTGTACCTATGCCGTTTCGTACCTTATGCAGTTTCGAAATATGCAGTTTTGAGAGACGTCGTTTTTAAAAATGTCATTTTAAAATATGCAATTTCGACCCGGACCCATAATCAATAAATAAGGGGGGCACCATTCGTTCACTACCAGCGGAAAATGAAAAAGGTCAATGAACCAATGTAGTTACCACATTTTCCTCACGCTGCATCTTTTTCGTACAAATCTAATTCGCGATGATGAGGAGCAACCTACCAATATAAACTGGATGTTGTTATCTGAAATATATTTCTTGAAGACCTTTCACGGAAGTTTTCAAAGTTAAACACACTACGAATATATTATTGAAACGGGTCCAGACTGAAGTGCGTTCAATGACGAAATCATTTGCATTAGAAACAACAAACCGCTCTCGAAAAATAGAAAATTACTTGCTTTAAATCCGTATTTAGACGAGCAGAAAGTTCTTCGAGTGAGAGCAGAACTCTAATCTAGAGATAATTATTTGCGAGACCCATATTGCATAACTACACGCAGCACAGACTTTAATGGTACTATTATTAAGACAGAAGTATTGGTAGTAATTAAGGTAATTAAGTAAATTGTAGAAAATGTTTGCTACAGGAAATTCATTGCTGTATACTCGATAAAAACTTAGAACAGTCAGTCAATTGATGGTAAAATTAAAATATGTATTCTATCAAACCGGTGTGTACTATGTGGGTCTTATTTAGGTTAGATCAATGGTAGGAAGAGGTTCTAAACCTCACAAAGATAGAGCAATATTCGTGTAGATGGCCAGCGAGGCTGTTCACATAGAACTGGTCAGCGATTTACCGACTAGTGCATTTGTAACAGTTCAGCTACTGCTGCACGGTTAACAGAAAAAAATTTGTTTATCAGCTCACAGGTTCCGGTATAACGGTCGATTGCACAGCTAGACTCAGGAGCGACAGGGTGGGGTTTCCGGAACATAAGCCGATCCGTAATGACCGTAAATTCAATTTAATAAAAAAAAAAAAAAAAAACTCAAAAAGCACGAAAGAACGAATTGTTGTCGCGAGATAAAATAGTGATTCCATAGGTATGCCACATGCCCAGTGGAACTACTTACCTCGTTACATGTCCCCCCATGAATAATTACCAAAATATTTAATTTTAAATTGAATCCATAATTATTGACTTGAAATAAATTCATTGTTACATATACATATTGCGGAATCAATAGTAATCAGTTTTAAATTGTTCTAATTAAATTGTTTAGGTACTAACTCAAAAATTATATAAGAAAGGCAAAAAAAAAACACTAATACTAAATAGTAAGCCGAAGTAAAATAAAATAAAAATGAAAAATCCTACTCATTAGATAACTATAAACTAATTAACCAATCATTACAAAAAAAATCAAAATTTAAACAATGCATAAAAACACCATAAATAGTTATATTGATCGATTAAGGAATTTATATTTACTAAATGTTCTAATATCTAAATTTATGAAACAACAAAAAAAAATTAAATTAATTCTAAAGTTATAATATCACTTACAATAAATTGTGTTACATAAAAAAATCGTTGGGCGCCATGATGTTTAGGATGATGTATGACGATGTCGTAGTATGGGTGTGGCATATTATTGGCGGTTGATTTTATTAATTATTAATTATTATAGTTTTTAATTAAATTAGATTTAGTTTTATTAGATTATTCGAGATTTATTAATGCAGTATATATATTATATTGTATGAGTTTATATTATTATATTATGACGATTAAAAAAAAATAACACAGTAATATCCGATTTTCACTATTTATCACTTCGGATTATGGTCTTTACGGTTCTTAAGATTGCATACTGTACTCACTTTACAAATCTATAAGTTCAGTTTATCATTTCAAACAACCTTCTCATTCAAATAAAAAACTTAGCACAAATAAATCGGGATTTCCACTTAAGATTAATACAAATTGTCCGTGCTTTACGTTTTAGAGAGGTTATTATGATGTTCGTTAAACAATTATTTTTCAATAATCACAACGATTTATTTAAGGGGAGTTCACTTATATATTTTTTTATTGTTTCATACCAAGAACCAATTTTAAATTTAACAAAAGTTCATCACTTAAATAATACACAAGTAACGTTCAAAGTTTTTTTTTCTTCAGTTTTTCTATTGAACTATTTCAACTTGATCACTATTCACAAAAAATCTCCATATAAAGTTTTTGTGTAACTTTCCGAACACAAAAGTATGCATATTAATTTTTTTTTTCAAAGGAAGTATATGGACCGAAAATTTTTTATAAATTATTACACGATCATTTATAATTAACACTTTAAGTCTTATTCGTACAAAATAAATTTTGGCGTTTTATTTGTACTTTAACTTAGGCAAGCAATTATTATTGCATCAAATTCACAACCCGACTGCCATCCCAAAATTATATTTTGTTTTCTCATCACCTCATCCCTTCATTCAAAAAAAATATTATACCAATTTATTTAAAGTTAACCGTACAGATTTGTTCTGGTGTAGGTTCATTACACATCATTGGCGATCATGATATTAAACAACAGTTATTATAAACCACTATAACAGGGATACGCACCTCAACCCACCCATAACTCACAATACAACGCGAAGATGTTGTTTAGAACAAGATTTGTTTTTTTTCTATGAAAAACACGAAAAATGAAACCGGAACGAAATGCGAAATTCGTTACACATTTTTAGCTGCCCTAAAATGTTTTATGTCTAGAAGAAGGGTGTGTTCGGGCATGTTCAGCGACAACGGCTCAAACATCGTTGATGCAAGGAACTAACTCTATGAAATGTATAAATTCGATTAGGTCGTCAAACCAAATGGCATTTCTCACCTCCAGCAAATGCTGTATAAGATAGCGGAAATTTGACAGCGGAAAATAAGAGAGTATGCTACTCGCCGCAAGTGGCAGCACTGCGGCCATATAAGTTATTTTCAGTTTTTGGCCAATAGTTGCTTTCCAATCGACCACCGCAAGTATTTATAAACACTTAAGGTTTATGTCTTTGCTAATTTAACTACTCGCAACTGTTCTAACTTTTTATTATGAATAGTTGAAACCAGCTACAATAAATTGTTGTAGTGTGTAGTATTTTTCTGCCAAAAATATAATTGAATGCCATATGTGAAGCGCTACAAATAAACAACACATTTATAAGTTATGTTTTGCTTTTGTAATTTACATTTTCCACAAAACACATTATTCGCACTTACAAGTACTTGCAGTGGTCGATTGGAAAGCAACTAATATGTCAAGAACTTCTACTAGTAACCAATACTTTCGGTTGTTTTTCTAATAGCTTAGGTCATACTGAGACTATATGGAGACTATATTTGAGGAAAATTTATGGATTAGAATTTTCACTACAGTTTTTTGATTTTCTACGGCCATATAAGTTATTTTCAGTGGGCCATCAAAAAAATCATAAAACTATAGTGACAATTCTAATCCATACATTTTTTCCGAACTGTCGGTGTATGCCATATACAAATTTTACAATTATTAATTAAGAAATAGCCGAATTCCATCCAGTTTAAAATTTGTTTATACCGTGCAGAATCTATAGATACCATTTTTCATAAGGATTGGTTATGAAATGGCCAAGTTTAGTCCAGCACGAGCAGATATAAAATTTTATCCAAAACTTCCTTTAAAATCCCGGCGAATGGCGGAAAGGCAGAATATTGTTGTGTATTTCAAGATTTCAATTACTGAGTTCCTTTACTTCGGAGATCAATCAATTTGCCATTTTAATGATCACTTTTAATATTTTATTCTGCTGAGATGTTTTATTTAGTGATAAAATAGGTACAAAATGAATAAAAACAATATATGCCGCTGGTAATTACATAACACAAAAAATTGTCTTTCGTGCTAGTGCTGCCACTTGCGGTGATTGGCGTAATCTTTTATTTTCCACTGTCAAATTTCCGCAATTTTTTATACAGCATCACCAGCAACACCAAATTGTTTTGGTCTCTCTGAAGCAACCGTTAAATCCACCAAGTTCCATTTGGGGGGAACATTGGGTAACACAGTCTTGTACATTACCATCAACTCCAGAAAATATCGAAATGCTCACACTGGCGCTTTCAATTATTGGAGTTCCGTTAAGACTACCTGATCCAGATTTTATTGGAACAGATTTCAAGGCAATATAACAATCAAAACATTAAAATTGATGACAACGTATTAATTCATGATGAGAACACACCTCTTGCGCAATGGCCATTAGGTAAAATTTTCCAGAAACCATCATTGAACGTAAAAGTTTTGATTTCATGTTTTAATAATAAATTAAATAAATTACATTGTAAATTTATAATAGAAAATTGGTGTGTATTTAATTAAAGGTACTGTTCGCGCAAAACATCTGTTTATCGTAAATCTTATCATTACACGATCAGAAATGTTATAATAGGTTGTTAATCCATTAATAACTTATCTCCATGGTTTTAACAACTAGACAACAACCTGCAATCTGCAAACTAAAACAAATAATAATCACTGAAACCTCGTTAAGACGATCTCCGAGGCATAAAGAGCCCTTTAAAAATCATATTTGATTAGAAAATTGATTAGTAATCATAGATGGCATGCCTAAAATAAAAAAGGGAGTTGTTAGAGAAAATATCCTTACATTTTTAAGAAAAATGAAAACTATTCTGATATACGCTTGTTGAAGCGATAGCTGAAGTCCGGTCGTTGTTGACGCCACGTAACAACATGATCGCCTACCCAGATCATATCATGATCCATGGCCTCTTAGAGAGGTAGCAAAATAATATCTATTTTTCATATATGCAATATAATCACAAGGAAACATTCCTCAGAATTATAAACAGAAGTAAGCTAAATGTCCAAGGCAGAACATATTTGCTTTGTCTCAAATACTAGAAGCATCCTGGTAAACAATTTATCTGAATACTCTGAGGACTTGACGCTAATTTATAAGTTTGACAATGCAATATTAAATGGAGCTATCATTTAACGAAGAGGTACTCTGGTTAAACTGTCGATAAAAACGAAATGAAAAACTGTTTAACTGATTCACAAATGCTTAGTTTTGCAATAAACAATTGCATACTTCGTTTTCTGATTAACCAGATAATCTGTCAAGTGTTTCATCTCAAAATATTGTCAGTGTAGAAAACTAGTAGTAAATTGTGTAAAAATTCATTAGTTCCTACCATCTATAGAATTAATAAAACGAAATTAAAATGTTAAGATTACAAAATTTTTGATTTTCCAAACGTATTAAATTAACAAAACATTCAATTTTGTGAGATACTTTCCACGACAAAAAAATGATTTGTTTCATTATCGCATCAAAATACAACTGATTTGAGTGGGAACAAGATATTTTTATTGTTCACTTTATAATTTCTCTCAGAATCATACGAAATATGTCACAAGTAGCAAAAGATATTGTGCACCATTTCGAACTATCTGATTATACCATGCCCCGGTGGTAACGTGGTCAGCATGCTTGCTCCAGCGACCAGAGGTTCCAGGTTCGATTCCCGATGGTGATAAGGAAACAATTTCACGGCTGGTTTAGGATCAATGAACTAATCACTCAGTATCCGAAATGAAAATATGATTATGAAACCTCTCTAGTGCCAGAGAGAGAGAAAGAGAGAGAGAGATTATAACATTATTCGAAACAGCCGGAGCCATATTAAATCAGTGGCAAATGAACAATTTTCAGGTGCTAGTGTACTATCTAAAATTTCAGATGGAACCAGTACTTTGCCAGCCAGAATCGTACAAAACCAGTTAAAATAACAAATTTCCAAGCCATATAAGTCAGTGGGACCAATCTGGACTGTCTAAACTCTTAACCGGAATCATAAAAATCCAATCGAAACCATAGATGTATCAACCAGCTGAACCATTCCATTTTACCATTCCAGCTGGCAATATAACGGGACCTCTGAATGTCAGCTGTAACTAGTAGGGGACATCCAGAATCATATGAAATCAGTCGAAACTATCCGGACATGGATGGATGCGTTCAGTCCATCCAGAGTTTTACTTACTGTTGCGCAAGAGATAAACTTTTAGCCAGAACCGTAATGACATCAACCAGAATCACTAAAAAATAAACTGAAACTATCTACAGTTTAACCAACACAATGCTAGGCGGAACCACTGTTTTGCCAGGCGGAACGCATGGATTTTGCACGATGAACTATCTGCTATAATGCCTACTAACAGAGTGCAACATATACGCTTTTACCGAAATTATTAACTATTAACTGTGAAAACATACAGAAAACGTTTCAATAATTATTCTTACTGACTTCATTTGGCTCCAGGTAGCGTTTGCCCGTCCCGACTAACTTTGAAGTAGTTCTTGCGGACGTTATTATACTTCCGGCTCCCTGAATTAAAAAGGACTGACTTAAAAATGGTGATTTTTCTGACTTAAAAACAGCGTTTTTATTTCATTTTAAAATTGACTTAAAATCCGTAATGAAAATGAAATAAAAAAAGTTGACTTTATTAAGGCATATCATATGAGTAAGTCATTTTGAAAATGATTTAAGAAGTATATTTATAAATGGCATAAAAAGCCCACTTATTTATGTTTTATATTTTCATTAATGAAACGTATGCATTTCTATGTGTATTAAAAACTAATGTAAATTTGATGTTTATAATGTGAAATAAATATGCCTTTTTTATGTCATTTTGAAAATGAAATAAAAAATATATTTGTATAATGACATAAAATATGCCTTTTTTGTGTCAGTTTCAAAATAAATTGGTTTTTGTAAAACACCTTTGTTCAGTCAGAAAATTGGTTAAAAATATGACTTAAAAAAGGTCTCATTTTTTCATATAAAAACACCATTTTCAAGTCCACCTTTGTAATTTGAGCCTTTTTTAATTCAGGGAGCCAAATGTACGAACATTGCAAATTAGTCAACACAGTACAAAAAGGGAACTACAATAAGTCTTAACTGTTCAATATGATATTAGATAATAAAATTGGATATCGGATTTAAATCTAACTGTTGTTCGTTTGTACACAAATAAATCCATAAGAATTATAGTTCGTTCATTGTAATCTGACTTAAAAGAGATTTAAAGGAAATTCTGTTCATAACTTGAATTGATTTATGATAATGAAATCCAGCGTAGTGAAAGTGTAGATTTCTAAAACGTAACTAACTTCCCAAACATGGATAAACAGATGAAACAAATTTTAAAGAGTTTTTGAAATATGTATGTATAAATGGACGGAATCGGACTATTTCTAAGTCAATTTAGGTTAAATTCAGCTTGTTCTTTGGAAAGGGGTTAAATAATAATTTTAAATTATTTAAGATTTAGGTTAAATTTTTACCGACGATGAAATTCGTTTTGTTAGATGGAAAATGTTTTAATAGTATTTTTGGACCGGCTCACCTTATCCGGTATCAAGCTAGACAGAACTGGCAAAACTGCACTTGCGTTGATACAATTTGGTGGTTGTCAGTATATTCATAAAGGCACATTAACATCAATTGACGATACAACTGTCTCTACAACTGAACTCTACCAAATGTTTACAATAGATACGAGTAAATCCAAAATGTTTTCTTTCGAACTAAGTTAAATTTATTTAGTCTCTTCACTGCCGTCGTTTTATAGCGGGTTGAGTTATTTTTATTTTTTATCGTCAAAGGATAATTTACAAACTTTCTAAACAGATTCAAAACAATCGTCAGACTAGAGTTCTACTGGTTTGAGCTGGCCTCTTCCAAAAATTAGTCGGACTTATATAGAAGAGACCACCTCAATCTTTTATTATTCCCGTCTAACCCACACGATTGTCTTGAAATTATCGTCTAAGCAGTCCCGCAATACACAAAAAATCATGTCATATCGTTGATGTCGAAAAAACCCCACCAGACAGTTTCACTGAGGTCGTGCTGCCTCAAATCAAAAAAATGGCAGATATACGGCGGCTGTGATTCATTTTAGAATAATACATTCATAATTATTCTTCAGAATGAAAGAGTTTACGATCGTTTTTGTTTTTACAGCTCAAAAATAAACTGAACACATAAATAGCGAGCTCATAAATGGATACATAATATAATCTATTACATCTCAAAATATTTTTTTTTTTACAATTTTGAAAAAATGTGTCGTCTTAACGTATCAGCTTAAGAGCTAAATGGAATGACCTTACCCTCGAATCCAATTTCTTTGTTTTTCTTTTATTTTCACTACACCTTGTCAACCATGAAATTTTAATTTATGTAGCAACGATGAATACAAATCTCTTCAATTTTAGATTCAGAACTAAGGGGTGTTTTTTTAAGCCCGATAGAACTTGAAACTGTAAAAAATAACACAAAATATTAAATTGTAATCAAAAGTTTTTTGTTATTCAAAAGATCAATAGCTACATGGCATTTAAATTTGAAAATGATTTCGGGCATATGAGAACCGCGGTTGTTCTTGACGAAACGCATTCTAGACGTCCAATTTTGGGTCACTTTTTCGAACACTGCTGGCCATATGTCACGAGCTACACGAACAATGCTAGCCTCCGTCAATTGTTGCTGGTTTATCAGCATAAACCAGTGACTTCACGTAGCCACACAGAAAATAATAGAGAGGTGTCAAATCGCACGATCTTGGAGGCCAATTAACAGGTTCATTTAACGAAATCAACATATCGCCAAATTTTGATTTTAATAAGTCGAAGTAAATTTTAATAATTTCGTAGCGTTGTTCAAGCGTGAGTCTATTCATGATGATTTGCCAGAGTATACTGAGATCTGCCAGAGTATATTTTTCATAAAAAATTTAATTTTTTGTTTTGTTTTTTACAATTTCAAGTTCTATCAGTCTTAAAAACCGCCCTTTATTTAGGAGTAGTTTAATCAATTTATTCTTGCAGTTACAATTTCGATCCCTGTAAACTGCCGGAGTTCATGTCAACAAATGTAATTCTTCAGGTAAGTTGATATATTTGTCTAGAAAGTAATAAGTTTAATCAACTTGAACGGAAATCTGTAATCTTCGGGCCAATTGTACAGAATCCAACCACACATATGTGATGTCGGAAGTACCACAACGAAAACAAATCTATTTGAAAATATTTTATTAAAATGAAAAATTCATATCCACACAACAACAAAAAGTGCAAAAAATTGAAGTTCACATATGTATGACATTTTACATAAATTTTCACAAGAAAGTAAAAAATGTGATTTTTCTTGCTTCTTATATTTTCCTGTTTGTTGAAAATGAATGATTGTAGAGGCAGAAACGGAACTGTATCGCATAAAGCATAAATTTAATAAAACTCAACCTTCAGAGCAAACAAGAAAAAAATTGTATGTGTTATGTCGTACTTGGAATCGTGTTGTATATAGCATAGAGACATCATAATGCTTATCATCTTACATATTTGACAGAAGACTATTTAGTATATGTATTATAGCGATGCTTCAGAGCTAAATGGAATGACCTTACCCTCGATTCCAATTTCTTTATTTTCTTTTATTTATTTAGACGGTCTCGCTCTCCGAATTGAACTTGAGGGGGGAGGATGCGGAACCTAATATTGAGGCCACATTATTTTTTTCTTTTATTTTTTTGTTTAAGTAAATAAAATTTAAATTTATAGCGTAAGGAAGAAAGCACATTGCATAAATAAAGACATTATCATAAAAATAACGACTGTTTTAGAACTTCTTTATGTAATAAAATTCGAACAGAATATACACAGCTCAGGTAACAACGATATGGTATACGTAAAGAGAGCGATTTCTTTTGTTTCTTCTTACTATTGTTACTACATTTTGGAAAATTTGAAAATTGGAGAAAATGTTGTTCTTTGTGTTTTATGGCTTTATTGATTTGATTGGGTATGTTTGTGCGTCATACACATATATCGGTCGTGCTTATGCGTTTAATGGCGAGGACTTTATTAAAGCTTATAGGTTATGATCAAATTTTTTATATTATTTAGGTAAGTTTGATGAAATTATTCGTTGCTAGGTTCTGACACGGACTCAATTTCGGATACAAAAAACTTGACCTGGTAACACGTATAATATAATTTACCATATTTAGGGGTGTCCTAATAATACCAATTGGAAAAACCATTTAATTCAGGATATTAGTTTTCACCTTTAAAACAGGGTGGAATATTCCGAAAAACGAACAAACGCATTAAAGCCGTAAACAAGCGTTTCAAGGAAGTCTCATGCCTTTAGGGGCATCGAAATTGATTTTCTTCCCTATAAATAAATATTTTTTATCTGTATGTTTTGGGGATTTAATTTTTTGTGTTATAAATTTTCGTATTTTTTACGATTCCAGAAAAGGAAATTGAATAATGTTTTCTTCTGTTCGATTACAAATTTTTGGTAGTTTTTCCAATAAAAACATTTTTTTTCTGTATAAAGAGAGATCAATAAGATAGGAGCACATACTTAACTCGTAGTGTAGCGATATGTCACCGATTTTATATTAAGATGTTCCATAATACATGATATATCTCACAATCCACTCAAAATATAAAGAATAAAAATTTTATATGATTTTTGTGTCTTTGTTGTATTTAAAATAATTTTTCTTGTCTTCCAGATGTGACTGCTCCACTGTTATATAAGAGTTATAATATACAACTGATAATAACACCCACGGCATACACATTTCAACTTTACAGAGTGTCCCAGTTTACAAAGTAATCTCTCATCTCTCAAGAGTTAATAAATATTAAATTATAACACCGAAAATAAGTATCAGTTAAATAAGTTTATAATTTATGATTAGCATCCTAAAGCGGGACACCCTGTGAATTGTATCAACATTTCTTTTTCATCCAAATTGATCATCACCATTCATTTATCATTTTCTTTTTTATTATTATTCTTATCGAACGATTTTTTATTTTTTTTTTTTACGATAAAAAAAGTTCAAATAATTAATTCATTTTAAGATCAATCCCTTTATCAACATAATGATCGTCTCTGTTATATACATCTATGTTATGTTCGAGTAACTTACATCTACAGAAAAATTGACAAGATAATTATACCAATGGTTGGAAAAAGGTTTATTTAACCCTATAACGACCGATTAAAATTAATTATATTGAACCATATCTAAAAAATAATTTTTCAAACACTCTGTGAAATTGTATATGGCCTGTTGCGCGTCTCATAAGAAGAATTTGTGGTTATTTAGAAAATCGGCTCTAATAATTTGATCGGATCTCAAACCCGAAATAATAATCAATTATAAAAAACACTGTTGACATACTTAAAATACCAAAAGTGTGTTTGTCAAACTAATAAACAGTGTCACATACACAAAATTGTGTAGAATCATAAAAATTGGGTTTAATGGTTACATAATCTAAAATAATTTATTTTATTGCCTAAAATATAATAATTCTAATTAGTGAACACTTGGGCATATTCAAATAAGTTTAAATAACTTTACTATAAAAACAACCGGCCTCCCTTGAAAAAATGCAATAAAATATCATCACTTACAATTTATAAAAAAATGTCACAGATTTCGCAATATTGAGACTGCGCGACTCTCGCGGGAAAATTTATTACTACGGAAAAGAGTTTAGTTAGGCTTTTGTATATGAATTATCTATAAAAAGCAGTCTTGGAAAGTTTAATATTATTTGTAAATTGCATTAAAATATAAAACCTATAAATTTATTTACAATTAATATTAAAATTAACAATTTAAAAATGGAAAAAGTGTATATGAAGCGAGCTTTCAATGCCGGTAACCCCCAGTTGACCGGTAAATTACTTGTGGCGTTAGAATTATCAGAAGAAGAAACGGATTTCGTAAGTTGTGTTGATTTATTTCACTTACTCAAACGGTAGTCCAAAATAAGGCCGTCATATTTCAACATATCGCACTCCCGCTTCAACAGTGGACACAAATCAAAAAACGTGATTTTCCGTTTTATCATGTATTTCGTGCTACACTAGTATTTTGCTATTAACCGCCATAGAGTACTAGTGTGTCGCTTTTGCTTTTAACGAAATAACGCTAATCATTAATATCAAAACTGACACAATTTCAGTTGTGAATTATTAGTTGAAGAAGGTGGACCATAAATAGCATAAATAAATAGCATAATTCGAGTTTTGTCGACGAAGTTAGCCCAAGCCTGAATTTTTTGGTGGATTTCTTGGATTAGTGTAGCCATCCCAAAAAAGTGTAAGTACATTAAAAAATGTTGCACCATCCCGAAAAAAACATTTATACAATTTTATAACATTAAACATTTTTTTTAAATTTATTTAACACGAACAGCGATAATTTGTGTATTGGGTGAATAACTTTGTTTTGAGGGTTTTCTAAGAGATGGCGTAACTTTAGTAGTTTAAAAGTGTTGATATATTCCACATTAAAATTAAGTTTGTCATTATTCGAGAACGCGTAAGCAACATATTTTTTAATCCCGTTTAAACATATCGAATTTCGTACCAACAAAACAGCATTTGCGGGAAGCATTACTTTTTTGCTTTAATCAAAAGAAAAAAGCTGCTGAAAGTTTTCGTTTGCTTCTCAACAAACTTGCGAAAACTGGGCTGGGATGTTGTACCATCACTATTTTCGACTTTCAACTTTTTTATGTCTCAATTTTCAGGAATCAATTATCATTCTATTTCGGGTAAACAATTATGTGGTTTATATCGCGTTTTCAACCTCTTAATATAGATGTGAGCTTTCTCTCATTTCTATATTGCGGTGAACGTATTACGAAAAAATTATTTGGTAATAAATAGAGTCGATTAATCTAGTAGTTTTAGAGCAAGCTAATAGTGATGGTACAACATCACAGCCCTGGTTTAAACGATTCAAAAGTGGTGACTTTGATGTCAGTGACAAAGAATGTTCTGGTCAACCAAAAAAGTTCGAACATGAAGAATTGGAAGCATTATTGAAGGAAAACTCAGCTCAAACAGAAAAAGTACTTGTAGAACAGTTAAATGTCACTCAAGCAGCCATAAGAAATCGTTCAATAGGGAGGAGGGTACCACATGAACTCCACACGAACTGACTAAGCCGACATTGAAAATCGTTTAATGGTTTGCAATTCTTTGCTTACAAGACACCGAAGATGGCATTTTTTGTTTCAATTTGTGACTGACGATGAAAAGTGAATTTACTACCATAACCCTAAACGGAAAAAATCATGGGTTCAACCAGGCGAACCATCCACATCAACAACAAATGAAACATTCATGGAAGTAAGGTTATGTTGTGCATTTGGTGTGATCAGAAAAGAGTGGTGTACTATGAGCTGCTAAAACCCAACCGAAACTACTACTGGTGAACGTTACCAACAACAATTGATAGATTTGAACCATGAATTGAACGAAAATCCTCCGATTCCAGCCAACAAACAGCGTAAAGTGATTGTGCTGCACGTGAAAGCTCGACCACATGTCGCAAAACAAGTAAAAAATACGCTGGAAGTACTTAAATGGGAAATTCTACCGCATGCTCCCTATTCACCAGATTGTTGTCATAGATTACTATTTGTTCCGAACAATGCAAAGCGATCTTCAAGACCACCACTTCAGAAGAACACTTCTCCCACGAAGAAATCAAAAAAAGGCTCGACGAATGGATCGCATCAAAAGACACACAATTTTTTTCGATGGAATCCATAAATTACCAGAAAGATGGTCAAAAGTCATAGATAACGATAGAAAATATTTTGATTAAAATAAAATTTACCATTTCCTAGAAATAAACGTTTTTTTCTGCAAAAAAAATCCAAAAAACTAAGTTATACTCCTAATAGTTACTATGAGTCCACATTAAATTCTATACCGCAATACATGGAGATAGAACCACCAAGCGGCATATATGGCCATACAGACCACGATACTAGCTAATATGTAGAAGCTGCCCCAAGTCCATACCAGGTGGAAATAACCATATTTGCACAAATTATTCGGGTTAAATAAATAAATATAAATAAATTTAAAAAAAGGTTATTTCCACCTGATATGGACTTGGGGCAGCTTTTATATCTTGGCTAGTGTCGTGGCCTGTCTGGCCTTATATGCCGCTTGGTGGCTTTATCTCCAGATCGTTGATGGTACAACTTGCAATCGCAAAGCGAAAGGCGAAAACTAACCAAGAAAAGAACACCAATAGAATTTATCTAATATTGACTAATATATATTTATTTTTATTTTAATGATATTCATCTTGCAGATAACAGCCTCGGCTCTCCTGGCGTAAATTGAACGTGATTTCGCAGACAATATAGATGAATGTGATTTTATTTTAGAAGCAGAAAACCAATATGTCCATCCAGAAACTGAAACCAATAAATCCAGTATTGTAGAAAACACCGTAGCTGCAACCGGAAAACAAACTAATTTTTCAAATATGTATTACAGTTCCTTATGAATTTGTTTTAAAACATCAACACAAGGAGGTTATGCAAAGATTCGGTCAATCTACTTCTGTAGATGGTAATAAAATCTTATTGTGAAGATGTTTAATAAAATTATGAAAATTATGAAGATTTATAAAATATTACATTTTCAACAGATGAAGTTCCACAATCTCCTTACAATGCCGACACTAAAATGGATGGAAGATATTCAGTTAATGCACTACAAACATCAACAAGAACACCTGATGAAGGCGTCCGTCTGAATTTGTTGTATCAGTCAATCCAAAAAATCCTACCAACGTCACTATTCCTCGATCATCGATTCCGATTTAGACCCGGAATATAGTTATAATTTGGCTAAGAAGAGTACAACTTCTTCTTCCGACGAGTCTCATGGAGAATCAACTTCTTCCACCGAATCCTGTAGCGAACCTACTTCTTCCAGCGTGCCAAGTAATGAGGATGAAATTATAAATAACAGCGATATTGAAAAGAGGGTTGGAAAAAAGAGGAAAGCTAAACCTGATGAAAGGAATGTAAAGAAATCAAAGTCGTATAGAAACTGAGTATTGAAATATACTTCTGCAAATACTGGAAAATCATACAACGCCTCGAAAATGCGCCCTCCGCGTGGCGATAAGTGTAAAGGCAACAAATATTTGAGAACTATTGGTCGTTGGGTGATTTTCATAAGCAACGCAGTTATAATTCAGCTTCTATGACAACAATAAAGCCTAAATACCGCTATTTAAGCACAGTAAATTATCAAAAATTAAATAATGCATTTAATTTCAAACGAAAAATGCGCGAGCTCGAATTTGTAAAGACTTTTACAACGCGACATTGGAAGAAAGTAGTACTGGTATCATTGCGGAGGATTTTCGAGGAAAACATTGTAACGGTTGGTACGGAAATAAAACATGGAGCTCGAAAACATATTCAATCAATTCCTAGAATTGAATCCCATCATCTCCGTGAACTAACGTCTCGTAAGTATATTGACGGAGGAAAAACATTGTCTGAAATATGGAGAGATTATCAACGTAACTGTATTGATGCTGACCAAGCGTAAGTGAATCTGGTAATGTTCTCCAAAATATTCAACGAAGAATTCAACATAGGTTTTTTGTGCCAAAACAGGACCAGTGCGAATTATGCGTAGCCTATCAGAACGCCTAAGAAGAAGACAAATACAACTTAAAGCACAAATTCGAGGTATACTAACGAGACAAAGAGCTTTCGAGACAAGAAAAAAATGAAGATAAAGCTAAATCAAATCAACAATACGTAGTGGCAGTTTACGACTTGCAGGCAGTCTTGCCCACTCCACGAGACGACATCTCATTATATTATTATAAGTCAAACTTAAATACGTATAACTGAGTGTTATATATGGCATGATGGTGAAGGAAATCGAGGGGTGCAGGAAATTGCAAGTTGTATCGGGAAATTTATCGAAAAAATTGTCAATAATTTAATAATATGGGAAGTGCAGACTCAGTTTTCTACTCGGATAATTGCAGCGGTCAACAAAAAAATAAATGTATGGTTGCCACATACTTATGCAGTTATGAAGTTTCCAGAAATTAACTCTATACCCCATAGGTATTTAATAACAGGCCATACACACAACGAAGGCGAAAGTGTGCACTCCACAATCGAACGACAAATTAAAAGATCATTAAAATCAGGGCCTATCTCTGTTCCCTCGAAATACACGCAGATAATATACGAATACGTTAATAAGTTACGCTCAAAGAGATTTCTACGCGATTAAAGATACGAGGGCAAATCAAAAAGTCTTGCAATATCATATGAAAAAAAAGAGTGAGTGAGACAGCAATATTTTTATTTTTCGACATAATCTCCTTTAAGGTTTATACATTTGTCACATCGATCAATTAACTTGCCTAAACCCTCTAAAAAAAAAGATTTCTTTTGCTCCATAAAATATTCATTTACAACAGACTGTACTTCATAGTCACTGGAAAATTTCCGGCCCCTTAGTGTTTTTTTCAAATTGGGAAACAGAAAGTAGTCACTGGGTGCCAAGTCTGGACTGTACGGTGGATACGGAATTTCCACGAAGCCGCAGTCTTTTAATGCAGCTTGAGCAATATTAGCCTTGTGCACTGGTGCATTGTCGTGAAGAAGCAAGATTTTTTTCCTAACTTTCCTTGGCCGTTTTTCCCGGATCGCTTTTTTCAATTTTCGCAAAACCGCTGCGTAATATATGCCTGTGATTGTGGTTTTCGGTGGCATATAATAGATTATCAAAATTACTTCAGCATCCCAAAAAATTGTTTCCAAAACCTTACCAGCAGACGGTTGAGTTTTGAATTTCTTTGGTGGTGGTTCACTACGTTTAATCCATTGCATCGATTCTTGTTTGGATTCCGGATCCCAGTGATGAAGCCATGTTTCATCGCCTGTTATTATGTTATCAAAGAAATTTTCTGGATCTTCTTTGTATATATCTAAAATCGCCTTTGAAGTTTGAACACGCATTTTTTTTTATTCTGCATTCAACAAACGGGGAACCCATCGCGCACTTACTTTCGACATGTGAAGGTGGTCATGTAATATAGTATATGTGGTACCGTATGAAAGAGAAAGTCTCCACGCTAACTGCGGAACAGAAATACGCCGGTCCTCCAATACAATAGATTCGGCCAAAATTACGTTTTCATGGCTAATAGCATCTGCTGGCCGACCCGAGCGGTTGACGTCTTCTAATGACTCCCGATCACTTTTCAATAATTTTACCCACCTTGTTACTGTGGCATATGATGGTGCAGATACGCCGTAAACTTTTGATATATAGTTGAATATATAAATTGCATTTCGTCCATCTTTACAGAAAAATTTAATAACGGTGCGATATTCAATTTCATTCGTTTTAAGAAAAATTCAAAACACGTGTTACTAAATTGACAAAAACGAACGAACTGTAAAATTTACATCGAAATGTTCTTCTAGAAGTTTCATCGCGACAAAAAATGGTTTTGAAAAATATATTGTTGTCTCACTCACTCTTTTTTTTCATATGATATTGCAAGACTTTTTGATATACCCTCGTATAACGGATCAGTTGATCCGTCATCAGTTGATTCTTTAAAGTATTATTAAACTATATTAAAGACTTGTTTTATTGTTCAAAACAAACATAATTTTGTATCAAATCGAATTTCAATTCATAAGTTAATTATTACATTTTGTTATAGTTATTTATGTCACTTCTAAAATTAACGGTGTTTAAAGGTTTCATTATCAAAAATGTTACTGTTCTTAGCAATAATATCCTAGTGTCCAGGTAACGATACAACGGCTCTACGGAAATTACTTAAATATATAAATCTGTTTCACTCAAAATGATATTTTTTGAGTTGTGTCACTGTACAGACAGAACCAAACCATTTCTGAACTGTTTTTGAAATCACCAGTTATATTTTGCGACAGCTATATAAGGCAAATCATGACATTTTCATAAACTTTATCTTTCGATAATTTTATACTCGAACCTAATTCTATTTCTGGTCTAAACCTCTGTAAGACAGCGTTTACAAAATCATTAATTATTAAAGCGATCAAAATGTATTAGTCACGGTACCGACATAATAATCGATATGTTACAAACACGAAATGTTAATGCCCATAAAAGGGTTAATGCAATTGAACCATCTTATTTTGTTTTGTAAATTATATATTGACCATCACAAATGATTTCTAATTCACTGTGGATCGCTGCAACATCGTTTATTGAATTTAAAAAAAAAAATCCCATATTTTTCAATTCTGCTGTACATGTTACAAAATCTATGTCGGTCTGTTGTTAAATTGGTATATCTAAAATGCACAGACATTTAAACAAAGCAGTGTAAATCTTGTATAGCGCGGAATAGCAGACAGATTTTTACACTCAAGAGAGATTTGATTTAATTAAAATATCGCTTAACACGTAATTTACGTTTAATTGGCGGTAATCATTCATTTTAATATTCGCATTATACAGAATTTTTATTATTCCTTGTTTTTAAATTAATAAATTGGATAATATTAAGCATAAAAAACGTAAATCAGTTTGATTTCAGAGAATTTGTGTGATGATTCTAAATTGGTTAATTGGTACATGTTTTATTGACATTTTTATGGCTTTATATATTGCAGCTTGGCATTTCTTTTAAAAGCAGCGGCGTGGTAGATAAAGCTTATCCGGGTTTATGGTTAGTAAGAAGGTGACTGTAGAACTATTAAGCAATAAATTACGTTGTTGAACGAAATGGTTTATTACTTGACATATGCCCGAATACGTAATAATGTGGTCGAATCGAATAATCCGTCGCTCAGCAACAACCAATAAACAACAGACATCAATAAATCAGTATCCATCTTATAGCGATGTAAATTAGTGTCACTGGTATAATTATATAATATACGACTGCAAAATATTCAAACCCCAAAAATTTATCACCTCTCCCGCCGTAAATATCTTGTATGCCACACAGTTGGTATTTTATCTCTTGGCTATCTCAACAAACCGTAGTATGGTATACGAAACTAAAATATTAGTTAATTTATTTGTACAATTTAAATCCACAGCAGGATAGAAAACTATAGCAACCAAATTTATTGTGTTTCCTCTATCATTTCTTTAAAGTTCATTTAGTTATATGTTTCGACTTCGATTAACCATAAATTAATCATAATTCTCGGAATTTAATTTAAATGGCTATTAGTTTGGGGATTTCAGATTACGTTACGCACACACTCGGCTCAATTAAATATATAGGTTGATGTCTTGCTTGATTGACTCTCATGTTGTTTTCGATTGAAGGAAAAATATTACGTGCGTTCTCATCTGAGCTTGCTTTGCAATTAATTGCAATCGATTTTAAATTTCTCATTTTTATAGTACACATTCAAAAAATTCCATATCGGTATATAAATATTTATACACACACATAAAAAAATTACCAATCAACTTGTAATCGAAAGCAGTCGGGCATACATCTTTTTGCAGTGTAAATTTTGCATTCACACAAAAAGGGGAAAATTTCCCATATTTTATATAAGGAAATTATCAACCATGCATAAAACGCAGCAAAATTGATAGCCATTTTTTTTGTTGTGCACAGCAACTTGTTTGTTTTGAAAACAAACATTATTTTGTAATGTCAAAATGTTGTGCTAATAAATTGCCGCAATTATTATTTTATATTTAATCCTAGTGGTCAGTCGGGCAAAAATGATAAAAAATATCATGATATTTTTTTATCAGCTTTTGCCATTAAACGCACTCATTTATCACAAAAAACCAAGAATATTTTCGATTCTGGCTGTCAAAATTTGTGTACATTTTATTTCTAATATTTTTGCGTTATGATTTTATATGGACAGGAGCACCATTTTGTTCAACTTTAATGTTATATTTTCTTTAATATTATATTACACAATTAATACATTAAAAGCAATGGATGGATCAAATCAGTGTCTTATTATTCGTGTATTCACGAATTGGGCGATAATGTGATTTCCTTTACACTTATAAATGTACAGCCTAAAAACGATTTGTGAAAGTTTTTAGCGCAACAAAATATCTGTACATTTCCGCTACGTTTAAATGAGTGAATTACTATATGTACTGCGCGCGTTTGTTTTATTAGCTAGGAAAAGATGTGAAGTGTAACTTTTGTGAAAGACACTTAGGCATTAGAAAATAGTAAATTTTTGTTATGACAGCGTCACAATGTTTTGACGTGCAGAATCAATTTATAATTATTTTTTCGATTTGGTTGTTCACTCGGGTTAGGCATAAAATTATACGGAGTGAAGTTAGGGTCACAAAAAATATCATGATAATTTTTATCATTTTGGTCGGACTGAACACGCCGATTAATATTGGAAATTGTTTTAATTGGTTTAAATTTTTGCTCCAAGAATAAATGAATATTTTTAATAGCGAAGCTCGTCGTGCTATGCTTGTCCTTTGTAGATTTTAGTTTTGCTGCCGTTATTTCTAAATTGTAATGAACACACCATTAACTAAAAATCTCTTGTAAATTAGTTTTATTCTGTTGTTATTAAAAGATTGGTTTTGGAAAACGTCACATATACAAATGAAAATAACACACAAATACAATTAAATGATACAAAAATTTCGCTTTGCAAATGTTTGCAATGCATTTAAATGAGAACGAACAGTTACATTGAGGGTAAAAATGGTACTCCAACTGATATCATAATGCCCGATTGAAAAAAAATACCACAAGGGAAATATTTTGCTACACCCAGGCAAATATACCCAGGGTAATTTCCTCTGCTCCCGGTTTTTTGGTCGAGTAAACCATTTTTGGTTGTTGTCATACGCCATTTTTGTTCTATACTTGTCAAAACATACGTGTTTAATAATTAGAATAATAACTTTAATTCGCGTATTACATTATGGAGGAAATTTTAAATGAGATTCACCTCACATCATCATGATCATTCTCCTCAGATTCATCTGATGGTTAATTTTTGGAACAAACAATTGTCAATCATCGATATAACATAACAGCAAAAATGAAACAAATATATTGTTTTGACATTTAAAAGCGATGTAGTTCATTTCTGTTCCATTGATACAAAATGAGGGTACTATTTTTAGAGTAGGAAAATATCATTCGAAACGAAATCAACATCAGAAACGAAACTCTTATTACTGAAACTGGAAATTATTCTTTGCAAAAATTTGTTGACATTGTTAACTGTAAAAACATTTTAAACAAAAGCGGACTTGATACGATCCAAGATTGTTGGAAACTTGAAAATAAGATACAGATTTATAAGCAACAACATCATTTAGTAAATAACGGATTCTACTCCTTTACTCCTTCCTTGGTATTTTTAGAAACTTTGCCTTTAAGAATTTTGTTTTTTAGAATTAAGTCTTGTAGACGCAGCAGTTCACCGCACCGATCTTTCGTAAGATTCTCGTAATATAAAAACCGCTCATTGAAGTTTATTTCAGTTTGTTATTAGATAATTCGCATTCGCAAATTTTAGAGATTTCTGCACAAGCGTGATATAAAGTTGTTAAATGCCACTTCTACGCACAATTGATGTAGTAGTTGTTCCGCTAAACGGCATTGCTTTTAGAATTCAACCATAATAATAATAAACGATAATTTTCACTGTCTTTCAGGAACTCAAATAACACATTATTAAAAAGGTTTTAAACTAAAACTTCTAACACGAAGGAGAACGGAGACTGCTCACAAGCTATTTATTACTATTGATACGATTGACTCCATAGAAGAAGAAACTAATAAACAGAATTATCACAAAATCCGTACTTGGTGACTACACTAATAATCAAGTAAACGAATCGCCCGTTGTGAATTCCTCTTGGTATGATCGTAGTGGCAGTGTATAGTCGCCAACATGTTAAATAAAGCACGGAAGCATGAAGAGAGGCTCCATACCCACAAAAAAATTGAGACCAACCAACAAACTAAGCCATTAGCCCTTACAATTTTACTCGAACACCTGTTATCTTATTTTTTATTTTTTCAGTACTTTTCGGAATTATTAATTTCGTTATTTCAATTTTCAGTGTATCAATAAAAACCAATATGTCTTAATCGACTGTGGTCAAATTCAGTTATAAATTCTAATATGAATTTCTGCAAAATGGCTATAGAGAATGGAATTTGGACTTGATATCTAAATCGATTTTTGGCAAATCTTAATTGTAGAAAGTTCGGCAGTTGATTAATAAATAAAGGGCTGATTTCACTCAGCACTTTATTTATTAATCAACTAGGAATATGGTAATCCTAAGTGGAACTAGGCTATTTCTTAATCTGTCAAACTTTTATAATCAGCCCGTATTTTGTTCATTTTTTGAAATTTGACAATGCTGAGAAGAATTTGATTATTTTTTAATTGGCTGGCTTATTTCGGCATGTAGGACCCTATAGTTCGTAGTATAACATGAATTTTTACGTATATGAAGTTATCCCACAATTCTATCCCAGTAAATAAAAAAAATTCGTCAGGTAACACTAATCAATAAAAACCCCATTTTTGTTAAATTTAAAATAAACAGTAATTGGTGAAGTTAACTCAGCCCAGAATTTATTAAAAATCACGTTAAATACAAAAATAAAATTCTTTATTTTTAAATTATGAGAGTTTTAGCCATGCAACCGTTATATCAATAGAAATCGTCAGACTCCTGCCTTACTTTTATAAAGGTTAGACAAAAATCGTACAGTGGCAACTTTTCGAAATCGGGCCCTGGGCGAGATATATCCATACAACTCGTATGTGAACAAAAATTTAATTTAAATATCGCATGTTAAAAGTATAAATTTGTCGGGTTAAGGCTATGTGGTTATCGAGGCAAAAGTTGCACCGAACACTTCTAAGACTAGAAGATATAAAAGGCATCAAACCAAAAAAGAATCTATTTGAGCCAGTAGAATAAAAATTGCTTTACTGCTACTTTCTTTCTTCTAAAATTCGGTAGACACAATACAAGCGTGGATTAACCAGTATTTTCAAGGAAAATTTTAAATTTAATTTTCAAAAAACCAAAAACCGGGAGTGAATAAGTCTTTGGATGAGTAACTTACGGAAAATTGTATCTGTTAGTAAAGAGGAGTAAACTGCATCAGCTTTTATTAAAATAGACCTCCCTTTTTGTAAAGAGTGGGTTTCTCGATGAGTGCCTATAGTTACATTAATTCGTCTTCCTGAAAAAAGTGTTGATTAGATCCGAAGATTCTCTACAAGTTCATGAAGCGTTTGGTTTAATCAAGTAGCTGCAACCGGTTAAATTTGAAAAGAGGATCTCCATAAGGTTAGAAATTTCAGAGAACCCTTGATTTCATTTCTTCTGCACGGTCTTATTAGGTTCAGCTTGGGCTCTTAGAGTTGAGTTTTATAATATTCGATTGTATATCGAATAATCAGTACATTACATCTCACAAAAGATCACCCGTCCAAGTTCTCCGTAGCACAATAGAGAACCATGCGCAGGTATAGAAATAAACATTGTGACAAATTTCAAGTCAGAAGTCAGTAATCTGACTATCTAAATATAAGAACGTCTATAACAATTCTAATGTTTTAACTCAAGAGTTTTATAATAATTACATCAAACAAATGCAACCCGTTATTACCGTAGATCCTAAGGTCTTCTGGCAGTTCGGTAGTTCTAAGCAAGTAAAAATCTAATGGATATCCTTCCACCTTCATGTACAATAATAATTCGTCGAATGATTAAAGAGGTATTATCAACTAGTTTGATGAATCCTTTAGTTCGGCTTTCTCGAATAACGATTCGGATCCCGTCATTGACTATTTCAAATTCTATATGAATAACCTCGTTCAATGGTGGTTGAGAAAATTGCTAACTTATATAAGACGATTTGAAAAAATCACTGGTAGTCAGGCTAAACAACTTACGGTTACATTTAAAATTCGTTCTCGATATGAATTTGACCGTCCATCTGAAAAGATTCTTTTATTGTCTCTATCCATAAAATTGTTCGAAAGCACCATTTATGAGTCACTTTACATTATAAACCTTTCGGTCTCTGAAAAATGGTTTAATAAAAGGTCATTCCACGATCAAGAGGAACAAACTTCAGGAAGCAGGGAATAAAATAGCTGCTGTTATAGTGTTACCAGAGGTTTAAATAAAATTTTCGACAGGGTTTCTCACAAAGTTATTATACATTTAAACTCAGAGTCTATGAATTTCTGATCATCAATATCAACTGCTTTCTCAACCACATCGGGAATGCCTCACGGTAGCTATTTGGGGCCCATTCTCTTTTTTGTATCAATAAATTATGCTGCGGGTGTTATTAAGCATTTTCCAACTCCATACTCGCCGGCGATATAAAAACTTATAGATTAATCTAAATGATCAGCTTTGTCATATGGTGTATGAAATCCATCCTGGAGTGAAACGTGAAGAAAAGCCAATCCATTACGTACTCTCGTAAGCAGATTCTCAATTACGGTACTATTATATCAACAATAATGCTTTAGTTGGAGTTACTTCAGTTCGTGATTGGGGTGTTATTTGTAACTTTCACTTGAATTTTATGGATCCAATTGTTATATCAACCGAGCAGTTTTTTTCCCTTGGTTTCGTTAAGCACTGGGCAAAGAATTTCACGATCCATTTGTAAAGGAGGCCCTGTACACAACATATCGTTTAATGTGCCTTCGCACTACATCTATCATCGATTTTCTTCTTCTCTACTTCGATAACTGGCAGTCTTAGGTTATCCGAAGAAACCGTCTTATCTCGGTGTATAATTCGAGAATACAATTTTATTCCTTTTCATTCTTAAGCCCCAGATTATATTGTACTTGCCAATGGTTTAAACCACTGGGCATTTCACAGATTTTTATTAAGTTACAACGCTAAGGACAAGATCATACACAGTTGACGCTAACGATTATTTTATCGTAACGAAAATTATTGTTAATTCAAAATGAAGAATTGAATTCACATCGTATGATGAAGCATTTTATTATATTTTATTTTCACTTTTGAAGACACGTGAACTAAAATCAAACTAAGGAAAACTCTAAACTATTCGCTATAAGTTTCGTATTCACAAGTGAAGTTTTTATTTACAGAACAAAAATATATTTTTATAACTATTTTGTTTTATTATAACCCTGTTGATAATGATGAGTAAAATTGTTTTGTATTGTCCGACGCGACACAGTGTGGTACAACATTTTTATGTGTCGTTCAGATTTTCCCTGCCTTGAACGGATGGGTTAATCTCGATTGTCTCGATTGGCAACGGATAGATTTTGGTGATTGAACGTTTCAAAACTCCAGTGGTAGTCTTAAGAGTCACCACTCTTACTAGTCCGTCGGATCCTGGATGTACCTCAGCAACCCGAACCTTTTTCCATTCCAGAGACGGTACATTGTCGCCACGAATGATTATGATTTCACCAACCTTAATGTTTCGCGATTTGGTGGTCCTTTTTCATCTATACATCGTTGTTTTAGAGGCACCTTCTTCTCCCTTATGTCAATTTCTGCAATCCTCACCAATGGACGACCAATTAACAAGTGACCTGGTGAGAGTATGAATATTTCATCAGTATTAGTTGTTTGTTTTGCACACAGTGGACGTGAATTGAGCACCGCCTCGACCTGTTTTACGAGAGTGTTCAATTCTTCATATGTTAAACTGGTTGTTGCCATCACTCTGCGAAGATGAAAGTTTGTACCTCTATCGGTGGAAACGTGTTTGCAAAGTCTCTTGGTGCGCGAAAATCTCGAGAAGGCGTTTAGAAATGCACTTGATGAGAGGTCTGTAACTCTCTAGCTCAATGTGGACCGCCTTGTTGGCAAGACAAACAAATATGCAGGTATATGTTGGCGGTTTCCCCGAATCTTATCATAAACAAAAACGGGACCACAAAAATAATCCGTTGCTTTATTGTAGAATTCTGATGCAATTTTTTTTCCGATGCACAGTGCGTGGTTGAAGTATAGCGCAACGTACGCATTGAGTACAAATTTTCTTCGCGACCTGTATACCATTTATTGGCCAAAACTGATCACGTACAATTGACAGTAATGTCTGAGGTACCACATGCAGATGTTTTTTATGTAGATATGTGAGTAGTGATTCTGTTATAAAATGCCTGGGCGGGAGCAGAATCGGATGCTTCACTGTATAAGCTAGTGATGAAAATTGAAATCGACCTCCAATACGCATGATGCCATCTTGATCTAGAAAGAACGAATAGAGATTTTATAGATTTACATTTTTGATTGAGTGACCCTTGCGTAGCTCCTTGAAAACATCTTCGTAGCACTCATGTTGAACCAAGTATACAATGAGTTGAACACTAGCTTCATAGTCGATTGCGTCGAGTGGTCGTTGTATTCCATCTGTAGGAGATAGTTTTAGATTTTTTATGAAACGACTGACATACGACATTGTAGCAACCACCTTATGATAATCGTTTGTGTTTTATGCTATTCAGAATTTGTATAATGTAATTTGCAGCATTATTGCAAGAAAGCGTGGTTTCCTTGCAATTGGACTCAGATGAGTGTAGAAATGAAGGACCCAAAAATCACAGTTCACAGTTTAATAATTGAGCAGCCCTGGAAACAATATCCGCTGGGTTGGATTTGTATGTTACGTGTATCCATGGATGTGATTCGCATAAATTTTGAATGGTGTTGACTCGATTATAGCAACAAACGTATTCCAATTTGTTGGTGTACCGTGAATCCAATATAACGCAATTGTCAAAACAGGCCAATAAAATGCCTTATTTTGTCTGAAACCTTGTGCATTAGTTGTGCAAGAAGAAGGGCAGCGCATAATTCTAAGCGAGCTAATGTAGTTTTTTGTATTGGAGCGAGTCTAGATTTACTGCACATGAGACGCACAACGTAGGTACCATTGTCCAAAGAATAACGTGTATAGATTGCCGTACCGTACGCACTTTCGCTGGCATCAGCGAACCCGTGTAGTTGTATGTGTTTTGATTCTTTGATGCCATCAAAAAGGTGTCGAAAAACAGCTAAACACAGTACGTTTTGTTATGTAAGATATTCTTCTCAGGTTTCTATAATAATCCCAAGGTTCTAATGAAAGAATTGTCGCCGCCATTGAGTAACTTTTCACATTCTCAATCTGAAATGTAATGTAGTATCGCCTTTGAGTTTGAGCACCGTTTTTGAAGAGTCATGAAGCCTGAGCGAAGAATCGCTGCTATTTCGGGTCTCATTTGTATGGCCTGTGTAATTGAGATTGCGCCAGTCAATAGATCGTTGACATAAAAGTCATTTTGTATGACGGAGCTGTTTGCTGGTGTACAAGTGGAATGTTCCAATGTCAGTGGAAGAAGACATCTCATCGCCAGGAAGGCACCGGATGAAATACCATATGTTTTACGGTTCGTTTCCAGCCTCTGGATAGCGTCGTCACGCCAATAGATATATTGATAGCAGCAGTCGTCATCTTCCAGCTAGCTTGTTTATAGACTTTGACAATATTGTCACTGATAGTGTAGGCGTGAGATCTGAAACGACAAAGAATAAAAAATAAATCGGTTTGCACTACAGACTCTACTGATATAGTAAATCGTTGAGCAAATTGCCACATGATGATGATGTATGTGTGAGGCCGCAAAGTGTTTGTCGACGGGAGGATCAAATGTGGTGATAGCCTTGGTACCTTCTGGTATTTCATCTGCCTTCCAAAACCTTTCAATTTGGTCGTAGATCACCTTAGTCGATAATGCCGTAAGTAAAAAAAATCTCAGGTGACCGTTAAGCGGTATGAATTTTTCCTGAGATTACTCAGCCAAATTGCGTATTTTGAAGGACTGGAAGAAGATTAGCCAATTTGATTTGACCTACTGATAATAGCTCAAAGTACGTTGAAGTGCCAATCTGCTGTGGAGTACCGAAGTCCGGATCAGCCAATTGAAGATTTGCAGGGATGTTAATATCAGATCTACAGATTGGTAGTTTTGTGAGTTGTGGCACCATCTAAATGAAGCATACTATGGTGTATGCATTAACACACATGACATGTGCTGCTGGAGCGATACTTGGTTGTCCATTTTTGATTTTTGTAGGCAATTAAAACATAATTTCGATTGTTCAACAGCCTCGCGCCTCTTGGGAACTTTGAGCGCCTTGAATAGTTTGCACTTGAATATGTAGTGACTATTAGCGTTGCAACATGTGCAGGTTGGTGACGACGTTTCCGTTGAGAACGACGTTTTCGTTTTCAAATTGATCGAAAAGCAATTGCCGCGCCACCAAATAATTTTCATCTACAAAGTTCAAATTTTCTAGGATGGTTTTGGCTGTCCCTGACAGTGGGCTGCATAGATATTGGAGTTTAGTGATGTCGGCTAAATTTTGATTGGTGTGTACGAGACCATCAAAAGAATTTATGAAATCAAATCACCAGAAAAGATCTCCAAAACAATTTCAGGAAGCCTAAGTGCTTGAATCGGCAGGGCAGGACTTACTGATGCTTGAGTTTCAGGTTTGATCTTCGGCGCCGTTAATTCGTCAATTCGCTATTCGATGTCCGGGCCAACAGTCATGTACATCGTGTTTATCTCATTCCTTAGTGCCAACAAAATAATTCACAACACATAGTGCCCCCGAATTTCTGCACAACTGCGTGTAGTTCCTGTGAAATAGACACAGAATTTCTGTTAGAAAGCTTACGTGAATCGATATTTATTTCTGTATCGTCACTGGAAGATCCGTATGGCACTTTAAAACCATATGGCCAGCCGGAAAACTGCAACTTTTTGTTTTGGCTACTTTCTCAAAAAAATTTTAAAATTGTTTTGTGTTATCCGACGCGACAAAGTGTGGTACAGCATTTTTATGTGTCGTTAACATACACTAATACTGAAAATTTTACAAGGTCACGTCTTGGTTACCGTATGCAATTGATTAATTAATTAATTATCTCTCGGGTTCCTTAAATACAAGATGTGACAGTGATTCTCCAGAAGTTCATAATTTTATATCATCGTTGGATTTCTGCACTAATTCTTTAGATCTCCACAGCTACGATCAGTTTCCGTGATGAATTTAAATCGAGTTATAATAATTATTATGTCACCAAAAAATTCTGTGTGATGCACGAGTATCATTCAGATATATTCTAAATTTATTCCAAATCGATGCTGTAAAGAAATTGTCTAAGGTTTTACCACTAACATAAACAATAGCCTCTATAAATTTAAAGACTCTCCATATTATACTCTGACATATACCTACATAAATATGAGGGAATTACAGAAAATCATGCTGTGATTTTGACGCGAACTTTTAAATTATAGCATTTTTAGATTCTTGAAAAAAAACTATTTAACGTTTCAAATTTCTTTCACTCTTCCAACTTAATAAGAAAATTTTACATAAAACACTTTTAAAGATCTGTACCTACATAAGATAAATTCACGTTATGATCATAAAGAGCTGGAGCATAATGCGGTAAGACGAGTACAAGAAGAAAACGTATAAACATAGAATTATTATTAAGTTCAGTAGTTAGTCAACATATTTCACTATATTACGATTAATCATAGAAAAGTAGTTATTCAAAAACAAAAATATCTTGAGATTGTTACTTGAAGATTAAGCGCAGGTATGTTTGCTGGATATGTACAAGTATAAAGAAAATACAAATACAGATGGTACTTCTTTAAAAATGATTGAATAAAAATGAATATTAATGTATTGAATTTGTGATTAGGCAAAAATTTTTTTATTGGAATTCACGTTAATTAATTTCTATTCCTATAGGTTTAATCAGATCGGATGAATAAACAAATTTTTAGGAAATGAAGTTAGGCGCGGGAAACGAGCAGCGTGCGTTTGGGCAATTAATAACTGTAACAATTAATAAATTAAATATGTATAAAAAATTGAAAGCTGTGCCATGAGATGCCAATCGTACTTTTTCGTATACACAACGTATTAAAATTTAATAAATAATTTGTATTTACAATGTACCGAGAACATATTACACAACCCGCAGATTATAACTTCTATATAGCGGACGGTTTCTTTTCAAAGAAATTAAAATGTTTTTGAATGCCTATTTCCAATTGCGAGATTAATTATATGTAGATTTAAACTATAACGTAGACATAAATATGGTGGAACAAAAACTATATCGATATAATTACCACCACTTCTTACTAACCGATCGTAACGTAATATGAATTACTACTTCTTGAAATAAGAAATAGCGGTTTTTTCCTTCTTGAAGTCCTTTCTTCACATTCGAATACACAGTAGTACATATGTAGTTATAAATGCGATGCACCTACCTCAAATTATAAACGGCTATAATATACGAGTACCGTTCTTTTATCTAGATTATAAAATTCCCATTTTCTTTTTCCATCCATCTCTAATCTTAAACAACCATCTCCTGTTATTTACTTATTTTTTATTTCAACTTCAATTTTTATTTTTAATTAAAAACTAATCATCTCATTCATCTAATGTCAAAAACCAATCTGTATAATGTAGTGTAACACATATGTTAGCCACTTTTGGTTATCGGTATACGAATACGAGTCAGAGTATGGTGTATTCATCCAAGAAAAGAAGCAGCGGTAACACACATTTCTTGTTACGGACAACTCAGGAGAACAACAACAAAAATTACATTTTAATTGGTCAAATGTTAGGTACGTACAAGTAGGTACATACGTATATAAAAAGAGTTTATACAGCGCAAAGTTAATTTAATGATGGCTATCATTAATTTTCAGTTAAATTTAAAATTCGTTCCTGGTTGCAGAAAAAAAAATGAAGTAAAATAAAATTAAACGATGAAATGTTGGTTGATCAACCATCAAGCAAGAAAAGATAATTTTCAAATTTATTCTATTTCCAAAAATAAAAATTTAAAATTAAATAAATAAAATAAAAAAAATTGAAGAATTTTGAGAGATCTCCAACCGATTTGTTGATTTATTGTTATTTTTATGGACAATCATAAAAATCAATTTATGTTCATTAGCCTAATGATAAGTAGAGAGTATAGAGTGAGTATCGTATACATATTATGCATGTCTGTGTATAATCTTATAGTTTAATTTTTAATGGGTTTTTATACTTGGGAAAAGTGTTGATGAGATCATCACCCAAATTTTAATTGTTTTATTAACCTATATGCGAAAGGTAAACATTAGTTTGGTTTGTTATCCCACCCTTTTTTACCGAGAAACCAAATTCATGCAGATGTCAACTCTACGGTTTTTATTTTCTTCGGTCAATTTATGAGGAACCCATTTTCCTTCCTTCTGTATTTTTCCCATTGCATGCAATCGAAGTGAAATTGCTTGATGAGTAACTCCTAAATTTTCTGCAAGCTCTTAAGTATATTTTAATGCAACCAACTTCAGCGCCGAGTTTCTACTTGTACACCTAATAATTGTAAATGATGTGTGTTATCTTTGTTTGTGTTTTAATATTTAGAAGATATTTGAAAAATTATTGTGGGAATATTTCTGGCATTTTCGAGAATATTTTGATAGTAGTGTAAGGTAAAATAATCGTTATTTTAAACTGTCAGATGCATAGCTGTAATAATAATCCAGTGAAACTGTGGTACGTATAATCTTCAAACATAAACTCAATTCAAGACCAATCAAATCTCTTTCTGAAAATATGGACTTCACCTCGTCGAATATGCGGTTAAGATTTTTCACATTTTCAAAAACAATTCGCATACCAAAATCTTCAAAAACCTTTTCAGAATTGCGTATAACAAAATTTTAAAATCGTCAAAAGCGAAGCATAAAATAATGAATCGCGTTCAACAGTTCTTAGATTGGGTACAACTATAATTGTGGCAGCATATTGGATGATATAGCCATGTCTACCATACCTTCAGCTCTGGCAATATCTATTTTATTTTAGCAAAATATTCAAGCACATAGAATCACACTTTTCACTATCACATTTCCCACTGCTAGGAGAAAATCCAACTGAATTAATGTAAATTTTCAAGGAAACTTCTTCTTCTTCTTGAAGATGATATACCACGGTTTCAAAGATTGCATGTGACTAAAATTCAAAATCGAAAATGGTTAACGAAATCAAATATCCCTTTGCGATTGTGATGTTATTATTTTAATCAACTGTAACAGAGTTAGGTGGCTAGTTAGGTGTTCCACGACTGACCAGGCGGTGTAACAGGAATTAACGGGCTATGAAATGAAAAGTATGTATATATGTAATAAAGGAGAGTTGCTAAACTCTATTTAATGGTAGAAACTACGTCTAGTTTAAAAATTATACAACGTGAATCAATTTCAACTGGATAATAATACACAAATCAGCTGGAAAAACCATTTTGTAGTTGGAAATTACCCACCCGTTTATAGCGTGCAAAGCCATGAAAATAGTAATTACGCGAGCAAAATTAAGAAATTATGAACGTGTTTTTTTATTAGCGCCCGATAGATTTGTCCGGAGCAGTCAATTTTCTATGTCAAAACTTATATTTAGCGCGCTATTTTTGCATATAATTAATTTATTTAACTCTAAACTAAGATTTTCTATCAACTTTTTAGTTAAAAATCGATAAAAAAATATTTTGCTCTACCTATTTATCGGGAGCCGCTATCGGGAGCGCTATTCATTTCAATGGGAAATTTGAAAAGGCCTTTATTTTGTAAACCCCTGAAACCACTAGAAAATTAATCTTACAAAAAAAATCTAAAACGCAGCAACATGAATTCTTGTTTATAACGCCATGTCAAAATAAATGAAAATTAGTATATTTCGCCGGATAGTACTCGAATAATAAAACACGGCTACCATTTAACATTAGCCGTGTTTTATTATTCGAGCACTATCCGGAGCCGAATGAGAAATTTCGACTGAAACTGCAGCTATTATTCACTGGTGTCGCTATACCATAAAAATGAAAAATAAATGCATGCATCCATAAAACAAACATTTATCATCTGAAATATACTAATTGACATGACGTTATTAACAAGAATTCAGCTGCTGCATTTTCAATATTTATTGTAAGATTATGTTTGTTATAGTTAAAGGGTTGTAACAAATAAAGGCTTTTTCAAATTTCCCGTTGGGTAGAGGCTTTAAATAAATTAATTTACAATCATCTTCCGATGTACACGGTACTTTTTCTACACCATTTCACTATTACAAGGAAAAAACAAAAAAAATATTATATTTTTAATTTTGCATTTGTTATTTTTAATTAATTCTATATATGTTACAAAAAAATAAATGAATTATTAAAACCCGATAATTTAAAAAGTTTATTGTACTTTTTCGATTTACAAGGTTTTTCATACAAAAATCCCACTATCGATTTACACGGTGTTCTGCGGAACCAATCTACCGTGATAATTGGGGGATGGGTGCATATGCAAAAAGTTTAGATTTTCTCATTTTCAGCATCGGGAGTTTATTATAGTTAAGCTAGCAACGAATATAATGTTAGTTTGAAATCACGATAATATTTCGATTTATAAGGCTAACATAACCCTAATACATAAGTATGAACTAGAACCTGACAAAAATTAAAACTTTTAAACTAAAGCTGCTAACTTAGGAGAAACTGAAAAGATATCATTAACAGTGAGAAAATGAAAAATGTTTTACCGAAACCATTTTTTTTTTTATTTTGTTAATTGAAAAGTGAATGAAATATGACATAGTAATTTAATTTTAAAAACTCCACCTGAAATGTTATGTTTCATAATTCTTTGTGGTATTAACTAAAAAGTGACAAGTGATTTTCCAATTGATTTAAATATACATATACATATATATATTTTTTGTAGACTAATATCGAATATAATTTCATATTTGCCAAGTCATTTTTCAAAATAAATTCAATTAAAAGTGAATCGAGAAAGGCTTGAACAATAACACATCTATCCAGACACTATGTAGGTTCAATAAAAAAAATTATTTTCTGTTTGAAATAAGATTATGGCTTGAATATGTTATTATTGGTCATTATATTAGACAGAAACTAAGCTTGAAATTTAATTTATTTTATTAATTGAAACAGACAATCCAATTGATTTTTACGATTCGATTGAATAAAATTTAAATGAACCAAAATCAATTAAAATTATCGACATCAAAGAGAGACAAATTTTCCAATTTCAGAGTTGTTTTTATATAAAGCATTTTTTTAAGTGCTTCAATGGAGTGGTTTGTCTGGTATAGAACGATTACTATTTGGTCACCTTTCTCTCGCCGTCATACAATATGCCAATGTGCGTTTATGAATGCTTAATATTAGACACGTAACAGGGTCAATGTTCAAATTTAATTGTGTGCTGTAGAAAGTATATGTATCATGTTGGTTTAGTAAGGTCAGTTTGATTATACATACAATTTTTGTATACAGGTCTTCTACTGTATTTTACTTCAGTATTTTCACAATTGAATAATACAAAAAATTGAATCCAATCTAATAAATACAATTTTTATTAATATTGATTATATTCTCATTTAAATATGACAGCTGAAATATAATAAAATTATTAATAGTGGACGTACATAGATTGGATTTTCGATTTCGGTATATAGAACTATGTATGTATATAAAAGGCTGCGTTGTTGTATATCATATTGGCTTTTCTTTGCTACTCTATACCACTATTCTTGAGAATTGTGTGCAAAAAAAAATTTCGATGAAATATTATTTAAGACTTAAACATTCTGTCCAATAAATCATAGCAATAGAGATGAGCGAAAATATTTAAATTTTATATTTAAAAATATTTGACATGATACAATATAGTCGACGGATGGGGTGACAAGATGAAAAATTTCGCACTTTTTATTTATTTATGGGCAATAAGCTTCTATATATTACGTAATAAGTATGAAAATCTTTTGCGGTGCCATATTTTATTGGATTGAATTTATTAAATCCGGGACATCTCGCAAATCAAATAATAAAGACAAGTACAATAAATTTAATGTTATTCTAATTTCCCACCGAAAACGATCTATCAAGATTATTTTGACTTACGATATATAGTTTATTTACAACCCACAAACTAATAAAATACAAAAGGTGAGGCAAATATGAAGGTGCATAAATAGCATTAATATAAATTACAATATAGACCACATTCGTTCCTCAATCTCAAGTTATAAAAGACGGAATTCTCCATACATGTAAAACAATATAAGAAACAGTATGTACTACCAAATTAAATTGGATATCAGTGATTTGTTTGTTTGTAAAGTTTGTGTGCTACATAGTTTTTCCAACGACTACCATAGAAAGTAGACTTTGAACACAAATTTTAAATCTTAAAACGACTGTCTTACGATTTTTTGTACTCAAGTGGGACGCAAAATGAAATAGGTTCTCATTGTCATCCACCAGATTGCAACGGCGTCGAGAGATAATAGAATGCAATTATTATGATTTTTGTACTGAAATGTATGTCTACTATTTAAAACTATTTTCAAGTCATATCAACACGAGCAAAATGTAGAAACACTTAGAACATAGTACAGCTTTCGTATGTGCAAAGAAAATTATTAAGATCGTCTGTTTTTATTTCAAGTTTTGGACAATCAGTAAAACTTGGTCATATTCGTCACATTATTATTGAATTTATATTCCGAAAGCAAACTTTTTATGTGGTTGGCAGGAAAGCAATAATTCTATTATTTAAAACAATTTAGAAATGTGCAATGTACTTAAATACACCGCCGCACTATATAGTATAAATACGAGGAAGAACTAATTCAAAGTATTGAAATGATTTCGGGTTATTAAAACCACCATACGCATTTTGATAAAAAAATCTAATATGAATGAGCTCAAAATACTTTGTCGCTCGCACAGCAAGGCGAGTTGACCGATACACCTAAGATACTAAAGACCTCATTACTTTACAAATTTTACGCATTTTATGTCGACGGCACCCGATTGTGACTAACACCCGATTTTCTTTTACCACCAATGCATACAAAGATTTCGAATGCACCACACTTGATTTCTAAAGCGAAAAATTAAACTTACCAGATTTTTGGTAAAACTGTCTTGTATAATCAAAAAACATTATTTCTGCTTAAATTTCAGAAAACAAACCAAGTTAACCCATGTTGAAAATGTATTTTTCAAATCTTTTAATTATTTGCCGTTTTGGTAATGCTAAACTTTTTAACATCAACTTTTTCAACTATTCAACAGATTTTCCTAAATTCCGCAAGAATCTCCCAATTAATGGAAAAAGTTTATAGAGTGTATAGATGTTGAATTTTGGTGATACAAAGTTTTTTATTTATCAAACTGTCACTTGTCATTTCCGGAAAAATTAACTGAACAATTTTTTTAAGGAATAAGTCAAATGGATGATTCCATATTGCTTGTTTGCCGACTTTTTCACAAATGATTATAATACATTTTTTTATTAAAAATATTTATTTAATATAAATAAAAAACATTTAATAACAATTTCATTAAAAACCTTTTCATGAGATAGTTAATTTTTTTTTTAATTTTTATAACTAGAGAGCGGTTTCGGAGTACATACATACTTTTACTCCTTTGTCAATCTATTCTTTAATTAACCAAATTATTATGCAAGTTCGATATATAAATGTTTTAAAGTTTAATTTACAATCGTTGTAGTTTTAATCGTTTTTTTCGTAAAGTTATATACTTTTCAAATTATTTACAAAAAGTGAGAAAGCTCCTATGGAAGCTGCTACTTCCAATGGGCCAGTTTCGATCAAAAATCACTGACATCTCCTAATTTGTGGAAAAGTTGTGGTCGCGGTCGGTCTGGGCTATAGAGAACCAACAACATTTAGTCTGCACAACACCACACACAGCACACACACAGAGATTTTATAAAAACTACTTTTTTTTACTTCAGCGATATAGTAAATCTGCAAAACTCTCAGTCACAATTTTTCCTGATACTCGTAACTTTACAGAATTTTACTAAATAAAAGAAAGTAAAATTATATTGCCGCCATTGGTAAGAATTAATTATTGTATTTTCAACATTTCGTTAACCTCTAAACCTCTAGAACTTTACTGCCACCTACAGTTTAGAAAAAAACTGTCGATATAAATTTAATACGTATCAAGCAGATAGGCATTGGGCGCTTTCAGGGCACCCAACAGTTGGGAACCTGTTGAGTAAAATCGCGGCCAACACTATGAAAATGTTTAGCGCTATGAAATTTTTAAATCAAATTGGCGGTGATTTTACTAATCATGATAGGGGACCTGAAAGCGCCCATTGTTCGCTTTCAGATCCTCTATCATGATTAATAAAATCACCGCTAATTTGATTTAAAAATTTCATAGTGCTAAACATTTTCATGGCGTTGGCCGTGATTTTACGCAACATGTTCCCAACTGTTGGGTGTCCTGAAACACTACAAATGTATAGACGATGTGAGGCTGCTATGTATTTAAAAATAATTTTAGTGGCATTTCATTTGGCCAAGGAATTGAAATTGGTATTCAATTAAATTTTTGGCCAAAAGAAGCAACCAGTGAATTCTCGTGATTTGTTTTTGTAAGTTGGTAGTATTTGAAAACTAAATATTATTTAGTTTTATTATTAAGTATTATTAAAAATGTTTTAACGTAAAAAATCAATATAAAATGCTTGTAAATATATACTCAATTTTGTAGAAAATGTCAAAAAAATCAAATTAAAATATACAAGATGGTAACATTTAGAACAAAAAAATAATATTTTTTAAAACTCTAGTGACAAGCACAGTAACTAAAAAATAGAACTGGAATTTCAGTACCATCAACTCTGTAGGAATTCAACGAATTCCAAATTGGCATAGCATTGTTGTTATAAATTGGCAAATGAAATATCGCTTTTATTTTTAGCAACTACATATTTAATTGTGCATTTCCACACTAGAGTAACTTGTATGCGGTAACTTCTTCGTTTCTTTCCCCGTTACCTATAAAATTTATTTATTTTATAGATAAAGAGTAGTATGGATATGCACAATTGGGTGTGTTTAGATGTGGACTTTTTCAACCAATTTCCCGGCGTTAAAATACCATGTCGTTTAGATAAGGCATCATTCAACTGGATTTTTTTGTCAAAAGCCGTGTTTTTTTATAGCCATTGTTTTTTATTAGCGCCCGATAGGTTTATCCGGAGCAGCCAATTTTCTATGTCAAAACTTATATTTAACGCGCTATTTTTGCATGTAATTAATTTATTTAACTCTAAACTAAGATTCAACTGTTTAGTTAAAAATCGATACACAAATATTTTGCTCTAACTATTTATCAGGAGTGCTATCCATTTCAATGGGAAATTTGAAAAGGCCTTTTTTTAAACCCCTGAAACCATTTGAAACTCAATCTTTACGTTCTCATCTAAATGCATTACAATTTGCAAATATTTGCAAAGGGAAATTTTTGTACCATTTAAAATTTATAAAATAATAATTGAAAAATAGAGATGTTTACTATTAAAATCATTATACGGCTATTTATTAGCACAACATTTCGACATTATTTACAAAATAAGCTTTCAAAACAAACAAGTTGCTTTGTTTGTTGCACAATAAAAAAAAATGACTGTCAATTTTGCTGTGTTTTATGCAGTGTTGAAAATTTCCTTATACAAAATAAGGGAAACTTTCTACTTTTTGTGTAAATGGAAAATGTAAAAAAGGTGTATGCACTAGTGCTTTCGATTGCAAATCACATTGTAATTATTTTATGTGTGCGTTTAAAAATGTATATACCGATACGGAATTTTTTTCAATGTGTACTATAAAAATGAGAAATTTAAAATCGATTGCAATAATTGCAATAAAAATTTAAAGCGCAGCAAGAAGAATTCTTGTATATAACGTCATGTCAAAATAAATATATATATCCCTTTTCCAGCGGAATGTTTTTAGAAAAAAGCATAATAATTTGATAACATATAAATTATATAACATATTAATTATTTTATTATAATTATAGTTATAGTGTTATTTTTCGGGCGAAAACCATTTTAGTGTTATGCACAAATATGTACGTTGGCCCAAAATACATACAAAAATAAATTTTTGACATGATGCTTTTTTCGTACATGCGCAATCGTGATCGTGACACAATAAAAATGTCTCCTTCAAAATAAGCCCAGCACACACAAATGTGTATGTAAGTTACCATAGTTTGTAATGGGAATTTTTTTTTCATGATTCTCTTTCGCAAACGAGTTTTACGTACACAATTGTGATCGCGGGCCGGAAAATTATTATGGGAAAGACCTTTACATTCATTCTATAGTATATACAGAGTTCTATGATTACAAACTACATATATAATTTACATATACATTTGTGTGTGGTGGACTTAAATTGAAGCGAAATTAATTTCTTCTGGCCGGAAAAGGGTTATAGAGGATGCTCCTTATCAAAGAATTTAAAAGTACAGAATGGGTCTCGCCACACTTTAATTCTTTCAGCGTGATTCTTTCCTCGTTTACTTCCCCTTCACCAACAAAAGTAGTGTTGCTTTCGCTAATCCGCTTAGCTCAGCTAAGAAATGTGAAAGCAACAACTTTTGGCTTTAATTTTTTAATGCGTTTTAATTTTTCTGTGTTGGTTCATTTTCTTAATATTTATTTTATTTTTTTTTATTTTATGAAATAGAACAAATTAAATTCGGTATTTTGCAACTAACAAATGCTAAATTATTCTACAAGATAAATTTTTCGAGAAAAATAGAAAAATAACGCCTTGCGGTAAGCACCATGACCATAAAATGATTTTATTTCCCCTAATCCTAAAATTTTTTTTCTTAACATTCTAAAACAAACGGCTTGAATACAATGCAATTGTTGTTGTAATATTTTGATACCAACTCAGCTAAAAGTGTTTTTAGTTTGTTGGTGAAGGGGAAGGAAACGAAGAAAGAATCACGCTGAAAGAATTAAAGTGTGGAACCGCGGAATGAGTGTAAGCAACTGTCAAGCGTCACAAATTCGGAGGATAAAAGAGAAAGCATCGAAATCAACGGGATTACAAAACCAAAAACCAATATAAGAACCCCACGCCAACAACCAAAATTGTGTTCTTAATTTTTTCTGATTTAGAAAAATCAATTTTTTTTGATGTACATCAATTTTAAAAAATGTACATTTTTTCGTAAATTTTTTTTTGATGGAGAAATACCAATATAAAATGAAACGTCAATTTTTGTAGAAACTTCAATTGGTGTGTTAAATTACTAATAAATTAAAGCATGTTTTTTAAATTTAATTGAATTATATTTTAATCGTTCATTAATAAATATATGACGATTATTCGTTCGAAAATGTATACATATAATTTCGAATAGTGGAGTGCACAATTGATGTCGTTTTGACATGCCTTTTCTAAACTTCAAAATCCTATTTTATATCTCCAATACATACATAAAACCACATCAATTTTGATTGTTTGTTCTATTTGAACCAAAAATTTCACATTGATTTGAAAAAGTAAATAAAATTCCACATTAAATTAAGGATAAATTTAAAACAAATCACTAGCTTCTTAACATAATTTTATTTTATGTATATAAACACTTGGTAAACTTACTGATGGTAAGATATTCCTTTCTGTATTTTCTTAGGCGTATTTTGGCATTTTTCACAATACACTTCATTTATAAAAGTCTGTAATTTTTATTATCAAATAATGCACCACTACAAAAGCCACTAACTATTTGATAATGTTTTTAATATTTTAATTAATAATTTTAAAAATTTGTAATTTATAATTTTACGGCGCACAATTAAAACGTCACATCGTACAAAAACAACAAATGGTTTGGCAGGTTCTTATTTTGAGATATGAGTAAGCCATATGCAATTTTTATATAACCATCGTTTTCTACAGAGTTTTAAATTCTTTGCTTCTTATTTACCTGCAAAATAAGATTTACCTGCAAAAATTTGCAGAATAACAGACAATTTTCGCTTATAATGATCAAGGGCGAGGATGTAAATGGGAAAAAGGTGATCAAAGGAAAGATAGATCTCAATGTTGTAGAAGAGGAACTTATAAGAACAGAGGATGGTGTACGAGAAGTCACTGGATAAATTTTACTTAGAGGCATAAGGATAAGTTTTATTTAGAGTTTAGAAGACAATCTAGAAGAAAAAAATCGATATTTGACAAAGGTATATCGATGTATAATGAGTTACCGGAAAATATAAGAAATTGTGGAAGCATAAAGGATTTTAGGGCAGAACTGTTTAAAGAAATTTCATAATTATTAAGTAGATGATGTATATATATTGTACTGTAAACTGGAAAATTAGCGTAAGAGCTATTTGAAAAATAAAATAAGTAAATAAATTAAAAAAATATTCTACATGTAATGCCCCTTAAGCATCTACTTTTTTGTTTTGAGGGAAAAAACATGCTCATCTCATCAACTAGTTCGCAAAATTTTTCAATGTTGTCGCAACACATAACATAAATGAACAACAATGCAATTTTGACATTAACATAACCTAAAACTTTCACGTTGTCTAACAAACAAACCGCACAGAGAAAATAATGAATCAAGAAGATTTAAAAATAATAGTCACACCATGGAAGACAAAGTAAGTATTGCTAAATAGGCTAAAGAAAAGTATTAATGAATTGTTTTTGTAGAGGAGAATTCATTGATGTATACAATAATTTGTTTGCTGATGGTGCCAATTTAGAGAGTAAACGCAAAGCGTTTGAAGCGCTTCTCCTTTGGCGGATACGCCGTTGTGATGCAACACCAGCCAGTGTTTTAAGTACTCTAGAACTACTTAATGTTGAATTAAAACGAAACAATTCTAATTTGGCGGGTGAATTAGAAACAATGTACTCTGCTGCATTTACTAAATTCATTAATAACATGACATCCGTAACACAAGTAAAGCAGTTTAAAACGCTTTATAATTCGGCCAAAGAGTTGGGGCTCGAAACATTTTTAATTGATTTGAGACACTTATGCTCCCATGGTCAAGCAACACCATCAATCGAAGTATTGCTACGATCAGCTGAATACTGCATGAAGTGGTTAAAAGAATTCTACTGGGACCATCAACTCGAGATGTTGGGGAATTTATCGGTGCAAGATTTAAGATCAAAGAAATCGCTGGCATTTGAAAATTATTTAAAAGAACTTTATCGAATTTATGATATAGCGTCGGAGGCCAGTCATAAAGGTTTTCAGTCGGTAGAGGATAAAATATTTTTACATGATGGCACATCATCTCTCGAAATTCTGAGATCACATGCTGAAGAACTGGACACTACAGACATTGAAGAAATTCGTAAGTCAATATTGCAGAATTTTTCGTCTATAATTCGCAAAGAATCCGCTGTACGGGAAAAACACGAAATCGTTTGTAAAATTATATTATTTGAGTCGTGTTATTTTCTAATTTCGCCAAGCATAAAACGTAAATCAAAAATAAATCCTATCGAACTGTATCAATCATTATTCAGAGTGCTGGCATCGGTTGGAATCATAGAAGAAATATTTCATTGTCTAATTAGAGTGCTGGAAAATTTTGAAGAAACTGAGATTAGGCGTAGTGGAGCTATATACTGGGCACATCACATAATTGATGGATTAGCCGTAATGAAAAAGTTTAAGCAATCGATGTTCAAACGAGTTAATCAAAATCCCAAATTTAAAGTTAATAACAAGCTGTTGAATAGAGAGACGCTTCCAAATCATATAATGAAAATTTATGAGGACGTGGGTGCAACATCATCGAATAATTTACTATTTTGCGATACAATCAAACATCCCATTCAGTTGCGGTTAAAGAAGAATTTTTTACGTGCTAGATTGTTAAAAGTTGATGAGATTTCAAAGGGATTTTGTGTACGATGTTTTGGAGAAGTTGAGCCGCCGTTAACCACTGATGAACTTCATTTGCTTCAAAATTTGCTGGATGCGTATTTACCAGAGGCCAACAGAATAGCAAACGGAAAAATGGAGATTGACTTTACGCCAGAGAACAAAACCATAGAAATGTTTGAGAAACAGAAATGGAAAACATCGAATGATATAAATTGGTCTTCAATTGCGTTTGGTGCATCGCCAATTTTGAATAAACGACAATAATTTAAAAGTTATAATTTTGTAGTTTTATGTACAAATAAATATACAACTTTTGGTATTAAACTCATCGTCGTTTCTTGTGTAGAGAATTTTGATTTTGGCGTGCTCTAGGGACGAGCATCCAAACTATTCACATAAACAAATAGAAAATCGCTTATTGCACAAGTGTCAAAATACAGAAATCCAAGAGGAGTTTCGAATACAAAATTACTAATGTAAAAAATAAATAAACATCAAACTATTTAGTAAATTCGGCTTCATTTATTAAAACTAGTCAATAATAATGTCATCACTATTTGTACGTGTTTTGAGGCAGGCACGACAGACGTTTGATAAACGAAATTTGGCTAACTTTAAAATGGATTTTTCGTTACTTAAACAACTAATAGATGAGCTAACGATTGGGGATTTAAACATTAATCCGGCGCTTATAAGCCGCAACTATTTCAGTACTCCTGATAAAGCACCTTGTACTTATATACATATTTTTGAGAATGATAATGTCGCAATGAGCATTTTTATATTGAAAGAGAATTATACAATGCCATTACATGATCATCCAATGATGCATGGAATTCTTCGAGGAATCGGTGGTGATTTAGAAATACAAAGCTATACTGAGGTGTGTGATACTCTTCCAATTAATTATAATATGCGTCGCAAAATTGTTGTTAAGAAAGAGCCAATAAAGCGGGTGACTCCTCATTCGGATAGCGCGATTTTAACACCAACCGTTGGAAATTTTCATGAGATAACTGCCGTGAATGGTCCCGCCGCCTTTTTTGATGTTCTTAGCCCGCCATATGATGCCGATATTCCTACATATGGACCAAGAAATTGTACATTCTACGATAAACAAAAAACTGAAAGTGAGCAGCTACTCAAACTAAACAGGATACCAACCCCAAACAGCTACTATTGTGATCCAGAGCCGTTTAGTTCACCGAAGCTGATAAAAGAAGTGTTTCAGGAAACCAACTGAGCATGCATGCGTTCATTACTTGTTGGTGGTGTATGATAAGCGCTTCAGTTTTATCAAATTTTATTTTTTTATTTTACAAAGATAATTTATTTGTTAATAAATGAGTGATAAGGGGTTACCAGAGGTAGAATAATGGTAAATTTGATTGATAACCGATCGTCTTTTTTCTGTTTGGGAGCTATGTAGCTGTAAATGCTTTACCTATTAGTCTATAGGGATGTTAGTTAAATTAAATTTAAAAAAATCTTCTCTTTATTCGACGTTTGTAATACACAATTCAATTGATCTAAAAATAAAAAACCTTTGAATACACAGATATTTGGTAAGCACGCGGCTCATTCGTCTAAATTGCTATACAGTGTGTGATTGCGGCGTTTGAATTTTTTTATAGGTGGATCCGTTGCATTAACTAAAGTAGGGTTCACTTCGGTTACTGTGCTCTCTTCTTGTTTGGCTTCGGTAGAGAATTGGTTATCATTATTTATAGCTGTTTTATCGATATCGTCCGTTGACCAACAAAGCATTGTTGATCGATCGGAACCACTGCGATCTTCGATCCACTTATTATCACAGTTTTCCAATACACTTTCCACATTCGTATTGGAGTCTTTTTCAGGTGACGGCACATCAAGCCACTTCGGCTTAGGTAAAGAAGATGCTAACGGTGCTATCTTAATTGGACTATCATCTATTGCTAATATTCCTGTCAAGCTGGAATCTAGCTTCGCACTTGTATCGGATTCTATAAAGTCAACGTCGTTCTCCGCCTCTTCATATAATTCTACGATTGACTGATCCACATCACTTTGAATGGAATGATTTAATTCTTCTCCAGCCATTAACATGGCCAGGCTCAAAGGATCGTCTATTCCTAACTTATCGGTCAATAATTTTGTCTGTGGGTTTATGGTCGATTTCGGTTGAGTTTGAAAATTTTTATTATCACTGCTGTTCGAATTATAAGCCTCAACCGTCTTTACAAAATTATTCGGAATCTTTAAACTATTGTCGAATTTCTTAAGTATCGATTCCTTCTCAGCCTCAGTTGGTGTAAAATCTGATCGCTCATCAGATCTCTGATCGGGCATATAGTTTGGAATTTTTTTAACGCTGATTAAATGATTTGTAAGATTTAAAATTGTCAGCCACTCCAAATCATACTCAATTTCCAGCGTTTTATTATTTTCTGCTTCTAAGTCCCCAATGTCAAGAATTTGTAAAAATTGCCGCTTCGGTAGGCATTTATCGAGTGCCAAGAATCTTGTTGGTTCTGCGTTTTCATGATGAACAAGAGCAGAAAATTTACAGTGTAAATGGGCAGCAAACCAATAGGATGGTTGTAGCAGTTTTAATAAATCTTCACAAGGAGCACTTCCAAGTTTATTATTTTCAATTTCATCACGAAAGAATGGTTTAAACCGGAGCAGCTGTTTCGAATCACCAAAATTATATATTCCCCTAGGCCAATCATGTGATAAAAATATATCAATTTTTCCAGAAAGTTGTTTTAGTCTAAATACATCTAGGGCTCTTATATGGTAAACACTTCTCATAGAAGACTGGTCGTAAGGAGCGAATTCGTATCTCCCTCTTAAATAATCGTTTGCTTTAAAAATTCCTGATATACCGCCTATTCGTATTCCATTTACATTTATAACGCCCGCATATCCTAAATAGTATATATTATGTGCCACCCATCCACCATAAGGTAGTTCTTGTAGATAATTTGAAGCTTCGTGATTCCCTCCGATAAAAATCGTAAGCATCGGGGCTTTTTTCTCTCCACTATAATATCTGTCAAAACGCATATTAAACTAATTTTAACAAACAAATACCTATATCCAATCTTACTTATAAAATGTGCACATGTCAAAAAATTTTCGTGGTATGGCCATACATTCCAAATCACTAAGATTCCGAGTCGCTTGAAAGTCCCCGCAGCATATCAGCATATCCACCTTAACGCCTTCTTTTTCTTCAATGTACGAGATCGAATCGTAAATTTTTTCTAGTTCTCCATGGGCACAACCTTCAATCGCAATTTTCATTTTATTTTAAATTTTTGGAATTTATTTAATTGTTTCGTTCTTTATTTTAATCTAATTCAATGATTCCAACAAATGAATATTTGATAAGAGAATATAATATATTTTGTTTACAAATAAAATGGTTGTCAAATTTGACAATGGAATACTGGGCTAGAATTACTGTTGATTGGCTGATACCACACGAGAGTTTTTTGTATTTTGGCATTTTTTTTTCTACCAATGTTTTGTTCTGCTCTCTCTTAAATAAAATTTTAACTAAAATGCAAAGACGTTAATAAGATTATATAGACCGGTAATGACTAAATGTCAAGTGTGTAAATTTCAAAGAAAAAAGAGATAGTCAAAAAATAATCAGTACTGTATTAAGAATTTTTATTAACGAATATGAATGAAGTTAGTTCATATTAATTTTGTCTAATTATCAGCATTCAAGAATTTTACAATATTTTTTTAAACCACAACTGGTTCTTGAATATTATACAAAATAATTAATCGAATTTATACAATAAAATTATTTCGCAAAAGCTATTCAACTATTCCATATAATTCATAAAACCGAAATATTCACTGTTTAACAATTATCAATATAATTAATTAACCCTAGAATCACATTTAACTATAGATATTTTAGTATTAAAATATTTAAAATACTGAAAAAAATAAAATGCGCCATTCCCGTGTTTCCACATACATAGCTGAAAACGTTTTCGGTACGGGACTGGCGGAATCTATTGTGCAATTCATATCATCCACAACAAATAATTTTTGTTTTCGATACATTTTATTTTAATAATGCACAAATTAGAAACACACAAATTTGATCACAAATTGTATTCAACATACAAATTTCATCACAAATTATATAAAATTTTCAAATAATTCTATTTTGAAAGGCAAACAACCAGAAACAAAAGCTTTATGTTGTGGATGATATAGAAATCAAAGACAGAGATATAAATATAATTTTATATACGCATCCCGTCCTCTCTGTCCACGCATGAAATAGACGATTTTATATGGAGAAAAAGCACATTACCGGCTGAGACAACTTAAAACAGATATTTCATCCTATGTAAACGTAAAAATTTAAACTGCGATTTCATTTTTTGTAAATAGCCGCATACAATCAAAAATATTTTGTTTTTTGCGTATACGTATACGCAGTTTATCGAAAAATCACAGATGCAACGATGACATTGGAATTATCAGAAGTTTGTTTTGTTTTCATTTTTTAGTTCAAATGAAAAATCTAATTTGATTGTCTAAGTTACCGGTCTATGTATATAGTATTATGTCTATGCTAAAATGAGTCAAAAATGTCCTTGAAATATTTTTTATTGGCTGGTGCTACACGAGATTTTAATTTCTGGTTTCAAACTAAGTCGTAATAGATTTTTTATTGTTAATTTAAATCTTTATATTAAATGAAAACACCAAATTTTTTTGTATTGTTTTATTCTGTTCTCTCGAAAATAAAATTTAAACAAAAATCTACATCTCAAAAATGCACTTAAATTTTTTTATTTTCATATTTTTCTTGTCTTTTCGGATTCACGAACAAAAATTTTATGTCGCACAATTTTTGTCCGTGAATCCAAAATGACAAAAATAGAAATGAAAAAAAAAAAATTTAAGGGCATTTTTGAGATGTAGATTTTTGTTTAAATTTTATTTTCGAGAGAACAGAATAAAATATTACAAAAAATTAGGTGTTTTCATTTAATATAAAGGTTTAAATTAACAATAAAAAATCTATTACGACTTAGTTTGAAACCAGAAATTAAAATCTCGAGTAGCACCAGCCATTTCATTTATGTTTGAGTTGTGTGGTTGAACAGAAAATTTGTTTCGCAATTAAAACTTATATGATAGGTAAACGGGGAAAGAAACGAAGAAAAATGCGGCATTTTTTTTTTACGTGTGGCATGCTTAGAGGAAAATACTGAAGAGCAGCAACTATTTTTTTCCCATATAAAAATCAATATAATATTTGCTATCTCTTTTGAGTCATGTGGGAACAGGATGGTTATATAAAAAACGCATATGGTGATCTCAGATGTCAAAGAAAAAGATGTCAAAGCTAACGGGACAAGTTGTTGTTGTTGTAAAAAGTGACGCGCTAAATTTTGTGTTCTTAAAAAATCGTGATATTATTAATTAAAAAAAATAAAATATTATAAAACAGTTTGTGTATCGTGTTATTTTGTGTAGTTTGTGAATAAATATTGAAAACTTTGAACATTAAAATATTGCAATGAAATGCTTTGATAAGTGTTGTCAAAATGCGCATCGAAAAATTCGAAAAAAAATGTCTAACCTTTTATAAGTGTTTATATAAAATAAAATGAAAATTGTGTTAAAAGCAAAGTGATTTGTGATAAAATTATTATTAATTTAAGTTATAAATCAAAAAAAAGTTAGAAACGTATTTTGGTTGTTGTTGTTGTGCTTTTTCTTTTTGTAAACATAATAGAATCATATGTTATATTACAGTATCGCATTTTGCTTATTACTACGTTCATATTCTACGTGCTATTTTTTCATAATTATTTTTTATTTTGGAATAATATAAGTACCATTTTTTACCGAAAATAAAAAAAAATAAATCCGAACTAAATTGGAATAAAAATAATTGTGAATTTTTGTAGTTTTTAATTTCGATTGAACAAATTCTAAATACGACCCGTTGATTTATATGCTTTCTCTTTTACCTTCCGAATTTGACTCGTTTGACAGCTACTCTCATGCATTCTATATAAATAATTTAAATTCTTTGGTTGCATGGGCCATTGGGTATCATTTACCGGGTGGGATGTTGTAACGTCACTTGTTTCAATACTATCGAAATCTACATCTCTTTCATCACAAATTAAATTTATTGTTTTTTCATTTTTCAATTACGTTGCTTGTATTGCGATCTCTATCTATTCGAATAAAACAATGTCGTTCTACTCTATAGTATCACATACTTTATCGAAAAAAGAAATTGAGACAAGTAACAAAATTGTTCTAGTAGACTGCGATCGCAATAGAAAAGGATAATTGAAATGCGAAACAGTAATTAAATTTGTTCTAGAAAAAAGAGGCACATATTTCGATAAGTATCGAAAAACGTGATGTTACAAAATCCAACCCCCTGTTTCCGAAGAGTTTAATGGGGCATTTACATGTAAAAAATTGTTTTCTTCTACATATTTTTGCAGGTAAATAAGAAGGGTCCGCTATATAAAAATATTCAATATACCAGAAAGAAATACATGGACCGACCCATCTTCCATGTCAGTATAGGCTGATATGGAGCTTGCAATGTGCAGATGGTCTTAAAATCGGCGCTATAGCCGTGGAATTTGCCGGCTGGCGTAAGAGTAAGGACGAAAATAAGCAAACCGCGAAAGAACAAGGGAGAGCCTTAACCCTAAAGCTCTTAACAAGAGCCTCTGAGTCTCTAATTTTTTTTAACTGTTATTTTTTTAGTTAAAGTTATGTTTTTTAATAAATGAATTAGTTTTTTAAAATAATTAAATGTTTATTTTCAATAAAATTAAAAATATACAAACAGTTCCATGTCAGAGACTGAGAGGCTCTTGTTGAAGATATGTTATAAAATTATGTTAAGAGCTTTAAGGTTAGACAGGCCCTAAATCAGATTGCAAGGATTAAAAAATAATAATAATAACTCGGTTTCAATTCAAAGTTAACTCTACCGTAGTCAGACACAAACTAGATAATCATGAATTCTTGATTATCGCGATATTTTCCGGTCTGTCAACTCACGATTTTCATCAAAACAGGATTCTTACGTTTATAGAACAAGATTATTACAATCGGGTAGTAGGAAGAAGATAAATGTGAATTATAAGAAAAAATCAGTAGGATTGTATGAGGCTGGGGAACATGTCATTTTCATTGAACGTATACCGAAAAATTATTAGATTGTAAATTAAATTGATTCGATCCGAATTAAATCTCTATATTACTTTTTCAACCCAAAAAAAAATTAGGTCAATTTAAGCCCAAACCACACAAATGTGAGTAAAAAACCATACTATGTAATGGTGTTTTTAAAACAAATTTCGCTTGAATTGAAGCACAACCAACACAATTGTGTGTGTAGTTATATCCCTTTCGAGTTCAAAAAATTTTTTTTTTTGCTTTATGTTAAGTTCACCATACACAAATGTGTATGTAAATAATGACAGGTTGTAATGTCTTCCGTATTTTAAAGGATCTTAATTAAATCGGAATTATTTTTGAAAAAAACATAAAAATTTGATAACAAATTAATTATATAACATATTAATGATTAGTTTTTGATAACATATTAATTATTTTATCATTATTATATGTAGTTACTGTTATTTTTCGGACGAAAACAAAATTAAATGGTATACACAATTGTGTATGCTGGTCTTCAATTATCACCTAATTCTATGTGTGACATATTCGGTTGTCGTTTACATACACATTTGTGTATGCGGGTCAGGAAAGGGATATTGTTTTTTTCGGACGAAAATAAGTTTGAAAAGAATGCACAAATGTGTAAGTTGGTTCAAAAAACATACAAAAATAAAATTTTTGACATGGTTCTTTTGCCCTACCCACACAATTGTGTTACCGGGCAGCAAAAGGGATATACGTAGTAATAGACAGACTCTATTTTTGTATGGAAAAATTTCAACTCATTTTTTTTAACTTTCTTCATGAAATGGTAGGAAAATTGTTAGTAGGGTAACCAAAATTCGTTATTTTTAAGCTATGTCACACGAAACTGATACAAAACAAATCTAATAAAACATCAAAAAAAAGCGAACCAGAAAGAGAAAGAAAATTATTTTTCTCCAAAACCGATATTTTTGTCCATGATAATTTGTAGTACGGAATTTAGTGCGAAATTGGAGCTGTTTTACGACTGGGACAGTGGAAAAATTACATATGGGACATTGGAAAAATTGCATACTGGGTGGACGTACATATCCATTTTTTTGTAGGAAGGGACATGTTTAGCGGGTAGCACGAAACCCATGTTGGTTCGGTGCCCGAATTAACTGTCAAAAAAATTATTTTGTGATTTTTGTTTGATCATCATACTGATTGTGTTTTTCTCCAATTTATTTTAAAATAAAATTTATTCAAACTCACTTAAAACATAAAAATGAATGAAATAAGATTCCCCGATTATCAAATTCCCGGTGTCGCTCAACACCATAGTTTTAACCCATATGAAAGTAATGGAGGGTATGTTATACAAATTATAGCAATTTTTCGATTTTGAGGTTAGTTTTAATGACTTGAATTTTTTCTGTTTTCACAGAACCGTTGCGGCCATCGCTGGGGACGATTTTGTTGTTATAGCGAGTGATACTCGATTAAGTTCTGGATTTAGTATACACGCACGGGATCAAAACAAAATATTCCAAGTGACTCACAACACTGTTTTGGCCACATCCGGTTGTTGGCCAGATTCAATCGGTTACTTGAATGCATTGAATTTGCGTCTTAAGCATTACAAGAATGTTCATAATACGACAATGTCAACCGAAGCCATTGCTCAATTAACATCAATTTTAATGTATAATCGTCGTTTTTTCCCCTACTATGTGAGCAACATGGTTGCTGGAATTGATACAGAAGGCAAAGGAGCGGTTTACAGTTATGATCCGATTGGGCATTGCGAAAGAGCTGTCCATCGCGCAACCGGAAGTTCAGGGCATCTATTGCAACCACTTCTAGATAATCAAGTCGATTTTAAAAATCAATCATCCGTGGTTCAACAACCCAAGATGACTAAAGAGCGGGCATTTGATATACTCAAGGATATATTCGTTTCGGCCGCCGAACGCGACATTCATACCGGTGATTCCGTTGAAATCTATGTTATCGATGGCACAGCATCAGATCCTAATGCTAGAGTCCAAATGATGGAGAAGATTAAGCTTCGCCAGGATTAAAACAGCTATGAATTTTATAACTCATATTTTCAATTGATATTGTAATTAGTGGAGTCACTAATTACAATATCATCAATTGAAAATACGACAAGAAATATTCGGTTTATTAGGTAATTTCTTTAAAGGGGTATCAATACCATTTTTTTGTGTTATATTTTCAATTGAAATTACTTATAATATGTATATACATATTATTAAATTTCACAATAAAAACAAAAATACAGCATTTCATTTTTTTCATTGACGTCCAAAATCTGCGGATATTTTAGCGCTGTAGTATTCCTTTCGAGGCTTCCATCATTTTAAATCCGTAGGTGCTAATTGTATAAGCTCAATCACCAACCAGATAATCTGGGTAATCTCCCAGTATTTCCAAAACAAGCAATCGCAAAATAGAATCTATTGTGAATAAATGAATAAATCATGTGTATAATATGTTGTGGAACAAAGGAAGCAAGCTTCCTAATCAAATAAATAAATGGACTGACTAAAACTCAACGTATGAATGTGTTCATTCAGGACATGTGCTTATCAAGTAAAACTCCAAGATATTTGAGTTTATCAACTCCCTCGCAATACCATTTGAAACTCAAAAGGGTTGGAATTCACAATGAGGCAGGAATGGGGATTGAAAGATAATAAATTTGGTTTTGTTGAGGTTTACAGATATTTTATTTAAATTGAAATATTCTATAAGTATAGTAACGTCGTTTTCCATGTTAATCATGGCTTGGAAGCCTTTTTTGCATTCCCGTTAATAACTTTGTATGGTCATTTCCAATTGCAAATCTTCTATTTGTGGTCACTTGTAAAAGTTTACAGCCGTCCAACCCAGTTTATTTCTGGCTGATGGCCCAATTGTCCACCATTCTTCTCATTGAGCTGTTATTTGACATCTTGTTACTTTTTCTTTCAATCCTGTACTGATCCTTTGCATCTTTCTATAATCTGTTTGCAGGACGTCATGTTATCAACCTTTTTAATTTGCTGTTGAGTTGTTTACAACGCAGCTGATCAGATTTAGCGGCTCCTGAGGATTTTGCATGTCTTTGGCTATTAACTTTTTATTTAATACTTATTAAATTTAACTTTCTTTCTATCGGCTGCCTCTGGTACTAACTGCTGATATATTTATTAATTATCACTGATTATAATTGAGATGTATTCGCCGCCTTTTAGAACGTTTTTGTAAAATATATTTTCTAATCAATATCGATGGTATATCCTGCAGTTTTATCTCTGATCACTTTGAAAAATGAAAAAATGCAAAGGCCTTAAATATCTTTATGCTCGCTGCCGATGTAACAAAAAACATGCTGTTGCACATATCCTTTGTTGAGAATTGAACTAACGACCGTTCAACCAGTAAAACAACAGGCACATAACATAGCTGGATGGATAGCTACGCTGATGGTTAGCTCAGATCAAATGTATAATTTTTATTTAAGAATAATTAATTAATTTTGAAGATTTTTGTGCTTTCCGTATAGATGTAAAATAAAATTAAAAACTTTTCATTTTCTTCTATATATTAACATTTAATGTTTTTCATCAAATTTTCTTCTTAAATTTTACAATTCGCGAAAATCAAAACACAAAAATTTTGTGATCTAAACAAAAATATTTTCTTTTATAAATGTACAATAATTAAATTTGATTGGTATATGGTAGTTTGAATTGAACGGTCCACAAAATTATTTAGAAAAATATTTATGAAATTTAAAAAAAATGGAAAGGATTTCTAAACCTCCATTCCCTATTATGTGTGTGTGTAATGCTTGTAGACCATTTTAAAATTTCTAGCCCCCTGGAGATTCAATTCTTACTTAGCAACAGGAGGCTGTAGAGTTGTTCCGCGTTCCTTACCACGTAATTTTAATCCAATTGCTTTTTCGATTTTTCCCAAAATTACGTTGTTTGGAATACCACGTCCGGCTTCGTAATCATTTACGATTTGTTGCTTTTCGCAGATTTTCTACAATGTAAAAGAAAAATTTATACATTTCAAAAAGTTTTACAGTTTCTCACTTTTTAATTTATGCATGCCCCGGTTTCACAATTTTTTATTCGTACCACCATGATTAATACCTAAACAAAATTACAATTAAAAAGAGCCGAACATCATTAGTAACACGGAATAGAATAAAATTTGAAACTTTGCTAGCTTAAACAGAGCTCGTTCCAAATTAAAAGCGATCGCGTCCTAATGATACGCGCCACGCGGATTGAAAAAACCAAACACAAATTACTCTCTTCTATTTTAAATTCATCCTCAGTTTTAGATTTGAGTATTGCGCCGATTTTAATTTAATATACAAAACAACAATTATTTACAACGCAAAGAAAAAATTGGAGATAAGACAGAAAAATTATCAGATCGGCCTTTCCGATTTGCGTATCATTGTGAAGCACTTGGCTTAAGAGATTGACCACGCCTACCTAGCTAATTCTATAATTTCTGGTGAATTGAAGAATCTTATAATATATTTTTGCTAAGAGTAAAATCTTGTATGACAATATTTTCTCCTTTAATATTTAGAGTCAAGACATTTTTCAATGTTTAAAGTATAATCTTGAAAAAAGCGTATTGTATCTTTCTGAATTAAGTCCAGGCATTGTCAAGAGTTTGCCACGTTCTGAAGTAACATATAAGAGCGTGTTTCAATTGGTTTAAATGCCGCATAAAAAGTTAAAAATTGTGGTGAATAAAAATGTCAAACTTTTTATCCGCTTCAAGAGCTGATAAAATTTTTATATAGAAAATATTTGGCTGACAAAAATATTTTTTTGTAAACAAAAAATTTCCATGTAAAAATTTTGAGAAAAATTGCAATGATATACTATATAATATGTAAACTAATATATATTTAAAAAATATTTATTTTACATGTTTTTATATTTAAATTTGCTATATATGTTCACAATCACACATAAAATACGCAACCAGGTTATTGTCAAAATTTTTAACCAGTTGAAACAGATAAAAAGTTAAAAAAAAATTACCACGAATAAATGTTTAACTTTTTATGCGACATTTAAACCAATTGAAACACGAGCTAATTAATAATAAGTGAGTGGCATAGTTTCCTACAGTTCAGTAAAGAAATTGCCAGATTTTACTTCATGTGTCGAGAATCGATTTATGATTAAAAAAAAAAAAAAAAAAATCTTAGAAATTTATACTCTTGAATTCTTATTTTGAAAATTTAAAAAATTAGAAAATATTGAACATCGTGCTGTGGTTCAAAATTACTGTCAGGTGGTACTCGTCACACCTTACAGTAATTTCGAATCCCAAGATTCTGTTTTTAAAATCACAGCACGATGTTCAATAATTTCTACTTCATCGAAATTTTCAAAATATGTGTTCATTAAATTACCCACAGAAAATAAGTGAAACAATTGTTTTTCATGAATTATTCTTTTGTCGGTAGACTAAATGGACTATTCCCCTATAGGCGACTATTCGAGTGCGATTTTTTGTGCAAATATTTAGAATCTCACTTTTCCACCAAAAAAATTACGCAATAAAACATAAAATATTTTCAATTTGAAGCAAAATATTGGCAGACGACCAACCTAATCATAAAAAAAAAATTATGAGCTGCTTGTGTCCAATAAATCGATGGAAGTGTTTCTAAATATCCGCACAAAAATTCGCACTCGAATAGTCTGCTTGGAGCAGGAGGCGAATCATGTAAGCATTACGAGTTACGACAAATTACGTCAAAAGGCCTTTTTATTTAAAGCATTTTGAGTTGTCGTAATTTCGACGTTTTGTTGTTGTTTTAGTCGTACACATTTATAAATTCGAGACAAAAGTCGTACTATCTATTTTTTTCTTGTTTTCATTGACAATTTGTCAAAATAAGTTTGAGCCGAAACTCATAAGTCGAACTCGTAATGCTTACATAATTCGCCCCCTGGGCTTTCGAGTACGACTTACGAGTTTCGACTCAAACTAATTTTGACAAATTATCAATGAAAACAAGAAAAAATAGATAGTACGACTTAAGTCTCGAATTTATAAATGTGTACGACTAAAACAACAACAAAAAATCGAAACTACGACAACTCAAAATGCTTTAAATAAAAAGGCCTTTTAACGTAATTTGTCGTAACTCGTAATGCTTACATAATTCGCCTCCTGATAAAAAGTTTGACATTTTTATGCACCTCAATTTTTAACTAAGCGCGCGGTAGTATTTCAACCAATTGAAACACACAGATGCCGCTTTGATATGTTTATCCTTGCGACTGCTATCACTTCAAACGAAAATTTCCGTCACTTGCAGTAGTCAGTAAGTATTTTGCCTAAAAAAATATTCATACTTAAGGTAGTTATAAGATTTAAAATGGTTCACTGCGTGTTTTGTACACAATTTAGTAAATTTTGTTTATATCCCATTACCGGCCTACCCACACAATTGCATGGGCAAGGCAAACGAATCCTTGTTAAAAATATTTGTATGTGTTTTGAACCAAATTTTACATTTGTGTATTCCTTTTAAACTTATTTTCCTCCGAAAAAACACTAACGATACACACAATTGTGTTGGTTGTACTTCAAATGAAGCGAAATTTTTTATCAACAACGCCATTACATAAATACATACTTTGTTTTATACTCACACATTTGTGTGGTTTGGACTTTATTTGAGCCAATTTTTTTCTTGGTCCGAAAAGGGATATATTAGTAAGCAAGATCAAGTCACGCCGCATGAAGTGATATGACTAAGGGAATAGGGGTGTAAATAGAGGTATAATTTTAAACATTTTATAAAAAGCAAAATAAAAAATTTCTATTACCGTTATTTAATATAGATTTACCGAACTTATAAAACACCCCTCGTACATACGAGAATAAAGATACTTGAAGCGTTAAAATATAAATGAAATTCGTTTTAGGCCACCTTTCACATTTCTTCAGAGCCTCTTTGGCTTGAGGATCCACGGTCGTGGAGTGAAGAAAATTTGGTTTTAATCCGTAAGAACCTAGCTTAGAGGATACGACTTGTAAGCTTGTATTCGTTCTTACTTAAATGTTTAGAGTGCCTATGCAAATGTGTAAATGAATATGAGATTCTAATTTCCCGTTAAAAGGTAGATTTTCTTCTACTGTTCTCGATCCCAAAACTCTGAGAAATGAATATCCAATAAAACTTTCCTAGCTGTTCCTTCAGCTTCTTTAGATTGTGATTTTATGATCACCGCATAAAGCTGTTTTGCGTTTATTACCGTTTCTCCAACGGCTTTCTACTTGTTCATAAGATCTCCATTTTGATGTTTTCCCCTTCCGTTTCCCGTTTTTACTTTCTTGTATGGTGTTATTGAGATATCTGTTCAACACACTGCTTCACAAAGGCGTTCCAAGTTCTTTTGAATTTACTAAGAGAACAGTTCCTTTTATATGAGCTGATTATTGAATTTTCAAGCACATCTACTATCTTTTGCAACTCCCTCGCGCGTTTTAATCTTTAATGTTGAGGGTAAAAATGACTGAGTTTGAATTTATAAATCACCTGGTTTGTTGTGAGTTGCAGGTAGGAAATAGAATTTTAAGCTTAGCTTCGAACTAAACTTTGCGCGAAGATTATACGTCAATAAAAATTGCTGAGCAGACTTTTCCCTCGCTAGTGCTTTCTCAATATAGGTTTATTGTGGACAATTGTTATTTATTGAATGTTGGTTGCGAAAATTTAATTGAAGATTTACGTTTCAATTGTCCCTTCGATTGTACAATTTAAATTTTTTAAAACCATTTCCAAAGGTTTAGATTTTCATAATCATGATTTATGCTTTTAATGTTCGATTTTGAATTTTTTATATGGGTAGCAACTTTTCGCCCCTCTTTTAATCCCTTAGTAATTAATTTTGAAAAATCACAGACACATTGCTAACTGGTTTTAATTCCTAATTATTATTTATGAATAACTGGTGAAACGCGTTTCTGTTATTTTGCACCTCATTTTAGTTTAAGAACGGTACCCTAGACTGCGTTCGAAGGTGAATACCATATATTTGATGCCCATTCTCTACTTTTATTTAAGTTAAAAAGTTCAATCGTGCATGGAAAATGTAGGAGCCTTTATCGTGTGCAGCGGTTCACTAGTGTAGAGTATGGATATTTGGTCTGTGCAAAGAAAAATATTTAGAGTATCTGAAAAATCTAAAAAAATTAAATTAAATCTGGGATATAAAACAGTTAGGTCTATCTAAAAGACGAAACCAGGGGAAACAAGTAAGTTGTACCTAAACTGTTTTGACTTTTAAATTTAAAGTTTCGATCTTTAAAATGATAGGGACATCTACCAAAACTAAACAAAAGGTTCCTAAAACGCTAAAGTTCTAGACGTCGGTGACACCAAAGCAAAACTGTCTAAACTTAAGCGTTTAAGTTTTGAGTAATGTTAGGTATTCAATATTCCCAATCGCTCAACAATTAAGAAGCATTCGAAACATTAAATTTCTAATTAAGATTGATCGAAAGTGTTAAAAATGTTATGATTAAGAATTCAGTATTTTGCAGTAGTTCAGAATGACATACAACTCACAGAGTGTGAACATATTCTGTTCGTAGAAATAGTGAATTTTATATGTTATGTACGTTTGGCTATGAAATGTAACCAGATTTATGAATGAAAAATTGATATAGGTATGTTCGCAAAATAGAAAATTGTGAAATTTAAAATCGGTGATAGAAGTAAATGATTAGTTTTGGAAAAGCTACGTTTTTTCATATGTTCAAAACAATTGCCATAAAAAGTGTTCATATTCAGTGGTTTTTATGCATTCGAGAAACAAATTTATATCGATGTGTTCCGTGGAACACCGATTTTTGCTATACGTACTGTCGCAAGGTCTTTTTGACTCAATCCTTTTGCCATTCTGCCCTGTTGAATCAATTTACCAACATCCAGGGGGATTTTATCATGCTTCAATTCTTCAGTCTCTCGATCCAATTTTGCTGTATTTTTTGTTGCAACATGTTGTTTATTCGTACCGGCCCCATCTACAATTTCACAATAACACAGAATGATTTAATTACGTCACTTTGCATGAACAACCAAATAAAAATGTCGATCCGGAGGATTTGTTTTACTAATCGCATACACTTACATTTTTGTTGAGTATCAATTGCAGCACCCTGACGGCGAGCAGCATTCACGGCAGACTCTGACTTCATTGTGGAGGCTTTTGGGGCCTTCTTTCTTAACACAGTTACAGTATCCCAATCAGACATTGTAAATTATGTATTTTATATCAATAATTCAATTTCACAATATTTAATAATATTTAAAGTTTCCAATTTCTGGAGATCTCTTTATAAAATGTGTTTGATGAGAAAATTTTTTTTTATATTGACAAATAATCACAAAAGGTGTACGAATTCAATCAGGTCGAAAATGGTGGATCTGCTGCTGAGTCGACTGTTTATTCAGCAATTAATCTGTCGGAAATATAAAAAATTACATCGAGATTTGGTTTGTCCGATGGAAAATGTTAAAAAGCTTCGTGATCGCGACTTGTATGTGCAAACCTTTGGTTACAAAATGACAAGCGCGCGTTTCCAGTTTTAAATTTTTTTCGGTCAGAGCACACTTTTCTAAAGACACGTGAAAATGCAAAACAAAACTTCATTATCGACTCTATATGACAATTAACAAAACAAAAAAAAATTTTGTTGTCTGTTTTCACAATCAGAAGAAAAAAAATAGCAATGTCTGAAACAGAATCGGCTGATAAAGATTTGGTTAATGCAACTGAAAATTTGACTATCGATACGAATCATCCAGAACCAGCAAATAATGCATCAAGCAAAAGTAAGTACGTTTCCATCCTTTAAAAAATCGAGTGACTAATCGAACTATAATTTTTCTGATTTTCCACAGTAAACATTTTACTAAACGCAACTGGAAACGTTCCTATAATGCGCCAAAGGAAATGGGCAGTCGAACAAAATAAAACAATTAGTGAAATAATTAAATTTGTTCACAATTATTTAAAACTGGACTCCGAAGATAAATTGGTAAATTGTATGTTAATTCGTAATAAACCCCAATATAATTGATTTTATTGCAGTTTCTTTACGTAAATCAAACCTTTGCCCCATCTCCAGATCAATTGGTAAAAAATTTATTTGAATGCTATGGAACCAATGGTCGTTTAATTCTATACTATTGCCGAAGTCAGGCTTGGGGATAGAAACCGGGCACATCCAATAAATTACATTGAATAAAATATTTATAACACCTACATTAAGACGAGATATTGTAATACTGTTGTAATATGATTTTTAAATTGCTTAAATAAACCAAACCATTTGAAAGAATTTAGTCAAAATCTATACACTTTTATTTCCTTCTTAATTCTTCTATTACAACATAAAAGGTAAATCGGGAGCCCTCTCACTAATCACCTTGAAGTGATTGAAGATGCTCTGCTGCTTCCTTCGCTTGTCTATGATATTTAGCGACTGCTGGACGATAATAGTAAGCTTGATAATCACTCCTTTCAGACATTTTCTGTTTAATTTGTTCCTCAAGGCGTCTCATTTGGGCTTTCTCATTTTCTACGTAGAGGTAGTGGCATAATTTCTCATACTCTTGTTGAGGCGATGGATAGCAGTATCTAGCCAAGAATCGAGAAATTGGATGCTAAAATAAAATCATTTAATGTTAACGAACAATACTAGATCTGAATCACATTGATTTTATTACTCTATGATATTCCCAATGTTTTGGTGTATAACCATCCGGAATTTCGCTTAAGGTCGCTGGGCCAATAAATACATTAATATAGAAAACCAATCCTAAAATTGGTAAAACTCCAAGCATTGTATAAAAATGCAACATATCCTTAAATTTATGCCATTGAAACCGGGATGGTGTAATGTAAAATGTTTTTGGGCCGTGGCCCCCGCTCATGTTTCTGATTTGAATCGCTGGAGGAATTGTAAATAGTTTTGGCATTTGATTGCATAACGAACCATATAGAAAATTAGGAAATATAGAAAATGCTGTTAATTAATATTTAATTCGATAAATTGCAAGTATATTACCATTTTGACTAATTTTCGAGGGCGTTGAGCTTAACAAACCACTTCGAATTGCGCTGGATGTTATTAAAGAACGTGATAAACTACTCCACACGACCATTTTTCACAATTAGATTTGGGTTTGACACTTTTTAAATTTTATTTTTCATTTGAATTGTAAAGACATTTACATCCGACTCTAATTTATTGACAGTAAAATAAATTGGGTAAAGCGTCCATTACACAATCAATATTAATGTCGTTACTTCCCAATCAATATTAATGCCACTAGCTAAATGTAAGCAACATAACCATTGTTTAAAAACATTTACAGATCTCTCACATCACAATAGAAAAAATGTTTGCCCTTACCTTTTGGCTTAAACTTTTATCTTAAGAGTATCTTTCACAATGAGTGAAAAAAAATTAAACCATCAACCTCGTTTTTTATCTTCATACTAATGATATTTTAAAAATTGTATTTATATTATTAATTATAATTTTAAGATATATTAAACCGATAAATTAGTTCTTATTTGCTTTTTAACCTGTTTTGTCTGGAAAATGACAACAAAAACCCTTATTTTGAAATGTAGTTAGCTTCATTACTTATTTTCTAAAACAAAAGTTTAGATTATTATCGTCTATTATGTTAAGACGATTAAGGCGGTGATACATAAAGGTGATAAAAGACAATCTAGAAGTAAAAAATCGATATTTGACAAAGGTATATCGATGTATAATGAGTTACCGGAAAATATAAGAAATTGTAGAAGCATAAAGGATTTTAGGGCAGAACTGTTAAAAGAAATTTCATAATTATTAAGTAGATGATGTATATATATATTGTACTGTAAACTGGAAAATTAGCTTAAGAGCTATTTGAAAAATAAAATAAATAAATAAATACATGTACAGTTTTTGCCTTTAAGGCAAAACAATTTACCTTATATAAAATTGAGAAATGTTCAATTTAAAATTTTTGCCTATAAGGCGATTCAAGATGGCCAACTTTTAACCAATCAGCGCGCATAGTTTTTATGCTTTAAAGGCAAAATCTGTACATGTATCACCGCCTTTATCCATAAGGTCAGTTATTTAATCCAGAAAAGATTAAAGTGCCTTTTCGGTGTTCTTGTTTTGTTTGAACCCGTATTGCGATCCGGAGAGTAAGTTATTGACATTTAAAAAACTGACATTTATATTCAAGAGGTAGTCTGCTTTATTTATTTATTTCTACTATTTTGTAAGTACGTATGATTTCAGATTAAAACCGAACATTCAGTTTAAAAAAAAAAATTAAATTAGGTCGTGTTTCAATTGGTTTAAATACCGCATAAAAAGTTAAAAAGTTAAAAATTTATTTGTGGTAATTTTTTTTTAACTTTTTAACTTTTTATCTGTTTCAACTGGTTAAAAATTTTGACAATAACATGGTTGCTTATTTTATGTGTAATTGCGAACATATATAGCAAATTTAAATATGAAAACATGTAAAATAAATACTTTTTAAATATATATTAGTCAATTATGGTCAGTTTACATATATGTATATATAATTGCAATTTTTCTCAAAATTGTTACATAGAAAATTTTTGTAAACAAACAAATATTTTTGCCAGCCAAATGTTTTCTATATAAAAATTTTATCAGCTCTTGAAGCGGATAAAAAGTTTGACATTTTTATTCACCACAATTTTTAACTTTTTAACTTTTTATGCGGCATTTAAACCAATTAAAACACGCTCTTAAAAATAAAAATTTAAAAAGGCACACTTTAATTCTTTTGGGCGCCACACTTTAATTCTTTCGTTGCGATTCTGTGATTTCAAAAAATCAATCGACGTTCACATTTGATTTCTTTGCGCATTTGTAGGGGGTACCAATAAATTCGTTCGGATTGTTTTGTTTGCTTATACAAACAACAATTTACATATTAAAAATAAAAATAATTAATAAAAATAAAAATAATTAATTTAAAACTGTAATATTTAATTAATGTATTTTATTTTAAATTATATATTAAATTAAATATAAATTATATTTTAAATTAATCATTTTTATTTCTATTTTTTATTATAAGCAAACAAAACAATCCTAACGATTTTTGTGGTACACCTTTTTTTTTTTTACTATAGCCTTTCTTTTTTTATGTATGTGCGTAAAATTATGTTTTTTGATTTGTTCGTATAGTAAAAAACATTTATTATTTGCTGCGAAAATAGCTTCCTTTTTTTTTTTTTTTTCGTTTGCTTAGGTCGACTAGCACTTATAGCTGTATATGACCAGACAAATGTATTTATTAATTATATATTTTATGTGTATCCAGTCGTAACTTTTTCGTTACCACCGGGAATCGAACCCGAGACCCTCTATACACACAGCAAGCGTTCTACCCACTGTGTTACAGAGGGCGACAAAACTTCCTTGGTTGAAAAGATATATTTTTTGCACTCGAAGCAAACATTAAACTAAAATTAACCCAAAAACGACAAATAAACAAGATTTCCTTGAAATATTTATCTACGTAATAGTGCGAAAAAATCAGTGAATCAAAAAAAAAATTGACGAAAAAAGAATCAACAATTTCCCCGCCAAAAAAAAATAGTTTGTGGGGGAAGGGGAAAGAAACGAACAAAGAATCACGCTGAAAGAATTAAAGTGTGGAACCGTGGATTGGGTGATGCCACATGGGGTATCACAAAAACCGTATTTTTCTTCGTTTCTTTCCCCGTTTACCTATGATACGGGTTTTAACTGCGACTTAAACAAATTTTCGGTGCAACCACACGAACACAAACATAAATTAAATAAAAAAATATTTCAAGGCCATTTTTGACTTGTACATTTTGGTTTAAAAAAAATCCATTCTGTTTCTGTTTTAATAGACGTATTAAAATTATAAGGATAATTTGTAATTTTGTGCGACGTATTTTCAAAATATCTTGTGTTAGTACGTGTTTGTGTGTTGTGTATGTTGTGTTTATGTGCGAAATTATATAATTTCTTATAATTTTAATGATTGATATTGATATTGAGTGATAATTAAATTAATAAAATTGAGATATGGGAGACACTATATTGAAAATTTGAATACTTTGTTTTATATTTTTTTATTATACCGATGCTAACAAGCTGAAATGATAAACCTGACATTTGTGATAAACAACTTTTTCTCTTTCTTTACACCAATACCACAGAATATAGAATACAAACAGATTTATTAACCCGATTTTTCTATGGAAAAATTTCGACCGTTTTTTACCCTTGATTTGTATAGAAAAGAGTAGAATATAGTGGTGAAAAAATTGTGCACTGAACTTTTTTACATTCAATAAGGGTAGAGTAGCGTATATATGTATATACTTATTTTATAATATGTATATGCCAATACTAATGCATAAAAGTCAGGTAAATTTAATTCATGTTCTTTTACACAAAAACTGGTGAACTTTTTTCCCCAAAGTTCAACGAATTCGCCATTAGTTTGTATTTATTTAATTCACTTGAAAACAGCTTAAAACGGCAATACGGGAAATAGATAAAGTTTGAAGAGATAATTTTCTACTCAGCTCTTCTCCGGATAGGGAATTAAAAACAGTTAGGACCTTACAACAAATAAAATATTTGGAAAAATGGGCGAATGTGGGATTTGTTTTAGATTTTGTCAGTTACTCGCGCAGCGGCTTTTTGGACAACAGCCATTTTCGGATATTTTTATTTCGGCCAGCTAACCATTCGAATACGAAGATATCACTCTAAAAACATCAACAACAAAAAAGTAGAAAAAACATTAGTTGAGTGACAGCTTTTACGCGAACATCTTATAAAAATTGTGCATAAAATCATTATTTATAGCATAGTATATTTACATTTATTTAAAAACCATTATTATGAAGCTTGTTATGACGTAAAACATCTGTAGAAGATAATCGAGCAAACGAAAATTAATTTTTCTTATGCGAGTATAAATAATTTAGCTAGAGTTGATAAAATAATTGTGTTTGATTTGTGCAAAAATAAAAAATAACAGTGTCAATAATGCGACAGTTTTTTAGTGTCGTAAAAACCTGTTTTGTATTTTTCACTAATAATTATTAAAGTTACACAAGACTATACGTAATAAGTTGGTTTTGCCTTAAAAAAATTTATTGTGTTCGAAATTTTTGGTTTTGTGTTTGGGGAGAGTTAGCGGGACTAAAAAATGGATAAAGCAATTGGACACCTAAAAAATGTACCTCAAAGAATTCCAGGTACGTACGCAATGTTTGTAGAGCATATGATTTTCACGTTAATTTATGTATTTTGTTAGAGGAAAAAAGGATTAAATATTTAATCAAATCGGCCTTTTCACCTTTCGTTCTTTATCCTAAAACCCCAATAATAAATTTGTGTAACTTTAATGGGGCGAGGTTATTTAATTTCATTTGAAATTTTTACGATTCTACTCAACCTTATGAATAAATAAATAAGTATGTATTGCAAGACTAACGTTGTATATTACATAGGAACTTTCAATTTTTGGGTAAATTTATTCAAATAGGGCTCGCATTTGCGAATTGAGATTCATTTCTTTTTAAAAGAAAATACTGGATCAGCCAGCAGATTCCAAAATGTTTATAATTATTTTTTTTTATTATTATTTCTCTGTTCTATAAATAACAATTTTCATCTTGTTATCATCATCATGGCACGATAAAAATATATGTCGAAAACAACATTATAAATTTTATTCAACTTTACTCACTAATTTGTTTACTCTTCTGTAATGAAATTCAAAATGAATACTAATTTTCATTCGTCTAATCTTTATAATTAGCATCGCAATCTAAAAACATATGTGTAACAGAAGTAAGATGTACTCTATTCGTACCAAGCTGGAAAAATTTCACCTCGAAATTGTGCTGTGAACCATTCAATTTTATTCTTATTCCATTCTTCTAGTTCTTTGTACCTACTACCTAGATATATAAAGCAGTAGAGTAGGTTTTTTATCGATTAATTTAAATTACGATATAGGCCTGGAATTTCTGATTAACCGCACCACATTAATTTTGAATTATAGCCAACGAAACATAAATTCCTAAAATATGCTTTTAAAATAATAAGCTTATATTGTTGTAATTTATTTAAAGTGAACACTACTAAAGTAATTATTGTGAAATAATTTATCAAAAATTACATCCGGGTTGTTTAATTCTGGTAATTTTTAGTTAACAAAACTAGAAGTATTGTGTAGTTGTAACTTATAATAATAGTCTGCATATGAGGCATTCGTATTGTTCTTATTCAACTTTGCTTCGGTTGATTTTATGAATATATTTCACGATTGCATGTTTTGGGCAATTTTAACAGGTTCGTAAACAAAATATTTTATTATTTTACCCATAAAGATAAAGCTAAGCAATGTTTCAAGGAAGTCAGTAACTAACTAAGCTAATAACAAACAAAACAATAAAAAGTATACCTATTTGAATTTGTCTTTACTACGTAAATGAATCTGGAAGAATTACAACATCCAGTTTCGATCCGATAAGATTATAGATTTGAAAAATGAGTCTTTGATCAGGCCAAATTATGTTATGAACTTGGATTATTTTCTATATACATACTTATTTTCTTAGTATATAGTCTCAGTAAGATACCAAAACTGCGTTTTTTATTCAAAAATACATCCATATATCTAAATGATCGACTAACGACGAAAGCTAATCTTTTAACATCTTTACAACAACTGATTTTATATATTCTTAGCTTCCAATAAGAGGAAGAAGGATTATAAAAAAGAAGAAAATATGATAACTTAATAGTGATACCTTCTTCTTTGGCCGAGTATAATTTGTATTACTTGCTCTTTATAAACAGCATAATAATTGTAAAATTGGGAGGAAGCGAGATCATCTCCTCTCCTCCTTCTCCTAAATTCTACCTGCGGCATGCAAGTATGCCTCATCAATCAGCAATCTAGGATTCAATGTACCACCACACATTAATCCGAAAAACATGATTATGTAACCGTATTAAAGAGACGACCAAAAAAATAAAATGAATCTAGGGCAAAAGTTTGAAAATTTTCTGGTGCTACTAGCTTCGAGGTGGATCATGCACAAATATTTGAACTGACGAATGTTTTCAATAGTGATGTACTGATACATAGAATAGATACTTCCATAGAATGGAAGGGGTCTGGGAAACCTCGCGCTTACGAAAGATACTCTCTACCAGTCCAGCTGTTCCAGGCTATCTGATTAAACCGGATGGTGAATGGACGATTTTTAGTGAAGAAACTCTTAATCTTTTGATGGAAACGCATTTTCCGGGAAGTGAGGATGCGTCGTTTGTGGTAGTGGATGACTGCGGGTCTATGGATGACTGCGGGGCCCAATTGTTGTGTACAGAGGATAATAATAATAATAATAATAATAATAATATTTATTAAATGTGTTTAAGCTAATGCTTTTATACACATGAATATTTACAAATATTCTAGATATTCTAGATACACGGAAGATAAAATGGGCTATTCAAAGTTTCAATCCCTTTAAGTCAGCTGATCCGGATGGGATTGTATCAGCAGAAATTCAGAAGAACTCGGAGGTCTTGCTTCCCTGGCTGGAGGTTATCTTCAAAGGGTATGTGAAGCTGGGGGCCTGTTGTGCTTTTGCAAGATTTTTAAGGTTATTTTCCCTCTAGGGAAGATTGGAAGAGTGGTCTCTTCGTGGAGACCAGGACAGTTAAATTCTTCACCGACGGCTCCATGCTCGATAGTAGAGTGGGAGCTGGTGTGTTTTGTGGGGAATTAAATGTGGGTCTATCCTTTCGTCTCCGTGATTACTGCAGTATGTACCATTCTGGAGTTATAGCGATTGAAGAGGTCATGAACTAGTTGAGGCATAATTTAATATCGTTGACTAATATCATCATTTATGTGGACAGTCAGCCGGCCATTCTTTCACTGAATTTAGTATCCCTGCCGTCAAGGGTGGCGTTGGATTGTCACACATCTCTTAACGAGATGAGTGAACTATTCAATATCCAGTTGGTCTGGGTGCCGGACCATTCTGATGTTGAGGGAAGTTGCAGAGCAGACCATTTAGCAAGGTATGATACGACTCTCTAACTGCATCAGGGAGAGAATGTGTCGGTCTATGCCTGTTCTGAAAGCCGCAAGCCGTAGGAAAGCATTTGCCTTAGCAAATGCTAGGTGGCTCGCCAGTCCGACTGGCACGGTAGGAAACAAGTATGGCCTGAGCTGAACTTGAAAAACTCCAACATCTTAATCATACTAAGGAAGCGTGGTTTAGGTAGAATTGTAAGGGTACTTACCGGACACTGCCTCTTCGGAGATCATGCGAGAAGGCTGGGTCTGGATGCAAATAACTTATGCAGAAGGTGCAAGAACGAGGAGGAGGAGCTATCCCTATATCCTGCGCAGGCAACATACTATAGACAGCCTCTCTGATTTCGAAAGCTGTAATTTGCGAGATCTTTTACGCTATATTAATAGCACTAAATAGTGTTTAATGATGTCGGATCTTGTGGTACCACAATAGGCTATAACTATCCTAAGTGTGCGAAAGCAATCACTGAAACTTAACCTAACCTAACTACTTAATGGTTAACTGTGTCATAGGCTGTGATGTCTATTGTTCGTTTTGTTATTCAGCCCAGTAAAAAAAGCTGAAAATTCAGTTGAATTTTCAATTTCGCTTTTGCCTTGATGATATACATAGTATGATGCAAAAAGTAATCTAAAACTCCTTTTCTTTATTATCTTTTAAAGAATTAGAAACGTAGTGTTAGAAACACAGATAGTCGAGAAATCGAACGATAATTCAGGCTAATTACTTAAAATAATGTATGTGCTTTACTTAGCGTCGAAGCCTCAAGCGAATTTAAATCGAATTCCTTGCTGTATTGGTGGTGAATTTTTTCGCTTGCTTAGATCATTAATTTGACGTTTCATTCAAAAAATATGAAGCAGGTTTCGCAATTTTTTGCGTTTATGCTAAGTTTTTAACAACAAATTGTTTAAAAACTATCCTTAACATGAACATAAAAAAATCAATGTGCAAGAATCAGAATCATTTTTAAGATATACGAATACGATGTATAAAACATGATTGAAAGTTCCCTTTCACCAAGCCAAGATTAAAAGTGTGATCGATTTTAATTCAGTGAAGTGGAATATTAAACATTTTTATTTTTGCCAAGAAGCAATAAAAATACCTATATTAATTAACTTGATTGATCTCTTCTCGATAAATAAAAATAAATAAAAATAAATTAAATGTTTTCTTTGACATAATTATCAAACCATTTAGAGCTAGACGAGATGTTACTTGTTCGTTTTATTCAACTGCTTATCAGTTCCGAGCTTGTTTCTTAAAATAGTACGAAATTTAGAAAAAAAAATCGTATTACTTATGATAACCGAAGTAGCTATAGTAGTATGTAGCTGTCCATGCAACTCCATATTATTATCCGAGATATAGCGATACATTCAGATGTAGCAATAGAATTGACAACCACCATTCGAAATCAGAAAGTTGCTCATAGTTTACAAAATGTTATAAGATCATAATTCTGCACTGCTTCTCAAGGGTCAACTGTTAGCTGTGTTTCTTGACGCTTGATCTGATCCAGTTCAGTTCATGTTTCACGAAACAACACACAGGCGCTTGCTAGATTTTAAATCAAAATTTGTGATCTAAAACAAAACTTGGATCATTTTTTCCATATACAATTTGAACTGATCCGAATCAATGAGCGTCAAGAAACGCGGCGATTTGTTCGTTTTAATTTTTTTTTTTTAAAGCACTTTTAAATAAAAAAACGAGCTGTTTTACATGACGCTTACAGGACGTTTACAAAACGTTTAAAACATTTCAACCCTGATCTTAGTACTGCAGTTTCACGATCATCCACTTTATTATAAAGTCATGTCAATAATGGACTGTGTGTCCGAAAATTGAAGTTTTTAAAGAAACGTATAGTCTGGTTGTCAAAATCCAAACATTTCGCGTTTAGGGAGTGCACAATATCGATATACAAATGTTCGTAATGGGTTTTGACAGTGTTTTATATTAGATGAGGTAGTATCTACTAGATATCATTTTTTTAAATTAATAAAATGTTAGGGTCCGTTTGAAATAAACGGCTCACGATGTTTGTGTAAACACATTAATTTATAAAACGACAAATTGAACGTTGCAAGTATGTAAAATTACTAATATGATAACAACAAGTTTGCACACATTTCAAAAATATATATTTATGTCAAGCGAAGCTAATTGTTAACATCAGAGCTCATATCTTAATAATTTACTAGAAGCTTTAATTTTTTCTGATTTTCGTTAAGTAATGTGTAGTTCGCATTTGTACCATATTTGTGAAATCTTCACTTTGTACAAAAAACAGTATATACTTACGTAATTACGTTTCAACCGTTTCATCTCGATTTGTTTAAATAGAAAAACTTATGGCGATGCTGTTTAGTACAAATATTTGTTTAATTTAAATTCATTGAAAATTTATGTAATAAAAACGCATCACTACTAAAAGTTTTGTGAGTTTGTATTTACATTTTTTGTAAGAAAATAAGCCCGTTTTATTTTTTCATGTGTACCAGTTTACTCAAAAGTCCAATAACAACTTGATTGCATCGGTTAACGTTTGTTGTCGCTCGATTATTACTTAAAAGAAGATAAATGTTTTATTATTGCTTTATCTGCAAAAGAGCAAAGGTTTTTGATAAGAAAATATGATTTCATTTTCAATCTTTCACCTTTGCATTTTGAATAAGGCCAACAAATTATTTTTTGGTTGTTAATTAATTAAGGTTTCTTAATTAATTACTATATTATATATTCATATAGGAAAATTACTGGTACTTGTAAAGATTGTAATTTGATTTTTTCTTCCTTTAGTTCTTCAGAGCATTTACTATCTACACAACTGTGAGCAATTGATTAGACAGTAACTGATTAAATGAAGGACCTGAGTATGTATTTGGAAAACTGGGCGCGACTTAAGAACATGTTCATTCAATTTTACGTTGTTACTGACTTAAACCGTATAGTTAAATTGATTCGTCACTCAAAAGTTGTGTCTGAACCAAAATTAAAGAATATTACAATTGTCGGCTGTATGAAATCAGATCCACAATGCTTGACCCAACTTGGAATCAAATTGAAGAGTACAATGTGGTATACAGTAAAAGCCCGATTATCCGGCATCCAATTAACCGGAACACTCAGTTAACCGGAATTTGCTTTACATATTGTTGTAAATGGTTACGGCTACCCAAGTATAACAAAGTGGAACTCATTTTGACAGTTTCAACTTTCGTTACATTTTTGAGATATTTCATGGAAGTCATGGAACTCGCATAATATCCAGTTCTTTGAGTTACTGGTTTTTGTTCCACAGTTCATAGTAAAACTTGTAATAAAATGGAACTTGACCGTGGAACTTAGTTCCAACAATTGTTCCATAAAAATCGAAATAAGTTCCGCGAATATAAAGCCTATGTTGATTGGGCTTTCGGCGATCTGGGTCTATGCGGACGTAATCGCGGACTTCAGTCTAGAGAATTATAATCTGTTTGCCGGGTGTAATGAGAAGTACAGATCTGGTGGTGTAGCAATTTGCGATAGAAACGATTTGAATTGTAAACATATCAAGCTTGACTTTAACACTTTTGATGGCACAGGCCTTTCCTTTATGTTAGGGTCAAAACTAGCATGTGTCTTCTGCATCTACAGATTATATTCCTTCAACATTTTTCATTTATTACTATATAGTGAAGTTTCTGATAAACTAAAAATGACAAAAACTTTACAACAGCCAAAAAGGGTAAATCTACACTTTCAAAAAAGGCGTGTTATGCAAAACGAAATAAATTGTTAAAATATAAGTTCACAATGGCAAGCTAATTTAGCCATAAACATGTGCAATAACCATTCTTTATGTTTTCTAGAAGCCAACATATTTGGAGTCATAATATTATTTTTATTGTAAAATTTTACTATAAAAGAAAGTGTAGTGGTTGCTTCGATCGTCAATGACAAGGCATCGTAGATATGTCTCATTAGATGGAAGTATGCTATCGTGTAGTACTGACCCTATTGAATCTTTAGTAGAAGCCAACATAATTATGAGTGCCGTCGAAGCATAAATTTTCTATGTTGGAATCATAAAAAATTGAAAATTCAACCATTCGAAGGCCATTGACAAGGCATTGTAGAGATGTCCAAGTCAATCGAAGTATGCTATCGTGTAGTACTGACCAGTATGGCACTCATAATTAAGTTGGCTTCTACAAAAGACGCAATAGGAGTTGCTTTCCAATTGACCACCGCAAGTACTTATAAGAACTTAGGTTTTTGTCTTTAAATTAACTACTCACGACTGTTCTACCTTTTTATTATAATTAGTTGAAAGCAGTTACGATAAATTTGTCCGCTAGGTGATTGTGTGTAGTATTTTTGTGTCAAAAATATAAATGAATGTCGGATTTGAAGTACTAATAAAATTCCGGTATAGATATTTTTTTATTAAAAAGTTATCACAAATAATCTACACATTTGTAGGTTATGTTTTACTTCTGTAATTTTTTGTGCTTTCCAATCGGCACTTTAGCCAATACACATTTTTCGCACTTACAAGTACTTGCGGTCGTCGATTGGAAAGCAATTAGGGTCAGTACTACACGTTAGCATACTTCGATTTACTTAGACATCTCTACGATGCCTTGTCAATGGTTTTCGAATGGTTGAATTTTCGAATTTTTTATGATTCAAAACATAATTACATTATTAATCCGATTTACCGAAAGGCACATACAATTTTGCTTTCGTAAAATCGGACATTCGTTAAATCGGATATTTTTTAAAAAGGGTTTATGAATCTTAAATTTCTAGAAAATATCTGAGAAATGTCTAACATTAATTTCGAATTTATTACAATAAAACTATAAATTTAAAAGTAATTAATTAAAAATTATATTATTAGGTGTATGACTTAATTTTTACAGATTTTATTTTATATATATAAAAAATAGACAACGAATTTAAACTTGGAAATATTGTCCATCGTTTTTATGATGACCTTGCACGATCTTTCAGGTAACATACGAATGCCATCATAGACGAATTTACGCATTTTATCCAGCGTTTTGAACTGTTTATCCACTAAGACGTGCTGCATTGACGGGAACAAATGGTCCAAGCCTGGTGAATATTCTGTTTTCGGAGAGAACTTCCCATCCCAAGTTCAAGAGGGTCTTCTGAGACAAACGAGCATTGTGAGGTCGAGCGTTGTCATGCAGCAATATGATTTACCTGCTTCCTTGTCCAGAAAATGGTCTTTTCTGATCAAGTTCTTCGCTTAGTTTGGTCCAACTGTCGGTTGTAGCGTTCTGCAGTCATCGTCTCGATTGTAGCGTTCTGCAGTCACCGTCTGACCAGGTTCCAGAAGTAATAAAGCACACCTTTCATGTTCCACCAGATACATAGGAGAACCTTCTTTAAGTGGATGTTCTGTTTCGGCGTCGTTGTACTGGGTACTCCGCGATCTATCCACGACTTCATTTGGGGTTCTCGTAAAAAATATAATTTTCATCATCAGCCACCATTTCCTACAAGAAGTCCTTTTTTTATTGCCGAGCAAACAGTGAAAGGCACATGTGGAACCCATCTTTCAAGTTTTTGAATTTTTCTCATTCAGTGCCATCGCTTGGAAATAGCAAGCTCTTAGCAGTTCTTTAGGTCAGTAGCAATTCCACATCTTCAAACGTTCGTGATTGTCCTGGAAGCGGCTGGTCACTAAGATCGAAATAACCAATTCTAAATCGTTTGTACAAATAATTACACGTTTCATAAGCCACAACGTCGGCATTAAGATTACTACAAATTGACTCCCGCATTTTAGAAGCATTTTTTCCTTATTGGAATTCGTTTACAATACAGTGCCGAATGTGCTGTTTATCATAGTTGCCACCATAAACTCTGCTATTCTGAGGGGTTTATATAACTCACTGTGACTTGACACGCAATAAATTTTCAAGTTTTTTAGCTTTCGTAAAATCAGATACTTTTCTTTCGTACAATCCGGATGTAGCAAAATCGGGTATCGTCTAATTTTTTTATTTTTGATTTTAATGACGCAAAATAAATTTAAATAAATATATTTTCCCAAATTTTCTTTAATTATCTTATTGTTCTTAATTACAAATTATGTTTAAAAAGTGTACCATTCTTAGTTTAAAGTGTAACATTTTCTTTTACACTTTTTTACTGTTATAAGGTTTTTTGTCAATTTGTCATAAACTTCACACTGTCATCTTTATTTGGAGAGTTATTTAAACGTTTATTATTACAATAGGAAGTCAATGTTGTTTGCAAAATTCAAGAGTAATATAAAGGAGTAGTCGCACTGTTATTCTTTGAACAATTAATAATCAAAAGTAGTAAAGAAATTATATAGGATTATCCTACTATTTTATTGTTTTCTGTCAACCGTAATTATGGGCAGATTTTTCTCACAATCTATTAGCGCCGGCACTATACACTTGACGTGGTTTGAACGATATTTTCATGTTTATTTATTTTCAAGTACTGTAGTGAAGTGGCAGAGTGGTAAAGCTGTGGACAAGTTATCGAGCCCAATAATCCAATGCTATGTTATTAAATACATGAAATTTAAATTTTTTGTTAATTTAAAAAATTTACAACAGAAAGATACGCGATCTTTCTGTTGTAAATTTTTTAAGGTCACCGTTTTTGTTTCATAAATTAAAAGTTATTTGTATTTATATAAATTCAATAGATACAATCCAAATTGTTTATACAAAAACCAAATTAGATTGAATGGCATGGGCTTATTTGTTTACATAAGTGAGTATATGGCAGGTTTGAGTCGTTTATTAACCAAAAACAAAATATATTAGGTTTTGCTAGCGATTGATGAAATTTTATTCTTTTTGTCTTGCTTATATAGTATACAACATATTATAGCATCAGGATTTCTACTTTATAGATTGTTCTTATGACTTGCAATAACAAAAATCGAATAAAGTTTAAAAAGGGTTAGTAATAATACATAACTGTTTTGTTACTAAAGAGTCATAGAATTTATTCAATTAATTAGTGAGCGCGCAATGAATCATTTTTTGTAGATTTATGTATTATGATTTTAGATTTTAGTAGGGAGAGTAATTTTATATACGTTTTATGTATATTCAAGTTCAGTACACACGATGTGTTTTATTTTGTGTATGTGTAGCAACTAAAAATATGTGATGTAGGTCATAATTATTTCTTAAGAATTTTTATTTGAGATGTTATCGCTGACTTATCATTTGTTAGTTATAAGGCGCATATACTTTTAATGATTTAACTAATTCGATGAAATAATTTTTACGTAATTCTCAGGAAATCATTCATCATCATACTGAGTATATCAATTGCTCCCTAATAAGTAAATTGGATTCAATCTGAATTTTCTCATTTCAACGCAGGAGTAAGTAAATATATGCAAATAAACAATGGCGATTTTTTTCGCACCATATGGCACATCAAATATAAGTTTAGTTTAATTTTTTTAATAATTTTATTTTTTTGTAAAGTACTTTTATGTAACCTTATGTGCGAGAAAATGATAAGTATAATGTGTGGCATGCTTCACGCACACTCAACTTGTAATGCTTCCTTTAAGTTATTCGCACGATCATTTTACGCCTGAACTATACACTCATTTAGTTTGTTACCTTTAGTTAAAGCACTAGATTTTTAGATAACTTTTTTAGGTGGTTACAAATAATAACGATTGGGACGGGTTTAATTAAAGTAATCTTCTGGAGCAAATCTTTTGTCTTCTTGTCACTGTTTAAGGTCTATGTTAAAATGGAAAATCAAATAAACCACTCTAAAATTTAAGGTTTAATTAAATTCCAGCTAGAAAAAGCAAAAATTACGAGAAACTATGTAACAATCACTTCCTCAATATTTTTAATTTAATTTTTAACGAAACAATTAAATCGCAATATAACAACAATCGAAATTAATGTTTAACTACATTAAATCGTAATTTAATACTACAATGGCGTGAAACTAATGGTGGGTTGTTAATATTATTTCTTAATAAAAAGTAGGGTCATTCGGAAAATAAATTAATAGTGATTTGTTATTGGCCAATTAACGCATCGACGTTGTATTCGTATTATTTTGCGTAAGCAGTGTTCAAATCTCAGGTTCAGACCACATATACCACAAAGGCTAAAGATATATTTATTTTCGGGTAAAATAGAAATTACAAATAAAATTTTACTTTTCGTGAAAACCACATTTTTACTATGCGATTCATCGAATAAGTATCAGTTCTAAGTTATCGTTACTCAGTAATACGAATACTTACAAAAATAAAAGAAACGGATTTCTTTCTGATAATTCATTTTTAACAGCTTCTTATTTTCACTGTTTATAGTGCAGGACATTTTAATTCACCTCAGGATTGCATTGATTTAAATCCCTTTTTCTGTAACTGAGCTGATCCTACCGAACTGACCAAGTTTAGGAAAAATTGTGACTTTATGACTTAACAGATATGATAAAAGTTGAAGCAAATCCATCAATAAATTGCCGTTTAAAATTTGTAGGCTCAATCATCTTTTCTTGAAATTATCTTTGACTGGCCCATTACTTCATTGTTATCCTTTTCCATTATTCGGGAACTTTATGGAAGGAAAATGTAATTTAATCTTGCATCAATTTAATTTTAGTAAAATACTATAAATCGGATTTCTATGTAACAGAGACTCACTAGATTATTACGATGGACTACCATTTTACATCATTTCCCCATGGAACATTTCATGACGAAAAAACTAAAGCTTCAAACTAATTATATTTATTAATTCAAAAAAATATCAATATCTGTAGTCCTTGAAAACGTTATCCGATTTAGCTGAACCAGTTTAGCCTTAAGTACTTACAGTTTTAAATAACGCGTACGATAATTTCCTATCGTAAGTTGTCCGAAAATAAAACTATTGTTATAAATAAAAGTTAATAAACTGAAGCCTATATAGTGCCTCACCAATATTTATATTTTTTGCAATTTTTCTTCATATCTAACATTATCGTTTAGTTAATTGCGGTTTTAATTATAGAGAAAGTGGCACTCGCAGATAATGGAACAGAGGAGACGCTACAGCGTTAACTATAATACGCTGAGCCCCGATCCTGAGCTACTCGCTATCCCGAACAACCATCACGATTGACATTAATTTCAACAGTTCCCAATTTCCTAGAAACACGTACTTGATTGCTCTGGCCTTTAGTGAGCACCGTTGTTCTCGGTTTTATTTAGATTTAAAAATTTATTGAGCATCTTATCTCACGAGTGTCGGAGAAGAGAAGCTCCAGCTGTGCAGAGATCCGAATGTACAGGTAAGGCTATTTACAACTGGAAGTAAAAGGCGCCAGGTACCTAGAATGCGTCGTTCACGACAGTGTGTTTTCAAACGGGCCCCAGCCTGGTAGATCGTCGGCTTGGGTCGCTTTACATCTGAGATCCAACTCATTATTTTTGCCGGGCTAGCTTCCGTAGATCTATCATATTCAGCAAAACCAGGGTTACCTCGGGTAGGGTGCAGTAGTGTTACACCATGTATGTTGGTCTGGCATCAGCACAGGCTAAGAGCATAACCAGATTCCAGCACATAACCGATAGCTAGAATCGGATTTGCTTAGGCGAAGTTCTCATATAATTTTTTGATTTTCCTCGGCTCCTAATTGGACTTAAATCATTCGTTATTTTATATAACATACTTATAACTTTTAAGCCAAATTGTTTGTTAGTTCAACCGTATGCACCCACATACGAGGGCAAATCAAAAAGTCTTGCAATATCATATGAAAAAAAAGAGTGAGTGAGACAGCAATATTTTTATTTTTCGACATAATCTCCTTTAAGGTTTATACATTTGTCACATCGATCAATTAACTTGCCTAAACCCTCTAAAAAAAAGATTTCTTTTGCTCCATAAAATATTCATTTACAACAGACTGTACTTCATAGTCACTGGAAAATTTCCGGCCCCTTAGTGTTTTTTTCAAATTGGGAAACAGAAAGTAGTCACTGGGTGCCAAGTCTGGATTTTACGGTGGATGCGGAAATTCCACGAAGCCGCAGTCCTTTAATGCAGCTTGAGCAATATTAGCCTTGTGCACGGGTGCATTTTCGTGAAGAAGCAAGATTTTTTCCTAACTTTCCTTGGCCGTTTTTTCCGGATCGCTTTTTTGAATTTTCGCAAAATCTCTGCGTAATATATGCCTGTGATTGTGGTTTTCGTTGGCATATAATCGATTACCAAAATTCCTTCAGCATCCCAAAAAATTGTTGCCAAAACCTTACCAGCAGACGGTTGAGTTTTGAATTTCTTTGGTGGTGGTTCACTACGTTTAATCCATTGCATCGATTCTTGTTTGGATTCCGGATCCCAGTGATGAAGCCATGTTTCATCGCCTGTTATTATGTTATCCAAGAAATTTTCTGGATCTTCTTTGTACATATCTAAAATCTCCTTTGAAGTTTGAACGCGCATTTTTTTTTGTTCTGCATTCAACAAACGGGGAACCCATCGCGCACTTACTTTCGACATGTGAAGGTGGTCATGTAATATTGTATATGTGGTACCGTATGAAAGAGAAAGTCTCCACGCTAACTGCGGAACAGAAATACGCCGGTCCTCCAATACAATAGATTCGGCCAAAATTACGTTTTCATGGCTAATGGCATCTGCTGGCTGACCCGAGCGGTTGTCGTCTTCTAATGACTCCCGACCACTTTTGAATAATTTTACCCACCTTGTTACTGTGGCATATGATGGTGCAGATTCGCCGTAAACTTTTGATATATAGTTGAATATATAAATTGCATTTCGTCCATCTTTACAGAAAAATTTAATAACAGCGCGATATTCAATTTCATTCATTTTAAGAAAAATTCAAAACACATGTTACTAAATTGACAAAAACAAACGAACTGTAAAATTTACATCGAAATGTTCTTCTAGAAGTTTCATCGCGATAAAAAATGGTTTTGAAAAATATATTGTTGTCTTACTCACTTTGTTTTTTCATATGATATTGCAAGACTTTTTGATATACCCTCGTATAATGATGCGGATATTGACGATGCGAGCGCGCTCCATCAAAAATTTGTAGAATTAGACAGAAATTTTAGTAAATCTCTATAAACGGCGACACTCTTGTTCGTGAAGTTTAAGACATTGTAGCCGAAAATCTTTGGTATGCTCCTTACACATTATCCGAATAGTGAACATAATTATAAAGTGATCAGAATTATTATTTTCTCAGGCAGAGCAATATCTAACATAGAAAGTTGCATTATTTTGGTGTCTTCTTGTTGATTGGATCGTCTTAAATATGTGACAATATAACTCGTCGGTCAATAAGTCCCAAGGCTAACTACTGAAAACATTTTTTTTTTGTTTTAAAGTTCGACTTTATTCATCAACATAGTTTCCTTCGGTCCCCGAATTAAAAAAGGCTGATTTAAAAATGGCGTTTTTATTAAATTGATTTATTAATTTTAAAATTGACTAATGGTATTCTCTATTGGACATGTAATTCCAAACCATTCAATTATTGCAACTAATGCTTTCATTAATGAAAATATAGAACAAACTTAAATTTGCAAATTGACATGACTTAAAAAAGATCCTATTTTTTCATATAAAAACACCATTTTTAAGTCAACCTTTTTAATTTCAGCCTTTTTAATTAAGGGAGCCGTTTCCTTCAAGAGTATTACATTCATTCCAATGGTTCTTTAACATTTCGATGTATTTTTTGAAGAACGATTTATCTTTCTCGGGCATCCTAAAATATGGAGGCCAAAACCTTATCGGTTGACATTTAAATTTTTGGCCGCTTCGGATGCTTTTCATCGGCTGCGGTCCACTCAGCTGATTGTCGATTTGATTCCGGAGTGTAGTGGTAGATGCATGTTTGGTCAATTGTCACATACCGAAGCAAGAATCCTATTTATTAGTGTTAAACAGCTCGAAACAGTGTTCTGAATCATCGACGCAGAGCTTTCTCATGGACAAATGTTCGTGCACAACTGCAATCAGTTTGCCAAGATTTATTAAATCGGATTTCATTATGCTATTTATTAATTTAACCCAAGCGAGCACACGATTATGCCCGGTTATTGTGAACCGAGCGATGGTTGTTCAGTGTCAAATGAACACTCTTACGACTTACAGTAATATTCTGTAAGTACAAAATTTGACAACTGAGTATTCGTTATACTCGGAGGTTAAATAAAAACCTTTGGGTTTATACTCAAACCCAGTGTATCCATGCCACCCGTCCCGTTTTTTCAAAATGCAATCGTTCTCCACTCAATGTGTTTACATATTTATTTTTCGTGCAAATTAACATTTTGTAAAAAAGCGAGAAGGTCCTAACGGATAAATTATGTTTAAACCCTATGTTTTGCAGCGAACTGCTTGCTCGGGTTGAATTAAAAATACACACAGAACCCACGGTTTTAGAGGCATGTAAAGAACATACAATAAACTAGGCTAAAAACCAGACAACCCGGGTGTCTTGAAAATAACGATGTACTAGTTTCTTGTTCTTATGGTTAGAAGGACCAAACTTCAAAAACTGGAATAGAGAATCGAGGCTAAAGTCACTGAAGAGAGTGCTTACTGGTCCGTTTTACCATAATGCCGGCAAAACGAAACCTTGTGAAATAGTAATTTTAAAAATCACAGCTTAAGATTCGAATGCATTTTAGAAGGGAGACCTGCGGCACCTCTTGGGTGAGGATATGTAACTTGAAGGTAAGACCACCGACGTAGTAATCTCAGTTGGTTTGGTATGAAAAAAATTACGAATTATATTTTTTGCTTAATATACGTCATTGATTTCCCGCTTTAGAATCGATCTGTAATTTAAAATATCGTTAGAGGTTTTCATACAACATACTTGTAACACTGAAGTTACGACACTGAATTTATCCAAGTTTCTCTTGGACATACATACATTAAGTATTTAAAAATGGTTGATACAGTCACTCTAATTTGCGGCCCAAACTAAGAAAGTCAAAGTAGTTGTTACTTATCAGTGGTGAAGACATGCAAGACTTGGCTTACGTTTTTGAGAATATTATTATTCTGTTAAATAACAGGCATTAAGTACCCATTTCAATAACCTTGGTACTGGACCACCATAGACGCCACTTTAGGGCGCTAAATAAATATTCAATTTGGACATGTTCAAAATTTTATATAATCGCCTCTGCCTTTGTTATATTCAACTAATAAGCTGTACTACGGGTATATTGGACAAATATCGACGCTTCATTTTAATTTAATTTTTAAATTGTTCAATCATTTTTGAAATACTGCCATTCTTAATAATTCGTATACCTTTGAAGCCTTAACCATAATTTTGGGCATTTCATCGAATTGAAATAGTGTTCAAAAGATAATGTATATAAAAGAAACCAAACTATCGAATTAAATATAAAATAAACTGATATCGATTTAACACATCCCAACGGTTGCCAACAAATTTTTGTTCACACGATTTGAAAGAAATTTGTAATTCACATAAAAATGTACACAATAACAAATTATTCAATGCGATTATTCAATTTCAACTTGGCCCTTTAAGAAATGTGCACGATATAAATTTATGACGTGTGCATTTCCTTTCTTTTTGTTATATTCAATGAACACCTCTACCTCGTTTACCTGTTTAATAATGAAAAATAGAAAAACGAAAGTTGTTCATTTTGATTTTATTAAAATTTTTTCCATACTCGAATAAATTTTTTCAATAATTCAAAAATAAATGTTGATTTCTATCCAAAAACACGAATCTATTTTAAGACACATTAGTGCGTGGATAGTGACTTGAGAGTTGAAACAATACAGAAAACCGAATCTCTTGTAATTTATTTAAATTTTATTCGTTCCTTCTTCCTTCCTGATGGACTTCCCGTCCGTTTCTATATTTTTTTGAATTGGTTCTCTATTTTATGTACTGTGTATTATGTACTTCTTAGCTACTGTACTGTACATACATAATATTTTCTTTTGGTTGGTTCATTATAGGAAATAAGAAATTTTTGTGTTTGTTACAAGAATACAAAAAATAATGTTCAATGTCACATTGTGCGCCTTCGCATTGTTTGTACGGTATACATTTCGCGTGTTAAATAAAAATTTCCGTTAATGTTTTTTCAGCGAGTCGATATTCGCTGTGTTGTGTGTTTTAAAAATAGTATTGGGTTGATAAACAATACCTATAGGTTCCATAAATATATCTATCTATAGATGGACGAATTTATTAATGCATGATTATCGATTTGTTTATAGGAAAATTTGATTGATTACTTTGTGTAGTTCGATACATTTTTTTATTTATCAAGCACGATGTTTATTCGGATGATGTGTAGGAAAATCATTTTAGATGAGATTAGTCGATAAAATTTCTTGAATATTCGATTATTTGCTGACTGTGAAAAAGAGCGCACTGTTAATATTAGTGACTGTTATTTGATAGAACATATCAAAACCATTTTTTCGGAATCTAATCCGAAAGGTCAATCCTGATGACGGATCAAGTGGGTGAAGTTCAATGGGGTTTTACGAGTGATCCCATGGATTCGGTCGTTTACTAAATTAGTTTCGGATACTATAAAAAAAATCGGATAGAAAAATAGTTTATTAACTCTCCGACGCTGAATTTTTACGTCATACTAGATAGACAGATATTTGTTTGTGATAAAAATCTAAATTGCTCACTTTTTACGTTTTGCGTGGCATGATTTTTATTTATTTTTGGTCTTTATTGTTCGGGCTATTTTTCATAAAGGGATTACCAGTGGCACTATTTTGGCTTTCCCTGCGAATAGGGAATTGGGCAAAATATTTTCATAGCATTTTTGCCAGTTTGGTGTAAATATTTTCGAAACAACTTAATAAATATTTTATTCCGAGTCGCAAATCTCAGTACGATTTTCATACGGTAAAAATTGTAAAATCTTATATTGTACACCCATACACATCAACAGTTTTGTGATTAATAAAAGATTTCTCATTTGGGCAGGCCAATGTTGCTGGCGGGTCTGCTGTGTGGCACGTAGCCCCGTCCTGCTGGAAACACATGTCGTCTACCTCCATATTGTTCAATTAAGCTAAAAGAAATCGGTTAGCATCGTTCTGTAGCACTCGTCGTTGATGGTGATGGCCTCACCAACGTTTTTTCCAAAAAAGAACGAACTAATGGCTATGCCGGCCCAAAATCCGCACCAAACAGTAACTTTGTGGATGCATTGCCACCTGATGAACCTAATGTATGTGTTGCTATCGTCCCATATACGGCACTTTTGCTTGTTAACGTAGCCATTTAGCCAGAAATGCGCGTCGTCGCTAAAGATGATTTTTCGGCCAAAATTGGAGTCCACTTCCAAACGCTCCGAAACCCATAGTCAGCGAACAAACGGCGTTGTATATGGTCATTAACTTTGAGCTCCTGAGTCAGATGGATCTTGTACGGGTGTAGGCCCAAGTCCCGACGTAAAATTCGCTAAGTTGAAGTCTGTGAAAGGCCGAGTTCTTGTGCACGGCAAGAATTAACTGCCTCGGGTTCTCCTGTACACTTTCACGGACCGTGGCAATGTTCTCGGTCGATCTGGTGTTCCTTTGACGTATGAATTGACTGATTGTATACCGAACCGGTTGTCACGAATTTGGCCACCAAACGTTGGAGAGTCGACTTTGAAGGACCACCGCGTCTGCAGTAAAATGGGCGCAACGCACGCAACATTTGTACTAAAACACTCATTTTGTTAATAAAGTTGTATCATTTTAACGTGCTGCTCAACCGTGTAACTTGTCATAGTGATTTGGCATCAGTGACTGAAAAAAACACCAGATTAGACAGACGTCACCAAAACAACATGGCCACCACAGGCTGCCAACATCGACTCGCTCAAATTAAAAAACCCTTTAAAATTAATACTTTGGGGTGAAAGTATATGCCCAATTCTGTTTTGCACGGTCTTTTTTACGCGGTTTTGAAATAATATTGTTTTGAAAAACAAAAATAATAATTTTTTTAGACCTTTTAGGCCTTTCTATCTATGTACCCAATGTCCTTTTTGCACGGTTTTACATGTTTTTTTTACGTTGGTTTTTTTGCACGGTTGGAACGTATCACCGTGTAAAAGAAGAATTGGGTGTACAGCAACCTGAGATCTTCTGGAACAAAGTGATTATTTTGAATTAACAAATTCTTAGTGAAATATAATAATTCGCTAAGACATTATGTTTATAATTTGAATTTTGAATAAATGTTCAAAGTATGTGTTTACAATGTTTCTGCAGTTTGGTAACTGCAGCTAGCAGTATGATGAGACGATCGAACCTTTTGGATTAAAAGTGTTCAAATTATCATTAGGTCGAAACCAATCTGCCAGACCACTTGGTAATCTCACCTCGATGTAAATGTAAAACAAAAGATTCACATTTTCTCACAGAAAATAGCAGGGTTTTCTTACAGAAAGTAAACCGATTTTTATAAAGAAAGGAATAGGTTGAGCTTACAGAATAAAAATTGATTTGCTCACTGAAAAGGGTAGAATTACCTAGAGCGAGGACGCGATTTTTTCTACGGAAGAAGATACGAAATTTACGCGGAAACCTACATTAAAATTCCATGTATCCCTTGTACAATACAATCAAAACGCTTGAAAAAAATTGTCCATTCTCTTGGGCAAAACGCACAGCTTTCTATAAAAAAATGAACATGGAATCCGCGTTCCGGATATTCCGGCTATTGTTATTGTTTTTCAGTCGGATTATCGCACGAAATGTTTATTGGGAAAGTTGAATTGGAATTTATTTACTTGGGTTCGAAAATATCCACCAAACTACATCAGTAGGCCAGAAAAATACAATCGAGACTATAGCTGTATTTTGTTGAGAAATAAAATATTAGAGTCCAGTTTTGGAATAAGCATTGTTTGTATTCTAAATTATCATAGTAAAAGGAAAGTGTTCATCATAGTTGGCGAATTTATCAGAAGTAATAAAATTCGGGTTTGAATTATTCAAATCAAAAAATTTGAAGGTTTAGGTAAGAATCATATTTATGTACTACTGAAAAAGAAGCTAACTATGATGAATTTTTTTTCCGTTATGACAAATTTAGAAAACAAATTGGCTAATTCCAAAACTGGCCTCTAATATTTTAATTCTCAACAAAATACAGCTTATGAAAATATTTTTCCCAATTCCATTTTCGCAAGAAAACCAGAATAGTGCCATAGGGTTTTTTGCATAGTAAAAATTAAGTTTTACACGTTTTAGCTGACGGTAGCTACATTACATAAAATATTACTTTTACGTTCAAATATTCATCGTTCAAAATTCCATGATGATATATACCTTTTTATCGAAGCCCTCTTAGTTGCAACTCATTGTAACTCATACTTTATAGTTGGTTTTAATTTTTATAAAAAATCTATCAAAATTAATTTTTCTCGAAAATTGTATACCACCTTGAAATCGTAATGCTTACATAATCGCCACCGTGATTATGAATTACCTAAGTACAGATAACGCTATAATACGGTACTCGTATAATGCGTTTTCATATTACGCGAGTTCATGTCCCTCGTATAACACGTGTTTTCCACCATATAACGCGGGGATTTCCCACGTTATATTTCTGTACTGTGAGATACATACACATGGTATAGCACGCAAAACGTTGTTCATAGATTTTCCTTAATATTCGACTTAAATCCCCTTTAACGAGAAAATTTAAACGTGAATCATATGTACATAACGCGTTATACAGGATTGTATACGAGCATTATCGTAAACGCGTTTTCCCATAATGCGGAACGAATCTACCGTGTTATAGGGGGGATTACTGTATTTTATATTGAGTGTTTATTTGAATATCAAAAATTAAAAATATACCGACCAATAGCGATTCTTTATTTAGAAGAAAGTTTGTAACAATTGATTCATCACAGCAGGATTTAGGTCGTGTTTCAATTGGTTTAAATGCCGCATAAAAAGTTAAAAAGTTAAAATAATATTCGTGGTATTTTTTTTTAACTTTTTAACTTTTTATCTGTTTCAATTGGTTAAAATTTTGACAATAATATGATTGCTTATTTTATGTGTAATTATGAAGGTATATAGCAAATTTAAATATGAAAATATTTAAAATAAATACTATTTAAATGTATATTAGTTAATTATGGTTAGTTTACATCTAAATCATTACGATTTTTCTCAAAATTTGTACTTGACAAATTTCTGGTTACAAACAAATATTTTTGTTAACCAAATGTTTTCTATATAAAAATTTTATCAGCTCTTGAAGCGGATAAAAAGTTTGATATTTTTATTCACCACGATTTTTAACTTTTTAACTTTTTATGCGGTATTTAAACCAATTGAAACACGCTCTTAGTGACCAACATGTATGCCTCATATATTCGATTTTAACTGCATGGATATTCCGAGAATATTTAATCGCCGCCGTTTTTTAACATTTCACGTGAAATTCCATCTTCATCAGGAGCCCTGTTACTTTTCATTTTTGACATCATGTTACTTACTTTATGGTGGAGCTGGTGGAGTCATTTCAGTGTTGATGTCGGACTGATGCAATAGAGATAATTGTAAAAGAGAAGCGGAATAATTTCGCCAAACTTGAAGAACGTTGTTGGTGTCCATTACTCTCCAGATTCATTGCGAATAGCGCTGCTACTAATGAAAATCTATACCTGTCATTTTTATGTTGTGTTATCTATCTCTAAGACTCGAATTTTCAATGTTAAGCACACGTTAATTGTATACCATTCTCGTTTTTTCCATTTCCAGGACCGGGTGGAGAATTTTTTCGCGGTCATGTAGTCGTTATGCGCGATAGTCTTGTATTTTGGGATAAATAGAGCTGACGCGCGTGATCCTTTTTTGATCTACTTTCAAGCAATCTTCGTCCAACCAATCATTTTTAGTGTTAGTCAAATTTGAACAATATTGTTGATGCTTTTGTTGCCGCGGTTTTTCTATGATATTCCACTGATCTTACGCGGAATCGGGCAGCGGCTGGTTTTCAAGAATTCCCATTAGGGTAGGAGGATATGCTCAACTTTATTAACCGTATTCTCGTTGCTTGATTTCCATGTGCGTCAACCAAATTATGATGTAAATCTAATTCGGTGAAATACTTTTAAGAGTCCGGGCCGGTGATGCGACGACACGATGTATTTTGCTAGCACTACCAATTTGACCAATAAAGTCCATCCAAAATCATTTTCACATTGTGCTGAGGTATTTTGCTCAGAATATTTTCAAGATGGTCTTAGAAGTCATCTTTTATTTGTGCAGGGTATCCTCAGTGGGAGCGTAGGCGTTTACGAATGAAATGTTAATATGATGCCCGTGAAACCTGAATAAACAGATCCGATTATTCACATCTTCGTATTTGCAATCGCACGGTGCTCATTTACTTTAACTTTACGCTTTGTTAATAGTAATACTAAATTGATGAACTATATATAGTATAAGCTGTTAGATCGAATACTTTTAACAATTTACATTCAATGTGACCTTGGCCCGTCCTGCGTACAAGGAGTTCATTCTAATAGCATACAACAGATTAGATATATTGCAATATGAACTAGAAGGTTCCTTTGTCTTTTAACAACATTCTTTCGTCTGCTGCTCAGCCATATAAGAGTCGTATAGATATTGATTTTTTGATAAATTAATATTTAAATTTTGATAACAGATTAAATAACTTGTTCCGCAGCAAAAAATTACTGATTACAAACGATAAAACCAGTTATTTACTTTTGATAATTACCTTTGCTTGTTAGATTGTGTAAACTCAAATAAAAAAGCTTTCAAAATGTAAATCATTGATAACTTGTCATTTTTGCTACGTTTAGGTTTTCAAGTGAGTATCAACACAGATTCAGAAGATCCACATCCAAGCCTATCGGATTTCCATGATTATGAGCCAAATTTAGAATTCGACGACACAGAATTAACCGCAGAATCAGGTAATTAAATTATTCATCACCTGACATGCTGATGAATTATAAATAGATTTTTGTATGGTTTTGTACACTTTAATGAAATTTTATATCTTGTTTTTTGTGTTTTTATTTTCATGTGGTAGCCATTGCAGCAGAATACGATAATTTTATTGGTGGTGAGTAAATTAATTTGTTTTTGCCTCAACTGCGTCCATTTTTCATTTTGTAAAACATAATATTACATATACGGTGGTAGTAGTCGGTTTTAACCTGTACGCTACAGAAAATGAATATTTTTTCAGATGGAATTTTAAATGCATGTATTAACCCCATAAAAGTTTAAGAAACACTGTAACAATTTGGAATTCCCAACTGTTATTTACTATTTTTTTAGTTTTTCCCAATATGCTAGTATTTTAAACTCTTATCTAATCTTTATATACATTTAATGATAACGCACAATAATCAATATGTTCCATTCAGTTAATTTTTTTAATAAATGACAAATTTTGAATTCATTTTCATTTTAGACGATCTACTAGAAGCACCTGAAGATAACTTAACCACAAATTTAGAAGCAGATAATTATGAGGATCAATTAAATTTATCAGAAGTAGGCTAATTGTTTTAATTTATTTAAAATAAATTTTGTATGATTTCGATACTTTTTAGGAACCAGACGTAAAAATTATGGACGAACTTAAAACAAAGAAGTTTATAGATCTTATTGGGGCTGATCAATATGGGCAACATATCTTTGCGATATATGCCTGTAATCTACCTACGAAGCCAGCAGCTCATAGTATAATTGTTAAGTGAGTATATAGAACTAGTGCTTTGCACATTTCAGCTACAAAATAATGTTGTTCACAGAACAATCATCGAAAAAATGGATGAATACGTTGAAAATGATTACGTACTAATTTATTTCCATCAAGGATTAAAAGATGAAAGCAAGCCATCGGTGCAATTTTTATGGAATTCCTATAAGGAATTGGATCGAAGTTTTAAAAAGAACCTGAAAAAATTATATGTGGTGAGTCATCCGGTGATAAAAAATATTTTAAAACATTCGATTAGATATCTAACAAATAAAGATTTTGCAAATTTCTTTGTTCAGGTACATCCAACAATATTTATAAAATTTGTGTGGAACTTCTTTAAACCATTTATAAGTGAGAAATTTAAAAACAAATTAGTTTATGTATCGAGCATAGCGGAATTGAAATCATTACTTAAATTACAAACATTAAATTTACCACCTGTAATTGTAGAGTGAGTACATATATAAAATATTATTGTTTATTTATTTATATTTATTGCGTCACTGCTAGAGATTAGCGAAATATTGATAAATCAATTGGAAATATATTTTTAGTATTTACTGGAATGGTGATATTTATTAATGCACGAGTGAATTTTTAATATGCAAATCTGCGGATTTTGTATAACATGTAGCCTTGAGGAAAATGATTTTGTAATTTATAAAGCCTTGGTAATGTTCTTGTGTTATTTTGAGTGCTTCTCGTTATTTATTACACTACGAAATTTTGAACATATAGTTGTGCAATTACTGATTTTAGTTTTCTCTGTTGTAGTGTAGTTGTCAAGAAGTCAAGTATAAATTTAGTGTAAGGCACTTATACATAAAAACAGTTATACAACAAATCTCGGAACCCGATACTCACGTCAAGATAAATTTTATTTATTCTTAAAAATTACTACAATGTGCCTAGTCTCCGGACTAATAAGATTTAATTTCTGGCGTAATTTGTGCTCTTGTTCAAATTTTAATATGTCTCCATTGGTTTCTTTTATATTCTGTCTCAGTAGTATTGTTTCTATCTTACGCTGGTTGTGAAGCTTACTTAAATGGTTTTACAATCTTAAGTTTCTTATTACATCTCGCTGGTCAAGCAGTAGGTTGGCCTCACCAGGTCTTCGCATTTCTCGACAGCAGTTTAGCATTTAGATTCACTCATAGGTATTTTGCAGGGTTAACATGTCGTAATGAAACATTATTTAGTACCAACTGATTTACTATTCTGATTGTGTAATCGCGGATTTTATTTCATTCAATCTGAGTGGACATCGCTATCTGATAATTCTATTCATCCTACGTTGAAGTTTATTAGTTGCTTTCTCTGGTGTCACCTTCTGCCATGGTTGTATCATCTGCCAAAGTACAAATTTTTGTATTCTGTGTTAGAGGAAATTCGCTTGTGTACAAGTTATTTTTCTTATTTCTCTAGTCACTTCCACATGGAGGGCGTGGTGAGATCAAGGTAATTTCATAATCTTCAGTTTCTATTTCTTGTAAAGGGGTTTTCAACCAGACAAGTGGTGCAGTGTTTAAAGCTTCGGCACTTGTACCGGGAAGTACTGGGTTCGATTCCCTCAGACGCTAGATGCAAATCGAATTTTCATCATCGATTAAAATCTGTTAATAAACACAACTAAGACCCTCTAATGGAGTGCAGAACTCAGCGCCGGCCCACCGTCCACGTAGAGGTTGACATGGTGGAGCTTGCAATGTGCAGGTGGGTATACTGTAGTTGTGTGAGTAGGTGACTAGGTAAATGATGTGGCGTGAAGCGTGGTATCACAATGGGCCAAAAATGGCCTAAGTATCAACCACTGAAACCTTCCTACCAAAGGGGTTTTCAATAAGGACATAACAATTTTGTATTTAAATAAAACACAGAATAATTGAGATATTGGGCTGAAATTTAATCCGGGTGCAGTACACATTTTACTTTTAACCATGGAACGTTCTTATGACCACCGCGAGCACGTTTGCGGCGATCGATTCTTTGGAGCCAATTTCCACCACTTTAACGTAGTTGGTTTTTTGACATAAACTAACGAATGCGTTAAATCGCATGAGCGAGGTGGCTATTCGCCCGGACCATTTCTCGAGATTACACGATTACAGAACTTCCCGTTTAATAGATCAATTGTTTGACCAGCTCTGTGGCATGTAGCATTATCTTGTTGGAACCACATATCACTGATGTCAAGTCCATCCAATTCTGGCCAAAAATAGTCTTCCAACATGGCACGACAGCGAACTCCATTGACCTCCATTGAACATGACGATCATTTTCATCGATGAAAAAATATAGTCCAATCATACCTCCGGCATGAAATCCACACCACACGGTGACTTTTTGTGGTTGTAATGGAGTCTCTTGAAGCACATGTGGGTTTATTGCTGTCCAATAATGCATATGTTGCTTATTGACAAAGCCATTAAACCAAAAATGAGCTTCATTGCTGAAGATGATTTTTCGATGAAATTCAATATTTTCTTAAAACCTTAGCAGAGCTAAGAAATAAAATTATTATTTTATTTTAGAGAAATTTTTATGGTTAGGTTCTCAATTAAAGTAAATTGTAAAAGCACTAGTTTATTATATTCCTTAAACTAACTTTGATTTTATTTACTTTCAGATTTGATGAAAAAATCAATGCAAACAAAAAGTCAATAGTCGATGGGATAAAAACAGTGAAAGAAGTACCGAAAACATCCCAGTTTGGAGTCACATTAAAATTTGTCAACGAAAATAGTGTATGCAATAATAAAATACCGCCTGTGGTGGAGTCCTGCATAACACAATTATCAACAGCTGAACGTACGATCATGATTGCTGAGAAATGTTTGTATATATTCAAATAATTTCTTATTATTTCTTATATTTTTTATAGGAATAGAGACTGAGGGAATATTTCGACGGTCTGGCCATTTAGTTAAAATTAATGATATAAAACGAAGAATAAATTTAGGTGAAAAAGTTAATTTAGACAATGAAGATACGCACGTGATTGCCGGTTTATTAAAGTCATTTTTTAGAGAATTAGCTGAGCCATTATTAACATATGAATTATTCGATGAGATAATTAAATTTTTAGGTAACAACTATACACAAATAGACTAATTAAAAAAAATTATTCCAAAAAAATATTACTTTTACTTTAAACAGAATGGCCCAAAGATGAACGACCGCGAAATGTAAAATTAATGTTGCGTGAAAAATTGCCCGAAGAAAATTATGAAGTATTTAAGTATTTGGTAGAGTTTTTAGTCAAAGTTATGGAACGTAAAGATTTCAACAAAATGACATCATCAAATTTAGCCATTGTATTCGCACCAAATTTAGTGTGGGCCAAACAGAATCAAATGTCATTGGATGAAATTGGCCCGATTAATGCATTTATTGATTTCGTACTACAAAATCACAAGGATATATATTTTGTAGACATTTATAAGAAAGAGGCGGTTGATTAACCGCGGCTTTTATAATTTTAGTTAGCATTATAAATGATTTAATACTAGTCTTTTGGGTATTTAATTCTAAATTTCATACTAATTATTTTGTATTTCTAATTTAATTATTGACCATTCCTTAATTTATATATTTTCTTTTGTTTAGTTTACCCTACTAAAAAATGAGGTGAATTGTATAAAAAAATGTAAAAAGTATTTTAAACCCAGTAAAAAAAAATATTCCAAAACTGTTACCGATTTATAGTTTTCCATAGTTATCTACTCAAAAATGTAACATTCATCCCTCCGAGCAATTTTAAAACACAAAATTTATTCAAATAAATGTCAAAATTATTTAATTTAATACCAAAGGTATAAAACAGTAGATGCTTAGAAAATAATTAGGTATCAGTTTTTATAAATAAAATTAAATATTTAAATTAAATACAGTAAATCTATATAAAATTTATAAAGATGCCAAGGCCCCTCCTAGAGTCACATCCATATACATATTTTGTACACTATGTCTAGATCTAAAATAAATAATGTTGAAATTTTAAATAAAATCTGCACAAAAATTAATAAATCTATAATAAAATTAATGTTCAAACACTAACTTAATGAAACTCAAATTTATAGTCAATAAGTTTAAAAATTATTAAATTAATGTAAATTTTATTTAAAAACAGAAAATATATTAAACAAATTATAAAAAATTAATTTAATTTAACTACTTGAAATTAGACAAAACGCAGTTTAAAGTAAGCTTTTAATAATTATCCACTCCGATGATAAATTATTATTTTCAACTTAGGTAATATACCTAGATCCTATATTTGCAGAGCGCCATAATGCGCTATTTTTTTTTAAACAGCCGACCCAACATTGCGGATTGAAATTCTATATAGTGTCTTCCAATAAGAACAAGAGACTTCGGATTTAACGGACAATTTTAACGGACAACACATATCAACTTTACAAATAGGAAATTAGAATATATTCCGATTAGACTGAATTCACAACAAATACCATATTCTGACAATGCTAAGTACCTGGCATGACGCTAGACTCTTAAACTCAGGTGAAAAGCGCATGTTAAAAAGAAAAGGCAAGAACTGAATTTAAAATTCAGAAAAATGCACTGGCTTATTGGAAGAAATTCCGAACTGACAACGCTGTGCAAGGAAAACTACAGTGAAGACCATTCAAACATTTCAAAACAGAGTACTACGTAGCATTGTGAATGCTCCTTGGTACATTAGAAACGACAATCCCCATCGAGACTTAAACATGGAAAACGTCAGCGATAAAATACAAAAATTTGGAAGGGGTCATTTACTGCGACTGCAGCAGCATGACAACGAGGAGCTGCGGAACCAACTGGATCGCACCAAAGCGCCTAAAAAGAACAAAGCCTTTAGAATTAGTGGTTCTTTGAGCTGCTTAAATCAAAAGACTGAGAGCTGGGATGAACCGATAGGTCTCATCCCACAAGAATGGACTACTTAACTAATAAAACAATCATGATTAGTTGTAATATTATACAGAAATAAAGATTTCTTAAACAAAAAATATTTTTTATTTATTTTTTTGTCAGTATGAAATATGAATTGAAATCTGTGACTTTTTCTTTTATGTAATAATGTAATCTCTACAATTTTAAACTTTGTAAATTAAACTATAAGCCGCACATTCGGATTTAACGGACAATCAGAAATTCCGGACTGGCCAATCCCCAATTAGTACGTTAAATCGAGGTTTTACTGTATGTTATTCTTTATTGAAATTAGTGTTCACACTTCAATTTATGGAGGAATATCTGGTAAATGTCCACCATGAGCACGTTTGGAGAAGTTGATCCTTTGGTCGAGATTTTCGATCACATTTCTACATAATTGGGATGGAACCCTATCTCATGAACGATGCATACGATATTGGCTGTATGACATGTATTGCCGTCCTGCTGAAATCACAAGTCGTTAATATATTCATATGATCAAATATTGGCCATAAAAATGTGGTCTCTGTAGCGAACACTATATTGACTCTTCGATAAACGTGGATTGTCTACTACACTTTCTCTCACTGTAGTAATGTTTTAGGTTGAACGAATACATGTTGCAGTGTGAAATTGAATTCATTTTACTAAATGGCCAAACCTTCTAAAGAATCTTCAACGGCCCTATTCTGCCGTTCCCCGGGAATGGGGAATTAGTAACATTTTCTAGAAATTGGGAAATTTTTATTCTAGAAAGTGTATTCTGGCGTTTGAACTTTTCTTTATTAAGAAAAAATAATTCCATTTTATAGCAGGTGACGTTAATCATTTTTTTGGGGAATTGTGATTCTTACATTTTTGAATTTTTAAACATTTATCTTATAAATATATATTTAAAAATAAATTAAACTTCTATTAATGGTGTAAGCGATACGTGTTTTATTAAATCAACATATTATAAAAAATATTTCACGAAAAATTATTCCGTCTGCCAGAAAATACATTTGGGAACGGGAAATAAATACTTGGGAATTAATGCAATTTGTAATTACAGCGAAATACTTTTCCAATTCCCTGAGAACTACTCGGCCCTATTCCTGAATACAACACGAAAACGAATGTACAAGATTCATATTCAATTTCAAATAAGAATCGTACAAATCTGATACAATTCAAATATGAATTTTGTTTTTTCGTTTTCGTATCGTATTCAGGAATAGGGGGCCAGGATAGGGCCACTAGCCTGACAACTAGACTTCTGAAGATGAAAATGTGAATTTAATTTATTAAACATTTGGGAAAATATGGAATATGTAATGTTTTCAAAATCGTATGTTCAGTTGAATACATAAGCAAATATAACATAAGGCATATTGATGTACCACTAAAGATTAAAAATTCGTCATTCGATATCTCAAAAAGAGCAAATTTCCGTTTTTAAAAGAATCGGTTAACCAACCAATTATTTTATTCTTAATGAAAATTGCAAGGAGTTGACTAATTTGAACTTCATATTATGATTTCTATGAAGCCAAAGTTGGTTGATCAAAGAAAATACATTTACAGTTTGTAAAAACATCAAGCAGAATATTGTAATATTTGACATTGGTTTATTTTAAAAATATGTAAACGATTTAACCTTATAAATTTTGAACAATTTTTGGTCGATATTACCATACATCGTCTATTTGCTGGGCTCTCATGTGTTATGAATCCATGAAAATGCAAAATTACACTTGATTTGTTTTTAAATAATCATCATTCTCCGGATTTTCCAAATGCGTAGCAAAGAATTCTTCAACAGTGTCCGTGTTCCACTTTGTAATGGAAAGTGTTTCTTTTACATTACCATTCTCGTCAATCATTTTAACAGTCGGATCCAATCCACGCACGTATTTTATTGTTAAATTTGGGAATTTAGCTGGGCGGTCACTACGAACAAATGCCTGTATTTGTGGATATGCCCCGAATTTGCACGTACAAACTTCTAATATTGCTTTCGGGTACTTCTTGGACACAGGACTGGTGACATCCTTTTGGCAACATTCTTTACAGTGATCCCTTATATTAAGAAAATTTGAGATTAATATACATATTGTGATAATAAACTTAATGAATAGATGCAATTACTGTAGTTCTTCTAATCCAAAATCGTCCAAATTTTCACAAGATGAACATAATAATTGGGTTTTTATAAAACCTAGGTCGCGGCAGTCTTGTGTAGTAAATTCGGCGTTCACCTAATTGTGCGAGCAAATATACCAAAACAAAAATATGAATTATAAATAAAATATGAATAATATAAATTGTATAAACCTTAAAAATGATAATAAATAACAATATACAAGCAAATAAACTAAATCTATTTATTAAAATCATTTCTATGATAAATTTTTTCTACACTTTATGAAAATGTTTTGACATTTCATAGTTGTATTAATTCGATTGGTTGGTGAAGATGGCGAACTCGCCGCGACGTGTGTGTCAAAAATAAATCATGGATGTGTAAAATAAATAAATGAAGCTAACAGAAAATACTGTCAAATTTTAAATTTCATAACAAGCAGTTAACATTGTAAAATGCTTATGGTTATGAGAGTGCCAATCATGTAATTTTGTTCTCAATAAATAGATAGTTTGTGGAATTATTTATTAAAACATATTTAGTGTGCGAGACATCGCTCATGTAGGACCATGACCAAGCGTGTTATTATATAAAAAAAACTTGTATTGTGATTTGTGGTTTGCAAGCATGTTTTTGATTGACGATATGATTATATTCAATTATGAGGATTACCAACTTTAATCCCAATTTTCCTGAAAATTAATTAATTACTCTACGTTTGTGTGAATTGCATCCAATTGCGAGATGCGAATACGATTGCAAAATCTTGCATCTTAGAGGGCCAGAATCTTGCAGAAAGGTAAGTGGCGAGTTTATGTCCTTTTTTATATTAAATAACCCAGTAAAAAATTCATTAACGACACACTAGTGTCACATCAGCGACAATCAAGCATGACACGTATATAGATATTTATCAGCAAATTGGACTAATTTTCGTTTGTGACACGTCTGAGATTAATCGTTTACGACTTGTCTGAGATGAGTCGTTTACGACATATCTGAAATGAGTTGCATGTGAGAAGTCATAGACGAATCTAATATGACATGTCTCAGATGCATTGTTTCTGATATATCTGAAATGAATCGTAATGATATGTCTGAAGTAATTTAATGTATGTACATAATATGTGTATGTATATCCCTTTTCCTGCCTGTCCACACAATTGTGTGGGTAAGGCCAAAGAATTATGTGAACAATTTATCTTTGTATGTATTTTGAACCAACATACATATTTGTCCATTCCACTTAATTCATTTTCGTCACTTACCAATTTCATAAACAAACTAACAGCTTGTTATGGCTGAAGCAGCGAATCAGTAACAACTTAACGTAAAAATGCGATAAATAGGTTTCTTACGGTTTCTAACGGCTACCGAAACGGTTACAGCTTTGTCGAAGGAAACGTCAAATACCCAATAAAAGCGTGCTCCATTTTTAAACGACCACGATTTTAAAACCACAAGGTAATTTAATGATGTACATATATTATATCTATCCAGTAAAAATTCGTTCATGTAATGAAAACTAAACAAAAAAAAAATTGCCGACTTTTTGTGTGCGTAAAACATTTGACAAGTTGTGTTACAGCCGCACTAGCCAACTACGCACTAGCCCACTAGTCAAATTTTCCGTAACAAAAAACTTTCGTCGTTTTCCGTAAAGGTTTGACAAGTTGTATTACTGATTCGCTGGTTCAGCCATTATACAGAAAATAATATAATGGCGTTGTCACAAAAAATAACATGAAATGATATGCAAATTATTTCAATCCTCTCGATTGTTTACCTACGCCATATTAAAAGTACTTTATAGAATAAGAAAGACCGAAGACCTGTCATATTTGTTTCGCGCGCGTAAGAAAGTGGACATTTTTTCATGTAAGAAGACATGTATATGACATGTCTCATAATTTTCGTCGAACGTGGACTGCAATTGGACAAATCAAATGAGAAACTAATATGACTTGTGATTACTAAATCATTTAGGTAACATACTATCAAAAATCGACCAGAAAATATTTTTTGTCTTTTTTTTACGCACTTAGAAAAAAAGATAAGAAAGAGCGTAAAAGTTTTTCGTAAAAGAATGTTCAATTTCCAACTGGGAAGTTTGAGTATCTATTTTTCTATCAAAATCGTTTATTTCTTTGGTATCTCAGCTTTCTTTGATATCTTATTATACTGCAGTTGCATTTGTCCGTATGCGACTCGCCTAATAGTGTATATGGCCAAATTGATTAACTGAAATTAATAGTACTTAAATTGTTTCTAACTGGCTGAAATAGCATTAAAAACAACGAGTCCAACAGCTAAATAAAAAATTTATTAGTAAAAAAGAGAGAACAACTCACTCTTGCCAACCTGTGTGCAAAATCCGAGCCCTATTCTCGAAATCGGTGGAAATTTCCGCATTTGGAATATAACTTAAAATTCTTTATATTATTCGAATTTTTCGCCGGCTACTTATTTTTTCAAATTTGTTTGCAAGTTTTTTATCATTTATTTTCCTACGGGGGGTGCGCTGGTTATACAAGCTCCTCGCGCTGCACCCTGGGTAACGCTAAAAGTATAACCCCGCGGGTACGGGCGCGGTAAAACCCAAGCTACTTGCCTTGAGGGGGAAATACCCATGGCAAATCTTGAAGCGTCTGTTCTCCATGTTAGGGGCGGCTTTTTCCAGTGTCTGTTCCCCATGTTAGGGGCGGCTGTAAAAAACCTGGCAGTAGGTATAAAATGCTAAGGGAAGGAACCCAGAATCTATATATTCAATGGTGTTAACCAACCAAAACAAAGATACGGTGCAGGGAATCGGATGCCCAGTACCGGCGACTCTCGGGAGTGAGCAAGCGGGCTCCCAGTCGTCGAGATCTAGCGACCGCAATGATGTAGTGATTCCAAGCTTGGTTACTACATCATATACAGCTACAAGCAATACCACTGAAGTTATCAGTCTGGCGGGTAGTTCATCCAGTACGGCTGACGGAAGTAAAATGACCTTTATGGAATTGAACAATCCTTTCTTGAAAAGAGGTATGGAGACAAGATTACCTATAAAACCTTCTACCGCAAGTTCTGTTAAACGATCATTTTCAACTTCAATGTTGAATATGGAACCAAAAGTGGTAGACGACCCGATAAATAAACTCCCAGAAATACACAGTAGCGATACAAGCATTAAAGAGAGCACCAAACGCAATGTTCAATTGACACAAACTGGCATCGATCGCTATATTACAGTAAAACGGAAAAGGGATAGTCCAAAAGCAGATAAACTACTGATAAGTAAGAAATCGAACGTCGAAAAATTCAAACTACCGCTAAACAACCGATTTGAAACGTTCATCGAAAAGGATGCGGAAGAGCGGCAAACTGTAAATGCAAATACTCAAGAACAGGCAAATCGAAACTACAAGCCACCTCCAATCTACTTACGCGAAATCGATACACACAAGGTAGTGCAAGAACTCAAATCAAGCGTGTTAACAAATGGAAAAACATTTCACGTAACAAATTTACTTCGAGGCAATATACACGAAGTAAAAATTCAAACACATGAGGTCAACGACTGTAAAGAGGTCATTAATTTTTACGATGCTCACAACAGAAATTATTATACATACCGATTGAAGTCTTCAAAGGGTCTCTCAGTCGTTATTAAAGGCATCGATGTTCAAGTTGAAACAACCGAAATCCAGGCTGCGCTTGTTGAAGATGGATTTAAGATACAGAACGTATATAGAATCATGAACCGCTTGAAGCAACCACAACCAATGGTCAAAGTTGAACTGGATCCATCCGAAAGCATTTTGAAAAAGGGAGAAGTTCATCCAATATATAAACTGAAATACCTCATACACAGACGTATAACTGTTGAAGAACCAAAGAAAAGGTCCGGACCAATACAGTGTTTAAACTGTCAAGAATACGGTCACTCAAGGACATATTGCAAGTTGATATCAGTGTGCGTCGTATGCGGCGAACTACACAAAACCAAAAGTTGCCCAAAACCAAAGAACTCTTCAACTGAAAGGAAATGCAGCAATTGCGGCGGAAACCACACTGCAAACTACCGAGGATGCCCAGTCTACATAAATATTAGTCAATTGTCACGTCCCAGGAGGCAGTATAAAACTACAGCAGATGCGCAGAATAATATACCTCCGCATACGACAAATGACTCTCGTTCGCACAGAACACCAACCAGCAAACCAACATACGCAAGCGTTCTTCAAGGTGAATCCTCAAATGTTGAACCTACTTTGAATAACTGCATGCAAATGATGATGCAATTAATGACAACAATGCAAAATATGCTACAAGCAATGCTACAAAATCAAACCACTATGATCCAGAAACTAGAATGTCTCCGATAAACTATCTGAAGATATGCCACTGGAACGCAAACGGTATAAGCCAACACAAACTTGAATTAGAACATTTCCTAGCTAAACACAAAATTGATCTTATGTTAGTTTCTGAAACCCACTTAACGGATAAACACAATTTCAGAATTAATGGTTACGAAGTTTATGATACAAAACATCCCTTGGGCAGAAGTCGAGGAGGAACTGCTATAATTATAAAAAAAGCGGATTTGCCATTATGTTTTAAATGAATATAGCACTGAGGAAATTCAAGCAACCTCCGTGTGTGTTGACCTCGACAAAGAAAGCTTAGTCATCGCTTCAATATATTGCCCTCCAAATAATAACGTTTCGGCAGATATCTATAAACGGTTTTTTGCAACCCTGGGTCAACGTTTTATGGTCGCCGGCGATTTTAATGCCAAACATACCTACTGGGGTTCAAGATTGACTACTCCAAGGGGACGTCAATTAATGAATGTTATTCAAGAAAACCACTACGATGTTGCGTCGTGTGGCCATCCAACTTATTGGCCTACTGATCGTCGAAAAATTCCTGACGTCCTAGATTTTGCAGTCACAAGTAAAATAAACCGAGAAATAATCCAAGCTAAACCACTTTTAGAATTATCTTCTGACCACTCTCCGGTCTTACTACATTATTGGGCCGACCAAAAGCCATGTTCTTCAAATAATTATCTAACGAACACCTTCACTAACTGGTTGAAATTCAAGATGTACATCAGTTCACATATCGACCTAACGTCTAAACTGCAGACGACGAACGATATAAACATTGCTATGGAAAACTTTAATGATCTACTAGTCAACGCAGCTATTTCGGCCTCGCCTGAACCGAAGAGCAAACATACAAGACACACCATAACATCCGCTGAAATAGAAAAAATGTTAACAGAGAAACGTCGCTTAAGGCGTATCTGGCAAATTAATCGATCACCAGTTGCTAAACATAACTTTAATCAGGCAAAAAGAAAACTACAAAGTCTACTACAAAAAAACAAGATGGATTATATGCAAAATCATCTTAAAGAATTATCTCCCCATTCGGACACAAACTATTCATTATGGAAGGCCACTAAATATCTTAAACGGCCTCAGCAACCAAATCCGACAATTCGTCTTTCAAACGGTGAATGGGCTAGAAGTGATGAAGAAAAAGCTAAAGCCTTTGCTGATCATCTTGAAAGTGTATTCACTCCAAACCTTGGATTATCGGTGGTTCAAACAGAAAATATAGCAATCAGAACTGTGAGGAAATTTAAGATAAAGAAACCACTGGTAAAGTTTATTATTGCACATCAAATTCAATTAAAGAAAGCCCCTGGGTATGATCAAATTACAGGTGAAATGCTTAAACAACTGCCTGAGTGTGCCTTTGGACGACTGGCTCAAATATTCAATTCAATTTACGAATCAGGATATATACCTGAGTGCTGGAAATTATCAACTATAAAAATGATCCCGAAGCCTGGCAAGGATCCTACCAAAGTCTCTTCATATAGACCAATAAGCCTACTACCAATCGTCTCGAAAGTATTCGAAAAAACTATTATCGAAAATATTAAACCGGAACTACGAAATATCATCCCTAGTCATCAATTTGGTTTCAGAGCCGAGCATGGAACCATTGAGCAAGTTCACCGAGTAGCTACTGAAATAAGATCAGCATACGAAGATAAAAAATACTGCTCCGCCGTATTCTTGGATGTTGCCCAAGCATTCGATAAAGTTTGGCACGAGGGTCTGCTTCATAAAATAAAGCTTAAATTGCCAGAAATTTACCAACTTATGAAGTCGTATTTGTCAAATCGCAGATATTATGTCAAATACAACACCTCTAAATCGAACGAGAAAAACATTCTGGCTGGAGTACCTCAAGGTAGTGTGCTTGGCCCAACGTTATATTTAATTTTCACTTCAAATCTACCAACGTCTTCACAAATTCTGACGTCTACTTTCGCAGATGATACGGCAATTGTATGTAGCCATAAAAATCCAAAAATGGCGTCCGAAATTCTGCAACAACATATTTATGATATCGAAATATGGCTAAAGAAATGGAAGATAAAGGTCAATGAAGAGAAATCGACCCACGTAACATTCACTTTAAATAAGCTTACTTGCCCGCCTGTCATAATGAACGGAATACCAATCCCTCAATCAAATGGAGCAAAATATCTAGGCGTCCATCTTGATCGACGGTTAACTTGGCGAAAACATATTGAAATGAAACGAGACCATATCAAACTAAGAATTGATAAAATGCATTGGTTGATGGGGAAATATTCAACTATTGACCTAGAATACAAACTTCTTCTGTATAATACAATGATTAAACCAATTTGGTCGTATGGTTGTCAATTATGGCAATCAACCTCAAATTCGAATATCGACATTGTCCAACGAACACAGTCAAAAATTCTGAGAATGATTACAGGAGCACCCTGGTTCGTAAAAAACAAAAAATATACATAAGGACCTTAGCATCCTAACTGTCAAAGATGAATTGAAAAAGATGCGGATCAGCTATGCAGGGAAACTGGTATCTCATCCGAATTTGCTGGCGCGAAACCTACAAGATATACCTACGTATTCGCGATTAAAGAAGAAAACGATGTCTGTAATAGCATAAATTAATAAATTATTAAGTTTACTTATTGAACAAAAGTAGATTCTGCTCCCGCAGATTTACATAATTACCTTAGTTTTTAAGATTTGAAAACTTATTGTTATTTTCATGTTTTGAAAGATTCAATAAATAAAAATAATTTAAAAAAAAAAAAAAAAAAAAAAAAAAAAATTTTCTACGGGAAAAATTCCGACTTACCCTTAAGGATGAAACATACTAAGCAGCAGTAGCGAGCAGCAAATTTAAATATTGGCTTATTCGCTTATGTAATCGTACAAAATCATAGTTTGGGTTTAAATATACGTATTTCCAATAAAAGAAATCAAATATTTTGTAATTTTAATAGAAAAATTTGAATTAAAAAAAATTACATTGAATGAAGTTGCATCTAAGGATCTATGATTTCTTTAATTGGAAATACGTATATTTACACTCAAACTATGATGTTATACGATTACATAAGCAAATAAGCCAATATTTAAATTTGCTGCTGCTTGGTATGTTTCATCCTTAAATCGATGTGGAATTATTCCTTTATGCACGATTTACATGTTCCAATTTTTTTTCCCAGTAAAAAATGAAAGGTTAAGTATATTACGATTTTCGTTTGCGAGAGGAGCACAAAACAAATTCCAGTAAAATAAAATTGGATTTTTTACTTTTTAATTTGAGCAAATGTTGGCATAAAACTGGGAATGTTGCCATAAAATATAGTTTCTACGAGTATTTTTATGGCAGTAAAATAAAAAAAATTCAAAAAAGTTTCAAATAAACATCAAGCAGCCATAAACATCATTCAAACAAAACGAGCAAACATGAGCGGTAATTAAATATTTTATTTTTACTTGCAATTCGATGTTGTTCGTTATCTAATTTAAACGCAAGCTGTTCGAACTGTCAAAATTTATGGGACATACAAAATAATTATAGCATTGCCTTATTTGTTTATATTGCTGACTCTTTTTAACTAGTAACTTTTTTTTATATGCTACACGCACTCTATTTTTCAGTAAAAAATTAGTTGGGAAAAAAAATTGGAACATGTAAATCGTGCATTAGTAGGGAAATAAATAATAGAAAACTTGCAAACAAATTTGAAAAAAAAACGGTTAAAGTAGCTGGCGAAAAATTCGAATAATACATATAAAGAATTTTAAAGCAAATTATATTCCGAATGCGGAAATTTCTACCGATTTCGAGTATGGGCAATTGTACACATATTACATTTTTCAAGTTAATTTTTTTGTCAGTTTTGTGTTACATCGACAAATTACATATATACCTCGGCTATGTCGCTTTTGTAAACACAACAAGAGCTGGTGTTGAAGCGGTAAAACAAGAAAAATAATAACAAACCCTAAAATATTTCGTTTACCTTTTTATCGACTCTAATAATAATAATCATTAAATTTTTAATTTTTAGCGCCATCAAATTAATAAACCGATAAATGCGGATACAAAACTAGATTCTAAAAAATTCGGCCATATAAAGCCATTTCATGTGTGACCCCTATTTTCTCATTGGCCTTGAGTCTAAATGAAGTGAGGTTAATATGTTTGAACGACTGATGTTCTCTGTGGTTTCTGCCCCACTATCAGTATGAAAATTACTCATGCGTCTCTCCAGCATCTTGAAACGTATTTCAAACTATAACTGGCCCTATACCTCGTTGAAGAAGTAGGGTGTGCACCTCATCTCCACCAGGAGATTTGAAGGGTCAAAACTGGATTCCTTCTATGAGTGAAAATTTTAAATGACTAGGTTTTTGATTGAGTAAAATATAGGTGCGTGTTAAAGTCCTCGTTGACTTCCTGTTTACTCTGAATTATGTAGTCGTAAAAGTGGCGTTTCACTAATGAGCTAAGAGTGTCCTCCTTTGATGTAGTCAATTCACCATTTTGCTTCTTGACTGATCCCAGTAGATTTTTGAGGAGAGTGCCTTATGTAGTCAACAAGCCGACGCCAGCTTGCCAATTTTTTGGGAAAAATCCCTTCAGCTACTCCTTTTACTGCACCTTAGCGCTGTTATATTCGGTGAGTTAAGCCCGAAAGACCGTCCAGTTAATTGTTCGCTTGAGAAATGATGTTGGTCGTGTCCAGCATACGAATTCCGGTTTAATGATAAATGATTACGCGAAATGACCTGATTAATTTTTTCGACCATCAGTTCTCATTCTCATAATTTGTCCAGAGTTCAATGGGGTGCCAAGCAAATTGAAATTTAGACAATGAGATGGCCAGCACGCGTCATTATACTTTAAAACTTACTAAAATATAACTTTTAAATACCAATATTTCACACACGTTTTGTATCAAAACGGTGTCAAATCTTTAAATGTCGGATTAACACCCATTCACCCATTAGCAATACAAAATGTTAAAAGGCATTAATTGCAATTTTTGGTTTTGTTTAATGTCACAGTTTATCTTGTAAAATATTGTGACGTCTTCGCACGGTCTCTGCCTTTGTGAATAATAAAAAAAATCAATTCTTCCCCGAATAGCTAAATTTAGTTTTAGTTAACGGGTTCATTTTAAAAATTAAGAATTATGCCATTTAGGTCTTTCAAGTTAAACCTATAATTAAGTGTAATTTTAAGTTTTAATTATCGATCATTTTCCGACTAGCTACTCTTGGTTAACGCCTTGAGCTACAGTAAATATCAGAACATTATAAATATGACTAATATACGATTTAATTTGTTTACACTAATTATTGATAATAAATAACAACACAGTAAACCTACGTTGAAAGTTAATTTAATTCGTTTAATAATAGTCAAATAAATTAGCAAGTATTTTCTAATTGATAAGACGAATACTTTCCATCACACACATTTTGTGGTTTTCGTAAATATTAACGTTTACGTTGATGGTCAATATTGATTTTATTAAATTTCTATTTTCGCCAAAATATGTGTGCATGTCTGAGCTTCAAGCACCCTTATCTAAATGGGATCCAAGAGTTGCCGGACAGTTCCCTAGCTGTTAGTGTTTATCGGTTATGATAATAATTATACATTTACAAGGTTAAACTGAAGTTTGTAAAGTAAACTTCAGATATGTACATAACACCTACAAAAATTATCTGCGGAGTCTTGTTTTACCTGATCGAAATGGATAATCGCCTCGAGTTACGTAAAGCACACAAGTTGATAACCAGTTTCATTTGTTTACTGAGTTTTTCGAAACACAACTTCTTTGTAGCGGGGTTGCTGTTATAATTTTTGTTTTACATTTTAGTGGCATTAAAATGTGTAAATTAATTTTAAGAGGAAAATTAAATAAATTGATGACTGAATTATTTACTATGATCAATTATTATAAAAACGAAAAAAGCAAAACTTGGCTTCGGTATATATACAATGGGGAATTGTACAGAAATCAATCATTCATCGCTTGGAGATCATTACTGAACATTGGAATAACAGATTGGATTTATTTTTGTGCAAAATGTTTAAATTCGTAAGTTAACTTGTCTAAAACTTATCTTGTGATTAAAATGGTTTAATATATATTTAATTATTTTAGGTACTTTTGTGCGTTATATTGTCAGTGGCTACCTCGCTACCCGTTCCAGATGAGGTAAGAAAAACCGCGAATATTCAAAAAACATCAGAATACTTTTTAACGGCGGAAAGCAAGCCTCCTGCACCTGTAAACAATATTGTATGGATTTAAATTTTAAATGAAAACTAATTTTTATATCATTCCAGAAATCGACAGGATTAACACGCCCCTCTCCAATTAACCCAAATATAGCAAGTGATCCAAAACCACAAGAGAAAATTATTCCTGCTTCATTAACTGATGCTGAACATTCATCAAAATCTGCTGTCCAACCAACTGTTGTAACAGTAACTCAACCCAAAGTACAAAGTTCAATTTCATCTCGTACACCAGCTAGAACCGTAAACAGTGAACGTCATGTTGCGGAGTCAACAAGTATTGATAGTACTAAAGTACCTGCTCCAACAGTACAAGCAGCGGGGCCAACTGTGGTTCGTTCAGCAGACACAAATAATAAAAACAGCCGGCCAACCGTTGTTGTCTCAAATCCAGCTGCTCACCTAGAATCAAATCCATCAATTGCATCACCAGCTGCACCCGCGAAATCCACCCAACCCATAATTGTTGGTGTCGAGAAAAAAGTAGTTAAACGTGAATCTAGCTCAGCTAAGCACGCAGATCATGAACAGGATAGTTCATCATCCGACTCAGATTCATCAAGCCACAAATCAGACAACAAAAACAATAATAAGCCAAGTAAATTATCACAAATTGACAATGATGATAATTACGATCGTGACAATCAACCACCAAAGTACGTGCATCCAGTTCCAGTGACACAAATCATTAAGGATTTGCCACCAGCCCAAATACATCATCCACATCAAGATGCCGAAGAATAAAAAAAACGGGTGAATATAAATATGTTCCGTAAGGCTATTTGAAATTGTTATTTTTTATAATTTTATTGGTATTTTTTTATTACATAACTATACAGTATATGCGTTAATAAATTATGTAAATAAATTAAATTAGTGAATTTAATAAAAGTGTAAACAAATATTCTTATATAAATATTATTATAATTTTTGTGTTACGGATGAATAAACCTCTAGTTGCATAGTTTTTTATAAAGCGAACTTAAAAGATGTTTTGTTATAAGTGGCAGGCAATAAATGAGTATAAGCCACAGACATATAAAACTAACGAAACCATTTAACAGTTTATTAACCTTTTATTTGCTATGCACTTATAAATAAAAATGAACAGTTAGAACTCTTTTATACCGTAGATACACGCAAACTAGATAATCGACATTGAGATTGCATCTACAAGTTAGAGTCTTCAACTATATAGCCTTAAAAGTTCTAGCTAGTGCGCGTTATATCGTATCTCATTGTTGAATTTCTTCATAAATTTTAAGAAACCGTGTCATAAACTATAAGAACATCTTTCGAATTTTCCTCATATGTTTAGAATCCTATTTATATGTTATAAGCTGTTGTCCTATAGCACGTACAGGGGCTTACTATACTATAGAATTCGTCATTCGGTTATCTTTTTCCTATATACTATACATAGTAGACAAAGGAAAAATAAAGGAAAAGACATACGATTTTTACCGTTCCTTTTGTTTTGTTACTATCCTTACTATAGACCCCCGACTTGTCTTCTTTCGGAGATAAATTTAACTGCTCCACAACATCACGAAATTTCTCATTAAATTAATAATGGTTAAGTTTGAATTGCGTTAATTGCCGTATTTCTTGATGCTCATTGATCCGGATAAGTTCAAATTTTATATGGAAAACATGATCCAAATTTTGTTTTAGATCACAAATTTTGATTTTAAATCTAGCAAGCGCCTTTGTGTTGTTTCATGAAACATGAACTGAACTTTATCAGATCAAGCGTCAAGAAACACAGAGGGCCTACTATTGCTTTCGAACGTTTTCGATCATTTTCATCTATCGTTCAAATATTTGCTATCGTATTTTGTTAGTTTCGGTACTACTGCTTTCGATTATCAAAATAATTTTACTACCGTTATCGTTCACGATATGCGAGTCGTAGTACAAAAAATTTGGTAGCGCGTATCCAACGAAAACGATCGAAAGCAATAGTAGGCCATCAGCTAATATGTCCAACAACAAATACAGCATTGACAATTGAAATTTGCAACAGACGTACAAACCGGACAATCCGGCTGGTTCTTGATTTACTTTTGTTAATAATTTTATGTTCTTCACAACCTTGTTGCTAATTAGACCACTCAACAAATTCAGAAAGAAAAAAATCAGGAATGCCAGAAAGAAAAAAATCAGAAAATTCTGTAAAACTACGAGAAAATTCAAAACTCGATGAATGGGGCAATTGCGAAATACAGTTTCAATTTAGCACAATCGGTCTCTTAGGTTCACTAAAACTTTCATACCGAACGTTCCCATGCTTGCAACACTGTCTTGCTTTTACGTGTTTTTAATTTAAAAGGCCTACTAAATTTCCCCCAGGAAAAGAGGACCGATTAGTCGTTATGTTTATCACAGTCAAAATTCTAAGGACTTAAAAAGGTTGAAATCTGAAATACATTTTTAAGAACTTAATTGGTAATAAAGTTACCCTACAGAAGCATTTAAAATGTCAGAATCTTGCCAGAACGAAATCTTGTTTCCAAAAACTTTAGAAGCAAGATTGGTGTCCCCTAATTTAAATTATATTAGCATTTATTGCATGAATAAATCATTATGTATTTTCTGAAGTCAAAAACCAATTGTATTAAATTCAATGTTCTAATATTTATTTATTTACAACAAAAAGATTTGGTAGGACGTGGAAAAGTGGCCGTGGAAAGCCTATATAGTTTTTCAAAATAACCTATTCTTAAAGTTAGAGTTCGATCTTTTTTTCTTTGTCTTATGGCTTTGGTAAATCATAAAGATGCTATGTAGTTGACAGCTTTAAACAAATTATTTACTTATTTATAGAAATCGATTTAGTAAAATTACAGTTAAGATTTCAAAATTAGAAATATACAGCAATACGTTTAAAGCAAAGTAGTACATTTCCTAAAAAAGATCCAACAAGATTCTTCTATTTTCAAGAGTGCAGAAGTTATAATTCAGACATCCAGTCTTATATGGAGGTAGTCGTTTTACATTTTCATGGAAAGAAATATTGTTGTCATACTCCCAATCCGTTTTCTTTAATAAAAACAAGAGAAATTTTATCTGCAATCTTTCGATTCTCTTAATGTGAGCAGAATAGTACGGGCTTCAGATATAGTTACTGCATTTTCTACTTGGAATCTGACATACGCCAAGCAATTGAATTGGCTTTAGCAATCAATGTGCCTATTGAACGTCATATTTGAAATGAACGGGACCCCTAAATCTATTGTTCCATAGACCCTCTACGAAATTATCTTGCATTTGTTGATATTCAAGTGTAACTCATTGCGAACACACCACTCGCTAATGCTGTTAATGTCCTGTTATAATCGTTCAGTATCTCGCGTTTTTTGGTGGTATGAAATATTTTAATTTCATCCGTTTATAAATGAGTATAACATTAGAATTAATTATGATATCTGTAATTCGGTCAATGAAAACAAGAAATATCCAGGGTCCAATGTGGGACCCTTGGGGATCTCCCGCGGTGACTTTAATTAATTTGGATTTCTTATCTTCATAATTATCACATATTGTATACGGGTCTGTTAAATATGAGTTGAACCACTCAACGAATTTAATTGAAAATCCGAAATGCACAAAGACTTTCTAGCGCCACAGGATGACAAATTGAATAAAACGCTTTGCTGAAATTTATTTGAGGTTTATTTGACGGCAATTTTCAATTTCCTTGAATTTGATCCTTCGAACAACACCGATCGAAACCTAAGTTTTGTTGACGTCCCACCCGTTCGACTGCTTGTAATTAAATCCATGTCACCGCACGGCCCATTGATGCACTTCATAAAAAATTATGCAACAACATACAATCATGTATATACGGCTTTGACTTCAAAGCCTAATATTTATGACGTAACCAATGGCACTCATTTGTTTACTTAAATATTCGAAAAACACATTTTTAACAATCACTGTTAAAAGTTGTAGCAGTTGGTGTTCGCGGCAAAAATTACATTTTTTGCCACCAGGGTCGAACAATTTATTTTAGCGTTAAAAGTAAATAAAATACTCCAAACGTTAAATTAACTTTTAACACCAATGAACGTTAAATATAACTCTAATATTATGAAACTACAAAAATATGAGTAATTTAATACATAATAAGTGTTTACACAAAGATATTGTATTATGTGCGTATGTGTAAAAAGTGATTTTATTTTGTTCGAAAGGTTGGGCCGCCTGACTTCGCGTTATGTAACTTTTAGCACTTATGTTATAAATAGCGATTGGAGTACAATTTAAACAACTATCTCAGAAATGCCTACTTTCCTAAAGGAAAAATATTAATATAGATTAGAGAAGAAAGTAATTTTGTACAAAAACATTTAGGTATGGAATTAACAAAACAATATTTTCTATTTCTATTTTTTAATTGTTCTGTATATCAGTATGTTTCCGATATCAGTGATGAATTGATCAATCGTAGAACCTTTAAGTTCATTAGCGCCGGTCTGAGAGGCAACAACCGTGCGATTCTCGATAATTCGATTACGTATTGCACGAAAATACATTATAGCCACCATTTCACCGTGCGCTTAATTTTGGTATAATGATAATTTTATAACTGTAAACACTATAAGAGAGATTGATCATATTTTCCATATTAAAATTGCTCCGGAACATCTCATAATTGGTTGTTGTTGTTCTGTTTGTAAAATAATTTGAGTGGAGAATCTAAGGAAATTGTTTTAATAGTTTATCGGGTTTTAACGGAAAACTATTTCAAAATATGTATATCTTTTTGCTTATGTCAGATAATTTTCCATGCAAAATTCCTATATTCATATAAACAGTAAAATAAACTTTTTATCAGTCATCCAATCATTTACCATCAGCGATCCAATCAACAAGCTAATTCGCTGTTCAGAAAGAGACAACTGCATCAACCGGAATAAGTAGTATTCTGAAGGAACTATCTCTGGTGAATACGGCGGGTCTGGTAGAACTTCACAGTCTTGTCCTTTTAAATAATTTCTGACAACGTTTACAACATATGGTTTTGCATTGTTGTGCTGAAATAATTTGTTGTGTCTATTCACCCATTCTGGTCGTTTTTCCTGATAGTTTCACCTGATTCCAGCAATTCATAACATACCACATATTTCTGATCCCACCAGATACAGAGTATAACAATGCAATGAATATCTTTGCAATGAATATCTTGCTTTGGTTGCGATAGAACAGCTTCACCAGGCTTCATCTACGATTTTTTGCGTTTGGGATTCTCATAATAAATCCATTTTTCATTTCCAGTAACTATTCGATGCAAAAAACATTTCGTTCGTTGTCTTTGAAGCAGTATTTCACAAATTGTTTTTCAACGTTCGAGGTCTCTTTATTTTATTTCATATGGAATCCAGTTGCTAGCTTTTTGAACCGTTCGCGGATTGTTTGTAAACGTTTTGCAACAGTTGATCGATCAACATTTATTGCTACAGCCGATTCCGATTGTGTTTGAGAAGAATCTTTAGCCAATAACGTTTCCAATTCACCATCTTCAATTTTTTTGGTGGTTTTCCATGCTCGTTACCTTGAATGTCAAAATTATCCCAATATATTATTCTATTAAATGTAAATTTCTACAGGTGAAGAAATTTTATCAACAAATGGAAAATTCGAAGGATGAAGGAATAACACTAGAACTTAAAAAAAATAATTTACTTTAAATTTAGAATTTCTGTGTACATTTTTAAACAATAAGATTTAAGAATTATAATCGTCCTGTGCTAATCGACTTATTATATTTTTTTTCTACAACTACTGTCATCATTCAAGTGTCTGTAGCCCGGCTAATTTAAATGCTACTAATAAACCTGCCCCAAGATAGGACCGGCGTCATCCAACGTTCCAATAAATCAATCAAACGATTGATTGATATCTTTCCCTTTATCTTCGATTTACTAGACAACATTATCTCATACAGAGGCGATTGCTTTAGTTTCCTTTATGTTTACCGAGTTATTCCGCTTCAGCACTTTAGTTTAGCCCCATTTTTTTCAGATGCTTGATGGTCTTTCTACTTTCCTTTTAATCTGTGGGTTGCACCTTAACCATATTCTTGTGTTTATATCATTAGCCCTTTCCACTTTCATTTGTTGATGTCACGTTTAAATTCTATCTGTTTTGTATGCCACACAAGTTGTTCGTTGTCGACATCGCCGATGGCTTCATGGTTGATGTAATGTGGTGTGTGAATGTTTGTGTTCAGTCTCGTTGGCTTTGTCTTTCTCTTGTTAATTTTGAGACTGACTTCGTGTGCCAAATCTAATAACTTTGGATTTTCTGGTAATTTGATTTTATGTTAAATTTTAATTTTCTGCTGCATGTAAATGTGTTTGTGCGATAGCAGACATATATCGCCAGCGTAGTCCAGATCATTGAGTCGACTCGTCCTCCAGTTTCGACATCCTAGTGCATGTAGATCTTGTTCGACGTCATCACGCCAGCGCAGTCGGGGTCTTCCGCTACGACGCACACCAGCTGGTTGTTGATGGAACACTTTATTGATCATCCGTTGTTGTGGGGACCTTGTAACGTGGCCGAGCCATCTAACTCGATTGGATTTGATGAATCCGATAATATCGCAACCTCCAAGAATTTGCTTTATCTCGTGGTTCATGTGAATCCGATATTCATTGTTCGCGACTTTAATTGGACCAAAGATTGAACGAATGACCTTCCTTTCGAAAGTTGATAACAATCTACAATCGTTAGTGGTCATGGTCCAGCTCTCGCTTCCGAAAGCCAGCACAGGTCTTATGAGTGCTTTATAAAGTGCGAGCTTGCACAACTGCGATAGTTGTCTAGATCGCAATAATTTTGATTGAGCGTAGAAAACTCGATGTGTTGCAGCGATTCGGGCTTTTATGTCTGCCTGCATGTCATTTGATGATGTTATAACTGACCCGAGCTATTTGAAGTTTTCAACGTGATCAAAGTTATGGTCGCCAATTGCGAGATTTATCATGGAGATGTTCCTGGGTGTTGATACAAATTTGGTTTTGCTACTGTTCACCTTCAAACCAAGTCTTCTTGCGTAGCGATCGAGACGGCACGTCTTTGATATCGCTAGGTCTTCAGCCAAGAAGCACGATATCATCTGCATATCTAAGAATTTGACCTGATGTATTAAATATACAGCGCGAAGTTACGATGTTGCTTTTCCTCACTACGTACTCAAGGGCCAAATTGAACAGCACAGGCGCGAGTGCATCTCCCTGTCGAACACCAGATGTTATTTCAAAGGAGTTTGACACAGTTCCTTCGATTACAATTCTACATATAGACCCAGACGTTATTAATTTGCACAGAGAAACGACACTCTAGAATTCCTATGGCATATGAATGCGGCCCAAAGGTTATCCCGGTTTATACTGTCATATGCCTGTCAGAAGTCTATATATAGTTTATGTATGGTTATGTTGTACTCCCAACATTTTTCCAAGATCATCCTCACGGTGAAACACTGGTCAATGGTCGATCGGTTGGGACGAAAACCACACTGATAGCCGCCAATGATGTTTTCGGCGAAAGGGATGAGTCTGGCAAGTACAACATTAGCCAACACTTTGTAAGCAGTGTTCAATAGAGCTACACCACGATAGTTTTCACATTTAAAACGGTCGCCTTTTTATGCAACGGACATATGAGCGCGGTCTTCCAATTCTCCGGCAGCTCTTCTTGGTCCCAAATACAAACGACGAGATCGTATAGACTTGTTGCAAGAGTAGCGCCTCCGAGTTTAATTAATTCTGCGGGGATTCCATCGAGACCAGGTGCCTTGCCGTTTTTCAATCGACTAATAGCTGCGTCTACTTCCTCTGCTGTGGGATATTCGACGAAGAACTCTTCACCTGGAGCAGGTATTGCTCTAATGGGGGTCACGTCGTCATTCCGATTTAGTAGATTTTGAAAGTAGGTTTGCCATACTGAGAGAACATCAGCCACGGTTTTTCTCAATTCTCCATTCCCGTCTTTGATGGCTGTACTTCTTGGGTGGAAGTCTTTAGTGAGATTCCTGGCATTAGCACAACAGTCCCTTGAATTTCCTACTTCCGCTTGGAAGCTGATGTTTTCAATGCATGACCTCATATGATCGCGTTTCTTTTGACGAAGGTATTTAGTCGTGGCTTTCCTGGCGCGGAGATATTCTGCATGTGTGCTTCTAGTGTTGCGAGCCAACCAAATAGTATTTGTAGTTAAACAAGAATAAAATGTAAAATATACCATGGTAGTGGTCGTACAGAAGAAACTATTGCTGCTGTCAGTTTTAATGTTAATGAGAGTTCAAAAACATAAATTCGTCATCGTTCACAGTAGTTACACTTTCCATCAACCATTTTATTCAGAATTTTGCACAGACATCTTCAGTTGAAGACATACAAGATTCAGATAACTCAAAACATAAAGCTACCAGACTTAATCGAATGATTTCTCGAAGAAACATAAATTGGCCGCGTAAATCTTACGATTTAACAGCTTTAGATTTTTTCTATGGTGCTATTTGAACGCGAACGTTTTTGCCAACGATCGACAAAAAATTGATAACCTATAAATCTCTAACTTCAACCTTTGCAACAGCTGTCCGTCATGTCTATAACGAATAAAGTATAAGGTCGGATTATACTTCTTCGTTTATTCATTCAAACAATTTTTTCCACCAACCATCTCTTGTAAAAAATGCAGAACATCATCTTGGAGCAATGTAATTGGTCTAAAAAATTGTTTGAATGAATGAACGAAGAAGTATGAATCCGGCTTAAAATAGAAAAGATTAATGCAAAAAATCAAAACTCAAAAACCTATAAAGTAATACATCTTTGCCAAATAAACTCACATCCCCAATAGAACATTTATGACTTGTACCTTACAGAAAAGTATGAAAAATATTTTGACAAGAAAAAAGTAAAAGGCAAAAATCATAAGGAAAAGATTTTTGCATTGGGGATGCGTTATAAGTTTCTCCAAAAGATTCCGCTTTCGGTGTATGTTGCATTTTGGAGCCGACGCAATCACTGTACGTGTTTCCCCGTTGCTTTTTTCGTTACTTTTTCAATAAATATAACCCCTCTATATGAAGGTTACCATTCCCATGTATCACGGAGCATTGCTAATGCCACCAGTACTTTGTATTGGAAGAATTTGGGCACTGCCATTCATTTTAGCGTTGGTATTGCTAGCCCGAAAAATGATGTCCCAAAATCGAAATTGCGAAAATAAAATCCCAAAAAATGAAATCCTGAAAAATAAAAGTCCGAAAAACGAAATCCTGAAACATGAAATCCCGGAAATTTTTTATGTAGTTTTTTCAATCAAAAAATGTTCAATTAGTTTATTTTCGGATATTAATTTGTCGGCAAACAAAAAACGATTATTATTTTAAATTATTCTTAATTTTTCGGTTAATCGGAGTTAATTGGATACCCACACAGATAGCGGTTATCCGCTATTGGATTCTGGAAATCTTCAATTATTACCCCAAATATTTTGAAAATTTACATTTACGAGAAGAATAAGTAAAGATTCGGAATTAAATTTGTGACACAAGTACGTATTGTTGATTTTCCGAGAATTAAGCGGAAACGACGATTTTTAAAAAAATATTTTTTGTAGGCAATTTTTCTTTGTTTGCAAATAATTTGTGAAGTATAAGATTTAAGAAAAAATTACTAAAAACTAAAGTATTCTAAATTATTGTAATGGTTTTATTGTGATTGTTGCGTATATTGGTATATTTTCAGTAGGTACTCTCGAATTACATACACAATCGTAGGAAATTCTTCCATTTAGCGTCAATCTGCGTGACAACAACTATGATAATCGACACTTACTTACACACAATCAACTTCCCAACCACCCCATACTTTTTCTTTCTATTAACGCTGGATCGCGGATGAATTTGATTTTCAACTTATAGATGGACAACTTGTAAGAATAACAACAATCAGTTTCGAACGGATGATTTTATTTATTTGAAAAAATAAACGAGTGATGTTGTATATTTCCATTGGAATATTGTCTATATACATATATATAGAACAATACCATGTAGTTGTAGTACTAGCGAATTACTGCGTAGCCTACGAAATTCGATTCTTTTCAAATTTTTCATCTATATTCATTCTTAACTTTTTTTTTATATTTTTACTTTGTTCTTTTATTGTAATGGTTTTATTGAACAATCACAATAAAACCATTACAATAAAATAACAACGTAAAAATATAAAAAAAAAAATCGTTAACACGAAAAGTTAATTGTAGAATGAATATATATGGAAAATTTGAAAAGAATCGAATTTCGTAGGTTAAGCAGTAATTCGCTAGTAGCTAGTACTACAATACATGGTATTGTTCTATATATACATATATATAGACAATATTCCAATGTAAATATACAACATCAGTCGTCGTGGCCTGATGAAAAGACTGATTTTTTCAAATCAATAATCTTATCCGTTCGAAACTGATTGTTGTGATTCTTACAAGTTTTCCATGTATAAGTCAAATAATTCTAAATTAAATTTATAATAAAATTGGTTGATTCAAGTTTTAGGTCCGGGATGTGATAAATATACATTTAATTTTTAAATTACTCTCAAAGCCTACTTAAATAAAAATTTCCCGTATAATATTTTCATTGGCCAATTATTTAGCTCTTTTATTATTTTACTCGCATTTGCCCATGTAATTCTGTAATTTGACTGTACATGCCTAATATTTTAAATTGTAACCGATTACACATAATGTACCTACATATTTACAAATCATTGTTATTAAATAATATGTTGTTTGCTATATTGAACTTACCTAACAATATCAATAAATAAGTTTCTGCAAATAAACAATTTATAATCATTTATTGTAAGTGATTCCGAGAAAGTTGTTCTCTTGTAAATAATTTATTTAAATCAAATAAATAAATAAATAAATCAACTCAATATTTACATATCAAATTATTTGTTTTTTATTTCGTATAATTTGCTACACAATTTTTTCTTTTATGTATTTTCGTATCAGAGCAAGCAAAGGTTTTGAATATTTTTAAATGTTTTGTTTCAAACTGTATTATTTCTTTTCTGCTTCTAAATATTTTTTAATGTTTGTAAATTTTAAATTTTTGTTTTTATGTCTCATTTTTATCAAAACAAATATAGTCATATAATTATAATAATAATAATAATATAATAATTAATAATATCTATTTTAGATTAAATATCTTTGGGTAATAAAAAAAAGTTGTATATTTTTTATATTTTATTTTTAATTATGAATTTTAATTTTATTTTCACTTTTTGTGTATTTGAATATTCTAAAAATACTTAAATTTTAATATTTTTTTATCATTTCTTAAAAATATTTTTATATCTTAAAAGCTAGATATGAATTTTGAAATTTATATCTTACTGTATAATATTTAAATTATTATTATTTTATTTTATTTTTTAAACGACTAGCATATTTTTGTTTATTATTTAATGTTTAAATTATTTTATAATAATAATAGTAATTTCATAATTATGTTTTTTTTTGTAAATTTTTTGCTTTAATATATAAAATTAAATTCTTATGATTAAAAAGTATGTATTAATATTTTTTATACTTTTTCGAATGAAATATGTTTACACTATAAAGGGGTATATATATGGGGTGTCTCAAATTTAAATGGAAAAGGCCAGAAGTTGTAAATATTCTATAACGATTTAAATCCGTTTGGCGATTTGTCGATTCAGCTTCGCTTACGACATTATACGGTTTCTATCTAATTATTATTTTTTTTATCAAGATGAGTTACATACTTTTCTCTTCGGTTTAGAATAAACAAATTTATTTATTGGTTAAGAACGTTTGCGTTGCAAGGAAACCAGCTTTTATATACAATATTATTACATGCTGAGAGAACCAGAATTTAAAAACAAAGATTGATGTTTATAATCTCAATTTAATAACCAGAAGTCCAAATCAGTTCTGTCGAAAACGCCGAGGTTTTTATCCGACCACTTAATAAAATATTTCCTTTCAAATTTAGGACACCCTATGTATATATATATATATATAATATATAATATATAATATAGTTTTATAAAAAAAAAATAAGTCTGTTAACCATATTTGTAATAAATACAGCTTTTATGTTTATGTATACAAATTATATAAATAATATAATTTAATAAAATTAATTAATTAAATTATAAATAATTAATATAATTAATTATTATAAAATAACGTATCTCACTGAAAAATTTAAATAATTTGCAATTATTATGTATACAAAATTAAATTGACTAACATACATACAACGAATTAAAAATTATAAACAATAATTATTGACTGCGCAAAATGGTTCTGACAAGATCACTGAGACTATACTATTTCATAATTTAATCAAAGAAAACTGCAAATGCTTATACCATAGGATTTAACCAAAACAATAACAGCATAAGTAAATTTCTGTGATATAGATTCAGGATAAATTAAATGTGTGGACAATACCTATTATATAGTTGTGTAAAATGTCCCTATACAAATTCATTTAGGCCGAGCAAGTGATATTTTTGGGTTTATTTTTAATTCAACCCGAGCAAGTAAGCTTACTCGGGTATTCACCGAGTAAAGATTATACAGTGTCAAATGATTCGGTGTGCATAAAATATTAAATTGTTTTTTAATTAGTACACTCTTCGCACACTGACATTCATTTCAGAGTAAAATAATTATGAAGAACCGAGTATACACGGTGGAAGCACAGTCCACAAATAACAACAGAGTGTGCAGAGTAAAATTACTCAGAATGAGTAAAAACACAGAGTACTTATTTGACAGCGCACTGCCTGCTCGGATTGAATTGAAACATAGACTATGGGCCTGTTTTATAGGTGAGCATAGAGTATTAAATTCTTTTTTACTTTGCACACTCTTCTTACACTGACATTTATTTCAGAGTAAAATTTGAAGAACCGAGTATACACGGTGTAAGCGCAGTTCACAAAGGAAAACGCTGTGTGCAGAGTAAAACTAACCAGGTTAAATAAAAAACATAGGCATTTTTGACAGTGCACTTCTTGCTCAGGTTGAATTATAAAACACACCATGTGATTGTAGTCGAGAATCTATTATAATGAAGTAAGCAATTAACGATATTTTGCTGAGTTGAGAATAATTCAAAAAAGGTTTTTTAATGGTTGTACATTTAACTGGTACGCATTAATAGCGAATGAACTGTCGACTAAAAAACATAATCATATACTCGCGTTTCCCTCTCAAATTTCACAAGAGATTTCACACGCACTGTGTAGATCATATTTTAAAATATGGATTGACTTAAAATTGGTCCTCTATGGAATACATAAAAAAATTCACACATTTAGGAAAAGTAGGAGTTAAAACTAGATATAAAAATGTTTCATTGATTTACTTTATAAAAGCGAAGTAAATATTATGTTAATGTTTAATGATAAACTGAAACTTCAACGTTATTAACAACAGCCTATTCAAAAAAAAAATCTAATTTAAAATGATAAAAAAAAACTTCACATTAAATCGATAAACCTATAAAATTCAATTTTAAGCTCTCTGGAGTAAATATTATATCAGCTACCAAGCTCGCAGATCGCTATCCTAAACTTATCTAAATCTATCCAGGCTAATAAATTAATAATGCATTTCAAAATACAGTTAGCCCTGCAAGAACACGGTTTCGAATAACACGGATACCCATTTTATTAAATTACACGGTTTCAAACAACACGATTTTTGTTATTCTCTTTTATTTTATTTTTTGTATATCACAACAAAAAATAAAAAATAAAACAACGTTTTTTTTCTTTTTTGTAATCTCGAAAAACACGGTTTTAATGAACACGGAACGAATTAATCGTGTTCTTGGAGGGTTTCCTGTATCGGCTATGAATTTTTATTTTTTGGGGTTTACGTTTCTTGAAGTACATAAAAAAAATTAACGGATTCAACTATAAAAGTGACTGAAAATTTGTACACAAGGCGAGAACCGAGTTTGTTTTCGTTTTGTATGAATATTATTTGTTTATTGGTTTGTTTTCTAAAAACAATTTATTTTCTTGCTATCTCACAAAGAAATTAGCAAGAATTATTCCTTGGAACTTGGAAAATCATTACATGCTTCTTTTAGTTAAAATAATACCATTTTTATATGTAATTAACCAGATTTTAGCTTGTCGGCAAGCAAAACATATTATTCTCCATTATTTCGGTTCGGGTTATTTTGCTCAAACATTTAGTTTTTAGGTTTGAAATGTAGGGTCGATGACAAGCCGGTATCTATCGGAATTAAAACCGCATGGAGTTGGGTAATAATTTCTTTCAATTTTCTATTTATAAAATTAACATAAAACTAACTAAATTTCGTCTTTCAGGCAAATAAGATGCTCGTCAAATATCAGCTTCAAACCTAGTCGACACAATCTACGCAGCTGACAAGTGAAGTTATCAAAAACTATAACAGAAAATCAATATTTCCTAAAAAAAATATATTGATGTGGTGAAAATTGTTTTAAATTTGAATAGTTTCTACTTTTTAAAATGAAATTGCCATCCTTAGGTGCTAGTTTTAAAAGATTTTACTGAATGTCGGAAACAGTCGAAATGATATTTAATGTGAATACTAGCTATAAATGGATTTTTTTGTTAGAAGCAACAATCTTAGAATAAATAAAGATGGTGGCACGGTACTACTCCACATAATTTTTCGTCTTTTTTTACTTGGTGGTGTAAATCATAACTATTCGACCACAAAGTGAGATATTGCTTATTCTTCTCCAACCGCATAGGCCTTAAAGGATTCCATGTTAGATTTTAACTTCCTGAACCTTTTTCCAGGGCCATCTATATCGTGTTGCTACAAAATTTAGGTATAACCCGAATACACATCCCCTGGAATATTTAGACGTCGCCATGTTCGTAATTCCAGGTAAAGCCACCTCCTCCTCTCTGAAATTATGATTGGATATTCTCTTCAACTCGTGCAATTCTGTCAGTCAAAATTCCGGGATCATTGAAATTGAACCAACCAATTATAAATTAGCAAACCAATTTTCAAAAGTAAACGGAGCAACTAGGGCGCGGATAAATGGCGATGCCAATGCACAGTCGCTGCAGTGTTCTTCGGATGCGAAACTGTAGCTCTTTTTTCAGTCCACGACCGAAGAACTAGAGACGACTGAGCTCCGCTCGTCTCCGGCTAAATTGAGGGCACATCGGCACTGGAAGAAGGCCCTGGACGTGGATAAAGGGTCTTTTTTGGGTAATACGTACGGTAGGGTCGAGCTGAGGTGAATGAAAGGCAGCTAAATTATAGTTGAATGCTTCGCATTTTTTTTTCGATACGAATGAATCTGAGTATTTTCTCATTTTCTTCATATTTCTCTACTCGCCCAGAAAGTGATATATTTTTTATTCTCCCACCTCAACCCTTTCCCAGCCGCATATACCTTAAATGCCGTGTTGGTACAAAATGTTTGTGTAATCCCAATACGCACCATATGATTCTACATTAAAAATAGATTACCAAACGGACATTTGTTTTCAGTACAATTTTTAGTTTTTTTACGAAGATAAAACAAATCTTCCGTAGCTATTATTAGCTGCATTTCATGACACCACCATGATCCAGATCATGACATCATTTACATGTGAAACAACAACAACACGATCACGTGTTGTTGTTTTTTCACATGTAAATGATGTCATGATCTTGATCATGGTGGTGTCATGAAATGCAGCTATTATTATTATTCATTCCAAATGAAAGTTTATCTATGTTCAGAATATAATGTAGTTAGGCTATAAAAAAGCATATATCCTATTTAAAAAAATATTTTTGAGAGATCAGATACTATATGTTTATTTTTTTTTTTTTTTTTTCTAAATATTGCCCTATCTTGTGTAATAATGATCTATCTATAAGTCAATTTTGCTCTTAATAATTTTTTCGTAGATCACGTATTTTCCGAGACATTTAGCAACACCCGTAAAAAACACCCGAAATACGATGCACTGCACCATAATATCTAAATAAAATATGAATTCCGATAAAGATACAAGCAGTTTGATTTTTAAATCATAGCCCAAAGAAATTTATTGCAGAAATTTATTTTAATAGCTTTCAATGCGTAACTAGAATGCGGTTTGTTACATTTTTATTTAAAGTTTAGGAATTGTTGTGGCTTTTTATAAAATTTTTCGATAACTACGAGCGTATTAGTTAGTAAACTAATTATGTTGCCTATTTCAATTTTGGAATGTCTATTTTCAGTTAAACTACCTCACATTTTACAAAACATTAACATAGAATAAACGAGTAAATTAATTATTTGTTGAGCAATAAGAACACATATGTTATAAATTAATTAGCCATAATTTAAATTATGTAGGTCATCCTAATATGAATTTTTTTCATCAAAACTAATGTAATGTAATATATCTAAGTATGAAAGTACGTACATTGAAATATCTGACTAAAACACAGAACATCAAATATCTCCCTATGGGGGAAAAATATAAAAAAAAACATAAGTATTTTACACACTGCGAAATATTTATAATTAGCGAAAATAAAATACAATTAGTGATTTTTATTGGAAGTTTGGAAAACATATTTTTTTTTTTTAGAAAATGTAATTAACACCTATATCTGTACGAGTTTTAGTTAACTCCAAAACGATCGATCTAACAGACTCAATTGCTAAAATCTGGGGAACTTTGAGATCTTTGGACCCAGATTTTACAAAAAAAAAAAAATATGAAACTTAATAGCCCAGCCCGTTACACCCGAAAATTTACACCGAAATTTGCTGATTCAAAATTCGATGCACATAATACCGTAAAAATACAATAAGAAAATACGTATGTTGTATTGTATAAAAAGTTCTTTTTGGTTTTGGTTTATAATTTATATTCGCATCAAGTATTTTAAATTTTAGTTAAAGAATGCAACACGGAATATATGAATTCCGTCGCTATACCTCTCTATTGCTCAATTAAGCCAGAAAATATTACTTTTTTTATAATTTTTAATCCAGGGCAACTTTAGACTTGAATTAAATTGCTTCAATGAAAAACACTTGTAAAATTTTCTTATAGTGACAATAATTTTTTTTTTATTGTTAACTATGCGATCTGTTTTGGGGCCCAATGCTCACCCTGCTCTTCCGCAGTTATGCTTTTTACGTCCTTACTTTACGCCTCCCGGCCAACTCGAGGACGTACGGCTATAGGACCGATTTCACACCATCTGCACATTGCAAGCTCCATGCCAGCCTATACTGGCATGGAAGATGGGTCGGGCCATGGGTTTTGCACACCGATAGGGGGTCATAGATGTGTTACTTAGTATATATCCAGCATAATTTTAAGAAATTATATTATTTGTAAAAACGAACTGAAGGTGAAATATAATTTTGAAATCGATATTCGAAAAATAAATAAATATTGTCAATATAAGGAAATTTTACAAATGTTTTTCATTGAAGCAATTTAACTCAATTTTAAAGTGACAAAAGTTAACAGTGAGGCTAAAAAATGGATTTCAATCATTATAGCACAAACTTTGGACTCTTCTATAAAAAAAAATCGAGAAAATATTGTTGGGTATTTGGTTTGTTAAAACTGTTTGAGGTAATAGTTAACTTTAACTAGAGCTCCTCTTAAAAAACTGTGGCACATCAATATTTGAAAATCTTGATCTAAAGTTGTCCAGATTTGAGCAGTTGAGTTTGTTGCAACTTGTTGGGGCTATTAGTAAACATGACTTTTGCCTTTCAGAAAAGTATGAAAAAAGTTTTGAGAAAAAAAAAATTATTCGTTAGGTTGGTGGATTCTTTATGAAACATTTATCAAACATTTAACTTTTGCATTATGAGAAATACAATGAAGTTAACCGCGTTTTGGATTTAATGCCAATTATTTATTATTATGATTCAAACGGAACGATATCCAAATCGATACCTCTTGATACGTATCAAAATATAAAATTCAGACTAACATCTTTTTGTGGAGGTTAAAAATTAGTATGTCAAAATTTTGTAATAAATAATAATGAAGTATGTATGGTTTAGTTCGAATTTTATTCTTTCTATTGGGTTATGTTCTTCATAAGGTAAAAGTAAAATGCAAAAGTCATAAGGAAAAGTTTTTTGCATTGGAGATGCGGTGTAAAGCATCGAAAAGTTGTAATAAATTCAATTCCCCAAATCTGAGAAACTCCTTCCGCACCGGAAATCACTCATTGTATTTGATCTCATGTATATTTCGCCAAGTATATATTCATATAAAAAAAGAGTTATATACACTGCTAGAATATTTGGATCTAATAAGCTAAATTAAGATAAATACGTGTTTAACTGTGGAATATTTTAAATATTACCACACAAGTCATTTAATCACTGATTATCAATATTGCCATTTACGTCAGAAACATTTTTTCTAAAATTTTGCAAAATAAGGTTCTTCGTTAAAATGATAAATTGGTGACAAATATTTCGAGATCTGCTAAATTATCTTGTCCAAATTGTTAGGATTCTGACAACCGGGCAAAAACATATTGAGATACGCGATGGACAAGTATATTTGGCGGATCGGGAAACAGCAAAAGCCTCTTATTACTACTTTCTTAATTTTTAAAATATAATTACGTCTTTTGTGTAATCAATAATTTTTTTTTATTATTAAATTTCGTTAATTAATATTTATATATGCTCCAATATATCACAGATTTAATTTTGGAGTATAGTTTTATTTAATCAATTAAAAAGAATAAGCCAAATAAATCGAAACGGAAAAATCACCCCAAAACAAAAAAAAATTAAGTTAAATTAAAAAAAAAACCGTTATAATTATAAAAATAATTTATCTTAATAATGCATTTGATATTTGTTTTAATGATTGATTAACTTCGCCGATTAATTTATCATTATCTTGCGTATTTTTATTACCCGCCGAACGTAAACAACGCGATTGCGTCTCTACACGTGTTACTAGTTCGCGAAAATGAAATTTTAAATGTGGTGGCATTGTTTCATTTTCCGCGTACGTAACACATGTGGTTTGGAGCGTATTTAGCTTATCACTTAATTGAAGCCATTGTGATGCGGTTATTGTACTTACCGGCGATTTTAAGCTTGACTCAAGCAAAACGACCAAATCGAGTATTTGATCGCGATTTTTGATATTGACTGTTGGTTGATTATTTATTTCGGATGCGGCAATAGTATTAGAAATTGTTGATGTTGATGTGGCTGATGTTGATGCTGTTGTTACAGCGGGTGGTGGTATCATAGATTGTTGAATCGGAGTGGCATAAATTGTTAACTTGGTTGGTTTTGCTGGTACAGCCGGTTTCTTAATTGTTACATGATTTTCATCTAAATTATCGTCGTCATTTGTCAAACCAGCCGATTTATTAACGGTATTACTTATATTTTTGATACTTAGTTTAGGACTTAATTGTAATACTTGTTCATTTTGCTGCGGAGACACCTCTTTAGCTTCCCAAATCTTTTTCAAACTACTAATACTACCAGTACTTTTACGCTTATCCTCCTCTAAGTCAATTTTGAACGAGTTTCCTTCCAAACTTTCACGCTTTTTATCGTCTTGTATATCAATCTTAATTTCAGTCTTGGCAAAAAATTTATTATTCTCTTGTTGCTTATTACTCGTTAATTTGTTCGTTTCATTTTTAGTAAATTTTTCATCTTCCTCATCATTTGATGTATTCTTATCATTACTACTATTATTACTACTGTTACTATTATTATTGTTAATATTAGTTTGATTATGATCGATGTCTAGATTTTCAACTGGATTATCTATTTTACGTAATCGCGACTTAAAATCAATTATTGAATTTGGTTCTTCCTTTTTATCTTTTGGTGTAACTGTCTTTGATTCGACCTTTTTTAATTTAGCCTTAAACGTGTTCGTAGTATTTTCCGTTGCGGAATTATTATTGTTATTACTATTTATTAGATTATTAGTGTTACTTAGTAGCGGGGTCGTACTGGTAGTAAATGTATTCATATTGTTTGGTTTTGGTGGTAAATTAGACGCCGACGAAGTCTTTTTAATACCTTCGAATAGCAATTTATTTGTTACCGGTATATTTCCGGAAGGTTCAAAAATTGGTTTCGATATGTTCATAGTTTCGGCCAATTCGCATACGAGTTGCGAAACTGGGTCAACTTTTTCTAATCGGTTAATACTTTGAGCGTCTTTTTCTGGGCGCTCTTTAATTTCGCCGACCAATTTCATTTCGAATTTTTCTTTGGTAGTATTTGGAATTTCGATTCCATCCGCGGGGCTACCGAGAGAGCTGCATGAATCTGACGATGGTTCTCGTTTCCGTAAACTAACACCAAAACGAGTGCTAGCCTCTTCGACACTCGGTTCCGTATTTTCGACATCATTATTGGTCGACTTGAGCGTCAAATCAATTGTTTTGATTGGAATGTTATCAATATTCGATTCAGTCATCATTTCATTCTCTTCGGGCGGTGGTGGCAAATCTAGTGGAGGAGGGGGAAATTCTAAGTCGGCTAAACTTGGACGAACGCTACGTTTCGGACTGCTACTGGTGCCGCGAAACGATGAAAACGTAATCATGGTACCATCAGTTGTGGTGCGATGTCGTTGTAATTTATTTAGACTAGCGGTTGCTGAATTAGCCATAGTCACGCCACTTGAAGAATTACTTCGAATCATTTGTGGTTGGGCTTTTAGCGCAATGCGGGGTGATAAAATATTATTCGTGAAATGAGTCGTTGTATTATCGTTCACCATATTTAAATTATTAGTAATATGAGGACCATCGTTCTGTTTGAGAGATTCTAGATATGCGCCTATCCTAGCACCTTTCGGCAGAGTACCATACCGATTTATCGCCCGTGTAACATTTTGGACTTCCAGCACTCCTATAGTAACACCGCCTTGTGATACTGGTGTATTACTTGCCGAGTGTTGCCGCAGATCATACTCCTTTTGTTTATTACTAAAATTACCACCACCATTATTCTGCACGCGCTTACTATTTCGTACCTCATAGCTACGATTCCCCATAACCGGTGTTACACGTTTAAACGATTGATTCTGACTCTGATGCTTTTGCAAGGACATTGCTAGCTCGTGATGCTCCAATACATTAGCATCCATTCCTACATCGCTAGTTTCATTTTCGGAATCGGCACGACTCGAGAGGCCAGCAAGTTCACGGGATAATCCTAAATAATTTTGAAAACAATTAATTTTTTTTGTACTTAGATCAAACCAAGCGGTGTTAATTTTAGTTTTAAGTTAGTGACTAGTTATTAATAATCTCACACAGTTTTTTTATTATCCAAAGTGATTTTTTTAAAATCCGATAAGCTATGGTTACATTGTATTAATAAACAAAGGCATATTCCACAATTATTAATTAAACAATTATTGTATTATTATCATTAATGTTTAAGTTATTATCTTACTTTAAAAATAATGATCTACTGCAACAAAAAAAACGTATTATTTATTAGAACACAATGAAAATTTTTATCTTTAGCTGTTTTTAATTTCTTATTATTATCATAGTTTTTGGGGTTTAGTTAAAATCTTCTAGTTAAAATATACATTACAAAAAAAATAACGAACGAAGACACCAACCACATTTTATCGTCTTTTAAAAAAAATACCTTTGAAAAATATATCTATAATAAAACTACTGCAAGAAGAAGATTTAGTTATAGTACCATTTGTACTTAATTCGTCCAATAGTTTGCCGTCTTCATCTCGATATGTTGAATCACGACTAGAAGAAAGAAGGCTATAATAAAGAAGAGAATGAAACATTTTTTATTACCTTTAATTTTAATTAACATTATAAAATTATAATTTTAATTTTATTGTCGCTTATCTCTTATCCGTTAATGACAATGAAAGTAGTAAGATTTCTTTTTTGTTTAAATGGAGTGCGCTAAACATGAAATTTTACGGAATTATGAGATGATGTAGCTTCTTATCGTCGAGCAAAATGATAAAGCAAAAAAGCAAAATTAATTTGAACATGTAGCTCATAATATTGTTAGTAAGGCCTTTGATAATGATGATCTTTAATTGAAATTGTTTGAAACAAAACTGAATTTGTAAAGACAATTTTACGATACCGATAAAACATATCTTAAAAAGTCTAGCAGATAGAAAATCGGAAAACGATGAATGATCATATGATTTTTAACTTAAGCAATTTATATGTTACGGTACAAGTGGGAAAATGGTGAATATGCGAATACAATTTAAAAAGAACTGTTTTACTGGTCCGAAATAAATGAACATTTTCTCTATCTCTCTAGCGCTTGCACATCCCATGAAGGGATTTTGCCGCCTGCACTATGGTCCTCCATCCATCTTGATCCATCGCTCTCGTCCTCCATTTTCGACATCCTAATATGTGTAGATCTTGTTCGATGTCGTCACGCCAGCGCAGTCGAGGTCTTCCTTTACTACGCATGAATCCGATATTCATAGTTCGCTAATTTAATTGGATCAAAGATTTTCGAAGGTAGATAACAATTTACAATCGTTAGAGGTCATGGTCTAACTCTCGCTTCCGAAAGCCAGCACTGGTCTTATCACCAAGTCTTCTTGCGCAGCGATCGAGCGGTATGAAACTGTTCATGATATCGCTAGCTCTTCGGTCAAAAAGCACGAAGTTTCCATGTTCATCTGCATATCCCAGAATTTGGCTTGATTTATTAAACATACGCACGAAGTTTCAATGTTCATACTCAAGCCGAATTTATTTGACTCTGTAGCAAAATTTTCTGCAGAAAAATTTGCTGGATAATAAAAATCGAAGAGAGAGAGAGAGCGCAGGGATTTTGTACGCTATTCTCACGAAATTCTCATGAGAATTTGTATACGTTTACAATACAAATTCTCATGAGAATAGCGTACAAAATCCCAGGCCAAATGTTATTTCAAAGGAATCTGGTACAGTTCCTTCAATTACGATTCTACATACAGACCCAACCGTTCTCTGTGTAGAAACGAGTTTCTCTGGAATTCCTAGACATATGAGCGCGGCCCATAGGTTCTTGAGGTTTATACTGTCATATGCCTGTTTGAAGTCTAGTCTGGCAAGTACAACATTATCAACACTATAAGCAATGTTCAATAGAGCAATACCACGGTAGTTTTCACATTCTCTGGCACCTTTTCTTGGTCCAACACAGAGATGAGATCGTATAGATTTGATGTAAGAGTGGCACCGCCGAGCTTAATCAATTCTGCGGGGATTCCATCGAGACCGGGTGCTTTTCGATTTTTCAATCGACTAATAACTGCGTCTACTTTCTCCACTGAAGAATATTCTATAAAGACCTCGTTACCTGGAGGAGCTAATGCTCTAATGAAGGTCACTTCATACTAAATGAAATGGTCCTATATTACAGGCCCTTCACCTTGTATTAGTATAAAGCCATTTGAAATAGAAGAGGCTAACGGCTAACCGATTTCTAATCGTATAAACGAATTTAAAAACTAAAAATTTCACACATTTATCGATTTCGCACTTTAACCGTAATATATTCATTTGTAAATAGAGAGCTAGCATATTTTTGTATCTCTACCAGTATCAACTGGGAACATCTTGGGAATTATTTTCATGCCTCTCAGGCCTTGGAGATGGAAAAATACAGCACTACAGTTCATAATATTTAATAATCAAGGGATTTACATTTTGCAATTTTTCTAATGACCGACTTTTCTTAGTGACCAATCTCCAGTGTTGCATTTTAGAGACATTCGCAAGGAGCACATTTGAGGCAAAGGTTCAAGCAGAACAAGTTACAACTATATCACAAAGCTGTTGGCTAAATAAAAACAAAGCGTTAATAATAACTTGCACAAGCATTTAAACGAACCGAAGCATACTATTGTAAAGAGAGCATTACAATAAACCTGGGGCTAATTCATAGCAACATTTCAAATAAATGCATGCAGAATCCAAATGTTATGTCGAATGGAGTTTGGTGAAATTTATAAACGTTTGCGGTGTCCCTAAGGTTTATAGATCGCGTTCGTAAAAAATAAAATTTAAATCGTGATCAGTGATTATCGTGATAATTTTTGTGTATCGAAGGTATAAGCTAAATTTTGGCAAATAAAATAAAAATGGCAGCAGTGTAATGTCTCCGCGGTTTTCGTAGCAAATGTTTTTGCACGGCACATTTTTGTTAATAACGGCCACAAAAACAATTTGAAGGATGAGAATCAAATTTTAAACTATAAAATTTATTACGTTCAAGAACAAAATCTAGGAAATACAAAATACATACTACAAAAGCTATAGATGTTTTTTTGAAAATGTTTAATTGATAACGTGAGTTGTTTGGAAAGTGTAATGTCATCGTACCATTAAATAATCAATCAGTAATTTGATGCAGATAACATTATTTTTCGTAATGTGCTTAAAATATTTTAAACATTTTTCATTGAAAAGTAGAATTCCATTTTCTCTTAGTTTCCCTCTTTTTAAATAAAAATCGGAGATATCAGTACATATTGGAAAAGATTGAACGTTTCATAACTAGATTTAACATTTAGGTTTGGATCTTAGATTTAAAATGATAATCCTTTCCAACATCACGATTTCCCGGAAATGAGTTCTTTGGCTTTCACTTTGATGTATCCATTTAGTAAAAGTTGTTTCATTTAGCTATGTATGAAATCAAACTTGAGATGTTGATTCTTGGTTCAAAATGGTAGCATTGATTTAAGCAAAAATATAATGTTGTAGAAGAACGCGCGAAGAAAAAACAGAAGATGTAGAAAGTAGTTTTTTGAGGACGCGAAAGCACTTCAAGTGCTCTGATTATAGGTAATAAAGTCGATGGTCAAGACCACAATAGGCAAAAACATTGTTTTTAATTTATCGGTGTTTTTTCTTTTTTGTTGATAAAAATAGAAAGAAAGTCTATTGTGTTAAAACTGGATTTTTATCTTTAGTCTAAACAAGGATATGAAATGTGAATCTAAATTTCAATAGTCCTTTTCATTTGAGCTGTCAGAAAGACCTAAGGACTCAAATGATGAAATTCTATGACGCATACATAACTATGACTTGCAGAACCTATAAGAACACTCCTCCTTCACTTCATGCCATCATTATAAGGTAACGCCGAAATGAGCAACGCTCAGTTGGTCTACGTAAAAACGGACCTGTAGTTGGAATGCGTTGGTCCCAAAACAGATTGCAAAGGATAATAACAAACCATACCACGGACAGTTTTTCGTATAATTACAACTAATCATAATTAAATATTCAACAGACCTTTATATTATAATAACTACCGTTTATCTAAGGATTTAGAACATCACCTTAATCTTAGCCTAGTGGCCTTCCAACATATTTTTGATTGACCATCACAATCTTCCGGAAAAAAACATACTTTGTCGCTTCGAATTAGTATCTATCTATTACATAATGCAGCGTCACAAGATCTTGTGCAATCCAAAATTTAATTTTCAGTCGTTGTCCATTGTGCTATTGGTGCAATGAATAAACCGTCTAGGACTTATTTGGTTTATTATACAACGCGTGTGGTATATAAATAATATTATATATTATGAAAGAGATACAATGCCTAGTATAATTGAACAAGGCTAGAATCGTTTTAAAAACTTTTAATTAACCAATCGTAGGCAAAAGTACCAGCCAGGATCCGAAGGTAGCAATTTCGATTCGAATGTGTTTCACTGTTTCATCTTATTTATGACACTGATGGACATAAATTCGTAATACAACTCGGGTAAATTGCTTTTTTATGGATTGTAAATCCATTAAACCTTCTTTTCTATTTTAAACATTATACGGATTAACAAGGTATATACAAATATAGCTAATCATAAACAATTCTACAGTGAATCAAATCTACAATAACAAAAAAATGAAATAAACGCAAATATGTAGTTTAATCGTAACAATTGGGAGGGAAATGATTTTGCACAAAATATAATCACCTTTTTATAATTTAAATAATTGTTTGGGGAAATCACTGCTTAACCAACATAATACAATCATAGATTGATGTAATGAAGAGGCAAGGAAATATTAGGAATCGGAATGATTTAAAAGAAGTATTGTCAAAGTGATCGTCCCTAGGAATTTTTTAAATAAATTTAGCAAAACAATATAAATAAATGATTTAGGTATAAAAATAAATATCACACTATATGAAATAGTTCTTTTAAAGATATTTATGACTAACAAATTCCAAAAATTTTGATTGTATCACAATTTTTAAAATGAAAAAAAAATCTTGTCAGTCTTAACAAATTTCTTTTTATAATAAATTTACCTTGTTCGTTTCGGTGGAACAGGAGCCGTTTTTCCCTTTTTATTTGTTGTTCGACGCATCTGAACATTTGACTTTCCAGACGAAAAAGAGCTGAGTTTAGTTGAAGATGTTCCAGTTTCTATTGATTGAACAAAATAAATTAATATAAACTTTCATTTTGCAGATAACAGATAAGTTAATTACCTGATAATGGTGTTACTGCATTGTCCGAACATCCGCTAGAGTGAGCACTCATTTGTGATTTTTTACCCATTTGAGGCGTTAGACTACTCTGTGAAACTACTTGTAATTGTTTTTCTACCGCTTCCGTGATTGACGACTCCTGAAACATATGCTCCAGCGCATGATGAATACTTTTAAATGTTGGTCGATCCTGAGCTGACCACTGCCAACACTGTCGCATAAGATCGTATACCTCTGGTGGGCATCCAGGTGGCCGTTCCATTCGGTATCCGGATTCGAGTTTATGAAATACATCGGTCAAATCTATACCCGGATATGGGGAATTTCCATAAGTAGCAATTTCCCAAAGTAGTACTCCAAACGCCCATACGTCGGATTTGGTACTAAATTTATTGTATGCTAAACCCTCAGGTGCTGTCCATTTAATAGGAAATTTAGCCCCGGCGTGAGCTGTATAAGTATCATCTCGCATTAGTCGGGCTAATCCAAAATCGGCAACTTTTACCGTGTTATTATCACCAACTAAGCAATTCCTCGCTGCTAAGTCTCGGTGGATATAATTCCGACTTTCTAGATAACTCATACCAGACGCAATTTGTGTTGCCATGTACAAAAGTGCTACTGCGTCTAAAGTATCTTTGCCAACTGTTCGTAAAAAGTCTAATAAATTACCGTGGCTCATAAATTCGGTGATTATATAGAATGGTGGTTCTCGAGTACAAACTCCGATTAATTGCACTAGATTTGGATGCTTCATCTCTTTCATAATAGCAGCTTCTTCGAGAAAATCTTTTAACGCCATTGTATCCTCTTTCAGTGTTTTAACGGCAACTGTATTTCCATATCGCTTCCATATAGCTTCGTATACCTCCCCGTATTGTCCACCGCCCAATTTATGTTTCATAACTATATCGGTTCGACAAATTTCCCATTCGTCTGGCTCCGGACTTAACGGAAATACAGTTGGCTTATTTTGTTTTGGTGCTGGATATAATAGAGGTGTAATAAGACCATGGCCTTCGTGGGGAACACTGTGGTGGTGTACTAGTTCGGCTAAAGTATTAAATTTGGCTTCGGCTGTTACATAAACTTTACCATCAGAGTCTTCTGATATACGATAATGATAGACCCGACCCTCGTATCTTAAACTAATACTTCGCTGCCCCGGTGAACTTTCACTTTCTCGTACTAGAAAGCTACCGTTTATACCAGAACTAAGTAAATATTCGGCGGCATTTCGAGAAATTGGCCCGTGATACCATGAGTGTTTTTCGAGTGAATTCACTGGCGTAACATAATTTGATGGAACCCATCCGACTAGTCCAGAATCTGTATGCGCCTCACACCATTCCCCAGATTTATTATACGATAATATTCTAACCTGTTGTCCTTTTCTCAAACTTAATTGATTTTCTCCGCCCGCCGAAAAATCATATAAAGCTACAAATAACTGGGGATCATCTTCTTCGGGCCCGGGAGCTAATAGGTTTTCTTTTGAAGTCCAACGATTTGCGGTTTCAAACCCAACATTTTGCTGTTGTAGGCTTGTTTGAGAGGCGAGAGAATTTTCCTGCCCTTGTGAAATAATTTCAATTTCGTGTGGATTAGTCCCGGGTGGTGGTATGTGCGGCAATGGTCGAGATTGTAATAAAGCTTCTGTAAGTAAATTTTATTATGTTGGGTTTCATTTGATTTCTTTTTTTTTGTTGTCGGAAAGGAAAAAATTCAAGATGTCTGAAGTTGTTTTACGGAAAAATTATTTGGAGTTGATATAAAAGCAACAAAAATCATTTGCCATATATGGAATTTTAGTCGATACATTAAATATGTAATAGAATTGCAAACAAATAGTTTCACAGAAAGTAAATTAAAGCAACCCCAAGTAAATTGTGAAATTTACTGACAAGTTAAATCCATAATTTAAAAGTCAAAAACAAAAGACAAACACACAGAAGGGAAAATAACAGAAAACTCACCATTATGCTCCGTGAATATATTCGAACCCAAGATTTTCGAATCTTTTGGAACTCGGGGTTTTATACGCGATGAGCGTATTGAGGCTCCTGTTGTTAATGTAGAACCTCCTATGCGTTCTTTTCCTTGTTGCGCCCCCATAGATGAATCTTGTCGAAAACAGACACAACATTCCTTCAACACAAATACATCGTAGTCTACAAAAAAAAAACTTTTCCCCGATATGCACACACAACACACAATTTTTTTTACATGAATTGCAAATCAAACTTAATTAGTAGAAGAATTAAACTTATTTATTGTTATATACACAAAACTATTTCTATAAAACTACTTTAATTAAATAATAGATTAAATTTATAGTTTTTAATGGATAAAATGTAAATATTTTAATTTCAATTAAATTAAAATCTCAGATTCATCAAATTAATCTTCGTTCATCTTTGACGTCGATTGTTTAGTTAACTGTCTTGCTGTCTACAAGCGGTAGTGTCGCTTAAAAGATTATTTAGAAATACAGGGAAAATGGGAAATTTGCTTGCCCAATATTTCGATTTTATGTCTGTATGTAGTATGTATGCATGTACTTATTTTCGTCCAAATTATCATTTATGCAAATATATTTTGGAAAGCTATTCGTATGCTAATTTTTATGCAATTGCAATTAAAAACTTGTATTCTTATCAGAAAGTGGTAAAGTTCTCATAGATTTCATTTTTTGCACTTACAGCTACGAATTTTGAAAAATATCAGTTACATTACGTTATTATTCGATTCGATATTCATGAAAAAACAAAATTTTGAGTCTTGTGAAGTTCTGTACGCCAAAAAAAAATTTCATCTAGATCTAAAAGATTTGAACTCATTATTTTACGTTCAAGTGACACAAAAATGACAGAAAGTTTTGATCATTAATTTTAAAAAATCCTCATTTTATGATGGATGTATACCACAACATTTTACTGTCAATTATGACAGCCAGTGTGCCATATTTATTATTTGTGATGATTAATGACTGTTGACCGTTAATTACCGCCGCAAATGCAATAAAACAAAAAAAATTCACGTTCTTTGGGAGTTGTCAAAATTGGATCATTTTGTAAAACCCCACAAAATTATTAAAAAAAGTTCGTACCCCTCTATTTAAATTTACCATTTTACTAATTAATCGATAATGCAGATACATATATGTATTTTGAAATCTGCCAAATGTTCTTTATGTCATACTCATATGTCATTTTCATTTTTATGGAGTTTACACGTGCGATTTTATAAAATTTCTTGTTAAAGTAAAAATAACAAATAAAAATGAGTAAATTATTTGGTGAAGATTCAGATTCGGATCCTGAAGATAAATTGACTACCAATAAAGAGTATGCAAAGTCATTTAATCAGTTGCGACAAAAGGAAATGCTGCAAAAATGTAAACAAACTATACGTTTTACATTTTATGTACAACTATTTTAAAATGTTTTATGAGCTTATTAGGTATCATAAATAAATAATGGCTATACATATAACCATTATTTATTTATGTATAGCTACATTTTTCTAAATATTCATTTTTAATTTGTAAATTTTAGTTAAAGATAAACGGCTCAGTGACTTGGATAGTGAAGACCTTACCTCTAGTTCGTCCGAAGATGATGACGAACCATTTAATCCCGAGTTTACTAAAACATTTCTTAAAACTCTTGCCTCGCTCAAGTCGCATGATCCTAAAATTTATGATAAGTCGACAAAATTTTTTGATGATAAACCATTGTTTCCGGAAACCCAGAAGAAACCGAAGAAAACTGCAATGGATTTAAAAACGTACGAGAGGAATGTTTTACTAGGGACAAATGGAAAATTGGAGGATTCAGATGATGAAAATGGCAGACCTCAATCACCATCTATCAGAGAAGAGGAGAATCAGATCAAAAATGAGTTCAAAAAGATCCTTGATGATGAGAGTGATCAAGAGGCCGGTTGGGGCAATATGTTTAAGAAGCGCGAGAAATCTAAACAGGAACTAGAAAATGAAGAAATGCAGTATATTAAATGGTTGGCTGGTCAGAAATCTGATATTGGTGAAGATGCTAAAGATCTCAATTCACTCAAAGAGTTCTGGGCTAAGCCAAATTTATCAAAAGATGAGGCATTTTTACGTGACTATATTTTAAATAATGGATATGTCGATGATGATGATACCGAGCTAAATAACATTCAGAATGGTGAAAAATTATCGGATGATGAAGAAGAAGTTGAAAGAATGGAAGAATTTGAGTACAAATATAATTTCCGCTTTGAAGAGCCTGATCAGGAATTTATTAAACGTTATCCACGTACAATAGAAAATTCGGTGCGTAAGCAAGATGATAGGCGTGTTCAAAAACGGATCGAGGTTAAAGAACGAAAGGAAAAGGAGAAAGAACTTAAACTAAAGGAATTGCAACAAATAAAAAAGATTAAACAACATGAAATCGAAGAAAAAATTAGGAAATTAAAGATGGTCACTGGGAACGACAAGCTAGCTTTCGATGATGTCGATTTTGAGGAAGATTTCGACCCAGACGAACACGATCGTAAAATGCAACAAATCTTTGATGAAGAGTACTATCAAGTGGAGGAATCAGGTGAAAAACCAGAATGTCCAGATATTGAGGAATTGGCGGTTGAAAATTGGGATAATTATGATCCTACGAAAGATGATGAAGATTATGGTTATGATGAGTGCGAGGCGCCACACTGTGAAGATGATAATTTTAATATGGACGCTGATTATAAGCCGTCGGCAGAAGAACGCCGGAAAGATTTGGAAGATGAATTGATAGAAAATACGAAAGATAATAGAAAGCGCCGAAAACGACGCAATAAGTTTATGGAAATGATCAAAAAAGAAAAACCAGTTTTCGACCCAGAAGATGAGAAGACATATGGGGAATATATTGACGAATATTACAAGCTAGATTATGAAGATATTATTGGTGACCAGCCTTGTAGGTTCAAATATGTCGAAACGGTGCCAAATAACTTTGGTTTAAGTACAGAAGAAGTTAGTATTAAACAATTGGTTTCTTTACAAAGTTATATTTTTGATTTGCATTTTAGATATTTTTGGCGACAAATAAGGAACTCAACACTTGGGCTAGTCTAAAGAAGGCCGTCCAACACAGACCCGATTATTTAGAACGGCAAGATGTTAAAATGTATCAACAAAGAGCGGCAAATTTAGAATTGAAGAAGAAAATATTTAAAAGTATATACGGTGAAGAAGCTGAGAAAAGTGAGTCTGAGGAAGACACCACCACGAATAGTCAACCAAGTGAACCGAAAAAGAAAAAAAAACGAAATAGGAAACGCAAAGCTTCAGAAGCTCCCACTTCTAACGATACAACTAACAAGTTCATAAAGGTTAAGGTGGACACAGAACTTAAAAACACTGTTTCATCTAATATCTTAAAGTTTAAATCAGAACAGAGTACTTCGGCTATACAAACTATTTCATCAGATAAAGAAGCCGCCACAGAAAAACCCGCGCTTAAAGAATCGCCAGCACAGAAGAAACCATTCTTAAAGCTATTTAGAAAATCAAAAGTTCAAAAGACTAAACTAGGCGCAAAAAATATATCAGATAACAGGCTCCGTGCTTTTGGGATAAATCCATCAAAATTTCATTATCAACAGAAAATGGCGAACAAGCAACAAACGACCAAATCAAACCTGAAGCAGAAAAAGAAAATTGTAAAGCGGACACTCGCATAAATGCCGCCCATCTATCGTCCGGTTTAGGAATCAATATGTATTTGTTGTTTTTTTTGCATTCGATTTGACACAACAAATGTCACTTGTATTTTTATTTTCATTGATTTGATGTCGATATATATAATTACATATTTTTTATATTTAAATAATATGCAAACATAATTTAATAATAAAATATGTATGTTTCTTAAAACAATTGTTTTGCTAAAGATTTTTGATTAATTTGTCACGTTAAAATCACTCTTCCTTCAGATGCAACAGGACAATGAATATTTCAGGGAGTGTATCATCTCCCTCCTCCATATCTGGCGATGAATCGTCTGATCGGTCGAGTGCGATACCAAATTTTCTAGTTAAGGAACAATGGCAAATTATATTGGGACAGGTTAGTAGGTCAAGGTTAAGTATATATAGTTAGTATTCAGGGTCATCGCTATTTACAGGATGCTACCATTTCCGATTTACGCAATGCAATAGATCGATGTCGAGAACTCGTAATTGAAACGGATGAATGCTCACCTGAGCGGAAATGGTTAGTACGGCATTTAGTAGAATTAAGATACCGGGTTAGAGAGCTTCAGGACATGATAGATGATCCCCAATCGAGTGGCCCTGTTTCAAAAGTTATCCTAGGTCATCATTTTGTGACTCGGCACATAAAAAATTTGCCCACCTCGAAACAGTATTGTGATCATTGTTCTGGAATTATATGGAGCGTAGTTCAGGCTAGTTATATTTGCTCAGGTTAGCGCCGAAAGTATCATTTATTGCAATCTATATTCACATCGTCTCATTTTAGATTGTTCATTTTGTGTCCACCATAAATGTCTAAAAAACGTTCTACGGATTTGTGCCCACGTAATCTCCTCGGAACGGAAATATCCTATTGAATTTATTTCACCGGAAATTGGATTAGCTCTTCAGATGTATAAATGTGCAGAGTGCCAAACGCCTTTAAATTTCAGTAAGTTCAGTCATTCTAACGACAATTTATTAAAAATAACGATTCTAATATTTTGCATGTATGTATGTATACTTTAAAATTTAAACTTACCTTATTAACAATCACGCTAATTTAAACAATGTTGTAGATACATCAAAAACAAGTTGCTTTGGGATGTATTTTAAACCAGGTACTGAACCAGCCTTTAGCTTTTTTAGTTTTTTTGCTTAATGCGCTTGTTTGGTTGTTTATTAAATAATTGATTTAACTTATTACCATCTAGGTTGATTCATTCAATTTGTTATTTCGTTAGATTATGGCGAATTGTTATTATTCGATGGGTCAGCCTAGAATAGTAGTAAACTTTGGTCGCAATTTCTACGATGCGGGCCATTGGAATTAATTCATTTGTCACTGCTTAACGCAAATTTATTTGAAATTCGCATAAAATAACTGAAATTCGTTTTATGTTTTATTTTAGAATCAACCTGGGTCGAACCCCGACTCTGCGATTATTCTGGTCTGTATTATTGCCCAACGTGCCATTGGAATGATATAAGCATTATCCCTGCTCGAATCGTACATAATTGGGATTTTCAACCTCGTAGAATTGGTCGAGCATCCCTGCAAGAGTTTAATCTACTTTTTGAAAAACCGGTAATAAATCTAGAACAAAAAAATCCAAAACTCTTTGTATTCGTACAAAAATTAAGTTTAGTTAAAAAACTACGAGATGATTTAAATCATATGCGTCGTTACCTGACCGAATGTCGACAGGCCAAGGACTTGAAGCTGCTTGATACGAATATTGGAACTAAGCGTCACCTTGTGCAGTATCCTGAAATGTATAGTATCGCCGATTTGGTATCAATTGAAAACGGAATAATGTGCGAATTTTTAAATAAATTATATGAAATATTTGAGCGGCATATTCGGAATTGTGAACTGTGTAAGGGTAAAGGATACCACTGTGAAATTTGTACGAACAACGAAATAATTTTTCCGTTCGATGATGCAGCGGTACCATGCTCAAAATGTAATTCAATTTATCATCGTGTGTGTTGGATCCGAAAAAATTTTCTTTGTGTTAAATGTGTCCGACTTGAAAAACGGAAATCAACGAACAGCATTAATACCGATTATGATGGCAATGTCGAAGTTGCTAGCGACTCCTGAAAAAATGTACATACTTTGTTTTAATTTAAATGGTGCTTTAACGAAATTAACATTTTCATTTTTAATTTCTATATTATGTAATTGTGTTATATGTATTTAAGTAATGCCGCAAATTAATAATACAATCTAAGATTACGCTATAGGTATATGAATAAGTAAAATAGATGTTTTATTTTACAATAATCGTCTAAAAATTAACATATTGTTTTCTATGGATACCTTTTTTTTGTATTTACATAATTGTTTTATTTTCCAGCTTCTACAGATACCTCTTAAGACAAAAATGTTAAGATACGTTACGGACATTTACGAAATCGGTAAATGTGCCAAATTTATACTTTTTAAATTCGTTTACACGATTAAAACAACCCACCAGATCCCCATGTTAACGAAATGTTTGCTGGCCCCCATTAATTAACCCTAGTTTCATTATTCCCCATTAGAGGGCTACGTGACATGAGAGGTGCAATTAGCTCCCGCGAGCCCGTGAGAGTTTAAATTTGAAAGCCGAATTTCAGCCTATGCCAAGTGACTTTGCACTAATACCATTAAAAGTAGTTCGTGGGATGAAGGGTGAATCATTTCGGGAATGTAGGACTCCTCTCATTTTATTAAAAATATTTTGAGAATTCGACAAAAAAAAGTTTTAATAGAAAACTTTCTAAACCCGGAAAATTTTGGCCGATAGTTTCCGTCTTTATAAATTTCCTGATAAAGAAGGTTTGCACTACACTCAAAACCCACATATTCAAACAGGTTTACCAACCTAACATAAAAATTCCCAAATTTGCTGTCAAATTTATTTGATAATTTATTTTTTTTTGTTCTGAGTCATTTCGATCAAGAAAGAAGAGTTTAAATTCGATTTGTTTAATAATTGATTTGTTATTAAATTAAACAAAATTAATTTAGGTGCCATAATAATCAGTTAACGCCCTTTGCACGATGGTAAAATCAGGCGATGAAAGAGAAATTACTAAATTATTATCAAAGGTTTGAATAGACATTGTTTTGAGCTATTTTTGGTTCTTGGACATCTTAATTTTTTGTATCTTCCATTTCGATAGTACAGGGATCCATTTGTTACAAAAAAACATGTAATCGAAGTGCTAGATAGTTATCAAGCATTAACATTTAAATTAAATCAATACGGTAAGCATAATTATAGGAAATAATATTTCGTGATTGTGGTAATTTGTTCTTAACTTTAACTTCCTAGTATTCAATGATGGCAAAACAAAGGATTTGTTCAATTTACGTGGGACCATCCCGATTGTATTTAAAAGTATTACTTACGACGCACCTTTTGATAATCCATGTAACAGTACTATATGTGCGTTGTTTATTTTTCAGATAACACTTATAACATTCCAGTTTGTATTTGGGTAATGGATACTCACCCACAAAATGCACCCCTATGCTATGTGACTCCAACACCGGATATGCACATTAAAGTTTCTATGTACGTTGATCACAATGGGAAAGTTTATTTGCCGTATTTACATGATTGGCAACCGGTAGGTGAAACTCCTCTTATTAATAAATTTGGAAAGTCGTAATACAATTTTCTTATTTTAGTATTCATCCGATTTGTTGGGATTAATTCAAGTTATGGCTGTAACATTTGGTGAATTTCCACCAGTTTTCTCAAATCCACGGGCCAATCCTACACCATATCCAGCAGCACAATGTAAGTATACCGTTAATAACCGTTGCTTGGTTGTTTTACGTTTGTTCGATTTTGAGGTTTATCTCACATATTTAAAGCATTAATTTTTTTATAAGTTAGAAATTTGAACTTTTACATATTACCTAATTGTGAATTACAATACTAGTCCATCTTAAGTGGTATATTAACTGGTTTGAATGTGTTATTTCAAGGCCGTAATTGAATAATAAGCTACTTACTGGCACTTGAATTTGTTGTTTGAATATGTATGTACACACAACTTGGATGCTCAATTAATTCCCTTCAAATGGATTTATTCTGAATATTCAGCCGAGGAGGAGGGGGGTCTGTTTTAGGAAATTCTTTCAATTAAATTTTGAATATTTTTTTAGCCTTTATGCCACAGCCGGATACAAGCAGCAGTTCATATATGCCGTATCCATCAGCCGGAGGCGGTTATCCGCCCTTCCCAACATATCAAAACAATTTTCCACCGTATCCACCGGTAGGTGGAGCTTCTTCAAATTCTGCCTACTCGTCAGATTCTGGTAGCGGTTATCCACCGTATATGTCATCAGGAGGTGGATATCCTCATGCGGGCACATCCTATCCACCACAACCACCAACCTCAATAGCGGCGTCCACAACCGGTACCATAACCGAAGAACATATAAAAGCCTCATTAATTAGTGCAATAGAAGATAAATTACGCCGTCGAATTCAAGAAAAAGTAAATCAGTGCCACGCTGAAATGCAAACATTAAAACGAACAAAAGTAGAATTATCCGATGGAAGTTCAAAAATTCAGGACATTATAAATAAACTGCAACGTGAAGAGAACGAGTTGAAGAAAAATATTTCCGTATTAGAGGATAAGGATAAAGAATTAGAAAAATCGCTAGAAGCTCTAAATAAAGTGGATGGTATTGATGTTGACGAGGCCGTTATTACTACTGCACCTTTGTACAGACAGTAAGCTAAATGCGAAACTCTACTTAGTTAAATCATTTCTAATAAATTTTATAATTTTACAGATTATTAGATGCTTACTCAGATGAAGCGGCGACAGAAGATGCGATATACTATTTAGGAGAAGCACTTCGTGCCGGGGTCATTGATCTCGAAGTATTTTTAAAACATGTTCGGCAGTTATCACGAAAACAGTTTATGTTGCGTGCTCTTATGCAGAGATGTAGACAGAAGGCAGGTCTAGCTGGTTAAGCTTCTAAAACCTTTTAAATTCTCGCTGAAAAATAAAGATTATTGTGTGTATTTTAGCTTTAAAAGATACCGATTATTATTTGTTTTGGGTAGACGTTTTCTTTTACAAAATAATTTTTATTTACGAATTACAAAAAAATGTTTGCCTTATTCATTCAAGTTTTTTTAAGTAATTCATTCATTTATAATTATATTTAATGTTCTTTTTTTAAATATTATATATTCAAATATGTATATGTATTATAATTAATTATTATTGTTAAAACATAAAAAAGGTGATTATTTTGAAAATACAACTTTTTTGTTAGTTTAAAGAATGACTACACGAATTCGAGTAATTCAAGATAATAAATGCATTTTTATTTTATTGGTTGTTTATTTATTAGAAATTAGGTAAAATATTTGTTTATGTTATGTTTAGATTAGATATTATACATATATGCCGACAGACAGGAGTAAAAATAAGACACCAAAACCTAAGAATATTGCCGCAAAAAGGCTTATTAGTAGCTCTTTGAAAATAACATTTTCTTTGGTTTGAGTTTTCGGCCGGGACACTTCAAATACAAAAAACCATGCTGTGAAAAATGTTCCAATAGCAAGGAGCACGGTCGCTAGATGTGGGAAGATTGCTGGGTTAACAGGTGAAATGTACCGTACCATTGAATCCATTTTGCTTGAATAAAAATTAAGATAAAATTATTTTTCTAAACGCGAGGTTATGTTTTATTTTGCTTTTTCAGCGATTAACATTCATTGTACATATTTCTCACTTAGCTCGACAAAAATAAATATATTTAATCTATACAATATTGAATAGTTACCTTTTTATTTGATATTACTTCTGTTTTATTCGATTTTTTGTATATTTTTGTCGTAGTTGTTTAATTACGTGGCCCGGTAATGTTTGACAATAGAAAAATGAAGTTTATGTGACATTTGGCAAAACGTTCGTGTAATGTTGATTGGGAGATTAAGATTTTCTAGGCAAAGTTTACTTGATTTCTGCAATTTTTGGTTTGAATCTCAGATAAAAATAAAACTAGACTTTTAGTACATAATTATATTTTAGTTGTTTAATCTATTTTCTTTAAATATATGTACATTGTTTTCTTTAATTCTTTTCAACAGAGCCCCGATTTTCTTCCGAAAGTGCTTTTACCGCATAAAACCATGTTCCAATGCTAGTATTCGCTAAACAATCCTTAAACGCTTGGCACCCTTCCATACTTCTAAGGACACCGAAAACGGCTAAATCGGCTAGATTCGGTAATTTACCACCTAAGAATGGTTGTTTGCGATTGCTCAATTCTTCCGTGATTAAATTACATGCGTCATATAAATGTCCACGAACATTATCGGTTAGGTTGTGCCTTTTTTTCAATCTGTCGCTAATCATAGACATTGCACAGGCGCCAACATAAATCATTAGTTGACATTCCCAGTATGGGAAATTTTCTCGCCATTCTCCAATTTTTGCAAACCATTCAAAGGTTTCTAGAGCTTCGGCTTTTGTGCGATAGACATTCGGTGAAATTAAATGCACTAGATGATCATCGGCCCAAATTCTCCATTTGCGTTCGTCACTGGAATTGATAAACTACCACTTTTAACCACATGTCACAATTTTGATATCTACTTTATACTTACTTGCTGATTTCTTTTTTATCGTTTTTCACTTCTCGATTTTGCATCATGATAAAATATTTGTTCATGATATCCGACTTGGGCTTTCCATCATCACCTGTGAAAGTCATGCTGGGATAGCACTTGACCAATGATATAAAATCTTGTTGCTTGTCCAACATATAACTGGCTAATGTCGATATTATCATAGTCGAATCATTTAACTGAATGTATTTTCCTTCACGCGTTTTCACTAGAAGTATTGGAACTTTTTTGTAGGGTGTCCACTTAATACTTTGTCTTAGCACTGCGTCCACTTCGACCACCGAATAAGAAAGTCCCGAATAATCAAGATAGGCACGTACCTTACAACAAAAGGGGCACGTTTGATACTGGAATAGGACCAGCTCGAGCCCTGAATCATCGCTTGGACTCACTATTTGGCGAGTAACTTTAAATTTTGGTGCCTCTGCTAATACGATAGGTTTGTGCGGTATAGCCATTTGATTCTTCGTTTGATTTTCTTGAAGCGAGACAAATCCGGCATATCCGGCACCGGCTAGTGCACCAAGGGCCATACCTCGAATTAATAGTTTCTTAGTACTCAATGATGTTTTTTCACCAGCCATTGTTGTATTCAAACGAACCGGTTTGTAACGAATAATTGGTAGATATATTCTATTGCCATACTGTCCGAATTTTATTATATTTCGTAAAATAACCATTTTAATTTCACTTTATAAACTAAAAATAACAAACTTTTTTGACATTATGCAATATGACAGCCGAATGACAGATAGAAAATTTTTCATAAATAGTGATAGTGTTGATTAATAGATGGCTGATAAATAAAAGTGGCGGTAGGTAAAAATGGTTCGTGTAGATTTTGTTGTACATACATATGTACTTTATAAAGATCATTACTAATAATAATAATAATAAAGATCATTACTCCAATCATTAAATTTATTGGGTCTCGCCACACTTTAATTCTTTCCTCGTTTCCTTCCCCTTCACCAACAAACTGTTTTTATAGTTTGTTTGTGAAGGGGAAGGAAACGAAGAAAGAATCACGCTGAAAGAATTAAAGTGTGGAACCGCGGATTAAGTGGCTCTCCAGGTTTCAGTGGGATTACAGATTTTTTATATCGTAATACAAATGTTGGCGTATAAACTAAGAAGTTTTAATTGGGCCATTTCATTTTGATTTTTTATTCTTCATTTAGTCTACCTATAAAAAAAAATTATTTAACAAAAGTGGAAAATATTAAGCATTGTACTGTGATTTTAAAACGCAATCTTGCGAATCAAAATTACTGTCAGATGGTACGAATACCGCAACACGATGTTCGATATTTTCCACTTTTTAAGGTTTTCAAAACACCCTTTCAGTAGAAATTTTGTGCAAGTCAATAAAAAAATCACTGGTTGAAATATTTATATTTATTTTCGAATAAACAAGGCGTAAAGATAAGTAGAAGCCATTAAAACTACCCCACAGAGCATTCAGAGCCTTTTAAAAATTGTCATCATTTGAATGAAAAAACAAAAATTAAATGAAAAATATATTTAATTCATATCACAAATCGTATTTCAGTACAAAAAGTAGGCTATTCTAAAGCCTAATCTTAAAATTAACTTAAAATTAAAATAGATAATAATTCAAATAATAAAATTTAATTTTAGCATAACTGATATATCATATTTTTGTTGCTCAGACTTGGTGGTATTTGAAAAAACAATTATTATTAGCATTTAGGCAAAGGTGTACTTTACATTTATTGCAAGTAATTCTGGACCGTCCATCACATCCAGGAAATTTGCATCTGGATGCAGTATGCCTCTGGTCATGCACAGGTAGATGGTTTGTTTCATCTAGACGAAGCTCGTCGATTGGTAGAGGCTATACTTTTGCTTTTTTGCAGTAGATACTTCAGGTGAAGAACTATATTCAGAACTGCTGGGTCGCTCGCTTTTTTGGTTGCTCTGTTGTTATTAATCAATTTGCTAAATGCAGTCGAAAGTCATACAAATCCATATAATCATTTTGTTTTAATTTTTTTAAGGCGACATAGCACCTTTAAATTTTCAAAAAATCGAATTTTTTTTTATGATAGATTATGTTAGAATGGACTTTTAAATACATGATTTTAATGATATAAACATGAAAATCTCAAAAAAAAATTATTTTATTTATTGCGAAGCGCGCCAAAGTCGTTTTTTTACGCGGTTATCTCGAAATGACGAACTTTAAACGCGGTTATCTCGAAATGACGTTTTTCAAGTTGGCGTGCAAGATTGAGAAAAAACTACTTATCCAATCGTTCTAAAATTTTAACACGTTGATCTACATATATTTCTGCTCAGAATGAACTACGGAAGGAAAAATCGGCTTTCAATTTTTTTGAGTTACAACTAATTGGGGGGACAAAAAAGCTGAATTTTCGAAAAAATGCCGCCATTTTTTTATTTTTCAACCAATTTTTTTTCTTTTAGTTCATTCCAAGGGCGATTTAATGTTGAATAAAACCCCTTTTTTTATTTCAATCAGACGTTTCTGAGAGTAGTTATGATGCACGCCGCGAATTTTCAGTGTTTTTGGAAAACCCTTGTAGCAGACGACCTTGGGCTAAAAAAAATCTAAAAAAATTGTTTTTGTACTAAATAAAGTGTCAATGGAAAGTTTCATTAAAACATAATTCTTTTTATTCCATAAAGCTTAGTACTCAGTCCAAAATGAAATGAAATTTTACCGCGGTCTCCAAAAATCTATTTATTTTCGCGTGAAATAGAAATGAACTTTTATTTGGTGAATTTTTAATTTTAACGTATAAATTTGTAGACATACATAAATGAATTTGTTTATTTTACGTAAATAAATTAAATTAAATTGACTTTAATTAGAATTTATAGATTTGTGGTATTAAAAAATTTGTTTATTGCCAAACACAAATAAATGTCAAAATTTCGCGTGAAAATAATGTGCCGAGACATTATTTTCACATGAAAATAATTTGGAGAGTTTATGTGCACCATCTTTGATGTATTGAACACACTTTGATTTTTCGCTGGTGAAACTGAGTACTACAAAATGAAAACAGAAGTGGAATTTTTCATTTCTAATTTCACTTTGATAAAATCGTATGGAAATTTCACGTGAAATCGAGCTGAGTACTAGGCTTAAAAAAAAAATCTTTGAAAAACTTTTTTTTTTCAATTTTGAAGGTGCGGGGGACATACCTTAAATCATTTCTGTATTCTATCCATGAAGCAGCTATACTGAAATCAATGAAATGCGTTACCATTCTCAATGTCCATTTTTTACTTTTAATGAAAATGCGGCAATGCGAAATTAATTGATCTAGTTGATCTGCTCCACCCATACCAAAATTATAGCGTTGTACGATTTCCGGTTGATTAATTTGCACGTATTTTTTTTTTATTTTATCCCACCTTGAAACCAATTTTTCATTACCAATGCCGATACAATTTGAGGCAACATATACGGTTCGATTATCTTGCCATATAACGATACAAACTTTTTCGTTCAAGCTTACAACTTCATCAGCAGCTCCACGTCCCTTATATTTCAATTCTTTCTCAGATAAATGAGGTGGATTAGAAAATCGATTAATTCTCACAGTTCCAGTAGCGTTGATTTGTAAATTTTTTAACATCTCGAACAGCTGATACGTGCTAAAAAAATTATCAAAATATAGATCATGTCCGGCTTGTGTAATTCTTTCCGACTGCTGTAGAACTACAGCAGCACCAAATCCAAAAGTTTCTTTGTAGTTTTGTTTTATTTCCGCATTTACACCTTGGTATATTATGAAATCGTACGGTAGACCACTTTTACCGCATAACACAAAAACTTTTACTCCCCAAGGACATGGTTTCCCTTTTATATATTGTTTAATATTTAAACGGCCAGTAAATGGGATAATCTGTTCATCAATACTGAGTGTTTCTTCGGCCTCATGTTCACGACATCGTTTTTGAACAGCGTTTATTAGTGGACGGACTAAAATTAATTTATCCTTACAATTTTTATCAATATCGTCTTTGTTTATAAAATGTAAGTTGGTTCGTAATTGCGGGAATCTTTCGTACGACATTGCGCTAATTATTGGGTTAATTCCTAAATTTCGATTCCAATAGGTTTTCAACCTTCGTAATTTTAAATTTCCCATCATAATTTGAATTCCAAAGAATTGTATCAGTTCCCCTGCGTTAGTGGTCTTAAATGTATTAGTATTACATTTTTCTGCATATACATTTGTATATTTCGCCATATTCTCGAATCTTTTGGTATGTATTTAAAGAAATACGTTGATGGAGAATTGTTGGTTATATTGTAAACCATAAATATTGTTTTCAAAAGGTACTTTTACATTTTCAAATTCCATCTTATTTTGGATTTAGCGGTAATTTCCGGATTACCAAAATGATAATTTATTTCGAAGTTGACGTTTTCTACCACCACCGCATCAGTTTTTTCGAATGATCCTGATTCAGCTATTAAAACTGCCGTATCATCATATTCAGGTTCGTCTATATCTTCTTCATCAATTGCGGTGCTTTCGATTAATATTTCATCGGTTATGTTACTGCGATGTTTAGTATAAGAAACCTCAAATACGTCGCACTCCGATACTTCGGTATCTAGGGAGGTTTTCTGGGAAACGGCGGGTTCAACAATTAACGGTGGGACAGCAATCTCAAATACTTCACACCCCGATACATCGGTGTCTAGAGAGTCTTTCTGGGAAACGACGGTTTCTAGGTTATCTCCAATTGACGCTGGGGCAGTATCAACATATTCGGTTTTGCTTTGCAGATAGTCCAAATTTAAAGATTGAACGTTATTATTACTGTTGTGCTCCGAAGAGCTAATACTCTAATACTTCATCGCCTGACAGCTCTGAATCTGACGCATGCAGCAAATAAAAAATTTCCGATTGCGATACATATGTTCCCTTTTTAAATACTGTTCGTCTTACTTCCATTGCATATAGAAATAATATTGAAGTAATACGAATTTAAAATAAAATATTTGTTTAATAAATTTTGCATCAACAGTATTATTTATAATTGACTAAAATTGTCATCATATGTGTACAAAACGATTTATGGCTCCATTTGATGACACATTACTTGACCGGATTTTAATTCAAACGTGTACAAAAATGTAATCTCAAATTAGAATTTTTTAAACTACAATTTCGTCAGATTTTACAATTTATATGATTACTTAAACATTACCTATTATAAAACTGTTTTTACTTTTATGATTGGTTGAAAATCAACAGAAATATAGTAAAATAACTTACCATAAAACAAAAAGCGATGTGAATCATGCAAACACTGTTTCGAAACTGATTGTTTTGAGCACTATATTATGAAATATACTACTAACGTCAAAAAAGTGGCGCGAAATAGATTAACAATCACAAAAAATATAGTATAATTACAGTGAGAAAAACTAACACTGCGTACCTAATTGAGTTGCAAACAGAGCGTCATCATATGATGCCAAATATACTGAAAGGGTTAATCACACAGCAAATTAATTGAATCACATGAAATTATTTTGCCGGTAGACTAAATAGAAGTAAAAAAAAACAAATAAAATGAAAAATATTTATTACCGTTATTTCATAGATAAATATATAAGTACATAATACTGGCGAAAAATTTAACAAAGCTGCTGAAAATCTAAGTAAAAGTCTACAGTGCATCATGATTAATGTTCATATACTGGCATATGCAGCTGATATATGGCCTGTGGTTGGCCTAAGTAGCAACGAGAAAAGCGAAATACTTGATCAAGTATTTCGCTTTTTTCGTTGCTACTTAGGCCAACTACACATACTATATATCAGCTGCATATGCCGGTATGTGAACATTAATTGAACTAGGTCAACAAACCATTTCCAAAAGGGTTTCACTCCGAATACTCTGAGTGAATTTAAAATAGAGTGAGCCATCAATGTGGTCTTTGCAATGTGTATTTAAATGTACTTATTGTCAACAGCCTGATAGGTGCTGAAGCATAAATGTCAATTCTGTTCTACAGTTGTCCTAGGCCTGAAAGTAGGATAAAATAAATTTGCAGTCAAGCCAGTAAAATACGGCTTTAAAAAGGAAACAGAAAATTTCTTTAAATAAATGTACATTTGCAATTTGTTGTAATGCGTTAATTAATCATACTATAAATTTTAATGACATTACTGACCCGTTATTTTTAAATGATCGCATCCTTTAATTGCATCCTTTAACATCCTTCACGAGATTTATAAATTTGATACCTTAACGTGAGAATAGATTTAATATTTTGCATAATATGAAAGATGGTGGGGGGGGGGGGGGGGGGGTTGATTAATTATAATTTCAAACCCGGGTATATTGTTTATCACACTATTCAGGAAAATTATATTTAAACACCTTTGGTGTTTCTTTGATGAATTTATTATCCCTCTCACGCTCAACTTGTCTATTACATTTTGTATCATGGGTGGGATGTAGTAAAAAAAAGCTCCTATTTGTTGAAAAAGGGTCTGTTTCAGCAGTAGAAGTGCTCTGTGATATTACACAGGATACCAGTATATTGTCACAAGTAAATGCTGCTGTAATTAGGCCACTTGATTCGAAAAAATACAATAACTTAAAACGAGCTTGCTTCGAACTATGTATATACGCAGTTTCCGAGCTTTCAAATTTCGAAACTTTCCTCGAGTATATTACCTTGGTGATAAAAAACTTTCATTACTCAACGAAATGGGAGCAACGGTTGCCAACCATATAGCAAAGAAGACTGATAAATTGATCGAACTATGTAATTCTTCGCAAATAAACAAAACGACTGCAAATTAATCTCCGCAAACAAACCAATAATCGGCATTGGTTTCATGACGCAATACAATTTACTTATCGACATGGGTGATAACAATTAATAAATGGTGTAACGAAGTTCTCTATTAAGGGCTTCACATATAATGTAAATGGGACATATAATGTGAACGATATCAAGATTTCTTCCCGACAACCTAGAACCAAGAAAGGGAAATATTTATTTTATTTTATTTTATTTTTGAAATAGCTTTGAAGCTAATTTTCCAGTTTACAGTACAATAAATACACATCATCTACTTAATAATTATAAAATTTCTTTTAACATTTCTGCCCTAAAATCCTTTATGCTTCTACAATTTCTTATATTTTCATCTCATTATACAGCGATATACCTTTGTCAAATATCGATTTTTTACTTCTAGATTGTCTTTTAAACTCTAAATAAAATTTTCCTTATTCCTAGTATCATGATTATGCACATCCTGTCTCCTACACAACAACTGACATACATATTGCAGTAAAAATTTTTTATCAAGCCTAAAAATAAAAGTCATTACGTTCATATACAACGTATTTTCCACTGTTAACAACTCCAACTCCAGCAACATATCACAGATTCTTGCATACCTATCTCTATTTAACATAATCCTCAATGCTCTATTCATGATAACTTGCATTTTATCTATATCAGACTTATTTACAATGAAAAGTATAGTACTGCTATAGGTGATATGTGGCATTACACCACAGTAGTGTTATAAACTACCTTTTTCGCATTTACCGATAACAAATTTTTATACCTAGCTAATACACCTACTTTCATTGCTAACTTCTTTGTAACATAACTGGCATGTTCTTTAAAATTTAGCTTGTTATCCAGTATAATGCCTAAGTACTTAAAACTATCTACCCATCCTATTACGGCATTATTATCTATAACATTGGGTGTATCCAGCCCAAGTAGGCCTCACTAAAAACTAGTAGGCCTCACACATAACATGGGCTGGATGCAAAATATCCCACTCTAAATAATGTAGATATCTCACTGTTTAGTGAGGCAAAAATTTTCTGTCTACTTTTGAGTAGATATATTTTGGTTTCAATTCTATTTTCATTTCTTTTTATTGGTTTTATCTTCATAGTCTGAAGTTTAATAAATTAAGGAATTTTAAATTTACTTAATTATTAAATCAATTATATTAGGCATAAACCATAAATAACATGAATATATATTGCATCCAGCCCATGTAGAATTCTACAACTGAGGAAAATCTACAAGTGAGAAATCTCAAATATAGGCCTACATGGGCTGGATATACCCATTATTTCCATTTACTACATTATTCCCTATATACATACATTTCGTTTTGTTTACATTTAACATTAACTTATTTATACGAAGCCATTTTGTCACTTCACCCAACTCTTCATTCATACTACTTATGATCTCGACCAAATCATTTCCCGACAGATACAACAACGTATCATCAGCAAACAAGTGAATTTTGCATCTATTTAGAATCTGTGGCATATCATTTATATATACTATAAATAGCAATGGTCCCAGCTTACTTCCTTGTGGCACTCCATACTTTACATCTACAGGATCAGAGTAGCATATTTATTTAATTTTCCTAGCAACCTTCCCCTATCTATTGTTTCAAAGGTCCTTTTAAAATCACGGAAAACTGCTACTGTCAATTTTCCATCCGCCCTCTCTCTCTTCCAATCATCCACCACCATCTGTACCGCTGTCTCTGTAGAGTGCCGCTCTCTGAAACCAGATTGGTGCCCAGATAGCATATTATTCTCAGCGATGTGCCTGAGCAACTTATCGAAAATTATTGACTCCAATACCTTATCCAATATTGGCAAAATAGTTAGAGGACGATAATCCGACATCCGACAACTATTCCTAACTTTAGGAACAGGAACTACACATAATACTTTCAAGCTTGTAGGAACTACTGCATATTCCAAAGATAAATTTACTGTGCGGCTCACATATCCTCTTAAAACCCCCCATAAATCCTTAAACATTTTACAGCCTAACACCCCTCACACCCTGCCAATTTTAATGTTTTAGCTATTTTATCTACATAGGTAGTCCTCCTGCACCAGGCCCACATGCACAATTACTACTTCATCATATGCTATATCCAACTTGTCTTGCTCCTCCGGTATCTCCCTTATAATATCCTCTACACTATGTACAAAATACGTGTTTAACCTGTTCGCAATGGCTATATTTTCGTACACCATCACGCCATCAAAATCTACCCCATTTATATCACTCCTTCCCTTAGATCCAATTACCCCTTTTAATGTTTTCCACATCTTTCCCGGGTTGCCTTTGTACTGATCAATGTTTCTCTCATCTCCTCTCACTCCTAATCACAGCAACAAATTCTTTCTTTCTTTCTTTTGATACTCCATCCTTTTGATACCCATCCTTCCTTAACTGCCTCAGTCCCCAACTCTCCCTCTCTCTTGTTCATCACTCTAAATGTCTTTTACGCCTCATCACTTTGCGTTTTAATCTCCATCACTCTGTTGGTGAACCATGTACAACTTCTAGCTATGTTCACTATCTTTAACTCGCCTGTTCCCCTTTTTTACTGCTTCTTCCACCCACAAATTTAATTTCCCACACTCCTCCTCAATGCCTCCAGTGACTTCTCGTACACCATCCTCTGTTCTTATAAGTTCCTCTTTAACAACATTTAGATCTATCTTTCTTTTGATCACATTTTTCCTATTTACTTCCTCTCCCTTGATCATTATAAGTGCTGGCCTATAATTTTTGGGGTATCCACAACAATACAATTCACTTCCTTATTTGAATATATTAAATCAATTGTTCGTGGTATTTTCCTAAAGGTTTTTCGCAAGCGAATGTAAAAGGAATTCCGTTGGAATTCCGTTGGGATTGCATATTGAAAAATAAAACGACAATTTTGAAGAATAATTTGGGTATCATATTTTTTATTTGTAAATGCACATTTTTCTATATTGAGCAAGAAATATTTGTATATCGAGCAAATATACCAAAATAATTTGAGTAGCTAAGCATTTCTATCGTAACGACTTGTAATGACATCAAGGATTTGATTTAAGAAGCAACTTTATTTTAATTAAGGCCTCTGGTACTGGTTGTCTGTGGTTATACGAACTTTGCTCTATATCGAAAGCAACCGTCGAATTCAGCAGTTATTACAGAAAAGGTAAAAGAGTGACAAAAATCGTTTTGAAAGATCGTAAAGTAAAGTCGCGTGAGATAGCTGACAGGTAAAAGATATTAGAAGGTACTGTATATGTCACGGTTAAAGTGATAAAGCCGATGATTATGCATAATTACCGATTACATATAATGTATAGTTCGTGCTTGGTAAATTTGATAAATATCACCGATTTTCTTCTAGTTTATCAGTTTGATCGGTCATTATACATAACCGACAAACGTAGATAGTAAAAGGTATGTTTTGTTGCGCTAGTGCTTTGTTGCATGTATTTGAAATATTTGGTTGGTTAATTTTAAATGAAGAAATTGGATTAAAATAATGGCTCGTTTGTCTATATACTCAATGAATGAATTTTTGAAAAATGTTTGAGTATTGGGCTTAGTACTTAACCAAAGCGGTTTAGTGATTATTCATAATCACCGGTGAAAGTGAATAATTAAAAAAAATATAACATTTACCGATGTAGGTGGTAATCTATATCTATAAAAATGGTGCAAAAAATGTTTGTGCGCGCATCAGTTGAAAACGGCTGAGCCGATTTGGCTCAATCTTTTCTGTTGTGTTCGCAATTACTAGGAGATGGTTCTTACGAAAGAAAATTTTGAAAAATGCCACAGGAAAACCCGAAAAAACAAAAAAAGCTTTTTTTATATGAATTTTATACATACATTTATTATGAAACAGGTGGTGCAGTGGTTAAAGCTTTGGGCCTTGGGATGGGAGGTACTGGGTTCGAATGCCAACGGAGGCTGCATGCAATGTAGTATTTTTTCCAAACTATTTATTTTATCTATTTATCTAAATCTTCTATCTATCTTCTTCTATATATGTGCGCGCATCAGTTGAGAACGGCTGAACCGATTTTGCTTAATCTTTTTTTTGTTGTGTTCGCAATTGTTAGGATGGTTCTTACGAAAGAAAATTTTAGGAAAATCCACCGGGAAAGTCGAAAAACCGAAAAATGATGTTTTTCGAAAGGATGTCGCATGTATCCGATCCAGATTGTCTTTTAGAAGAGACAAATTGGAAAATCTGCGTGAAAAACTTGGAAACTTCCGGAAAAACCCTAAGAAAATTGAATATTTTTCTTGTGCAGTTGAGAACGGCTGAACCATAATTAAGCTTAATCTTTTTTTGCTGTGTTCCCAATTGGCAGGATATGGTTCTTATGATAGAAAATTGGAAAATCTACTGGAAAAGTCGGAAAAGCGAAAAATGATGTTTTTGTACGGGATTTCGCACATATCCAATCCAGATGGTCTTTTAGAAGACACAAATTGGAAAATGTGAGTGGAAAGATCGGAAACTTCCGGAAAAACCCGAAAAAATTGAGTTTATTTTTCGTGCGTATAGTTGAGAACGGCTGAAGCGATTTGGTTCAATATTGTTTTGGTGTGTTCTCAAGTTCCAGGAGATAGTTCTTACGAAAGAAAATTGGGAAATCCACCGAAAAAGTCAGAAAATACGGAAAATCGAAAAATGACGGTTTTGTACAGGATTTTGCACGTATCCAATCCAGATGGTCTATTAAAAGAGAAAAATTGGAAAATCTGAGTAGAAAACTCGTGAAATTTGCGGAAAACCCGAAGCAAATGAGTTTTTCCTTTCTTGCGCATCAGTTGGGAACGGCTGACCCGATTAGGCTCAATCATCTCTTTTTTGTTGTATTCGCAATTGCCAGGAGATGGTTGGTATGAGAGATTGCATTGATATGTATGTCAAGATCGAAACGAAAGGCTTAAATTTCATCCAGATATGCAACCAACGTCGGTCAATTGACCATTCTTCTAGCAACATATGTTGGCAGCCAACGGCATGTGCATGAATATACGCAGGCATGTGCGGCATTTCGGACAGCCAGATTTGTTCATCACGTTCACATGCAATTCAAAATGGTCTGAAATTACCGGTAATCTACTGCCACAAACTTCCAGCAATCGCCACGACATCACAGCACGTGTGCTTAAACAAAAACTCAAGACGCTAATCGTTAAACAGATGGTTTACAAACAGCCACGTTGTTGGATGTACTCAGTAGAGTGGCAGAAGCGGAGATTACCACATGTACACATTCTGCTGTGGTTAATTGAGAAAATCTGACCAGATCAAATCGATTCAATTATCAGCACCGAAATGCCAGTTCCAGAAGTAGACCCGGAGTTGTTCGCGGTAGTCGCAACAAACTTGATTCATGGTCCATGCGGATATCACAATCCAGATGCATCGTGTATGGCCGATGGGAAATGCACAAACTAATACCCACGTCCGTTGCTGACATAGACTATTTATGGAAACGGTGGTTATCCACTATATCGGCATACTTCACCTGAAGATGGTGACAGAACAGTCACAAAGGTGAGTGAAGGTACCAACCTGGCAGTGTTCGGAATTGCTGCTCCGGGTGCAAATGACGAAGTGTTAAGATTCCAATTGGGCCTTTATGTCAGTTGCAACGAGGCGTTTTCAACATTTGTGGGTGTACTTGGAGAATGGACAACGTGTCTATTTTACGGAAGCTAACAGACGAATTTCTCACTGGGAAATGCCATACGCTATTATACTTGGAGCCAGTCGTCGAAGAACTTTCAACGACGAAAGAAAGATCAACCTGTTGCAGAATACGTCGACGTGTATTCGACTGATGCACTTGGCCGTGTGTACACCGTTCATCCACGACAAGACGAATGCTTCTATCATTCGTTTGCTTTTGTTAAATGTTCGTGGTCCTTCTTCGTTCGAATTGCTTCGTACTATAGAATGTGTGTTGTGCGCTACTTATAGAGAAGCATGAGAACCTCTGAATTTGGTGGAAAACGACCCTCATTGGGAGTCATTACTGATGCCACTGTTTCTGCGCCGGCAAATCAAATTCGTATATTGTTCGCGATCATCATAGCGACGTGTCATCCATCGAACGCATTTGAATTGTGGAACAAATACAAGGACGAGATGGCTGATGACATTTGGATCGAGTTCGCACTGCAACATCGAATTATGAGCTTAAAACGAACGATGAGATACGGAACGAAGCTTTGATCATGATCGAAGACATGTGCGTGCTTATGTGCGGCAGCTATTTGTCGAAATTAGGCACGCCAGCACCAATTCGTTCGATGTACGATGCATTTGACACGTTGCACGAGATTCAATGAGCCAAATAGTACAAACGAATGTCTTGCTTTTGAATACACAGCAAAAGAAATATTCACCCTCGATGCTAACGGTGGAACAGGAAAAACCTTTTTGATTTAATTGCTTTTGGCCACAATTCCATTGGGGTAGCACATTCGGCACATTCTGCGTTGAAGTTGCCGGTGATTATTCACACGAATGACAAGTGTGCTCAATTGCCAAGAACTCGGCGATGGCCAAGGTATGTAAGAATGCAAAATCATCATCTGGGACGCATGCACATAAACGATTCCGAGATCAACAGCTGCAGATGAACTCAACGGATGTCTGAAATTATCAAGTTTGTGGCGCTATGTGAAAAAGTTGCAGTTGACCACGAACATGAGAGTCGCGTTACAGAACGACTTATCAACAACTGCTGATTTTTCCAAACAACTGTTGGCGCTATACAATGGTCAAATTCCTGTTGATATTTTGACAGGATTGATTTCGTTTCCATCAAATTTTTGCATGTTCACGGCGTCAAAGGAAGAGCTTATCACGAAGCTGTTTCCGGACATCCACAGGAAATTATTTATGAATCATGATTGGCTCAGCAAACGAGAGATTTTGGCAGCGAAGAACAAGAAACAGTCTGAATTATTTGATTGAAAACCAAGTCGCTGGGGAAATGCATTGTTACAAATCCGTCGACTGTGTGACCAATCAAGACGAGGCAACCAACTATTCGACCGAGTTTTTGAATGCACTTGATTTGCCGGGAATACCACTGCATAATTTGATACTCAAGGTAGGATCTGCGATAATCATGCTGTGTAATCTGAACCATCCGAGATTATGTAACGGAACACGATTGACTGTGAAAGAACTGATGAACAACGCGATTCAAGACACGATGATCAATGGCAAATTCAAAGAAGAAGATGTTCTAATTCCGAGAATTCCTCTGATTCCAACTGACATTCCGTTCAACTTCAAGCGCATTCAGTTCCCCATTCGTTTGGCGTTCGCTATGACGATTAACAAATCGCAAGGTCAATCGTTTGCAGTGTGCGGATTAAATCTGGAATTTCCGTGTTTTTCTCATGGAGTCAATGAATGGAAAAATATTGTTTACCACAACGCATTGTATTGATTCCATTTAATTCCACACTAACAAAATACATTGAATTATTATGAATTCCAACTGACTTCAATTCATTTCCACACTGAAAGAAAAAATCCAAAAAACAACTCAATTTTCTATAGGTCCCTGAGTTTGAATTGACATTTTATTCACTTTTCAATACATTATGCCACCTTTATGGTTGCGTTCGTTCGTTCTTACAATTTTCAAAAATGATGATTTTTTTCTTCTTGATTTTTCTACAAGAGATGATTGGTCGAAAAAACAACAGAACGACCAAACGAACGCAACCATAAAAATGTCTTAAGTGTTGAATTCGATAAAAAAATGAATGGAATGACCATTCAACTAAATCTTCTATTGTGAACAGTGTTACCATTGAAAAATTTGAAATCCAGTCATTTTTGACTGGAAAAAAAACAGCTAAAAATGAAAAAAACAGCTAGAATTCAAGTCAAAGAAAAACTAAATTAAAACCAGCTAAAAAACCAGCTGAAAAAGATTTGATTATATTTTAATTAAATACGATGAACAGAAAAATTTAAAATAGGTGGTTTAATTCAGATTTTATTATAATAAGTATATAATATGAAAATAATAAATTATTATAAAATTATAGAAATATTCCTTACTGTAAATATTAGTACATACTACAATAATTATATTTAATATTAATTTACTACAATAACCCTTTTTCAATCAAAAAAAATAAAAAATGGCTTAATTTAAGTCCAAACCACACAAATGTGTGAGTCTGTAATGGCGTTTTTGATACATACAATTGTGTTGGTTTTTGTTCAAATCACGCAAATTTTTTTATCAAAAACGCCATTACATACTATGATTTTTATTCACACATTTGTGTAGTTTGGACTTAAATTGAGCCACTTTTTATTTTTTTTTGGGTTGAAAAAGTGTTAGCAGGAAAAGGGATAACATATTAATATTAAATATTAATATCCCTTAATGTTTCAATTAATTGAGCGTCATTCCTATCTTCATCATCAGCTTTACCAATGTCATACGTTGCACTTGTTCCAATATTTTTAAATTTCATCTAGTATAGGGAAATTGTTACAGCAAAGTCCAAATCTCATTTGGTTTCGAATTATTAAAATACTGTTTGTTAATTGGATTTGCATTCTGTTCCGTAATTTTCACTAAATTAAGCTGACTGTTGGAAAAACTCTCTAGACTTGACTCCAGTCAAAAAAACTGAATCCAGTCAAAAAAACAGCCGGCTGGATTTTTTAAATTCTTCCACCTAAACACAATGAAATCCAGTCAAATTTGACTGGAAAACAGTCAAAATGGCAACACTGATTGTGAATTGAGTTTAGTTGTTTGATTTAAGACAAAATTATTTGCCCGGAACGAAGAAATTTGGGGCGAAACGAGGTTCGCCGGGTCAGCTAGTTATGTATAATAATCAATTAACCACTTTAACCGTAACATATACACTATTTTGCATGTACATTTGTCCATGAGAAACCTGTGTGCTACTTTACCTGTTGGCAGATCTGAAAATCATGTTCCAGTCAAAGAAATTTGCACCCAATGCTGAAGTCATTGCTGAAACAACACCTATTTTGAGGCCAAAGAGCCTATCTACAATAAAGGCATAGAAATGGTAGAGAGGCGTTGCAATGAATGTATCATTGAAGGAAACTATGATGTAAATTTTGAATTGTGTGGAATTGTGATCAAAATCTGGTTGCTGAAAAGGTTTTAATTATAATGTTTTATAATTTTGTTGAAAATCAAAATCGTTCTAAAATGATTTTCTTATAAATTATACAAATAAATATCCAAGCAACGAAACAGAAGTAAATATTTTATAGATGCTAATGACGGAGATGTAAATTTATAAACATATAAAAATGTTTAAAAGGCCGGTATACTCGTAAAACACCCCGTATGTGCAATTAAAATGAATATATTGTAGCTACGAGAGAGAACTTAATAAACTGCATTGTATCCGTATATTTATCCGTATATTTATATCAATTTACATATTTACAACTTGGATACAAGATTAAAGCGAACAATGAGCTTCTTGGAATTATGAGCATCGTGCATACACGGTGTGTAAATTCATAAATGCATTGGATATATGTACTTGTGGGTGACGTTACTTAAAATATCATAGAATCTCAAATTAATCTAAACCAATTGATTACGCAGAGAATAACAGAAATTAATACCTGGAAGCGTATTAGAACCATCAATCAAAACACGGTAGCTACGTAATCATCAATCATCTACACAAATTAAAACACTTTCAAGACATGTATCTATGACAATCTGGTATACATGACACAAAGACATCAAACTTGTGTTCAGTTATGAATGAATATTATAAATGAAAATGAATAAGACTCAAATTATTGTTATAAAAGAAATTTTTTAATTTGTATGATCAAAATCATAAATACAAACCAACAACAATAAAATGAGAAATTGAGAATACAAGAAGTCATCCTCTTAAAATAGAAACCACCAAAGATCGTTACCATCCGATAGTAAATATAATAATAGTTTTTTTTAACTTATTTAACAACTACTATTGTTATTAATTTTATTAAATCAAAAATCAAAATCCCTAAAATTCGAAAAGTTACGTTTATTACGAGAACAGAACACAGAATTCAACTCGACTCAATTTTTAAGCGATTAATCTTGATATAATTTTGTCGTAATAATAAAAATATAATATTTTATTTCTGTTATAAATATTTATAAGTTTAATTTTTTATTTTAGTTTGGATCTTTATTAAATTTTTAAAATCAAATTAGAAGATAAAAGAAATAAATTTGTTCGTCGTCTTAAAGACAACACGGCCTGTGTATATATACTCGTATGTACGTTAGATTTACTGATGGTTGTGTTGTGATTATAAGTTCGAAAATTAATGACATCATCATCCGGTCATTTCTTTACACCACATAAGATGTTTGTTGTGCAAGTATTTGATATACATACAGAAAATTTCTTCTAAATTATACACCTTAAATAGACACTTTGAAGTGTTATCAAAACCAAACAAAAATTAGTGTCAATATATGGTCTATAAATTTTACTTATAAACAAGACTATAATTATTATTGTTCTGATCTGTTCGTCTTTTTCTGGACCACTTTATGTACTTTTTCAAATCTCTTTTGGTTTTCGTTGCCGTATTGATTAAATATTGATATTATTAGGAATTAATTATTTGGAGATTTAGAGCAATACTTACATCTCGACAAAAATTTAAACTGGTTTATCTTTGTATATTAAGCGTGAAGATAGTTTAAAACAATTTGTTGGTTTAACATTTTATCGATGTAATTAATTCAAAAACATTTGGAAGGTGATATAGGTCTTGCACTTCAAATTAACGAAGTTGCAAAGTACTTTCAATTTTATACAACAAGTTAAATTTTTTATAAAGCAAATTTATGTTTTTTAAAATTGCTTTCAATTTTTATTAAAATGAATAGAAACTAAATTAAACTTTTTGTATTTCAAATTTGGGGTGATTTTATAATTTAAATTCAAGCATTTACAAATCAAATTAAAACTGTTGCTCTTGAAGGACTCACCTGCCTTTTGACAGAAATTTGCCACACTTTCTTGATTTTGTTATTATTTTGGTTGTGGTCGAAAGGGTACTTGGCAATGCAAACAACAAATAAAGAAATATTAATGAAGAACAAGAGAACACTTACCATAATTTGTAACGACGCTTCATTGGGTTTACATGCTATGATAAAAGTAGCAATTTAATTACAGGCCACTTAATCAAATGATTGATATTTTAGTTTTATTTTAAATACTTTAACAGTGGGAAAGGTCAAAATTAAGGTCAACGACGAGATCATTTTCAATAGTGTAATAGCCGTAAAAATATGTAGAAGGCATTAATTAGATCATTAACACATTTTTGAAAAATTAGTGTCACGAATAAAGTTTCACGTCTAAAATTATTAAAAGATGAAACACAGCAAGCAGCAGCAGCCTAGCAGCAAATAAAAATATGTATTACCTTATTCGCTTGTGTAATTATTCAAACCCAAGGTTTGAGTATAAATCTAAAAATTCTCTTGTTAGAAAACTTTAAATTTATAGAAATTATGTTGAATCAAGGTGCATCTGCCGCGGCAATAATAGGTTCCACACCAGTAGCATTAATTTACTGCTCTTTGCTGCTACTCATAACCTCGACAAGCCTATAGGGTACCCAGAGGGCTTTGGCGGTTTACGTTGCGAGGGAGGCGGTTGCAAAAACAAGCAACGAGAACAACAAATACGGAATGTATTACCTCAGGTGCTACAGTAGCAGAGATGCTGCCAAATCCACACTTCTCGGAGGCAGGTCCAACGAATTTTAAGGTGGGCCAATCATCGTTTAGCCCATATAATTAAATTGAAACAATAATTTAGAATTCTAAAGAAAGAAAATGGGAAAAAATAGTTAATATACGTGCAACTCTTGGGATGACACCTAATCCTTCAATCGATGATGACATTAATCCATTCCATATGAAATCCATTCCATCATGTTCTTACATTTTATTTCAGGCGACAGTGGATACTCATTGAAGTTGTTTATGGTGGTTCCTTGCCGTAGGTCGGTAACTGGTGCAGAATAAAAATTTAACAAAATAATCTCGAAAATTCGATGTGGCATAGAGCGGTTTGGAATTTTAAAAGTGAGATTCCGGTGCCTGAAACGGACGTCGGCACATTTACATTATAATCATGATAGAGTAGGCTGATAGAAAAAGACTATTCCATAGATGAAATTCAAGATGATGAACCTGCTGAAATCGTTTATGTTTCAAGTGTAGATGAAGACAAAAATTACGTGGGGATAATATATATTTTTTAACCAACTTTATAGAGTATGTTGCTTATAAAAATAAAGAAAATTTTTCTATATACAGTCGATTCCGCTTAATTGGGACACCGGTTAATCGGGACAGCCGCTTATTTGGGACAAATCCTAAAGAACGGAAACAAAACCAGGCAAATAACACAAATTTACTTCGCTTTTTCGTGACAATATTTCGTTTAATCGGGACAGATCATACAAAAAAAATGTACTAATCATAGTGAACACAGAAAAAAAATAAAAAAATAGAGCAAAAATAATCAATTGACGACAATTTACCGTGTTATGATGAAAATGAGGATTGTGAGGACGCAATTGTAGCAACAATTAAATCAAAATATCAAACATTGGTGGAATCTGATGACAGTGATGATGAAGAACCTGTGCTCGTAACTAACCGTGAGGCAAAACAATGTGTTGACAGATTACAGCGTTATTTTATGCAAGATGTAAATGACGGGAGTCCCATGTCAGCATTAAATGTGTGCTCTGATTTTGTTCAGCTACAATCCAGCAAAAACAAAAGGCAAACCTCTTTGGACGAATTTGTTCAAAAAGTTTAATTAAAGTGTAAACCTTATTTTTCTTGACATACATATTTATTATGTACATATTTATACGTATACATACATATATGTACATATACATGTACATGGTACATACATCCATTTTATATAATTTTTTAATACATATGTATGGATACGTATAGTTTTGACATTTTTTTTTTCAATTTTGTGCAATTTATGAAATAAAATACATTAAAAATTACTAATCCTAGAATTTTTGTGGAACTTCGGATAATTGGGCCAGCCGCTTAATCGGGACAAATTGTACTAGTCCCGATATGTCCCGATTAAGCGGAATAGACTGTATTCAAAATTCCGTTTTAATTTATTTAAATTATTACAAAATGTTTAATTAAATTTTTAAATTTAAAACAATGTTATTTATTTCGAAGTGTAACTTCGTAACTTTCTGAGAGAATTTTTGGTGCCGATGGGCCTGGCCAAACTTTAATTCTTTCGTCGTGATTCTTTGATTTCAAAAAATCAATCGACGTCCACATTTGATTTCTTTGAACATTTCTTTTTTTATGTATGTGCGTGTTTTCGCACTCGAAGTAAACATTAAACTAAAATTAACCCAAAAACGACAAATAAACAAGGTGTTCTTGAAATATTTATCTACGTAGTAGCGCGAGAAGTTGAATCAAAAAAAAAATATTGCTGAAAAAAGAATCAAAAATTTCCCCGCCAAAAATTTGTTTGAGGGTGAAGGGGAAAGAAACGAGGAAAGAATCACGACGAATGAATGGCCCATTTACATGCGACCAACATTTTTCTTCTGCAAAATGAAAGAGATATAACATTGACAATTTGCACATAAGAGACAAGAAAAGAAATATATCAACAAAATTTTGCAGATGATTTTTAAGCCACTATACAGCAAAAACCACTATAAAATGTTGCCATAAAATATATTCGATCCGAGTATTTTTATGGCAACGTTTTTAAAATTAACAAGAAAAAAATTTATTTGTATTTATAAATGTTGAGGATTCATAATAAAAACAGACACCATAGATAAAAAAGTAAATTTCGCATTTGAATTCATTAAAAATAAATTATTAATGATCCTATAAAAAAAATTACGCCATTACTATATGTGTTTATTTCTTTCTGGCATATTGAATATTTTTATATAGCAGATCCTTCTGATTTACCTGCAAAAATTTGTAGAAGAAAACAATTTTTTACATGTAAATGGGGCATTAAAGTGTGGAACCATGGGATGAAGGTATAAGATAATAGTAGTGTGGCTTTCGCTAATCCGCGTAGCTTAGCTAAGAAATGTGAAAGCAACAACTTTTGGCTTTAATTTTTTAATGCGTTTTAATTTTTCTGTGTTGGTTCATTTTCTTAATATTTATTTTATTTTTTTTTAATTTATGAAATAGAACAAATTAAATTCGGTATTTTGCAATCAAATAACAAATGCTAAATTATTCTACAAGATAAATTTTTCGAGAAAAACAGCAAAAATAACGCCTTGCGGTAAACACCATAACCATAAAATGATTTTATTTCCCCTAATCCTAAAGAGCGCTACAGACGATCCGACCGATCGTCCAACCGATTTGTAGTTTTCATGTTAATGTTAATCTATTGTCTCGTTTTATGTTACAAAAAGGAAATTCATAAATTTTATAATAATCAACCAACAGAGAAAATAAAAAATTAAAATTATTCGGTGTGTAAAAAAACATAAAATCGTTTTTGTAATATAAAATGAGACAATAGATTAACATTAACATGAAAACTACAAATCGGTCGGACGATCGGTCGGATCGTCTGTAGCGCTCTTAAGACAATCGACTTGAAAACAATGTAATTGTTGTTGTAATCTTTTGAAAGCAACACAGCTAATAATTTTATGGGTTGGTCCGGTTTATGATGTTTCTTGAATATGTACATAATACTCATAGGTAGTCCTCTTGTACAGCATAGTTAAGAGCGCTACAGACGATCCGACCGATCGTCCGGCCGATTTGTAGTTTTCATGTTAATGTTAATCTATTGTCTCGTTTTATGTTACAAAAAGGAAATTCATAAATTTTATAATAATCAACCACAAGAGAAAATAAAAAATTAAAATTATTCGGTGTGTAAAAAAACATAAAATCGTTTTTGTAATATAAAATGAGACAATAGATTAACATTAACATGAAAACTACAAGTCGGTCGGACCAACCGTCGGATCGTCTGTAGCGCTTTTTAGAGGACTAACTTGATGAAAAAATTTTACGCCCCCAACAAATTTACGCCCCCAACAAATACAACACAGTTCGGGATAATTCACTTGATCGTAAAAATTTACGCCTCTAAAAATTATTCAATCTTTTATACATATTGCTAAAAATTGGGTCCAACACATTTTTTGAAAAAAAAAAAAAAAAAAAATCTTCTGGTCCTTTCACATCCAGGTACAAAATCGGTTTTAAACATAGTATATATTTGCAGGCAAATACTATTTGCGAATAATTGTTGAATGTGAGTGAGACCTGACGTGCTTTTAAATCTAAAAAAAAAAAAATAAGTTGAATTGTTTGTGTTGATTGAAAAAAAAAAATTAAAATTTTAAAATGGTAAGTTTAATATCATTTTCTTTGACAGCAAAATATTGATCCCGGATCAATAATATGACGTCATTTTTGATCCAACATGGCTTCTTTGTTTACATTTTTCGTCTATTTATTTTTTGATCCCGGGTCAATTAAAAAATCCAAAAAATTTGTTGGATTTTTTTTGCCGTTTACTCACACATATTGTGATATTCACAGAAAATGATATAAGAAAGTGCCATAACGTATTTAGCATGCAGTCTATCAGTCATTTGTTTCATTCCCTTAATGCAAAATCGTTATAGTAATTCAAAAAAACACAAATCATCCTTTAATGTAATTCACCTGTGAATTGCATTATTTTATTATATTTTTATTATCACGCAGTTTATATTTATAATTATAGAGTAGTATCACTGCGGCACAAAAAACTGTTTTGATACAGTTTATACAGAATAAATTAGGTTACGGAGAATACAAAGAGGCTAATGATAAACGGAGGGGCGAAATGTGGCGAACTATTACACCTTTGTTAAATTCGTACAATCCATCGAACCCACTAACTGTCGAGCAATGGAAGCAAGTGTGGCATGATTTAAAAGAAAACACTATAAAAAAATTAAATCGACTACGATTGGCCCAAAGTAGAATCGGAGACGATGAAGTGGACGAATCATTTAGGCTCACCCCGCAAGACGAACAAATAATCGCCCTTTGCGGAATACATCAAGTAGAAATATATGGAGACGTACGGGAACGACAGCTTAATCTTCAAGAAGAAATTTTTAGTTTACTACGCGAAATGCGCGACAATCAACAAGAAACTATCAGCTTATTGCAAGAAATCAAAACAGCGCTTCTAAATCGGGATAATCAATAAACAATAACATCACAAAAAAAATTTAGGTTAGCTAAACATTGAGAAATTTTTAATATGTATTTAAATAAACTTGATAAATACTGCGTTATATTCGATTTATAATAAATTATAACTAACCAACCAACCACAGATTTTTTTATTTATTCAACTATTTTTACCAACTCCGCTCAGAAGCAAGGGAGTTGTCAAAAAAATGAGACAACGAAACGAAATAAGCACCATGAATCGATTTGTACCGACTCATAATTTTTGATGCTTACCTTCCACAAAAAAAGGCCAAATATGTATAAGAACAAAATTTACACACACCAATATAAAATTGTATATACGTTTACGAAATTGTCTAGTTTCGTGTCGCGGATTTCGAACAAAATTTGCGTTGACCGTTTTTAATTTTTGCCGGAAATGACTGGTTTTGATAAAAAAAAACAATTTATTTCAGCAAAATTCGGCATCTCTACAGTTCAAGCGGATTAACTGTTCGGAATGAAACTTCATACCTTAACTTTTCTCATTAATTGGGAGATCATTGTGAAATTTGTTAGAAATCTGTGTACCGGAAGTGGCAGCTTCCTTCATTGAGAGCTTTTTAAATTTTTTTAATTATATTAACATATTTAGCATTTTCAAGAAATGACAAAGAATTAACAGATTGAATCAAATGGTATGATTTCAAAGGGCCGAATGTCGAAGGGCCGAATTGGTCGAAGGGCCGATTTTTTTTTATGTATTTATATCCGAAGATGAAAAATAGTAAAATACATAAATTCCTAAGAAATTCATTTATGTTTAATAAACAAAAAAATTATAAAATATTTCATAAACCAACAAATTTACAAATTATGTTTCTAAAAACAAAACAAAACATTCGGCCCTTCAACCCATTCGGCCCTTCGACCCATTCGGCCCTACGACATTCTGCCCTTTGATACATTCGGCCCTTCGACATTCGGCCCTTCGGCACATTCGGCACTTCGACACATTCGGCACTTCGACACATTCGGCACTTCGACATTCGGCTCTTTGTACCCATTCCAAACAAATTTAAAGATTCCATTTTCAATATATCAATTTTCAGCCACAACATATTCACTCCTCCATTTGTATATTAACAAAGAGTCCAGCACAAGAATGAGAATTGTTTATTGATGTTACACAATTCAATTACAGCGAACTCAGTTGAAAATTTTCTCGAAAATCATGTTGGCAATCACTAATTAGGTACATTATACTTCGCTAGAATCTTTGCTTTTAATCCGTGTCAAAATTCATCAGACTTCTGTTTGTACTGGGACGCTAGATTTCAAATTAGCCAAAATATGTGCTAAATTCATTAGCAATATCAGAAGAATAAATTATTACTAGAAGAAGACCTAATAACATTTGGGTTAGACGAATTATTACTCAACATATCATTAACTGCATGCCACCACGTCTTTTTAGAACCACTGGAGCAGTTATCAAACTTCCTATTGTAATAAAATTCACGTGCAGCTTTAGTTTTAACTTTTACCTTACAAACGTTATTATTAACATATTGTAGAAATTACTGTGTCTCTTACTCGCTTTGCCTTTTTCAAAATCCCTTTTTACGTTTTATCATATTGAGTAAGGCTCTAGATATCCAAGGCGTAATAGGACAATTACGACGCGCCTCATTCTTATCCGAACTAGTTAAATAACAATTTTCCCAAAGAAACGATTTGGTAGCGGAATATGAATTATCATTAGAATAGATGGATAAGAAAATAGCTGCACCCAACATGACTAAAAACTTAGACAGGCCGATTTTGGGTTTAATGTTTTTTTTGTAATTTGTTTTTAACTGACTAATCTCAATCGCAATTTAAATCAACTAGCGATCAGAAACAGTGCTCAATGCCAATGGAGGTAGTTACTGTAGAGGGGCAAGTCCTCCAGAATACATAATGAAAGTTATCAGAGACTATGATAGTTGTCAGAGTCGGAAGAATTTTTTAAAATATTAATATTAAAATCACGAAATAAATAAATCCGATCACTATTGTCGCTAATCTGTTATTTTTATTATACCCAATTTGGAATAAGAAATACTTTTGAAAAATACCGGAAAAGAAAATCAATTGGCCAAACGCAAAATTAATTATCTATTGGTACCGCTATCAAATATCATCCAAAAAACAAAATATTATGTCACACGCGATATGCTCCAAAATTGTGTTTCGAATTATACCTACAAGAATTCAAATTTTACAATCACCACAACGCAAGATAACGTGTGCGAAAAATCAAAAAAAAAAAAAATCAAATCAATAAAATGTTGACCTTCAACAAAACAACATTCGTTTCCCAATCGTTATCATGGTGTTTAATTACAATATTTAAACAAAAATTATTTAAAACTAAATTTAATTTTAAAGCAATAACAAAAATTTAGAACCCAAAAAATTAAGTTTAATATGTACCTTATTTCAACTTTGGCTGGCTACGTGATTGGCCACTCGTAACCATTGCGGCGTCCTTAATTTGCCTCTAACTGGGATAGCGTGCTTCTTGATGACTGCCTGTAAGAGTTGCGGTGTGGTTCAGTCGTTCGTTGCAGGGTCCCTTGATGACTATGAATAATAGGATGCATAATACATCGCCTCCAATAAAAGTAGAGCCTCAGTGGATACTATAATCATAGTCCTATTGTATTTGAATGCTGCTATCGTAAACGATCGTTTTCTAGCCGGGTCTCTCGCTGTTCACTTGTTTCACCAGCTCTAGAAGAAGACGTTCTGCTTCGAACGTGTTCAAGCCATGTCTCACGTTGTTCATTTGTTTCAACATCTTTTGTGGCTCTAACCTTAGACTTTGTAGTAACGTGTCCCGTTGTTCTTTTCTTCGTTGACATTTTTTATGCAAAAATGAAATGTTTAAACAGAATAAACAGAAAGAAACCATAGATTGACACATTTATAAACTGAAAACATATAAAAGTAATAAGAATGTATATTCACTTGAAACAATTTAATATCTCCAACCTAAGTTATTGGGAACAAGGGGCCTTCAGATGTCCACAAAATATTATTAATTTAGACGAAACGATAAACAAATATGTCCACTTTGACACGTTTCGCCGGGAACTGTGTTTGCATTGCAAATGGCATTACGAAAAACAAAAGAATTTTTCAAACTAAGCGAATTTTACAAGCACACTATTTTGAAGCAAAGGGTATTTCTTGTAGAAGATGTAATTTTTTAAATATAAAAAGTTTGTGCTTTTTCTCCAATTAGATATTTAATATACGGTATATTGAATATTTAAATCATAGATTTATTGTAGCACAATTACACAAAATGTTTTGTTACCGTGATCAAATTAGATACCAACTGGACAGTTTAGGACATGATGAAATTGTTCCAAATTGTAGTAGAGTTCTGGTTATTTAAGTTTTAAAGAGGGCGGGCATTTGCAAAAAACTCTAAAACCTTGCCAGAGCATTCTAACTAAACCTCGTGTGTTATATTATATTGTAGCTGAATTATTTTGTAACCCCAAAAAATTGTTAAAATTTTGTGTGTGGGTTGAAATACTCGTATAGTTGTAGTATTCATTCAAAAAACATAAATTTTACATTTCGACAAACCGAAATTCATATTGCTACACAAAAGTTCATAAACACACTTATATCATCAATCTATACAGTTACTCAATCATCAATCAAATGATTGATAATTTTTATTTACGAAACAATTACAATGATTCAGCATAAAAAATTCAAAAATTCATTCAACAAAGCTCTAAGTAATTATTACTTTACAAGTACCTTTCAGAAATTAACATTAACCAAAAATTTGATTCTATTTGCATAACCTTTTAAATTAAAATGAAGACTCGTAGTCATAAATCTACTTTTTCTAAAAATGTGTAGATATTTGTGGTACGAGCACATAATTTTTGTCATTTATTTTCGTCGATGTGCTTCGATTTCCTTTAAGCACTGTGTCTCTAAATGTATAACGAACTAGAAAAGGAAATGATGTGCTGTAAGAATCAACATTATGTTTTATGTACAAACATGACAGTTTATGGTGTAAACTTTTTTCTACAGAAACAACAAAAAAAAATGTTTTAGAAAATTTAATTTAAAAAAATTTGGTTTATTAAATTTGAAAGAAATGTTTCTCAATCCATGTCGACACAACGTTAACAACCATAAACCAAAAAATAAAAATCAATATTTCGATTTATGTTCGATGATTAGCAACAAATTGTTGTTCTAATGATTATTTAACGAATATGTAAAATAAAAGAAATTATACAAGATGTTGCGTTGTTGTACTCCTATTCTCTCTCTACATATATGTATGTTGAAAAACATAAAATACAAGACAACATAAAAAAATTATTATCATGTTTATATTAACCGAGCGTGTGGCTTTTAAAAACATAAATATTAATTATCGAAACAAATTTTGGATGAATCATCATAATTAGAATGATAATTCATTTAAGACTTAATTTTTTTGTTTTGTGGAGATTTTCAACGGCACCATAGGCGATAGGTAACATAATGTATTTGTCCAAAAAGAATTCATCGATATCATCGCGTGATGGTAAATTTAAAAATTCATTGTAATTATTTCAGACGTTTCACAAACTTCTAGTAAGTTGTTAGTCAATAAAGAACCCTTGAACGGCGACTTTCAAAGATGAAGATCAAAACACGAGTCCAACCCTTACAGTAAGTAATTTGGCTTAGGTGAAGTTATCATACTCTGTGACATTTAAAATTCTGCAAAATAATTTTATAAAGTCGTACATGATATTAGAAATGAAATATTTGATAACCTAGACGATGTAGACAATAGTTTTAACAAAAATAATTAAAACCCACTACTGACTGTTTACAATTTATGAAATTCTAGAATGTATAGCAACTTAAGCTCTCTACACGGAATGCGGATAAAAATTTGAGAAGTTTGTCCGCCATCTTCCAACCAATAAAAAAAAATCATATTTTCTCCTTTCAAATTACTGCTCACGAGTTGAAATTTATTCAACTTTGCCATGATGTGATATGATATGAACGTACGTGAAGTTATTCCACGATTCTATCCCAGAAAATAAAACAAAAATCATCTGGTAACACTAATCAATAAAAAACCTCATTTGCTCTTGTGGGAAGTTAGCCTAGCCCGGAAATTATTAGAAATCACATTAAATACAAAAATTAAATTTGTTCCTTTTAAATTTTGCGAATTTTAGCCTTGCAACCCTTATAACTAAAATTACATTAGACACAATAAACGCCATTAAACTGTTTAATGACCCCTTACCCTTGGTAATCCTATATTTTCGATTCCTTTGTTCCAGTTCATTCCAGATATGGTCTATTGCATTCAGATCCAGTTACTGGGGAGGCGGGTGAAGTCATTGTCTTACTGCCGTCATCGTATGTTTCAGTGATATAAGATCCACAAGTTGCCTAGTCCTAAGCATTCGACGGACGGTTGTAAATTGCTATGCAATTTGTTCATAAATAACAATTTTCTGACACCAGCTGCAGCCATAGATCTCCAAACCATTACGTTCTCAGCTTCGTGTTTAACAGAGGGAAGCAAATTTTATGGAGCCACTTGTTTAATTTTTCGCCAAATTTTTCCCCTCCATCGGATCCGAATATATTGAATTTATTTTCGTTAGTTAAAGCACTTTGCTCTAAAATTCAGTGCCTTCATTAACGTATTTTTTTGCAAATTGAAACCTTTTCTGCTTATTTACTTGGATTATAAATGGTTTTTTACATGACACTCTTCTATTAAACCCTTCGTTTCGTAAAATGCAACGAACTGTTTCAAGATAAACATCTTTATCGTGCTATTCCGTATCTCAACAGCTATTTTTGGAGCACTAATCCTTGGATTGGATGCTACTTTTTTAATTATCTTCGAATCCGTGCGTTAAGTTTTTAGGACGTTGTTTATTTTGAATTCTCCTCTGTTATCAAAATTTCGCACTATTGTTTGTATGATTGCTCGACTTTTACCAATAATTATAGATATTTCATTATAAGTCTAATTATGTTTCTGTAGCTTTATAATTAAATTTCTTAAATCGGTCACACTTCAGACGTGCTTAGCTATTTATACAAAAAAAGATAACGGTACTTTGCAATAATCCGTATTTTTTATTCATATTTTTTATATATTCATATTTTTTAATTAATATTACAATATTTAATTCGTTTCATTTATCTCGATTTTGGAAATTTTAGTGTTGTATGTATAATTTTGTGAGTCACTGTATATTTCAAAATTATAACTTAACATAAATTATTTATTACTTTAGCTCACAAAATTTCTAAAAACACATTGTCAAACCGCTTGTCAAACATAAAACGTGAAAGTCGTTTTTCAGGTACTATTTTTACTGCAACCTTTTAAGAATGTCGTAAAATAATCTGAAACAATAACAGATGTGATCCTAAATGCATTTTATTATACTTTGAACTATTTTAAAATATAAAACGATAGCAGAAATTAGGAATTTCCAAAATACTAATGGTGTCTATAATTTAATGAACAGGAATTGTATATCTTAGCAATACCGCTGACTCATGTATTGTACTGGTAAATAGATCGTAGAAGGATTGCCATTCGGTGTACTCTTCAAAAAAATGTGGTACATATATTAATTTTGATAGTTTTGTCTCTAGAATTTTAGATGAACTTGTGTATGATGTATGTACTTACTGGATATTATTTCGTATGAGATATTGCCTCCAGCTGTTGATCTGTTTCGAATCTACGTCCCTCGTTTTAACGATTGAAATTGTGGAGAATGATAAGCTAACTAGACTCATTTTGCAGTTTTAGAAATACTCGTAAGCAATAAGTTTGTTTATTAGCTTTACCGCTGCAAGATCCAAGTCCATGTCCAAGTGACCCGCGTCCTTCTGTTCCGGGTTTAATTCGGCGATGAATTTTCCATTATTCTGTAAACTGCTCTACGTGCGTAATATGATTTCGATACGATGATGGAACTTGGGCAATTTTTTCTCAAAATTCAGCACTATTTAGGCTAAAAGAACCTACTTGAGCAAACTGTCGTTTTTCCACAGTACAGCTCGATGTTTTGTTCTCACAAGTGCACCATAACCATTTCGTAATTCCCTTGTTAGTAAAGAATTATTATATTATTAAGGTTAGTTTTTTAGTTGGGACACTTCTATTGACTATCTTCCTTCCACTAACCATAAAGGTGTGGAGGGTACATCACCCAAATAATTGTTTGTGATTTGTTACATCCTTCTTTTGATTTTCGCTTTTGGAATTAAAGAAATTCACGAACAATCTTATGACCCCGAATCATTGCCTCAAGATCATCTTCCTCAAACAATATGATTCACTTACATTACATAATTCCTTATCGTAAAGATAATACATCATTTAACATTATATTTAAGCAACTTTACCAATTTCACTAAAGTTTAATTTTAAAATAAACTGTCTGCAAGTAAAAAATAACTTCTAGTTTAATTTCGTGTGTGAGTGATTAAAGAATTAAAATTTTTTGCGTTATTGAATATAGGCTCATCGGAAATGTAAGAACACTTCAATTATATCCCACGAATTTAACATCTAAAAACCCTTACAAATCACAAAAGGCTATCAACATCCCAACACCAACGTCTCTTTAATAAAATCACATCACTTCATTCTTGTTTGACCAATCCTGACTAGATGTATTCCCTGAAGAAGCATCTATCAAATCGTAAATCGTTTCCTCTTTTTCTTTTAGTTTCTTTTTGTCTCTGGCGATCAATTGCCATTCTTGATCAGAAACGTTAAATTTGGCAAAGTATCTTTGTAACGATGTATTCCATGTGAAGCATGGTCGACCAATTTTCTTTTGATCATGTGTGTACCTTATCACCGAATTTAACATATGGCCTCTGTTTCTTCTTAGATCATGATAGTGAAATCTCTATGATAGTCAACCTCATTCGTTTAAATAATTCATGCATAAGTTCCAATTTATAATTATGGTTTTAGCTTTATTATAAGCCAAATAATTGAGCGGCATACTACTTCGCTGGAATCACAGAATTCGTGTTGTGACACTCATCTGATGCACCAAGGAATCTTAGAATCTTTACTTTATTCAAAATGAATTTCAACAACGACTGATTTGAAGTTATATTCAAAGTTACCCCTAATTAACCTAATTAAATTTTTCACATGCAAAATTTGCTGTATAAGCTCGATACACACCGATGTGACTTTTCTAACAAAAAATCCAAATTACAGGGGTCTTCACGCTGCTGTAGCAACCAACCGGCAACAAGCGTTAGACTGTTATGTTGTCCACAAGTGCAGTACGGTACATTTACATGTGAACAACATGTTTGTGTATCGGATCATACTACACGTTTCAATGATACTGGTTGCATGAAAAACGCTATGGAGGTGGACATACAAAAACAGCAACATCGCTGAAATGGTTCGAAAGGTGAAGGATAGAATTCAACGCAATCCACGACAAAGCGCAGTTTAATTGGCGAAAAATCTCAGTGTGGGGCGCGTATTATAAAATGAACTACGATTGAAAGATTTAACACCTGCATAAAAGACAGTTTGCCACTCGCCACGTGGTAGCGAGAGAATCTGGTGTTTTCTGATGAAAAAATTGTTACGGTTCAGCAATATGTAAACAAAAAAAAAAAACGATCGTATTTGGTTAGAGTGCAAATCAAAAGAAAATTGCTCTGCGAAAGCAAGCGCCTGCATCAGTGATGGTTTGGGCCGCGGTAACTGTAGCAGGACGCTCGTTTTCATTGAACAGGGCGTAAATGTAAATCAAAAAATCTACCGTGAACATATTTTAAACGAAGCTCCCACAAAGCCTATGATAACCCAACGTTTTTTACAAGCAAAAAGTTCCCAGCTTCATTTCTTAACAACAATGGCCACCATATCCCCCGGACTTAAACCCAACGTATTTTTCCATATGATCCATTCTGGAGGCCAAAGTATGAACTAAAAAATATGAGACGGTCCATGCCTTAAAGATTTTTTTTTTTTTTTTTTTTTTTTTTTTTTTTTATAATTTTATTTTTTATACAATAAATTATACATATATATTGTTGGATGCAGTTCGCAGTGGATTCAGAATCCCTTAAAGAGAATTGCATACAACAATATTCAATTCTATACTCTACAGATAATAACATATTTCAAAAATACAATGTAAATAAAGACTAGTATAATCTTGGCATCTATACCTTTTTATATAATATATTTATTTATAACCGCTTTTAAAAAATCAACTATTCCTTTTTTAAAATTAACATAATTTTGCTGTTTTATTTCAACAGGGACTTCGTTATACATTTTAGGGCCTACGAAACTAATTCGTTTGCGACCATACTCATTAATAATAGTACAAGGTTTCAGATTATTTTTATTGCGCGTGAGATATTGGTGATTATACGGACTCAAATTAATATTACTAACGCTTAGAGTAGCATTTCTCATCCTATAGATATACTTGACAGTCTGCATGAAATGTAAGGCTTTTACCGGTAAAATATTTTCAGCCTTTAGAGCGTATAAATCTCTCGATGAATATAGAATTGGTAATTTATATATTGCTTTAATACAACGGTTCTGCAGAACTTGTAGCTTTCTCAATCGCGATTGGGATGAGTTGCCATAAACAACGAGGCCATAAGTAATTCTAGAATGAATGAAGGCAAAGTATATGCATCGAAGTATTTTCGTAGGTATATAATGAGAGGCCTTACGTGTAAAACCAATTATTGGAGAAACTTTTGAGCAGACCGTATCAATATGATGCTGCCAATTAAGATGCGAGTCTAAAACCATTCCTAAATACCTATAAGTTTCGACAAGCTCAATATTGACATTTGCTACAGCAAGACTAGGTAATGTAGGAAGAGGTTTGCTAATTGAACGGAATACCATGTATTTAGTTTTAGCCAGGTTTAAAGATAACATATTCTCATTAAAAAAATCAAGTAAAATGTCAAGATCATGTGACATAAACTGCAGTCCGTCAATTGGATCCTTAACTTCATAAAACAGTGCTGAGTCATCAGCAAATAACCTAAGTTTTCCTTTTAATGGGAGATTACCCATGTCGTTTATGAATAATAAAAATAACATAGGACCGAGTACACTGCCTTGAGGTACACCGTACTTCACCAAACTACTCTTACTACTAGCGCCATTAACAAAAACGAATTGTTTTCTATTCGCGAGATAACTTTTCAATATGTCATGAGATTTCCCTCTAAATCCATACCAATTCAATTTATCTAATAATAATTCATGGTCCACTGTATCAAATGCTTTCTTTAGATCTAAAAACAAAGCACATACATAGAACTTATCATTTATTGAACTATTAATCATATCAACTGCTTCAACCAAAGCAACATCAGTCCCTGAACATTTTCGGAAACCATACTGAAAATTATATAATAAATTGTGAGTCTCTAAGAACGAATTAACCCGTAATGCTAATAATTTTTCTAACAATTTATCTATAATAGATAACGTAGATATTGGTCTGTAATTCGTTAATTTAGTTTTATCGCCACTTTTGAAAACAGGAATAACTTTTGATAACTTTAAACAATTTGGATATATTCCAGTTTCAAAAACCTTATTAAAAACGTTTGATAAAATCTCCGAAAAATTGTTGATGTGGAATTTTAGGACATTACTATCGAGCAAATATGGTCCACCTCCTTTCTTGGATTCCAAATCAATAATTAAGTTAAATATTTCAACAGACGACGTAGGCTTTATAAATATAGTTTGATTAACAACGTGATAGGTATTAAATTTAAAAATATTTTTGGAACTATTAATCTGACCAGCCAAGTCTTCCCCAACATTCGTAAAATAATTGTTGAATTGAGATGCAATTCTGTATCCGTCAGATATAATTTCCCCACCAATATTAATAACAAGGTTATGATTGTTGTTATTAGTCCTACCCAGTAAAGCATTTATATTGAACCACAAGTCACGTTGGTTAGGAGCACCCCCAAAAACCTTTTCAAAATATCTCTTTTTGGCATAATACTTTTCACGTTTAATCACCTTATCAATTTCTAGAAGTCTTTGGTTATAATCGCTTACATTTTGGTTTGTTGCTGAACTATTACGGAGTTGCCGCTTGGATTTCTTTAGGATTGATTCCTTTTTATTAATTAGTTGCCATAAATCGTAGGTAATCCAAGGGCAATACGAATTTTTTAATTTAACCGTTTTTTTAATAGTGCGTGTGTATTTGGTAATTAGTTCTTCATATTTCTCTGTAATGTGAGACAAAATTATATCCGGTTCAAAACAATTTACATCCAGACTTGTCAAATAGTTGTCAAAATCAGCATTTACTCGATTATAATCAATTATTTTCTTTTCTAAAAGTTTATTAACTCTTTTGTTTTTATACGAGAAATGTGAAGCAATAAAGTTGTGATCGCTAATATCAGAGAATAGAGTTGAATTTACAACCTTCTGTAATCCATTAAACCCGCAGAGCACATGGTCAACTATATTTCCTGATTTAGACCGAGTTTTAAAATTGTTCGTTGCAACTATCCCAAAACTTAACAATAAGTTTTTATAGTCTGTTACTACAGGAGTTGACTTATTTAAAGGTATATTAATATCGCCTAGTATAATGTTGTTACACTTTTTATGAATAACTAATTCTAATTCTCTAAAGAAAATATCAATATTCGAGTCAGGTGGGCGATAAAACGCAGTGACATAATTTCGTGAAAACTCGTTAAGTTTTATTTGTATAAACTGAAATTCAAAATTTGATTCGTCGGTTCTGATTATATCGAAGTTAACATCATTCCTAATATACATCACAATACCACCACCGGTTCTATCATCTCTGCACGAAAAAATACTTCTGAAACCATTTATTGCCCTTCGCCGAGAAAGGAACAAAATACCATGAGACATCGCATTCATGCAGCGTGTGAAGCCGTCTCGGACAGACAGGATGCTATTTTACGCGCTAAACATATGTTTTGTTAAATTTGAAACGTTTTTATGATATACTGATGTTTTGAAATAAAAAAAAAATCAAAATTAACAAATTTACAGCATTTTGAATTGAAAACACTTCGAGTGCAGACCCCTGCAAATATGTGTGAGTAGCACTCAATGTTAAATTCTTATTGGAATAATATGAGTGACTTTTATTACACTGTTAAATTATCCACCGAATCAAGTACATTTAAAAATTATTATTTTTAATATAGAATTTTTTTTAAAAATACAAAATATGAACGAAATACAGTAATTATTATACGAATATGTAAAAAATGCGAATTACTTAACAAATAAATAAAAATAAATGCTTTAACAGAAAAAAATATCAGAATCGTTTAGTGTAATTTTTGACTCAAAATATTGAGTATTTTATCAACATGGGCCAATAACAAGCCATTTCCAGAGAATGGGGCAAGATAACACTATGTAGGTCGAATTGGCCTATCTTTAGAGAACATTTTAGAGCTACTATTGGAAGGGGGAGGGGTGATTCCCAGTTCATTTGGATCTACAATCAACCCAAATTTATACTACGGGCTTGTAATAAAATAGTTTTAATTAATTTGCTTAATTATTATTAATATTCTATAATAGCATTAAACGATTTTTTTAAAGTTACGAGTATAATTTCGGTTTTTTATGTTTCGAAAATTTTCACAATTGTGTACACAAGTGTGAAGTTTGTCCTAAACCGTCCCTATTTTTTTGGATAGTATATAGGAAATAGTTCAAGGAAATAAAATTATCTAGATTTACTTACTGTTCTCTGAAAGCTAATTCAACCTATAGAGTAGTATCTTGCCCCAATCTCTGGAAGTGGCTTGTTATTGGCCGATTGATAAAATACTCAAGAATTACGGTGGAAAATGGTTATTAAGCAGTTAACATTTTCTCTTCTCGGAAAACCGAATACTGAAAATAAGATAGACCTATTCGATGATATAGTGTGTCCTACCTACGTGCTTAACTATTTTCCTTGCCACAATCTCTGAAAGTTCGTTGTTATTGGCTCAGATGGATAAAATGTCTGAAATTTACGATGGAAACTTGCTGCTAAAAAGGTTACATTTTCTCTTCTCGGGAAAATCGGATTCTGGAAAATGTTCTATATAGATAGGTTACCAATCTTCCATGCCAGCCTTTACCGGCATGGAAGATGGATCGGCCCATGGGTTTTGCACACTGACAGGGGGTCATAGATGTGTTACATTTCACCACAGATCGAAATCTGTTGATGAAATTTCACTTTGCGTCCTGCCCCTATCGGGATTCAAACCCGGTACCTCCCGATCCAAATGCCAAAGCTTTTACCACTGTGGCATTTGGTCGGTGTAATAATGGGCGCTTTCAGGTCCTCTATCATGATTAGTAAAATCACCGTCAATTTGATTTAAAAATTTCATAGCGCTAAACATTTTCATAGTGTTGACCGCGATTTTACTCAACATGTTCCCAACTGTTGGGTGCCCTGAAAGCGCCCAATAGTTATCGTGCTGGTGGTGTTTTGGTGATTTATAGAAGTAATTTAAATTGTTTTGTTCAACCTATAAATCTTGTTTCAGCGGATGTTGTGAAGGTAAAACTTGTTTTCGGTAATGACACGTATATTTTGATTTGCGTTTATCGGCTTACACATAAAAAGTGAAAACCTCTTTGTTCTGGGTGATATTAATATTGATATTTTAACTTGCTCTTCCGTGTCCGATAATTATATTTGCTTGATGTCGTCCGTAGGCCTAGCATCGCTTATTAATGAGCCAACTAGAGGAACTGATGCTACGTATACTTGTATTGATCACTTCTTTTGCAGATTACGTGATAATAATTTGTATCGTGTCAAGCTTCAATTATTTAATTATTTGATTACTGACCATCACTTGATGCAAGGTGTGTTCGAGATTAATCAGGTGAAAAATAATGTTAGGTTACCTGCTAAGCCAAAAATCATTTTATGTAAATTCTTGGAATCTTGCTAATTTCTTTCTCTTATTTATGCCATTGACGATCCATGTGCAGCTGTTGATGTTTTTTTAACGCTTTGGAATGATGTTTTTACAGCTAGTCCTATTAAACCATGAATAAGACATTATTAAATATGATTAAACGGAAAAATGGTTATTGGGAAAGGCAAAACATTTCCAGCAATATGTTAACACCTATTGTCATAAAGTAAAAAAGAAAACTTTTGCTGATCGTGTAGCTGTAGATTATTATAAAACTAAATTTGATAACTGTTCCGGTAATTCCAAACTTATGTGGCGTACTATCAATGGCATAATTAATTCTATTAATTCATCTAATGATGCCTCTGATATGCATATGAGTTCACCTATTATTTTGGAAGTGTTGATTCAAATTTGAAGTCTAGTCTTCCATTTATTAATAGGAATTATATGGAGCATGACGGCTTCTTTTTTTTCATCCAATCGACGATCTTGAAGTTTCTAAAGTCCTCCTTTATGTCATATTTTTAAATGTTGTTTTGGAAGCGGTATTGTTCCTGAAATTTTGAAGTCAGCAATTGTGCTACCTCTTCACAAAAATGGTTCCAGATGCGACTTAAATAATTACCGGCCCATTGCTCTACAACCAGTTTTGGTAAAATAAAGGAAACAATTATTAAATTAAGAATGGTTGTATTCTTAGAGAAGCATTATATTTGCTGTGTTTTAATATTGGAGCACTATCCGGAGCCAAAGGCAATTTTCTATTGAAACTGCAGCTATTATTCACTGGTGTCGCTGTACTATAAAAATTAAAACTAAATTCATCAATAAGACAAACATTTATCACCTGAAATGTATTAATTGACATTTATTTTGACATGACGTTATAAACAAGAATTCATTTTGCTGCGTTTTAAATTTTTATTGTAAGATTTAGTTTCTACTGGTTTCAGGGGTTTACAAAATAAAAGCCTTTTCAAATTTCCCATTGAAATGGATAGCGCTCCCGATAGCGGCTCCCGATAAATAAGTAGAGCAAAATATTAGTTTATCGATTTTTAATTAAAAAGTGGAATGAAAAACCTTAGATTACAGATAAATAAATTAATTATATGCAATAATAGCGCGCTAAATATAAGTTTTAACATAGAAAATTGGCTGCTCCGGATACAGCTATCGGGCGCTAATAAGAAAACACAGCAATTATAAGTTGTTGTCAGTACGGTACTCGCAATGAATTTTTCACGGAGTCTGCTTTAATTGAAGTTTTAAATGGCATGTATACATCGCTAAATAGTTCTGACTCTTGCGCTGGGCTTTTTGTTGACATAAAAAAAGCCTCTGACATGGTTGACCATAACCTGCTATTGCATATGCTTTCTATAATCGGTTTCAGAGGAAACATTAATAATTGGTTTAAAACGTACCTTCAAATCATTATTTTTGATATACTTAACTCAATTTTTAGTACAAATTTGGCAGGCACTATGGTTGCCTTTGCAGACTTGAGCTTATGTTACCGCGGGTCCCCACAAACTGATGTTAGCGATAAAATTGCAGCTGACCTTTTAGTTTTAAGGAAATGGTTTGACCACCATCTCCTAATTTTAAGTGACAAAACCAAAATTATGCATTTTAGTTTGGGTAGAAGTATTTTACATTTACCGTTAACGAATCACTCCAGTTTTTGTAATATCGTCAATTGCTCCAGTTCGTGCATTTCCATTGAAACTGTTGAGAGTTTCAAGTACCTTGGAATTATTGTTGATTGTAATCTGAGTTGGAAGCAATATGTCGATAAAATAAAGAATTGCCTTAGCAATGCATTGCGAACTGTATATTTATTAAGACTAGGCTTGAATATGCGTTATTGTGTTGGGGTGGTTGCTATCATTCAGAAATATGCTATTCCTATTATGTGTTTTAAGTCTTCACGGGTTTCTGCTTGACCATTATTTTTGAGTTTTAAATCTTACCATTACAACATCTATACGTTTATAAGGTTTTACGTTTATTTTATTTGCGAAGCAGCTATCGGTTATTGAGATAAAATGTGCGATAGAATATTAGGAACAATGATCAGTTCTTATCTGTTGTTCCACAATTTTTTAGTGAACGTTTTAGAAAATATTTCCTGGTAACTGCCCCTTCCTTATTTAACAAACTTTCACTTAGCATTCGACAACAAATAAATTGAAAATCATTTCTACGAGTACGTAAAGTTTGGCTTTTTGAGCACTCAAATACCGATTTTCTATTTAGAGTTTTAGTCTAATGAAGTTTAATTAGTTCAAATTGTTTATCTTTTTATATTTTATGTTTTTATGTTTTATACTTTTATTGTTATGTTTTTAATTCTATGATATTATAATTTGTTCTTTGTTAAAGGGCCGTTGAATTTTGTGCTAGAAATAAATGATAAGCCTGTGTGCTTATCATTTAGTAAAATAAATTTTCGAGGCTTCACCAAAGCGAATCGAAAACGAAACATAGGTAAATCGTTTTTTTTATATGTCACCAACACTACAACGGTCATATATAAGTTGATTTTTTGCTATATTCACATATAATTTTTATATTACTTTACGTGTGTAGCCATTTTGTTTAAAAAAAATAAAAATAATTCGTGTTTAATAACATTAATAAGAGTACAATGATAAAACTATTGAATATTAATTATTATATATATTAGATTGTAGCGTATTACAAGCCATTGTAAGTATATTCGAACGAAGTAACTATGTGATAAAAAACAGTTCGCTAGTGACACGTTTCCATATCACCTGCATTTCGTTTTTGAATGTGAATATGAAGAGAAAAGCGAACTACTAATACATACAAATCAGTTCGCTTTCATTTTAATTTTCATACGCCAAACGAAATATTAACGAATCGCTTGCTCTTCGCTAAGGCGATACGTTTGCGAAGTGTTTCATATATAAATTTCTTCGCTTGCGATTCGTTTTCGATTCGCCAAGTTTAGAGGGTTATAACAATTGTACTAGATAATTAAGGTGCCGTAATCGATTCAGATCGCGCTACTCAACAAGTAAATAATTTTATGTACATTTGTTATAATTATAGCACAGTTTTTGACAAACTAAATTTCAAGATTTTATAAACTCTCTTTATTATCAACCGGGGACCAAGCAAGATCATCAATACTCGCATAAATATATTTTTAATAAAATAAAAATTGTAGCGATTTGGTGCGTCTTGTTTATTTTTACAACGTTACAATGTTGATTGGAATTTTTACAAGGCCGTACACTTCGTCTTTGCGACACGACATCAACAAATTCTTTCGGTTTGTCTAGATAATTGGGAAATTATCGATTGACATAATTTGGAGCTTTTAATCCGTTTATTTCGAGTTGCGGCAAAATATTATCTACTATTCACCAATACGTAGACAATGGTAATTAATAAATTAATTTGTAATTATTTTTATTAAATTAATTGTAAAATTAATAATACGCTAATTTATTATTATTTTTTGTGGTAGATACCCAAATTATATATTTTCAGTACTGTGTATGGAACTCGGTAGAAAGCCTTTTAAGATAAAAGGTTATCCGATTTGTCAGATAAATAATCTCTCCAATTTCTCTGATATCTCGGCTACAATAAAAAAACAAGCCAATAGTGGTATCCTGTCCCAATCTTTGGAAGTGGCTTGTTATTGTCCCATATTGATAAAATACTCAATATTGCAATAAACAAATTCTTATTCTTTTAACTGTCGTCCGGCGGCATAATCTTACAACGCTAAAACACGGCAGACGTACAATTGTACTTTCATATATTTTATATTATGAAAATCGTCACTGTAGGCAATACTTGTTTTTAAGATAATATTTAGAATTTCCACTTTATTAAAATATATAGATCTCACAAAGCTTGAACCCTCTCCGGCTTGGCTTCTACAAGAAGACTTATATATTTAAAAACGGAAAAGACACAATTGTATCTATGCCGCCTGACGAGGGTTAATTATTCTTTAAAAGCTTTAGTATTTATTTGTTTGTTAATTTTTCGCTCATTGGGAATCCAACCACTTTGGACAAGTTAGATATGCAAAAACGGATATAGAAAGTATTTTTTCACGTCCAACTAGGCCAAGTTTTCTCCATCAGAAAAAATATTTGGCATGTTTTTTATTAAATCGGAGCGACCAGAGAGATAATTTAAAAGGCCTATTGCATTTTTTCATTTTTTCGTAACGACCAGATGAAAGATTTTATATTTTTCGCAATCTTAAATTTTTTTTTCAGAATTTCCGAATAAAACACTTAAACATTTCTTTTCTGATCAAGGCGTATCTGACCACTGTGCTCGTGGCGATGTAATAAAAAACACGCCAATTGTAAGCAAATACTGCACGCCAATCGCATAGTGTAAAGCGACTTTAAGAGCATGAGTGGTTAATTTCTTTAAGAAGTACCCCACAAAAAGAAAATCGTAAATCTTTGTTGTACGCGCGTGCGCACGCGCTATTATTACAAAAAAAACGGTTTAATTATTTCTTTTATTTTGATTAATATTTGGTGTAAACAGGGCTCTTACATAACCCTGCAGCATATGTGAATGTATATTATCAACAAATCTCTATAAGATGCACGCACACGCGAAGATGACAAAAATCAAAATAAGCAACAAAATCTTAATAAACCGTCTTATACTTACATGTAATAGGATATCTGAAGTTATAATTTATATCTTCACTTTTTTTGTTCCATCTTTCAAAAGTTAAACTTAAAATAAAAAAAAATAATATTAATTTTCTTTTACAGCCCACGCTTATACAAATATTAATTGCATTTTCTGTTATGTGTGTATGTTTCATAATTGTCTCTAAAGTTTATATTCCTTTCGTATAAGATTGAAGAAAATGATAATCATTCAACAATAATTATAATTGAGGGAATTCTTTTGTTTTATAAAATAATAATAATTTAAGTTTAACGCTTTATTTCGTTATTTAAGATTTAGATATTTTTTTATATCTCTATCTCGAAAGGTAAGCGGTGTATGTCGAGAGGTACATGCATGTACGCGCGGTATCGATATTGGATCTGAAATATTTAAAATTTAATTGTCTGAATTAACTGAATCTTCGCGATCTGCATCAAATCACATAAATTTTGATGCAGGTGAAAATTTGTCACATGACATTTAAGGGTAAATCATAAAGAAACCGAACGTTTTGTTATAGGTCACTGATCATGCAACATCTAATGGCTTAAAAACAAAAGAAAATTATTTTCAATCCCGATAACTTAAGTTGTGTATACAAATCGATATGATTCAAATCTAAATTGTTTTATTGGTTACGTCAGTAAAATTAAATTTGCAATAAAAAAAATTGATAAGCAAAAACTAAAACTCGATTGTATTCTGAGCTCATACATTTTTTATTTCTATATACACAACAGAATCCATCCTTTTTTGTATCCAGTATTACATACTCGTATGTATATTGAAGAGAGTCTGAATATGTAAGAAAATCGATTAAAACAATAAAGACGTTTTATCTGAATATAGAATAATGGGAGATGTAACAATTGGAATTAAGATAAGATACAAATATAATAATCAACTAATGGGCGGTTTTAATGTTTTTTTCTTGATTTATAATAACGAAAAAAAAAAAAAAATTTTTTTTGTTACTCTTAAAGAAAGCTTTTTCTGGATATCTACGTTTTGCGCTGAATTTATGGATAAACAATGGATCATATCGCATGGACTTTGTTTTTAAAGGTAAATTGCATAAATAAAGTTCTTTATCATATAGGGTTAGAGGTATTTTGGTTTTTTGTATAAATTTGTATTGTTTATGTTTTGTAGTGGGGGTGGGAGACGATTGATTTTGTTTAGATGTTTAAGTCTGAAATTTGTTGTTGATGGATTTAAGTAATGTGTGGTAAAGTCAGTGCTCCTTTCATATTTATATAAATTTTATCTTGAGTCGCTTGTGGCGCATTGATATCTTCTTGCTATCTCTGCAAGGTTCTATAATTTTTCTGGCAAACTGTATTCTCTCAAGTAGCGTAAATTCTATAAGTCTTATTATATATGGTTTAACAACTGTTACGGGATGGCACGAAGCCAACCCGCAAATTTCATCTAAACACGCAGAGGCCTCTCTCACGGTGATTTTGCCGACTAGATCTCAGGGTTTTGGGCCCTGGGGAATTTCAGACTTGCGTGCTTCATGGTTTACACCGTGGAACCGACCAAAAATTGAAGTAAAACTAACAACTGAGACTAAATTTAAATCATACCAGAATTCGTAGGCCGAAATTTGAGGAAAGTGAATTAATATAATAATAACCGGGTGTGTCCACCCAGGAACGACCGGACATCCCCGAATGACAAGTACAATGTCTGCTGAAGAAACCCCCGAATGACCCATCGACCCCTAGAGGCCGATGCGTGGGACGTTTCTCCAACAGAAAAACCTCTCTTCCCCCAGAGAGACCTCTACAGAATCTCCCACAATTCACACTCTGACAGCTTAAGGCTGCCGGAGTGGCACGGGGAGACCGTGTTCGGTTGCCAGTCCAACTCTGTGGATGTCCTGCCAAGGAGATGAAGGAGAGTGACAAGACCAGCCTGTTAATATGGAACCGATACGAAATGACATTTCCTTTTCCCATCATACCAACCCGAAAAAGATTTAGTAATTCATTCTATGAGAAAAAAAACAAGAAAACATGGATAAGGACAAAAAAAGTATAATCACGGAAAACAACTCGAGGCCACTGATCTATATACATGGATACGACTTGACAAAAACTACATGGTAGTGAAAAAATAGTTCTACGTTTGTGACAGAGACAGAAAAATTTTCTTTTTTTCTTGAATCCGAATTTTCGAAATTCAAATAATGTAGACAGAAAACTGGTTCCTATGAGTTTTTGACGTTTGACGTTTTGACGACACGAACTCTTTTTTTTATTCGAAATATTTGCTGGTGCGCATTTGAAATATCAAGGGAAATCGCAAGAAGAAATTTGCATACAAAAACGGTACCACATGAATTAAATGAATAAAATATGATTTATAATTTAAATCATTTGAATATTATTATTTGTTCATTGACTATAATAATAAAAAACCAATTTCAGAAATTTTCGAAATTAAATCTATCCTCAATACGGTCCTATCTTTCGGAAATATTTTTTTAAAGCAAGAGGTGTATATAAACGAGCGATATGACTATAAAAAAAGTGCTCCCATTTTTTGCAGTTGTTTTATATGGTTTCTGACATTCATGTCGCATCCATGTATATAGATCAGTGCTCGAGGCCGATGAATGAATAAAGTAAATAAAATCGAATGCCAGGAATCAAACGCAGTGCTCTTTTTTTAATAATTTTTTTTTCCAAAAAAAAAGAAAAATCAGAGGCGGGAGGAGGGATACAAACAAAAAACGAATAAATCAAACTTTAAGGGTTAAATATGAAAAATTCTGGAACGAAAGAAAAATAAATCAAGCTGAAAATGGTCGCACACCGTGAATACATTTTGGAAGCCAATAAAAAATAAATAAATCGAAAAAAAAAAAATGGAACACGAATAAACTATGAAAACCAATAAGCCTTCCCCTGATTGTGCCTTGAGGTCGTCCTTGAAGGTTGCGGCATCCTTGATTGCCGATTACGGTCGCCATAAATTCCCGCCGCGGTTAATCGTAGAATTTGTTGTGCGTCTTCTCTTCTTTCTCCGTAAAATCTTTGGGCGTTTTCCCGCCGTTAACCGTAGAACTATAGATGATCGTCTTCTCGCCTTTAACCGCAGATGTCGTTTGGCGTCCTCCCGCCTTTGGCCTTAAATATGAGTGGCCTCAACTGACCACCCGTATGTTGCGGTGTTTCGCCGATAAAATCAAAAATGATCGGTTGGCCACCTGCCTGTTGTGGTGCCTTTCACCGATACCAATTACAAATAGCCGGTTCGCCAAAAGTTCATTGCCCTATTTCACCGCTAAAATTGGGGGAAGAAATTACAATTGGCCGGTTGACCACCTGTACGTAGCAGTGCCTTTCACCGATAAACCAAAAAAAAAAATATTGAATGACCGCGTGGTTGGTCACCCGTTAAAATACGGTACCCGTTTAATACGGTACTCGTTAACAAATCGGTGGTACAATTGAAGAGTGCCAAATTGGTGTATATTTTCATCACCTAAAAGCTATAATAATTATTTAAATTAATTTAATTCAATTTCATTAATATTCTTACCTTTGATTTGTTTATAATTTGTTGACATAACGTAATTTCTAATCAATTAACTTAATTCTTTTAAATTTGTAATCAATCTTAATAATTCTTGTTTGAAATAATTATCTAAATGTATATACTAAATACTAAAACTTACAAATGTTTATAAACCTTATAGAACACAACAAATGTAATTTACCATAAAATACGTTGTGTAGAAATTTTGCCACCTATGTACAAAATTAAAATTATAATTGTATACATTATAGCATTAGGTAAAATATTTATAATTAAAATAAAAAACTTCTGCTTGCATCAACCATCAATTTCTGTAAAATTTAAAAAACCATCAAGGCTGCCGCACGAAAATTGTCCTGAGCTAGGCCAAATATAATATTGCCGATCTCATATACATTTTTTCGCCAATTTTTTTTTTAAAAGATGGAACCAATGCACACTAACCCACCATACGGACACTTTTTTCATTAAAAAGTTTAGCTAAGACAACAATTTTTGTGAGACATCTAACGTTACATGAACATAATTTTACGAACTTTAAATTTTTTTATCGATCTTTAATTTCGACGATTTGCACATGCTGAAGAAGCAAGATCAAGTTTGAATTTCTTCAATGGTTTTTGCTTTTCGTAAAATATTTTTTTTTTGTTTTGTGTCCTTTTAAAACAAAATTATGTTTTGTGTCCTATATTACCTACGAGTATGTACCTTATGAATGAACTGTGAAAATATTTTATGATACGAGAGACTCCATTAAAAAGAAGTTATTGTAAATAAGACTTATTATTATTGTAAATGCAACATTGTTATTCATATTATTAAGCGATAATTTGTTAATCCGTGGATAATTGATAGTAGGGATAATAAATATGTAGATTATATTTTTTTAATATTAAATCTAAGGAAGCATGCACGTGTTAATTTTATCTTGTCTTTATGAGTGTGTATTTTAAAAACGCATATGAACAAAATCGACCTTGAACTAGTGTATGAACTAGACATTTTTGTTTTATAAACTTATTCTTAGTGTGGAGTACCGTCGATGAGGTAAACTAGTTCAGCGTTGCACTTTTTTATTTATTTATTCTTGCATCGATTGGTTTTGATACCGAAAAAATCTGAGAATGATAAAATTTTATAAAAGGGCCCCAATTTATAAATATATAGTCTAGGAAGTAAGAATATTATTAAATTATAGGAGCCTATTATAATGAAAAAAATTAGTTCGTTAAAAAAACAGCAACAGATAATTTTTTTTTATGAAAGCTGATGTTCGATAGGAACTAGAAGAAACTCGCGTTACTTGATAAATTTGAATTTAGTTTGACTGCCGGTTCATACGACGGATAAAAATCTCGGATTTTTCTATCCCAGATTTTTGTTTAATTTTTTTCAACTTTTTTGTATGAAAAGAGGCGTGTCTGTTGTATAATTTACGTGATGTAATTGGTTTAAACGGTGGGATAGAAAAATCCGAGATTTTTATCCTTCGTATGAACTCGCTGTGAAAGAAGACGAACAAATATGAATATTTATACAAAATATTTTTTTTATTTTTTCCTGTGATGTATGTGCAATAAACTTTTATTTAAAAAAGTCGAATATTATAAATGTATTGTTTCTCCAAAATTATTTTTCCGAGGAATTAAATTATTTTTCCTTTAAATATTATAAACAGAAAAACGAAATTATTTAAATTCCTATTTTGTTTCTTCCTATTTTTTACGTTGATCGTGTACTCTCGACTGCAATTTATTCTAATGCTAATATATAAACGATAATTATTAATATAACATACAAATTACAAGATGTAATATACATTAATAATATTAAAAAGCAGGTAGCCAATTTTTTTAACGATTTAAATATGAAATATGGACATATTAAATAAACCTTAAATTTTTTAATATTTCTTAGCGGTTGAACAGATGATTGACTTGTAATGATATCTGGATATTTTTTATTTTTTTATTTATTTATATTACGACTGAGTCTTGTACCCATTTAGTAATTTACATTGTATAATAAAGTATTTTGATAACTCGGCGTAATCAAGTGATTATCCCCAGTTTCGTGTAACTCCTCCTCAGACTTTTTGCCAAAGTAAGTCTACTGACCTCCTGGTCGCGAAAAGTCCAGTGGTTTGGTAAAAATAAAAATTAAAATTAATGCTGATTACGAAAAATTTATCGAATGAGTAATTTCAACTAGTTGGGATTGTTTCACTTATTTAAGCGATTTCCTGGAACATGGAAATAGTTCACTAATATTAATTCAAAATGAAAAATCTAATTTGATTGGCAGGAAATAGAATCAGATTTTAGATTTAGATTTCTATATATATATATAGATTTTTTGTTTTAAAATAATAAGTTGCAACTGGTTGTATAACCAAATTTAATAAATGATTACATTTGGATTTTTTAACGATTGTTATTTAACTTTTTAAAATATCGTCACACAATTAAATGTAAATTAATTTTATGAATTTTTAAAATTGGAGCAATAAAAGAAGCATGGGGATGAAAATTAAAATTAATTATTTTATTGCCAGTAAAATTCCATAGTTCAAGTTACTTATAGTATCATGTTAGTAACCTTTACGAGTATATTATATAAAGGAAACTTTTGTTGTTTTGTAAACATTACGCATGAACGCCAGCGTCTCCGTGGCAAATATTATTGGCACAAAGTGCATTGATGCAGAAAAACTTGTAAACAATTGGATTGGTGAATATGTTGTGGCCAACACCACACTTTTTTTTACCACGAATGTATACATAGATCTCGAATACATCAAACTTGATTTCTAAAGCGAAAAATTAAAGTTACTTGTCTTTTGGTAAAACTGTTTTGCACAATCAAAAATCATAATTCCCGCGTAAACTTCAGAAAACCAACAAAATCAACCCTTGTTGTAAATTTAATCTTTAAATTTATTTAAAACTTTAATCTTTAAATCTATAACTTTTTAACATCAGTGAAAAAATTGAAAAAGCTTCCGTGGAAGCTGCCACTTCTGGAACACAGATTCCCACTAAATCTCGCAAGAATCTCGCAATTAATACAAATTGATACAGATTAGTCAATCCGACTGGGCTATATAGATGTCGAACTTTTGTGACATAAAGTTTTATTTTAGAAAAAGTCATCATTTCCGATAAAAATTAAAAATTAACCAAACTAATATATTTGGAAAATATTTTATGAGTAAATAATAGTAAATATAAGGTTTTTTTAGGTATATGGCTCAGATTTTAAATTTATAATAATTAATTTCTAAGCTTTCGATGTCAATTTAACATCATTATCAAAGCTAACTAATGTGTTTGAAATTAAATTTACGAGGATGCTCGATTTTTAATTGTAAATAAAACATGTTGTGTGAAATTTTTTGTTTGTAATAATATTTTATGGTATTTAAGCTTGGAATATAACGTCATTCAAATGTCCGTTGGGGTTTTGCTTGGTGGGACGAATTGGGGAGGTACAATTTTCAATGAATCGAATAAATCTTACTGAATTTGCTGGATGGCGTTCGTTATGTTTACTTTGAGGGCATCAATTGTTTGCGATTTACTCGCATAGATCTGCAATTTAAGGTAGCCCCAAAGGAAGAAGTCGATAAAGATGATTTTTTTAGCGAAATTTGGGTTAACTTCTAACTGCTCCAGAGTTAAACCAGCTAGCTTACGGCGTTGTCTATGGTCGTTTACCTTAAGTTCTTAGGTCAGTTGGATTTTATACGGGTGTAGACCCAAGCCTCTACACTAAATTTGCCAAGCTGAAGTCACGGGGCAAGATCTTGTGAATGACGAGAAATTTAACTGCCAAAGAGTTTCCCGTACACTCTTGCACAGCAGCGATGTTTTCATCAGACCTTGCTTTTCTGTGAGAAAATAACAAAAATCGCAAGATCAACATGTTTTATGGTTACTTTACTTTATTTTAATACGTAAAATAAATTAAAATGATCTGAACAAATTATGTTTCAAATTTAATTTATAATCTTTTGGTTTTTTCGTGAATGTTATATAAAAGTATGTATATAATATGGCTGCCACTTCTAAAATTAACGCGGTCTCTTTATTTATAGTAAAGTCTGGCTGTACAAAGCCTGAATTTTGTTGATAAACAGTTTTCTGTTAAAATTACCATTTCCATTGAAACACTGATTTTAGCCAATATTATTGTGAATTTAATTTAGAATCTTTTAGTTCATAATGTTTTTTCTAATTATAATAATACACTTTGCAAAATATTTGCACAAACCGAAAAGGCTCCTACGCCACTTCCGGACTATCGGCTAAAAATACCTGGGATCTCCTAATTTATGAGAAAAGCTTAAGTATGAAGTTTCACTCCAATACAATGTAACAACTTCAAAAACAATTAATTTTAGAATCCAATTCCCGCAGATCATAGCAAATTTCATTTAATCTCTTTAAGCAATATTCAAGTTTCTGGTTAATTTGGAATCGTATTCCAGAACTTAAAAAATACAAGAAACTCAAACTCAAAATTTATTAAGAAATATTAAAAATTTAAGTAAATAAATCTTAAATTTTTATTATTTAAATATTTGCCCATATTTATATTAATTATCATCTATACATACAGGGTGTCCTTAAAGTAGCTAACACGAATGGTACCGTTGGATTCCTTGATCAAAACGAAGGCAAGGTTACTTCTGTCACTTTGCACGTTAAAGCCCCCCTTTCAAGTTATACATGTTTAAAGAGCAGCCTTCCAACGCAGCACTTTGTATTAAAGAAACTTCAATATCTTGAGAAATAACTATTTTTATTTCCAAGTATTAATTGCTTTAAAAAGCTGATACTATTCTCTTTTAAATAATAATTATTAATATTTATATAATAATAATAATTATTAATATTTAGTTAAAAAGTATTTCAAATTTAAACAAAACTTTTAGAATTCTATTTTTTTAAAGAAATTATTTTCTTTCTGTATCATTTAACTCTTAACACTACTTTACGACAGTAAATATTTTTTGATGAAAATTTCAGAATCTCAGAAAAGCTAATTGTTAATCATATTTGCTATTTTATGTTACCTAAAAAATTAAAAGTTCACAATGAAAATGTTGTAGTTTCTTTATTAGACACTGTTGCGCAAAACCAAAAATGTAACAAATTTAAAAAAAAATTCACCACCTCATCTTTGTCGAGTGTAAGGATTTCAGTGTGACACAAGCTGAAACTCTCGTAGTGACCTTTCTCGGTGCCAAGCCCCATATTGCGAAGTTTGCCTTTCATCTCGTAGGTTTTAATCGCTGCATACATTCCTCGGTAATGAATAACGCTTGAGATCCCAAGTCCAGCAACATTCTGCATATATTTGTGGATTTCCAGATTGGAACTCTAACTACTGCTGTTGGTAATAATGATTGGAAACTTGATATGGTTGCTGCATTTGACAACGACATGAGTCATAGCCTCTTCTATGTTTTTTCTAGTAGCCGTGTTCGCTGTTGGCCTGACTGCATCTTCGGTGTGTAGCATAAGATGGTGTTTTCTGTGGCATTTACCGCATGTATAACTCGAGCTGCATACGATTGACTGATGGCTTGGAGTGAAACAGTTTAAGCACAGCTTTCTCTCAGGCACAAAACCTACCTGTCTATCATTAACGCTTAGGGAAAGAAACTGGTCACATTTACTGAGGTAATCGCCTTGCGAGCATTTAAGGCACAAAGGCTCTGCACTTGATTGGAAGGAGTTAACTCGATTGCTGGTCGACACTTTATTGACTTCTATAGCATCCAATAAATCACTTCGTTTGCTTAAAAATCAGAAAAATCTTCTCATCGTAGGGAAATCCTCTACAGTTATCTCATTTGCCCTTAGTCACACTATCCAATTTGTTTACCAAAATATGAATGAGCCATGGGTCCCTTTTTCCGCTTCGGCTAACACCTTCAATCCTCTCAGAACTTCATCCGATACGTCAGCTATTTGATGAAGCGCCTTAGCCGAAACCTTTGATATATCTGACTTATCAACAAACTGCTTTATGAGATTTGTCATCACGAGCCTTTTTTTATCGTATCTCTATTTAATCTTCTCCGTAGCCGCACTATGTTTGCCTCAGTTACTGCGATATGACGAACTAATGTGGCAGCTTCTCCTGTTAAAAGTTTATAATATTTAAAGGAAAAATAATTTAATTCCTCGGAAAAATAATTTTGGAGAAACAATACATTTATAATATTCGACTTTTTTAAATAAATGTTTATTGCATATACATCACAGGGAAAAATAAAAAAATATTGTGTATAATTATTCATATTTGTTCGTCTTCCTTCAATTCCCATTTCCACATTTCTACTAAATAAATAACAAACCGAAATCAAACTAAATTCAAATTTATCAACTATAAACGCGAGTTTCTTCTAGTTCCTATCGAACATCAGCTTTCATAAAAAAAATTATCTGTTGCTGTTTTTTTAACGAACTAATTTTTTTCATTATAATAGGCTCCTATAATTTAATAATATTCTTACTTCCTAGACTATATATTTATAAATTGGGGCCCTTTTATGAAATTTTATCATTCTCATATTTATTCGGTATCAAAACCAATCGATGCAAGAATAAATAAATAAAAAAGTGCAACGCTGAACTAGTTTACCTCATCGACGGTATTCCACACTAAGAATAAGTTTATAAAACAAAAATGTCTAGTTCATACACTAGTTCAAGGTCGATTTTGTTCATATGCGTTTTTAAAATACACACTCATAAAGACAAGATAAAATTAACACGTGCATGCTTCCTTAGATTTAATATTAAAAAAATATAATCTACATATTTATTATCCCTACTATCAATTATCCACGGATTAACAAATTATCGCTTAATAATGTGAATAACAATGTTGCATTTACAATAATAATAAGTCTTATTTACAATAACTTCTTTTTAATGGAGTCTCTCGTATCATAAAATATTTTCACAGTTCATTCATAAGGTACATACTCGTAGGTAATATAGGACACAAAACATAATTTTGTTTTAAAAGGACACAAAACAAAAAAAAAATATTTTACGAAAAGCAAAAACCATTGAAGAAATTCAAACTTGATCTTGCTTCTTCCCAATATGCAATGCCGACGGAAATCCATTTACATTCGCGTTCTAAAACCACACTGCTTCTATGGAAAGAACCATGTGTATCACGCGGAAATTCGTATTCCCCGCCAAAGAAAACTGTCACAAAAATTCCGGTGTCGGTGTGAATCCCAACTAAAAAGAGAGAAAAAACCACAGAAACAAAAAGCACGTGTTTGTATATATTTTCCTATTGGAATAAATGATAATTCTTATTTGAAATAAAACAAAATTTTCCATTTATAATAAAATAAATATTAATTTTTTATTAGCACAAAAATACACAATTAAATTTTATAACACAAATTTTATAAATTAAATTTTAAGCACGTTCACCATACGTCTTGTTTGTTCACCATACGCGCATCCAATTGAACATCCCAACAAGCACAACCGATCTTGAAAAGAAAAAAATGCATTGAAAATTTACAACGTAAATGTATTTCGCGACGACGCCATTGTGAGACAGATTTCTATTACCTTTTTAGTCGAAATTTGTACATCGCGATCACTAAATAACTTAATAATTATTATTTTATACTTAAATTTAAAACTATTTACTTTAACAAATAGAAAACATTATAATGAAACACAACACTTTAAAGAAAAAAAATGTAATTATGTAGTGCAACCGTGCACGTCGACTTGTCAGAAGAAACTGAAAATAAAAGATACACATACAATCGAAACTTATAAAACGAAAATAATATTACCGCGAAATAGAAAGAGAAAAACAATTATTTTTCTCCTAAATCAATATTTTTGTGTATTTGATATTTTGTAGTACGGAATTTTGTACGACATTTGAGCAGTTTTTTCCACACAGTGGAATAATTGCATACTGGGTTGTTTACGTTTTTCTTCAACAAGTATATGCACATACTTCAACATGTGCATCCAGCATGTGCAAATCGTCGAAAATAAAGATCGATAAAAAAATTTAAAGTTCGTAAAATTTTGTTCTTGTAACGTTAGATGTCTCACAAAAATTGTTGTCTTAGCTAAACTTTTTAATGAAAAAAGTGTCCGTATGGTGGGTTACTGTGCATTGGTTCCATCTTTTAAAAAAAAATTTGGCGAAAAAATGTATATGAGATCGGCAATATTATATTTGGCTAGGCACAGTTAAAAATGTGTGATACATAATGCAAATTGTTGTTGCCCCGCCATTTTGAGATCACACAATTTTCATGCGGCAGCCTTCAAAGCAAATTTTAGTCCAAATCCGCGACACGAGACGACAATTTCGTAAACGTATATACAATTTTATTGGTGTCTGAAATTTTTTTGTTCTTATATTTGTTCGTTTTTTGTGAAGGTAAGCATCAAAAATTTTAAATTGGTCCAGTTGGTATGGTGCTTATTTCGTTTCATCTCATTTTTTTGACAACTCCCTTGTTTCTGAGCAGAGGAGTTGGTAAAAATTGTTGAATAAATTAAAAAAAATTGTATGTTCATAGTTATAATTTATTATAAATCGAATATAAAAATATAACGCAGTGTTTATCAAGTTTATTAATTAACTATTGCAAATTTATTAATGTTTAGTTAACCCAACTTTTTTTTGTGATGTTATTGTTTATTGAGTATCCCGATTTTGAAGCGCTGTTTGGAGTTGTTTCAATAAGCCGATAGTTTCTTGTTGGTTGTCGCAGATTTTGCGTAGTAATCCAATGCTTTCCTCTTGGAGATTAAGCTGGCGTCTCTTTTGAACGGTACTATGGTATGGTATACCATCGTAATCATCATTATATTCTTTATGTATACCGCAAATGTCAACTATTTGTTGTTCTTCTTTGCTAAAATACAATGAGTCGTCCAGTTCATCGCGTTCGGTTCTATTTTTGGCCAATCGTATCCGATTTAGTTTTTTTTGAGTATTTTCTTTTAAATCGAGCCACGCTTGCTTCACTTGTTCGACGGTTCGTGGGTTCAACGAATTGTGCGAATTTAACTGATCGGTAATCTGTTGCCACAATCCGTCCCTCCTTTGATTCCAAATAAAATATTACGGTTATCATTTACAAAATTTATCAATAGAGTTTTTTCGTGCGCAGTGATACAACTCTACAATTATAAATATAAAGAGCGTGTTAATAAAAATATAACAAAATAATGAAATTCTCGGTGGAATACATATTTAAGGATGATTGTGTTTTTTTTATAAATTACTATAACGATTTTGCTTTAAGGGAATGAAACAAATGACTACCTACATACTAAATACGTCATGACACTTTCTTAAACACAATTTCCAAATAATTATTTGTTTTCGCTAAAACACAAAATTCAAATGCAAATTTTAAAATTAACATCACAATTTATAATTACTACATGCGCACATAAATTATTTTGTTCACAGATCTTACCATTTTAATTTTTTTTTTTCAATCAGCAATCAGCAACACAAACAATTCAACTTATTTTTTTTTTTTTTAGATTTAAAAGCACGTCAGGACTCACCCGCATTCAACAACTATTTGCAAATAGATAGTTGCCATCAAATATATACTATGTTTAAAACCGATTTTGTACCTGGGTGAGAAAGGACCAGAAGATTTTTGTTTTTTTACAAAAAATGTGTTGGACCCAATTTTTAGCAATATGTATTGATTGAAAAATTTTTAGAGGCGTAAAATTTTACGATCAAGTGAATTATCTCTAACTGTGTTGTATACGAGGATGTCTAGCAAAATAAAAAATTGGAAATTTGTTGGGGACGTAAAATTTTTTCATCAAGTTAAGTGGGAACTATAGATAGAATAAAAAAAATAAAAAAAATAACGTAAGAGAGCGGGTGATAGGATTCATATGTATTCGACCATACTCAGAATAAGAAAAATAAAAACTATAAGAGAAATTGCGTTTTATTTTGCTGTCATTTAAAAAAAATAGCCGAGCGAAAATTTTCGTCCAAGAATAAAAAACTTAACAAATACAACAACAAAACTCAAACAAATTTTAGTGCGTTGAATGAAATATGCATGTTTATTATTTTATATATGGGAATTTATAATTGTTCGTGTATATTATCTTTTCTATTTATAAAATATTCATGTACACATATACAAATATGAATATTAAGTCACAAATAATTTTCACCACACTGTAGAATTGTATTTTTCTAAACCTAACCTTAAAAAATAATTTATCGAATTGCAATAATTTAAACCGCATATAAATATATTTTATAACTTTAGACACATATATTTGTTGGTATGTAATACGATTATACTCAACACTATTGTAGTTTCACTCAAGATTTTAGGAAATACATCAAAACAAAATTACATGAAAACTATGAATGAAATTAATATTTTATATAGATAGCTATATAGCTATAGATTAGCCGAAAAGTCAAATTGGAATAATAATTTTTTGTCTTCGTTTCTTACGTTATTTCTGTTATTTTTTTTATTCCACCTATAGTTGGCCCATTAGTCCTCTAACTATGCTGTACAAGACGACCTACCTACGAGTATTATGTATATATATATTCAAGAAACATCATAAACCGAACCAACCCGTAAAAATATTATCAAACGATGGGATAGAAAAATCCGAGATTTTTATCCTTCGTATGAACTCGCTGTTACACATCGAAATAAATAACATTGTTTTAAGTTTAAAAATTTATTTAAACATTTTGTAATAATTTAGATAAATTAAAACGGAATTTTGAATATAGAAAAATTTGTTTTATTTTTATAAGCAACAAATAATGTATATTTTTTCCTCCACGGCATTTTCATCTTTGTCTACATTTCAAACAAGAACGATTTCATCAGGTTCATCATCTTGAATTTCATCTGTTCGTTTGAGGTACCGGAATCTCACTTTAAAAATTTAAAACAGCTCTATGCTATATCGAATTTTGGAGAGTATTTTGTTCTGCATCAGTTACCGGCCTACGGCAAGGAACCAACATAAACACCTTCAATGAGTATCCACTCTCGCCTGAAATAAAATGAAAGAACATGATGGAATGGATTTCATATGGAATGGATTAATGTCATCATCGATTGCAGGATTAGGTGTCGTAAAATTGTAAATTATTTTTTTCAATTTAATTGTAAATTCCTTTATTTTTGTTAATTGATTACGAAGTTCGTCGTTTTCCTTCTCGTACTGAAAGGTATCTCCAGTTGAAGATCTTGGTGATCTTGATAATTTAGAGCTTCGTCAATATGAGTTAAACAATGACTGGCCTACCTCAAAATATCTCTGCTACTGTATACCACCTGGGGTATTACATTCCGTGGAGCGTGACAACTTACAACCTGTTTGTGTTACTTACCTTTATTCTTTTCTTCTCATCGATTTACTCTTATGCAGTTAGACCCCCCCCACCCTAGAAAAATAAAATATTAATCGTATTGTAACACAAAAATTGCAATAATATTCTAGTTAAAAATTTAAGTTTAAAGGATAAAAAATTTCAGTCAGCCTGCTTCTTCTGTAGGTGCACAGCATTTGAATTATCGTTGCATTTCTTATTTGCGTCTGGAATTATTCTGCTAGTTTTATAGATTTCCTCCATTCGAGTAATGCTTTCTTGCTTTAGTTGTTGTTAATTTTCTTTCTCTACTCCTTTGTTCATGTGTTGTATTGTGTCTTGTCTACAAGAGTACATCAGATAATTTGCCCGTGCTTGTTGTCCCAATATTTTGGTGTTATACAGCTTCATTTCTTTCTCAACTTGTTCTTAATCTTGATGTATGTGTTACAGCTCTGATGTTTCAATTTCCGATTCGTATCCATTATAGACGATTAAAATGGATATATGTTTTGAAAGAAATTCTAATAGTTATTTGGCTATGTTGGAGAGAACTCGGCTAATTCTTAATCAATTATTATAATTCTAATATGTATGTTGAACATGGTTCTGCAATGAGAAAATGATTGGCGCTTCTCGTTCACTTCTTTACAAGTAAATAAAAAATTAATTATGCAGGATTATATTTGAATTTTGGATTGTAAAGTTGCGAACCTAAATGAAAAATTATAGATAAGAATTTGCTAAGTACGATTTTGATTTCTTGCACTCAAATAATTAAGTTTCAGATCATGGTCAATATCTCAAAAACTTTCTCAGATAACCAACACGTACGGTTGTTTATGTGATAACTAAAGCCATGCTAGTTGAAAGGCGCGTAACAGAGAGAGATAATGCAACAGGAGCTACAGCATCAGCGTCAAGCAACCGTTCCTTTGTAATTGTAAAAAAGGCGGCTGCGTACGACTATAACACCCGATTTTATTTTGCCACGAATGTATGCATAGATCTCGAATGCACCACTCTTAATTTCTAAAGCAGATATTTAAGTTTGCCGAACTTTTGTTAAAACTGTCTTGTATAATCAAAAAACATTATCCATGCTTAATTTTCAAAACACCAACATAGTCAACACTTGTTGACTGTCAATTTAATCTTTAAATTTATTTAAATCTTTAAATGCAACAAAAATTTATTTCCGGTACATAGATGTTCACCAAATTTGACAAGGATCTCCAAAATAAATGGAAAAATTTAAGTAGGAAGTTATTTTCCGAATATTCAATCCCCCTGGTTTGTAGAAATGCCCAATTTTGGTGAATTATTTCTTTTATCAAATCTCGTCATTTCCGGTAAAATTTAAAAATTAATTTTGTTTAAAATTAAATTTACAATCTTTTTGTAAAGCTTAGGTAAGAAATTTCATTTCCATCCCGATCAATCAATCGGCAGTACAGGGGCCGATTGTTTGTTAAAAAATCGTTTAATTTGTCAAAAATCGTAATTTCCGCTTAAATTTTGGAAAACTGGTCTGGGCCGATATTGTTGCAAAATTAATTTAGAATCGGTTAGTTCTGAACATAAGTGTGAAGTTTCATCCTGATCAGTTAAACCGTTTGGGCTGTAGAGAAGCTGCATATATTTAGTCTGCACGGAGTCACACACAGAGATTTTTTTAAAACTCAGTTTTTTTACTTTGGCGATATTGCAAATAAAGCAGATTAGAATATTATTTTATACGTAAAAGAAAGTAAAAATTGAAGGAAAAAAACGAGATTTGCCCGGCATTCCAATGCAGTAGTATGCACCTTCCAGGAACCAGGCTATAAATTTAAGGCGGACAAATCCGTTTCTGGGAAATAGCGAAAACAAAATAAATAAAAGCTAATTCTGATTGTACAAGGGGAATTTGGGGAAGATTTATTTTATACATATTTTTCAGATAATGGTCAGAAACTGAAAAGAACTTTTATGGCCGCAGAAAATCAAAAAATTATATAGACTTAGTATGAGCTTAGCTATTAGAAAAACGACCGTACGTATTCGTTAGCTATGGAAGTTATTAATATTTATCGAAATAAAAAAATGCATTTAAAGAGCTATAATAAGAAAATGAAATGGCTGAATCTATATGTACTAAATTTAGGAGAATGATACTGCGCCGCAAGAAAGAAGAGACCGACCGTTGATCTGGTTAAAAAAAGCAGATTTGAAACTATCAATGAGAAAAAAAACGAAAAAAAGAGAAATTAGAAAAATTAAGATAAGTAAAAATAGAATTAAATGAAACGCCAATGGGAAGAAAATTTGGGAGAAAATTAATATAAAATTAAAATAAAATTAAGTTTATTGGTCTATCAATTGGAATCAAATAATAGCAATTTTGCTAATATGGTAGTCAAAAAATTCGAATCTAGGTCGTTCTGTGAGGACAGCACAGTTTTTTAAAACGATAGAAGGCAAGCCATCGGGGCCAACAGAAAAATCATCTGTTAGCTTGTTGATATTCATGCAACTGAAGTTGTCCGCATCAGGCCCAATATCGTTATTGGAGTAGGCCGTATTAAACAAATTTGCGAAAAAGGCAGCAATAGTAATTTTTGGCAATGGTAACCACGAAATAAAGCAACTCGTCGGAGGCAGCGATATCATCGGATTAATCCAATCCAATCGAGTGAGATAGCTCAGCCACGTTACAAGGTCGCCACAACAACGGATCCATAAAGTGTTTCACCAACAACCAGACGGAGTGTGTCGTACGTAAACGAAGACCCCGACTACGCTGGCGTGACGACATCGAACAAGATCTACGAACATTAGGATGTCGAAACTGGAAGACGAGAGCGATGGATCGAGATGTATGGAGGACCATAGTGCAGGTGGCATAATCCCATCATGGAATGTGAAAGCCAGATAGAGAGAAAGAGAGAGGGAGAGAGAGAGAGAGAGAGAGAGAGAGAAAGAGAGAGAGAGAGAGAGAGAGAGAGAGAGAGAGAGAGAGAGAGAGAGAGAGAGAGAGAGAGAGAGAGAGAGAGAGAGAGAGAGAGAGAGAGAACAATGATAACTGAACTGCATCGGAGAAGGATATCCATCTGATTTCTTCTTGTAGTTTATGAATTGCCAAAAATGCTTTGGATCAGCGAATATTTCTGAGTACACGTAATTTGAGTAATCCGAGTCCAATCTCGTCTTTAAGAATTTTTTCCAGTTTTTATTCTCTGATTACGCAGAGAACGCAATTCCCTGTTGTACCATGCTGTTGTAACAGCCAGTTTGTTTCTTCGTACAGTATAAGGAATGGACTTTTGAAAGCATTCAACCATCACGGCATAAAAATTAAAAGTTTTGGTTTCCAAGTTGTGATTATTAACGAGAATGGTTCTAAAATCGGTGTTAGTTAATAATTCATTAAACTTCTTAAAATCGGTCTTACGGAAATTAAAACTAGGTGAAATTTCACAGTTAATGTTAACTCTGCATTGTTCGGTGGAAAATGTAATTAAAAGAGGTTGTTGATACAAGTCAATTGTCAACTGAGAACCAAGTTTGTTTCCGAAATTCTACAAACTAAGTCAAGTTGCCTGTTTAGATTTTTCTTGACGTTATATAGATCTGCATCAAACCAGAATTTGAAAATTTATCAATAATCAAAGTTTCTATTGCAGATTGTGCATTGGCACCAATACAATGGGTATTCCCTTCAGATTGTGTCCATATAAGATCCGGCAGCCTAAAATCTCCAACCACAAAAAGGTCATCTAAAATATTCCGCATGACTACTAGAACGTAACAACACAGAAAATAAATGTGTTTATTCGTATACCGTATATTTTAATGCAAATCAGCTCAATAGTCTCGTAAGAACGCCTCTACCATTCAGTACACCATCATAAACTGAACCATCTTTACGGAAAACATCATAATCTGACGTAAAATATTCATTACTGTTAAAGTCATTAGTTAAATTTGTTACGGTGAGTGCAAAAATATCATAAAAAAGGGCTTGGGTTTGCAAAAATACTTCGCGGGATTTTGTTCATACACACAAAAAAATAAAAGGTTACCACAACACCGAATCGGCGGTGTTACATAGTGACCTACCGATCGGATATTTATAATTTGAATCCAATCGGATGTTATAATAAAAATGACGAAAAATACTATTGGATAAAAACTTTTACACCGAATACAAAATATATTTTTATATTTTTCGGTGCTTATATATTTTAACACCGATTTTATTCTAATAACATCACCGATCAAAGTTATATAATTACACCGAATTGATGAACTTCGTAACACCTCTCTTATATTTTGCAAATATCCTCTTGGGCATTTTTACAGACCCAAATTGGGTATTTTTGAAATAAATAAATTTTATTTTAAAATTTTTTTAATTTAGTTAGTAAATAATATGGTTTACAATTTGGTTCTAATTTATTTCTTTTCAAAGTAATTAATTAATTTAACTTTGAATTTAATTTTCTGTGTGTTAATAAAACCTGTTTATTAAAAACTAAATTGTATAGTTTTTAATAAACAGGTTTTATTAACACACAGAAAATTAAATTCAAAGTTAAATTAATCAATCAAAATAAAAATTAAGTTCAAAGTATAATTAATTATTAAAATTAAATAAAAAAGTAGCTTGAAAAATAGGAACTTAAACTATTTTTTAACTCCATTTAACTTGCCGTGAACTGAACTTTTAGAAATGTCTCCTGTATAAATAAATAAAACGAATCGTGACACAAGGGTATTGACAGAATACATAAAATGCTTTGAACAAAGGTGTAATCAAAGTTTGTAACCTAATGATAGCGGAATTTCCTTACTACCAACAATAATGCTGAACAACAAAATTTGATTTTTGGAAGGCCTCGCTCGAAGAATCAGATGTACTCGAACAATAAGATGTGGCTGCGTAATTACATCTGTTATAGTAGTTTCAATCTGAAAATATATGTTATTGTTTTATTAAAACGAAGGTTTTAATTTATAATTGTGAATTACTAGTACACTTACTTATCCAAACATTGGCCACTGGAATATCTGGTGACGTTGATACATTTTGTTCCTGCAAGTACCGCAAAGATGTTTCAATACAAACTGCACACTGATATTGTCATCAAATTCTAAATAAATTAAAAGAACCCAAATTAAAATTAATTACATTGTGTTTATCATTTTTTTCACTAATTTATTTGTTTACCATTTTTATTAATTCTTAAGAATTAAAATCTCACATGAATATTTTCACAATTCACAAATTGAATACACAGTACTACAACTTTTTACTTTTAATTTACAAAAATGTAATGCAATTTTGAAGTGATATGCACAAAATCCAAATGAAGACTGAAATGTCAAAATCATAAATCTTTGAAATTCTTTTTTACGAAAAACACCAAAATAGAATTAAATTTTATCCAAAAGGAGTTTCCCTGAGTTTTTGGGGGTTTCCCATGTAATATACAACATATTCAGAGACGGTTAAAAATTCTTTAACACCAAAAGAGGTAACAAATTTTATTTACAAAAATAGTTTTCCCATCGGATAAAGTGAAATATTTATCCGATGATGAGGTGTTAGATTCTAAAATAATTATCCGATTGGATAAAAATAAACCAGTTATTAGGATAAAAAATCTATTAGCACCGCTTATTTTTTTGTGTGTAGTCCCCTTACATTCTGGTAATAAAGGGACCCATAATTCAGTTTTTTTGGTTTGCACTGGTTTGAGGATGATTATTAGGACGGAGGTCAAAAAATTCTTGCATGTACGTTGATTCAGGTGGCTATGATGCTGGGGATATTAGTAAGTCGAACATAGTTTAGAATTGGTCAGAATTCGAAAAACAAGCTTATTAGACGGCAAAAACTAACAAATTCTAGAACTGTCAGAAACAGATTCTAGAACTTACTCCTTGCAACTAACTTTAGAATTCCCATCCAATACTTCTAATCAAATTCCATCATAATTCGTTTCATTTACAAATCCCTATACCGAGTTCCTTTCTATTTGTATAAAACAAATAAAAAAATTTCGAAAATGTTCTTCGTCAGAGTGCTACAACTATAGTGGCGCGTAGCGTGATCTCTTATTTTCCGCTGTCTCTCAGAGTAAACGTCTACAACTTTGACAGCGTGAAAAACTTAAAATTTCTAGTAATTGCTGTACTTTGGCCACCAACGACTGTAAGTTACTATCTATATTTGAGAGTAAGGTCGTTCGATCCATTTATCAACCAAATACTCTATGAAATTGGGTTATTACCGGATTTATTAAATCGAACCCAGTTAGATGGCTAGGCTCTGTTCAAAGATCTCCATCAAAGCGAACAATACGCCTTCCATATCAACAACCAATCGATTTACGTTGTACCCATTGATCCATCTTCTATGAGCTATGCAATTTGCAAATGGTTCACCGAAAACTCGTTCCTATAGCCGAACGCCCTCGAATATAACTAAAAAAAAGATCTAGATCTAGGAGAACCGATTCAACTGTTACCTTTACTAATTAAATGTCTAAAACTATTTGAGAATGAAGTCGAATAAGTTTCGTTTTGTGCTGCTGTGGGTAATAATATTTTAAGTTTTGGAGCCTGAGTAAACACAATACTTTAGTCGCGTCACCTTATCGGTCGTCACGCTCTCCGCCCTATATAATTTAACAATTTGATCGAGAAAAATTATTTCAAAATGCCTGTACCTTTTAAGCTATCGCCTTACAACTTATTTGTGTACAAAATAACCGAAGCAACAAAAAAATTAAATCACACAATAACCTTTCATCACCTATACAATCATTAAAATTTATGCTCCTCACGTATGAAGTCTGGTGTAAGAAAAAATAAGCAAACACACAAGACACACATAACATCTAATCATAAGGTCTTTGTTTTTTTTTTGCAGATTATTTTTTTAAGTCAACAAACAAACAAAAATATTAAGGGTGCTATTAATTTTAATGACATCATATATATATATATATCCATCACAAATAATTCCCAATCTTTCACATCATTAACTGTAAAATAATCATAAATTAGTAATATAAATACGTAAGACAATTTTCTTGTGCACAAAACCAACAACAACAACAACGACCACAGGAATTATAATAAAATAATAAGTTTTTCATTATTTTGTTGAATAACCACAACGTACGTACGCTGCACAAGACAATACAAGTTGTTAACACTGCGTGTCGCGGTTCCAAATAGGAGACCCAATTTACGTTTAGAATTGTGGAGAGCACCACACACCGATAAGGGTTAAGAAAAATTGTTTGTTTTAATGTTTCTTAAAAGTATTTGTTGTAAAAATTATGAAAATTATAGTCATGGATCAATAATAAAGCAACAAAAAAGCTTTGTTGTTTTTCGTCTGAATATTTTTATGTGGCAAAATAATTCTATATGATTTCTATTTGCTTAATATACGCGCGAGATGTGAACAACGAAATAAAGTCATAATCGTCATAAGCAGTTTGTGTGAAAACTTTAAAATCTGTATGATGGAAAATAATGTGCAATTTAATGGTGGGTTTTGTTCGTTTTATATAAAAGCTTTATGGATAATATTATGATAGGGTTTATTGTGATTATATAGAACGCGTCGATTCGGAGATCGTTGTTTATGTCTACGTAAACACCTATGCAATAAAACACAATAATTAAAAGTCGCAAACATTTTGATAGCGTTTAGGACACGTCTAGAAAAATCACCGTTTGATTATATCGTCATAAACAACAATTTTAATTTTTTTCTCCCACCAGATCTATCACCAGTGCTCATTTCATATTATCGGGTTCCGAATCTAACTACTGTTGAAGTGAGGTATTTTAGGAGTGTATTTTTAAAATTATTTTTTTATTTTGTTTTTCATGGTAAAATAAAGTATAGTAAAGTATTTTCAGATTTACCTTTCACTGAATCGCCGAAAAAGAAAAGCCCGAAAAAGATTTCTTCAAAAAGCTATTTCTGGGTCTAGTAGGTATGTGTATAATACATGCAGAGTAGAGTTAGTTAGCTTAGTTTTTGTAGATATCGGTGATTTTGGTTTTTCAGTCTTTTGCAAATTATTTGAAAAGTTCAGCATTTGAAAAATAAACCTTTAGAACAAATTAATCCGTAAGTTTTATCCATCATTAGTAATTAAAACACTATTACTTCTAATCATTTTATGCTTGAGTTTATAAACCAACACAATGAATTCATATTCTACCATTTGTAATATTAGTAATAGTTGATTAGAATAGAGAGAAATCGTTGGTGTCCTTATATCAATATTCTTGAGTGCTTTGAAAGCTTAGTTCTGATAGATTTGTAACTCTATGACTTTAGTACTACCTGGAGTTCCTCAAATTTGAATCAAGTAAAGTACGGGTATGAACAAATGAATAGTAGCAGTTTAATGCCACTTGGGTTGGAACATATTTCGCAATACGTCGAAAGACAGCTATGTATGGCGCAACTTTTTGCTTTATAAAGTTTATGTGAGTTGTCCAGTTTAAATTAAAGCAAAGTACCAGTCCTAGATAACAAATAGTATCTACTTTACAGATTTTCTCCGAATCCAGTAAAATTACAATGAAATCTTCAAACAGTTTTTTCTTTAGAGAGAAAATTGTGAATTTAGTTTTGGATTTATTAAGACGAAGTTTTTGAGCAAGAAAAGAACTATTTAAGCTGTTTAAGTCGGTTTCCATCTGCAGTCGGAGATTTTCTCTACTCAAAGCACCATACGTAATTACCGCATCATCCGCAAATAGCTGAAGTTTGCCGAATAAGTTGTGTGAGAAAATATCATTGATGTAAATGTTAATGATAGAGGGCATAAAATGAGGCCTTGAGGTACTCCACATTTTAGAAAAAGTTCTTCGGACCTATAATTTCCCATTTAAACATAATGTTTTCGATTGAGTAAGTAATCGTCAAGAAGTGAAAAACGCTCCACCGCAAACACCAAGTTTATTTAATTTTTTTAATAAAATGGCTTGATCTATACAATCAAAAGCATTGGCTAGGTCAATACAGCACGAACATTTTTTTGCTTCAACATTATTGTAAATATTTTCTAATAAGTTTAAAGTTGCAGAAAGCGTACTGCTATATCTCTGAAATCCAAACTGATTAGAATTAATTAATTGATTATAATCTAAGTCTAGTTGTAACCTTTTATGGATAATCCTTTCAAAAGGTTTTGCAAATGTTGGAAGAACGGATACGGACCTGAAATTATTAATTTCATGCTTAGAACCTTATTTAAATAGGGGAGTAATAAGAGCAATTTTCAACTCATCGGGCAGCTTATTGGTTAGGATTGTTTCATTTATACCAGTAGATGAAATATGTGTTATTTTAGCATTAAACTTCTGGACAACTTTTGCTGAGTCTCAGCCCATTTTTCTAGAAGAATCTAAGCCAGATATGATTACATTAACTCCTTCATGTTGTACGTAAGTTCAAATTTATCCAGTATACAATTTACGTTAGGTTCCACTAATACATCAGGGCCAGTATTATATTGAAACAGACCAATATCGTTGAAGTATTTATTGAAATTATTTACAATTTCCTTTTGATTTGTGATCAATGTACCATCCACAATTAAACTGATAGGATTCTCAAACTTTGTATACGATTTTGCAAGACTTCGTTTATTAAAGACTACATTTTTTTAGGAGATCGTACACGATCCTCTAATTAACTAGAGTATAATAATCCCTTTTTTATTTTATTACCATATCGTTAAGATTGCTTTTTAAGATGCTTGAACTTGGCTCTAAAATATACGTTATATCAGGATATTTTTTTTAGTGTTTGGAATTTGATTCGAGATTTAATGAATTGTTTAAGATTATTTATAAACCAGAGCTTGTTGTATGTATAAAAATTTTGCTCACGTTCTACCTTCGTGGTATTTTTAACAATTATATTAACTAATGTTCGGTAGAAATTTAGAAAAGATGTATTACTATCCACACTAGTATCTACAGTGTACGTAAGCTTGGATATTTTGTTGGTTAAGAAGTGTTAGCTTTTTGGTGACCTGCTTCCGTTTGTTGGGAGCTGAACAATGAATCAATAAATATTCATGGTCACTAAGATCAGTGGAGGAAATGAGGATTAAAAATTTATCTGATGTTGACGAGAGGACGTTTTGGTCTATGATGGTACTGTTACTGTTAGAATATCGGGTAGAATATATTTTATGAATTTTGTTTTTAATTTTAAAAGAATACACTTCTAAAATTGTTTTGTAATCGATAATATCACTGCCATTGTCGTTTAGAATATTTAGGTTAAAATCGCCAATCACGGTACTTGTTTAAATTGGTCCAAAAGAGAACCAAAATAATTAAAAAAAAGAAGATATGGGTATGTGGCGGTCTGTGAACGGCTGTGAACGGCTATTATATTAAAACATGAAGCAAAATATACATAAGAGGACTCATGTAGACTTTCCGAGGTTAATCTATTTTACTATTGGCAATCTATTTAAGCCTACCAAGAACAATGAACTATAAAATAACTATGCCGATATGTTTATTAGATTCGTATATATGGTTTAAATATAGAAACAAAATAAATTTGTGTATATAAATATATTAAAACTATAAAATAAGATTAACCTCGAAAAAACCTGCTTATAAAATTTGTACTACTTGATTTCTCTTATATATTTATTGGACGATGATTAAACCTAAGCTTTGGAGAATGTATAATTAGAAAGTCCTTTTCCAAGTACGATCTACTGCATTTAAATTCGAAATCGAGCCCGAAATTAACGAAGACTGTAATGCCACCAACATTTCTATGTTGACATGTTACCTGAAATGATTTAAAATTTTCTATATATAAATTCTATAATAATAGGTAAGAGAAAAGTTCGTTTCGTTTTTCCCGGTAGATGGCTTTATATTCATATATCTCAGTAACCATTGATCGTATCGGGCGATTCTTATGTGTGTTTGAAAGGTGACATTTTAACTTACACTTTGACATTAAAACATTAAAATAGGTGAAGTGAATAAACAGTTAAAACATTTTAAACATGGAGATAAATAATGAAAAAATTCGATATCTTTTTCAATTTTATTACGACAAAGGTAAAAACGCGGCTCATCCTTGCGAAAAAATTTGTGCTGTTTATGGATTTATGGAGAAGGTGCTTTATCAAAATCAGCAGCAAAGAAATGGTTCACGCGCTTTCGTTCTGGAAATATTGATGTCAAGGTGCATCTCGCTCTGGTCGATCAACTAATGGAAAAGTCGATGAAATCCTGCAGAAAATTCAAGAAGACCGGCATACAAGCAGCCATGCAGTTGGTAAAGAACTAAATATTGATCACAAAACAGTTTTAAACCTTTTGAAAATGGCTGGATACAAAAAAACGCTTGACGTTTGGGTACCCCATGACCGGATTTCTATCTGCGAAACGCTGCTGAAACGGAACGAAATCGAGCCATTTTTAAAGTGAATGATTACTGGTGATGAAAAGTGGATAAAATACGACAACGTTGTGCGAAAAAGATCATGGACGATACGGGGTGAAGCTTGTTAAACTTTTAACCTAACCCCATATATTCATTTAAGCTTAAATACTATTCTTCTTCTTCATTCATTATAATATCGCAAACAGCCGATGCTGAGCAATTGTGCAGTTAACTTGGTGATGTCATCGTTAGATTTGATTAATATTGAAGGATCACCCTTCTTGATGCGTGCAAAAGTTTTACCATTGCGAATCCAGACATGCACAATTTTTTCTCTCTCTTTAATCGATTTAAGGTTCTTATTAGTTTTACATTAGTTGTCGTCATTCTTTAATTAATGACAATTTGCTTATTATCTTGATGATTTTGTTGATTAGGGTAGAGCTGATCAAGATACAACGGACCATTTTTCCGCAATTTCAACAAAAAATCAGTTTTAATTGAATTTGTTTTAAATGTTACAATGATATGAATAAATGTTTTGATTACCGTATTGACGCGATCTTTACTTTTTATTTCCATTTTATATGATTGAACGCCTCCGTCTTTTTAGGACGCCATCTGAAAATTTTGACAAAAGTGATAATTGAATTCGTTTGGTCACTAGTTTTTATCGTTTGGTCACTTATGATTAAACGGTAAATAAATAATGAAAAATTTAAAAAAACAGTTTGCGTTTTTATCAAATTTCGAAAGGTAATCGTTAGGTCAGGATTGGTCACCACATTTTGACGTTTGGTCACCAATGGGTCAGTTTTTATTGCGATTTGGGTATTTCATTTTACAAAATTAATAAAAATTCCAATTTGAATATACCATTTGATGAAAATATTTATTTTTTTCAAAGAATTGTATCTAAAGTAGAAGACATCAGATATAATCAATTAAATTTTTTGGTTTTTCATAACTCGTTGAGAATTGAGTAGTGAATAGTTGAATGAATTCGTTTGATCATCTCTACTTAATGATTTATTGCGAACACCTGATTGAACGATGGTATTGATGCCGAATTGGAGTAATTCGTTGAGTTTATAAACTACATTATCAGCTGCGTAATGTAAAGATGGAAATCCACAAATGACAATATCCTTTTGAATTTGTTGTTGTTTTAAAACTGCTACCTTGTTTTCTAATAACTGGATTCCAGAATTGTACATTTCAACTTTATTATCGAATTGGTCGATATTCACGTCGATTATAGAACTCGTCGGATTTATTGCGGCGAGAGTTCAAACTCCATATAAAAAAAATTAGAATCATTAATTTCAATCCAGGTTGCTCTATTATAATTCAGTTTTTACGATTCGCAAACCAATCGTAATGTTTTAGCTGCGGATTTCGAACGAATGTTTTTGTTTGATTTGTGTAAAAATAAAATCAGTTTTACATGCGACCTTGATCGAAATTCATGATTTTAATTTTTTTTATGTGGAGTTTGGACTCTCGCCGCAGTAAATCCGGCGAGATCTATAATCGAAGTGAGTTACGTTAATACCTGATATTTCATTTGCAAGATGCCCGAAGCATTAATTTTGTCTAAAATGAGTTTGCTGACAGCAAGAATATCTTTCATTGTATAGGATTTTCTGCTTGAAACAGCTCAGTTATTTTTCTAGAGCTGCGTGTTACCGGCGAGGTCATTTTTCGGTATTACAAAATTAGTTAACCTTTTGGTTACAGAATAATATCACTTATACAGAATAATATCACTGGATTATGTTTAATATAGATTCACAGCTAGGTTTATCACGTCACTTATGGGTAGGCAAAAATTGCCAACTTATGGGTAGCCAAAACAAAATTTATTTAAAACTTTAATTTGAAATCACTGTTTTACAGTTTATGATGAATTCACTTATTATTTTTGTTAGGTCACCCAAATAAATCAGATTTTGTGTGTCGCGTCACTAATCACAATTAATTTTTAGATATTATGTATATTAACCCACATTAATAATTAACTTATTATTTAATAAATATTTTTTTTTGTATAATTTAATCTCCAACTTATATTTTATCACCATTTATTTAGATATTTAAAGCGTACACCTTACTTTTCGAGGCTTATTTTCTTGTGTACTGCTGAAACCACATAATAAGGGGACATGTCATCCATTAGGAAATACACAATTTTGTGTTATGTCACGGTAAGCGTGACCGTGACCGTTCACTTTACCAGCGTTACCGGAATAATTTGCCAAAGATTCTAATGGCCCCACCGCTTAAAAGCCACACAAATCAGTAGCTTGTAGTAGATGTTTTACTTGAATGACACGTGGATATTTAGTATTCCTACTGCAGAAGTTTCGCTTGTTAACGTATTCGTTTAGGTAGGATTTTGTATTATAGCTCCTTAAGATTTGTTTTGTAAAACCGACATAAACTGCTTAGTGTTTAAGCGCGAAACTGTCAGAGAGCCTGGCTAAGTTTGATAAAGCCTTTTGTAACAGTTTAATTTCAAATAGTAAATATACAGCCAACTAAAAAATATTCGAGGTGGATGACGTTAACATTTAATCATCCTATTTTTGACTGTCACCGCTGTAGGATGCTCAAACTTTAATATTGGGTAGAATAATTTTGGTTAATTTTATTTTTTATAAGCCACGGCCATTAAAACGACGTTTATTTGCTTCTTACTGAAAGCAATGTTGGCGATATCGCCAACCATTATTCTAAAATTAAGTCTAGTATGCAGCTGAGGTGAAATTAAAATTTTCATACAAAAATGACACAAGCGAAAACGAAAATGAAAATTTCGCTGCTATTTTTTTTTGCGGTATGCAGTTTAGCTAGTGAAATACCTATGTTTCGTATTAAAACATAGATGTCTCTGTTTAACTCACTGCGTTTTTATCTAAATATTTATAAATTGGGAATAATTTTTCCATAGCGAAATTATCAGGGAAAGTTATTCCCAATTTTATTTTGTTTTCAAAAAATTGCCACTAACTTTTTACCTTAGTACGCCAGAAAAAAATTATTTAAATAGAATTTATATGTAAATTCTTTCCCCAGTTCCCTATTCCCGGGGAATTACCAGAATAGTGCTATAGATAGGACAAAAGTAAGCTACATTTTTGAAGTTTCATAATTATTTGTTTTTATTTGAAATATGATATTCGACGTTTCAAATTATGCTTATGTAAGTTAAATTGGTTATATTCAAGTAAGTTAAATAAACATAATTATTATAAATTTATTTACAGACTAACACAAGCAAAATAATCTTCCAACAAGGAACTGGAAAAATTGACGTCGAGCATTGAGAGGGAAATCCAAACGAGAGGCAAGAAACTTTTCATTCAATAAATACTCAAAAGCAAAATATTTATCTTTGGACGAACTTACCGAAAACCTGGGTCGTGATTCACAAGATGAATTCAATTGTAAATTAATAAAAGTTGCTTAAGAGCATTTACGGGCTTCGAATAAGGAATGATAAATAAGCATGAAATTAATTATTGTGTGGTGTTTTATAAAAATTACATATTTAATATAATTTTGAGCATCAAATAAAAATATTTTTAATTCCAGAAACGGCTCCGTTTTGCCAAGGTACGGTTCCTATATTAGAACATACATAATATTTTAATTTATCTCTCATTTGTTTTGCGACATTTGTTTGACGACCAATCACTGACGAAATAAAATAATAAAAGGGGTGCTCTTGTCAACAGGTTGTCTCCATTCACCTTCAATTAAATTTCCTTGTGTGTCGAAACAGACGACATACGAGGGCTATGTGCGTTAAAATTTTGAAATTCTACAAATTAATTTTTCATGAAATATGTATCTGCTTAATTTTGGAGGCCAGCGAAAATTTCATGTCATTTCAACTGCATACTAGCCTTTACTACAAAATATAAAACCCACAAAGTAAAATTGCTTCAATTAGTAATGACATTAATAAATCATTTAATCTAAGAAGGCGACGAAAATTCTAATTGGATTTGTGTTGTTCTCCACTGACCTCGGTAAACTTTGTTTGAAATTGTTATTTTGTTTTTGATAAAAAAAAAAATTAGGGACGTAAAAATACCCGGTGACGAAGCTTTGGTTGACCTTTACTGACCTATCCGTTTGCCGACCAAGGAAAAAAATTGGCTCAATTGAAGTACAAACCACGTAAAAAACATAGTAGTTGCTTTCCAATCGTCCACCGCAAGTACTTATAAGCCTTATGGTTTTTGTCTTTGCTAAATTAACTACTCACAACTGTTCTACCATTTTATTATGAGTACATAGTTGAAAGCAGTTACGATAAATTTGTCCGCTAGGTGATTGTGTGTAGTATTTCTCTGTAAAAAATATAATTGAATGTCATATGTGAAGCGCTAATAAAATTTTGGTATAGATATTCTTTTATTAAAAAGTTATCACAAATAAACTACACATTTGTAGGTTATGATTTGCTTTTGTGCTTTCCAATCGACACTTTAGCCAATACACATTTTTCGCACTTACAAGTACTTGCGGTGATCGATTGGAAAGCAACTAGTATGTAATTGCGTTTCTCATAAAAAATTTCGCTTGATTTGAACTACAACCAACACAATTGTGTGTATAGTTATAGTGTTTTTTTCGGACGAAAATAAGTTTGAAAGGAACACACAAATGTGTAAGTGTGGGGAGGCCGGTAAAGAGCTATTTATGTTTTATCATCTTATAATTTTGAAACAGAGTGAAATATCAAGATAAAACCACGTGCATATTGCTCTGGTGATTGACAGCTATTTAAGCTACACTAACATCGGTGGAGTGGTTTTGGCGTGAAAGCCGGACAACTGGTGCGGACCGACAGACATACAGACAGACAGTGAAATAATGAAAACTATTGTTTCCGCATTATCTCATAAGCTCAGATTTTGAACACATTCGGACAATAATAAAATCTACTAGCTTCCAATAGGGGTTGTAAAAATTTAAATTGTATTTAACTCTACAAAACCAAACGGATAATGAACTTAGATAATGACTGTGTACGAACTGAAAATTAGGTAATTTGGATCTTGCTATAACTTACTAATTAATCATAAAACATTCTCATTTTACAAAACAGAAACATTACCTAAATGTTTATTTGACACCGCACTAAAGCCTGTCAAATTTCAACGACCTTTCTTTAAACATTTTTAAATACAACGTAGTTTTTATTTATTGAGTAAGCCGTATTTGGTTACGGCAGCTTACTACTTACCATCATAATAAAACCATATCTTATTTCCCCATAGTACATCTCCAATAATAATAATTATTTGACATCAATTCTCAAACGACGGAAAAATTAATAGCCATAGTAATCTCAGTTGGTTAATGGTTAATGGACAGAAAGACGATGAATTTAATATGCGTAGCACACACACATCGACGAAAGAATATTAATGATATAGCCACAAAACTAATAATTATTTAAGAAAATTAATATCTACCTGTTTTTATTTTTTATTTCATTTCTTTCTTATAATAAAATCATCACCCAATTTATAAATAATTTATATTGTCAAGAAAATTAAAAGTATCAAAGATGCTGCAACGAATCGTATCGCGTTGTGTTATATTCTTACAAATTGATTAATTGGTTTTTCTTAAAAATAATCAATTATTTTTAATTCTATGTTATTAAATTTAATAATTGAACAACAACAAATTACCATTTTTTTTGAGCATACAACAGCAGAATAATATTTAATGTCTTGTTATATTCGTAAGACAGCAGCACAAGTAAATAAGAAGGTAGCTACTATATACCGTAACCGTACTACAGAAGTGTTGTGTAATAAAATTTTGAATGCAGTGGAACAAAATGTAGACTGACTGTAGAAATAAATCGTTTACAAATTCCTAGCAAGAACATTTATATTTTCAGTTAACCTCCAGCCTTTTTATGACCAATGCAAAAATTGTGACTCAATTATTTTATTATTATCATTGAAATAAATCATAAATTTAAGTTTGTTTTGCTTACAATTTACACCGCACAAATGTGATAATTGAATTTCTGTTGTACCAAATTTATTCTGTCTTGCGAATTTAACCGCGCCGTCTTAACTCTTATTTGTGTACACATGTGTACGTATGTTATACATATATGTAAATCTTAATATAATACAAATTGATATAAAATAAAACATTTTATGACCGCGTTTTTATTACATGACTCAGCTGTATAAACAATTGAACACAAAAGACAACGCGCATATTCAAAAGACATAAACATGATCTATCTCTATATTTTAAGATGCAAGAAATTTTAAATTATTTATATGCACTAAGTATACCGACAACTAGCTAAATCATATTAATTTCTACAATCGATTTTTTTATTTAGTTCACAGATTTATTGGAAAAGTAATAAATGCGTATGCAGCTCCTTCCCATCTGATCAGATCAAGCACACAATCGTTCGATCGAATCCTCCATTCTCAAGTTCAACTTGATATGAGATTTTTCGATTGAACTAAAATTGTAAACCAAAATTATTGACCCTAATGCTGCACCAGCACTTGTAACAAAATCGAATGAAAATGTTAGTAGAATATTTCAAATGGTTAATTACAGTATATTGGCATAGTTTAATCCCCCGGAAAACTACAACAAAGGTAAACAACCGTTTAAAATCATTGTATCGTACTAAGGGTGATACTAGAAGTTTTTACAAAACTAATTACAATGACAGTTTAATAAGTCAGTCATTTTTTGAATTTCCAGCGCAATTACTTCAAATGCAACACTGCTCCCGTCAACTACTGTCTATTAATAGACTACTGTCAAATTTTGAGCAAGCTGCGTCATTTATGGCGTTTCCATGACAGAGTTAACCGGGATTATCTCGGATTATCTCTTCATGGAAACGAGTCGGATTTAGAGTTTTCGTTAAATTTCTTAATCCTTCTTAACTCGACGAAAGTAGTTGGGTTAAATGAGATTCTATCTGCAAAAAGAAAGAATAATAGTATTCAGAAAATATATATAGTACTATTATAAAATATAGTATTATTCTAAAGAAAAAATATAGTTAAAATAAATACGGGTTAAAATATTCACTGAACAGGTTAAAATATAAGAGACTGACAAAAACACAACACCGCGTGAACTGTAAAAATAAATTTTGCATGGAAACGATAGGGATTAGATCGCCATGTTATTAACTCGACGAAACTCAACGAAACTCTTAACTTGGTTTATCCATGTCCATAGAAACGTAGTAATTTAGTTTGTGTTTGACAGCCAATGAAAGCAGTCAACTTCGTGAATTTGAACGAAAATAGAAAAATTGATTTTTGAGTGCTGATTTTGCATAGCCATACGGTAACTTGAATCCGGTAACTTTTATGGTTTACACCCTTTACGCCCACACATACTTTATTTGAATCCTGTAACTTATAATTTTCTATGGCCGGAATTACACCATAAAATATTTTTTGTTTTATAAAACATTTTTATGAATTTTCTTTGATAGTGTAATATGCATGTTTTATAAAACTATAACTTTTATAAAATGTTTTAATCAAATTTAGCCTCATGCAGAGGCGAATGAATTTTGCTAGAAAGCGAAGTGTCACCTCCACAATTATTGAATTTCGTAAGAATGTTTCTTGTTGTTTAATTAACGGCGAAATTTCGTGGACAATAAAATTAAATCAATGTAGCAGGTCATATGTCCTCGGGTCTGCAGCTCCTTTAATAAATTTTGATAGATACCTTTAAAATCCCGTCTCGATCACCTGGGTTTCACCGAGATTCTTTTTTTTATTTCTGTTTCTAACGATATTATAATAAAAGCGCCTAATGTTGCTGCACACGCTGCTAGTTATTGTTCCATTTTTACTGAAGTGTGAGGAAAATTTTGATAAAATCTTTTATGTAGTGTAATTTTCAAAAAGTATTTGATCAAAATTGTTTAAAAAAAAATTCATGCAGATATTGTATAAAACACCTTTGTCAAAGATCTTTTATAGTGTAATTCTGGCCTATGTGTTTGTGTAAAATGCTAATAACAAATAAAATAAAATATAATTTAATTAAATGATTGTTAATTAAATGGTTAATAAAATGATTAAAAAATAGATGATAAGTAAAATTAAATGATTAATAAAATGATTTTTATTTTATTAATCATTTAATTTTATTTATCATCCATTTTTTAATCATTTTATTATTTTTTTATTATTCGAATTCGAATTTTTAATACAATTAAAAATTTTTGTTTTGTGATGCGCCCAGCGACAAACAAAATCAAACTAAAAAAAATACAAAAAATAACCTTGAGAATTTTGTTTATTTCATTTTTGCTTGTGGTGGTGTGTTGAAATTTTTGAATCTACAAAAATTTTAGTTTAAAAAAGAATCCACGACAAAGCCGGTTTTATATTGTAGGTAAAGGGGAAAAAACGAAAAAGTTACCGGATTCAAGTTACTCAAGTGTGGATATAGTGATTAAGCATTACATTTCAATGGTAAAGAAGTGGTTTATTGAGTTCCGTTGTCGTACCAGCATAAGTGACACCGAGGTCGCCCAAAGGAGGTTGTCATGCCAGGAATAATCAATAAAATCCATGGAATGATATTAGTGCATGAGGTGACTGAGACTGTAGGTATCTTAACTGAGCGGGTACATCACATTTTATATATGAAGCAAAAACGACCGCATTTGTCGAAGAAAAAAGTGAGTGAAGCATATTCTCCAGATTTAATCGCCTGCGACCATTTCTTGTTTCCAAACCTGAAGAAATCGCTGGGCGATAAGAAATTTGCGTCTAACGAAGAGGTCATCACTGAAACAAACGCCTTTTTTGAGGACCTTGAGAAAACCTATTATTTGGAAGGAATTGGACTAAATGTATCTAGCTTAGAGGAGACTGTGAGAAATAAAACGATTATATAAAACGAAAATTATTCAAAAATGTACTGACTTAGCAAACAGTCTATTCCTAAATTCAGCCTCTGATGAGTGAAGCTCCTTAAAACCATATTTCTCTGATAGACTTGCAATAAATGTAACAACCTACCCCCAATTAATATGAAATAGCTCATTGTGTACAAGAAATGGATCCACGGTTAAGCTAGCAGAACCCATACAGCAGAACATTACGAGACAGTATTGATAATTACAGGCTAATAATAGGCTAATTAAATGTTCTATTAAAAAATTTGGGGCTCCGTCCCTTCCAACTAAAACACGGGCTCTGCTAGCTTATGAAAAGTAAGCAGAACCCATATCTAAAAACGATTTAAAAACAATTACAAAATTAAAGGTTATTTTAGGCTAATTAAATGCCCTATTTAAATTTTTTTATTCTGCTCGTTCTAGGCAAGCAAAGGCTTGATCACTTTAAGCTGGCAAAACTCAAATCGAACGTTTCAGTGGTTGACACTGTTGTGAGATCATTCATCTCACATATTCGGACCATTCATTCAAATTTTCACCATTGTCATCATTCATAAAATGCATGTAAAGGTACGACATTTATGACTGCAAGAACGCGGAAATTAAAGTTGGCAAATTCAACAAAAATACTTCATCACCAAAAATAAGGAAATAGTTAAAAAATCACTTATGCTAAATTTCGAAGCATAGCAAAATTAACATTTTCATAATTTTGTAAATAATACAAAATTCTTAAGCGCGACCTTGTATATATTTTGCATATGAATGACAATGACAATAAATAGGAAACATACAGACATAAACATAAAATATGTTATACATTTTATATTTTAAACCAAAACATTTTATTTTATATAATTAAGCATTATATGTTTTCATATTATATTGTAAATACGGAAGAAATTTACTTCTGGAAATTGTAGTATATATAGTAAATAATTTTAATGTTAAGATTAGTGGTGAATAAATACTTAAAATGTACAGTATCAGTAGAGTTAGTATTAAGTAGTTGAGTGAAAGATATATTGATCTTAAATTAAAGTTATATAAGTGCAAAGAATATAATATAAAATTAAAATTATAAGTTATACTATAAATATACTACAATATATAATTCAAATCATTAACAAAATATTAATGTGTTTAAGATTTTATTTAAGTTTGGTGAGTATAACTATCAGATTAACCAAAAGATAGTATTTGATAATTATATTAACTCGTAATCCATAATTCATCATAACCCAATATAACAAACATACAGAAATATATACCATATATACACCATTATATCATATTTACATCAACACTTAGGCCATTTTTGGCCCATTGTAATGCCACGCAGTCACGCCACATCATTAACCCATTCACCTATTCACCTACTCACATAACTACAGTATATCACCTGAACATTGCAAGCTCCATGTCAACCTGTACATTGACATGAACGGTGGGGCGGTACTGAATTCTGCACTCCATCATAGGTAGTGTTTGCATTACCGGTAAATCGGTTTATCGGTTTACCGGTAAATTGGTCATAAAGGCATTACCGAATTACCGGTAAATTATTTTTTTTACCGGTATTTCGGTAAGAGTAAAAAAAATTGATATGTTTTAATTTTAGTTACTTCAATTTTTGTTTATAAATTAACCAAAAAATAAGGTTTTTTTAATTAAATTTAATTCTTAAAAGATCCTACGCCTCTGTTACAAATGTAAAATATTCATGTACCCATGTATTTAACATAGATATATACGAAATTACTCTTCGAACTGTATTTCACGAATATATCTTATTCATTTTATTGTTAGTGTGAAGTTTTTAACAAATTGACAAAAAACCTTACAAAAGCGTAAAAGTGTATATACATAAATATCCTGTTTAAATGTAACCTACACTAATCATGTGTAGTGAGGATTAGTAGTTAATGGCAAGGCATTGTAAAGAAGTATACGCTTAACGGTATATATGAAATCATGTTACTTAGACCATTCTTAATGTTTTCTAGAAGCCAATATATTTGTGCGGTGGGGCAGTTGCGGATTTTGTTAACTTTTAAGGTTTTGCTATAGTAAAAAGTGTAGTGGCGGCTCGATGGTCAATGACACAAATTTTGGGCGGAATTATATGAGGTGACGATATTGCATATGCATTGCTTGAATTGCTGGGTACTGTCTTGAGTAAAATTTCCTGATCAAGGGTGCGTGTATAGGTGCGCCTGCAATGACAGAAAATTAATAAATAAATGCGTTTGAAGTTATACCTATTTTAATCCTAAACCAACACAAACGAAAATTTGTATCTTGCTTAAAAAGTAAAACAAGAATATCATTCAGGCGAACAATTGAATTTGTGAACTATTGTATTTCCAATTTTAATTTATAATAAATAATTAGAAATCCAATACTTCTTACTATAGAGAAAAATTTTGGAGGTGGGAAAAATCCGTGGCTGGCCCACTGCATATTGGTATGTTGGCTTCTAGAAAACATATTGAAAGATTATGACTCATGGTTGTGGCTAAATTAACTTGCCATTGTAAATTGATATTTTTATAAGTTTATTTCGTTTTACAAAACAAATTGTTTTTTGAAAGTTTAGATTTACACTTTTTGGGCTGTTGTAAAATTTTTGTCATTTTTAGTTTGTCAGAAACTTCACTATAGTATTTTATTATATTTTATGTACACTATATCTTATTCATTTGATTTCTTTTATATTTTGGTTTTCACAGTAGTTGTGTATGAATATACGTACTGTTTGTGTAAATCGTAAGTCGCTGAAGTTAGCCCGAGCCCGAATTGATTGGTGTGTTTCTTAGCTAAAGTGTATTCAACCCGAAAAAATTGTAAATGCTATAAAAGTGTAGATTCATCCCGAACACAAAATGTATACATCTGTTTTACAACAAAAACAATGAAAATTTAAATATTCAAAAATGTTGTGTAGTAATTGAAAGAGAAAAATAGTATGTGCGATTTTTCGCTAATTCCGCCAAATGTTGTACATGTTAATGGTATAAATGATATATTCATAGAAGTTTTATATATTATTATATATTATATTATTTATTATATGTATATGTATATATATAATTCATACATACATATATATATATATATATATAAATATACACATACATAAAACTTCTATTATTAATACATAATTATATATTCATTTATTAATATAGTGTTGATTAAGGGAACCGGTATTTTCTTAGATACATCGGCACATTAAATTAAGTAGCGCTAATACTAGAGACACATAGCACTATTGGCGTATATGGCTAGATAGGTCTTGGTTACACCAACAAATTAATGAACCTTCCATTTTAATATCATGAAGATAAAATATAATAATTTGCATTAACACTCAAGAGAAGCACAATATTTTCGATGGCTTGATACAGCGGCACACTAAATTCTGTGGCGCTAATACTAGAGATACATAGCACTATTGGCGTATATGGCTAGATAGGTCTTGGTTACACCAACAAATTAATGAACCTTCCATTTTAATATCATGAAGATAAAATATAATAATTTGCATTAACACTCAAGAGAAGCACAATATTTTCGATGGCTTGATACAGCGGCACACTAAATTCTGTGGCGCTAATACTAGAGATACATAGCACTATTGGCGTATATGGCTAGATAGGTCTTGGTTACACCAACAAATTAATGAACCTTCCATTTTAATATCATGAAGCTAAAATATAATAATTTGCATTAACACTCAAGAGAAGCACAATATTTTCGATGGCTTGGTACAGCGGCACATTAAATTCTGTGGCGCTAATACTAGAGATACATAGCACTATTGGCGTATATGGCTAGATAGGTCTTGGTTACACCAACAAATTAATGAACCTTCCATTTTAATATCATGAAGATAAAATATAATAATTTGCATTAACACTCAAGAGAAGCACAATATTTTCGATGGCTTGATACAGCGGCACACTAAATTCTGTGGCGCTAATACTAGAGATACATAGCACTATTGGCGTATATGGCTAGATAGGTCTTGGTTACACCAACAAATTAATGAACCTTCCATTTTAATATCATGAAGCTAAAATATAATAATTTGCATTAACACTCAAGAGAAGCACAATATTTTCGATGGCTTGGTACAGCGGCACATTAAATTCTGTGGCGCTAATACTAGAGATACATAGCACTATTGGCGTATATGGCTAGATAGGTCTTGGTTACACCAACAAATTAATGAACCTTCCATTTTAATATCATGAAGATAAAATATAATAATTTGCATTAACACTCAAGAGAAGCACAATATTTTCGATGGCTTGGTACAGCGGCACACTAAATTCTGTGGCGCTAATACTAGAGATACATAGCACTATTGGCGTATATGGCTAGATAGGTCTTGGTTACACCAACAAATTAATGAACCTTCCATTTTAATATCATGAAGATAAAATATAATAATTTGCATTAACACTCAAGAGAAGCACAATATTTTCGATGGCTTGGTACAGCGGCACATTAAATTATGTGGCGCTAATACTAGAGATACATAGCACTATTGGCGTATATGGCTAGATAGGTCTTGGTTACACCAACAAATTAATGAACCTTCCATTTTAATATCATGAAGATAAAATATAATAATTTGCATTAACACTCAAGAGAAGCACAATATTTTCGATGGCTTGGTACAGCGGCACATTAAATTATGTGGCGCTAATACTAGAGATACATAGCACTATTGGCGTATATGGCTAGATAGGTCTTGGTTACACCAACAAATTAATGAACCTTCCATTTTAATATCATGAAGATAAAATATAATAATTTGCATTAACACTCAAGAGAAGCACAATATTTTCGATGGCTTGATACAGCGGCACACTAAATTCTGTGGCGCTAATACTAGAGATACATAGCACTATTGGCGTATATGGCTAGATAGGTCTTGGTTACACCAACAAATTAATGAACCTTCCATTTTAATATCATGAAGATAAAATATAATAATTTGCATTAACACTCAAGAGAAGCACAATATTTTCGATGGCTTGGTACAGCGGCACATTAAATTATGTGGCGCTAATACTAGAGATACATAGCACTATTGGCGTATATGGCTAGATAGGTCTTGGTTACACCAACAAATTAATGAACCTTCCATTTTAATATCATGAAGATAAAATATAATAATTTGCATTAACACTCAAGAGAAGCACAATATTTTCGATGGCTTGATACAGCGGCACACTAAATTCTGTGGCGCTAATACTAGAGATACATAGCACTATTGGCGTATATGGCTAGATAGGTCTTGGTTACACCAACAAATTAATGAACCTTCCATTTTAATATCATGAAGCTAAAATATAATAATTTGCATTAACACTCAAGAGAAGCACAATATTTTCGATGGCTTGGTACAGCGGCACATTAAATTCTGTGGCGCTAATACTAGAGATACATAGCACTATTGGCGTATATGGCTAGATAGGTCTTGGTTACACCAACAAATTAATGAACCTTCCATTTTAATATCATGAAGATAAAATATAATAATTTGCATTAACACTCAAGAGAAGCACAATATTTTCGATGGCTTGGTACAGCGGCACACTAAATTCTGTGGCGCTAATACTAGAGATACATAGCACTATTGGCGTATATGGCTAGATAGGTCTTGGTTACACCAACAAATTAATGAACCTTCCATTTTAATATCATGAAGATAAAATATAATAATTTGCATTAACACTCAAGAGAAGCACAATATTTTCGATGGCTTGGTACAGCGGCACATTAAATTATGTGGCGCTAATACTAGAGATACATAGCACTATTGGCGTATATGGCTAGATAGGTCTTGGTTACACCAACAAATTAATGAACCTTCCATTTTAATATCATGAAGATAAAATATAATAATTTGCATTAACACTCAAGAGAAGCACAATATTTTCGATGGCTTGATACAGCGGCACACTAAATTCTGTGGCGCTAATACTAGAGATACATAGCACTATTGGCGTATATGGCTAGATAGGTCTTGGTTACACCAACAAATTAGTGAACCTTCCATTTTAATATCATGAAGATAAAATATAATAATTTGCATTAACACTCAAGAGAAGCACAATATTTTCGATGGCTTGGTACAGCGGCACATTAAATTATGTGGCGCTAATACTAGAGATACATAGCACTATTGGCGTATATGGCTAGATAGGTCTTGGTTACACCAACAAATTAATGAACCTTCCATTTTAATATCATGAAGATAAAATATAATAATTTGCATTAACACTCAAGAGAAGCACAATATTTTCGATGGCTTGATACAGCGGCACACTAAATTCTGTGGCGCTAATACTAGAGATACATAGCACTATTGGCGTATATGGCTAGATAGGTCTTGGTTACACCAACAAATTAATGAACCTTCCATTTTAATATCATGAAGATAAAATATAATGATTTGCATTAACACTCAAGAGAAGCACAATATTTTCGATGGCTTGGTACAGCGGCACATTAAATTCTGTGGCGCTAATACTAGAGATACATAGCACTATTGGCGTATATGGCTAGATAGGTCTTGGTTACACCAACAAATTAATGAACCTTCCATTTTAATATCATGAAGATAAAATATAATAATTTGCATTAACACTCAAGAGAAGCACAATATTTTCGATGGCTTGGTACAGCGGCACATTAAATTATGTGGCGCTAATACTAGAGATACATAGCACTATTGGCGTATATGGCTAGATAGGTCTTGGTTACACCAACAAATTAATGAACCTTCCATTTTAATATCATGAAGATAAAATATAATAATTTGCATTAACACTCAAGAGAAGCACAATATTTTCGATGGCTTGATACAGCGGCACACTAAATTCTGTGGCGCTAATACTAGAGATACATAGCACTATTGGCGTATATGGCTAGATAGGTCTTGGTTACACCAACAAATTAATGAACCTTCCATTTTAATATCATGAAGATAAAATATAATAATTTGCATTAACACTCAAGAGAAGCACAATATTTTCGATGGCTTGGTACAGCGGCACACTAAATCCTGTGGCGCTAATACTAGAGATACATAGCACTATTGGCGTATATGGCTAGATAGGTCTTGGTTACACCAACAAATTAATGAACCTTCCATTTTAATATCATGAAGATAAAATATAATAATTTGCATTAACACTCAAGAGAAGCACAATATTTTCGATGGCTTGATACAGCGGCACACTAAATTCTGTGGCGCTAATACTAGAGATACATAGCACTATTGGCGTATATGGCTAGATAGGTCTTGGTTACACCAACAAATTAATGAACCTTCCATTTTAATATCATGAAGATAAAATATAATGATTTGCATTAACACTCAAGAGAAGCACAATATTTTCGATGGCTTGGTACAGCGGCACATTAAATTCTGTGGCGCTAATACTAGAGATACATAGCACTATTGGCGTATATGGCTAGATAGGTCTTGGTTACACCAACAAATTAGTGAACCTTTCGTTTTAATATCATGAAGATAAAATATAATAATTTGCATTAACACTCAAGAGAAGCACAATATTTTCGATGGCTTGGTACAGCGGCACATTAAATTCTGTGGCGCTAATACTAGAGATACATAGCACTATTGGCGTATATGGCTAGATAGGTCTTGGTTACACCAACAAATTAGTGAACCTTTCATTTTAATATCATGAAGATAAAATATAATAATTTGCATTAACACTCAAGAGAAGCACAATATTTTCGATGGCTTGGTACAGCGGCACATTAAATTATTATATTTTATATATTTATATTAAATATATAATATTTTTATATTATATTTTATCTTCATGATATTAAAATGGAAGGTTCACTAATTTGTTGGTGTAACCAAGACCTATCTAGCCATATACGCCAATAGTGCTATGTGTCTCTAGTATTAGCGCTACTTAATTTAATGTGCCGATGTATCTAAGAAAATACCGGTTCCCTTAATCAACACTATATTAATAAATGAATATATAATTATGTATTAATAATAGAAGTTTTATGTATGTGTATATTTATATATATATATATATATATGTATGTATGAATTATATATATACATATACATATAATAAATAATATAATATATAATAATATATAAAACTTCTATGAATATATCATTTATACCATTAACATGTACAACATTTGGCGGAATTAGCGAAAAATCGCACATACTATTTTTCTCTTTCAATTACTACACAACATTTTTGAATATTTTAATTTTCATTGTTTTTGTTGTAAAACAGATGTATACATTTTGTGTTCGGGATGAATCTACACTTTTATAGCATTTACAATTTTTTCGGGTTGAATACACTTTAGCTAAGAAACACACCAATCAATTCGGGCTCGGGCTAACTTCAGCGACTTTAAATCGTCCACTCCAACAGAACCAGAAGTTGAATTTTCAAAAGTACTACTTTATCTTCAAATGATCATCAATCTACTTCAACATCTTTATCCCTTGTTCTTATGATGTCAATGAAGGAAAAGCTACAGCGAGCAATTGATGATAAAATTAATAAATCTCTTTTAGAAACACATCCATATATTCCTAGAATGTGATTAAAAGAGAGATGTACGTACGTAGTTAACATCAAATTTAAATGACGATAGCATAGATACGATGTGTTTTTTACGAGCCTATTTCAATATGCAAAAAGAGCTTTTAGAAAATTAAGGGAATTGGCATGATAGTAGTGATGTTTATATTTTATTTAAAACAAATGAGTGTTTTCTTAATTATTGATAATTATTTTAATTTGTAATTTTTTTTTTGAATTGCTAAAATTGAAAAAAATATGTTATTTACCTACACATATTTTGAAATACAATATTATTGATTGCGTTATTTCCACTAGTTTTTTTTGTTTTTTACTTGTTTTATTAAAAATTTAATTTATAATTACCGGTAAAAACCCGGTTAATCGGATTTTTCAGAAACGTTTACCGAATTACCGGTAATTCCAAAAGTCGGTAATTTTGCAAACTATAATCAGAGGGTCTTAGTTGTGTTTATTAACATAATCGATTGTAATCGATGATGAAAATTCGATTTTACATCTAGCCTCTGATGGGATTCGAACCCAGTACCTCCCGGTCCAAGTGCCGAAGCTTTAATCACGGCACCACTTATCCGGCAACCCAACTCGAAAATCGGACCAAAAATCAAATAAATTAAAATTAAAATTAAAAAAAAAAAAAAAATATGCCTCATTAAAAAATTTTGGGCTTCACTTGGTTTTGAACAACTTTCAGGTCATTTAATCTAAAGCTAGCAGAACCCAAATCGAAAATCGTACCATAACCGAAATTCGAGTGGAGCCCAATTTTTTTAATGAGGCATTTGATTAGGACATAATGAGCCTAAAGTTATTTGTATGTCAATTGATCTTGTTTTTAGTTTTAATTTGATTTTGGGCGGATTTTCAATTTGCGTTCTGCTAGCTTTGAAGTGATAAAGCTTTATGCTTTTCCTAGAACGAAGAGAATAAAAAAATTTAAATAGGGCATTTAATTAGCCTAAAATTAACCTTTGAATTTCCAATTGTTTTTTGATATGGGTTCTGCTAACTTTTTCTAAAGCTAGTAACCCGCGTTTTAGTTGGAAGAGATGGAGCCCCAAATTTTTTAATATAGCCTTTAATTAGCCTATTATTAGCCTGTAATTATGCATACTATCTTGTAATGTTCTGCTGTATGGGTTCTGCTACCTCAAGGGACGTTACAACATAAAACCTAACCTTCTAGAAAGGTAATTCGATGATTATTATAGTTTTTTTTGGGTGTGGGCTGTTGCGTATTCATTTTTTGGACACAAAGAGCTGTTTCATCTTAATTGGGGGTAGGTTGTTACATTTATTGCAAGTCTATATCCTATAAAGTGAAATATGGTTCTAAAGATTTTCGCACCTTAAGGGCAGATTTTTAGGATTCAACTATGCCGATATATTGTTATTAATTTGTAAAAAAAATCCAGCACCACTCGCAGTACGATAGAATAAATATTAACAAAAATACGAAAAGTGTGATGTAACTTTATCTAATTCTGGCCCACACACGAATTGTAGCATAACAGGACCTGTAAAAATTTTATTTTCTAACTGACTACCAAATTTGTAATTAATTTAAAAAAAAAATTAATACTATTTTCATTGGATTGTGCTGCAGGTACTGGTGCCCCAAACTACTTCTTCACGATTCTGATGAAATGACAATTTTTTCGTGACTTATTACAACAAAAAATTCTCTCAACTGATTTACGATTCTATAATAAAATGATTATTATACTACTTTGTATAGTACATACCATTTTTATAATTAGAGTCATCTAATACTGCTAAAGTAAATCTACTGGAAATGTTATTCTGAAGTAGGAGACTTACATCAATGCTACACTAATCAAATGAACAGAATACTTAGAAGTCTTAGTTTGAATGCGAATGGAATACCACAGAATGTTCTAGAGCTAAGAATTTTTCTTAACTTAGAATAAATAGCTATATATCTTCATTTATTATACGTGACTATATATGAATCTTACCATGCTATTTATCCAGTAGGGAACACTTGATGGGGATCTACTGTAATTATTAAAAATAATATTAAACAATATGAGTGCCCGGTATGGAAACAGAAATTATGCAAGTTAAAACATAAACAGGGATCTCAGTCTCTCCTTTATTTACTGTCACCCACGCCATCAGTTCTGACCACTCACCTGCCTAAATTTACAAACAATAAAACGAATTAGCGTTTATTTAAGAAATTAGTGGAAGTGCGAACAAATCTCCGCGAATCATTTAGAACAGATACGCAGTTGGAAGATGAACTAGAAGCATTTAATAATAATATCCAACAAGCAGCTTGGGAAAATTCACCTATTCCTCATACCAACACCTCAAGGAAACACAACTATCCCCTTTAGGCCCAAGAATTAGTTAAAGAGAAACGGCAAGTTTTTAGAATTTGGCAGCAGGCTCGTTCTCTGCAACACAAATATATCCTCAATTTTCCGTGCAAAAAATAAAAACAACCAATAAACGAAATAAATGACGAAAGTATAAATAAGCGACTTCGAGGTTTTCTGAACTAAAAGAATGACGATTACTCACGTTAAAAAGAACCAAAATGCGACCTGTCAAAAATGATGACGAATCCTGGTCTAAAAGAGACAAACAGAAAGTCTTTCTTTTTCTGTTTATTTGCAAAAAACTTTTCAACCATTGCCTTGACAAACAGCAAATGAGAATACAACTATCGTGAATAAAGTAGATGATCTCTACATAGGACACGGATAACTTATTGAAACTAAAAAAAATTACGGTAGGCTCTGTTCGGCTCTGACATAGCCGCAGGGGTTGTTAGGCGTAGAACTACTCTATTCATATAAAGGTAAGTATTTTTTTGGCGATAAAAGATAGTTTTTAACACATTTTTGAAACATTTTATTATTTTACATCACAATTTTAGGAAGAATTGGACTATGATACGAAAAGTAACAAACCGACGAAAGAAGTTCTGGAATTATTTTTCTAGTGAATGACAAATCTATGTAAGTATTTCCTAATGTACTTGGATAATTGGTCGGAACCATATCTAGATTGAAATGATGCTTCATAAACTCAAACGCTCCTTCATTCCGTTTAACATCATACATTAAAATCACCCATTAAAATTATTGGAACCTCTTTATCCACTGTAAACCGTTTATCAATTAGTTTTGAACTTCCTGTGTATTCCATTAATGCCGCAAGGAAGAACATATTTAAATCGACCTCTTTAGCATGCGGATGAATTTAAATGGAACCAAATATAAATTTTGACGAACCAGTCCAAGTAACATCCACTAGACAAATATCACCAACTGAATCGATCAACTATCTTCTAACAATAATATCAAACTCAATATGCTGACAATCCTATACACTATTGATATTTCTATAAATTGCTACTCCACTTGCTTTACGCTGTTTATTTATCAATTTCGAACGAAGAGGCTTGTTCATGTATGATTTCAATTAAAATCTTCTAATTTTAGTCGGTTGATCTTCGTACATCCAAGTCTCACTCAGAGCAAAAAAATCACACTTTGATTAAGTTAACTATAATCAATTGTTTTTTAATTAATTAATTAATTTTTTTTTGTCGTTCTTAATTTTCATTTATACGAGCTACTCCCATATTAGAAATGTGCGAACAAAAATCGTAATTTTAACTTGTCATAACTTTTGACATAATTGTCAGATTTGTATAAATTTTGTTTATTATTTTAGAGTCAGCCTGGATCTTTCCAATGAGAACCACGTTTCTAACATTAATAGTTTTGAAAATATAAACGTGTATGTAGACATCAAAATCGTGCTCGCGTTTTCTTAGATTGCACACTTGATGGACGTAATTCTACGTCAAAACTGAAATCAATAATAGCTTAAGTATCAGAAAAGCTGCGAGTTATGTTATTGACATCGCCAATGAAAAGTGGCTGAAGTAATAATGATTCGTAAATCAGGTAAACCAACAAACGATAAACAATCGTATAAACTTATATCAGTACTTCCGATCATATCCAAAATATTTGAAAACCCGTTGCTCAAGAGACTCAAACCTATAATAGTAGAAAGGTTCAGTTTCTCCGTACTTCTACATAGTTGAACAAATGTATCGACACCTGCGTAAGAAATTTTATCACTTTAGAGTCAAATTTGACAACGAGTACTCTGAACTAAAAAGAATACCAGCAGGTATACTTCAAGATAGCGTACATGGACCTATTTTGTTCATTCTTTATACAAGAGACTTACCGAATATTCAAAGTAGCAGTAGTAACTTCTGCAGACGATACGGCTATCCGAGCAGTTGGAAAAGATATTTCGGAAGCAATAAGCAAGCTTCAAAATGCAGTTAACACTGTGAGCAACTGGACTAGAAAATGGCGCATCTTATTGATGAATATGAAAAAATGTCAAAGTATATCAAAATGTAAACTGTATTTCCGTGGTTCTCAACACAAACCAAATTCCATATGCATATACAGCTAAATAATATGACCTTCGATACTAAGCCAAGGTGAAAAGAGAACATTTGAACATCAAATATAGAAACATGTACTGGCTCATGAGTAAAAATTCTGAGCTCTCAATACACAACAAATTGCTTCTGTGTTGTGATGGATTTTGAGTGCTATTTATATGATATAAATACATTGATGAACGACAACTTTCATAAGGACTTGAAGATGGAATACTTCCCTAACAAAATAAAGAAACCTCAGCAAGGAAACATGTACAGCGAGACTTTAAAATAAAGATATCCGTCATATGTTAGACACCAACAATGGAGTGAGGAGACTCCAAAGTTAGAAACCGCTGGAGCTAGGCAATTCTAATTGCAATAAGAAATTATTGTAAAGTTAGTATCCGAGAAACTAATTTAAGATATATAATTTACTAGATGATCTCTGTATCAGTTGTAATATTGAATAAATAAATAAATTTATTAATTAAAACAAAAAAATATTGACAACCACCCGCACTTGCACAGTCCAAATATATTGCATGTTTACCCTACATACCCAAAGTCGATGTTGAAAATCAAAAATCAAATTAAAAATGCGAACTAAGCGCGTGTCTTGTACTCGTAGCTCGTTCGTATGATAAAACAATCGATAATTTGTTTCTCGATTTTTTACTTTGCTTCAGCAAGTTGCAGCAACAAAGCAAGATCAAAAAAAAAATTAAAAAAGCAGCAAATTCCAGTACATATTTAATTTATCTTGTCAAATAAGCACATACCTTTACTTTAAAGAATATTTAATTAAAATTAAAAGTTTTTTTTTTCTTAACTTTTACTCTTAACGTTAGTTAACTGCTCATGTACTATGTATATTCGAAGTTCGTAGTGGTTTATAAGTCTTGAGTCTTTGTTGTAAGAATTTGTATTGAAATGAGAAGCAATTTTTGTTTCAAGGATTACATGTTTTCTTTAGCTTATGATTATTGTTATTATTATTATTATTATTCTTATTACTAATACTATTACTATTATTTTTTGTGTAATAGTTTTTAATTTCTTCTCCCACATTGGGAAACTATATAACGTACAATTTATATTTTTCATTTTTTTTGTTGTTATATAAATTAAATTATATTTATTTAATTTATTTGATATTAGGTATACAATAAAATAAATTACATATATTGATTAATGAGGTAAATAAGAAATATATAATTGCATACCTGCAATGTGCAGCATATGCGGAATATTTTCTATAATGGTCTGTATTGAGCTCTGTATTCCGCACGGATTAAATTACAGGAGCTTTATTGGTTATTTAGTTATAGAAAATAATTCTTATTTGACTACGGATTATGCAAAAAAGAATAATAAAAAATATTATAAATGATATCATTGTTAGCTTTCTAATGCTGATTATTCTATAAGCGCACGGGAATGGGTGGCTTAGTATGTGTAGTGGTGTTATCTTAAACTTATAAAACACTAATTAAAATAACAGTTATTTAGCTCTTTTATTGTTTTTATTTATTAGTACTTAAGCTTTCGGAACCATTTCGGTTCCATTCTCAAAAGTATCTAGATACTTTTTAGATACTTTTGAGAATGGAACCGAAATGGTTCCGAAAGCTTAAGTACTAATAAATAAAAACAATAAAAGAGCTAAATAACTGTTATTTTAATTTTGTAAACTTATAAGCTCATAAAACAATTTAATTTATAAAACACTGTATGCTGCAGCAAAATATTTTAATTTATCAAAGTCGGTACTGAAAATTTATTGTCCGTAAACCCAAAGTAACTTGGACTCTCTGGCGAATAAGAAAGTTCAGTATAGCCTGAGGAAACAAATGAGAAATATTTTCAATAATGAAAAAACTCTCCTTTATGAGTTCTGAGAATTGTTTAGATCCTCTCAAAGAACATGTAAAAATGTATCCAGTCCGATATGACTCAAGAAGGTGTAACGAATTGGGGTGGCCTGAGTAGGATTACCAACTTTAGCATTCCGAAAATTAAGGCCATTCGGCACAAAAAAGAATTTTGCTTGTTTGACCACTACAGACAGGGAACAAAAGAGAAAAAAATAAAGATATACATTGGGCTGCCTCCAGCAACAGAACAGAATATTTTTGGATAAATTGATCTAATATTGATTGAACCGTTCTCGATTTCATTTCACGGTTCATAACATTAAATATTTTCTTGAACAAGCCGACATAATTTTGAAAATCTTTCTACGTTTGCATCCATTTGTGCTATTTTTCGCAGTCCCTTATTTTCGTGAAAAGCTGCAGCCATTTCTTTTGACTTGATCTTTTCTGTGGATTATTTTTGGGTTACTTGCACGTGCGCCTTCCGCAACATTTTGTTCTTCAATTTCCTGTAAGTCTTCATTGGTAAGATTATCCGCTTCGAAAAATAGTATTTTGTATATATCGTTTTGCGGTTTTTTCCATATTCCGCTCATACAAGAAGGCGTGATTTCTTGCAATCCACTTGCTATTGCTAAATTTTTGATTTTTGCTTGCCTAAATGTAATTTTTAGGTAAAGAGCGTTAAATGTGGCTATGGCTTTTTGATCCATGGGCTGTAAAATACTGGTAGTATTTAGAGGTAATTACATAAATTTTATTTTGGAGCCCAGTGGCTCTCGGGTTTTCCCATCTACAATAATTCCCAACTTTTTATTCCATATTTCTCCAAAGTGTATTCTGGCAAATCGAGAATAATTTCATTATAGGTATAATTCGGTACGTCGAAAAATCAGGAATTGTATTGAGAGGCTTATAGATGTATGATGCGGCGGAGCACTTGTTAATTTAATAATAAATAAAAATACAATTTTAATTTAATTTTTAAAACTAATAATAAAATTTTATTATGAAAATATTTTTTTTATCTTTATGTTGCTGGTGATGCTGAGGTGAAGCTGATGAAGCTGAGTGATGATGGTGCTCCATTGTGTTGCTCCGGAAAAAATCCAAAATCGAATAGGCAGAATTTTACCTTTTTGTTTTCATCCCTATAATATAATTCTTGCAAAACCATCCGAAACTGGTTATGCTGCTAGTTTAGCTGCACCAAAATCTTTCGGTGCACCCTATATAAATTATGTTTTCTTAAACATAAATGTTTGCCATGCCATCTCTTGTGCGATGGCATAAGGTGTATAAGTGCGTTTTACATGGTTTTGGTTTTGCAAAATAAATAAGATTTTCATGATTTAATTGTAGAGGTTATTGCAATGTGAAATTGTTGTGTAACCAAAATATATATATATTTTTCAATTATATTTTGCTTACACAAATTTCGTTTTGTACAACTGTTGTGTACGACTATTCAAGTTGTTATGTACATTATTTGTGTATACAAGATTGTTGTATATTATTTGGAATAATTCTTTATATGGAGAATTGTCCGTTTATAAAGAATTATGTGAACGGAGGATTGTCCGTTGAGAATAATTGTGCGAAGTTTCGTATAGTTGAAGAAACTATCCGCTACAGACTTAACGGGGTGATTAAGTCGGCAGCAGATGCCTAGGAAAAGACAGATCTCTCAAATATTTCCCATACAAAAAGGGTTCTTATTATAAACAGTTGCGCTACACTGCACAACTTTCTAAAGCAGCACATCTTTCAAGACGACCATGATTTAGTTCAAGGTGGAGAAACGCTATCAGAATCAGAGGTGATCTGGATATTTTACAAAATACATCAGATGAACGGTTATTGACAGCGAATCGGGAAGTCAGAACGTCAATTGTAAATACATATTTTACAAACTAAAATTATTATTATTAATAAATACCTTCTTTTTTAACAATAAATGTTTTTCAAAAAATTTGAATCCCTTTTTCCATTGCCGCAGCTTGTCTCTCTGCAACACGTTAAGAGAATCAGCTTTGTCTCTCTCAATGGCATTAGAATCTTTTATTAAAAGATCTCACGTAAATGCGAGCCTATTATTTTATGATAATATTAACCATTGCCAATACATGTAAGTAAATTAATTTTTTGTTAAACCTCTAATGCGTTTGGATCGCGTAGGCCTTACTGGTTTTAAAGCATCTGCCGTCCTCAATGTGTTTGCGGGAGCCAATATATTTATTAGGGATTTATTCGGTTCATCTATTGTTGGGCCTGACATGGCTTCATAAAAATTAGACTGTAATGAGAAGAAATTTTGTGTTATGGATAATTTACAGGTAATCTTCTGTTTTCTTGACCATGTTTTTCAGTGCTTGCAACCACTTCACTACAAAGAAGTTTATACAAAATATATTGTACAGTATAACTAGTATATAATATATTCGAATGTCTCCTTCAGTATTAAAATTACCGGAACAGGATTCAAAAGAAATTATGTCTAAAATTTTTTGATCCATCGAATGTAAATCTGCCCGCCTCTCTAACTGCATTACAACCCTAATCCTGTACAATTATCGTATACTCTTTTATTTCACTCCATGGCGTTCGGGCATGTTTCCTTAAATTAAAATGTATAAAAGAAAATCAGTAAAATAAATTTATGAATACCTCACTTTATTCAGTTCATGTCCGTCCACGCTCCTTTCCATATCTCGGCAATCTTGTAAGCACCACCAATGCCTTTCAATTTTAAAGCCACCCGTTCGCAACTCTCTCAATTCGCTATTTTCCCATCCAGACCCTTAAACTTATGAATTGAAAAGCATTTGTAATGCAATAATAATCTATGTATATGTACAAAAATCATGTAATTCTAATTAATCTATATCTTATTCCATTATGGTCACCATCACTTCCTTTGGTTAAGTGCTCACATTTTTACCCTAAATTTAACATCCACCGTTTATATTATATGTAAATATTCATATTGGCAAAGAAAATATTTAATAAATTACTTTATTTGAAGCTTAAAGACTTAGATGGACGCTTAGATGACTGAAATGCGATAATTTGACAGCGTTTATGAAGATACGATAAAATCAAGCGAGATAACGAAAATAAAAATTTATCACGCAATTTTATGAGTAACAAGTGATGATCAATCAAATCGAAAGCTTTACTGAAGTCAAGAAGCACCAAGATACAGGCTTTTCGGTTATCAATCGCTATTCTGATGTCGTCACTGATTTCTAACAAAGCCGCAGTGGTGCTATGCTTAGATCTATAAGCAGATTGGGATATAGAAAGTAGTGTATTAGACTCAATGTGATGCAAGTTTTGATTTTGCAAAATTCTTTCCAGAACTTTTGAAAGACAAGGAAGCAAACTAATTGGGCGGAAATCAGTCAGCTTAGGGATAATCCCCGAATATTTCCATTCTGATGGAAAACAGGAGCAAGTTATTACGCTATTAAAAATGTGAAGTATAAAGCAATCGATATAAGTTAAAAGAAGCTTAATAAACTTTAAGGAATCTCATCAAACCCAGCCGCGTTTGATTTAATTGATTTAAAGGCCACACTTAAGTCAACGATGTCCATATTTCTGAAGCTAAACCCTGAGTCATTAAAACTAGACAACTGAAAATCCTCCACATTTCTGCGATCATCGGTAAGACGATTGCAGAAATAATTATTGAATTCATCAGCTGAGAAGTCTTAATTAGCTTTCTTTATATTATTTGAAAATCCACTGACCGATTTAAGATTTTTCCAGAAAATATTGGATGGTAGTTTGGTGTTTATACCTTTAGAAAAGTATTTTGCTTTAGCGCTTTTAATAGCATTGGTGACCTTATTCCGAATTGCTTTATATTCCGTATAAAGTTCCTCATTCTTTGTTCTTTTCCACCAATTATAAATAAAGTTTCGAAGATTTATCAAATTTATAATGCTTGCATGAAGCCAGGGCGGATGTGATGCTTTCTTAATTACAGTTTTAGACGGAACAAATTCATCAAATAAATAGCGTATTGAATTGGAAAAAAAAATTTACTTTATCATTGGGATCAACAACGGTGTATAGTGTATCTCATTGTAGGCCTCTGCATCCTTCAAGAAGGGCTGGTACATTGTTATTTCTATGATCCCGAAAGCTAAATAAAGAGTCACTCCACTGAAGTCGACATTATAGGAGAAATAGATTAACACCGCATACCCAATGGAAAATTTATGACTTATGACATACAGAACAGTATGAAAAAAATTTTGAGAAAAAAAAAATTTTAGCTCGTTATGTTGGTAAAAAACTTATGAAAAAAGTTATCAAACTTTTAACATTTTGCTTATGAGAAATGCAATGAAGTAAACCGCGTTTGTAAAATTGTTGTTGTTGTTTTTTCGAATTTGATTTTAGCTGTTGCTAATGACAACAGAATCATTTAAACATCATAATTTGCTTGAAAAATATGTATAGGTACAAATGTATGGGTACAAATAGGTATATGTATAGGTACAAATAAAATATGTATAGGCACAAATATATGTATAGGTATTAGGTACAAATAAAATATGTATGTAGAAATAAAAATATGTATCAATAAAAGTTATTTCTTAAAATAAAATGTTTGTGTGATTTTTGAAATTATTAATATTTAATAATTTCAAAAATCACACAAACATTTTATTTTGACGTTTCCGATTTTGACAAATAAATAAAAAATTATTTTGTTCAATGAAGTTAGTTTTGCTTTAATTTTTTCCTATTCATTGGGTATGCTCTTCGTTAGTCATAATCATAAGTCATAAGTGATAAGTCGTAAGAAAAAAATTTTCCATTGGGTATGCGGTGTAAGTCATGATCGGAGAATCCAACCGAAATTTGAATATGAAATTGTATCTTATCAGTATTCGTAATTATCAAATCAAGAAGTGTGGATGAAGTACTGGTAAAATGCGTAGGTGTTCAGGATGACGTCGGCGGCAACATCACCTAAATTAAAAAACAAAACACAAAGAATCATCAAACAACAACAAATTAAAATTTTAACACTTATCTGATGATACCAGCTGATCCGCATTTCCGTAACATATATCTTTGTAGTATACTCATCTAAAAGGAAAAAATAGAATTAAATATGTATAAATAGTTAATATCAATTAAATTGAGAATTTGTATTATATAACTTACCTTTAAAAATTCAATAATTTTGACATCTTGTTTTGACATCTGTAAAAACAACGAGAGTAAAAAGAAGTGATGGAGCATTGTTAAATATTGTACTAAAGATTCAGGGATACTATTCAAACGCAGATGGCTTGTAAAAAGAAAAATCCAGATCATTCGATTTTATACAACAGTGAACAAAAGAACACAAAATTACAAAATAAATTGTGAACAAAAATAAATTGTGATAAAAACTTAAAATACAGTCCATTAATTGAAAAGGAGGAACCTGAGGTAGTCATTGACTTGTAGTGTGTTAATTTCATTGGGAATTTTACCGCGATCGATACGAGTTAACACACATCACATTTTCAAACCCCTCAGCTGGCTCAACATTGGTCCTTCGAGCCGGATCTCGAAAAAAAAACAAGTGAAAACGCTTATTGTAAAACACGTGTTCAGTGAAGTGAGTGAGATAGTGTTTTCATAAGGAAGCGAGGAGAATTATAAGGTGCAAAATAAAATGGCCGAAGCTAGAGCAATAAGACGATTGGTGAAAAATCTCGAAGATATCAAGACAAGGGCTTCGACATACAATGAAGCCACAGAATTAAGTGAGATACGAGCTGCACAAGCCCTTCTAGTTGATCAATGGAACCAATTCCAATATGTCGAGGATAAGCTAAAAGGAAAATTTGACGATGCAAATACAGATTCTGTGGAAAAGATTGAAAATCTCCATTTTGATTTGATGCGAAAGTTGTTCAAATGGGAAAAGGCTTGTGAAGAAAACAATAAGAAAGCAGACAAAACTATGGATGAGTTGGTTTTGAACCAAACTAATTTTTTACACGAGATTTCCGCAATAAATAAACGCGATGGTGAAGTACGGTTACCCAGAGTAAATATACCAACATTTAGCGGAACATATTCAGAATTTCCATCATTTCGCGATCTTTTCGAGACTTCAATCCACAGCAATGCAAATATGTCAAAGGTACACAAGTTGCAGTATCTGAAAGGATTGATCAAGGGAGAAGCGTTTTCTTTAATTAAACATTTAAGCGTCACGGAGGCGAATTATGACGAAGCTTGGGAAAAAATCAAGATGAGGTATAACAAACCTAAACACATAATCCATTCATTGTTGAAGCAAGTTATGGAGCAACCGAATATGCAACAATGTTGCTCGAAATCACTGAGACAACTGGCAGATGTGTCAGATGAAGCCATTCGTGGTTTAAGGGTGCTTGGGGAGAAGGCCGAAGGACGTGATCCATGGCTTATTTATATTTTAGCCAATAAATTGGACAGCGAATCGAAAGAAGCTTGGGCGCATGAAACGGCTGAAAACGACTTTCCATCACTAGCTGATTTTTTCAAATTTATCAACAAAAGAAGTGACGCACTGGAAAATCTCAGTTCGATGTCGAAAACCAGGTCCAATCCATCCAAAAGGGTCACATTAATGACAGCTCAAGTTCCATCATCATGTCCACTTTGTGCAGGTGACCACTATCTAGGAAGGTGTGAAGATTACCTGAAAAAATCTGTGTCGGAACGAAAAATTATCGTAGCGGAAAATAAATTATGTTTCAACTGCTTGGGGTCAACTCATCACGCCAGCATCTGCAAATCCAAGTATAACTGTGTAAAATGTAGACGACGACACCATGTCACCTTACATTTAGACTCGCCAGAAAAGGAGAATAAAGAAGAACAAGTAGAAACAACTACTTTAAACGTCATGATGCAACCAACCACACGTCACACTAGAGCTATCTTACCGACTGTCATCGTCACTATGGTGGATAGAGAAGGAAATTCTCAGAAATGTCGAGCATTACTAGATTCCGGATCTCAATCCTCCTTTGTATCCGAGGATTGTGTCCAACGGCTGCATTTGCAAAGGAAGAAAGCCAATGTAAACATAACTGGCATCACGACGGGTACGATCCAATGGAGAGGAAAATGTGCGTTAATATTGGGTTCATTGTGTGACTCACGATTGCAGATTACCATAGATGCCTTGGTCATAAACAAACTTCCTTCTAAAATACCAGGATACCATATAAACAAAGGAGACATCCCCCATATTGAAGGTATACAATTAGCGGATCCAGGTTTCAACAAGGCAGCTAGTATTGACATCCTGATCGGCGCCGATAAATTCTTCGAAATCCTCGAAAACGAACGAAGAAGAATAGGGTCAACGGTATTCCAGAAGACAGTTTTCGGATGGGTCGTGTCTGGTCAATACAGCTACTCGAAGAATAAAAATTCATCGCCAGAGGCAGATCTTACGGTAATCATGGATGCACAACCTAGTTTTTCTACTCTGACATTCCACGCACAGTTAGATGTAGATATCGACAATACTCTGCGTCTATTTTGGGAGATGGAGGAAGGACCGCGAATAACCAAAACAACACCAGAAGAAGAGAAGTGCGAGGTATTTTATAATAATACGCTTCAGCGAAGTGAAGATGGTCGATACGTGGTAAAATTACCATTTCGGGACCCGGCAATTAAACTGGGTAATTCTGTGATTGTTGCGACCACTAGATTACTAGCATTAGAACGTAAATTGGCGAAGGATGAAAATTTGCGACAAAAATATATTGATCAGATGCGAGAATACATCGAGATGGGACACATGGTAGAAATACCCCCTAATCAAGTAAAGGTGAGCGATGAGAGATCGTTTTATTTACCTCACCACGCGGTAATAAAAGAAGCTAGTGAAACCACAAAGGTAAGAGTGGTATTCGACGGATCAAGTAAGAGCACAAACGGAAATTCCCTAAACGACAGTTTGATGGTCGGAGCGACTATCCAACCGAAACTATGGGTCACATTGATGCGTTTTAGATGTCACAGAACTGCCATCACAGCAGATATAGAACGAATGTACCGACAAGTAATCGTATCCCCGGAAGATACAAATTATCAAAGGCTGCTTTGGCGTGAGAAAGCAGAAGAAAAAATCCGATATTACAAACTAACCAGAGTAACATTCGGACTAGCATGCTCTGCCTATTTGGCGATTCGGACTCTACAACAATTAGCACGTGACAACGGAGATGAGGATGTATTACAACACGTGATAAACGATTTTTATGTCGACGATTTGTTGACTGGTGCAGAGACTGAAGAGGAGGCTGTTGAACTCAAACGGCGATTAACTACGGTATTATTACAAGGGGGTTTTGCATTGAGGAAATGGAAATCGAACAGACCGAGACTAAATGAAGAAGCAAATAATCCAAAAATTATGAGAGTGGGCGGCGACGTGATTCCTACCATCACAGTACTTGGGCTTCATTGGTATGCTGTAGAAGACGTGTTTACGTTCCGAATTAGTGCTGAACTTGAAGGGCCGATCACCAAAAGAAAAATAATATCCGAAGCCTCGAGAGTGTTCGATCCTTTGGGGTTTGTATCACCCTCAATAATTTTGTTGAAAATATTGTTTCAAAAACTTTTTTTGTTGAAACTCGGTTGGGATGATCCGCTTCCGGCGTCATACGAAAACGAATATAGACGAGTGAGGGAAGAATTCCAATACTTCGAAAAGATAAAAGTTCCCCGATTCACCAACCACTATGCTGCTGTTGAAATACATGGGTTTGCAGACGCCAGTGAAAGGGCTTATAGTGCAGTGATATATTGCAAATGTATTAATGAAGATGGAGAAATCGTCGTAAACTTGTTGACGGCTAAAACAAAGGTTACGCCTATCAAGAAGACTACACTTCCTAAGCTGGAATTATGCGCAGCTCATTTGTTAGCGAAATTAATGCACTCAGTCATAGAAATAATGAAACCAGATACCAAATATTACGCATGGACCGACTCCACTATTGTTCTCGCTTGGCTTTCCACGTATCCAGCGAGATGGAAAACGTTTGTAGCAAACCGGACCGGCGAAATCTTAGATAAATTTCCAAGGCTACATTGGGCGCATGTGAGATCGGCAGACAATCCAGCTGATCACGGTTCGAGAGGCGTGTATCCACTTCAGCTAGTAAATCTAAACCAATGGTGGCATTGACCCGAGTGGTTAAAACGATCCAACACATATAAATCTGACATAACAGACACATGTAAAATAGCGGATCACATAAAGGTAAATAAAGAACGCAGTAAAACACAGTTGTCGGAGGAGGTTTTCAACGTGATTATCGACGACGACGTCGACGACTGGTTGAGTGTTCTCTTCAAGAGGAAGTCTAGATTGAATAAAATAATACGGGTCGTAGCATATGTTAGACGCTACCTATATAATTTGAGGTGCAGAGATCCAAGGAGCAGAAAAATCAGTGAGCTGATTGCCACAGAAATAGAAGACGCCAGAATACATTGCATTATATGGGCACAGAACAATACATTTGAAAAAGATATAGTGAGCTTAAGAAAGTCTAGCATGGTGAAATGTGATTCGAGATTGGTTTCTTTAGCTCCTTTCATTGACGAAGCAAAGGTATTACGCGTAGGGGGCCGACTGTACAATGCTGATTGTGAATATGACAGTAAACATCAGGTTATATTGAATGCTGATCATGTGTTTACAGAGCGAGTGATATGGGAAACACATTACAATAATCTGCATGCTGGTCCAACGTTGACAAATCAGATATTAAGACAGAGGTATTGGATTGTTAACGGACGCGCCAAGGTTCGCTCCATATTGAGGGGCTGCGTTGTTTGTGTAAAACACGCACATAAAACAAGCAAACAATTGATGGGTAGTCTCCCCACTGAACGTGTAACTCCAACTTACCCATTCACCAACTGTGGAATCGACTTCGCGGGTCCACTTAATTTCGCATCCAAGAAAGGTAGAGGTGGTACGAATCCTGTTAAGGGTTATTTATGTATTTTTGTATGCCTGTCAGTGAAGGCAATACATATCGAAGCAGTGAGCGATTTAACCAGCGAGGCATTTTTGGCCTCCCTCAAACGCTTTGTAGCTAGACGAGGAGTACCAAGGAGAATATACACCGACAACGGTTCTAATTTCGTTGGCGCTAAGAGAATTTTGAAAGATGCATGGGAATTGATACAAAATATTAACGAGAATTATCTCATTTCAGAATTTTTTAGCAGCAAAAATATAGAGTGGCATTTCATACCCCCATCTGCACCCCATATCGGCGGATTGTGGGAATCTGCCGTCAAGTCGGTTAAGACACATTTGCTCAAATCTGTCAATAACATAAATTTGACCTTTGAGGAGATGACCACTCTTCTGTGCCAGATCGAGAATATTTTGAATTCACGGCCACTGTACACTACATCGCAAGACGACAATTATGAGGCCCTGACACCGGCGCATTTTTTGATTGGAACCTCTACTGGAGCTCTCATTGAAACACCCATTACGGCGAAGACAGATTCTTCATTAACGCGATGGCAAAGAATACAAGCTAGATTACAATTGTTTTGGAAGAAATATTCCAGAGATTATTTAAATACGTTACAGCAGCGTCACAAGTGGCAAAAACCTGGAGAAAATCTAAAAATAAACGACATCGTGCTGATAAGAGAAGACAATGTCCCAGTATGTAAATGGCCATTGGGTCGAATAATCGAAGTACATCCAGGAAACGACAGCATTGTGAGGGTGGTGACTATCAAAACAAAAAACATCAATTTAAAACGTCCAGTAGTAAAGCTCTGCAAGCTACCTGTTGTTTGACGTAGAGAACGTCAAAGGCGGGGAGTATGTTCAGGATGACGTCGGCGGCAACATCACCTAAATTAAAAAACAAAACACAAAGAATCATCAAACAACAACAAATTAAAATTTTAACACTTATCTGATGATACCAGCTGATCCGCATTTCCGTAACATATATCTTTGTAGTATACTCATCTAAAAGGAAAAAAATAGAATTAAATATGTATAAATAGTTAATATCAATAGATCGTGATAATTATTCAATTTAGTACCACCAGATGTCAATATCATACGGGGTACATTTTTAATGTTTACATTTTTTTTATATGGAGTTTAGGCATAAACGGCTATTACAAAATTGGAAAAAAATTAATGAAATGTACTATGATTCGATGCTAAAACAAATGCTTTTTATTTATAATATATGCATAGATGATTTTTAAAAAAATGTATAAATAATATTACTTGGATATTTAAGAAAATGATGTACAAACTTTAACAATTATTGAAATTTTGTGAGGTTATGTCAAATTGTTTATTTTGGTTGGTCGATGTTAAGATTAGTATTCTTAAAGGCAACACAAATTCTAATTTTAAGATGGCAAATAAATTTTATAATCGTTGAAATCGATTTTATAATCGTTTAGAGAAAAGTGCGCACTACAAACATAATCACCAATAACTTGGTCTGGCCTTTATTTTTTATTCTAAGAAGCAACAACCATTTCCTACAATTTGTTTTATTTTTCGGAAATACATGAAAACGTATTCCAAAATTTTTCACAAACTTGTTTGTACATTGGGGCACACAGCAATATTTCACCATTATAAATTTTCGTTAGATTTATCCAATGCAACACAACTAAATGTCAATAAACATTTCGATATAACCTCACAAATTTGGAAAACTTGTTGCTATTTAAACATTATTTCCACACATACCCTAATGGTTACTAATTAATATTTTTCAAAAAAATATGTCTAATTGTGTTTTAATTAAATAATTTTATTTTGAATATCGAAATTTGGCACTTTTCATACAAAGATTCTAAATTTTATCAAGTATATTTTCGCCTAAACTCCATATAAAAAAAATGTAAACATTGAAAATGTACCCCGTATTTAGCTGACGTCTGGTGGGATAAAGGGTGAAGTTTATGTACTAAACATGATCTATTAAATTGAGAATTTGTATTATATAACTTAAAGCGTTGCCACATACACATCTAATAACAGACGATTCGTGCGTAAATTTATTTTGCCTCGCCACATACCAAAAAAAAATACAGACGATTTTTACAACAACAATTCTTTATATTTTGTTTTGAGCTGAATGTTTATACCGCCATTTCTGTCCAAAGTGTATATATTTATATAAGTGTATATATTTATATTAATATATATTTTGTTTTGGAATTTTTTGACATTTGTTGAAGTTCACAGACAACAGAGAAAAAAATCGTTTAACATTTTTTGATGAGTTCGGAAATCGTTTTAGATTTTTGTGCGTTCGTTCACCATTTCTGTCCAAAGTGTATATATTTATATAAGTGTATATATTTATATTAATATATATTTTGTTTTGGAATTTTTTGACATTTGTTGAAGTTCACAGACAACAGAGAAAAAAATCGTTTAACATTTTTTGATGAGTTCGGAAATCGTTTTAGATTTTTGTGCGTTCGTTCACGTGTAAAATTAGACCATTCAGAGAAAAGATCGTTTCTAGGAACGGGTAAATAGAAAATTGATAATTTTTCAATTAAAATCATTAAATAATTCCAAATTTATTATTTTAGCTACTAACTTGAGATATTTTACATATTATCTCATTGATTTGAGTCAAAAATATGCTCTAATTAATTCGTAAATGCGAAATCTGTTTTTAGATGTCGTCCGTAGAAATGTGTATGTGGCATCGCCTTTACCTTTAAAAATTCAATAATTTTGACATCTTGTTTTGACATCTGTAAAAACAACGAGAGTAAAAAGAAGTGATGGAGCATTGTTAAATATTGTACTAAAGATTCAGGGATACTATTCAAACGCAGATGGCACTTGTCATCATGATAAAATTAGTTAGTTAAAGCATATGTTACTAGATGACACTTTGTACCTTTTATTTTCTAAAAAATCAATAAGTTGTAAAAAGAAAAATCCAGATCATTCGATTTTATACAACAGTGAACAAAAGAACACAAAATTACAAAATAAATTGTGAACAAAAATAAATTGTGATAAAAACTTAAAATACAGTCCATTAATTGAAAAGGAGGAACCTGAGGTAGTCATTGACTTGTAGTGTGTTAATTTCATTGGGAATTTTACCGCGATCGATACGAGTTAACACACATCACATTTTCAAACCCCTCAGCTGGCTCAACAGTAGGTTCAGTATTTTGACATTTACAACCAAATCTGTCCAACAATCGATTAAATCTAATTGAGTTAGGACTATTAGCACTGAGGTCACAATTAAAGTCACCACAAATGAACACATAATTGTATTGGATAGTGAATTCATCGAGAATCGCTTCAATATCATCATAAATCAATCCATTCGGAAAATAAACTACAATTACCAATATAATCACCGCTCCCATTTTCATTTCAATTATGGCAAATGCCGAGGAAGGGGCACAATGCCTATAACTTATTTTAGATTTTATTATCAATCTAACATAAATACAAATGCCTCCACCTCTACCAATATTATCCAACTCACGATCCATTCTAAGAAGTGTATATCCCGGTATATCTATTACAGCATCAGGTATGTGGTCTTTTAGCCAGGTCTCTACTTTTACCACTTTCATTTTGTTTCATTAATTTATGTTTGATTTTCAAGTATAACACTTCTTTTATTTTTTGAACTTTTGCTATTGCCAGACATTTTGAATTTTAAATTATTAAGTTCAAAATTGAATATTGGCCCAACAATATACGAAACTAAAACCATATACCAATACATTTATACTAAACTGAAATGATTTCTATTTTTGGTTTATTATGCCATTTTTAGCTTTTCTCATACTTTAGGGGATTCCCGTAATTGTGTTTCGTTTATATATTAATGAATACATATTTCCAAAGAGCAACGAAATGGAATATACACTTGATTCTCGATTATCCGTGAACCTTATCCGGCATTATCCGGCATTTTTTAGTCTCTTGGTTAATCTGAATTTCATCTGATTAACCGGGATTTTTTTTTAGTTCTAATAAAAATAATTCGATTAACCGGGGTTTTTGATCATCCGGGAACATCACTCATCCCGGATAATCGATGTTCAAGTGGTATGAAAACACGAATATTATTGGAAAAAATTAGACGATTAAGTGATCATCTGATACCATTTGTCAGGCAGAAATTATTAAAAAAAAAAAAAATATTTCCGTGATTACGCGAGTTTTGATGCAAAAGTGTCAAAACATTGTATGGCTGATTGGACAATATAAAATTTCTTCAGGAGCGATTTTTCAATTTTTTTTAATTATGACAGGTTCGAGTTCAGGTTGGATAGCTGAATCTATGATCTAAAATTATAACACACCATGTCACAAAAAATTGTAAATATTTGTTAAATATCTATAAATTCAAATTATTTATCACGTGTTGGTTCGATCGCCCATTCAATATTCCAAGATTCGATCAATATTCCAAGATTCGATCAATATTCCAAGATATCATCAAACGGCTTACTGTTATGGGTATGAGGAAAGAACATATAATGAATAATTTAAAACCAATAATTAAAAATACCAAATTGAAATATGATTTATTTATCAACCGTGAATTTTATTAAATCTTTTTTGATGGTCCATCTGGTTTCATCTATCGATGAACGGAGGAATATACCACGTGTCTATTGGGTAAGCCTCTACAGTTTTTTTTTGCTTTTTCATATATTTTGGGATTTCGAGAAATCCGGCTGTTGTGAACTGAGCTCGGGTACATTTTCCGATTGGTGTATACGCCGTTCTCTGATCCGCAGGTTCGTTGCGTTTTCAAGTTACTTTGACAGCACTGATGTCTATTTGACATTTCTAATATTACATGACACTGACAACATTTTTTTGCAGTGAACAGACACCATAAGTAACAGGAAATATTTCTTATTTTTGTTTTCCTAATTTTACTTGTTTGTTTTTTAATTGAAATTTCGTTTTCTTCAGTTTTATTAATTTATTGAGATTTCAGTTGGAAGTTCTGTCAATATTTAATGTCTTGGTTGTGATTTTTAATCATCAATCTCAGTTCGAGTAGTGTAAGCTCTCCGTCGACGGCTTGAAGGGGTCATTATAATCAAAATCCTTTATTCACGTTCGGTGACCGGGCTTAAAGATTTGGTGACGTTGCCATCACTTTCATTTTTAGCAGTTTCTCATTGTGCATGATGAAGTACATAATCATGAAAAATAGCAAAAAATTAATCAAAATCTACAGTTAATGTTACAAAATTTTGGTCTATCAACAATTTACTTCATTTGATGCCATCCTTATTGGCGCTTCGCCTCATATTCCACTCCTTGTTTCGAGTTCGAGTTCCATGTATATATTTGCATTTCCAAATGTGACAATCATTTTCATGCGAAAAGAGAACATTAATCGTAATAGTACGATTCTCACTAAAATAACTGTTCATGGAAGTTGAATTAACCGCTATGATTGAAACTGATGAGGTAATAATTACTTTGCTTTTTGCAGGATGGTCCATTCACAATATTCGTACTTTTTATGATTGCAAATTTAAATTTGGAAACAGTTTCCCACGGATGTTTGCAACAGTTTCTGACTATTTGATGCTGATTGCTGCTTAATGCCACGCAGAATACCGAAACCATCAATAATTGTACCTTTATTGATTATTAAAATATGCTAATGCTAATATTCGCATATAAACCAAATGCGCTAAAATTTTAGTAACAAAAAACAACCAAAGAAAGCCTTTATTGTTTTATCAGCCACATAACATGCAGAACACAGTGTAGGATACTGAACTTGAATGATTTATGGTGGATAATTTACATAAATCGCTGGACATCGAGTAATCCAAGTTCAAGGTGTTATTGTATCTCTTTTATTAAATGATATTAAATTAGTGTACATACACAATTGTACTTATGTTTATTTACATTTTGCCAACAAATCCAAGTTCAAGGTGATATTTTTTACTTTTTATAGTTTTTTATTACTTTGTGACATATTAGAATGTCTGCGAAAACTACATATTGAATAAACGCTCGCCGTTTATTGTTGCGCAATTCTTATTTTTTGTACATACAACTATTAACATGAACATCTGGTTTTGAACACAAAAACCTATTACAAAATCGACAACAATTTAATCGATTGTCCATCTAACCTCCGCGATATATGAATATTGAAATATGTTGTGCAATTACACATTTCACATATATGTAGTTCCATTTCTTCTATATAGTTAAGAAAACAATCTTTAGCTCTTAAGGTAAAATTTAATCGAAATCTTAAAACGTGAAAACTATCGAGCTATTTGTATATAGGTACACGAGTCTATTATGCCAAAGGTTAAATGAGAAATTTTCTATATTTAGTCAACTCACTCTGTATTATGTCTTTGATTCAATTATAGCAATTCGCAAAAAAATTATATTGGGTGGACGAGTCATCTACAAAAAATAATTTTGAAATAAGTAGCACACCACACTAAACAAATTAATAGTTATACCAGAGGAAACCTAAAAGAGACACTTCAGCCATTATAACCGTACAAATTTTAAACTGTGAGTGAGACTAACTTGCGTACCCGTTGTATAAGAAGCAAAAAAATTCATAATGTTAGATTATCATACAGCCTAGTATTTTGAAAACTATTGACAATTTCGAATTTTTATAACACTAAGGTATATTACGGAATTATTTGAGATTCGTTAGCTTCATCTTCTAAATTTTCTGAATATGGTAGGATTACTTTCAAGAAAAACTACAGTTTTCAACCTGGTAATACTGGTTTTGATTTATAGTGCAGGAGTTTTGTGCAAAAATAGTAAATAATTCCAATAGAAACGAAATCTTACAGGGTTGTAGTACCACTTGAAGACAATATTTTAGAAAAAAATCCCCACCTCTAAAGGTTAACTAATTTGAGCTAAGAGCAAGTAAATTGTTGCTAAACTAAGTAAATTGTTGTAGTTTAACTGTAAAAATAGAACAGTTAGCAGGACTTATTTAAAAAAAAAGTATTTCATAACATTATGCGAGATTGAATTTGTCGTCGTTTGAGCTAATTTGCAGGCTTGTGCAATATACCGTTTACGTAATACCTTAATTTTATTAAGACACGAACCTTCAAAAAATATATATGATAAAACAATTAATATCAATATTTTATTACTTCAAACTATTATTTATTTTTATTATAATACATCAGTTTTTTTTTTATTTTCATTTAAATATTAATTTAAATGCCCTTATTAAAAGTTAAAAATGTAGCTGAGTATTTAGTTAGTTCAATATCATTGAGATCTCGCTTGCAGTGTTTTGCATTTTATACCCTGGCAGGTCCCACGCAACGCTGTGCAGAGCGTTCTTGACCGCTTACATTCGCATCTTGTTGTGCATTGCGTACGACAGTTGCAAGATATCAACTTGAGCAGATGTTCTGGAGCCGGTAGCAGGTCAGTTGGAATGGTCAGCAAACTACTCTTGCCAGTTTTCCATCCCCAATCTGTTGGTAGCAAAGCTTTTCCCAGCCATAATGCTTGAATTTGATGATATACCCGAAATGAATGCTGATAAGGAGCTGCTTTTGTTGGTGGGAGACAAGCTAGATCGAATTTAGAGTGTAACTGCAGATTACCGATTACGCTGTTGTAAACAAGATATCTTGCTTCTTCTAGTGGAGTCTCTTTGGTGATGTTATATAGTCCACATGTTAAACGCGCTCCGCTGCCTGCAATATTATCCTTCATGGAAAGAACACTTGCACGTCGGTCCATAAGTTCTACATTGGCCTGCAAAAGCTTAAATGCTTTCAGTTTTCCTTTCCTATACAATGCTGAGGTTGTATCGCATCCGGTAAAAGCATGAAGAACTCGAAGCAGGTCGCTTAATGAAGACAGCCGTGTCCTGTCTGCTGCTATATCATACACAGTTTTCGAGTTAGGGCAAAGAAGCCAAATTGTTTGACGTGCTGGTGAACATAAAAACACAAGCAGCATGAGGATGTCCAAATCCTCTGCTGCAACCACCACCTGACCCACACGATTTGCAAATCTCACAGCTGTATTTGCGTTAGAGGTATCAATTGTGCCAAGATATGACATGAATAGATGAAATCCTCCAAGGCGTACAATTATTCCAGATATATCACTGTTTTGCGCCGCAGACTTAACCATTTCAATTGACTTCATAAAGAGTGGTTGATTAAAAGAAAGCCTGCACATCTGCTCAAGTTTCTTGCTTTCGCAGGCTGCCTAAATTAAAGCTGAGTACAACGTCGTCAAGTCACTTCACTTAAATTAACGAACGGCATTGGTACTATTTGTGAAACTTCAAACGAACCTTGGAAAATTAAAAAAGTTAAAGATAAATTATAAATCTTGGTACATTTTTCAAGTTATAAGGTCCAGCCAACCAAATTAAATCTATAAAGACATGTTTGTAAGTAAACCGTGCATGTCATGTGTTCCTGCAGTTATATCCTCAATTAAAATTTTTCTTCATCCTGATGAGTCAGGTTTTTTATATATATGTAAAGAGTATAGGTATGTTATGTTTTTGATTGTTATTTTGGGTAATTGATGTTCGTTGTATCTTTCCACACAATTTAACCGTGTAGCCGGTGCAATGCATTTAATCTCACCTAGAGCATGAAATGTGTCTAAGCCATCTAAAGTACATACATCAACATCAGCATTGTCAAATACAAATTGCATAAATCCATTTTTTACCACGTGTATGTCTACAAACTCTGTTGCGCATTTCAAATAATTAGCAGTCTCATTTTACGATGCAGTTATCCCTAATGAATTCAATAGGTCGATTATATGCCTCGAACCAACTTTACGATGATGGTAAACTGACAATCCAAGCAGCACTGGTGATATAAACGGTTTTGGTCTACATCCGTGTATCATACTTTGATTGTTAATATCTTCAAAGTTGCTGGTACAAACTCTTCACCACCAGTTGTATTAAAAATTAGGGACTGGATATCTTCTTTGATAATTGCTGCTGCTGCTTTAACAGTTCTAACGCGCTCTTCTTCAATAGAACTGCATTTGTATGATTCCCAATTCTGCACTAACAGTTCTTCGTGTAACATCCTTTAAGGTTAAAATGATGGTTTTGCCAAATAAGTTGGTTGCTACCAAACTTGGTTTAAAATGATTTATAAACGGGTCCCTCAAGCAGTAGTTACCATACAAATCTACATCATTGTCACTAAATTTCCTTAATTTTTCCGTGAGATCGCGTAATGCAAATTGACATTCATTGCTTTATTTTATGAAGGTATACTTCAAAACCTGCACGACAGTTATCTTTAATGGGTTTTCCTCTAGACGGATTAGTGGTCACTTCTCTAAATTTGCAGTAGCATTTCAGATGATATCGTGCATTTTGAGTCCACAAATTAATGGCCCATCAATCTGTGCATTGGTGATTTTTCCACATGCGCCAATGCGTTTACAACAAAGATCCAGAATAGTTTGTTTTTGTTGCATCTCGGTTGATTCCACAACTCTGGCTTGTATCGCCTTACTTTCTTGGAGTCAATCTCTTGAATCACTTCGCCATAAAATAAAATTAATTTTTAAATCAAATGGTGGCACACTTGAAATTAAAATTTTTGGGTGCCTGCAAGCTGATTATGATGGTCCTGTTATGGGAAATTACTATAAGTATCTGATATATTCATTTATGCTAATTAATTAGTCTTATCTTGCTCACGCGCTCTTTTGCAAGCAACAATACTTTTTGTCCTCGTGTAGTTTTTCCGACATTCTGTATGAAATAAAATTTTTTCGACGTTCTCTAACTTTTCCACAAATCATCATTTCTTGTATTTGAAGCTTCGATTAAGCTAATAATTCTTTTTTTCACCACTGTAGAGTCAATTTATTACACATACACTTATCACGATATTGAAAAAAGGATTGAGACCTTCAAACAGTGTGGTGCTAACTCGACTATCTAAAGAATTTTTTTTGAAAAATAAATTTATTATTTTTCCGTTTTTTTCAAAACGAAACCATAATACTCAGTGAAATAAGTCAGTGGTGAAGTGTAATTAATATAAGTAATCAGTGAATTAATATTAATTTGTGTGACCTGTTGTATTAAACAGCGCCTACACGATGACGGAAGAGTCAATAATGCAAAGCATTCGGGACGGCGTGCGCGAACCTTGCGTCAAACTGAACATAACCTACGAAAACTACATGAGTAGAATTCTAGTCGAATATCAATCAGATGAGAGCTATGAAAGTGACAAAAATATATCGATGATCTTTTCATCAACAAAGAGATCCAGAATATCAAATTCGGGAAACACTACTTCAAACAAAAAACCGAAGAGGGAGAAATCGGAACTACCTCTCGAGAACAGATTCTCGGCACTAATGGAACCCGAAAACCAGACAGCGACCAAACAAGGAACACACAATAAAAAAGTGAGAAACTTAATAAAATCAAAAAGTGTTAAAGTGCCCCCAATAATTGTTCCTAACTTGGACACCAAAAAATTAAGCGAAATGCTTAAAGAGAAGGAACTAAAATACACAGTGAAAACTACAAAAAATAATAAAAAAATAGTGACGTGTGACAACACATATAACCACAAAAAAGTTTTTGAATTCCTAAAAACCAACAAAGTGGAAGCTCACACATACACAACAGAAGATGACAAAACCTTCAATGTAGTCATGAGGGGCGTACAACATACCTTCACTGACGAAGAAATAAGAGAAGAACTACAGGAACGGCACGGAATCGACGCAAAAGTACGGAATATGCAAAACCGAAAAGGTGCAAAAATGAACTGCCACGTAATAACGGTTCAAAACAAAGATATAACAAGAGCTATAAAACATATCCGATACATGTGCTATTACAAAATATCTTGGGAACAACTTAGGAAAACATCGATAATTCAATGTAAGCGGTGCCAACGCTTTGGACATGTGGTCAAAAACTGCGCATACAACTATCAATGCGTTAAATGTGAGCAAATTCACGAACCAGGTGTTTGCCAAAAAACAACCGGAGATACCGAACCATTCTGTGTAAATTACAAAAAGATGGTCACCCAGCAAATTTCCGCGGCTGCAAGGAATATATCAAAATTAAGCAGAAAATCGCCGAACTCAGGGCAAAGAAGGAAGAAGAAAGGAATAGGATCCATAAGCAAAAAGCGTTTGTTATCAAGTCAGCGGAACGGGGGATACATCCTAATATTAACTTCGCGATAGTTTGTTTACCAACCAGACAGAGGATACCACCAAAACAACGGAGCCGCCAAGGAAACCAGAGGGAAAAGCAGCATTTCAGGTGAATACTAATAATATAGTAAATAAGAACAACATAGTTTTTAGCAATTTTGTAAAGGACGAGAGTCATGAGCTCTTCGGGTGCGACTTAGGATCCTTAATTAGGAAAGTAAACGAATTTTTACCACAATACAGAGAGCTATAGAGACGTGATGACAGACAAACAGCATACATTTCTTTTGTGTTTTCTCTATGTCAGGGCTAAATAAACTAATAATCTGCACCTTAAACTGCCGCTCCATTGTAAACCATGACAATAGAGCACAACTTTGTCAATTAATTAAAAAGAACAACCCTGACATATGTCTATTGCAAGAAACTAGGCTCCAAGACAGGCACAAAATTAGAATCAATAACTATAATATAATAAGGACTGATAAAATAGAAAGCACCGTAGGAACAGCAATCTTAGTGAAAAATACGTTTAAAATAGAACAACTCCTAATACCAAGAATAAAATACATTAACTACACAGCGGTAGCCATCTTAAAATAAAAAACCAGGAAAAAACACTTATTATATCAGTATATTAAATATATTATATATTAAATAACGACTTAGACGTATTAAAAAACATTAGCGAAGATTACGAAACGACCATAATAGGGGGAGACTTTAACGCCCGCAATAGAGCATGGGACAGAGGAGAAAATATAATCGGAAACGCTCTTCACACCTCGCTCACAACCTCAATCCATAACCTTATCCAAATTGTACCTAAACAATCAACCTTCCCTCAGTCAGGGTCAATCATGGATTTCTTTTTGGTCAGCAATAACATAGCAACAAACTACGCAAGGAACCCCAATTTTAGGTGTAAATCTCACCCATCTTTCTCAGACCACTGTATGGTAAAACTAGTCATAAATTCAACAGCTATCTCAGATTTTCTAAGAATTGATCCTCCTAACTATTTCAACTATAAGGCTACAACCTGGAGAGAATTTCAATTATCAATAGAAGAAAGCATGGAGGGCATAGACATGCCAACCGACAGAAACCTCACAAAAGCAGAAATAGATAGCAATATTACAATACTGTCAACCATGGTTCAGAACTCAATTAATACACTAATCCCAAAAGTTTCGCCAAAAAACCACACATAAAATAACCTCCCACCACTACTGCAAAAATTATTTATACACCGTAGAAAACTAAAAAAGATATTAGGCAGAATATACAATAGAACCCTAAACAACCAGAATCCTTGTTACCTTTCAATCAAATCGCAGATAAACTGCCTTACAAAAATCATTAAGGTCCATCTCTCAGACCATCTTAGGACAAAATTCACAAACAGACTAGGCAATATCAAGCCAGGAAGCTCAATGTTTCCCGAAATAAATAGAATAACAGGAAGGAAAAGATTTCAAACACCTGAAAAAATTGAAGTAAATGGTAAGATTACTTATAATCCCAGCGAAATCTCAGAGCATTTCGCGAACCACTTCAAGTCACTGTATTCAGAACAAGCTCCGCACTTTAACCCCCTGTTAACAGAAAAAGTTTGCCAAGAGGTCAATAAGTACCTCAACCACACAATAGACCCAGTTACAACTTTCTCGCAAGAAAATCCAGCATATGATCCCTCGAACGTACTTTTCACAAACCACAAAGAACTTAAATACCTTGTAAAAAATACAAAAAAATCATATGGACCAGATAAAATATGGAACTTCATACTAAGAAAACTACCACTTCCATACTTTACAAAACTAGCAGTCATTATAAACAATTGCTTAAACCTGTCATATTTCCCAACCGACTGGAAAATTGCTCACATTATACCTATTCCTAAGGTCAAAAACTTAAGAAAGCGGAAGACAGTAGGGCTATCTGCTTGAACTTTAACCAAGGCAAACTTCTAGAAAAAGTAATCTGGAGATCGCTCAGAGACCTAGTTTACCCACAAAATGGCCAATCACTGATCCCAAACTTCCAATTTGGGTTCAGACCTGGCCATTCTACTACAGATGCACTATAGCGTATCTCCACACGAAAGTCACAAATCAATTAAATCAGAGGCAGGTTACATCAGCTTGTCTAATTGATATTCGAAAGGCCTTCGACTCAGTTTGGGCTAAAGGACTTATTTTCAAACTCATTAGCAGAAATCTCCCACCCAATATGATACACATGATAAATTCCTACAACACAGACAGTTCTATATAGAAATAAACTCCATAAAATCACAAATGGTTCCATCAAGCCGAGGTGTCCCACAAGGGTCAATCTTAGGACCTATATTGTATAACATCTTTATTACAGAACAACCTACAAGCAGAGAAACGGAAATGATCTTATACGCTGACGATACAATTATATTTTCATCATCTCGTTGTCCAACAATAGCTATTAGGAAAATACAAAGACATATAGACTTATTACAAAACTACTACAAAAACTGGGGTATAGCTGTAAATGAAGAAAAATCGAAATTAATTATCTTTAGACCACCGTCAGGCAGCTGCATTAAATCGGCAGTACAAAAAAGCAACAACGCAATACTTACAAGCAACGGAAAACAGATAAAAACTTCAGATTCAGTCAAATACCTTGGGATTCACTTCACAAATAAGTTTAACTTCAACCCACATTGTCAAAAAACGATAGAAAAAGCAAGAACAGCCTACGCCATACTAAGACCAATAACATCAAAGCTACAACTCCCAAAACAAACAAAGGAAATCATATATAGCCAACTTATCCGTCCTATCCTAATCTATGGCTTCCCAGCATGGTTCTCAATCTACTACAGAAAACTAGGAATATTAGAAAGAAATATCCTAAGACAAGTAACAGGAAAACACAGAAAATTCAATCCCTACGACAACCAATACCATTACTACAACAACAGAGAGCTGTACAACAATACCAAAGTTAAGGATCTAACAACCCACCTTGAAAACATAATAAAACAAGCAAACGAAAGAATAAATTCACATGAAAACGAGCTTATGAATCAAGTCCTCTCAGCTAACAACACGGATAACATAAATAAATATATTATGTTAAGCGAGGCCAAAAACCTCAATTTTACTAATTTTATAAATAACAGGTTAAACCACCATAGAGGCTAAGACTAGTCAAGAGGTAACCTTAATGTAAAACAAAATAAAAATAGTAAAATAACTGTTTACTCTCGAGAAACACTTTAAGTAAGACATTGTAAAATTTAGGTCTAAGACGCAAACTTATGTAGTAAATAATAAAGATCATAACAACTTATAATATAGTCATTTAAACCAGATCAGGGCAAATATTATATAAGAATAGGGCCCGTAGTAAATAAGGAAATCAAAAATGTATAAACAAAATACTCAATGTAAAACTAAGCCGTCTAATAAAAAAATGAAAAAAAATACACTTATTACAAATAATACAAATATTTTAATTTACCTGCATTACAAAATTTACACTTTTTCCGACAACTTTACTCTTTGACATTGAAAATTACACTGTATAATATTGCCCTGAATCCTTTCCATACCTATATATAGTATTCAACAATATTGTTCGGTTTATAATCCACGCGGTATCAAACGTAGTTCGCATGAATCACCCTTTAAAATGATGCATTGCACAGATTGAAACATCTGCTAGCACACAGGTAACAATAAATTTTCGTAAAATTCTGAAACCGGTTTTCTTTACTGAAAATAACCCTTAAAAGCTAGTTTCTAAATCTTTTATATCCAAAGTTAGAGCCATTTTAAGAATCTAAAAAATTCAAAAAACAAAAAAGGAAATAATAAAACTAATGTACCGTTATTTTTTTTGCTCAACACATAGAGGTGGGGATTTTTCTGAAAAGTTGTGCCGAAGTATATAGTATCCTATGGAGTCGCTATTTCTCATGGTTCATATGAACAGTCAATCATACGAGCCTTAATACTACGTACTCTAGCACCAAATTGAACAGCATGGGCGAGAGTGTCTCATCCCGTCGAAACGTCAGATGTCATTTCAAAGGGGTCTAATACAGTTCCTTCAACAAAGTGCTACATATAGAACCAAACGTTGTTAATTTACACACAGAAACGAGTTTATATGGTACTCCTTGAAATATCAGCGCAGTCCAGTGGTTTTCGCGGCTGATACTGTCATATGCCTGCTGGAAATCTACATATGTATAGTTGATGCACTCGTATACTTATATATTTTACTCCCAATATTTTTCCACAATCGTCTTTATGGTGAAACTCTGGTCAGTAGGTTCATCGGTTGGGACGAAAACCACGCTGAAAGTCGCCGATGATGTTTTCGGTGAAAGGGACGAGTCTGGAAAGTACAGCATAAGCCATCACTTTGTAGGCAGTGTTCAATATAGTTATATTATGGTTTTCACACTTCAGACGGAGTTGCCTTAGATTTTCAAGTTGAACAGACGTGTTTGAGTAGTTTTATTTGTTTTTTTTTCTATAAAATATTTTTTATATTATTAATTGGAATCTTAATTGCTGAAAAGACGACTAAGAAATTATCATATAAACAAGGATACTATATTACAGATAAAAATATTTAATTTTATTTTACATTAATTCAATTAAATATTAAACATATATTATATAATAAACATTTAAATTTAAAGATTATATTTCAAGAGCTATATATAATAATATTCGCTTAAATGAGATTGCGTATTTTATTTTACGTGTATATGCATTTACTTTGAGTTCAACTGGAATCAAAAACGTAGTCCTCGCTCTCGTTGGATGATGATCTATCGGAATCATGTACTTTCATGACTTTTCTCTTTAGAGCTTGTTTACTTAATTTTGCAACAGCTTCCAAATGTTCAACATCAACCGGTATTTTTTGCAAATCTCGTTTGATTGAATCATGCCATGTATAAATTGGTCGACCGATTTTCATATAATTATTTGTAAACCTCCAAGCTGCAGACCTGGTGGTCTTCGTAATATATGTCCCCAATAATTTATCTTTCGATTGATGGTCTTACCATGTAGCAGTCCTCTAACACATATTATTCGGCTTCGATTACGGCCATATTTTAACATTATGGGTACTACTAATTGCTTGTACATCTGTATTACGAGATCAGATGGTATACAAAGGTTTCAGGACATAAACTGTTAGATACGTTCCAAGATATCGTAAAGTATTACTTACTCGGACGTTTAAACCCCCCTATTAGTACTGACGTAATATCGTGATTTAAAGGTCTTATGAGGACTTCAGTTATGGTTTCATTTATTTCAAGACCAACAGAATTGAGCAACGCGATAAGTTCGGTCGTAATTGATGATAATGAGTTTAAATTAGTATCCACGATCAGAATATCATCAGCATACGCCAAAATTAATGGTATTTCTATATCCAGATCTTGATTTAATCGTAAATTAGGGACAATCTTTGAAAGAGTTTGCAAAACGGCGTCGATAACTAAATTAAATAAGGTAGGTGAAAGCGGACAACCTTGTTTAGCTCCTGAACCACGATTAAAAGATTGAGTCCGTTGTTTATACCAAATAATTGATGTGTTTTCATGGAAACATGTTAGAATTATTCGGTTTATCAGATGATGTGGGACACCGATATGAGATAATATGATGCATGTCTGACTGAGATCAACTGTATCAAATGCCTGTTTCAGATCTAGAGATAACATATATACGGTTTCTCCGGCCTTCCACTCTTCGTCAAGAACTCGTCGTAAGACAAACATATGATCGTCTATTGAACGATTTCGAATAATGCCGTTTGATACGATCCTATCTCTTTGTGAATTAATTCTAAACGGATTAGTAAAAATTTAGTGTATAATCGATATCCTGTATCAGACAAAGTTATTCGTCTGTAATCCGACACTGTAGTTGGTCGTCGTTTTTTAGGCAAAGGAAATTGAATTGTTTCTATCCACTCAGGGGGAATATTATTTGTCAGCCAAACTTGTTGTATAACAAATAATAATAATAAAGTTCCCTCTTCTGGTAAACATTGAAGTAGCTCAATAGATATCTGATCTAAGCCAGGTGCTGTACTTCTTTTAATAGAAAATAGCACGGATTCTAGTTCTTCTCGGGTCGGCGGTGAACCTGAAGGCGAATGATCCATTTCGTGTATCATAGAGATAGAGGTACCTGTTCTATTTGCCAACACTTGTTCCCATGCAGAAAGGGGAATAAATAATTCAGTTGTTCTATTCGAATTCCGTCTATAGGAACGAATAAAACGATATGTTTGACGTAGCCAATTGAAAGGATTAATCTCATTTAAATTTAAAAAAAATTGTGTGCATTGTTCTGCTTTTGATTGATGGAATTGATCGCTAACGTGAGAGCGACAATTTCGGATCAGGTAATCGTTACGAGGCCTTCTTTTTAAAGCGGCCTTTAATGCAATTAGTGAAGCCTTTTGACCTGGAGACAAACTACTTGATAGAATAGAATTAGCTGAGGTTTTCATCAATTGCACCAAACCTCTCTAAACAATTTCGGCCGAATCTTTAATGCAAATATTCCCTTCTTTTATACACCCATTGCTGGTTAGACTGCTAATAACGGCAGAATGATATTGTTTAATTATTTTTGGATCTTTCAATAATTCTAATCTCCAGTGCCCAGAATCTAAACTTTCGTATCCATCATGAGGATCTACAGTTTCATTAATTAGTTTCTGCTTATTATGACGTTTCTTTTGTACATTGGCGAATACAAGTTTGTGGTCGGAAATCGCTCTTTTAATCAATCTACCTTTTACTCTAACATTATATTTTTTAGATAGGGAACCTTTTGGATGTCTCACTTCTAACCGAGATTTTTCTGACCTAAACATTATGTGATCTAATTGAGAAACCGTGCTTGGTCCTTTCCAAGTTACACAACAAATTGAAAACGAATTTTGCAGTGCAAGCTCTATTATTAAATCGCCAAGCTCATTTGTTTGCTGATGTAACAAATTGGCGCAAGTTGGACAAGTTGGATGTTGTAAATTGTAAAAAAAAAGGAAAACAAAGTGTCAACATATTTTTTTTTTGATATTTATACGATAGATGTACGAGTACGTAAGTAATACAGTCGAGTGGTAGCTTACGCATTTTAAATTTATTTGAAAATTACACATTGAAATTATTTTGCTGCATTTTTCCGCCTTAGAGGATTTTTCGTGATATCGGGTTTCCGGTTTAGTTAATCTACATTAAATTACTTGATATTTGAATTTCTGGAACCTTATATTATATAGCGGATTAAGCGCAGCTTATCGAAGTGGCTGGGATAACTTTACTTTTCATTTATTATATGGATTTTATATTTTATTACATTTATGCAACAATGTAATAAAATGTTGTAGCACAGAAAGATTGTGTTTACAACGTTCAAAGTCATGTTGTATAATCTTAAGTCATTTAGGTTTAGTTAACGACATATAGCTTGTGTCATAGAACGGTGTTTGCGATGTTTACTCAGATTGCGTTTAAACTTTACCAAGGGTGGATGTATGAATTTATTTAATACGAGACAACCAGGTTCAAAACTAATTAAATGAAAGAATAATTAAGGTAGCTATAATACAGAGTTGCGAAACTTACAAAAATGTAATTAATATTTGAGCACAGGACTGTTTAGGTCATCGACGTTGACGTACAAAATTCTTTGGGTTAAAGGTGTTGGGCTGGACAGTAACGAAGCAAAATTATGCAGCATGAGATGAGATGACCCCTGGATGCCAATTGAAATTATTATACCAGTCGTTTTAGACTGCGGACGATAAATACATAATATGATGAAATTTAGAGCATGCTATACCTATTCACAGCTAACACAAACTAATAAACTAACAAACTCTATTGAAAGGTGTGATATTTTAATTTTAATAACTAACCTATTATTTATTAACAAATTTATCAATGTAGATAGACAATAACTTTGCTGCGGTTATCGCCCTGGTTATTTCGTGACTAACATCCTATCCCCACAAACCCTTTATGTCGAGGATGCAGGCAGGGCCGGGGCTCGCATAATTTTGGAATATAGTAAGATGCAAGTTTTTGATAATTTGCGTATATTCCAGGAATGTGCTATACGGGTTTTAAAATAATATTCTCTCATCTCGGAATATTATTCTTGTTGTATCCGTTCTCATAAATTGTACATACACATTTATCTCTGTTTCTGTTTGATTACACTAATCCCTCGCTTAACGAAGTCTCTTTTTAAGAAAAATTCGATGTACGAATTTCATTTGTGTTATCGATTTGTGAATATTAGATCCGTTCAATTCGCTAGGTTTACATAAATTAGACAAATGTTCCTAAATTAACCCTTCAATGCATGATTTTTTCTATTTTGTTGAAAAAATTCCACATTATAGTTTCTGCAATCCTTATTTATAATATCAAAATAAGAAATTCTAATTATTTGTAGTTTCCTTGGAAAATTGATTTTCGTGGTTGTATCATATATGATACGGCATGCATTTACGACTAAAAAACAAACATATTATTTTTTTTTATTTTTTTTTTTCTATTTTAAATTTAAATAACTAAAAATGTTACATAGTTTTTCACAGCCTAATTTAACAAAACTATTTAATAATAAAAATTAAAATAATAAAGGACATAGCACAATTTCTGTCTTTGTTGCAACAAAGATGTATGTTGCATTTTTCACACATTATAAAAGTGAGTTTGAAACTTCCGGGTAACTTACACCGCTGTTTTTCAGATGTTCAGTTGAGAAAATGCGATACACTGGTCGACGTCTATTGCAGCTGTGTAACTTGCGTTGGGCTTTTTTCGTTTACGTTGTACTCTGTACAAACTTTCAGCAACTTGAATTCTAAAATTCATTAGAGCGAGATGTTCCTATCCTAAATCAGCAGCGATTCTTTTAGAAAGTAACCATGAATTTACCACCGTGGATATTTCTTAAGATGGTAAATATTCGTATTCACCATTTCTTGGAGCGTTTTTGTGGTGACCTATATATTCTTTAGAGCACGTTCGGTTGGTAACTTGCTTGAAGGTAGTCTTTCACGACGTACTGCCAATTGATTGAACACCAACTTTATTTAGTTCGATAATCGATGGTAAGCTCGTGTAATAATAATCGAAGTAACCGTGGTGGTTCACATTTCTTGGTACATTTCGTAGTAGTCGAGTGACCAAATTTGATGAGCTCCCCAAATCTTTTTCTGATAAAATACGTTTATCATTTTCTTGCCCCGAAAATTGTTCAAAATTGTACGTAAATTTTCACTGAGAAGAAAAATTTGTAGCCCTATTTATGCGGCTTCATTTGCGTGTACTGTTTCAAGTAACTTCCACCTTTAGTAAAGCACATCTGTTCATCAATAGATATATTTCGTCGATTGGAATCTTCTGAAAGTTTTTAATGAGAGTATACGCGTCGTATTTTGAACGGGCGATCGTGATTTGGATTTGTGTGCGGCATATTGTTCTCATTGCGATTGAAATGAGGAAACTGACGAATTTTTTCGAACTGCTTTTTCGTTGTTCCACTTCATGGGACCAGTATCAGCGCAAACTTGTTAGTTGGTACATGAACGTAAAAATATACACCCCGAGAAATTTTTCCAAATCCTTCCCGTTTATTGAAAACGTATTTTTGATGTTAGTTTCCATTGCGTAGTTATTTGATTCTCTAACGCTACCATCATTTTAATTAGAATAGAAATTTCAAGAGGCGTTTGTAGTTCGAGAAGTTCTTGTGGTGATTCATCACCGTTAAATTTATATTTATCTGATGAAACATTCAAATGTTTTACTTTCCAAATAGTATTACTATACAACTTTTTTAATTCCTTGACCTTCCTTGATTCACTTGTCACCTCAATTGCGTTGCCAATATCAGAATCTTGTAATTCAATCACATTTTTATCACTTAGTAGTATCACAGGTATATTTTGAATGTCTAATGGTACATCGTCATCCATATCATATGGTGGTTCGATTCGGAAGTGGCACTTTGTTAGATTTTAATTATAAAAATCATCACCCCCACTGTCTTCTTTCTCATCAATGTCAATAGAATTACATATTAATAAACTCCTCGATTTCCATAGCATTTAAAAACTAGCGTTGATCAGTCATTTTTAACTACCAAAAATGTAGAATAAAATTTATTATTAAAGAAGAGTTCCACCTTTTCTTCAATTTATACGGTTGTATCATATTTGATACAACCAAGAATTGTGCCGTAATTGCATGATGTATCATATATGATACAACCCATGTTTTTCAATATTTACAATTATAATATAGACATATATATGTGAAAATGGTTGAAACACATAATATAATTACATATATTTAATAAAATATTTTTATTATGTGAAATAGTTTATAAATACCTTAGAAAAAGACGATCAAAATCTACGTTGGTTGCGAAAAACTAATCACCACAGCAAGCGACACTCAACCGGCATTATTCTATAAAATTACGCGGGAAAACTAAATTATGTGTTGGTATAGGTTTTCAAAATGTGTATAACAAGATTCTTTTATGAAGCAAATAGGGAATTTATATGTATACATGTACTTTTTTGTAATATGAAATGGTTGTATCATATATGATACAATATGCATGGAAGGGTTAAATTTGTTCCTTACTTGAGTCAATTCTATAAATTGAAATTTTGTCGAAAGTCCTGACTTTAAACAATAAAGTTGTCGGCAAATATAATTCAATTTATTTTATTATTATTTTTATTTATTATTTTTTGAACATACCGGTCGGGGAAGATTGTGATTGCAACATTCTTGATCAGGGGGTCTATTTAATAGCCTACGCTTTGAAGATAAACTCAATACAATTAAATATGTTATCGATCCAAAGATCTTATGCTATGGAATGTTGTTTTCCGAAGATCTTTCTAGATGAATTCAGGTTATGTTTTAGTGTAGTTGTGTGAATGTTAGTTATAAATCAACCCTGCTTTTAGTTGAATGAATTTAAATATAAGTAGCTAAATGACAATACCCCAATTTAAATTTAATTTTTACAATATCAACGGAATATTAAGGTCATCATATGTATGATAATGCTGTCGAGTCATTACGAACGTGAAGTCCCCCGGTTAGATGGTGTTGGATGGGAAGATAGGGTAAAATAAGGTTACAAACAGCATATGATGAGATGACCCGTAGATGTGAATTAAATAACCTAACCAGTCTATTATGACTGAAACCGAATATATATGATGAATATTAGTATCCCTTACCTTAACCACAACTAACCCAAATTAATAAACTAACAAAATCTAATCTAGAGTGTGAATTTAAATGAGACTAACAATTTAATATATTTAAGTAGTTAGAAAATGACTGCTGCGGTTATCGTCCTAGTTGTTTCTGTGACTAACATCCTTTCCTAAATAACCTTATCTGTTAAGGATGCAGGCAGGGCCTGGGTCCGCATGATGCTGAAATATTATTCGCATTCAGATATAATTTGTTATTTGATTGTTAATATTTCAGGATTATGGTAACATACCTAGGATCACCGTTATGGTTGGCCTGTACGCCGCTATCATATCATATGGTTTTCACACTTCAGACGGTTACCTTTTGTACAGCGAACGTTTATATATGAATGCTTTCTTCCAATTATCTGGCAGCTCTTCTTCGTATTTGATCTAGTTACGTATCTGCACCTACTGAAAATGGCGGTATAGATTAATTTATATAATGTGATGCACTAAAGAAATGTCGATGCATTAAGTATAACAAATTTAAATATATAATTACAATGTGTATTGAGCACAAACAAAAATATATTTGTACCATATCAGTTTATTCTTTCGATCTGGAAACTCAATTGCAGGGTGAATGTGCGTGCTGCTATGTCAATACATCATTAACATTTATACAGGTCCAGTTCTTCCCAAACTGGGCTATGAGAGAGACCAGGGAAATAATAATTATCTCTCATTGTTTCCAGGGTCTCCAGGTTTTCCGGTTAAAACATCAAAATCAATGAATTAAAATTTTGTCGTGGCGTTCGCATTAAATTAAATCCATGTGGCCAGAATGTTCCAGGAACATTCAATATTCCGTGTGATTGCTCGTACCTTAGATCTAATCAAATATTCTACTCCCTATGTAAAACAGAAACATTATAAATTCCAATTTCTAATTACTATTGAAGGAATTGAAAAGACAATGGCGAGAGTATTCGAATTTAATGAATCTTCAAACCAGAACACGATTCGTATTTTCAGGAATGTCATCTTTAATGAAGGGTTTTTGTTTCCTGGCGTATTATTCACTGGTTCAATTTCTAATATACATCGGCTGATTATTTTGGAAGTAATCATTCCGTTCCAGTTGCTCCCTCCATTACATGTACCATAGGGAGTATCAATAAGATACATTAAAGTTCGTTGTAGACACCCGACCCAAGTCAAGATTAATCTACAACGATTTGTCGTTATAAAACAGATTGTAATTTAATTGTCATAATCTCATACATTTATTTATTTAAACCTTTCTCTTATCTCAACTTCTCAAGCTTAACTCATAAGTTTCATATTAAAAAATACCTTTTTGAAAGATTTATGGTGCTGTGTACGTTAATTCGAACAATTCAAATTACTCGACAGTTGTAAAAATATAAAATGGAATTTAACTTCTCGCATTGGTCTATAAATTATTTGCCCATTTTTTATCGAGTGTATACTTATTATTCACTTAAAACAGTAAGTAATATACTTTCCAACTTATCAACTCAAAAACTTAAATTTTTTTGTTTTATTTACGCTGTGATATTGCCAATGATAAAAATCAATTAAAAACTACAAATCTAACAAACTACAAGAAAAAATGTTTCTACAATTTCAAATATCAATCAAACTGTGTTATTTTGGTGTCATTATTATTACATTACCATTTGTTGTCTTGTATGTATGTCTTTTTAAAATTCATGTAACAATATATCTTAAAATATATATAAAGTAATAAAAAACCAGTCTTAATAAATTTCTCCCGCACAAAAATAAGACGCTTGAAGGGGGAGGAGGAGGAAGAAGAAAACACAAATCTTACTTTCAATATAACTCTAACACAAATTTGATTTTTTGTTTTTGTAACTTTATATAGTTGAAACTAGCTAGACACAGTGTTTTAGACTCGATTGTGTTGAATACATTAAATCGGTTATCTAATCTTATTCTATAGGGCTCTTTCTATATGTACAGGTGGTGACCACCTAATGTGATTTTAAACACATATACAGTGTCGTCATGTGAAAGAAGGAAGAGTTGGTTCCACTAGAATGGTACAACGGGTTGAAAATATCGATGAGACTTGATTTTCGTTATTGTATTTAAGAGCGAACTAATCTTAATTTATGGTAAAGGGAAAGTGGTTGGCGTGGGTGGAAAGCATATTCCTTTTACGGGTAATACTCTTACTTATTTCTTATCATTATTGTTATGTTAAGCATACTACGTTGTTGAAATGATTTATTAAAAAATGCAATATGTTTGTATTTTCTTTGGTTTTGGTAACATGCCATCAAAAGTTTAAGCAATTAGAAAGAAATTTAGCTGAAAAATAAAATTATACAGTGAATTCAAAAAATTATTTTCACTTGAATTATATATGTATGCATTTATCGATAGAATTTAGGTGGACTAATTATGTTGTCGAACATTTGGTTCAAAAAGTAGGATACTATAACCCAAACACTTTCGCGCTATATACTAAACAATTCTGAGTACAGTTTAAGTTTTGCAGCTTTATTAATACTTATCCCAGTAATGGAGGCAAGCAGAACATACCGTAGGTCGAGATTAAAAATGTTCAGAAGAACAATTTTCGCATACTCACTGGCTTTGTCTTAGCTATAAAGCTATTGAAACGTTTTAATTTATTAAAAATTAATTAAATTTTAATTTTAGATTTGTTTTAATTTTAACTTTTATTTATAAAACAATTAACTCTGTGCTAGATGGCTGGTGAGCTTATGCGTGTTGTTGGTTCCAAAATCCAAAAATTGAATAGAAAGATTTTGTTAATTATGTTTGCTGGTAAACCTCAAAAAAGTTTTGGTTTACCTGGTTGCCACATTATGCTAATGATGGACACACCTATTGAATAACATAGAAATTTTTATACCGTCGGTAAGGTGATGATATATTTTTTCGAGCTGGAGGCATATTCTGCTGGGAATATTCATATACTTACATTCAGAAATAGAAACGCACGAATTTTAAAGAGCTCGAAATTCTAATGATGCGATGCGAAATTTAAGAACTGAGTTACGCAATTAACTAGATGTTGCCCAGTTTTGTCCACTCATCAAGAAGTTTTGCCAATCCTCGAAAAACGCTGAAAACTCGGGAAATTTGAACCAAGAAGTTAGTTATGTAGTATTTTTACAAACATTTTCAGTACCCGCTAAAAAATTTCTCTCCTAAAAAGTTACCTTCTAAGAGCGTTAAAAGGATTGAGTGCAATTTGAGCCCCAGCACTTCCGAAAAGAATTTACATATAGAAGAGAATTTGTGGTGTTAAATAAATAAATGTTGTACAAAACATTCTCAAATGCCTGTGTGTTTTTATTCTTTGCAATCTGTTTTGGGGCCGAAGCACTCCCAACTATCGCAGTTCGTTTTTCACATCCTACCTTACGCAGTTTCTAAATTGAGGACGTATGACTAAAGGTATGATTTATACGCAGAACCATCTGCACGTTGCATAGCTCCATACCAGCCTATAGTACTGACATGTAAAATCGTTCCGCCCATGAGTTCTGATCTCTGACATAGTTGTGTTTTTTTTTTTTCAATCATCGATCGTAATCAGAAGATGAAAAACCCCTTTTGTATCCTGCTCGTATTGGGATTTGAACTCTGTACTTCCCGATCCAAATGCCAGAACTTTAACCACTGTGCAGACGACACTCTCGTTACTCTCAAATGTCAATTTGAAAAAATTAATTATGGTTTACAATTATGGACGTCTATATTATGGCTGAGTTTTTCCCACCAAATAATTACTTTTGCCCACTCTATGTTCGGAATAATAAAATTTAACGTAAACTATTCAGTTAAAGTTCAAGAAAGTTCTTATGTTATGTTTTACAAATGTCCACCTGAGGGTTCATTTTACTCATCCAATAATTAGTTTTGCCCACTCCCATTATCCTATATGTAAGTGATATTAAAAATTCCACTTAAAATTTTGAGGTCAATTATAAGAATGCTCGTATTTATTGCCAATTTGAATAAATTAGTAATGTTTTACACTTATCCACCAGTTGATTACTTTTATCCACCCATTATATTAGTTTTGCTCCCATAAACCTAATTATTTGTTAATTTATTTATTCACATGTCGTCTGCAAATGTAATTTCATGTCGTCTGCAAATAAAATACAATCAGCGAATGTGAAACAGTCCACAAAATTACGTACTCACCTTACTGCGGGATCCATTTTTATAGGTTGAAATTACATTTGATATTTTCCAAACATCAGGGAAAACGCCTTGTCTGAGACGCATGTTAAACACCCTTTGACCCTTTGACGCGTCCATATTCATCAATGCCTGCAGCACATCAAGCTAAGAAAAACAATTTTTCGTTTATTAGAGATAGGTGTCATTGGAGTTTCTGAGATACTCTTAACAAAAACGCTACTGAAGTAATCGGCAAAGAAATTGCAGATTGTTAATGGATTATCGGATTTTTGACCACCAAATTCCAAAAACGACGGTAAGCCGTTGTTTTGGTTCTACAGTTTCACAAATCTCCAAAACTTCTTCGGATTACAGAATCTGAGTAAAATCGAAAGCTAGACCAGTACGCCTATATCTCCTGTGAGCTTTATTACGCAGGGCTTTCAGTTGCTAGAGCTCTTGAGTGAACCAAGGGCAATGACGGGCGTCTTGCTTCTTCATTATCTTTTTAGGGACCCATTTTCGTGTAGCAATATTTAACAACACCGCACCATTGTTATCTATGTTTGATAGAACAACTGTCCAATCAACTTGAGCTTGAAAATTGTTTATAGAACCGTGGACGGCATTCGCATAATCAAAAACGGAGCAATTCTTAATGAAATTTATGTTATTTGAAAATCCGCAGGAAACCTGGATTGAAACTGGGGTATGACAAATACTAGAAGATCCGGCAAGGTCATCGCTAGGCTCAAATTTATATGATCGATTATTGTTGGTGTAAAAAATTATATCCAGATAAGTTCCGCAACTGCTTGGTATATTATTAATCTGAAAAGCGCCTATGTTTGCCATAAAATCACAGATTAAGGCGGAATGATCGTTAGTAGTGGCTGGAATGAAGACATTGTCGTCCATCATCCAGACTAACTCTGGAAAGTTGAGATCAAAAAAATAATGAAGTCAACGTTCTCATTCATAAATGGTAGTTATTAGAAACACTGTCAAGAAAATCGTGACAAAAAGCCATAGTCGGATTAAGTGGAAAGTAAACTGTGCTAATTATTAAATGAAATGTATTAAGTTCGGAATATAAAAGTTCACAACAATAAGATCTACGAACTACAATAAACACGCCGCCGCCTTTACGATTTGTACTAAAGTTATACTGCTCACGACGAAAAACGCAAAAGTCAGAATGGAAAAACTCCTCGCATTAATAAAATCGGCTGTAAGCCATGTTTCCATTATGATTATAATATCGTAATTGGATTCTAAAATTCCAAGGTAATTTTTTTTAGATACCACTGCAGTTAAAATAAATAATTGATAAGTTATTTATGAAATTATTGCCACCAATGATGTTATTGCTAGAATTAGATATACAGGAATTATAATTATTAGTAGTCAACGTGTTAGACTTTTATTTAGAAATGCAATTTAAAAAGGTTGGTTGACACAGCTGCGCTACAGATGTACAGGAAAAATATATATCATTAGAGATGAGCGAGGCACAAAATGCTTCGAAGATTGTCGACGATAATTTAAAAATTCTTGAATCAATACACCTGGAGGACAAAAATTCATTTTAGCGGAACAACATCACGTGGAGTTGAATCAAGACCACCACTACCAATAACCAAATTTTTGGTGTAATATTTTCAGTTGTTGGTGTTGTATTATTGACGCCCTTAGATCTTGTTATCCTTGGTGATGACCCTGCAACAGTATTTTGCGATTTTTTTGATTTGACACTGGACGATAATTGGATTGATATGTTTTTTATTATTTTCTCAATATTGTTATTTAAAACAGTAGATTTTTCATCTAATGCAAGAAGAGTCGCAGAATGGAGTTTAATGTAACCGCAATATGGTTGTTTCTTCTTTTTGCACATTATAAAAATCGGAACACTCACAATAACGCCACAAAAAATTTGGAATTATATCCGTGCAACCAAAATGTATTGTTTTAAGGCATTCACCAGTGCAAGTAAAAAAGTTATCAGATAAAATAACGTTACATTTGCAACACAAAGACAGTATCCCAAATCGTAAGTCACAGTTAAATGGAATCGTTTATTATTCTTCAAGAAAACAATATTGGCCTCCTGTGTTGGCTTGAGTCATACTTTCAACATCGAAAATACCGTTTAAAGTTTAAATAATCAACATTTGAACCATTTTCCACGACATCTAAAGTACTTCCGGCCAGCCTTCTTGGCCATCAATCTTTATATTGGCCATTAATAATTTTGAACACATACTGGAACATACGAATATACAGACAGAAATATGCTGATGACATGAAGATCTAATTTCATCCACTACGGACGCACAGTTTCCTTCAAATTGATCTCAATATCTTTGACGTTTAGCATAAGAAAAACATACTTGACCTTAACGTGGGCAAATTACCTATTCCCGCGAGCAAATACAATCAACACCTAGAGCGTTTATTTTATAAATAGTGATCCAGTTTTCCATGTGTTATACGAGGGTATATCAAAAAGTCTTGCAATATCATATGAAAAAAAAGAGTGAGTGAGACAACAATATATTTTTCAAAACCATTTTTTGTCGCGATGAAACTTCTAGAAGAACATTTCGATGTAAATTTTACAGTTCATTTGTTTTTGTCAATTTAGTAACACGTATTTTGCATTTTTCTTAAAATGAATGAAATTGAATATCGCGCCGTTATTAAATTTTTCTGTAAAGATGGACGAAATGCAATTTATATATTCAACTATATATCAAAAGTTGACGGCGAATCTGCACCATCATATGTCACAGTAACAAGGTGGGTAAAGTTATTCAAAAGTGGTCGGGAGTCATTAGAAGACGATAACCGCTCGGGTCGGCCAGCAGATGCTATTAGCCATGAAAACATAATTTTGGCTGAATCTATTGTATTGGAGGACCGGCGTATTTCTATTCCGCGGTTAGCGTGGAGGCTTTCTCTTTCATACGGTACCACATATACTATATTACATGACCACCTTCACATGTCGAAAGTAAGTGCGCGATGGGTTCCCCGTTTGTTGAATGCAGAACAAAAAAAAAATGCGTGTTCAAACTTCAAAGGCGATTTTAGATATGTACAAAGAAGATCCAGAAAATTTCTTGGATAACATAATAACAGGCGATAAAACATGGCTTCATCACTGCGATCCGGAATCCAAACAAGAATCGATGGAATGGATCATACGTAGTGAACCACCACCAAAGAAATTCAAAACTCAACCGTCTGCTGGTAAGGTTTTGGCAACAATTTTATGGGATACTGAAGGAGTTTTGATAATCGATTATATGCCACCGAAAACCACAATCACAGGCATATATTACGCAGAGGTTTTGCGAAAATTGAAAAAAGCCATCCGGGAAAAACGGCCAAGGAAAGTTGGGAAAAAAATCTTGCTTCTTTACGACAATGCACCAGTGCACAAGGCTAATATTGCTCAAGCTGCATTAAAGGACTGCGGCTTCGTGAAAATTCCGCATCCACCGTACAGTCCAGATTTGGCATCCAGTGACTACTTTCTTTTTCCCAATTTGAAGAAAACACTAAGGGGCCGGAAATATTCCAGTGACTATGAAGTACAGTCTGTTGTAAATGAATATTTTATGGAGCAAAAGAAATCTTTATATTTAGAGGGTTTAGGCAAGTTAATTGATCGATGTGACAAATGTATAAACATTAAAGGGGATTATGTCGAAAAATAAAAATATTGCTGTCTCACTCACTCTTTTTTTTCATATGATATTGCAAGACTTTTTGATTTGCCCTCGTACATCCACGATTTAGGTATGTGGTATAGGGTGGTAATAGAGCGAAACCCGCTCTCGGGTTTGTAAAACGGTGGTCTAAAGACGGTTTTCGTATCCGTACGTTATGTATACGTATGATTTCAGATTATTTACAATTATAGTTAAAATTATATTAAAACAACAAAAAACTTTAAAAAAGAAAAAAAAATATAAACCAAATTTTGGTTTAAACAATTAAAAATTTAGAAAATAGTCTTTAAGGATATTTTTAAAATTGTCCTTTGATAAGTTGAAGTCAAATAGGTCGCCGATTAAGTTGAAAGATTTAGACATCCTATTGATGGGGTTGTTTTCTCCATAGTTAGTAGAATGGTGTTCAAGTGCTAAAAATTCATGGTTTCGAAATGTTCTGCATGGCACGTGAATTGATATGTTTTCCAAGATGTAAGCTGAATCAACGTTACCAAACCGCGCCCAAAAGAAGTCGTCTATTTTCAAGCGTGCATATTTTGTAATCCGTGCATCTTGTTGTGTATGGAGGTAAGCTAGCCACATTTTCATGGAATGGTAAGTTGTGGTCGTCATCCCAGTCACTTTTCTTTAACAAAAAAATCAGGAACTTCTTTTGAATGCTTTCAATTCTTTTTATGTGCACAGCATAGTATGTATTCCAGACCGTTACAGCGTATTCCATTTGAGATCGAACATAAGCGAAATAGAGTGAACATAAGGTTTGAATATCCTTAAATTCACCTGTCCATCTTTTAACAAATCCGAACATGGCATTCGCTTTCGCAATACAATTTTAAATATGCCTATTGAAACTGGCGTTTTCAACAAATGTAACACCTAATTAGTCTATAATCTGATTGACTCTTTGCAGTACTTCGTTGTTGACTTTGTATGAAGTAATTATTGGATTTCTTTTACGATGGAAGGACATGATTTTGCATTTCTTATTATTTAAGTATAGTGAGTTTCGATCACACCACTCACTTAATCTATCTAAGTCTTCTTGAAGTTTCTCCGTATCTAACAATCCATTAATAGTACGAAAAATTTTCACATCATCTGCAAATATGAGCACGTCTGAGTTTTTGATTATCTCGGTTATTCGGTCTATGAAAACAATAAAAATCCTAGGCCCGAGGTGTGATCCTTGGGGAACACCAGATGTAACTTTAATAACGTTTGATTTCTCATTTCCCATTATCACAAATTGGCGCCGTTTGATAGATATGATTTAAACCAATTTATGTAATCGAGAGAAAACCCAAAATTGAATAAACCCTGGAGTGCTTCATGATGACAGATAGAATCAAATGCTTTTTTAAAATCCGTGAACGCTTGACGGTGTTTTTCTATCTCGTTAATTAGTTTCCTGGTGAGTTCAACCAGATTAGTCGATGTGGATCGGCCAGGCATAAACCCATGCTAGTTTATTGATATATGGCGTGCAATTGTGGATTTAAAACTGTTGCATAATACTAACTCAAATAATTTTGGAATTGATGATGTAGTTGATATTCCTCTGAAGTATGAGATATCATCACGTTTACCCGATTTAAAAATTGGAGTAATTTTTGAAATTTTCCATTTTTCAGGAAACACGCCGGTGTTTAAGGAATGATTGAATAAATAACATAATGGAATTGTTAAAATTTCAGAGTACTCCTTCAGAATAGAAGAGGGTATATCGTCAAGACTGCAACAATCTCCAAACCCCCTTAAAGCCGATAAAATGCTGTCCTCCAAAAATAATAGGAGGAGTTATTGATGTGTTGTTGTTGCTGGGTTGTTCGTACAATCCACTAGTAACGCTTGGTCTATAGACTGATTGAAAAAACGACGCGAACATGTTAGCTATATCTTTGGCGTTTGAAGCGCAGGTATTGTTGTACGTCATATTAGCAGGGCAACCTTCACTTTCACGTTTATTTCTAAAGTATTTCAAAAATTGTTTTGGATTTACTTTGATTTTGTCTTGAATTTGATTAAGATACGACCTGTATTTTGATTTGAAATAAATTTCAAATTCATTACTATGTTGTAGAAACGTAGTTTTGTCCGCTTGTAACCCGCTTTTCAACATTTTGGTATACGCTTTCGACTTCCGATTTTTTACGTTAACTAGTCTATCATCAAACCAATGAGGGTGAGCATTTTGTGGTTTACAGCACATAGGTACATACATTTCGAAGCCTTGAAGCATGATGTCATTAAATTTGTCCACATTTTCGTTTATATCATTGGAATTGAGAGTTATTTGCCAGTTGATGGATTCCAGGTAACTTTGTAGCCCCACACGGTTGGTTTTTTTAAAGTTGTATTTCATTGGTTGTAGGTGATCTGATCTCGCCATTTTAGTTAAGTCAAATACAATATCCAAAGATTTGTGATTGACATCATTTATGACAAAAGGTAATAGAGATTCAGTAATTTTAAAGGTGTCTATGTCGTTGCTGAAGACAAGATCCAAGAATCTATCACGATTATTAGCAATTGTGTTTATTTGGTTCAAATTATAACAAAGCACGGCGTCCACAAATAAAGATTCCGCATCTGTTGTTATATTGCAAGGTAAAATACAGTTTAGTTCTGGGTCCAAGTTCCAAGTTATATTTGGAAGATTAAAATCACCAAGCACAAGAACTAAATCTGACGAGTTTGTTGTATTAATAACTTCATCAATCGCATCGATGCAAGTTGCATAATGATCACTATTTGATTGAGGTGGTATACCATGCTGCGTAGATGATTAGATTGGTTTGGTTGATTTTGATTTTTACACCGATCTACTGACTCTCGATGGGACTAAAGTTACTGGAGCATTCCAGAGTTTAGAATGTACTGCTATCAGTACGCCTCAGTACAGTATATCTATTTTAGCATCCGTCATTTCCGAGAAAAACAGTTTTTATCTAAATTTTCGAGCTTGCGTGCTATACCCGCGTTTCAACCAAACCATAGAACCGGCTATGGAAGCAACGAGCCAATTACAAGAATACTAGGTGAGTTGAATTTAAACGGCAACGTTTTCGATTTCAATATTACAAAGCGTTCTAACGAAACGTTTACTCGACATACTGTAAGTCCAAATTTTCCCAAATCTTTTTCTCCAACTGTATATACAAAAAAGTAATAATAATGTTGACGGAGATTTCGTACGAGCGGCGAATTAGTATTATTAATCTCGCACACCGCTATTGAAATTACTTTAATAGAAAGGCTTTTCTATACTTCGCATCGCCTCCTAACCTGCAGATTCACTATTTGAACTATTTGGCAGTTTCCACAAAATAACCAACGCATTAACTATTAAATCAGTATTTTATAGTTCAGATGATGTATGTATAAAGGCGCCTTTATGGTTGTGTTCGTTCGTTCATTTTTTTGACAAATCATATTGCTCCAAAATGATAATTTTTTCTTCTGCATTTTATCACAAGAGATGATTGGTCGAAAAAATTGTGTGAATGAACGAACGAACGCAACCATAAAAGCGCCTTAAGACAGCGAAAATTTGCAAGCGTGACATAAGAGATCACAATACTCGCCACAAGTGACAGCTCTATCACAAAAGAGAATTTTGTTTGTTGCGGACATTTTTTGTACATTTCGTACATCTTTTTCCACAAAAAAAAGTGGAAGGTGTTCCTTAAACCAAAAAATTGATTGACCTTCAAAGTAAAGAAACTCGTTATATCCCTTTAGTAATTTACTAACACAATTGTGCGGGTAAGGTAAAAGTACCATGTCAAAAATTTAGTTTTGTATGTTTTTTGAACCAACTTACACATTTGTGAATTCCTTTTTAACTTATTTTCGTCCGAAAAACACACTATATTGTTACACACAATTGTGTTGGTTTTACTACAAATAAAGCGAAATTTTTTATCAACTACGCCAATACATACTACGGTTTTTTACTCACACATTTGTGTGGGTTGGACTAAAACTGAGCCATTTTGTTTGTTTTCTTGGTTGAAAAAGGGATATGAACTTTAACAATGTTCTATCTTTCGCCGCCATTTCTTAACGAATTATGATGAAATTTAGATTCTAGATTTATTTTGGATTGAACCATAAATTTTAGATGAAGTTTTCGATAATTTACATCGTGGTCTATATTGCAATTCTAATATGTATTTTGAACTAGCTTCTGATATGAGTCAATGTTTAAAACTTCGCACAAGCCACTTGTTTACAAGTAAATATAAAAATAGTTTTGCAGGGTTGCATTTGAATTTTAGGTTGGAAACTTGCGAATAAAATATTGTTATTTTTTCGGAAAAATACGTTTGCTCAGATTGCGGCTAATATCTCAAAAACTCCCACAAGTAATCACTATTTTCGGTTCCTTTTCTAACAGCTAAGGTCGTACGAATGTTTTGTTTTCCTTTGAACAAAATTTCCTTTTGTGATAATTCTGCCACTTGTGGCGAGTAGCGTAGTTTTTCACTTGCAAATTTCTGCTATCTTGTACAGCATATAGTTCACCCAATGGGCCAAGCCACACGGTTTCATAAGACTGGCTTCACCTTCCTTTCTTCCCGCTTTTACCCGTTTTAACTGCGTAATAAAATTTTTCGGTGAAGCCGAAATGAAAATAAAAAAATTTAAGGCCATTTTTGAGATGTAGATTTTAATTTTGTTTAAAACCATGGTTTAAATTAGCAATAAATAATCTATTACGACTTAGCTTGAAGCCAGAAGCGGAAACCGTGTGTGGCTTGGACCAACAACATCAGTCAGCACAACATATGACGGAAAACGTGACCATAAATTCAGATGAAAAATGTATTCGAGCATGGGTATATAATTCCATAACAACAAAAACAAATTATTCATAATTAAAAACAACCCTCACAACATATATCGTGGTTACATTTATAATTTTTATTTTTTAAATAAATTTTTTGTATTTTTTTAATTAATAATATTTTATATAATATATAAAATAATAATAAATATAAATTAATTAATTAAGAGGTTCTTGTAAAATTACATCATCATAATTTATTTTATTCATTTGTAATTATTTTTGATCAATTGTTTTTTTTTTAAATTAGATTCTAAAATAATACATAGTACGTAGTTTAATTATAATTAATAATAAATAAAAATATAAAAATTTATTTTGTTGTAATTTTTTAATTTGTTCTTTTATGTCATATAAAATTTTGGTGTGCAGGTAAAAACATTATTAATAATTAATAATATTTATAATAATTAAACATTTATATAGATTATTTTATATTAATATTTATTATTGATTTATTTTATTTATTGGACAACACATACATAAACATAATTAACATTGATATACTAAATTTTATAGTTACTATTGTTTACTATCCAACTATTTAATGTTTTAAGTGAAGTACTTAAATTTTTATTGGTATTTTGTTTCCTTTAAACTACTTTTGAATATTAAAATATTTTTTTGTCCACGAGGGGCGGCCCCACGATGCTTGTCAAATGTGAAGCGTACATCAATGATTTTAAATAATTTTTTTTTTGTTAAATTAAAAAAATAAGGTGGAATGTTTTCTTAATTCTTAGAGATTGTATTTATTATATTACTTAGACTGTTAATTAAAATAATGGAAATGGTAACACATTTTTTGTTTTATAAAATATTGTTTAAAAAAATAAAAAAATTTTGATAAAAACTTAAATATATATATGTATATAAATTAAAACCGTTTTGATTCAAAACAAACAAAACAAAAAAATATTTGTAAAACTTTTCTCGCAGATGTCGCTTGTAATTAATAAAATATTCATATTATAGTTTATTTATTTTTCGGTAGATGTCGTTTCATGTGCAGTGCCAGATGATCGCTCCTCGCAAAGCTTCGTTCGCACACTATACACTTGAATGGTTTGGCACCCGTGTGCTTACGATAGTGGCGTGTTAATTCATCAGATCGTGCAAAACGCCATTCACATTCGGGCCATTGACATGTGTAAGGTTTTTCACCTGTAACGAGAAGAATAAAATACAATATTATAATTTTTTGTTTTGTGAAATAAAATAATAAAATGAAAAATTATAAATTCAAAAATGTGACAGTACAATGTGGAGGGTGTATATGGATTTTGTTTATATACTTTTGTACCGTACGTACACACACACAAAATGTGTATATAAATACAAAATAATAATTAAACTTAATTTGAATATTCAAATTTTGAGGTTTTTTGATTTTTTAATTTTTTGTGTAATGTTGTGAGAGTTATGTTTGTACCCAAATATTTGCGTATCTCATTTGTGTGCGCCTATTTATCTTCTCGTTTAAAATATGCCAATTTTGTGTAGTGTTTTAAATTATGCCGATATAAGCGGCACATGATTGGCATAATGCGGATGATGAGAGGAATGAATCAGCGTTTAAATCAAAACGTCATTTATAATTTGTTAAACTGTCATAATATTGTAAACACGGATTGATGGACGTAACTGTAATATTCCTGAACTACAACATGATTGGCACCATTGAAATATTGATGCACGATTTTTATCCGACCAAAGGCAATGTAATTGCGATGATATACAATTTATTGTTAATCTGCAATAATCGACAGCATAATAATTGTATTTCGGGCGCGTAAAACGATATTTTATTCAAATCACGTTTTTAGATTTGACGACCTTTTCAGTTTTCTGATTAATTCCGTACAGTATGATGCAAAATAAGTCATAAAAATGAATTACTTAACCGCATTCAACTCAATCGTCCATCAACTTTAGTTTTATAATATTTGGTAAAATATAGTTCTTACCATTTTATTCATCTAGTAAGGTATCATAAGGGGTGAGCCATTAAGCAGTTTCCTTTTAAAAATGCAATAAAATAAACAGAAATCAATATTTTTCAAATATTATTGCTTCATTGGCAAGAGCTAAGATTATTGATGGAATACAACATCATCATTCAAGTGGCTGCCCCGGCTAGATAACTTGTCATTAATCCCATCCTGTGAACCAAATTTTTCAATACATTTTATAAATGGTTTTGAATGTTCCTGGTGGATTGAGTCACGATTTTCTGTTACTGCAGCGATATTCTCAGTTGTTGCACTGTAGGAGCACGGGGACCGCTTCTGTTTTCTACTAGCATGCCCGTCTCACAAAACTTTCATTATAAATTTGCGCGTACAGCAGGTGCAATTGGTGCTTTTCTGATTTCGTTTCAAAATTCGCACTGTTTCCGTAACGTAGCACACACTTTGGAAATCAGTTTTCAATATTTCCCAACGTTGTTCAAGCGTAAACGTGTTCACTTCGAACCGCAGAGATGTGATACTGAGTTCTTGTCAATATTTCGAGCTGCATAACTCAAAATAATATATGATTTAAATAAAAACCGCTAGATGGCCCATCCTGTACAAGTAGGATATACGGTCTAGGTATTTTTATTTTCAAAATACGGGTTGAACTCGATATCTACCTGACCATAATAAAAAAAAAATCCAATTTTTTGTTTCGAACCATGCGAACATTTTCAAGTGTCCTTCGTGATAAATGAAAGCTATCATATAGAAAAATTTTAACACTCCTAATAACCACGTGGGGCTTATTAAGCATTTGACATGGGGTAAAATTAAACTTGTTTATTGTACATCATTATTATTTTGAATGATCAGAGTTTCAAATTTAAACCGGAAAACCGAATTAATGAGGTGTCCAAGACCACATTTATAAAAGAAATTCTAAGAAGGAAACAGTACATTTGACGAACTGCATTAAAATAAAGAAATAACCAGAATACTCTTTACAAGCAAGTAAAATTGGCCGATCCGTTAAATCCAGCAGTGCGTAAAAAGGATTCAGGAAATGGCCGTGGGGGGGGGGGGGGGAGGGGGACTTAAATAAAGTAGCTGGAAGAGCTTGGATGTATCGGTATGCGAAAAGGCATTCCGACGTTAGCTTAAGGAAATCTGAAAATAGGAGTTTGACATGAGCTATAGTTTTTAATGCGACAAATGTGGGAGAATTTTTTAATAATTTACTACAGTATGCAAGTCCCAAAGGTATAACAAATATTAAACATATTTTGTCATATTTAAGCATGCCATAAGACTTTCAAGTCAAACGGTCGCCAGTTTATTTTCTAGAGATTTTAATTCTATTTCAATCTCACTTTAGAAGAACCGCTCTGCTCGAGTGTTGTTAAGATGATCAGAGGACGTTACCAATCTTGCCTGTAACTCTGTAATACAATATTTCTAAAACCAATATTTCAAAAATAATAAAATTGTTTTGCTTACTCCATTAGATACACACGCCATTGTAAATGAGCAGCTGCTGCTCAAAATGATATTTGTTGGTTTTTGGCGTGAATTTGTTTAAATAAATTATTACTCATAAATCGTAATTATAATTAACATAGATCCATATTATCTGCATACGGGGTATGACCAGTGTTTTGCAAGCAAGCAGATTGATCACATGGCAGGTTATTGTGAGTGCATCACAGCGATGCTTACGTGGAGGACGACGAAACTTCAATTCACATCAAAGCCTTGCTGTGAGCGGTTTATCCGTCTTGATATGAAAGTTTGTTAAGTCAGCAATCCACATAACGAAATTGAAATTGCAACTCGATGCCAGATGTGATGTGACTGGACAATTATCTTCGAAAGCTAGTAATGAGCTTTCGGGGACCCTATTAATATGCTTGGAAAATTTACAGTACGACTGAAATTGCATGTTCGAAGAGACGTCGACAAGTGTTACGTAGCAAATTAAAATTTGGAAGTCCACGAACAAATTTCCGTCGCTCTTCATTGATTCACTGGGTTTGTGCAAACAAATGAAGGCATCCTTAATCCTATTGGCTGTAACAATGCCAATCTTTCACAATAGACGCCCGGTGCCTTTCGCAGTAGCCTAGCCTAAGCGAAGGAAAATGAGTTTAAGAGATTACAATTATTGGGAGTAATCAGTCCTATCGATTACTCGGATTTTGCTGTACCGCTGGCAGCTGTAAAAAGAAAGTATGGCCGTACTTGTATTGGTGCCGAGTATTCAACTGGGCCCCTCTTATGAAACTTTTCCGACGTCGTAAAATCCGTTTCGCGTCGGATATTCATATTATGAAACTAAAAAAATATACGATCCGATTATGAAATAAGAATCTGAGTAACGCGGATTTTGCGACAAAAATCAACTGCCAAATTCGACTGCTGGTTAGGTGACGGATATTTTAGTATACGCACGGAAAATAGCTCGTTGTTACTTTTTATATATTTAAATACTTAAACATATAATAAATTTTAAATGTAAGTATTGTACATATCTCTATTCAATTATGTTAATCAAATTTAAATAAAGTGACAAGTACATACTTAAAATTTCGATATTATAGGTTTTCAACAAATGGACAGCAGTTCGAAATTCTTAGTCGTTTATGGAAAGGTATGAAGGTTTAGCAGCCAACCGGCTAAATTTTCGAATTAAAACTAACTACATTCATTCTAGTTTGATAGTAAAAATACATGTTTCATAATACTAATATCCGCCTCGGATCGGATTTTACGACAACGTATTTCTCGACCAATTTCATAATAAACCGCAGGTTTAAGGAAGCACTGGAATCAAACAAGTATGCCAATGCCGGAAGAAATAGGACTTTCGTTTAGGTTTTTGGTTTATTTTCGAAGTATTCAGTTGAACATAGAGTTGGAGTTTTTGGATACATCGTCGACGTAAATGGCTTTCGACCAAATCCCAAGAAAACGGAGATGCTTTTTCTCGTAAATGATAAATACACATATATCTCAAAACTTACAAAAAATTAAGTAGATCGTATGATAGCTTCCTCAATCCGCATGAGTTGTATAGGGGTCCGTTGTGTATAGGAGTCCGTTGTAAAACGGAATTGAGCCGGCATTGGTGAACAATTTATTGACAATCTTCTGGTTTGTAGTCTTTTGTTTTTCATATAAATGATATACTTTTCAAAACATTTGCAAAAACGAAAAAAACTCATAGGAGAGTGCCCCTAGTGGTGAACCGATTTCCGCCAAAAATTCTTGGGTTCTTTCAATTTATATGTATGAAGTTTCATCTCGATGAGTTAATTGATCTGGGCTATACATTTAGAAGCTATATAGACAGTTACTCTATATGAAACCACACACGCACGCACACAGAGATTTTTTAAATATTACTTTTTTGATTTTGGTGATATAGCGGATGGTGAATCTGTAAAATCTTTAGTTTAAAATTTTTCACGGCTGAATATGTGTGGCAAACATCCGACTTACTTTTACCTCAAAAATATACGAGTACAAGATCTCGAATACACCATATTTGATTTCTAAAGCGAAAAATTAAACTACCGGACTATTTATTGAGCATTATTTACCAACTCTTGAGTTCAAATTAATAAAAACTTTCGGAAATTTTATATTACTACGTATATATTAGAGATGCAATCTGGATCAGGTCAACTTCGAGTTAGCTTTATATGGAAATGGAGTCAGCATTTTTAACATAGCGAGCCAGGTCGCAATCGAATCGAAACCGAGTTGAGATAAACGTCAATTTTTCGAAAATTGCATGTATTATGCTAAAAGCGGACATCTGTACCGAGAAAAGAAAAAAATCTTATTCTGAAAGATGTAAAAAAAACAAACCAAACCGTGTGAACTGAAAATGAAAACTGAAACTGCCCACTCAGTATGAGCTCTTTGATGAGCTCCATGATTTCTCTAAAACAAAACATGCGGATTACATCCTTAAATATTTAATTAAAAACTATCAAAACTATCAACCCCTCAAAAAGAAAACCACGAAAAAACTATTGAACGGAATTAAAATTGCTATGTGGTGGTTCAACATGCATTTCATAGAAAATATCCTGTCGGAGGAAAGGTTGTATTTCGGCACAGGCTACACTTTATTAGCATACACTGGTCGTGCATGGAGTCTTGGTAGCCGACACACAGATTGATTATCTTATAGTTTGGATCCCAATCGACCTGCACCTGTATGGTATAACCCACTTTACGGTTGATGTATCGGATTTTTTGGTTTAGGAAAAGGGATGGACACCCAACTATAATGTTGCACCAGACACTTGCACCCTCTACTTCATTAAAAATATGAGAACGCGCTTTAATGGAAAAAATCGCATACACTGTTAAAAATTGCATTTACCCTTGATTTACCCATGATTTAGAATTGGCCCGCAGCCGTAAATAGGCATAGTTCGAGCGGTTTTTTATTTCAAATTAGGAAACGATGGTGCAGATAAAAAATGCTAGCTAGGAACATGCCCGCCATATTTTCATGATTTGTTTAGTAGAAACAAAAACCATTCTCATTTACCTTGTGTGTTCGTTTTGGTGTCAGTCCAAAATCCCGAATTATAAAACACTTTATTATCAAAATCCCAACAAAAGAAAAACCCGACTTTCAAAATTCCGACTTTTCAAAATACCGATTTTTGACATACCGATTATGCTGAAACCTTAAAAATACCTTAAACAATTTTATCTTCATTTATTAAGAACTCGGTTTTTTTGGCCGATCTTCGTTAAATTTGGGTTATCGGATATAATTTGCATTTTAATGTGAATTATTCTAGAATTTTCGGAATTGGGCCTGCTCAATTGAACTTGGCCATTCCTCAATCGATTGGATGGGGAATAAAATTGGATTTGTATAAATGTATTCTTTTAATCCATATTAGCTCAGCGATCTATTTGTAGATCAATACAAAAAATCTTTTAAAAAGAGAATTGGAGAAATTATAACGGAATATTTTTGCTGCAATGTTCTGTTTAAATAAAAATCTTTTCGAAAAAATATTTAGTATGTTTTTGCAATCGCAGCGGTGCACAGGTGAATTTTTCAAATTACCATAATTTTACAGAACACATTTACAATTATATTTTGTTACATAATTTGAAGGTTAAGTTGGTATTTTTTGTACCAGTTACCTAACGGTTGTTTTTTATTTTTCCAGCAATTTTTTGTTTTCCAAATTCATCATTCGAAATATTTACTACCCCGTTACTACATTGCATACAAAAAGATTTTTAATAGTCCGATTTTTTAATTTTTTGTATGAAATACCGGCCCGGGGTTGGGTACGATTTGCCAAATCCAAAACTCCAAAAACAAAATTCCAAAAAATCAAAATTCCTATACAAAATGCAAAATTTCAAAATTACAAAAATTCCATTTTATGGCCGTAAAAAGGAAATTTATAATTAGGAAATTTTCGATTAAGGTTTATTCAACACCACTTATTTATTAATGACTGAATCATAAGTTGGTTAGTATATATTATGTTGGTAGGGGAACGGTTTGGTATTCCATAAAAAACCAACCCTGTTTTCAAAAATCACAACAAGCGTTAATCAATCTGGTAAACAATGGGAATCATGATTGAGAAATAATTTTTAAGAATAATTAAATTTAATTAATTGAAATAATTAAATAATAATAATGAATTTAATTGAAATAAATCAATTAGAATTTTTGCGAAATAATGGAATTTTGTATATGGATTTTTTTTTCTAAAATAAACAAATTTTGGAACTTTCTCAATTGGAATTTTTAATTTTGATTTTTATGTTATGATATTTTGTGAAATGGAATTTTATATTTTTGTTTTGGAAATTTAGGCCAGATGGTTTTTTTTTTGGATAACCGACCCGCTCCCACCGGCCAGCGGGGGCACGAATTCATATATTTTTTTTTTGTAAATCGTGCTTTTGAAAATCGAGCTTTTGAAACTCGAGATTTTCAAAGTCGGGAATGTTGGGATTTTGAAATTTTACCAAGCTAAATTAAACTACATAGGAATTTTCAATTATTTTAAAATTTAGTTTTAAAACCTGGTTTGGTTCGTATCATGATGCTCCAGAGTCTTAAAAAAATATTTTAATGAAGCAGAATAGTGATATTCTGTTTCTAACAAGAACATTTTGTGGCGAAGAGAGTAACAATATTATTATTCTATATTCAATACAGTTTTGTAACTCGAGCATAGTAAACGATAGTACAAATATCACGTAATGTGTGAATTCAGGTTCGTCATGTTGAACAATTCGAGTGTCAATGTCAATTTGATTTCAAAATTTCAGAGTTCATATTATCCGTAACGTCAGACGTGCTTTTCATGTTGCAAACGGTTGAGATCTCGTTTGTAAACGGCTGTTTTTGAGCATACCTCAGGCAGCTATAGGCATGTCACATAAGTCCCTCCATACATTTTTCTACGTATAATTAATTCATTTCGTTCCTGGGTGGCGTTAACGGTAATGCAGTTACATTACAACATTTTCAATATCCACCCCAAAAATGTTATTTACAAAAGACACGACTGTTCATTTCTAATTTCATTAAACGTACAACGAAAAGTGCTGTGTAAATTATGCATACATTAAAATTTTATTACCAACCATTACTTTTATAACTTGTAAATTAAAGCCATTAATTTAAATTTATTTTTATACGCTAGCTATATATTAATGGTTATGAGTACATGTTATGTAGTTGCCACGTATGGTGTAATGTACATTGTACCACAAATTTTTCTAGATTAGACCATCTTAAAAGTATTTCCTGAATTGCGAACCAGGTAAGCCGAACATGTTGAATTTTTTGTTGTTGTTGTAGTGCTTGGTGACAAAACATGATCGCACAAAACGAAATTTGGCCATAAATTTTATAAAATCAGACAACCCAACAACAACAAAAGCTATCTCTTATGTATATAAACGCTTGGTATATAAAGTGATCATTTTTGATCTTGAAAAAGAACCACACAAAAGCTCTAAAAAGAAAAAAAAGCTTGAATAACAAATTATTATATCAAAACCTAATAAATTAGAATCAGATTTGTTTTTGTTGTTGTTTTTGTGTTTTCGGGGTTGTCTTGTTATTATTGTTATATATGGTGTTAGTTTTCTAATTTAAAATTTTTTTAAATTTTTTGTTGTTGTAATTTTGGGAATAAAATATGCGATTATTCTGTATAGTGTGTGGTTTCGGTCACTTTAAAACAAAAACTGGATTGAAAGAATAAAATCTTATTGCAGTTTTAAATTAGTCATATACTTGCTCCAAAAATATATATAAATTATGTATAAATAAATAATTCACCAGGGAAGCATAGTCGAGTCGCGCAGTAACACCTTCAACCTCCATTCATTTTTATCACTCTCATTAATGATAAAAAATAAATTATAATTAGTAACCGACATCTAAATTTATTCCCTGTGGCTAAAATACACAATAAATAACTGAACCGAATGTATACAGCAAACAGACACTTTAAACCATGTAAGAATCCCCACATACAAAGTGTATACAAGGAACGCGCGCAACAAACAAGTTTTCTTAGAAGTTTTAGAAAACTACAAATTTTAATAATCGTTAAAATAAATAAAAATATTTGAAATAACTCAAGAAAAGTAAAATGTATATACGAGTGAATACAAAATATGTAACCTTGATTGCAATTGGAGGTAAATTGCTTTACATAAGATATACATTGGCAATATGTAGAATAGAGCGGCGACGCAGCAGCAGCAACTTATCATGTTCATATGTGCGCGAATGTCTACGAGAAACATATCGACTACACCATTATCGTTATACTATTATTATTATTATTAATAGTCTGACTAACGTTGTTATAAATGTTTCTTAATATGTTATAGTTTCTAGTCTTTGTATATGGTGAATCAAAATCGTTTAAATAATCATTAGCATGTCAACATGAGCTGCTGGAAATATACTATATACAATTCGAGTTGAGGAAGTGCTCGTTCATCACGTTAATTGAATTGTTTCGTATTATAATGATTGAGATAATTGAAGTACATTAAGATATGGTTTCATCCTACGTGAGCCTCGCACAAATCAATTGTATATACATCTCAGAACTCGCGCGCGCGTATTTTTATAAATCCGTGAAGTTTTGAAATTTGTCTGTATAGTAGATGTAATTTTATTTCACGTAATAATTTTATGTAGCACATAAAACTATGCGATGACTAATTCTGCCTTGTGGAGGTAAATTCATATACAAACGAAACTATAAAACAATTTAATTTACAGAAATTTATGCGCGCGATCTAAGAGAATGGATGGAATGGAATATCCACCCACCAATCGTAACAGTTTCTTTTTTAATTAAATGGAAAAATGATTTATTATGTTTATTGGGATTCATATGTCTAGAACTGTGTGTGTGTGTGTGTGATGTAACGAAACGTTTTTTTCGGTGAATATGTTATAAGTATGTATATTACTTTGTCAATCTTCAATACTAATTTTGTACCATATTTATGGACTGGACGTGCCCTAGATACCGCCAGATTTAAAACTATTTTATTTTACAAGAGATTAGGAATGAGGTATTTTAACACTAAAAACGATACAATAATAGTTTCATCGATTCACTTTACACCATTTAAAACAAATCACACAATGGGTGCTTTCAGGTCCGCTAACTGTTGGTATCATGATTAGTGAAACCATCGCTTAATCGCTAATTTGATTTGAAGATTGGCTGTGATCTTACTCAACATGTTGTGAACTGTTGGTTGACCTGGAAGTGCCTAATTTATTAAGCACCACTAATAATATTTCGCTTTTAATCTATCGCGTGCCCAATTACGAATACCATTCAATTGACCCAAGTACACAATTTTGAATTTCTTGATTTATTGTATATAGATTTTCAGCAGGCATATGACAGTATTAACCAAGAAAACCTTTAGTCCGTGCTGATATGTCTAGGAATACCAGAGAAGCTCGTTTTTGTGTAAATTAACAACGTCTAGGTTTATCTGTAGATCGATGGAACTATTTCAAGACTATAGGTTTGAAAGCGAACAGCAGTAAAAAAAATTCTATCAACACCCAGAAGCCTCTCTATGGCAAATATCATCTACAGTAATAACATCTCCGAATGAGATGCAGGCAGACATGAAAGCCCGGATTGCTGCCGGACTTCAAGTTTTCCACGCCCAATCAAGGTTATTACAATCTAAATATATGAGCTGGGTCAGCTGCGTCAAATCTCTGACGACTGTATAATGTTATCTATACTTTTGAAAAAAGAGTCATTCGGTCCATCTAGTTGGCCCTATTAAAATTGCGAAAAACAAAACGAATTCATACCAACCATTAGATAAGGCGACTTCTCGACGACAGCAATATCAATGGATCCAGTAAATCCAACCGAATTAGGTGGCTGGAATACGTTGCAAGGTCTCCAGAACCATCAAATGATAAAAAAGCGTGCAAGCATCAACCAGTCGATGTATGTCGTAGAGACACGGGATTATGATAATATAGGAATGGTTTTAGGGGATTCAACGGAAGCTATGGAGCAGGAAGGTTAAACCCAGGTAGATAATAACGAGTTCGAATACAAGAAATATGAGATGACGAAACCATCTCTCGGAATTCTCGGTATGCAGCAATTATTGGTTGCAATAAATCATATGTTGGATAAACGAAACCACAAATTGAATCAAAAATTCAAACAGAAACAATTTAGAAGAAAATAAACAAGATATTTCTGGACGTGGACAAAATGAATACAATAAGATGTTTAATGAGTGTTAAATTCCAAAGTGAAACGAATTCCAACAGAAATGCAAGTCGAGAGGCAGAGAATAGTAGTCTTTAAAGATGGAGTAGCTGATACACTACAAACAATGTTATGGAAAGCTCACCACAAGTTAGAACTAAGAAACAAAATAAAACAGAAAGTGAGAAACAGTCAAGATCAACAGTGCGTGGGTTGTGTCAGTAACCAGAAAATGGCAAAAGGCAAGAAAACACCGCTAATGTTTGACGTGTGCAACTACTATCCGACGAGAAATGGATAGACGAAGCGATCTGGATGAAGCAGTTGCTTGATTGCTTGGTTTTTCGATGATAATTGTTGCAAAGCAGAAGGGCATCGTGAAGCATTATTTGCATCAGTGGAAAAGCAACCTGGAGAATGGAGATTCAAAACGGATATGCGAGAGCTCGGATATTTTGCTTAATGAGGTCCAAACACTGCTTCAAAGTTGACAGTCATATCCATTTGTTTTCTGCAAGCAATCGCGGCACCGATCAGGTCGACACATTTTTCTTGCCCAAGTTTCTATGTAAAATGTTTTTTGCCATTCCATTGGATTGTCAAGGATGGTGAAGGCCTCAAATCGATATTGTTCATTTTACATTGTATCGCAAAAATCACCAACCACGTGTAATACAAAATGCTGCATAATTGCCCATTGCAGTCAACAGTATCGCGTTCGAGGAGTCTGACATGGGAGCCCCTAAAGTTGCGTCTCGAAGAATTCTAAGGACAAGACACATTATACTCGTTTCAACCGTACGCTTAACGAAACAATGGTGATTAAAAACTGGCAAAACGCTATTGGATTTGTCGATGATGTAAAGCGAATCAATGTAGCAATTTCACGTACTCGAGTATTATTTGTAATCTTCGATAATTCCTACTTATTCGATAATTGCTACTTAGTTTACCTGAAATTTTGTCTGAACACATTGTCTGAATGGCATTCAAATAAAGTAGTTTATACAAAAACATTTCGATAATCGTCTTATCCCTCAGTGTGATTGAAAAACCCTATTGTACACTACAGTCACAGTGTATCAATCAGGTCCGTCACTGAAGAGCTTGAATATCATTGAAATTGCTGTTGTCGATATACTAATCCTCCCGTAGGCGATTTAAATTTTCCAATGTCGACCTTAATACCTTTAATTAATTTTTGTCGGATGGTTGCATGACTAAAAGGCAAAAATATAAATACGGCATTGAACCCTGATAGTTACCTCTCATACAAATATTTGACCAGTTTGTAAACGCTATCGTTCATTTCACACTTACCGTATTCTTCAAGAGTTCCATAGCTTTCATTAATGGGGGCTCGGCTACTTCAGTTTTTATTCAAAGTGGCTAATACAACCGATTTGAAAGCTCTTCCGGTACAGCTTCACTCATATTTGACCTTTGGCGAATATATTTTTCACGGTTTCCAAAATTTTCTCGTATAATTCTTTTTTGACGACTATCTAAAAAAAGGTAATTCAATGCAAAATTTGTAGGTTATGAATATGATACATAAATACATCCATTCTTGTAGCACACAAATTCCAACAGCGGAACAAATAAATGCCAATCAAGATATTGGTAAGTTTTATCCGTTAAATCGAATTTTACCATTTTAGTTTAATTCTTTACACGCCTATAAGTTTAGATCTTCAGTTAGTTTAGATATGGGTTAGATTATAAGAATAACAGCAATACGGTTCGTGTGCAGCCAAAATCAAAGTGACATTAAATTGAGAGAGCCAATTGTGAGAAAATTTTAGATGTACACTGCGAAGATTTTATAATCGATTTTAATTTTGTGAAAACATCTAGCGCTATCTATTATCTACCATTTAAACAATTTTACCACTCCTATTTTTATGTGTAAAAGGTCAAATATTCGAGTCGAAAGAAATTCATATACAAATGGAGTTATGTCGCTTCTGTATATATTCTGTGCCCAGGGTTTTTGATCGAGTAAACCATTTTTGTTGTTATCATACGCCATTTTTTCTATACTTGTCGTAACATACGTGTGCAGCAGTACAGTGTAAAGGGTATTTATCATTTAAATTTGGTGCCCGGGATTGCGAGGTCCGAATGAAGGGAGATCATCAACGAATACTACGGAGGAGGGGAGGGGGGAGCGCAACGACCTTCCACATGCCCGTGATAGTTATCGAAGCCGTTAGCCTCTACTCATCAAGACTTTAGAACCGGGAGAGAAAACCGTAAACCCAGAAAACTGGAATTTTGAAACCGGGATTTCGTAGTACACCCGAATTACTGAGCAGTTTAGTTTAGTTCATAATTTAGTCGACAAAATCGACCTGAGGCACACAGCATTAGCGTATTGCATTGGTCATTTATAACAACAATCGCATTAAAACTTAACCAAAATCTATTCATCTAAATCCAAAATGATTTTGGTTGATTTACGTAAATCCAATTTTTAGTACTAAAGGTTTGTACTAAAATATTAAAAGTGATATTTCAAACTAAAAAACCGACTTAAATATTATTATGTTTATAAAAAAAAATTAAAATATTGAAAAAACCATGAAATATGTCAATATATGCAAATAACTTTGAATCCTAAACTAAATCCTAAGCCACTTTTACCAATGTAATACCAGAGACAACCTAAAAGAGATATTTCATTCTATGTAAACGTAAAAATTGAAACTTCGAATTCATTTTCTGTAAATAGCCGCATATAATATTTTGTTTTTTGCGTATACGTATACGCAGTTTAACGAAAAATGACAGACACAACGATGGCATTGAAATTATCAGAAATAAATTTTGTTTTAATTTTTTAGTTCAAATGAAAAATCTGATGATTTGATTGTCTGTCGTAATACGCTCATTGTACTGAATGCAACCAAATTATTACAGCAGCTATGCGTTATAATTTTTGACACAACCGAAATAATTTGTGAATGATATTTCAATGTTCACGTTGGGAATGCACCATTTTTTGAATTCAATTATGTATAATGATTAATTTTAAACTGAATTAACACATTTAATTTAATATTTAATCTAAAATAAGCACCGGTTGCCTTATTTTCTATATATTGGCGATTTTCATCGAATGTAGATAGCGTAGGTTTCTCCGTCTACAAGGGGTACGAGAATTGTCAAATCGATTGTTATGACAGTATTGATCCCTTTTGCTTCATAGCAAACTGCGATTCACGTTTTGTTCACCAGTGGCCCTATTCTGGCTTTTCCTGGGAATAGGGAATTGGGAAAAATATTTTCATAGCATTTTTATCTAAATTGTATTTTTCTGGCCTATTAAGGGAACATGTTTGGTGTTAATATTTTCGAAACAAAGTTAAATGCGAAAATATTTTTCCCTATAAAAATTTTGTGGAACAAAAATTTCCCAATTCACTTTGTTTTAAAAATTTTTACACTAAACTTATTCCCGTAGTAGGCCAGAAAAATATAATTTTGACAAAAATGCTATGAAAATGTTTTTCCCAATTCCCTATTCTCAGGGAAAGCCAGAATAGGGCCACAGATGTCAGCTACTTTGTTAAAATCGCAAATAAGATTACAATTATTCTAATTTTTTAAAATGTCAAAAAAAATTTTATATTCGGATTGCAAATGAACTCATTGGTTGTGTTGTGGTAGAGCAAATTATTCTACTAAAATGTCACGGGAAAATTATTGATTACAGAAATGGAACACGTTTTTGAATGAAATTAGAGATAGAGTGATTGTTCACATTTATTCACATCGGTTGTGCTAGATTAAATTGCATGCATAAAAAGAACTCAAACTAACCAGTGAAATCAGAACCCTTGACGCGAATTTAATTAATAAGTATATCAAAACTTTTCATTCACAAAAATTCTCCCTGTAGTGGTTTCCCTAGAAAACCAAAAGCTATTGAACCCCAACTATTAAATTTTCGAGACTAAACCGAGACAAATTATGCTTTCGCAGAAATATGATTATCATAAGTTTTCAATTAAACTACATTGAAATCGAAACTCATTTACAGTTCAATATTATTGGCACTGCTGATCACATATTCCGATCCAAAAGGGCAGCGATGGTTAAATGGGCGAATTTCAGGCATAAATCGTTTTATAAAACTCTTCACTTCTGACTAGATAACGGTAACAAATGTACATAGCTGAGTTTGTTGTAGTAGTCCAAGATTTGCCGAATTAAATTGTACAATAAACACAGATGAATGGAATTTGTAACATAAAGTTGGTAATATAATGTATGGTTTACATCGCTTACATTATAAAAAATTTGCGGTTTAGTTCGATTAAAGTGGAAGAATATAATGATCTGTGTTGAGTGATACACCTGTACACAATGTAACTTAACTATTCTTCCTAAAATAACCTTTAGAATATATTACGTGCCAAAATAAATTTGCAGCTTTCACCGATTGCAAAATTGAAGCATCGATTATTCTAATATCATACCGATCGTAAATTTATACAAAACACGTAATATTGGCCTTATTTTGAAACTCACCATTTTGAACCGCAAACAAATCGCACACACCACCCCGATCACATAAATACGTTCTGTATACACCATTCCGATATATTTCCTTTTTATTATAGACTTCGTGCAATGATAATAAGTTTTTGAAATTAATTTCTTTTGTCTTTGGGTACCTACTTACTACATGTTATGTGTATAGCACACATAAACCAAATTAAATTTTTGCTGCTGCCTCTATCCAAACAATCTGCTGTGTATCTTGAGACAAGCGCGCACATAAGTCTATATACCTACACTCGTGTTATGCTCAACTATAAGACGGTAATAAAAATCGATTACCTTTCTTCTTAAATTACAAAATTGTATAATATTAGTGGATTGGATATATTTTATTAATTTAACCTAAGGAAACAAAAAAATAAATTTATTTATATTTATAAATAATTAAATTGGTATTTTACATGTCACGATTTTTTCTTGTGTTTTTCGTGAAAATTGTGTTAGAAAAGAAAATGAACTTTTAAATATTAACTCTGTACCGCGCTCTCGTATTCGTACTCGTATACATTTTTATTTATATAACACAGTTTTAGATTAATGTTTAGATATTAGATTTAAATTTTATTTTTGTTTTGGATATTTAGAAAGAATTTAGTTTATTAAATAACAACAATTAAATTTATTTTGTATATAGTTATGGTGTACAAAAATGAAATTCAATTAATTTCAATTAGAGGATTACGAAAATTTTATATTTTGTAATTTAAATGCGGTGCTCAATTGACACAGCGAGGTGGTGGAATTCTGTTAAAAATTTGAAATCAATTTTTTGGTCCAAACTGTTTATGGCACTTATACGGTTCCGCAATCATATAAGATATTAATATAAATATAATAATCTATAAGGATAATACAGCTATAAAAATAAAAATTTCATTTACCATTAAAATAACGACCTGGGCATATATTACTTATGTGGTTAAGTATAATACACGTTTGGCGGTTTATTAAACTCATAAAAATGTACTTTGGATAATTTCGTTTTTTTTTTGCTTTTCGTTTCGGATTGTCTTTTATAGCCCTCTTGTAATTCACTTAATGGGTCGGAAATTTTTATAGGCGGTAATTTTCGTGATTTGCCGCGCGACTTACATATTAAATATTTTGAAGACGATCAAATATTTTAATTATTTATTTGCCATTTAGCAGTAAAGCAGCAAATTGGATTTATTTCTGTATCTGTGCGGAGCGGTGAAAGAATAATTTTTAATTCTAGGATTAAGTATATTTTGACAGATGCTTGATTCAAGGTTCTTAAAAATGCTATATAATTTTATATGCTCACCAATTAAGATAATATTAATAATTTGATTGCTTGATGCCTATACAGGGTGTTACCGAAATAGTATGGTAAACAAATTCAGAAAACTGAGTCCCAATTTATAACGTCAACCGAAATTAATTACCACATTGTAGACTCCCCAAAGTAGGAAGTTTATCACCTTCCAATATATTTGATTAATTTAATATAAGGTCAGCTCTTACTGATGAGACGATAAAATTATTTTCCGAAAAATGTACGTTAAATAAATATAAATTAATCATTAATTATATTAATCATTAATTAAAATATTATTAATAATTTAATTAATTATCATCTAATCAAATCATTTGCTTTTGACTTGGAGTTATATGTACATACTGGCATAATTGGGTAAATGCTGATACTCGTACAGTAGTGATTCAGAAAGCATAGTCGCAACGAATCATTTCTGTGTTTAACTTTCGTGGAATGAATTTCAAAATGAGACTCATGCACATACTCGCTAATTTACGATCCGGTTCCACATTGAGGACTCATTGTATTTATCATAGATGATATCCACTATAACATTCTACGGTTCACACCAAAGTTCTACAATTTTGGGGATTAAAATTAAAATTTTAAAACTCTATCTGGTTTCGTTTGTTTCCTTTATCTTAGTCCAACTTTGTCGAATTGCAACACAATTCATGGGTTCGATATATTAAGCTCCATAGATATGATTTATCAGTTCTTCCCACCTGTTGGGGTTGCCATGTTGGATTTTAATGTTCACATACTTGGTTGAAATTTTCGGATGGCAAGAATCGCGTCAGAAAATCCAGAAATTGCCATACGATTGGGCAGTTTTCTTATCTATTAGGTTTATTTCTAAGTACCATCTTCGACAAATACTATACGTTGTCATCAATGCTTTTTTGGTACCTTTCTGATTATGCTTTGGTATGAGCTAGGCTCGAAATTACCCCGGAATTTTCGGAACCCACTCGATCAAGCCTTGTCTGGAATTTCGAAAATTCTTACTGAAATCTTTTGAATGCATTTATCAGTTTATTTGACTGGCCGACTTGCTTAGACAAAGTAAATAACGGCCGACAAAGCCAAGACAAAGAAATAAATGGTTTAATGGAAAATGATAGTGAGCACTTTCAATCAAAAAGGCCATCAACAACTACATCAATTGCCTTTCAGATGAAAATCTTGCTGGCCCAAAAAAAACCAGCAACCGAGCAAAGACCACATTAATTAGCTTGTATTCTTCCGACAACTAACGAAGATCTCCAATTCTGCCTAAAGCGGACTCAACTATTTTTCCGTTCCAGGATGGTTTTTAAAATTCTAATGGAACTTAACCCAAGCTAAGCAATTGGACTCAAACATTAATTCCTTCGCTAGGCCGCCTAGAAAATAAAGATAGTTGTCTTTCCATCAATTTGGAACGTGGGGAGTATTCAACCGATCCCAAAAAAGTTGATAAATCATCTCCTACAAACTACCGACTGATTGCTGTCGCACTTTATAATTGCTACCATCAACTTCTGCCTTACAGGTTATCTACAGGAACATGCTTATCTTTCCGATTTTAGGGGCGATGTCTTGAAATTTTTTAGAGAATTTAGCTTTGTATTTGTGGAGATTTCAAAAGCATTTCATAGACTTTGGCATGAATGTTTAATAAGCAAACTTCGTTTGCTGAATTTACAAGCCTTTCTTATTGAATAGAAAGTTCAGGTAGCATTGCATGGCTTTAATTCAGGTGTGCCACAAGGATCATCCTTGTATATGCAACCTCCAACTGGGCAAATCAATGTTTGGGGTTCAAGATGTATGATCAACGATGTGTTCATTACTTCCTTGATCTATACTTGAGATCACAGACGTAATGTTGATGTTCTAACTGGCGTTTACACATTTTATTATGGCAGATGCTCTTCCAAAATTAACCCTTCTAATTCCATCCGCTATTGTTAGTACGGCCAATACTCGTTTTAGTTCTAGACAACATAGGATTGCTTTAGTACCTTCGGTCGATGTGGAACCTGTTAGTTAGAGGACAGTATTTCCCTAGCGAAGCCTTTAATTCACTTCAAGAAACAAACCAATCGATTTCTGAAGAATCGGGAGGTGCCGTAAAAGGTTTTGCGAAACAAGGTTTTTTAAAATTTATTGTAATAGTTTATTTACATTAAAACCGAATTTACAGTGTTAAAAAATCAGTTGAAACACCGGTGATTGAACGGATAAATTTCTAGCCTAAAACTCAATGCTCAAGTTGAGAAAAATTTTATAAATTTCATTTTCAATGCACCTTGATCGAAATTTATTGTTTTAATTTTTTATGTGAAGTTTTAGCCTCCCACCCTAGTAACTCTGACGAGCAAATCGACATGGATATGTTTTCAGTGAATCAAAAATTGTCATACACACATTCCGGATCAGTTCAAATTTTATATGGAAAACTTGTTCCAAACTTTGTTTCAGATCACAAATTTTGATTTGAAATCTAGTAAGCGTCTATATGCGATGTTTCATGAAACATGAACTAAACTGGATCAGATCAAGCGTCAAGAAATACAGCTAACACAGCATAAAATCGAAGTGTTTACACTTGTCGAGCCATCATGCTTAAATCAAAGCCCTTCTAAATTTTTCTGAAATTATTTTAGTGATCTTTAATCTTAATGAGGGTATACAAAGTTGTATAAGAAAGATTTTGGATTTGTGTGAGGGATAATCAAAAAACAAGCGCTCCAAAACTAGCTTCAGAAGTGGAGAAGATATTTAATAAAGCTATCCACCCCCAAAATATAAGAAGTGTGGAAGTTTTGTGGAAACATGGATATCATGGCCGTGTGCCACGTAAGAAACCATTAATTCCGAATGTTAATTCCAAAAAAAGAATTGAATTTGCAGAAAAATTAAAAACAAAAGATTTCAACTTCTGGAAGACTGTTGTTTATACGGATGAAAGTAAATTCAACATTTTCGGAGCCAATGGGAGAAGTAAAATTTGGAGTAAACGTGCTACAGTGCTGGAGCCAATACACACCATCCCATTTGTTAAACATGACGATGGTTCGGTGGGCTTCAATGTCGGCGAGTGGGGTAGGTAAGCTTGTATCTAAAGCACAATTTGAAACCATCCATGGAACAATTAAGGCTCGGGCTTTATACAGAATGGATTCCGTATAAAGCCCCAAACCAGTTATATTCGCCAGCTCAATCGCCTGACCTGACCCCATTAAACATTTATGGGGTCACCTTGAACGAAGATACAATAATGTAAGAATGGGATAAAACTTCACAGGAAGTTATCAAGAAGTTAGTAGAATCAATGCCTAGGAGACTGAAAGAGGTTATAAAAATAAAGGAGAACCAACTTTGTGGGTTGTGTTTTGTTTTAGTGTATAATCTTTTTCGTTGTAAAAAATCCTTGATTTTTTTTTTGATTTGTTTGTTATAAACGGTAAATGATTTGCTATTTAGTGGTTTAGGTTTTGTTATAATTTGTAAAATATTTATTCTAATAAAAAACTGCAAAATGTATTTTATAATCCTTATATTTTGTAATTTTTTTTCAAAAATCAATGCGTATGCTCATTTTCGTTACAGACTGTATGTAATGAGATTTAAATTAAAAATATTTTGCTTTTGGGACTCTTCGTTGTCATGCTAAAATTGCCATGAAGGAGCAGGCAAACGAGTAGAAAGATTTCCAATGCGTACATAGCTGTGACTCAACTCTCAGAAAACCATTTAGTACGGTAAATTGAACAGTTAGTACAAATTACTTTTCAAATCATACCAATTCACTAGTAAATAAATAAAATTAGATAAACACTGCTCAAAGAATCAAATGGATCATAGGAATATACAAAAACGTAGCGCTTTAAGAAAAAAAATGCGAATTCGCTTTAGCGTAATGAAAGTGTGTTGGAATGGCTTAGAAACCGTCCACATGGCACAGTGGCTAAAGTTTTGGCGTTTGGATCGGGAGGTACCGAGTTCGAATCCTGATAAGAACAGAATGCAAAGAGAATTTTAATCAACAGGTTATGACTCTCTGTCGGCGTGCGTGCAAAACTCGTGGGCCGACCCATCTTCAATGCCAGCCAGTATAGGCTGGCATGGAGTTATGCAATGTGCAGATGGTGATAAAATCAGATCAATAGCCGTATGTCCTTGAATTGGCTGGCAACGGCGAAAAAGGATGGAAAAAAGTAAACCGCAGTTAAGAGAGCCTTGGCCTCAGAACAGTTTGTAGGGATAATAAAAAAAAATGTTTACAAGTGTCCATGTGATATAAATTATTTAAATATCTACATATGTGCAACACTAATAGTGTTGTCGATAAAATGAAATGTAGATAGTATTTTTTTTTTTTATTCAAAATTGGTGTTTCGATAAGTTGACTTTGCCTTAACTCAGCCATCCCGTAATTGTATTACGCAAATATTCCGCTTTTATATTAGCTGTGTTCCAATGGAGAAAGCAAACTACTCACAAGTACTTGTAACTACTCGCAGCTACCCATGCTCAAATGGTGGTGTAGATGTTGAAAGTAGTTACGCATAAATTTGACGGTAGGTATATTAGTTTCAAAAAATCTAACAGATGGCTTTGTGATGGTTTGATTATGTTGAAATGTCAGATTTATTACAATTTTTTATTTGTTTATATTCGATTGATTGACAATAAGGGATTTTTGTGGAAAATTACTTATCAAATTGCAATAAAATTTGTAAAATTACAATTAGCTACTAATTATAATTATTAAATTGATCCAATTATAAATATCCTAATATATATATTTAAAATTATTAAACTGATGGAATTGATTCGACTATTAAAGCGGTGGATTTTTATAATAAATATATATAAATTAATTTTATTTACATTTTCACTATTAGAACCTCAATACTCCTCTTTCCTGCCAGCGTACGCACAGATTAAGGCTTTGCCTTCATGGTATGTCCAATTTTTGACATTATGTATTACCAAATTGTCTGAAAATATTCAAACAAATTTGATTTTGTACAACAAAATATGTTGCTGTCATAATTTTGCCCGTTCCTTTGGTTATCTACTCACAAGTACTTGTGAGTAGCAAATTGTTTCCATTGGAACACAGCTATTACAAAATCGTTTCATACTAACATTACAATACTGTTTATTTTGTTGATACATTTTTCATTATTCAAGTCCTTCCCTCTAAATAAATTAGCGTAACGAAAACGTTTAATTTACGTAACATGTTTTTACCATGTAAGCAATATAAAACTGTCCCTCTAAATATAATGTACCACGAGCGTAATGAAAAAGTAGTGATTCGCCCATGCAACTCTTCGCAGTCCTAACACTTTAACGTAATGAAAACGAACCAGCCGCGGTACATTGGGAATAATAATACACTATGAAAATGTTTAGCTCTATGAAATTATCAAATCAAATTGGCGTTGATTTTAATAATTATGATAGGGGGCTGAAAACGCTCATTATGTACGTGTTTGTACTAAAAAAAATAATTTTGATTTTTTAAGTATACAATTTTTTTTTAAATGTGTGTTATTAATGTTTTTGGTTTCAATTTGGAAGATTTGTAAACTTTGGTGTTAGATTTGTTGTTAAAAAATAGTTTGAACTTCGAAATTTTAACAACATGGATAGTAAGGCGTACTACCAGATTAGAAAAGATATTGAAAATCTGACTCGCTTGAAGACTAGCTTAAGAGAAGAAATGCATTGTGATCAAAACGTTTTTCGTGAACATGCTGATAATATTAATTATAATTCCGATGGAAGTAATTCTTCTGATTTTGGTGAATATGATTCATCATATTGTGATCAAGCATATCTGATACAGATAGTAATGACGGTACCGAATTTAATAAATTTCGTGATTTAAACATTTTCAATGATATAAGAAAATGGAGTATTGAATACATTTATACAGCTGCAGCTGGAAATACCTTTCTGAAAATGTTAAGAGAATACCACGAAAATTTGCCCAAAAACATTAAAACTTTAAAAAAATCACCGAATTCTTAATTTAAGCTATAATCCCATTAGACGAAAGATTTTACTCTCACATCGGACTTGGAAAAAGCTTAGAATTATTTTTAAAAAACAATTCATTCACCGGGAACGAAATTTGTGTTGACATAGGAATTGATGGCGTTCCGCTTACTAAAAGCTCATCCAGTCAATTATCGCCAATACTTTGCAAAATTGTGCCCATCACCCAAATTTTTTTAATAGGCGTTTTTCACGGGTATAAAAAGCCTGACTGTGCTAATTTTTTTGTAAAGAGCTTATCAAGGAAATCAAAGAATTTAAGGAAAATGGTATTATCTTCAACAATCGAAAAATCGACGTGCAAATTGATCATTCATATGCGATGCTCCAGCAAGATCATATAAATTAGGTAATTTCAAAATGGCTAATATTACTGTATAATTGTAATTAAAATTTATTTTATAGGTGTAAAGTCGCGCGCCGGATACTAAATATGTTTTACAGTATCAGAAAATTGCTTGAGGACGGATAAAAGTTATAGCGAGAAAACACAAATATAACATCATGTTCGATTAAATTATATAGTCGAATTAACAAAATCGGATGTGTAAGTCACCTCCCGATTGACTATATACCTTGCGTGTTATTGGGCGTGATGAGACAATTACTTCTAATTTTAACGAAACAAAGAAAAAAAAATTTTCGTTAAAGAAGATTGCTTCGTAAAAATGCATGCCATCAGAATTTAAAAGAAAGCAAAGGATTTTAAATGAAATAGAACATTGGAAAGCTACCGAATTTAGGATGCTTCTATGTTATACTGGGATGGTAGCCTTAAAGTCTATATTAGAAGAAACATACTATTCACATTTTTGCTATTTTTTGGTGCCATTCGTATTTTAAGCGATCCAAACTTTGTATGACATAGAAAATATGTCATATAACGTGCATAGTTTGCTACATTTGGCTGATGACTTAAAGGTTTTCGGACACCTCGACATGTTCAGTGCCTTAAAGTTCGAAAATTGTATTCAACATATAAAAAATGGTGAAAAAAGGATCATATCCAATTCAACAAATTATTAACCGTTAAAAGAAGAAAGATCACTTTTTGAAACCTAACGTTGAGTCAGTTTTCAGACTCTGCAGATATATAGTGATGAAGATTTCAATTCAAATGACAGTGATAACTATATAGAATTCTTAAAAATAAATCAAAATATTAAGCCAGCACACAAAAATCTATTAAAAAACAATTTAAGTATCATACAACTACTGGCCGACATATTAGCGTCCACAATCGCCACATTAATAAACCCAAATGCATCCTAACGTAGCTTAAATATTACATCAGAACAACAACAACGCCAGAAGCAATAAAAGAATGTGCTTGCTAAACAGACCAGGAAAATAGTACATGTCATCAAAATAACATCTTGATTAAAGCACTCGTTAAAGAGGTTAAGTACTTACGCCGAGATCATCAGGTTCAACTTTCTATCCCTACATCCACAGTCGATCATTTTAATGATTTGGAAGGAAAAATTAAAAGTGCAGAATACGAAAAAGCTCTAGTAAAATATTTATCACTACTTCAACTCAATTCGTCTACTGAATTTTTTTTTGTTTATTTTTAACAGACAAACACAATCCGACCATTTCATGAAATATCTGTAGATAAATACATCAGAACTTGTCTGAGAGCTGAAATTACTGACGAGGTAGCATTGAAATTTTCACGGTTCCGGCATCATAACAGTTTTCCTGTGAAATCATATGATCATGAATTTAATAAAGGGTAACCTAACATCATATAAATTTCTAAATTTCATTACAAATAGTTTTAGAAAGTGCAATACTAAAAACCCAACAGCTCGCGGGGGAGATGTGGTGAACATAATGCAAAAGTAGTTTCAATATACCAAAGACCACAAACGAGAACGGTTATCTGTTCCTGCAACACGGGCTCCAAATCACTTGGTTTTACTTTTTCTATATAATTTTAATCACTTGTGATATTCACGAAGAATGTGTGTGATATTATGATTCATATGATATATTATTTAAATGAATAAATATTTGTTTTTTACATTTAACATGAATCCGTTTTAATTATAAAGTAAATGTTCGATGCAAATACACATCGCATTGACATTTCAAAACGTTTCATTTTTGCGAGAGAAAAGCGATTCTCTTTGGCGTTACGATTTTTATTTTAAAATTCTTATTCCTAATGTAACGTGGCCGGTTCGTTTTCATTACGTTAAAGTGTTAAGCTTGCGAAGAGTTGTATGGGCGAAACACTAATTTTTCATTACGCTCGCGGTACATTTTATTTAGAAGAATCTAGGAGTAACATAAGCGGCTCGGTTTTAATGCGCTATATATAAGTGTTGTACAGGCGATATACCACTTTTTGTGACGTTTGCGTTAAGAAGGCAGAATTTATAATTTTTTATATTTAGAAAATAAAAATTTATTGTATTTAATTATAATGTTATTTGGTGTTAATAAAATATTATTTTAAAATTATAAATTATAAGTAATAAAAATATTTCTTTTGCGTGTCATCAGTTTACTAGCTAGACATATTTCGCTTTTATGAAATAAATACACATCAGTTTATCGTAACGGAAACGGCACATTTTTATTTTAACATAATCTTATTCAAAAATTTACTCAAGCGATTTGTTTTATTTGTGCCAAAGCGTTACTGAGTCACTACAAAACTTAGAACTGTTTACTGTCTCATGAAAATTATTGATTTAAATTACGAAATGTGCTTATACCCTTAAATAACAGTTTAATTATGTTAGTTTTGCCATACGAATCTACTCATAGGAATATTAACCTTTTAATAACAGGTTTCGAGTTATATCATAAAAGCGAGTCTCTAGAACATCTGCAACGATCACACAAAGGAATTTTTTTTCCAATGTTGATGAAATTGCCCAAAAATTAAATCGTTTTGCTAACATCAGTCAAACCTACAACCACGCATTTTATTTTGAAAGCTCTATTTTCAATGTATAGTTTTAGAAGGTGTGCAAAACTATTAAAGAAAAATGTTCACTTCATGGGGTGATTAATCCATTTTCGGCCCGTACAAGAATTCATTAGAATTTTTCAACGCCTTTTAATCGGGGACTACAAAGATCACCCTTTTGATAAATAAAAAGAAATAAAAAAATTCCAAGCCCCCGTTCCCAAGAAAAACAGTGGTGGAAAAATCGACCATTGGCCGAATACGTATAAAAATTGCGGAAATCTGGGGAAAATCCGAGGAAAATCGGAAGAAATGGGGGCGAAGTACTGGCGAAATCCTGGAGAAATCAGTGAGAAATCTTGGAAAAATACGAGGGAAATCCGAGCGAAATATATGGGAAGACTGGAGGAAATCAATGGGAAATCCGGGAAAAATTTGGGGAAACCCGAAGTAATCCGATGAAAATCCGGGGAAAATCAAGAAAAAAATCTGGTGAAAACTTGGGAGAAATCACAAATCAAGTGGAAATCCGGGGGAAATTGGAGGAAGATTTTGTACAACTCCGAAAGAAGTTCGGGGAAAATCTTGGTTAAAACTGACGACAATCTGGGGAAATTCAGGGGAAATTTGAAGGAAATCTAGGAAAAATCTGGGAAAATGTAAGGGAAATCCAGAGAAAATCTGGTGAAAATCCGGTGAGAAACCGGTGAAAACTCTTGAGGAAAGCCTCGGAAATCCTGGGAAAATCCGGGGTAAATCCGACGAAAATCTTGGTTACATTCGGTAGAAATCTGAGGAAAAGCGGGGAAATCTGAAGGAAAGCTAAGGGAAAAACGGTGAAAATCCGGCGGAAACCTGGGGAAATCCGGGGAAACCTAGGGGAAATCTAGAAGAAATCCGAGGACAATGTTGTAGAAATTCTGGGCAACGGGTAAAGTATGGAGGGAATCTGGAGGAAACCTGATCAAAATCCGGGGGAGATTTAGTGGAATTCCATAAAATATCTGGGGAAAATCCTGGGGAAATCCGAGGGATATCCGTGAAAATCCGGGGGAAATCTGGCGGAAATCCTTTGGTAATCTGGGGAAAATCTGATGGAAATATGAGGGAGATCCGTGGGAATTCATGTGGAAATCCGATGGAAATCCGAAGGAAATCCGAAGGAAATCCGAAGGAAATCTTGGTTATATCCGGTGGAAATCTCAAATCGAAAATTCTGGGAAATATGTTAGAAATACCGATAAATCTTTGGAAATCCTAGGAAAATCGGAGAAAATTTGGGGAAATCCTGTGGAAATCTGGCGGAAATCCGGGGAAAATCTAGGATAAATCCGGGGAAATCTAAAGGCAATACGTTCAAATTCAAGGAAAGTTAAGAAAAATCTTGGGGAATCCGGGTAAAATCTGGGGGAAATCCTGAGGAAATCCGGGAAATTCCAGGAGGAAATCCGTGGGAACCATGAATTTTTTTAACTTGATTTGTGGTTTCCCTTTTTTATTTGAATAAACCGGTGTTTTTATTTTTACTTTATTTAGATCTTTGTTGTTATTATTTTTCTCAACGATTTTACCCACTTTCAATATATTTCGTTTTTTGTTCATTTGAAAATACATCCAAAATGTGTTTTTTTAAATTCAATACTGAGTATAAAGTACCTACCGTTCGTTTTTAAGAATTTATATTGTTTTTAAGTGCTGAAAAATTAATTTTAATTTTGATAAAGAAACATTTGGAAAACAAAATTATTTTAGCTAAACGAAAAATCGACCAGCGGCCAAAAATGGGTTAACGAACAATTCATAAATTAACTCAACATTGTTTAAAAAAACATAAATTTTAAATGCGGCAATACTATAGAGGCAAAACAACATAAGTTAAAGAGTACGCAAATTATTCTACTTACAGCTTTTAGGGCACATTTCCAATTTTTTTTTGAGTTCAAAAGCTTCCTCGAGCAATTAATAATTACCGGAACAATTTCAGGGATTTGCATTTTGGCTGTCAAACTGTCGATGAAACTGGAGTGAGAGTGGTAGAGCGCAAATTTCAATTATTATATCTTATCGCTTCTTGGGAAAGTGAATAATAGGGTGAACAAAACTAATGCGTGTGTAAACCTATGACAAAACGATTTTTTTTTAAATTGATGGTTGGAAGTTACCAACTTTACACATTTAAATGAATTACAGTATGCATTTAATTAACCGATGTAGGATGAATTAACGAAAACTTTTGTCACGTTAAATGATCAAAAACTATCTTATTTTGATGCGGATGTCCGTTGATTACAACTGAAGATATCGATTATTGATGCAATAAATCAAGTCTCGTACTTTTCTTAATCCCCGCCGTAGATCAGGATACTTTATTACATTACAAACCGAGTAAAATCGATCACAATTTAATACATAAATTTATTTAAAATTTTACAAATGTACATGAATAAATATATTTATTAATAAAATATTGTTAAATATTAACACTCTAATAAAATAAAATAAAAATAAATAAATTTAAAGTTTTAATCCATTAAGGATACATTCGCAAAACTTTATGTATCGAGCAGAACGACATTAAAATGCAAAAAGCAGCATTAAGCGCATAGTGAGTGTATGGTCATCATCATTACCACCGTCAACTTCAGGAACAAAAAAAATATTTTAATATATCGACAGTAATAACAATAAAAACAAAAAATGCCATTTTAACGGTTTACCATAAATTTTAAAGTAAAAAGCAAAAACAAAAATCGCGTAAAGTGCGATTGGCCTTAATAAATTTACAGAGCTCGCACAGAAATTTATTCTAATTACTGGTCAATTACCAAAGTGATGTATGTGTGTGTGTGTGTGTGCATGATACTTCTGTACGGTAGCTATGTCTAGAATGTTAAATTCGAGCTGCACTCTAAGACTCCTCAACTGAGGTGGGGGAGTGCGTGAGAATTGTTCGCGTCTATTACAGACTGTGGCGGTAAGCACCACACGGGTAATAACACTCTAGAAAAATATTATTACTATCGCACAACATTATTATTGCTATTATTACTCGTATTGTTATTAATTTTATATAAATTTCTTTGCACGTCTCATTTTCTTTGCAACAGTAACAACAACAACAACAACAAACACAACAACAATATGTGTACAACACAGCTAAGAATTATATACATATCTTGTTTGATTCGTTTTGTTGTTGTTGGTGGTGTTGTTGTATCTTCTCTCGAATATTGATTTTGTACGCCAAAAAAATATTAATCAGCATATGTGAAGGAATGAATATCAATATTCTTTGCTTGGCTAAAAAAAAGTAAAAAACAAAAAACCAACTAAAAGAAGTTTTTTAACATTAGATTAATGTTGATAATAAAGATGTTGTGTGTTGATGTTTGGATTTGCAAGCAACAACAACAACTAAAAATTAACAACCATATAGTAATATGAGTGCTTTAGTTTGTGTATTCCTTTGGCTATACATGCTTGTTGCTGTTGTAATGTTAAATGTTATGTTTGTATGGCGTTTGGGTAATTAGTTTACCGCAATCTTTTGCGATTTTTTTTTAGAAGTTTAAGCGGTGGAGCTCTGGCTCCGTGTAAAATAAATTCGGGTTTCACAATTTTCAAAAAAAATTAGTGAACGGTTCTATAGTACCAGAAATGGATACAACAAAAATCGTTTAGAGGATCCTCCGCTGATACATGAGTGGCCGTTAAAGATATTTCAGGGTCGAATGACTTTGATATTTATTGGTAAGGAAAGGCTTGAAGGGCCAGAATTCGATTGCGGTAAGATCTGATGTCGGTAAATTTGTTTAGCGTGCTTGGTGGGGCCTGCAAACTTGTTTAGTGAGAGAATAATGGGGGCACGGTTTTCGGGTGTTAAGAAACGATTGCAATGATTCTTGATGGGGTGGTACACAATGTTGCGCAGTGTTACACAATGTTGTCATGTATTTTTCAATCATTATACACGAGTAAGGCACTTTGTTGTCTTGTTTCGATTTATGTTTGGTCAATTCGAATAACTTCGGTGAGATGGAATGATTTAATATTCAATTTAATAAAAACCAGAGAGTGGACACATAAAAATGGTGAGATTACCAAGACGTTGGGGGTTGGGTTTCGAACTAATGAACTTTAACTATTTTAAATTCAATTTTTTTGACGAGACACCGAATCTTTTAATTTAGAAAATTCAATGTTTTATTAGTTCAAAACCAAACGTCTTGGTAACCTCACCTCGATGTAAAAATAATTTCTAGCAATCACATTGAATAACACAACATTTAATTGTGTATGTTAATGTGTCATACTCATAATATTATTTGAGCCGATTATTTTAAAAGTGGTTTAAGTTCATTTTCCAAAAAACGAAATAGTTAATGTATCTATTGATTAATAAACAATTTTAGTCAAGTATAATTATAATCAAAAACACAATGAATTTTTCAATTGAAAATTAACTAATTACCGAATTTTTAAATCAATCCAAACATAAACACTTAAGAATCTCAATATAAAAATAAATGGACTTAAACCGCTTTCAAAATAATCGGCTCATTTAATTGTTTTGTGCTTAGAATTCATGTTTATATTTAACACCATAAAAAACTCCGAGGGATTCAGAGAGTTAGAGCTCAGATCTTAGCTATTAGCTACAAAAGTACAGTGAGTATTCAGACCGCCCGATACTTTAAAAATAAGCTGTGGGCAGTATATGGCGAAGCCGACACCAAGGTTAGAGCACGAATCGTCTACGTAACAACTAGTAATAAACCCAGAAATAGCGTAACGTAATTTCCTCGAACATAAACAAAACCACAAAATAGCAAAAGCAAAATCATAAAATCGATTATGACATATGCTGAAGAGGAATTGGCTTGGTGGAACAGAACTAATTGCCACAACACGACTTGTGGATTTAGGGGTTTCATTCCGCCATTGCCAAGTACACACATTTTATTATGGCAGTTAGCTCAACGATAGTTAAGATAACAATTCCTCCTTGTTTAATAAGTAGCGGTGAAAAACTCTATGTATGTCATCACACATTTAATATCGATTTAAAATTGGATACAGTGTCAAGTGTAGTTCTCTGATAAAAAAAACGGGCGTTGCTTCAGCAGTCAAAAATGATAATGGAACTACATAAGTGGAAGGACTTAGCTGGGTTAGAAGACGTAAACACAAATTTTCGCTGTTCGCAGCACATCTTGAGAACGAGTTCAAGCCATTTCATAATTAGACGACTTAATCACAAGACAAATAATAAAAGTCCTTCCTGAAAAAGAAAATGTAAATTCAACCCAATGAATAATAGAGATTTTGCCAGTAAATAAATAAGCAAAAATGAATTGAAATAATTTAATTTATTCCTAAACATCAAAATGTTGAGATAAGATAAGTCGTGTTAGGCAAAACAAACTCTGAAAGTCGTCCTTTATGAGAAACTTAAATTATGAAATAAAAGTTTCTTAATGATTTTCAAATCAGTTGTTACATATTAAGCGAAGCTGTGGGGGAGCCAGACAAAAAATTGATGTTGAGATGATAAAAATGAGACGTCGCAAACAAGGTAAAGCAGTTGAAGGACATCCCATTTTCTATTCCAGTGACGCATTGGGTCGTCTGTATACTGTTCACCCGAACAATGCAGAATGCTTCTATCTGCGATTGATGTTAATCAATGTACGTGGACCGACATCTTTCTAAAATTTAAGAACAGTGAACGGTCATCTGTGCACCACTTATAGCCAAGCTTGCCAGGAACTAAATCTTCTTGAGAAATGACCCAAATTTATCCCTGTAATAGTGCGTAAGCACCTACAAATGTTTTACAAGCTTTTATGAGAATGCACCGATGTTTGACCTTTGGAATTGGCAATAAAAATTGATAAAAAAATAAAGTTTTTTAGGGTTTAGAGCTTTCGTTGTCTCATCGACATCATTTTCAAAGCTGATGAAAATTTTTATATAAATTTCTCAAAAACAATTTTTTCCAAACACAAAGTAAATTTTAAAGTAAATTTTTAAAACAAGTATATAAATTATATAGGCTAATTATGTGACCTGAATTCTTTAAATGTATTGTAAGTGCACTAGTACCTTGTTCTTCATCTTTATTTACACCATTTTTATGTTGATAAATCCTTTTATCCAAAAATTGTTTCGTTTGATCCGTATAAGCAATATCACAATCACATTTAACTTAATAAATTAAATTTGACTGCTTATTGAGTAGTATAGGATCTTTAAGTTTAGAAAAAAGATAATCATACAAATTGAAGAAGTACCGACAATTTTGAAATTATAATTTTTGAACAAGTGTTTTATTTTTTCATATAAATGTTTGAAATTAGGAATTGAAAAATAATTTTTATCATTGTTCCAAATACATTGATTTACTAATTTTGCGGGATCATGATTAGACAATAATTCAAAAAAAATATTTTGGCAACTATTAAGCAAAATTTAAGACACATTGTTCCATCCAACCTCATCCAGGAATTTGTCCAGAACGCGGAATTTACTTTTAACTTCCATTTAAATCAAATTAAGGCAAACTGCGAAATTATATAACATTTTTGTAGCTAGTATCAACTTTTTAACAGATGATTCGCTTAATGCTAGTAAAAAATGGTTAGTAAATCTGTTTATATTGATCTTCCAATTAAAGTTAAATTTATTTTAAGTTAAGGTAATAAATTTTGTCAACCGTTAGAGAGTTAGTGCAATTTTTTTTCGGAAAATAGTCGTGCCCAAATTCGTAATTAATTTGTTAATGTTTTGGCAAATTTTAAAAATAGTTCATCGTTGCAGAGTCTTTAATCTGTTGAAAAACGTATTTTATCTTGCCTTAAACACTTTAGTCAAAAATTGGCAAAAAATCTGGTAACATTGATGAATTTATAAAGAAAAAATAACTAGTTATATTCCAGTAGTTTCTAACTTATATGGTTTACCTAAAATCCATAAACCAAATATACCCTACAGACCTATCGTGAGCTCAATCGATGGTCCCAAACTAATGGAAACTGATGGAAATACTAATTCTTTTGTTCTAAATTGTGAAGATTTTAAACAAAAAATTCGAAATTTCATTATACCCCAAAATTTTCTGTTAATTTCTTTAGACGTGATTTCGTTATTTACTAATGTAGATAGTGATATAGTTTTGGAAGTTATCAAGAAAAATTCTAGAGACATTAAAAAAAACACAAAATCAAAATTGACGAAGTCCAATTTCTTGAAGGTTTAAGCATTCTTTTAGATAATTCGAAATTTTCTTTTGACAATAAAAATAATTAAAAATTTTTGGTCCTCCAATGGGTTCTCCCATAAGCCCTATATTAAATTTATTAATGGAAAATTTGGAGTGTTTGGCATTAAGTTCCTTAAATTTTTAGCCATTATTTTACTATCGATATGTTGATGATATCAAACGGCTATTTCTGACAACAAAAATTGATATTTTTTGAACGGCTTTAGCAAAACTTTTAAACGAATAAAATTTACTTTGGAAAAGGAAGTTGACAACAAAATTCCATTTTTAGATTTACTTTTGACCCACGAGCCTGATGGCAAAATTTCTTTTGATTGAAAGATAGTTGGTCTGGTAGATATCTAAATGTTCATTCTTGCCTTCCTAAAATTAATACATTTTGACCCAAAAAATTTTAAAACTTTCAGATCCCAAATTTCACAATAAAAATTTTAAAATATTAAAAGAAACATTGTTAACTAATCATTATGCCACAAAATTAATAAATCAATGTGTACATATTTGGAAACAAAATTTTTTTATTAGAAGTTCTGAAATTCGGCCCATTAACAATGATAAAAATAATTTTTCAATTCCTAATGTCAAACATTTATATATAAAAAAATAAAACACTTGTTCAAAAATTTCAATTTCAAAATTGTCGGTAATTCTTCAATTTGTGTAAATGATTATCTTTTTTCTAAACTTAAAGATCCTATACCACTCAATAAGCAGTCAAATTTAATTTATTAAGTTAAATGTGATTGTAATGTTGCTTATATACGGGCCAAACGAAACCATTTTTGGATAAAAGGATTTATCAACATGCGCACTTACTACACATTTAAAGAATTCAGGTCACATAACTAGCCTAAATAATGTCAAAATATTAGAAAATGAACGAAATTTTTATAAATATAAATAATGATTGCGCTTTCATTGGCAGTTATTGCTACAATTATTTTGTCTAATTTTTTTTGCTACTTTATTTCTTTGCTTAATTTATATATAAGGTAGGTATACAGTTTTCATTTATATTTTTTTAATATTTTTAAAATCATATTCATATTTTATATACTTGTTTTAAAAATTTACTTTAAAATTTACTTTGTATTTGGAAAAAATTGTATTTACTGTAAAGTCTTTTTAAATTTGTTTCTGAGAAATTTATATAAAAGTTTTCATTAGTTTTGAAAATGATATGGATGAGACAACGAAAACTCAGTTATTAATTTTTTTATTTTTTTTAAAATATAAAACGAGCCTTAAACCATAAAAATCTTTATAAAAATAGTTATTATTGGCTCAATAAATAGTTTTTAATTAATAAAAAAAAATTCACGCAATGATTTAAAATTGAAATTGACTTGAATTCTAAAGGCAGCAACACAATGAATACCAATCATAAACATATCCATATGCAAACAGTTCCAAGTTTAAGTATGTAATCGAACCAGATTAGATTACCCAAATCTGCAACCAAATTTTTCAAAATTATAAAAAGTTTTCATGAAAATTGTTTGTGGCCTTGGTTGATTACAAAGAAACTAAATTTTCATTATAATCTTTTCAAATTCTACCATTACTCAGTAAATTCAATTATTTTCAGTCAAACTCAATTTTTGTTTTAAAAAATCAAGTTTTTCCAAATCGACACATTTAGAACAATGTATCAATGGAATTAAGTAAAAATTAACTTTGAATTTTTGACATGATGGAAAATTTGTATGAATCACAACAATCACTTTCGAACGGAAGAGATTATTGATTTAAAAAAAATCAGTCTTCTCATCAGGACGCGACCACTGATGTTATTTATTTACATTGGAATATTGTCTATATATTTATATAGAACAATATCATTTAGTTGTAGTAATAGCGAATTACTACTTAGCTTACGAAATTCGATTCTTTAACATTTTTCATCTATATTTGATTCTCACAACTAACTTTTCGAGGTTTACGAATTTTTATATTTTACTTCAAAACCATTACAATAAAAAACAAAGTAAACAATTAACTGCTGGGTTAATGGTTATTAACCAGACACCACTTGAAAAGATTTAATCCTGTATAGGATTGGAGATTTGATCAGAATCACAAAAAATTGGACACAATTTGATGCAAAGCGAGCCACGGCCGTGCGCTAAATAGCTTTTACACAGTGTTAAATACAGTGTTGAAAGAGAAAGCTATAGGTACGATATTAGAAAGAGATGGAACACATACCATGTTTTTCTTATAAAAATTAAACCAAAAATTTCAGTTTGTCTCTTTCTAAACAGTAATAGAAAGAGATGAATTGAAAGTTTCTGACTTACTCGTTTTAAATTGTATTACTCATATTGAAATTCCATTTAAATTTTAATTGTCATCAAAAGGTTAAAAATTTAAATAAAAGATTAATAATAATTTCTAACGTTTGATTATCGTTGACGACCGGTGATGTTAATAAACACATGGAAGACGATCGTCCATGTCAGTGTACAGGGTGGCATGGAACTGGCAATGTGCAGATGGTATACACTGTAATTGTGCGCGTGAATGAAAAGGAGGGGGAGGGGGTATTAATCAAAGGACATGGATAACTGGATAATTAATACATCCTTTAAAAAAAAAGTAAACCAATGGGTAAAAGTGTATTTTCTTTGCAGTTTCTAATAAGATTTTTTTATATTTTGAATTTGTTTTAAGAATTAAAGAAGAAAATTATCCCATAAAACCTTTAATATGGTGATCTACAACAGTTGGCTACCGATGTACACATTTGTGTACATTATCCCACAAGACTTTTTAATTTGTGTGTTTTACTAATCAAAATTAATAGGAAAACAAACATAAATATTTTTTTCCTTGTTTTAAAATAAACGACTAGTCAAAGGGTTAAATCACAGACAACTCACAATTGTGATTTGTCTGTGGTTAGAAGTGAAAATCAATAAAACGAGATGGTTATTGGAAACGGAGATAGTTAGTATAAAGTGGCGTTATTGGCGTATATTTTTGCCATTCTCATAAGAAAAATACGATTTATTTTCAAGAGTTTGCTTTTATTTGACTACAACTTCTTAAAAGAAATATTTTAACAGTACATATGTATTTTTGTTAATTGTTATAAGCCACACTATTATGTTTCATTTCAAAATGTATAGGTTTGTTTTGTATATATTATATAACACCCGACGATGTTCTTACTACAAATTTGCATTAGTCACGAGACACCCCCCCCCCCCCCTCACCCAATTAGTCATAGGTGGTAATACCATTTATCACGTAGAAAAAGCAACTTCAGCCTGCAAAAGACTAAAAATATAATAGATTGAGCTGAAAACACAACTTCTAGATGGAAGTTTTTTGTAGGAAAACAAAAAAATCGGTTTATTATCTTCAGTTTGAATTAAGTAACAAAATAAGTACCCAATTTGACCTGAGACTGCCAGTCCACAATGAACTGACAGTATAAATCTTAATTAAATTTGTTAGAAATGACCGCTTCTAAAATTTCATTTAAGGATTGAAACAAAAGAGAAATCCATGAAAAAACTGACATTGGCATTGTGAAATCAAAACCAGCCTATTGCTGTGTGCCTCAGGTCTGTTTTTTCGACTAAATTATGAACTAAACTAAATTGCTCAGAAATTCACAATAAACATGCCTAGGCGGCAGTAACATCAACAAAACAAGCTGTGCCTGACTAATCGAAATACTAAATTGTCGACTTTTCGTGGATAAAGGACATATGAAATTAAATTAAAATAATGGAAGTCGACATGGAAGTTGCATTATTTGCAAATGTTATTATAAACTACGAAATGTTTAAAAATAAAAAAATGCAAGAAATGAAATAAAGGAATGTTTAAAAGTGACATTTGACAACTAAATTGAAAAGTTACCTCGCGACGAGATTTTTCGTTTGTAACCTGGCGGCGAATAGCGTAAGGTCTCATCAAAAAAGTTTAGTTCATAATTTACTTGAAAAAATTGACCCACACAGCATATTTATTAAATTAACAAATGGTTGGCTGTTTTCGGAGGGTAATGAGGTATAGGCATTAATAGACAAGAACATATTTACAGGATATTAACAGGGAACAGTAAAAGAAAGTTCAAGTTTAGTAAAGTAAAATAAGAAATAAGGGACTGAAATTCGATATTGCCATTTGGAGGGTGTGCAAAATAAATTTCGGAAAACCAAAAGGAACTTGTATCTTAATTGCAAAATGCCTAAAAAACATCTTATTCGATTTTGAAAATCAGGTTACCCTAGTAATTTTTATTAGTAATTATTTTTTTGGGTGAGGGTTTTCCTTTGGGTTTAAATTAATTAAATTACCTACAACCTGCAATTTATCCACCTGTAATTAATAATTAGGATCAAAAACAATTTCGGACACATTACAGAAATGCATCCGATTATAATCAGATACAGAAACATTGGTCGCATAATAAAACAATTAATTACCATCATGTTGTTTGTGGTTTTGCATAATCTGCACTTGAATCCGGTTTGGATTAGATCTTACATAATGAGACTATAAAAACAATTATTCAAACAGAAACCAGTTTAAATTGTTTAAATTTAATAATCTTAAAGCTTTACAACTACCGTGCTCATAAATGACTTTAGTTGAATGTTAGCTGTCACAAATTTAATTTCTTTAATTACCTCACATCTTAAATCATATTTTTTCATACTAACGCACGTCTGTATCATTCCTACAAAGGCTGTCATGAGGTTGTACCGTTGGTAACGCATCATCAATGTTGCTTGGATATATGTATGTTTTAGATCATCTTGCTGGTGTTATAAGAAGAGAGAATATACATAACATATAAATTTTGTGTGGGTGTCATGTATCCGGTCAAAATATGTATACGATACTGCCTTATTGTATAGTATATCAACATAAGTCAAGTCATTAGGTATCTTAACATTTTCTTCTTATTACTGCTATTCTTAATAAAACTATTAAAGGTATAAATGTTCGTTAGTACTTTATATATCGCGTCTTAGAAATCACGGTTCTCCTTATACCTATTCGCTGTACGGTGTATGTACTTACAATTATTTATTTTTGTGCAAAGTAACAATAATCGTAATCGCGAAATACGAAAAGAAAAAAATTGTGAAAGGCATGTAGTATGTGGACATAAATTTTATTTTTATACATCGAACTAAATCGAGGATATCCACATTCCATTTAATTTTATTTAATAAATTTTAATTTAATTTTTTTTGCTTATTTACGTTTTATAATATTAGGTTAATGCAAATTAATAATTATCCGGTGAATTTGTGATGCTGATTTACCAGGTAGCGTTTTCAAACTTGAGACGCGCGCAATTGACACTAAAACATCAGATTACACGGCACATAACATTAGTCAAATGTAAACAAGAAAACATGATCTTCTAGATGAAATGATCATTACCTTCGTATTAACGAACGATTATCATCAATCTCACTTTACACTCTTTGAAGAGCGCAACAAGTTTTAAATCCCAGTGGCAGCCAAATCAAAACCGCATTCCATCTTCAAAGTGTCAATCCAATTATAAAATCATTTTCAAATTCCATTCCAATAACGCACGTCTAATATTTATTATTGTAATACTTACATTTGAAGCAACAACAAATATGAAAAAAAAGGTTTTATTTGTCTAAGACATTTACTTGAAATGCAAAGAAACGAACATAAAAAAAAAACTTTGAAGAACCAGTTGAACGGGTCAGCACGCGTCAGGTATAAAGAAACGATCTTTTTGATTTTCTTCATTCTTACGTATATATCGTAGGAGAATGATATAAATTAAACATCATTAAGAATCCAACATATATTTTCCATAAATACGCCAAAGGGTGATCACTAACGAAATTCTTAATCGTCTTGATACGCATGCGACTCGTATACGATCATTTTTATTTTATCACCCCGCGCATATCCAATCCAACAACAACAGTACACACAGAAAACACGCGAGAGAAACAAACATTGAGATAAAAACAAAACCAAGAAAAAATCATCTTTCAGCTGTATCTTCTTCAATGGATTTAAGCTTTCTTACACAAAAAAAAACGTAAAGTACAACAAAATAAGAAAAAGAAATCTCGTCGTCTCCGTATTTTTATGAATGAAAATAAATAAATGAATGAAATATTACACAAAACCGATGCGGCGAGATTTATTTATTTGACCACATTAACTACATATTATGTGAAGTAATTATGTAAAAATAAACAACAACAGCACACACACATACACATGTACAGGCGCATATTGGATATAAGAAAGCGCGAAGAATAAGAAAACGAGTGCTAAGTATATGAGGAATTTTTATGTTGATTGAAAGTCGTCGCATCGAGTACACAGACGGAGTGTAATGAGAAAACCGATACGAAATACTTTGGCATGGAATGTGAATTGTTTTCCAATTTATTTTCTATTTACGCGATCAGCGATCGGTAGCCGCGAGTTTCTTGGGTTTTTCTATTTCTCATATCCACCGTCTGTTTATGCTTGTTGATACGCAAGTAGCTAAAAATCGAATGAATGCTAAGTAGGTTTCTTGTAGTCGTCGTATGATAATATTTTGATTATACAAGGTCATAACAGTAATAATAAAGACATGTGCGTGTAAGTGTTTGTTAATAATATTACGTAAAGCTTAGTAATTATAAGATCTCTTCTTCATATGAGAATTTCTTTAATCTCATATATGGTCAAACCATTAATTATATTTATTTTAAAAATTAAATGTGTATTACAAAGCTTTTTAAATGTTGAAAGAATGCGTACAGATAAAGTAACGAATTTAGAACAAGAAATTTTTATATGTAGCTTTCAGCTAAAAAATTTAACAAATAAGGAAAAGATGAATTTTTAGTTTTCTGTGGCAATTTATAATAAATACATTTAAATTATTAAAAAAACACAAAAAAATTCGGAAAATTACGTAATGAGGAAATATGGCTTGTTCCATATCTAATCGATCTAATTTTACCTTAGTATCAAATTTTGGTAAATCCTTACGATTTTTACGAATAGTACCGCTGAATTTTATTCCTCTTAGGCTCGAATTGTGTTGAAGTTGAGGAGAAATAAAAATATGATCAAAATAAATTTCGCATCCTTGATTAATACATTTTTCAGTTAATCGAAGAATTACTTCTCCTAGATTGACGGTTTTATCATTATTCATTTTACGCCAAGTATATATGTCACCTGTTATAAATCATATATACCTCAATGAAAATTTACCTTTAACGTATTTGGCCCTTAAACTTAATCTAGTGTTCGTTTATAGCTTAGCATTCGAAATTACTGATCGCAGTTAGAAAAGCGCGATTAAAATGGTTAATGAGAGGTGTTACTTTCCAGGCACGATCGTACATTGCATGAGATTTTTGAAGTGCTTTTGTATTGTCATAAAAATGAAGTGCTGATCTAATTTCCTCAAACCGGTGCAAACCCGTACATTTAAATCGGGTTGTGTCGACCAATAGTCACGAATTGCTGGTACTTCGTGATAACTCATTATAAAATTCATTCCTATAAGTGCCGGTTTTAAATGGTTTCCCTGACTGTTGACTATATACAATTCACTTTCACGAATTATTAAAGCACTCAAAACTTGAAAATTATTCACAATATCAAATGTCTCCAGTGGACTAGGCGGATAGTCTGGATTACATAATTCAGTCTCCAACGAAGCTGGCTTAGAAATCTTTTTTTATCCTCGCATTCAAAATTTTTAGCTGATGCCCAATCCGTAATTAGTGCCTGTTATTATATTATAAATAAATTATGTTGTTTGAATTTCCAATGTCTGATGATTGTCATCCGGATTAGCAACAAAATTACCACTTACATCATTATTTTCAGATATGACACTTTCAATAAAAATTTCACTCGTTTGAATTACATTCAAATCGTTTTCCATATACTTTCGATCTTCTATTTGTTTATCCATTTCATCGTCGCTATGTCATCCGGAAAAATTAGTTGCATATACGAGGAATCTTCGTCCGTTTTCCATTATATACTATATATGTATGTTAGTGGCCATTATATTCTATATTATAAATTAATTGAAATCATAAATAGCTGTAACAACATTCACCCAAAAATTTGTATTCTAAATTTGTTCCTTACGTGGAACAAAATACACGAACATTAATATTTTAACAATTTTCATTATGTCTTTATTAGTATTTTGTTCCACCGGCAAAATATGTTCTTTCCACTTCGAGTTTAAATGTCAACTGCTAAATACAATTTTAGAAAACAAATGAAAATGAATAGAATGAAGCTAGTAGACGCACTTAGAAACACAAAAAGAGAAATGCTGAAAATAAATAATTTTTGATGAAAACGAATTTAAACCGTTTGTTCCACGGGTGGGTTAAATACGGTAAAGGGTTTTGGTATTTGCTGTCCTGCTCTGATTCTCTCAAATTTTCCTAATACATAATATAAATTTGATTTTTAAATTTAAAATTTGTAATGCCAAAATCCTTTGGCGATGTCGAAGAATTTTAGATTAATTACGCAGGAATACGTGTAAGCTGATTCAGTTTTAGAAGCGAGCCACTTTGGAGAGATACAGGTCAACCTCCAAGAATACGGTACTTGAAGAACGCGGATACCTTCCCTAGAATTACACGGTTTTAAGCTACATGATTTTCGATGATTCGTTTTATTTTCTGTATCATTTTTTTTTGTTTTCACACTCCCGTTTTTTATAGTCTCGAACAACGCGGTTTGAAAGAACAGGAAACCAATTAATCGTGTTCTTGGAGGATTTACTGAATTGTGGAATTCGCATGTGAAAATTTAAAAAACTGTCAATGTGATTAATACTACTTCCTAATTTTATAATAAAATAATGTAAAATATAGTATAGGCGCAAAGGTAGTGGTATTGAAAATAATTGTTAGAAAAAAATCAGCGCAGCGCCTCTTGAGAAAAAAATATTAAAATAGTGGTACTGACACAGATACCAAAGAGAATTTGGAACTGCAAAAAGACGAATTGATTCTATTTTAAAAACTAGTCTTAGAAAATTCCCTATCCAAAACTAGAATTTAGTAATAAAAAAAAAAAGTTTTCTACTCACATTCGCAAATAATGTTTTCGGGTTCCGTTTAGGATCAATTCCGTTTCACCGTTTGCAGCGTCAGAGCAGATTTTTTAGTGCTTCTCACTTTTTTTTAATTTTCTTTCGGAATTAATGAAGAGTTTGACCTCATTTGTATTTTTAATATTCTTAATAATTTTTATTTAAATAAATAAATACATGATTTTTTTTTTAAATTTAGTTAAATCAACAACATGCAATTTTGTGTCCAAAATCTAATTTTGTGTGTCTTTGATAATTTCTGGCACGGAATTTAGTATGGAATTACAAGGGCAGCCATAAAACGGTTCTTGAACTAGAGATTTTTGTTTAAATTGATTTATTTTTCTAAACCCTAAATATTAAAAGTATTCATAAATGAACATTCCAAAATGATATCAGTGGCATTATTCTGCCTTTCGCTGATATACAGCATTTGGAAAAGTATTTTCATTTTCTAGCCTACTGATGGAATTAGTTTGGCGTAAAAATTTACGAGACAAAGTTGATTGGAAAACTTTTGTGCCAAAAAATTTATCTTGGGTTCGACAATATTTACACTAAACTTACTCGTCAGCAGCCAGAGATTAGCAGTTTAGACAAAAAATGCAAAGTGCAGAATAGTGCCACGGGACGACACACATTACGAAAAACCACGAAAGACTGTTATGTGAATTCGAAAAACTACTTAGTTTCGAACGATACAACTTTGTTACTGTAAGGCCCATATTTTTAAACGTGGACAAATCATTGGATTAATCCGTAGTTTTCGGAAATCTACTGATGCAGCCAAGGCTACTTGTGGTAATTTTAAAGGTGGATAAATCCACGGATTTGTTTGTGGTATTTTTGAAATATGCTAAAATCTTTGATTTTCGATATCGACTTTCGAATTAAAACTGCTTGCTGGGATAATTGTTATTTTTTTTTGTTTATCATTCCTCTGTGGCCCTATTCTGGCTTTCTCTGGGAATAGGGAATTGGGAAAAATATTTTCATAGCATTTTTGTCTAAATTGCATTTTTCTGGCCTACTGAGGGAACATGCTTGGTGCTAATATTTTCGAATCAAAGTTAAATGGGAAAATATTTTTCCCTATAAAAATTTTGTGGAACAAAAGTTTCCCAATTTACTTGGTTTTGAAAATTTTTGCACTAAACTTATTCTTTCAGTAGGCCAGAAAAATACAATTTAGACAAAAATGCTATGAAAATATTTTTCCCAATTCCCTATTCCCAAGGAAAGCCAGAATAGGGCCACTGTACGTAATATTTTTACTAAACATTTTTGTTTATTTTTCTATTTCGTTGGGACAAGAAAATAATATAATGGAAAGCGAGCGTACCACGTAAGTTTTATTTACGGTGCACGTTTAAATATTATTATTTAAATATTTTTATTGTAGGTCAAAAAATATAAATGAAAAGGACAGGCCTTTTTAGGGGAATTGGTGGAGCAAAGTAAAAACATAGTAGAGAGCAAAACGATAGATTCAGTTTCCAATAAAAAAAAAATTGAAACTTGGGATGCGATTTTTATGAAACTTATATGTGATATTTGAAATGAATTTATTTAATTTAATTTAAGGCATATCAGGATATCGAAATTGGCTCGAAAAACGCTTTAATTCTAGCGGAATATTTGTACTTATATATTCATCGACTGGAGCATTTTCCTCTTTTATTGTGTTAGCAATATAGTGGGGACCTGCCGTCACAATTATTGTCAACGTATTTTGTAGCTTTAGTTGAGATTCTAAGGAAAATGACTAGAGTAAATGAAAAGTAAAATAAAACCGTATACTTATTGCCAGAACTGGAAACCTTCTCTTCTGCTGTCCAAAAGTTCTTTCAATTATTGATCTGGTTGATGTAATCGCTCGATTGTACCTTTAATGCAAAATATTTCGTGGAAATCTGTAAGGGGTAATAAGATAATTGTTGCATGAATTCGTTCTGCCCAAATCGAGCCTTAATTTAAGAGAAATTAAAAATGGTTTAATCATGTGATGATCCAAACCACCTGCTTGACTTGATTTTAATATGGTAAATTTAAAAAATACCTTGCAACAATGTCTATAAATTTTCCATCAGCATCACATATCGATTGTGTGCTAATAGCAAAATATCCTTTACGGTTGCGATAAAATTCCGCCTCATCACTTCCAGGAGGTCTTATTAGTATATAAGTACCATCAATGGAGCCAATACAACAAGGGATTCCTGTTTTATTATAAAAATGTTGCTGGGTTTTATTAACTTCGTCGCTCATAGGTATTTTTATAAAATCTTTGGCTTTCCTGGCAATAGCTCTCGGAATTTTTATTAAGTAGAAGGTACAACTATTAATGCTTGTAGAATTGAGATCTACTGGAAGAATTTCTGGTGCTTTCAGATGAATAATGTCGACGGTGCTATTGAGATGATGATCACTTTGATTTTAATTTAGTTGATTGCAGGAAATAAACTCGTTAATACTTGCAATGCCTATGCACGGACCAGTTTTCAATAGATAACTTTCAATTGAGTCAAACCATCCCTATATATCTGTAGCTGCCACATTAGCACTGGCAGATGAGAACCAGTCGCTCTACATGAAGAAAGAGAGGCCATTTTAAAATAAAATTAAACTAGCCTTTTCATGGGAGACATTCGTTTACAAATAGATGCTCTTTTTTCTTTCATGAAATTTTTACAGCACGAAGCACATCTTGCTTTTGTTACTGAATCATTTAAAACCGTCGACGGCCCTGGACAAAATTGAATAGTCGATATGGGAAGTCCGTACAATTTCACCCGAATTCAACTAAATTTTTGTGGTACCAATTATTGGCCTTTATTTAAGTTTGAGAACATTTTATTGTAATTATTTATTCTGAAACCACTAATTTTACAAAATAAAGATTCTTCTGCAAACGCACCACAAGTAGAGAGTTTTTACAGAACTGATTTATACATTAAATGAGAAACAACTATAACAACAACAAACGAACAATTCAAATAACATGAATTTATTAGTTTTGTGTAAATTCTTATTAAATGAGGTGGTGTCAATATTTGAAAAGCTCGGATAAGAATACGTAGATTCACTGGAACCATATTTTATTTTCAACTTGAAATTCGAGGAACCGTAAATCGCACACAAAATAGCAGTGATGTGATAAGTAATTTCCGGTTAAAAAGTTTAATAAGTATGTAATACAAAAATTTAATCTATTTTATAAACAATTTTTTTTTGTATTTACATATTTTAGAAATGTACATATGTGCAATATCTGTCTAAATTGAAATTATCTCTAAAAAATTAGTTTTAGACACTCGCGTAAATTTCTGTCCAAATTATAAAAGTGTCCAAAAATTTAGAAGTGTCCAAAAACTTCACACCTGGGATAATGGTATAGGCAGTTTTTATATGAAAGAATGTCATTGTAGCTTATGGTAAATTACACAAATCTCAGAGATTGGCTCCCATAGTGGCTATATTATTTTGAAAGGGCATACATTATGGAATTGAAATCATCTAATGTCATTTCGAAATGAGCCTTAGGGCTCTCTTATATAATTTTTGAGCATTCACGCTATCCGCGTTTTTTGGGTCTCGGTCGAAATTGCATATTTTAAAACGGCATTTTTCAAAACGGCATTTTGCAAAACTGCATTTCCAAAACGACATATTTCAAGACAGTATTTTTCAGAATTACATTTTTCAAAACTGCATTTCACAAAATGGCATTTTTTAAAACAGCATTTTTCAAAATTGCATATTTCAAAACGACATAGGTAATAAACGGCATTTTCAGAACGAACACTGAAACAAATCATGAACATAGAATCTAAATCATTAACTTTCATTAAATTTATTTTACGTAGCATAATATTCATAATATTTATAAATTGGCCGAAACTCCTACTAAAATGTAACGAATGTCACAATTACTAATTATTATCAGAATTATTTTCTAGCTATATCATAAAACGTTGGGTTTTCAAATCTCCAATCATGGCATGCACATCCCAAAATTATACTGACCATTTCGTCTCAACCTAACACTGTTAAACCTTTAAACATCTCATTGGTAATTTTTTGTAGGCGTACCATTGTTTATATTTTTTTTAAACAGAGAACAACCAAATAATAGAGTTTCAAACGTATAGCTACTATGGGAGTCAATCTCTGAGATTTGTGTAATTTACCATAAGCTACAACGACATCCTTTCACACAAAAATTGCATATACCATATTCCTGATGATTAACCCTAGATTGCCCAAAGATATTATTTTGACTCGTTTTCAATTAGTAAACAAAATATATTTATAACTAGCTGACTCGCCGAACTTTGTTTCGCCCCAAATTACTTCGTCCGAGCAAACACTTTTGTCCTTCACGAAAATTGATTTTGATGAGAGAAAAAACAAACAACTCAACTCAATTCTCAATATACGTTTGAGTTAGACGATTGAGCGGCCATTCCATTCACTTTTTCATCGAATTCAACACTAAAGGTAGGTTTATGGTTGTGTTCGTTCGCTCGGTAATTTGTTCGACCAATCATCTTTTGAACAAAATCCAGAATCGTCATTTTTGAGCACTATGATTGGTGGACCAATTGTCAGAATGAACAAACGAACGCAACCATAAAGGCGGCATAATGTATTGAAAAGTGAATAAAAGGTCGATTCAAACTTAGGCATCTTTCAAAAATTTAGTTGTTTTATGCAAATTGAATTTGTGATTTGTTAATCGTCATAGCGAACGCCAAACGAACGGGGAGCTGAATGCACTTGTAAATAGGTAAAATAAATAAATTGGATAAAAAACAAAATAGTAGTTTGGATGCAGCCTCCGGTGGGATTCGAATCCAGTACCTCCCAACCCAAGCGCCGAATTCCGGTGGATTTTTTCAAAAATTTCTTTCGTAAGAACCATCTCCTGGTAATTGCGAACACAACACACAAGAATTGGGCCAAATCGGTTCAGCCGTTTTCAACTGATGCACATATATTTGTTACACCATTTTTATATATATAGATGATACAAAAGTACTTTTTTCAGTTTTCCAAGTGCAGTAAATTTTCTTTATTATATTAACATATTATATAACTTTAAATATTATAAAAGGAAATTGAAAATTTATTTTAAATACATTTTTAAAATTCTTTTATAATATCACAAAGTGCGCGTGTCAGGCTTTCTAGTGCTAAAGTCATTTCTGAAAAGTTTAATAAGTATAGTGTCCAAAAACTTCACACCGGTAACAGCTGTACAAGGTGAAATAAAATTATTGTAAACTGTTATAACGAATTAACTAAAGTGCATGAAATAGTTTTTCAGGAGAAGTATTATGCTGGGGTTCCTCGATATTCGGTGAAAAAATTGTGTTCCAAATTCATGATCTGTGTGTTTTTGGCTGTGCTACTCGTATAGGTAATGCTTTCGAAAACGCTACTAGATAAAATTTAAAAGAATTTAAATAAAATTATTGATTTACTTGTTATATTCACTGTGCTAGTTGAAAAATGTGACAAGCTGGGCATTGTCCTCATTTATGAGGTATCGCTTCCCTCATTTTCACGTTGATAGCTCCTGAACCATTAAGATTTTCATTATGCTTTCTTCAGCAAAGTTGTTGCGCAAGTCAAGACCAACAAGTTTGCCGAACATATCAAGACCGAAAAACCACATCCACCATATATGTGTGTTTTACTTAGGCCAGTAGTGGCCCGTTGTGATACCACAGGAATCTATTTCCCCTTTATCCCTGTTCAAAACCATTTGTAGCTACGTACGTAGCGCAAAATATCTCGAACTCCACAGTCAGCGAGATCTGAAAGGCTGGCCATACTGTACACGCCCAAATACCTATACCTTCTGTATGATAGTGCCGGACACGAGTATAGTAAGTTATCTAAAGTCTCTTCTTCCTATTCGTCCATGCAACTTCTACAAAGTCATTCGTCTGTAGACCCAGCTTTCTCGTATGTTCCCCAAAAAGGCAGGGTCTTGTCAGTTTTGGCGAAAGCTGCTCACAGAAGACTCCGGCTCCTACCTTGCCGTCTAGAGAAACATGGGTACACAGGTCAGGCTAAATACAACTGGAAATCGGTACACTTAGATCAAACAGGACGCTCATTTCCGATAAGATACAAAGAACACATCAATGACATAACCAAATTTAAAAAAGTACATAAAATCAAGTTTCGCACAACACATAAAAACTGAAAATCATAGGCACACTAAATTCAATAAAAATGTAATCATTTTGCACAGAAATTTTTGAAAAGAACTGAAATTAGACAGGTTAGAAGAATAATACCAAGGGTATACATTTTGGGTACAATTTCACTCATGAGTCATGAGACATTTGTATACTGTATGTATACAAATTTCTCATGAGTCATGAGTCAAATTACGGCCAAAATTCACACCCTGAAAATATACAAAAACAAAAACACCAACAATTTACTTAGCGACAAAATCAACACAAAACCTAATAAAATTTACGACTTATATAACTTAAAAACAAAGGAGGTACCAAACAGCAGCTCCTAGCTCCGGTAAAGAGCTTCAAAATATATAATGTGACAGTAATAAAAAATAAACTGAAGAAGAGATTATTCTCGAAATCGATATTTCTAAAAAAGTTAAAAAATTGGCACAATAAGTAAGAACTAAAAACTGTAATATGAAATTAAAAATAAAAAGTTTTTAATTTAAATATATTGGGAGTATAACTTTTTGGATTTTTTTGCGGAAAAAACACGTTCATTTCTAAGAAATGGTAAATTTTATTTTAATCAAAATATTTTCCATCGTTAACTATGACTTTCGACCATCTTTCTTGATTTCCACGTGGGTTCTGAAGTGCTGGTCTTGAAGATTTAAATTTTAATGTGGAATGTCAACACTTTAAAACGCCGTAAGTGTCATTGTAAAAGAATGTCCAGTACTAAAGTTACGCCATCTTTTAGAAAATCTAAAAAGCTAAGTTATACACCCAATATAAAGTGACAAAAGAACACAAAAAATAAAGCGAAAATCGGCTTGTGAAATCTGGTGAAATAAATAATATGGATAGGTGTTTTAAACTCAGGTGCTTTTGTTTTGCGTGTGGAAAGTTTACAATTATGAGCATTAGCCTCAAAATAAGTGCTGAAACCGCTGATTTTGATCATAAAGCAAAATATACATAAGAGGACTCATGTAGAGATTCCGAGGTTAATCTATTTTACTATTGGCAATCTATATAAGCCACAAGAACAGTTATTGTATAGGTAATAACTATGTCGATATGTTTATAAGATTCATGTATGTATATGGATTAACCCTTATGTTTACAACCGCTTACCCGGGTAAGTTTTCGTATTTTATTACCCAAAATTTTATGGATTTAGGTGACGTATCAGCTAGAAATCTTTAGTAATTATTATTTGTTAATAACAATTATTTGTTTTAGATTAGATTTTGACAAAATGTATTTATCAATTTAACATGAAATTTATCATTCAATACTAAATATATGAAATCATGGACATACCCGGGTATGCTGGTTGTAAACATGAAGGTTAAATAAAGAAAAAAATTAAATTTGTGTATATAAATTTACTAAAATTATAAAATAAGATTAACATCGGAAAAACCTGCTTATAAAATTTGCACTACTTGATTTCTCTTATATATTTATTGCTCGATGTTCATATGAACTATACTTTTCACAAAATATTATTAGTGGTGTAAAATGGACGCCGTTTTTGTTTGCATAACATGCATTTTTCATCTGCATAGATGGCAAAACACTGGAGCCGCAATGCCATTTGGTGTCCCGATTAGATGGATCGATCCACAAGGACATGATGCAGTTCAATGTTATGGGTGCATGAGTTATAATCTCGGTACAAACTGAAACAAAATTGGTTCTTTGACATACACTGAACGACAAATGCTCAACTAACGCTGCCGCATTCACATGAAATTCCTGTTCCGGAAAGATCAAACCCAACTGAGGAATATTTACCAACAACATTTGAATCAAGTGAAACCGGAGAAACATCTGCATCAATAAATCAACCATCAAAAGTCACTGCACCATGCATTCACATTGAAATCTCGCAAAATCGTTTGGATATTATGATATACGAAATGATATGCCTGAAACTATCGCAGCGGCAGGCCATTCTTTTGTCAAAGGATTTAAAACAAGTGAACATTTTGGCTCCAAATGTTTGGATATATGGAGCAATCAATCGTCATCGTCATTTTACGAATTTTTTCAAATCAATTGAGAATAATTTACTCGCTTTTGCGCTGATATCCGAGGTATATCCACAATGCACAATGCATATAATTCCGTAAATTAGCGATTGTTTATCGATTCCCCTAAAAGCAGCTTGAAGGCAGTTCTCCTTCACGTTACCAACTCAAAGAATTCCATTCCAATTGCACTCAGCACAAACACAAAGGAAACTTATGTATCAATGAAACAAATCATTGATTTGATTAAATTCAATGACCATCAATGGAAAGTTTGTGCAGATTTAAAAGTGATAGATCTTTTAAGTGGCATGCAATTGGGTTACACTAAAAACATGTATTTTATGTGCTTATGGAATACATGTTTTAAAGGCGACCAATACAACGAACGGAACTGAACTTTACGTGGGAACATTAGATTGCGATACGCCGGCATCGTTGAGGCTCCACTTGTGCCAATTAAACAAATATTGCTACAACCACTTCATATCAAGCGTCGAGTAGTTAAAAACTTTATAAAAGCGCTAAATCCAGATGGAAATGCGGTCGTTTGAATCTTTTCGAATCTAAGGTTTGATCAAATGAAAATTCATCTCGCATCTTGTTTTTTTATTACAGGGATGATGATGCATTTGAAAATGCTCTCAGTGAACGAGAGCTTGTGGCATGGAAATGTGTAAAAGAAGTTATTAAGAATGTTCTCGGCATTAATCGATCTGATGATTGGCACAGATATATTGAAAATATGCTGGCGGCTTTTCATAATATAAACGTTAGAATGTCATTCAAAATACATTTTTTGCATTGTCATGTGGACAAATTCGCCGAACAATCACCAGCCGAATCCGATGATCACGGCAAGCGTTTTCATTAAATGACGGCACGGCTCGAACATTGGTACAGCGGCAAAAAACTAGATGCACTCTTGGGTGACATTTTTTGGAATTTGCAAGAGGAAGAAGATCCCGAAGACGACACGAACGAATCAGAAAATTAAAATTAAAAGTTAAGAAAAATGTTAGTTTTTTACAAAAAAATTAAGAAAAATCACCATAAAATCAACAGAATCTATTTTATTTTTTTTAAATAGTTTCTATTGTATCTATATTTGTCGATGCAATGTTTATTAGATCGATTTAAATTCAATAAATGGACAAAAATGATAAAAAAGTGTTTTTCGTAAAAATGAAAAGCAAAACAAAAAATTAACACAAAAATGTGAATGTAGTGGTGGTTCAATATCTCAAAAATGGGGACTAACTTTGAAATGGGACTAGCACTATTGAATTCAGCGTACTCGAATTAGGTGTACCCCCTGGGTGCCCAGCTTGTCACAAAAAAAAAGTTTGCGATTCAAGCACAGTGCACTGCTAGTAGTGAGAGAGAGAGAGAGAGTGGACAAAAGTTTTTGTTACAGTTAAATTCTTAATTTACATTTAATATTTTTTTATATACATTTATATAATACTTTTATTATCAAATGGATTTAATAGCACTTTCAAGTAAATTAATATTTTTTGCTTTTCATTCCCTCACACACCACCTATACGCCTACTCACATAATTTCACTCAACCCCTACACATTATAATTTCCATGTCAACCTATAGACTGAAATGGAAGATGGATTGGCGTTGAGTTCCGCAAACCAATAAAGGACCGTGTTGTGTTCATTAATATCACTGATCGTAATCGATCAAGAAAATTCGCTTTTGCACTTCTCTGAGGGTTTCAAACCATTACGTCTCAGACCAAATGCTGAAGGTTTTACCACCACTTGTCCACTACTAATTTTAATCTGATAATTTTTCCACCGAAAAATGTCGAATTTTAATTACAAAAAAATTGTAAATGTAAAATTTTATAAAGTCGATTTTGGACGAAGAAAAAATATGCATTTGACAATCATACTTTCAATTTGATTAATTTATTGTCAATATAACGCATTTATTTATCGATTTAACATGAAAGGTTAAGTATTTATCATTTTGAATTCATACATAACAATAAGTCGAATGACTAATAAAATAATATTTGCTGTAATTTTAAACGATACAAAATGAAATATCTGGCGTCTATTGAATATTATTAATTGCTTACCAATCAGTCATATACATTTACAACAGTAATGTATGTAAGGTAGGTACAACAAAACATTTTTAACTGATGGTGGTCGACCGAGTAGAAGAAATTTAAATCATTTACGAGATTAATTTAAAAAATGTCAAATTGCTGTTATTTATTACCGAAAAATACAAAATACAATAATATGTACATATATCAACTAAATTATGTACTCGAAACTCTGTACACAAATAACTCTAAGACACAAAACAAAAGAAATCTATTGATCACCTTTCTAAACTAACCTTAAGCAAATTATCTCGTAAATTATTCAATATCACAATCGCAATACATAATATACTTGTATCTTATTACTCTGGTACACTTACAGACTCTCTTTAAACGCGATAATAAGAATTTTCCACACTATATCGACCGCACGACTACCTAGTGTGGATTGCAATTTGCGCAAATGCAATATGTACGAGTACTTAGCTCGTGTATCTAACAAAAGCGAAATTATTGAAATGCGCGGCGGTTTATTGTTGTTGTTGTCATCGTCTTTGGTATTCTATCTATAACAATGTTTGTCTGTTTAAATGTCAGAAGTGTTATGCAATTTTCAATATTGTTTGTGTTTATAATATAAAACTATTTTTATGCATTTAATGTTTTGTTTAGTTTATAAGAATATCTATCGCTACGCTATACACAGAATGATATTGTAATATGAACTTTGATTTATCTACTTTTAAATGTTAAAAAATTGTTAATATAAAATCGATGACAACAACAAGCAACGGCAGCAACAGCATGGAATAGGTTTTCTGTGTTGTAAAGAGTTAAAAGAATTGTAACAACGTTTTTTTTTGTACCATCATCACCGTCATTATGATGATGGTGTGATTCTAACTTCTAATATACGGAGAGCATGGAAATCGTGGCACGTCAAAATGTCGACGAATAAAATTTATTTAAAGTAATGCAACAAAATTAAAGTGAAAGTGTCTAGATGTCTAGGAGGTAGCAAAGTTGAATATTGAAAAATACTACAATTTCAAATGAGTTTAAGCTGCTTCTTCTTTAAGTTCTTGTTGTGTTATATGGCAAATTGATATTTGAAACTGGCGGCACGAGATTGTATAAAATGTTGTTGGTATGATAAAATGTGTGCGAGAATAATAATAAGATGATTATAAATTTGGCTATATGTCTGATATCAAATTTAGCCATAAAGACCCTTACCGAAACGAACACACTCCTTGAACGCGACTTTATGTTATCCTGAGTGAAATTTGGAATAATTTGAGGTACTTAGAAATAAATGATAATCAGCGTTAATGTGTTTTATTTCTTAATGTTGGGAAAAAACCGATAGGATTTCAACGAGCCGTTTCGGTCTAAATTTATAAAAGTAACGGACCCACAAAACAAAATACATATTTCTTTTGTAAACATCGTAATTAATTTAATATTCATGAGTTGGTACCTCTGCGTCAAAATTTGATGTGAAATTAATACTTTTTATTTCACAGGGGAGCATATAAAATGTGAAGGGGAAGATTTGGCTACAAAATAAAGTGTTTTGGTTGGTTGGTTTTACTCTCTTCCAATACTCTCAGTCCAAATTGAAAAATTTGACGCAAGTTAACATAAAATCGCCTTGAGAAACAAAACAAAATTTATTGTTATAACGTTTCACAGCAACTAAGCAAGCTAAACCAATTCGAATGGCTTTGCAGCTTCAAGCATTGCATACTTGACAGCGAAATTCTGTTTGGAACAGGCCAACGAAAAAAAAAATTTCTGATTACGTATACAACTTCGTCATAAGCTTCAATGGTTCGTAACCAATCCATATCCCTAATGAACAATACGAAAATTGGACTTCAGAGGAGTTTGAGTTCGTTTGATTTCTGCATACAAATTACTGTTCAATAATAAATACGGACTTGTACTATTTAGCCATTTAGTAAATAAAGGAAATGAAAAAAGAACCGATACGCCCACGTTAATCTCAAGTTAAAAATTCTCAATCTCTATAAGAACACCATGCGGTTGTGCGGTATGCTCACCTAAGTGTTAAGGCGCCTTGATGGTTGCGTTCGTTCATTGAAACAATTTTTTATTGCTCCAAAATGACAATTTTTTTTTCCTTTGCATTTTTTCACAAGAGATGATTGGTCGAAAATTTTTGTTTAAATGAACGACGAACAAACTCAACTATAAAGGACCATGATTTTTAAGGAGATTTTTAATTCCAAAAATATTTCAGATACGGTGCCCTGGCAAATGACAAATATGAACGGAGAAAGCGATTTCTTAAACGGAATTCTTCTATTTATGGAAAATAGAGTTAAATGAGGTAATTTGAAATTAGGTAAAACTTTGCTTGAAAATGAAAAAAATAAAAATTGAAAATAACCAACCAACGAAACTATTTTTCTACTATGGAAACTTTCATAAAGCAATGAGTACTTCACAGTTGATTTTAATGCGTTTCGTAAAGATGTGAACACTGCTGTTTCGGATCCAACCAAACGGACGAGGAGATACTATTGATTTTAACACACCTTAAAAAGTAGCAGTGACATTGAGATACAGTGATTTTGACCCTAATGTGACTCAGACATTCCTCGTATCCACTGACCTCGATTCTAGCACAGGTAATAGAAAAATGAACATTGCAAAAATATGTGCTGATCATTTGGCTCTGGAATCTTCCCTTACATGTGGAATGATTCATTCATTCTTCCCAACTATAGGCCGATTGCGAATTTGTTCTGCATGGTCAAGCTGTTCGAAAGTGTCGTATATGATGCACTATACTATGCTTTTACTGCAGATCTCTGATTTCTGATATGCAGCACGACTTTACATCATTCTCAAACTGATCATCTGCACAATTTAATTTTTTAAAACCACTTCCAAAACCCATGATGTTTAGTTACCTGTAAATATTTATTTTCCTGAATCACATTCGAAACTTTTCATTAAATCCTATATTCATCACACAATAGTTTTATTCCAATCAAATTTTATTTCAATAAATTATCGTGGAACTCAAGTAATACAACGGTAAACAAATGTTCGTTGCTGGTCAAGTTGAAATTTTAACATTTTAAACACTGAGACGATCTTTAGTTACTTTCCGAGAGAATTCTTGTTCTTGTTACTTTCTTTGTTAATGATACATTATTTCTCTCTATAATCATTTCATGCTATTAAGATTTTACAAGGATTAAAGGGTTTACCAATATGTACTCAATTTTTCTTCATTTACATACTGCCCGCAGTCATCTATGTTATCTGCACGTTCCTAACATGGCTGATGGGCACAATTCCGCACATTAACCAGGGACTATGTGCTTGTTTAAATAGTCATGTTAGCCCCAAATTTACAAACGACTATAATTATCTATGGATAAATGTTGGCTAATTAAACGAGCAGGTCTCTTAAAGTCATGTTAATAAATATGATAGAATTAATAAATCGATATAATTTCCCAAGCAAGTAGTACAACAGGCTCGATCACCATCAGCACATTTAATTTTATTGAAACACATGTAACTTTCACTCAAAAACAAAAATTAAGAATGATTTGATTTCAGTTAATAAACTAAATTACAAGATTTATACCATTTTCAAGTTAATGTGTTTACATATAGATGGCGCGAATCCACTTGGAAATATTTTCGACTTTAATAATTTGAACCAGTTAGAGACTAACTGATTTTTAAAAATTGAATAAAATCAAATAAACTTTTTATTCTTCCAAAAAGATAGCTAGCCAAATAAATTAGATAACATTATAGGTAAATATATAAATAACTCTTAAATATAATATTTGAACATTTAAATAATCACTTCTTTCCTTTTCGTTGTTGATATCTCTTATTGAAGTAGATATCGCCTAATAATTTAATTGAGAGTAAAACTTCCAAGGATCCTGCACAATCCTAAATCATATAATTGTGTCAAAACTTGAATCGCATGTAACATAAAGCATTTTGTACCCTGCACCAAATATATTTCGAATCCAGTACTCCCGATGAAGATGCTACTGCTTTTCTGTTAATTGGAGATAAAATAAAATGTTTATCATTTTCAAATGTAACAATTGCACTACTTTTTATAAATCAGTTGATTATAATTTATATAGGGAAAATATTTTAAAAGTGATTTATTTTATGGGAAAATAGGTCGCAACTAGAAAAGAACTATACGGCACGTGCTCGAATTAATAAAAGCTGATATGGAAAATGTGGTCATGAAACGTAAAGAATCGTGTTTCTGGCAATCCAAATATTTAACTGGAGCTCTGTATTACTGGTTCCAGAAATTTAATCGTTGCTGTTGAGTTCCCTTATAGTCATCGGATGGTATCCTTTGATGGTATCCTTTGATGGTATTGCAATCAGATATCTTTTTAATTCTGGAACCATACCTTGGGCATAGTGCGCTAAAACAAGATTTTCTACACGAAACGAATAATGTGGTGAACACCAGGGCACGCATTATTTTTTTAAATAATCTTAGTTCCACTCTTATTTATGAGTGCAGCACTGCAAATCTCACGGCTATAGTCGTAGCATTCGATTCTCTGTATGGTCACATAGAGTCTGAGTAAGCAAACTCATGTCATAATTGGTTGTGACGCAAACATTCAAATCAACGCTCATTTTTCACTACATAATTATAAACCAAAAAGGTAGAACAAACATTTCTGGTGCTGTAAGCTTAAGTAGTTGAGGATATGAAGAATTTAGCTAGAAAAACTGATCTTTAGGCTGATTGGGATAACTTCCTTGCTGGACAGAAAGACTACAAAATAATATCACAATAATGACAACTGTGGAATATAAGCTTTTCGTCTATCTAACGGAAAGTTAAATTCTTGAAAAAAGGAGGTTAGCGAACTCCTTCTTGATGCTCTTGATTTTTCTGGACGCAACATCCAAGTCAGTCCTCGAACTTTCTAAAATCGTAGATACTCATTAAGAAGACGTTAGTAAGAATCTTCACGTTAATCCATCCAAAACTGATATGAACACAGAAATCAGGATGGCCTGTTTGATCATATAATACAAAAAGTGACTGCTATATGTTGGCATTGTATTTGGCACTTCATCAAAGAGGACTTATTAAGATCTAGAATCTGTCATTCCTTTATCATATACATCTATGTCTGTATAGCTGATGATAGCATTCATTAGGTCTGTATAGCTGTCAGACTTCTAATAGGAGTAGATTTCATATTTTTAATTGCGTCTCGATTGATGTAAATCGATCAACGGTGTGCCATATTGTCAACACCGCGTAGATAAATAATATTCTACCTGTGTAGAGAATGTGTGTAGGCAATCAAAACAGTGACGTCGGCAATGCAGAGAATGTAGACAATGTCGATAATTATTGTTTCTGTTGGAAATCAGAAAATTCTATGATTTCTTTGTTGTTGCTTGCATTTCGCCTCGATGAAGATTTATTTCTACCTCACATTTGAAAAATTGTAACCCAAGGTTTTATATGGCAATGGCTTACTCGTACCCCCATATACAATATAATATGTGTTGCTATGTTCGGAAAACGGAATGATAATAAAAAATTGATATTTGTTACATATACCTTAGCTGCGTGTTAGTACAATTGTAAAATAAATCGAGATGAGGTTACCAAGAAGTTGGAAGTTTGGTTTCGAACTAATGAAACATTGAATTGTTTGAATTAAAAAATTCGGTCGCCTCATCAGACTACAAAAATAGTGATCAAACTACAAAAATAGTGAAAATACTTTGAGCTCCTTCGGCTATTACCCCCATTACACCCTGGTCAGTACTCTTCGCGTCAATACTCCCCGGTCATTTTCCGTCCGTTATTCGTCCCGATTTATTTAAAAAATTTAAAAGATTTATTTTCATAAATTCGTGAGTCTTGATATCAAATCCCACTAGAAACATGATGGTTGACAAAAAAAATCGTAACAAAATTTAAAACATGAAAACGTTTGCAAAAATTAGCTGATTACGGAACAATATACCATTTCGCCACGAGATTTTGTTTCTTTAATTTATATTATGACGGATTCAAATTCAATTCTTTATCTCAAATTCAGCAATAAATTCAAATTATCTTTCACGCGTCAGTTCAATCCCCCATTTTTGTCAAAATCTGTATAAATTTGAGGTAATTTACAAAAATATGTTATTTAACATAGTCATGCTAAGGTCCTTCCTCTATCTAGAACAGTAAGTCTTTTCATGATATTCTAACTAGGAACTGAGATTATGGTTTTTCTCGTCAAGCGATGCTCCACAATACTAATACTACAGTACTCTTCAACAATATATTTTCCCATACAAATGACCATTTTCGAAAAATGATCCAATCGTATTGGAAATTCACACGGGTATTCTCTATACCATGCTGAGCAATTTCATAGAACATCATTTTAAGCTACCCAAATCTGGGCCATCAGATTAGAGCATTTTTAGAAAATGGTCATTTGTATGGGAAAATTGATGAAGAGTACTTTCCGATTTTGGAGCATCGCTTGGAGAAAAACCATATTGGAAAATGATTGGGGTAATGGCGCGAGGTAATGACCAAGATGGCCGAAGTGGTATTAATCGGATAGGTAATAGTGGGGAGGTAATGTTCGGGGCTAGCATTCGGAATTTTAGTACATATAGTTGTGTATGAAAATTTTATAAAATATTGTGTGCAGATGCTCGATATCGAAAGTAAACGATTCCTGGGAGTGGTGCTACATATAGGATGCACAAGATTAGGTGGATATGAAAATTTTAGAGAAATCTAAGCCTATTAAATAAATTTCACCGTAAAAATGTAAAACTAATGTTTTGATTTGACCTACCGGAGGCTGGTGAAGCTGGTGGTTTTCGATCTGCTAGTATTTCTGATTTTGCAGGTGTCGTCGACAGTATCATAGTAAACTTTTTAAAAGTTTAGTTTAGTTCGAGTCTTTTTTCGAATGAAGTGTCCAAATGGTGAATGAAAACAAACATATGGCATTGCAAATAATTAATTTTGCAAATTGAAATAGAATAACTTGAATTATTTTAAACATAGACTAATCTGCCATATTTATTTTGTCATCATTTAATTATAACTTGCACAATATTGGAAATTCGCAACCTCGTACTAAAAAAAACAACGAGAAAACAACAAAACGAGTAATAATTAATAATATACATTGCCGACGAATATTCTACATACTTTACGAATTTTCGACATTGTCTACGCCAAAATTAATTGTCTACACTAATTTCGACACCAATATGTCGACAATCTCTAATTACGCGGAGACGCACAACACTGAAATCGATTGATGTTCTTACTTACTAGCATAGAGCTTTGCAATGTGCTGATGGTTCTACGCAAATCAGACCTATAGCTGTACGTCCTCGATTTGGCAGGCAACTCTATAAGCACCACCTCCCGTATGTGGTAGGATGTAAATAGTGAACCACGAAAGAGTTGGGAGTGTTTCGACTCCAGAACAGATTGAATCATTTTACTTTAAAAACCACTTACATAATGTTAGCTCAAAAGCGTCCGTTAAAAAATTAGATAGCCGGATACAATTTATTAGATAGACAACAGACTGCTGGAAGCGATATATTAAAAAAAAGTGCAGTTTCCAGCTCATATTTATAGAAATACGAATACGAATTTAGCCATTGACCGACATACGGTATCACAAAATCTGCATAATTTAAACTCTAAAATATTTGAGTCCTTATAACATTTGCCACCCACGACTTCTGATGAACACATTTCCGGTGATCAAAACGATCTACAGAGGTTTTATAACGTTTACCCTCATATAAATAAGACCTTGTTCATAACATTATAAGTTATGGGACAACATGAATAAATTAAGCCCGCCGCTACTAACGAAGTACAATTTAATGTGTGGAAACTACTGAATTTTTATTTCATTTTTAATTTTTAATATTTATAGTTATTTTTCGTAAATTAAAAATAAAATGAAGTGAATCGCGCCGAAAGAGTTAAATAAAATTATTTATTGGAAGCCAGTTTTTGTGTGTGTGTGTGTGTGTGCCTTGGACACCTCTAAATTTTCTATATTTTATAACCGTATACACACACAAAAAAACAAAAGTCATTTTCGGGTTCGAAATCCTATAATTTAGTGTTATACCACCTATGGATTTTCAAATATTTCGTTTTATTCTTAAGATTATTTCATTATTATTTATAAAGTTTGTTTTTAAATGAATAAAAAAAAATTTGTTTAAGAACAAAAAAAAATTCTTTGAGATTTTTTTAAGTAGCAATGTTTATATTTATTTATTAAAATTTATCAACATAAGTAAAAAACCGAAAAATTATAATATTTTCGCAGCATGTTAATAAAATATTAAAATATGATAACAAGTTTAACATACCTGTGTGAATACGTTGATGAGCTTTTAGGTGAGAGCTTTTAGTGTATACTTTTGTACAGCCTGTGGAATAAATATAAAGATTTTTGTAATGTTAAATAAATCAATAAATTTGTATCATTTATGTTTGTTATAAATTACACTGTAAAATAGAAAATGTTTATATAAAGATTGTCGAAAAAATATCAAAACGTGCTATTTCGTAAGTCATATTATGTCCCCCAAAATTAATATTTTTAAAAACAAGTTGTTTGATGCAACAACGAATTATGCAAACCTAACTGGATTTTATAGTTGTACACTGTCAAGTCTTGTGTGCAATTTGATCATTTTGCCGTACAAAGATAACTCACCTGTGTATTAACTATAAGACAGATTAAAAATTTGGTTTATCAACTTATTATCTGTAAAACTAATACAAATTTATATTCGTCAAAAAGATATGATCTCAAGTAAGACTGGAGTACTAGATAAGACAGATAACACAGAACATTCATTTTTTTCCGAAATCGGGGAAGCCCCGTATAAAACATCAAACATAAAACCATAAAAACAATAATAATTTATATTCTGCCGTCGGGTTTTCAAATTATCCAATCCGTTTTAACAGCTTGCAAACGTATATTGCGCCTTGGTTAGCGTTTAATACTGGGGTCCCTTTAATTTTGTGTTGGACGGAAAATCTATTCCCAAGGAACGACCTGTGTATTGTTATCGGTGAGTTAAGTTAATATTTTTCGATTCAGTTGAATTTACTGTTTTTGCTGTGCTTTAGCTTCAGCCATTTCACTCGGTCCGAATCCGTCTTAAAATACTCGATCAAAGAACACACCGAAATATCCAAAACACAAACGGTTTAGGTTGCTTAGGTTAATTCGGTTTCATTAGTAGGTACAGATTTTCAATCAGTTCGGCTCATACACAACACGATGTTCATTTAGAATCTTACCAATACTCACGCGTGCTCTAATATGAACACATTATAAAATTATAAAATGAGGTTTTTTTGTGGATAGTGGTCACTGATTAGTGATGGGAGAACAATGATTCGAAACTACTGACTCCATGGTCCTACATAGAACTGTAAATTCTTATAAACTGGGAAAAATTTGGCTTAACAAAACGCAGCTAATACCTTAATTTAAGGGCCACTTATCAAGATGAGACCAATAGCTGCAAATATATTTAAATAAAGAGAGAATGGTGATTATTTCCCATAACAGAGAAAAAACGAACCTGTTTCGGATTGTCCTAAATTCGCGTAATGCTTAGTAAAGCGACTTCATAAAAATCACATTGCCATTAATTTTAATCCAAAATCTTCGGCTCCTATAGAAACTGAAATTTCTACTGCGAACTATTTTTATAAATTTCAGTAATAATTAACGTCAGGCGGCATAGGTACAGTTGTACCTTTTCTGTTTTTAAATACTAATAAGTCTTCTTTTAGAAGCCAGAGAGAGTTAAAGCTTTGTGAGATCTCTACATTTTAATAATGTGAAAATTTCTATATCTATTTACAAAAATTATGGCTACAGTGACGATTTTCATATGAAATATATGAAAGTACAATTGTATGTCTGTCGCCTTTTAGCGTTATAAAATTATGCCGCCGGACGAGGGTTAAAATTTGTTCATGAAAATATTTTCGATAAATTACGGTTTTGAAAAATAGGATTTCATTAGGTTTCAGAAGAAACCAAACCTATAGAAATGTCAACTTGGCGTAAAAAGATCAGAAACCTAGTCGTAATTCTTATTGTTTATGGTCTTGTTTTGCAAACAAATTATGTTAGCATCTGAAAGATCGCGTTCTTGAAATCGATTTTTTATCAAAATCAGTTAACAAATGACATATTCCACAATAATAAAGTTGAGTAAATGTAAAGTATAAACTGCCTGATTATAATGCCATCTTTAGTCAAAGATCGGAGCCATCGACACAAAATGGCGTCATGTAGCGAAATAGTTAAAGCAATTAGGCCATTAATATTATTTACACTGATTTAAGTGTTTACACTGGTGCTTAGAAACGAGGGATATTGTACTAATTACGTACAAAGCTTTCAAAATCAGTGTTCTTTTATTTTAAAATTCATTATATTTGCATGCTTTTTACTTATTAATTATGGTTATAATGATTATTGTTCTATTTTGTTGTTGTTTTATCTGCAAGAAAGGAGGCAAAAGTCAGAGTAATTTACTTTGAAAGTTTCAATTAATTTACTAATGAAAGCTGTTTCACTTTTGTTGCTTTTGAAGTTAGGCCTAGTCCTTAATCGACAAAAACAAACGAATGTATATTTGCACTGGTGTAAATTAAATAAAAAGACATTTAGGCGAAATATTGAAATATTTGAATAATTTTCCAATTTAATTTAATCTTTATAAAAATAATGTTTTCGGTGGAATTGGCGTAGTTAAATAAATAATTTACTAATATTTTTTAAAGTCTAAATTAGGACTATCACTCTTATCATTTAAAAATGGAATGAGATTCACGTGGTCAAATAAATACATATTTAATAATCTGTGCGATACTAAGAATTTAGGATTTTCTTACGAAATTTAATATCTCGAGATTTAATATGTTTATCACCAAGTTTTGTATACTTTTCCGAAACCATCAAAGATTGATAGTCCTAACCTAGACTCTTTAGAAAATGATACATAACTTATTACAAGTGTTTATTTGACCACGTGAATCCCATTAGCGTTTTTATATGTTTTGGTTATTATTTATTAAATCTTAAGATATTAATTTTTTTAATAAAAGCCTTGGTTATGGGCGTACTAATGAACTCCTCCCAAAATAGTTTGCCTAAATGTCATTGTTATTTTATTTTACCAATATATTCACATTTTTTTTATTTGGTGATTTAGTAGGATCAATTTAGTTCGAATTTCAAAAGTGTGAACTGGCGTGTGAATTCTTTGCTAATTTATTCCTAAAACTAGTTCTATTCCAGTTAGGTCTAACTTCCCTTGCATACTGTTTAATTTATTTTAAAACTATAAAATGACTAAATTCAGTTGAATGGTTCTTGGCATGGGATAGTTGTTTAAACTAATTTATAAGCACACATATGTCGCAGGATTTAACAGCAGTTCTTATGTTTTCACAGCATCGTCGTTAATTACGAATTATAATGATTCGCTATGCAATTGCCAACCCCTTCCATCTTCTTGATCACCTTGATATAAATTACAATTTTACTTCTTTATAATTTTTTCGGCAATTGTTTGAAAAAAAAATATCTTTCATGCTGTTTAAGATAGCGGAAATTTGACATTGGAAGTGGCATCAAAGAATTTCTCTTGTTATGTAATTACCAGCGGAAATTTATTATTCATTATGTATCACTTTTTTCACTAAATAAAACACCTCAGTGGAATAAAATATTAAAAGTGAAGTGATCCTTAAAATGGCAAATTGATTTATCTCCTAAGTAAAAGAACTCGGTATATAAGTTCTTGAAATTTAACAATATTTCGTCTTTCCGCCATTTCTTAACGAATTACGATGAAATTTGGATTATATTATATATTAATTATTATAATTATATTAAGAAATAGCCGAGTTGCCTCCAGTTTAAAATATATTTAAATCGATTTTGTCCAAAACTTACTTTAAAATCCCTGATCAATACTACTATCGAATTTTTATCGCAATTCGTTAAGAAATGGCGGAAAGACGAAATATTGTTAAATTTCAAGATTTTATATACCGAGTTCCTTTACTTCGGAGATCAATTAATTTGCCATTTAAAGGATCACTTTTAATATTTTATTCCGCTGAAATGTTTTATTTAGTGAAAAAAGTGATACATAATGAATAAAAAATTTCCTCTGGTAATTTCATAACAAAAAAATTATCTTTAGTGATGGTGCTGCCACTTGCGGAGAGTAGCGTAATCTTTTACTTTCCGCTGTCAAATTTCCGCTATCTTTAAGGCATATTTTTTTCGCTGCGTGCCAATTAAATTTTAACTGTTCCGCTATTAGTAATTTCTTATTTGGAAAGAATAAACTAAAATTCTTCTGGTCTACTAATAGTGAACTATAGCGTATTTTAAAGAAAACCATTCTGATTTTAAATTAATTTGTTTTTATAAATTTCTGTTAATCTAAAAAATCTAATTTTGTAAATTCCAAAGTCATAAGTTAGGGATATTAACAAATATATGACCTAAAAGACGGCTATTCTGATCGATTTCCATACCTTAATTCAATGGATTGCGATTATATTCCTTTTGTTGGCTTATTTTGATTTTTAGGAGGTACGATGAATTTCTTGTACTTTAACTCATTTTTTTCAAGTTTCCGAAAAGTAAATTTATTAAACTTTTGTTAAATGCTTGTCTCACTCAAAAAACTTAAGTCGGTGTTTTATTTCAAAAGTATTGCAGACACGTTAAGAAATATTCCGGTGTGAAACTCATACTCTCATCTTTCTTATGCAGCTGCTAGCCTTAAATTTTAAGCTGTCCAGTTTATGCTTTTCCATATGAGCGAAATGATGAAAGTTTGTAATATGCCATAAATATTTTCATAAATTAAAAGTAATACTTATCACAAAATCGTTGTCAAAATTCATGTTTCGTACATTTAAATAATATTAATAAAATGATAATGTCACATTAACCGATTTGCATATTCATAATAATAAATTAATTAATAATTCGTTCAGTCATCCGCTGCGCGGTATGTGATAAAATGTACAACCAACAAAAAAAACTCGTTCAACATGAAAATAATGTTTAAAATAGACGTTCGCGAACTGAATGACAAATAACTATGCATGAACATGAAGTAAACGTAACATACTGTATCAAGGTCCCAAATTTGGCTTAACGTCAAAAATCAAAATAAAGTAAATAGCTTTATGTTCATATGTAAATATAGCTATATACGGGCAAAGAAAGGTCAACCATCATAAAAAATAATTTTATCGATCAAGGTAGTTCGACTAGCCAACACCAGATATTTAAAACAAAAAAAAAATGAATTTTTGGTTTTGTAAATCAATCTCGGTTCAAATCCCTGATCGAGCGAGCATGACTAAACATTAAATATAAAAAGCTTCATTCATTCATGTTTTCGTTATTTCATAATAATTTTTTTTTTGTTTTATTTCTTTCTTATTTTTTAAATTACAACAATTGATCGCTATCGTTTTGGGAATTAATAAGAAGAAATATTGACTAACATCAAAACACCTACACCTTTTAAAAATATAAATTTAGTTTTACCTATATACGAACGAGTCTACCTAAGACGAAAGGTTTTAATAGACGTAGAAGAACACAATAAAATTTAAAAAAAAATTAAGTTTATCTGTACTTTCGTGTGTGTGTGTGTAGAGTGTGTACCGAGAGTAAAACGTCTTTAAATGTTTATCCCCGTAAGAAATTAGGTAAGAAGAAGATACATAGATTGTACGCGAGTATAAAAGATAAAGATAAAAATATTGAGAGGCTGAACTTACCTATAAAATCACAATGATGTATTCTTCTTTTTTCAAGTTCAGGATTATTCCTTCGATTGTATTTTACAACATTTTTTGTTGATAAATTATGGTTATGATTATGGTTATTGTTATTATTATTGTTATTATTCGAGATATTACTATTATTGTTATTACTATTATTTGTAATTATATTTGGTTGCACTGGGTGATGATTAATATTATTCCTATGATTATAATTTGGATGAATTTGTTGTTGGTGATACGGTGGGGGTGGCGTTCGCCTTACTAAACCGCATTGTAGCGTATTTTGTGGACTACCCGATTCCGAATTCGGTGGCGTTAACGGCGGTACATTTAATAGCCTCGATAGAGGCGCACATACAATGCCGCCTTGATTTAATGGAAATTTGGTTTGATACTGCATGGGAAGAAATAAAAATTGAAATTATAATTTTATGCGGAATATTTTTTTTTTTTTTTTAAATTGTAAGCTATATGGAGCCTTACCTGCTGATGATTTTGGGGCCAATAAAATTGATTATTACTATTATTATTGCTGCTAGATTGGTGGTGTAGTAAATTATAATTATTATTATTACTATCATTGTCACTACTACTATTACTATTATTATGACTATTATCATTATTATTATTACTATTATTATTATTATTATTATTATTATTATTATTACAATTATTATTACTACTACTGTGCATATGATGATGCGGATGATAATTTGTACTTGATATTAAATATGAATTGCTAAAATTATTGTTGTTATTGTTATGGTTCGCGAGTCCCTGGGAATGTAAATTCTTTTCCGATTTTATTTCCATCGGACTCAAGAGGCATGATGTCGGCTGTAACGGTTCCAACAGATGATCATCCGCTGATTGTTCAAATTTGATATGGGTTTGAGCAACGGCCGATCCAAGCATAATAGCATTTTCTGGATCGATATTTTGTATTGAACTTGTGATATCCTCCCATAGTGCCGGCCTCAGGAACGGGTCGTCTATGATATCGGAACATGCCAATAATTCTTTTGGTTTGGCTGTACCAAAAAAATCATAACCTTGATTACTACACCCGCCGTCCACTTCTCCGCCATCTGAACCAACGTACGACGCTGTAATCCCTGTCAGTCCAGATTGCAGTGACGCGTGATGATGATTTAAATGTTGGTGATGTGCATGAATTTCAAGTTCAACGTTTGTGTCAAGTTTATGTAAACGGCCCATCAGCTCATGACGATAATCTAATTCCGATGACTGAAACGAAAACAAAAAAAAAACAAATCCGTTAGCCAAACACAAAACCATTTATATTATATTCAAAGTGTTTTTATAAATATATGAGGACATACATAATGGATCATTTCCAAATATTTACCAATCCATAAATTAGTTTTTACAAATTTTTTGACATAACATATTTTCGATTGTTTGACTAAAAACATCGACAAAAAACTTATCAATTGAAGAGATAAAAATAAATATATTTTTTTTACTTATGTGCGAAAGTAATTTTTATATTTTAAGATACAATAATTGCTAATTACTAAATACACAAAACTTATGTATAAATTATTTAAGCATATATATCGAAAATTTGTTAAAATAAATGATGTGCGCCATACATCGTATGTCAGTTACGAATTTGAATGACAAATTGACAAGGTGCAAATTGGCAAATTTCAGAGGTTAGTTTGAGTTTTTATTAAGTGAGAATTAGTTGTGCACCGGGTATGATTAATCGCGTTAAAATCTCGTTACTGACCGAACCGCGGAAAGGTCTAGTATAAGAACGTTGAGGACCGTAACGCAGGTTACACACAAAATAAATCACAACATTAAGCCGCGATAAAATAAAATATTATACATATACGTTTTGACAAATGATATTATTCTTTGATAAAAAAGACAAAAATTAATTTTTAAATATTTAAATATCATTAATAACAATTCGTACACAAAAAAAAATACAAATTTATGATTGTACGACATTATTTTAAATTTATTAAAAATAAATATCACCTTGTTTAAATATAAACAAAGACACAATATTTTTTAATAAGTAATAACAAAATGTATATAAAATAATTATTTATTTAAAATATATATACAGAAAATATCAAAAAATAAATAATTTTGAAATTTTGTTGCACATACACATTTTTATCGTTAGATAAATAATTAGACATTCAATTATGATTAATTTTTTATTTTACGTATACGTTTTACCTTATAAATAAATAAATAAATATTAATATAATAATAAATTATTTATGCAGTTTGATCGTTAGTACGATATGTTATTTATATGCGGTTATCGTATGTCAATACTTTCTATACTTTTGCTGTAAATACCGAAACGTGTATTTTTAGCGTGCCTACGTTTTTATGAATGGTTGAATGAGTCAAGTGTACACAATTACACAGCTAGCTAATTAATAGGATTGTTTGCCAGTCAGAGAAGCGCGATATGCTAAATTATTAAAATTTAAGTATTCAAATCCAACTAGAGGTGTCGGTGAAAGGCAAGAGTTTATTTTATTTTAAATCAACAGACAAGATTTTTCGTTTGGTGTCAGTTAAAGTTTAAATTCAGAAACCGAATTAGTGCTTTCTATACTGTTGAATCAGCCACCGACTTGTATTACAGTTTTCTATAAGCACACAGCCTGTTAATCTATCTTCTGAAAGTTTACATTGTTTTAGCTCTCGCATAACCGAATACATAGTCGTTTTTTCATTGTTTACGTGCGTTTTTCGTTTACGTCCTTTTCAGAAAATTAATTTGACAACTGTTTCGTTTATTAATTGATTCTGTTCTAATGTTTCTTTTCTATTGCAATATTAACCCCGAGAATGAATTTGAATAATATTTCTTACTTTAATTTCGTTCTTGTATAAAAAATAAATTATTTTGTGATAGAAGTAAAGTAGAAATATCAGATTATTTTAATCAAGGAGCCTGGTAAATAATATAAAAAGCGAGACAATTCTGTTCTAAAAAAAATGAAACAAACTTCGTTCCAGTATCGAAATAGTGGGTTTTAGACCATTCTAGGGATGACATATTATTCTACCATGACTTTTTTGAAATTCTACATGATATCTCTTTCTACACGAATGAAATTAACGACTGTTTTGTGTTTCAATTATTTATTTTCTGTTGCAATCACAACCTTCTGCAATCAATTTGAACAAATTTCTTTAACTAATTTCATTCAAAACCAAAATAAAGGATTTGACGATAGAAATGGAGTAATTCAACAATATATCAATTGCTGAATTAAGTGCGGTAAACTCGGGGTAAATTCACATTTCGTAACATGTGATGAGAAGAATTTGACAAGTGGTGGGAATTCTCCGCTATATCGAAGATGAACTGCGTACAACAAATTAACATCAATGTCGTAGGAATTCGAAACCAAATTTTTTAATGCTCAAACCGTTATAACTCATGAAGTAAAAGGACGAAAACCATTCGAAGATCCAATCACTATTCAACAACACTTTAAGCAATATGTATACTCAACAAAGGGCTTACTTCAAATCACTGCATAATAAGTCAATGAGTACCTCCAATGACGTGAAGCTGCTGAGAATTAATATACCACTAATTGACGGAAATTATATACAATGAGTAAGTTTATATCGTCATATTTGGTCCAGGACTAAACTATAGTAATTTACAAATTATTTCATAAAAACATTTGGTAAACTTACTGATCGTAAGAAATTCCATGCTATAATTTTTTAGGTGTATTTTGGCAACATTTCACAAGACACTTTATTTTAATAAGAAGCTTTCAATTTTTATTACTAAATGATGCACTACTACACTACCCTTTTTATTAACATATTTAATCATTTTAATTAATAATTTCAAGATTTTTTAAGAGCGCAAAATTAAGTCGTCACTGTGTACAAAACAAAAAGGAGTTTGGTTCATGTGTTTTCTTTAACATATAAGACCGCCATATGCATTTTTTATATAACCATCCTTCTCTGGCTTGTGACACATGAAATAGAAAATTTTAAAAAACTTTACATTCATTCTATAGTATATAGTTTTATGGTGGTCAGTTGAGTGTCGTGTGCTCGTGTGCGGTCGATTATGGAAGTTGATTTATTTTTTGTCGATTAAAATTAATTGTCGAACTAATTGTATCTCGCACGGTTGAATGTGGCGTATTATATGTCGAATTCGTCGAAACTTGTAGATTCATTTATTTCCATCAAGGTTCAGCTACAGCATTGAGAAACCTTACCAAAACGTCAGATAAACTGTTACGAGAATTGAAGGCTTTGGGATCGGATTGCGAATATCGCTGTTCTTGGATTCTACATTTACTGCTTAACAAGATTGACGATGAATCAAGGTAGTTTGGAAAATATTATGAGGTTTCTTCATCATATATATGATGCGTCAGAAATCTGCAACTTAATCTTAACCACGCAGACCAGCAAATAAAATGTCACAAATAGTGACCACCAAAGTTTTGTGGTTGTTTTGTAATAAGCCACATCTAATTTACAAATGTTTTAAATTTCTAAGATACAACATAGGAGTTCGTAAATTATTTATCAATATGCCCGGTGCACTTACTGCTTAAAGGCGGGGCATTGTTCGAATAACTGTACATCATTAAACACATGTTATAAATGCAAAGAGAAACATCACACGATCTTACACGATGTTACTAACAATGCTGAACATTTTCAACTCAATTCAATTACTAAAAGTAATAATCCTGACTCAACAAACTTTGCCCAATCCGTCGAAGTTCATAATTTTACCATTTCAAAGGCAGTAGTAGTTATGGTGACCACGGACATGTACGGCACTATTCATAATATTCCGGCATTATTAGATTCTGGTTCTGAGTTCATAACGGATTCGCTCACAAAGAAATTGGGACTAAAGTGTAAGCAGCGCATATCTCAGTTACTGGTATAGTTGCAGCAGGCATAACCAAGGGACAAGATCAGTATTACATTATCTTCCGCATACGATGCAAACCACGTTGTCATGGTAGATGTGCTAATATTAGGTAAACTTATACTAATTATATCCCTTCTCAGGCAACAATACTGAAGGACAGTAGTTTCCTCAACCTATAAGAATTTTGAATTGCTGATCCCAAGTTTCAGGAATCGACGTGTTTTACCATATAGTATACGTACAAAAGGAGTATCATACTGGAACCCAATTTGTATCTGCAAGACTGTTTGTTTGGTTGGATAGTTTCTATGGTCACTCCAATCAGAAAAGTTTTACATCTACGTGCTATACAATTCAAGTGGCTAAAGATGTTAATCAATTTCTACGGAGATTTTGGGAAATGAAGCAGGTAGCCATCATATTCCTATCTAAGTTGAAAGGTGTGAACATTAATACTTTAGTTCTCATCAAATTGCTAACAGTCGCTACGTAGTAGAACTGCCTGTAAGGGATATAGCGCAGTTACGCAGTAGTTTAAAGGCAGCAACACCACCACCATTACTATTTACCACACCATGATGTTTTCAAAATGAGCTCTGGATTCAAAGAACTTAGAGTTGTATTTGATGGCTCATGTAAATCGAGCTCGGGTTTATCATTCAATGACGTATTATTTGACAGGGCTGACAATTTAAGATGATATGTTCACAATACTAAGCAGATTCCGCAAACATAAAATTGCATTTAACTGTCAAAATTATAATAGAATTCATTACGACAATCGAGCTCCTCAGCAATTAAGGAACATATCTGCCGAGAACCAAGGAAGAGATTCTATATCATTTGATGGTCCTGACTTTAACGAAATTCAACCAAAAATGTCAAAATATTGGGAATTTGATGACTTACCAAAAATGACGCCTTTACCTTTAGGCTTTAGCGTATACCAGAACTACATGGTAAAAAAATTTGATCCATTTGGATGGATGTCGCCAGCCACGATTGTATTCAAAATTTTACTGCAGTCATTTTGGGTAACCAAAATAGGATGGAATGAATTACACAGCCCGCGTGTAGTGTTTAATTTGAAAAGGCATAATTAGCGGTAATATACGCGCGATCAACCACTATTAGCTGTGACAGCTCCATATACATTAAATTGCTTCTAAAACGAAGATTTCGCCGTTAAAGCAATCGCCAATTCCTCGTCTAGAATTTAAACCTTTTAACTAAGATTGCAAATATTTTTGAAGCAGATACAAATTCAATCTATGCCTGACGGAGTCCAACGTAGTTTTAGCATAGCGCTCTGATATCCCGAGAAAATGCAACTGTTTTGTAGGCAACAGTGATTGGCCACACATAGTAGTCGTCGTAAACTAAATCCAGCTTATTAGGCAAGTCGAATTGTCCAGAATTCCTTCAAAGGCCTTTTTGGCCGAACTACGAAAATGTTACGGTTAAATCTACTATCGAAAGAAGGAAAACATTGTTGGTTTCAACAAATACTACTCCTCACGTCAACGAAGAATCGCTAATAAAATATGTTGTTGAAAAATTTTCTTCGTATATTAAGGCCGCGGAAAATCAAAAAATTATAGTGAAAATTCTAATCCATAAATTTTTTCCGAATTGTCACTATATGCGATGCAAATTTTACAAAATTTAATTAAGAAATACCCGAGTTCCCTCCAGTTTAAAATTTATTTATATCGTGTAATATGTACAGATACCATTTTTTTTGTCCAAAACATAGTTGAAAATCCCTGTTCGTTACTACTAACCAAATTTACATATAGTGAGTTCCTTTACTTCGGAGATCAATCAATTTGCCATTTTAAGGATCACTTTTAATATTTTATTCTGCTGAGATGTTTTATTTAGTGAAAAAAGTAAAACATAATGAATAAAAATTTCCGCTGGTAATTACATAACAAAATAATTTCTCTTTAGTGATAGTGCTGCCACTTGCGGCAAATAGCGTAATGTCTCAGTGTCCACTGTCTAGTTTTAGATATCTTATACTGCATTGCATTTATAGCATCACTAAAGAGGTTTACCGGACGAAGAGGTCTTCCTAATGCCATATACAGCAGCAACGCAACTAATTTTATCGTAACTCGAAGGAAAATTGACAAATTCTTTTCGATTATTGCTTCCAAATCACACAATGAACCGGTATCTTCTTATCTTGGAACTCATAAAATAGAGTGACACACCATTCCTCTTGTTGCTCCACATTTTGGTGGCATATGGGAAGCGGGCGTAAAATAAATAAAAACTCATCATCATCGTTTATTTGGCCAATCGGCACCAGTTTGAGGAATTGCAAACCCTTTTCATCCATATAGAACCAATAATTAAATCACGACCATTAACCCCAGTTAATAACAATCCAGACGATTTGAGAATCTTAACGCATGCACATTTTATAATTGGCTCTTCAATGCTGGGGGTACCAGACAAAATTCCGAGCGACGTCTCACTGGAATTATGTGATATATGGGCACTAACACAAAATATATCGAGAGGCTTTTGGAAAAGATGGCATTTGGAGTAGCTTACTATGCCACACAATATATCTATATGGCAGCATCAGTAGCTACTTCAAGGAAGGTGAGCTCATTTTAATCTTAGACGTCAATTCATCATCAATAACCTAGCCGAGATCCAAAGTTATTATAAAAACTGTAAAAATGTGGAGAAAACAACAGTTAAAGTAGTAATATTCTATATGTAGTAATGACTATATTATTGCTAAACTTACACTCCTACTTCCAATCCCTGATTCAATATATTGTGTATTGAAATTAAAATTGCATAACTGTAGCAGGCAAACTTTCGAATTTCAAAATGAAACTTTGCATACCGATTAAGCCAAATTTGTGCTAATTAGGAAAAAAATTAGTGCTAGTCCAGGAGCCGTAAAAACGGGAAAAGAAAATTTAAAATTTCGCCTGAAAGAAGAAACAAATTAAACCCAATTTCTATAAAAAACAGAAATAATTTAGGCCTAATTTTAAAACTTTCCAAAGGCGGCGACACTGACCAAATTTGTGCTTATCATGGAAATATGATTTTCATAAATTTTCATTCATAAATTGAGAATAAATAAACTAGCCCCTAAAAGATACTATATTACGAGTAAACAAAATACAGAGACAGTTCAATAATATTTGTGTTGAACAACAAATTAAAATATAGAAATAACATTTTATAAAATCAAAGAATAAGCAATTCAGATAGCATTTTCCTGTTAGGTATATTCATTGCCAACCAATGAAACCAATAAAGTTGAGACTTCTGATTACATATTCCTATCAGGTATGTTCATTGACATCAGGAATATGCAATCAGAAGTGCCAACTTCATTGATTTCTAGAACACTTTTTGTCAGAAAATTGTTAATTAATCGGTCTTTGTTGTTCAATGGAATTGGGTCAATGAACGTGCCTGAATATGCTATCTGAATTGCTTATTCTTGGATTTTATAATATTTTATTCCTATTTTTCAATTTGTTGTTCAACAAACATATTATTGAACGGTACAGCTCTGTACTTTTTTGTTTATTATAGTATCTTTTAGGGGTTTGTTTGTTTTCCTCAATTTATGAATGTAAATTTATGAAAATTATATTTCCATGATAAGCACAAATTTTATAAGATTAGCCGCCATTGAAAAGTGTTAAAATTAGGCTTAAATTATTTCTGGTTTTTTTTAGAAATAGGGTTTTATTTGTTTCGTCTTTCAGGCGAAATTTGAAATTTTCTTTCCCCGTTTTCTCGGCTCCTCGACTAGCACTAATTTTTCCCCCATTAGCACAAATTCGAAAATTTCCTTGCTGCAGTTACCCACACGATCCCCATCCCTGTGAAAAAGTTTGACAAAAGCTCACACTATAGTTTGACTTTGTAATTTTATCGAGTTCCTTATTTAAGATTTAACAGGCTTCTCCTATTAGTGAGGTTGTTGTTTTGGGACTTTATTGTGATCATGCATTGGTTTGAAAAAGATTTCCAAAAATGTATAAAAACCCAGAAATTACTTCATTACAAGTACATGAAATATTCAATTGTGCTGAACACGACGACTACACGAAGGTGCTGTTAAGACGACAATATTTTATTAATATTTCAAAACTGCACACGTGATCATTGGACTCAAGTGTGAAAGCTATTATAAACCTAAACAATTTTCCCGTCGGTTTGAACAACCTTGACAACGATAAGATAAAATATTTAACATAACCTAATAAATTAGAGGTTGCAAATTCAAGTAAGTGTTAAATTTTGTGGACCACATATTACGCGTACCCTTTATAATTTTACCAGTGTAGGTGTTTCATATGTCATCAGTTTTCAGTGTTTATCTCATCTTAAATTCCAAACCACTGCGATTTAAAAAGAAAGCGTCTGAAAGATTAATTGTTGTCCTCATTATCTGGTTTGATCATATAGGTTGTGAAATTAGTTGTCGATTACTTCATTAGAAGTTTACGTTTAATTTTACTAAGAATTGTAGTACGCAATGGTACACAATTCGGCTTATTTTAATTAACAATTAACAACTCCACGATAATTTAATTAAATATTTGATATAAAATTGTGCATCAATAAAACTTTTGGTATTCCAATTATTTATTGATTTAGAGATTATAGCGGCGATCTGAATTTAGAAAATAGATTCTCGTATCGATAACAGTTAAGATTATTTTATTAAGGTTGTAAACCAATTATATTGACGATGTTTTCTATTAGCCTGTTTTTAAAACTCCAACGTGCTCTTCGAGGTGAATGATGATGGCAAAATTTGCTGTTTATTAAATCATTTATTTGGTACTCCACCTCCAAATACTTTGTAAGTACTTTGATCTCTTTATGCATATACAAAGTAATGTATAATTAAAAACCGTACATCCGTTCTAAAACGATAAAAAAAAATATTTTTCGCGTTATAATCCACCTTTTTGTGCGCAATTATTGATGATACTTCGACAAAGCCTTAAAATATTATTATTGTTCATATACACGAAAAAGCAAGAAACAAATTATTATTGTTATTATATTTTTATAATAATAATATGTACATTCCGAATAAATAAACATTTTAAATAAATTCTTATGTTTATGTAGAAAGACGAAATTAAGAAAAAGATAAACTTCGCCACCTACACACAAAATTCTCTTTGTAACAAGTACACCATAATTTGTAGTTATTTTTGTGTATTTTCTTTACAAAATCCAAAAAAAATTATAATAATTTTAATTTTTAAATATTTTGTCTCTTAACACAAGCCAAACAAATAAATAAGAAATGTATAAATAAATAAGTTACATACTTTTCGAACAGATAAATATATAAAATAACCGTTATACATAACCTATATGTTTATCTCGGGTACGTAACTATCTATCTTGTTATAATATGTTTAGTGTCTTAAGATTCTTCTAAATAATTTTGTCATTCTTAATGGTGTATTATGTAAATTTGATTGGTCTTGTTGGTTATACAAATATATCAGCATCATTTTTGAGTGGAGAGATGATCGTTACATGAATCTCTGATTATATTTAGTCGTCGATTCTTATATATTCATCTTCGTGTCAAACATGGTTAATTACCCCTGATCTATAGAGAACATGAATCCCAATTAACAAATTTCCTGTTTAAACTTAATCAAGACATATTTAAAATAAAATCGATATAAATCACATCCATTTTCAAAATACGACAGGTGTGTGAACGCGCATGTCACTATAAATCTAATACAAATCTCCGCCGCACGATGTCTCTATAAAAAATATGTAATAAAATCGATTTTATTTTTTTTTCCTTGACTGACATTTCGCATTTTGCTATACCATAGAAATGACACATAAGTATTTTATATTCACAGTGATTTTATTGTTGGTAGCGACGGTAAAATGTGACAGCAGTAGTAAAGTGGTTTTTCAATTTCCCGAATTTGATTACAAGGAAAATACTAAAAACGTAAGTCCTAATGTACTTTTCGATATATACATATTTAATGAAGATTTTTATTTGTTATGATTAATTGCAATTGTAGGAACTTAACTTTCGCGAATTTGAGTCAGCCTGTGACCAAAGTAACAAATGTGCCAATTTGGCTGGCTTGGAAAGGACAAAATGTGTACGGGAATGTATATCGCCTAGTTGTTACCAGGATATTTACCGATTTGATGAATTGGAAGAAGGTGAAATCGATGTACGGTTGATTTCATTTAAAGGATGTTTTGTGCAGAGGTCAAATCGATCTAGGAATTAATTAATTATTAGTGATGTGGGTGTACAAATTTATAAGAATTAAAGTAGTGTTTAGTGAATAAATGTTTTGTTATATTATGAAAATATCATAATGTTGAAATTATTTTTATTATATGGGATCTCACTGTTTGGATCTGCATGTCTTAATTGTGATGGAACATTCTATTGCGAAGTTTTTCTAATTTTTCAACCAACCATATTTAATAAAAATTATATTTCCACTACTTTAAAACGTTATTTGAAATCATTGAAGAGTTCAATATTCTTAGCCAAACGACAATGTCTAAAATTCACCTTGGTACACTCATGGCAAGAGCTTCCTATATTACGTGCTCGTAAAGCGGAGTACTGTGGGTTTCAAAATTCTGAACCATGAAAAACTAGAATGAAGCGGATGCACGTTCGTCTTAAAAATTAGTTTGTAAGCACGTCTATAGGGTGGCGCGCTTTTTCATTCAATGACTTACATTGATTACGAAATCGATAAATTATCTTGTTAAATGCAATTTTCCATGTTTAAATTGTATCTAAATAATAATGTATATATCTGACCGATACAATAGGGAATTGCAATGTTTTTGATATGGCATTGTGTTAGGACGAATTTTCATAACCTACGATAATCCTGCAATTGGTTTTTAGCATTTTCAATGGGTTCGACAATTACGTTGGAGTTCTAATCTAACATGAATTTGTGAAAGTTCTGGATTTCGGTAATGCTAAATGGAATTAGGCCATTTCATCACAAATAGTGGTCAAATTTGGTATATCTTATGCTTGGAATTGGTCCAAGTTCTGGGATTTGGATTTCTTTAGTGAATGGTAACGTTTCATATGCGATAATTTTCAAATTTAGTTTGTAGAGATGGTGTGAGATTCATTCCAAATAGGACTAGCTCAATTCTTAACAAATTTTGGCCAAATTTGGTATGTAGAACAGTATTGGGATTTGAACGGATGAAGTTCTGGAACTCGGCCATTTTTAATTAATCTTAGCTATTTCTTAACCAATTATTGTCAAATTTTGTATGGATTTTGAGATTTTAAAATGAATTTTAGTCAATATTCTGGAATTCTACCATGCTGAATGGAGCTAGGCTGTCTCTTAGCTATTTATTAATTTGGTTTATAGAATTGAGTTGGGATCCTAATACCAGTTCTGGGTCAAGCTCTGTATTTTAGCTATGTTGATTGGACCTTAGCCGTTTATTAACCTAGTACGGTTATATTTAATATATTGGTCTGACGTGGGATTCTTAACCTGTAATTTCGACGCCTTTCAGGAATTTGGTTCTGCATAATGAACTAGGCCATTTTTTCATCACGAGTGGGACTGTTTCTTATTTCATTTAAAATGATGACCGATAAAAATTAATAATCAACATTTCGCTTTAACCCAATAGATAGCGTGTTCATATTATTAAGCCGACGGCTTTTTTAATGATTTCTAAATGTTTTAATTCATGTAAGAATTTGTCTAGAAACAGATTATTAAAATCCCGCTTTATTAATTTTTTTATGAATTCGAGTTCTCGCGGGCATTTGAAATGATAACTACATATAGTTTGGCGAATAACTATTTTAAAGCCGTGTTTCTTTACGCTTGATCTGATCCAGTTCACTTGATGTTTCGTGAAACAACACAAAGACGCTTACTAGATTTTAAATCAAAATTTGTGTATTTAATAATAACTGTGCTGACATGTTCTACCATCACATTTTCGATACTTTATCGAAGATTATGTCTCTCTGCTTTCTTAAACTAAAATGGACAACTGTTTCATTTATGAATTATTTCTTTCCTATTGCTATCACAACCTACGAGTACAAATGCGAACAAATTGTCTTTCTCTAATTTCGTTCAAGTATCGAAAACAAATTATTTCGTGATGGAAATGAAGTAGAATATCATAATTTTTCAATCTAGCAACCTGGTAAATGATATAAAATGTGAAATAGTGTCATATTTTATTCTACAGAAGCGAGACATAATCTTCGATAAAGTATCGAAAATGTGATGGTAGAACATGTCAGCACAGATCCGAATCAATGGGTTACATGAAATACGGGTATTATCAGAGCCATCTAGATATAAGAGCCGTAGGATTCCGCAGATTTTCTTTCGTAAGCTATAAATAGAGGGAAAACTTTTGTTCTTTCTCATAAGAATCAGCTTACATTAATATTTTTTAAATAAATTTTAGTTAATAAAAACCAAAATGATTAATTTGAATTTGCAATTTTAATATAATAAATTAACTGGTTCCATAAATAACACAAATTACGAAATCAACATATTATTTGTTAACAAACACATGTGAATATTTTCATTAGAAATTTTAATTTGATTGATGAATTTACACCCCACTTTCGCTAGCCATGTTGTTTGTCGTTTTAAATGACTCGTTTACTACAAAACCACTGCTTGGCCAAAATATGTATTAGTTTACTACCGTATTTACTTCAAACTCCAATTGGCGTTTAAATGTTTTTGGTATAGGCACCTCCAAATAAAACACGTCTCAAAACTGAAATTTTAATTGTTTCTTTCGCCTGAAGTTACTTATTGATGGACAAATACACATTTTAATATTACGGCTCTTTAAAATCGTAGAAGGCTCTGCTATTATTCGGATTTTTTGCATTTGTATTGTTTTTGACATTTAAAACGATTTAATGACGTCTAGCGGATCCTGCGTAAAGCTTTATTTAGATACAAGTTCATACACAAGCTTTGACAGCTCATATTAAAATTCTAATAAGTATTTTTAAAACAATTAGTATTTTACATAATGTATTGAATTTATATTACAAGAATTGGTGAAAATATTTTAACCTAGAATAAAATGTTAGTTTGCACTTTCATTAGTATTAAATTTGTTTTAATATTCAACTGTTTTGATTATAATTGTGGGTTGACAATATTCACATTTATAGTATGAGATCTCGGGGACAATATTGCGGTGTTCCACAATACCATACAAACAGAAAACCATCTATTTCGTTGCACAAAATCCCATCTAATGTTCTAAACAACCGAAAGGAGCTGCTGACGTGGAATGGTGTTCTAAAAATGGACAAACCTTTCCCTAAATATTATTCAATTTGCAGTCGTCTCTTTAAAAAGAATCAAATAATTGTACCTATTTTGCGAACAAAACGTGCCAAGTCTAGACTATTAAGTTTTGCTTTTCCAACAACGGATCTTCCACGGTTAACATGTACAGTAGCAAAAAAGTGTACCAAAAAAAATTCGAGTTAGATATAATCGACTAATATCTTGTTCACGTGGTCCGTAGTGTAGTGTAGTGTATTATCTCACCACATGAACAGAGAAAAAATAGTACCAAAGTGTATTTTCAACTACGGTCAAAATGCTGTAGTGTAGTGTAATGTATTTGCAACTACGCAAAAATTCGTTAAAATTCTTTAGATATTATGAGTTTTTAACGAATTTTCGCAATAAATCTTTAAGACCAAACGAAAATAACTAGTAACCAATCCTCAGTGATAATTGACCAACCGATTTCAATTGTTTGATTTTTAAAACTATTAGAATTGGTCAAGTTTCCAGCCCCGAACGCTTGTGGAAATGTGGAAATGATAAGTATTTAACGAATTTTCGCAATAAATCATTATGTAGAGATATCCAAATGAAACCAACCAGTCACTACTCAATTCTCAACGAGTTATGAAAAACCAAAAAATTAAATTGATTATATCGTATGTCTTCGACTTTATTAGATGCAATTCTTTGAAAAAAACGAACATTTTGATCTAAATGGTTATTACAATTGAAATTTTTATTAATTTTGTAAAATGAAATTCCCATATAAGCGACGAATCTGATTTTATTGAATTAATACAATTTTGATTTTGTTTTTTGCAATAAAAATTGATCCATTGATGACCAAACGTCATAAATTAGTGACCTCCTGACCTAACGATTTTCTAGCAATGAGGTGCTACCCGGGAATTTTTTCGTTTTCTTGAATTTTTCATTATTTATTTACCGTTTAATCGTAAGTGACCAAACGATAACCAAACGAATTCAATCATCACTTTTGACAAAACCGTTAGATGGGATGCTAAAAAGGCGGAACTGGATTGAATTCAACGACGCGAATACCAACCAAAGAATTATTAAACACTATAGTCGGTTGTAGTACTATGATACGGCCTTCTGAAAGTACTAACATCGGTATTTCCTTAAAGCACAGGATTGTTTTTACCACCTTTAGAATTAAAGCCGATTTATCTAACGTGCAAACTGCTAAATTATTCAAAGTGAATCCTAAATCAACTAAAAAATATTTTAATGATTGTGTCCAACTGTTATCGAATGCCCTAGAATGTTGCATTTATTTGCAAACTAAAGAGGAAAATTTAAGAAGTTTGCCAGTTTGCTTTGAAAAATTTCCAAATATAACCGTTTTATACATTGTATGGAAATAAAGACCGCATTCATTTCCGATGCCTTACCTGCAGAACCTGCACGTATTCCTACTATAAAAGCACCCATACAATTAAACTATTGATAAAAGTTTCCCCTTCCGGTCTTATTAATTTTATAAGCGCAGTCGTAGTCGGTCAAACATCAGATAAAGCTATCTTTAATTTAATAAAGTTGTTAGATAAGGTAACACCTGCAGATGCTGTGATGGTAGACAAGGGGTTTATGATCGGTAATGAGCCAGCAGAAGCTGGCATTGAGATGATTCGTCCGCAATTTCTGCATAACGAGAGAACTTAATCTAACGTTGAAGGCGATCGATATCTATACTTCCTTATAAAGATATAATATTATAACAATTATGTGTGCTATTTCTATCCTAGTACACCAATTTTAAAAGACGATAAGGTCTGTTAAAATATAATTTAATTAAATAAACAAACATTTTAATACAATTAAATTTCACATATTTAATTCATTTCACATATGCTGTCACATATTTTGTATCTAAATTAGGCTTCAAAAATTTAATGAAAGCTGGCACTGAAATCACTTTACCACTCGTCAATAATGGAATACAAAATTTATTTAAGATACAAACTATTTTATTATGAAGTTGATCAACTTTAACTCTAGTTTTAAAATATTCTACCAGGTGTCACTTCAGTTTAGAAGGCGAATATATGATTACATTTTTGTTGAATAATGCTGCCATTTTCTGGAGTTAGGGTCGACATACCCATGTTAGTGACAACCAGCGGCAATATTCATAATTTTCATAAATCACTTAGAATCGTAAAATATGTTTTATTGTTCTGAAAATTTTACGAGAAAATGTTTTAAAAGTCGGTGGATAATTAAAAACAAGGAAAAAAAATACAAAAAACGCTTCCATAAAAAAGTGGTGACCAAATATTTTTGTTTTTCTGCAATTTTGATATTTAAATATGTATTGAAGACTGTCAAAGTTGGAAATGTGACATCTGTGGGTTAAAAATAAGCTCATTGAGGGGTTTTTACTATGAAATTTTAGCACGGCATACTTTATGAAAATAAAAATCAACATACAAAAATATACCCAAGAAGCTTAATTTGTTTGCCGTCAGATCCACTTATAGTTGTCTGTAGATTCCAGCTATGTGGCAAGCTGTGACGCAGTCATCATTTAGCTAAAATGCCTATTTTGTTATAGATGGCACTGCCTATATGAGAAGATACAACGCAAAATTTTCTAGGATTTTGATATAATTTTTTTTTATTTTTGATTTCGTGTATTTTTTTTTCTCTTTCGATGGTGCTAAAGAATCAGATTAATGGTTGATAAAGTTCATTGGATCCTAGTTGATTGACGTCGATGGTGTTAATATTGTCGCAGTATCTCTCTCTGCTACGCACCTCGTGATTTTGTATATATTAATTTTAAATTAATATTTCATATTTAAAACTTCAAATTTCGTTATTTTGCTTAATATAACAAACTTTTCGTAGAAGCAATCTCATTTCTGAATATTTTGCCCATGAATGGACGTCTAGTTTATTTATGTAGTTTATAAATAAGTTTATTTGTTTACACATATAAAGTTATTTGTGTATCGTCTCAATTACTCGAGTACATAATATGATCATAAATAGATAAATGGTGGAGCTTCAATTTTACTAATTTAGTAGTCATGCTCTAGTAGATAAATTTTAATGTTTACTGCAAACAATTCCATGCCAATTAAATTTTGAACAAAAATATAGAAAACCGTCGAACAAATTGAACTGTTTGTACTTATAAAAAATTTCTAATTCCTTGAGAATTTTATTTATTTAAAATTTTATTGTGGAAATACATAAATTGATTCCTTGACACAAAAAACATTATAAATGATTCCAACAAAAAGCATACAAATTTACATAAAACATAAAATAAAAATCGAGAACAAAAGGGTCAATTATATCAAAGGGAATCAATTTATTGACGACGACATCGAACTGTTGTTGTAAAGTAATACCAGCCAATAATAGTAATGAAGAGGGGGATCCATACACAGGTTATTACAATTATTATTGTAATTTAATAGTTATATTTTATTTATTTATGAGAAAACAATAGTTTCCAATTTATATTATGTATTTCGAAATTTTTATTTTTCTGTTTAATTTTCCATTAAACAAATACAGGAATTGCGCACAATTACACATTGAGGTTGTTCGGCTCTCTCATACTGTGTGTGATTTCGATATAAATAATTTTATGAAATTAATTAAAATTTTAATAGAAAGGAAATAGAGTTTTAGATGATTTCTAACAAACAAAAATAAAAATGTGCGACCACATTCTGATGCAGTGCTTGCGACAGTGTTAAATTATTCCTTTGATTCTAGCACGAGCTATACAAGAATCGGGCGCATATAAAAGATCTAATTATGCAAAAAAAAATTAACAAATAGAGAATTGATCAATAAAATTTATCGATCAACAATCGCCGAGAATTTTTTTTACCTTTGTCGTAACATTTTTTTGTTTATACAAAATTAATTTTATGGAACGGAAACAAGAAACAAGATTTTGACTCTGTGTTATATAAAATTAAGATGTTCTGTATATTTAAGAATGTATAATATATTTAGCGACTTACATGCCAACAATAATCGTATGTCCACCCCCGACCCTAAAATCGTTTTAAAACAATAATTAATTAAAATTGTATTTGACAAATTTCTTTAAGTGTGATAAAAATCTTATATAGATTACAACAAAAACAACAACAACGGACACACAAAATCTATAACTAAATTCAATAACAATAAAAAAATAAAATTTATTATTTGTTTCCTCTAAATCAATTAGAATCCAAGAGATATTCTAACACCTTTTTGGAAGTTTTTTGTGTCTTTTAATTTTATTAAAAAGTGTTAGATGAGATATTTATATCCAAATTAAATATTTTTTTTTGTCGACTTAAAGAATATATATTTAAGTATAAAACGAATAAGATAAGAAATATTAAAATTTATTGCTTTTTCTACTTTCGTTTTGATTATTCATAATAAAAAAATAATGAATTCAAAAAAAAATATTCAAATTTTTTTTTTTAAAATAATCGAATCATTCTTGTTTTCTTGCCTCTTTCATGTTTCATATTCTATCTTAACAATTTTATTTTATTTCGTTGTTTTTTTTCCTCGTGCGTCTTGAGATCTGTCTGCATCTGTACCAAAATTATCTACATATATACTCTTGGTACAATAATAATCGTAATATTTTTTTGTGGTTTCATTTTTCTGGAACACAATTGAAAGGGAGTTAACATGAAAAGCACAAAAAAAAAATTGGGATTATAATTTATGCTTAATTATGAGCATACAACATAAAATGTCTGAAAAAGTCGTATTTGGTTGGATTCAAAACGACAATGACGACAAAAATTGGTTTAAATTAGGTATAGAAGATTGTGGTTTACGTAGCATTGTTGTAATTTGTAAAGTGAATGAAGTATTGAAATAAATTTTATATTGTTTTGACAGTTGGGCACGAGTGTGAGGTAAAATTATTATTCAGACGCCTAATTACTGGGAATTTGAATTTCCAAGTTTGTTATACAATATATTAGATAGCTTATACTATATATAGGACGATCGGGTCCTTTTTCTCTTACCCTATTTACCCGAAATAGATCAAACTGCTAAAAGTACTTGATTTTTTGTTGTTAAAGCGTCAACACCGCCAACTTAATTAATATAATATTTTGATACTGATCAAATAAAAACATTTGATAGATCGGTAATGATCGATAAACAAAAATCACATTGTGGCCAATGTTTTGCCTTTGAGAACATAATAAACTAGCACTTATGCATAAATCATGACGTATAAACGGAAATACAACTGAGAAAATACAACATTCCAACGGTGATGGAAATACAAACCGAGATCATTGTTGTATTCAATCCGTTCGTTGTGTTTTTTTGTAAACCAACAGGATTTGTCGTAAATGACGATATATTTCTTCGGTATTTTTTTCATCAAATTGATCTATCTTCAACTTTTTTACCGAAGAAACATGGCAAGAAAGAGACGACATGATATACTATATAATTAATAGAAACAAACAGACACTTTTTCGATATTTTTATTTTGTAGTCAAGTACGTTGTTCATTTTGTATTTTGATGTTTTGTTTATGAATTTTTCATTATTTTTGTTTATGAAAAACTTCAAAACTACAAAACGCAAGAACATTTTTTCATCAACAATGAACCCAAAAATTAATACTGCAGAAAAAATACCGAACGAAAGGAACGGAACGAACACAACAAACTACAACAATGAATCCGCCTACAGAGTCGAATGAGGAAAATGATATTGATGATGTAAAATTTATTGAGCTGAGTTCAAAAAGACAGAAATCTGACCAAACTTATAAATGTGATCGGAACATTTGTACAAATGCTTTTGATAGAGGATCCCAATTTAAATGTGAGTTGATTACTATATCTAGGCAGAAATCCCTCGAACTTCATAGTCTAAAAAGATTCATGATGCCGACACACTAAATATTCTGAACACTAGCAATCTTAGTGAGAACACAAATTATCTGCTCGCGGTTTGTTTACGTAGTAAGGTGAATAAATGTTTAAATTACAATTTCGGAACCGAGAGAATTTATAATTGTGACCGGACATTTTTTTCAAAACCATTTAATCATCTCTGCTTACTGTATCAACTCAAGATGGGGATACAAAGACGAGTGATCGGAATAATAACTGGAAACAATTTTAAAAACACATTTACACGTGTCTGGGGGTTGCTTCAAGATACTATATTTGTACATGCAGAACGTCCCCGTTTATATGTAACTAGCCAAATTGTTGGTTGGCATTTCAGTGATCTTTATCGTTTGAACTCCATCGTCTGAGACACTACCGGAATAGTTCGGTGGTAGACTATAATCTGGCACCACTACCACCATGAGATTTGTTTTTATCTACAACACTTATATTAAGTCATACACGTATTCATTTTAATAAGGAGCTATTCGTGAATAATGTTAAGAATGTAACGAAATCTAACGACTAAAATCGGTTCAAGAATTCTCAATTGTATAATTTGTTGGTGCAAAATGGTATTTCCAAATTAAAGTATCAGCAAGTGACAAATCTTGATACACTATAGGAATCACCTATAATGGTGATTATTATTCGATGCTGATAGGGAAGAAGCACATGCAATGCATGATTAGGAAATAGAAAAATAAATTTACTTTTAAAAAATAAAACAATTATTTTGTATAGTTAACCCGTTTTTGACGGTTTTTTCATTTTTTGACACACAAGTTTGCGGTAAATTTTCATTAGTTTCATAACTCCTTCTATCTTTACTGAGTGACATCTATATTCGAGTATAAATAGCACCTGTAGCATAATATATACATTGTTATTTCTATAACTGGGATTCCTCTTTAATGCGCTTTAATGACAGTGAAATTAAATCTACTCAGTTGATTTTTGCGGTGCTCCGAAATATTAAAAAAAATAGTAACTAAATCTAAACATCCGAAAATTGTTCATTTAGTGGTAGTCAAACACCTGAAGGGGTTATAACATATATTAAATATCTTATATATAGGAAAGACGTGTTCTTTTTTTCTCTTATCCTATCATAATTAGATTTTTTGGCACGGTGTCATTTTTGTCGTTTTTATTCGAACTTCGAAAAAATATTAATTAAATTATTATATATAGTAAGGTATTAGTATTTCAAATCTAAAGATGATGTATTGATGGTCGGTTGTGGTAATTGAATGGTAAGTGCCGATTTTTGCGATTCAAGAATATTGCAAATATTGATATTTCATCAGCGGCCATAAAGTGGATGAACGATATGAATAAAATACAAAGACCCGTTATGAATTTTATCAAATGGACGCATTAAAAATTGATCGCGTTATAAAAAGTAGAATATTAAACGTTTAGATTTAGTTTGAATATATAATAGTGTTTTTGTATTGAGTTTCAGATTAATGGGTCGATAAGTTTATATCTCTTTGCTGAAGCAGCATATTGTTGCCGTTCTGTTGTAGTATTTTCCTCAAAATAATTTGATGTTTGAAGTAATGAGATGTTAAGATGCTGAATGCCAAACAGCCGAGACAAGAACCGATATTGTATCAAGTGGAGGAGGAAGTAAATTAAATACTGTATTGCACCGATAGTAAAGTTTACTCAAGATGATTTATTTAAACTAATAAAATCAGCGATATTCAACGGTATAAACTATATGGTCAAAGAAAAATCCATTCGACCGAAGAAATAATTTGTGTTGAATTTTTTAAAAGAATTAAAAATTTAAGCAAAATTCGTTTTATTTTATTTGCTTACAGAGTACAACTTTTATTTTGGTGTGGCCTTATTTTTTATTTATTTATTTATTTATTTGTTCATTGACATTAAAATTTTGGTAAAGGAAAAGCACATATGGAAGCAATATAAATGAAGAAAATACCACAAAAAAAAAAATAAAAAAATACTTCCATTAGGCATAAAAACCTCAGATTTTTTCAAAAAACAAATCCACGCCACGCTAGTACCCTCCGTATTGAGCTCAAGCTCATTTGTTACAGAGAACACTGCAAGAAGTGAATACTTACATACTACATACAAACATAATACAAATGAAAAAAATTATTACAAAAATAGTACTACATGTATTATCATTCAAGCGCGCCACGCTAAATAATCCGCTTTAAAAGATTTAGGCGACGCTGACCTCTTAATTTCTAGTGGAATAGAATTCCAAAGAGAAATACCCCTAACAGAAAAGGATGTATTTAAAGACCTACACAGATTTATAGGGGGAAGTAAACGTAAATTAGAAGAATGGGACCTACTGAACAATAACTTGTTAAATAAATAGGGAGGTTGCTTCGATCTGAGAAGCTTAAAAATAAAAAGACACACACGAAGTTCATAGAAGTTAACCAAACTACAGAAAAGAGTCAAATTTAAGAAGGGAGCCTTATGGCTCTGAATATCCCAGGAATTTCATTCGCATGAAAATCCATGTCGTAAAGATACGATTATAAAGGTGAATCCCATGGCTGTTAACAGCAGACGGCTAAGTTTTGGTTTACGGTTAAGTTTTGGTACGTGTTTGATCCAAAATGATAAATCCAAAACCACCGATCGTAAACAGAAAACCACTTGTCAAACCTAGCATAATGTATTGCCCGTCTGCCTCCTGTAGTTGTTTCACCACTTGATGGCATGTACTTACCACCGGTAACCACCACATTGTGACAACAGTAACATGAAAACATTTTCTTTGTAGAAGGCTGATGAAACCCACCATGATGGACTTTAGATTTTTAATTAGGAACTTCTAATATTGAGAACGGTGAACTATACAACGTTTCTAGCATTTTAAATTAATGAAAACAACTAACAAACTACACTAAAGCTGCGGGCCAATACTCGGGTAAATTGTACCTTTACCAAATTTTTAGCAGTGTATTGAGTAAATTAAAATACTGTACTAAAAAGCTTGGTAAACCATACAAAAAATAGGTAATTTGATTTGATGTTATTTTATTTTGACGTTTCGTGTTAATTAATATACGACATATGAAGAATTTTTAGATTAATAAAATAATTTTTATTTTCCCAACCTGACGGTGACGATGGAAAAAAATAATAATAAAAAATAATAATCTTTATAGTGCACTATTAATAAGCACGCGTTGGTCGTGCACTGATCCTGGGTAGCCCACACCACACATATTATATATTTTATAATTTTGATCACATACAGCTTGCAGTTGGATTGAATAATCCAATTTGCGATTTATGTATTGATCTCGTTGATTAGGTGGACATTTAATTTTGACATTCATCCATCTATAGCTCCAACTGCTTTAGTAAAAACTGGCGACCGAGCTTTGTATGCAAATTTTCCAATCTCGTCGAGGTAATTATAATTTATTACCAGTATTACCATATTTTATTTACTACAGAATTGGCCCGCTATATTAGGTAAATGTGTACTAAAATTTCAATTTACCTTACTGTACAATTTACCCGAGTATTGGCCCGCAGCCTAAGAATTAATTGAGGTCATGTTTTAACTATACATGACAGTACTTATTTACTTTTTTTATTTTAAATTCAAATAACCTACACAGTTTTATTTTTCCACTAGCTGTATTGATTTTCGAATTTTTTTCGAACTTGTACTAAAACACCGAACTTCACTCATGTCTTATATGAAAAAAAATTGGAACACGATTTTATAAGGCACTGTCCTATATTGATACTATTTAATATTTGGTTATAATCAAATGTTTGGGCAAAAATATGTTTTTTACTTTATATTGCATATCTAAAAATGGAACAACAGTATAAACCATTTTTTTAGATGACTAAACAAATACTTTTGCCGAAACTGTAGCAGAATTGCAGAGGTGGATTGAAGAAAATGATGATCTAGAGGGGACGCCTGATATAGCAATTTTACCTTATGAAGACCTAAGTGAAAAATTGTAGACGATGATGGTCTTGACGGGAACAACATCAACGATGAATTACGACACGATGTTGCAGGAACTCTGGAAATTCATGACAATGCAGATGATGATTAAGACTAGGACGATTTAATTCTTCCAAGCCGTATTAATAACAAACGAATACGACAAGATAATACGTGGGGATCCTTTCATTCAGAATTAATACAATTTAAAAAAAACAGAAAAATATTGAATTCCAAAAGACAAAAAATTTAAAAATTTTATTGGTTGAAAAATCGCCCGTTCACTTATTCCACGAATTTTTTGATGATAACGTAATTTGGTCCTAAATTAAATGAACCTTTATGCTAGACAAAATAATGTTGTCATCCTCAGGTTGACTCTACCATACTTGAAACGCTTTCTGGGGATTTTATTACTTTGTGGTCATCACCCTGTACCCCAGGAACATCTATAATGTTCTGTTCGAAGTCTGGCATTTTTCACACAACTTGTCAATAGACAAATCAATGTGGCTTTAGCCATTATAGATGTAAAATGTTTATTAGCGAGTTTAAAATTTGGTGTATATGACATCTTTAACGTTATTGGTTTATAATTTCTTTCTTATGCTGGTAAGAATGAATCATTTGATCCAGAAATGGGACTTGATGAAAACTGTGGTATTTAATCTTTTGCGAATTATCGAAAGACCAGAGAACCATCGGTTGTTTTTCGAAAAAAAATTCAGCTCGCATAAACTATTTACGAATTGCGACAGTTATTTTGCTTCAAGCACAGTCCATGAAAATCGAACTGGAAAATGTCCATTGATCTGTGTAAAAGATTTAAAAATCCGAGGACTTTATCAAATCATGTTCCAGTCAATGGTGAACGGTATAGAGACATCACTTCTAACTTTTTTGTACCCCAATTGGCTGGCACTAAATTTTGGTGATATATGGTTCCAACAGGACGGTGCCACATTTAAAGAAACATTTGATGAAAGTCTAATTTCAAGTGCTGGTCCTTGTGATCTAACTCCATTAGTTTATTTTCTTTGGGGATATGTTAAGTCACTTGTCTACGCCGATAAACCAGACCCGTTTGAACACTTGAAACACAACATTCGGCGAGTAATTAGCGAGATACGGCCACAATTGCTGCGAAAAGTGTGTGAAAATTGGACATCCAAATTGCGTCATCTACGCGCCAGCCGCGGCGGCTTATCTATCCAATAAAGCTAGTTTCACTGATATTCAAAATATTTTTCTCTGTTCTATTTTAATTTAAAATTATGAACCTCTATAAAAACTCCCTTTACATATACCCTACCGATTTGTTTCGCAGTATCGAATCAAAATAAATTTGAAGAAATTGTGGTGGCCTTGATTTTGTAAATTGTATAGATGCGGCAGTTTCCGATGCCTGGTGTCTAACATAAACTTGTATTAGATAAACCAAAGCCACTATATATAAGCTGAGGCTATCAAATCAGCGTCACGATGTTAGTTGTGTCTGTAAAACGACATGACTTTTAAATGTTCACCATGATATAATAATGGCGTTGACATATTCCATTGCACTTGAAATGTTCTCCGGAGTTTCACAGCAAAAAGTAAAACGGTTTTGAAATTTAAAAATAATGCTGGATTATTAATTATTTATTTGTTAAATATGAATTATATTGCTTTTTTATATTAAATATTTATTCTATAAATAAAAAAAAATAAATTTTTTTTACAGTGTTTCAACAGTTGTTCCAATTTTGGAACATACCATATCTCCTAAACTAAGTATAAAAATTAGATGAAATTTTCAAAACATGTTTAGATGAACAATATTCTTCTAATTTGAGAAAATCATCACAATTGTTCAGGTGATTCTCTGTATGGTATAGAACGGGATAATGCGTTCAAATTTTAGTTTGTACCAAAAGATTGTGTCGCCCGGCATTCAATAAGGTAGTTTTGCCGCCATATGCTTTGGCACGATCCCGTAAAAAAGTTCTTTCTCAATATTGTTCTTGGATTTTATAATGTCCACGGTGGCAAATAGTAAATCTGGAGATACTTTAGACACCACTGTGTTGAAGCGTATAAAATTCAGAAACATTGAACGGAACCAGTTTTATTACAATGTCAAAAATGTCACGGGTGCTTACATCTACTTAAAATAAATCTTTAGCACTATACCGGTTTTCAATTTGCTTTGCTATTTGGTCTGATGGTCAACTTGCGATGGCAAGAATGATGTGTAGAGTATAATGTCTGTATATAAATCTCGGCCAAATCGTACATTCGAAAGAAATTTTTAAATATTGAAATTTAAGCTCGAAACAGAACAAGAGCGACAACGATGAGCGTCGAAAACTAAATAAAAAGATCGCCGCGATATCGCTGTAGCTAACAGAACAAGAGCGTTAGCGTATGGCGATAAAAAACAACCACAAATGTAATAATTAAAAATAAACTGATAATTGTTAATCATATATTATCAGTTTATGTATTTATTAATCTGCAGCTATGTTCATACATTGCCATTTCACCATTCATTTTGAGCTCTGGAATTTTGATTGACGAAACTCAATTTTAATTTATTTGTAAAATATTTATACGTAGTAAAGAACTGTCATTTTTCTCATACCATAAAACTAAACTGTAATAATCAGGGGTTGAAAGCAACTCAACCCCGGATCGTTTTGACCCGCCATGGTTTCCATTTTAGTAAAAAAAAAACTAATTATTTAAAAATAATTGTTCTGAAAACTAGTATTTTAAATAAAAATATTATGAATATTTCAAATCGGGTTTATAACTTGCATATGTCAAAAAAACAGGATCCTTACTACCCAATAATTTTAGACGTTATTATCAAAAAATGGATCAGAATAAGGTTTTATTGTATAGCAATAAAATAGAAAGAAACAGTAGAACCGATTGAAGTTGTTACCCAATAAGCCAAAATTTGTAAATTAAGACAATACTCCTAAATTTTGGATGGCTTTATAATGTTAACAAACAGTCGACAAAAAAATGTTTAATAATATTTTTGTGAGAAAAATGGAAAATAACTTCAAAATATTGTGGAGATGTCTAATAATATTAATATAATATGTATATAATTATAAATTTTTAATATTTAATATAAATTAATAATTTTTTTAGGTTAGAACCATGAGGTTTTTAGGACGGAATTAATTGTTTTCAGGATAGGAACCAAGCACACAATTTATCAAGAAAAAATATCAAAATAAAGAACTATTTCTTTTGGAGAAACTGGAGAAGGCAAAGGCTACTAATCTTATTTTGGTTTTAAAGTAAACCATAACCGTCATCTAGTTTTGGTTTTTGATCATCCAGGAAAATTCAAGGCATACTACAATCTAATTTGAAATTTTATGGATATTTAATTGGTTTTTTTAATCGATCGCGCTTGGTTCCTACCCAGATTGATAATAGGTTTTATATTTCGGCCTAAGATGCATATGAAAAATGCCTACTTATTATACTTAAAACTTTTTTTAATAAGAAAATATTAATTGTTAGATATAATGTCCTTTGAAGCTCAATTAATACAGCGCTTTTCATTCACGCACACACCAGCCATCCACACAATTACAGTATACTACCTGCACATTCTATGTCAACATGTACACTGACATGGACGGTTGGTCGGCGTTTAATTCTGCACTCAAACAGAGGGTTCTTAGTTAATTTGAACAATTTAATAGATATTAAGATTTTAGTTTAGATCATCAAAAGGCGGTGTTCTACTAATCAACTCCTTGTGATAAACTAGTTTCAGAAAATTCACTAAGCTCTGGGAATGTTAGTGCAAAAAAATATATATAGCAGGAGGAAAGCGATATCTATATTTGGTGGCATTTATTTTTTCAGTTTACTTTATAGTCACACATTGTTCATAAAATTCATTTTAAGTCTGGACAAAGTTCTGCTCATCTGCTCTCTCTCTCTCTCTCTCTGGCACTATATCCCATCAAGGGATTTGGCCGCCTCGAATGAGGTTTCATAATCATAGTTATCATTTCGGATAAGGAGTGATTAATTCATTGATCCTAAACCAGCCGTGAACATTTTTCCTTGTCACCACCGGGAATCGAACCCGGGACCTTCGGTCGCTGACCACTTTGCCACCGGTGCGGCTGCACTTTATCCAAAATTATTTGTAGTGTTTGTGGTGTAAATACATTGTTGCACCTTGTTTTGTTCATTAATTGTTGCCTGGTGAAATAGTGAATCCCAATCCTTTAATTGAACTAATAAATTATAATTTAAACCCTCATATATTAAGATAGGGAAGCTTTTGTATAGACGAATAAGTGTAAACCAATTACGAAAAATTTTACTATTTCTACACTTCGCACATTTATTTCACTGACATTTTAAGTGATATCGTACCTAAACAAACCATTTATAGCTAATGCATCGCAATAACTTACTACATTTACTTATTTGTACTTCGATTGATAGTTTTTTATTTTATTTTCAATTTAAATAATAATAATAAAAATCTCTTAGAAAACCATTACGAAATAAATCAAATCTAAATAATATGTGGAAAATATAACCTTTTTAACTGCAGCATAAAAAACGTTAAAATGCAATAAATGAAAATTGATTATGAAATCGAAAAAGCAACAAACAAAAAAATTATTGAAAATATTTAACCTATAATTGTATCTATCGCGAAACTCTATGTCTATATAAATTTGAGTAACAATTATTTTATGAATCATTATTTTATTTGTATTTATGGAAATCGCATATTTAGTTACAGTACCAAGTAGAAAATCCGTAGGAGGACGAGGTACAAAATTAAATCTTTTTGTTTCGTCCAATTTAGAATTAAACATTTTTGAAGCGCGCGCGACAGTCTACTCTAAATTCTGCAGCATCATTTCATTTGGATATTAAAATTCCAGAATAAATTTTTAAAAGTAACTCACTGTTTGCATATATCTATACATATGCAAACGATATATGTTAGGCAATAGTTCGGTTCAAGAAAAAAAAAAACTAATAATATTTTTCCACCCACTATACTCATGTCGCTTGATTTTATTTTATTTTTTGTGTAGTTTATTCTGTTTATTCAGGCATACCATAAGAAACAAGTCATCGAATATTATTGTACATACGATAGGTATATACAAAAATATAAAATTTAATTTTTAACATAAATTTGAAATATAAAGTTTCTAGGATAGAGGAAAAATATTTTTATTAAAGTTTAAAGTTGAATTGCATTCGAGTGGATACGAATAAAATGCCTCAAGTCGTTTTATAAAGCTTTTATTATTGTAATGCATCTACTTATATGCATGAAGTAGTTATAATGTGATAAATTTGCTTATTCAATATACGCGATAGTTGTTAATAAATGTATGTACATAATGTACTTTGTAACTATCGTGTGTATAGATAAATGGTGGGAAAATTATGAATATATCAGTTGTGTAATTTGCGATGAAATGTGAGGTTGATTGGCTTCATATATGACATTGGTATATAGGAACATTAGATTTTCTTAAAAGCCTAAACATTTTATTGTATATTCTTGTTTTGGAGTTTTCAGGCCGACATACTGTTAATTTCTATCGAATTGCCTGCAGTCATACAGAAAATTGCATGTTTACATTATATGTAACCTCAAATCCATCATGTACTGCCCACACACCAAACATCGAAATTTCGAAATAAATTTCTCAATTCTAGAAAACAAACAAAAGTAAATTGTAAATCTCCCACATTTCAACTAAACCATACAACACCGCGCACATTAAACTGGTGGTGCCAATTAGTCTAACGCTAACATAAATCAAACCTATATACGCGAGTAATAAAAATAGCAAAACAAAACAAAAATTAACAAATTACAAATTTCAATTTTTACTTTAATCACCATCAATATTTCACGTGTAAATTTGCCAATCTCGCTTTGAAAATCTTATAATTCAACTACAATTTTCCCATGAAACGTGATAAATCCAACTTTACTTAAACTAATAATATTTAAACACAAATCACAATTTTAAAATTTTATAATTAATCATTAAAATTAATGAAAGAAAAAAACAAAACAACAAAAATCTCAAAACATGAATCTTAAAAATAAATATACGACTTAAAACAAACAAATGACAAATTTTATGACTCGTCGTAGAGGTTAAGTTAAAAGTTAGAAACAAATCTTAATAATATACAAAAAATTATATGAGATGCTTAAGCATTAATTTGCGGCTTAATTTTGAGTGGGCGATATGCGCGATTAGTCGATAGACACAAGATAAAATAATATAAATTTTTAGGTAGCCAAAAATTTGGTAAAGAACGTGCCAATAATAGCATCGAATTTTAATTACATTTCCAAACAGACATCAATACGCGCGGATATCACATTACAAATTTAAATTTTAAAATACATTAACACAATGCAAACAATACAAAAAATATAAACTTTCATCTCACGACGACGTACCAAAATCCCCAAAAAAAAGTTTTTTTTTTTTTTTCTTAATCTTACAAAATTTTATCAAGCTTTAATCAAAATCATTTAAGAAAAAACAAATTTTTTTCTTAAATAATAATTTAAAATTACAACAGAAGAAAAAAAATTGTCGTTGATTTTTGATTAATTTACGTTTATGTATAATTTTTGTTATAACAAAAGAATTAAAAATAAAAAAACTAATAATTTATAATTTATTAATGTATTCTGAATATAAAAATAATAATAAATGCATTATAAAAAAAAGAGATAATTTTCAAATTTATAGTTTTATACTTTATAATTACAGTACATGGCTGTACGAGTACGTACTCTCGGAATATACATATACGCATTACTAAACGACTGTATCAACGACTATCAACGTATGTATATCGAGGTACTCAGTCAACCTTAACAAAATGTAAAAAAATGGTTTTCTTCATTTATAAAAACTATAATAACAATAATATCAAATTGTCGAGCAAACTAATCAAAGTTAATTGGGGTGAATAATTTAAAGTATTAGTCGTGGTACTTTTTTTTTGTCGTTGGAGTCTTACGTTCAGCGTGCTCAGATGGATAATTGGTCTATTTGTTTGGTTTTTGTTCACACAGTCATCATAATTTATTCACACTACTTATAGGTTTGGAAACAAATGTTTCGATTGTGATCGGATGATCAGGTCGGATCAAGATTGCGATTGTGATCGCAAAATCTTTTACGATTTTTAAAAAATCGTGGTGACCCGTAAAAGTAACCGTTGCCACTCCAAATTTGGTACACGATAAGAAGACGATAGGCAATGGCACGATCGCTGCTGTAATACAAATGTGAATCAAACGTATGTAAATGTCGTTCAGGGCGTTCAGAGTAAATTTTGACAATAGAGCAAATTTTTAAAATAGAACAAAACTACCATTTTGCACATAAAATGGCGGTTGGTTTTGAATGAAAACGTTTAAAAATTCGTATTTATTGTCAAAGGAATTAAATTAGAATGACTAATATTGTTTAAAAAATAATTGCAAAGCTTTTGCTCTCTATTTTAATAGCAACAACAAACAAAATTAAATTAACACTTCTTAATATCCGCTATATCAGATGCCAACTAACGATGTTTACCTAACATTTACATATGTGTAACAATTTACAAGAGAGTAATGTACCACTATTTTATAGAGCCATATCCTTTTTTCGTTGCTTTTCACGAATGTGAAGTTTTTAGCAAAACAACAAAATTAACAAAAACAAACAGTCGGTAAAAGCAATGTTAACAATGGAAAGCTGACAACAGACGAATTAACTTTAAATAAAATCTTTTATCAAAGCTTCAATTAAAATAAAGTAAATCAAAAATTCATTCAATTCAGGATGTTAATATTAGCCGTTGTTTATTATTCGAGCACTATCCGGCACCGAATGGAAAATTTCTACTGAAACTGCAGCTATTATTTACTGGTGTCGCTATACCATAAAAATGAAAAATAAATGCATGCATAAAATAAACATTTATCACCTGAAATATAAACAAAAATTCATCTGGCTGCGTTTTTAATTTTTATTGTAAGATTAATTTTCTAATGGTTTCAGGGGTTTACAAAATAAAAGCCTTTTCAAATTTCCCATTGAATTGGATAGCAGTAGCGGCCCCCGTTAAATAGGTAGAGCAAAATATTTTTATGTCGATTTTTAACTAAAAAGTTAATGAAAAATCTGGGCGACGTGTGGGCAACGGGATTTTTTTTTTAATTTTTTTTGCTCAACTTAAACGATTTCAATGACGATTGCTGGAAAGAGGTTTTTCAGTACCATGAACCCATTGCGATAGATCCTTATTTAGGTAAAACTCATGTAACAAGTCGTCGAGTGAGCCCGGGTTCGTTTTTCATTTTTTTCTCCGCTTAAACTTAAACTCTTTAATGAAAATTGCGGGAAAGTTTTCGAGTACCGCGAACCGAGTGCAATGGATCCAGATTTTGGGAAAACCCGTATGAGGTTGTCAGGTAGGACCTATTTTTAATTTTTTCTTAGCTCAAATCCTTTTAATAAAAATTACTGGAAGGAGGTTTTTTAGTTTTAATGGGAACTGATTGCAATGGACTCTTATTTCGGTAAAACCGGTGTAACGGGTCGCCATGTGGGCCCGGGTCTTTCTCTCCTCAAACAATTTTAATGAAAATTGGTGGAAGGTGGTTTTTGAATACTAGGAACCTATTGTGATGGATCGTCATTTCGGAAAAAATTGTGTAAAGGGTTGAAGCTAGAACGTAAAGTTAGCTCGATATTTGCGATGGCAACACTTTTGGATGTTGTGAATATTGCATTTTTAATACAAGATAGCACGAAAAATTATGAAATATGATATGAATTTGTAAAAGTTAGCACGAAAAATTGTCAATAATTAAATGCTCAAAATAAATAAGTTGAAAATTTATTAACTTAAAATATGTATACAAAATAAAATTTAGTACGAAAAACGCAACGGGTGAAAAAAAATAATTAAAATAAAACATTTGATCAAATTTGATATAAAAGTTTTTTCTAGACATTTATCAGACATGAGCTAATTTTTTATTGTAGAAGAATCCTTAATAAACGTTTTAGACAAATTTCAAAGCAATCGTATGTGTCAGACAGCAGTACTAATGGTTTGAGCTGGCCTCTTCTAAGCATTTGTCGGACATGGAGTTAATCACAAGTTAATAATTGCTATCGGAAATTTCAGAGCAACCAGCTTTCAATTGCTTTAAAATTTCCGATTTTTCGAAATAATTAATTAATAATCTAATACGATAAAATTGAAAATAATAATTTCAAAGTAAGGTTTAATTAAGTTTCTACATTATTTTCTATTATATTTATTTGTATCCACTTTTAACAACAAATCAATTTAATTTTTTAAAGTAATAATATAAATGTTTGATTAAATTTGGCTCTATGCTTTCTTTAATTTATGTAATTGTTTTCTATAATTTACTTAAATAATATAATGAATTTTCAAAATATGTAAATAATGACATTATATGATTTTTTTTGAGTAGAGAACTACTCTTTTTGAGTACTATTTGATATAAAATAATTGGTTAAGATCTGTGATAAAAAATATTGCCATACGTACAATTTTTAAAAAAACTGTACTAACTCTACGTGCTAGTTTCATATCGGTGGTTGCTGGTGGGCCCGGATTTTAATAAATTGGAAAATCTGGTAGTTTTGTGATGAGATCAACCAAACAAATTTTATTTCAAAGAGCACTTCTTATGCCATCATTTGATACTATAGTCACTACTCGATAGAATCTTTGTGATATGGATTAATATCCCGAAACCCAAAAATTCAGATACTTAGTCTATGTAATTCGATTTCATCAATGTGCCAATATTTAACTGAATTTTAAATATTGCAAACTATAATTTATTGTCGTTATTATATTCTCCATCTCCTTTCTGTAAATTCGTCTGTTGCCAAGTATCCATTATTAACGTTGCTTTTACCGACTATTTGTTTTTGTTAATTTAATAATATTATTAGTTAATTTTGTTTTTTTGTTAAAAATTTCACATCCGTTAGTTTGTCTAGAAGATGTGCCGAACGCGTTTGAACCAACTATTAGAAGGACGCTTAGGCGGAATAACTGCAATTGAAGTATAATACTGAAATTTTAGGAACATACTAAATATTTTATAACTTGCAACACGTTAGAAGTAAATAATTAAAAAACATTTGTTTTGCAGAGACATCTATAACCTCCAAATTTATTTATTGCAACTCTAACTCATTATTTATGCGGCCTTACTTTGAAAAAGATTATTCCTATTCCTAATTTCCTATTCGAATAGGAATGAAATTTGTATCCAAGGTAACAAACAAGATATTTTTGATTATTATTTTTGGTTGGTACAAAAATGTAATAAAAGCAAACAAAGTAGGAGTTTTCTTTTTACGTCAACAAGTAGTTAACAAATAGTTATAAAAAATGGTATTCATTTGTATTATTTATTTATTTTATTTGGTTCCTTGTGAAATAAAAATAAAAAATCTAATAATTTGTATTGTTGGCAAATTCAAAATTAACTTTTCTGTTAAGATGCTAACTTATTTTGGGCTGGAGTGTTCTAACATTGTCATTTTCGATATTTTGTCGAACTTTACGTCTATTTCTGCTATTATTAATTTGGCTTCTGTTTCGTTTACCAATTATTTCTTCCCCATTGCCATCACAACCTACTGGAATATATTTGAACAATGCCTATTTCACTAATTTCGATTTAGCATCGAAAATAAATCATTTTTTTTTCCTTTATTAATAAACGCCTAATTTATAAAAATGTATCGGAGGTACGATTCTTAATACAATTAAACATAAAATAAAAATGAACAACTTATAATAAATTTAAATCATGAACTTAACTGTATAATATCTACAAACTAAAGTATGTATAACAATTTATAATTAGCCTGATTTTGTAATTAACAAAAAAGGAGTTATCAATAAATCATAAAAAATTCTCCTTATTCGACTATCATTAATTCGGAATTATAGAAAAAATAATTGATGTTAAAAAACAAAATATAAAAAAGAAAGCAAAAAATTTAAAAAATTTCAAAAAAAAGTTTCAATGTTGCTAATTGAAAGTAATCAATCTTTTAATAACACAGCTCCACAAAAAAAATCGCCGGCACCCGAGACGAGAATGTTTTTGAGGTCGTTGATCACGAATCTGCATCAAAATTTTGAATAAATCGCAAAAAATCGCTAAAAATCGCGAAAAATCGTGAAAAATCATGTTGGTAACCTGAATCTAAACCTATAAACGTTAAACCTATAAACCCAGAAACCTCATACTTATAAATACAAACGGGCTTTTTTATAGATTTTTAGCGATTTATTCAAAATTTTGATGCGATACGGCAATTCTGAGTGCAGATTCGTGATCAGCGACCCCAAAAACATATAGGACACCTATTCTCGTTTCGGGTACCGGCGATTTTTTTTTTGTGGAGCTGTGTAATCTATAAAAGTCATGAAGATCATTTGTTGCAAAAATTGTGGGTAGTAATTTACTATAAAATTTCTAGGTTGTATATGTGTAGAATCTTTTAAAATGTTCCCTATTAGGAAAGGGAATTCTTAATCTATTTGTGTTGCGTAGATTGTATGTTACGCTACTCAAATAATTAACCATACGATTGCCGCTAATTACATAGAAAGCTTTTAACACTTTGGAAACATAAAGGTACCGAAGGGGCAAAATTTGTAATTTAACAAACAACGGAAATGATGACGAAGTTTTTAACAGGAAGTAATGATTCGCAATACCGCTTTCTGAACTGAGATCAAAGGTTTAATATTTGATAAGTGAATACCACCCCAGCATGCAATTCCATATTGAAGGCGAGAATCAACTAGAGCGTAGTATAAAAGTAGTACTTCATAAATTCAGGACTACAAATATTTCTCAAATAGTAAAATGACCGTAATGTCATCCTCAACTTACTCTTTAAATTATTCACATGCTCTTTGAAATTTAGTTGCGAGTCTAAGTGTAACCCCAGATATTTAAAGGAGTTCACGGTTTCGATTGGAACGCAATGGGAATTACAAATTTGGTAATACAAATGAAGTAGAAATATCACAATTTTTTAATCTAGCAGGCTGAACAATTCTATAAAAAATTAAACAGTGCTGGGATGTTCTAACATCACATTTTGCGATATTTTATCGACGTCTACGTCTCTTTCAGCTAGAATTAATTTGACTTCTGTTTCGTTTATCAATTATTTGTTCTCAATTTCTATCAGAACCTACTAGAATATATTTGAACAATATCTGTTTCACTTGATTTCGTTCTGCAATCGAAAAAAAATTATTTGGTGATAGAAACACAGTAGAAACATCACAATGTTGCAATCTAGCAGGCTGGAAAATGATATAAAAATTAAAACAGAGATAAATTTTATTCAACAGAAACGAGAAATAAACTTCGATAAATTATCGCAAAATGTGATATTAAAATATCCTAGCACAGTATCCCACGTTATTCTAGAGAAGCGAGGCGTAACGTTCGATAAATTATCGAAAATATGATCTTATAACATGTCACCCCTGGTTGGAGGAAATGTGTGGCATTGTTGTTGTAAAATTGCCAAAATAAATCGCTTATAACTCAAAACACAAAAATACGAATTCTCTTAAATTATAAATAATTATTTTACCACTTTTTTAATTTATTATATTTAAATCTAATGTTTAAAAAGCGTTTATTGTCACACCAACAACTATAAAAAAATTATTTGAAGAAATATTTTATTTAAATATTTCAGCATACATATTGTGGTGTTTTAGAGCATGTTCCGGCGTCCGAGTTTGGAAAGCTAATACGTTAAGGGGTGGTTCCTTGTTAGTGGAAACATTTCAACATGGATTGCTTCATTCCTTTCTCACATTTAAAACATTTGGACCCAAGTTAGTTTTATATGGGAATGAAGCACATTTATCTATACGAGGTATGTTCAAAAAATATCGGGACTTTTGTAATTTGGTGCGTTGTAGTATTATTTCCACGATTTGTAGTATTATTTCCAGCGCAACGAATTCCCTAGAAGAAAGAACGGATGTCGGCGAATCACAATCAGGAAAGTCGCTGATGATGGCATATCAATTGGCAAATGTCATAATATTTTTCAAATGTTTATTAAGTGTAATTTACCTTGTAGAAAACACTACTTGTAGAGGGTGTTTAAGAGTAAGCTGATATGTCGGCTCATTCTAAAAAAATTCATGGAAATGGCATTGGAAATGTTCAAGTCAAGATGAAGTAATTTTCGGTAAGAAGGTATGTATTCATGTTTAGAAAGAATATTCAATGGGTGATTATGTCTAAGTATGTATAAGGTTCAAATAAATACTTTACTTTTTAGGCCCTAGGGGTATAGTTAAACCAATAGTCAAGGATAATGAAATCCAAACTTCATTCGATATCCAAGAAAATACGTCAATTCAAGCATTTAAGGAAGATGCCACTGATGCTGCTTATATTGACAATAATAAAATCTATAATGTTGAATCAGATTCTAATGAATATGAATATTCTGATGTTCACCCAAATTATATGCCATTCGAGTTGGATGAATCTAATATTTTGTCGAGCTCTTCAGATATTGAACAAATGGCACTGAAAAATGAAAATAATTTCGAAAATGAAAATTAACTGCCGCCGAAAAAGTGACATGTAAGAACTTTTCTCAAAATCAACGTAATCGAGGGAAACTTGTAATCCACTTCAAAAATGTCGAAAGTTCTGTTAATCGAAAATTTCGCTCTATAAACAAAGATTAATTTTTGACCAATATTGGGCATTAGGCTCATATTCTTTCTATCTCTGGCCTTCTAAAAGTGAAAGCCTAAAAATCTCAAAATGTGATGAAACTACGACTGATTCAAGAAATTGTATCCACTTCATCTACTCAATTTAAAAAGTGTTTTGCGACAGTCTTGCCGATTCCTTACTGGGTAAATTAATAAATGGATTTATGAAGTTATTCCTCCAGTTCGGCTGCTTATTCAAATGCCCGGCTTATGATGCCTGATTTTATAGTGACTCTATAGTGACAAACTATTTAAATTTATTATAATGTATATATTTTCTTATTGTTTTTTAAAAATATTTACTAACACTAATATTTTTTAAATGTGGTATTTAAAACAACATTATCCCTTATGAAGGGACACATTGCAAAACTGGCACGTAAAACAGGTTAAACTCTTCTTCTTGTGAGTAGCACAAACACGGCATTGTTTTTGGGAGTTCTTTTTTTGCAACTCGAAAATATTTTTACAATTCTATCTTTTTTGGAATTCAATAATCTGTTTGGAAAATAATTTCTTCTACATGCACCAGAAGTACTGGTTCGTGGACCAACAGGATTATCTATAACATTTTCACTTATCCATTCTTTGGCCACATCGTGCAAAAAGCTTTTACAACTTTATTTTTGAATTCGAATTTAAAGTTTTAAAAATTCTAAAAGCGTTGGAAAGAGCTCCGTTTAGCAAGAACATCTTCCAATTAATATTTGTACTTTCTATGATACTGGCTGAATGAATTGTTGATATCCTTCGAACGGGTCTTTTTGATTGCCAGCATTGTAAAAGAATTTCTTTTCGGCGACGAAACATAGATTCACCTTTTTTAAATTTGCATTTTGTAAACATTAGGAAGGTCTCTATTTTTCCGTTTAAGTACTTTTCCATATGGAGTTAATTCCATATGGTGATTTTGCAACAAGACTTGACTCGTACCGACACTATTATAATAATTGTCCATATAGACATGGTACTACAAGTTTTCATACTGTTTTTGCTTCACAAACTATTCGAATTGGTGATTTTTGAAGCATTTATACACCTTGAATGATAAGCGATCTCTCCATGGCATGATACTTTCATCTAATGACAACTCTCGTTGTGGCTTATAAACTTGTTTAAATTGCGTTATAAAATAAGATACGAATGGGCCAATTTTTTCAAGGGATTAATGTCATTTTCATTATTAGAAAAATGCCACGAATACCATATTTGGCGGAAACGATCTCTAATCATCACTTGCACAAAAATTGGTGTTTTGCCGAGTAATCCCAACATTTTTTTCAATTTTACTGCAGACCCGTCTTTCCATTTCACAAATTTTGCACCGTCTTTAAACCTATCAACATTTTTTGAGTGATAACGATTAGTTTCTTCTGACATGTAGTCAAACAAATCGTTCCCTATGAAAAGTTGAACCACTCCAACCACACTTTCCACATTATTTGACATCAGAACAACACCATTTTGTCCTAAAAATTGTTCAATATTTGGAAGATTATCATATTCCGACCACTCAACTTCTTCATTGTCATTTTCTTCAGAATCACTAGACAGTATTGGTAAAACTCTACGTCTTCTAGGATGAAAGAAGTATTCATTACTTTCACACTCGCTATCAAATTCAGCAATATCGATATCACTTGAAATTTACGATAAATTATCTAGATAAACTTCACTATCACTATCAGAAGCCATTATTATTATAATAAAAGAATAATTTAAAAAAAGAAATGTTCAACCGTCTAAGGCCGACTAAATACAGGGGCCTAACTATTGAATTCGTTGTTCATTTTCGAACGCTATCGTTTTCCTATCCTTTCAAGGCCCCTGAATTATTTTTAAAAATACAGGGTGGCTGAGACCAAGTGTTACCAAATGAAAACGCTGTAATTTTTTTAATTTTTATTTTTTTTTATTGAAATTTCGTGGAATATGTTGAAAACGTATTACATTTTATGAAAAACATGTTACTGCTTGATATGACCTCCTTTGGCTCTGATTATTTGATTCAGTCTTCCATAGAAAGCATTGCATGCTGACCGAACGTGGACTTGCGGAATTTTATTCCATTCTCGAACAAGAGCTGACTTCAATGCATCAACACTTTCGTATTTTTTAGTGGTCACCTTACTCTCCAAAATGGACCATATGGAGAAATGCATGGGATTCAAGTCTGGTGAATATGGTGGCCATTCTTTCGATGAAATCAGCCGCGGAACGCAGTTTTGTAAAAATTGCTGTGTCGCTCGAGCTTTGTGTGACGGTGCCGAGTCCTGTTGGAATATGAAACGGTTCGTACCAAAGTGTTTACGTACCCAAGGTAGCAAAGCATCGTTTAGGATCTTTTGGCGGTACACCTCTTGGTTTACCTTGACTCCATGTTCGATGAAAACCAGAAGAGTGCGTCCATCTGCAGTCACTGCAGCCCAAACCATAACATAAGCTGGTGATTGCTTGCGCATGGCAACTCTTGTGTCCAAATTATCGTTGGACTTGTGCTCTAACCAATCACGATCATTTTGTTTATTCACATACTGTTGAATCAAAGAGTATGAAAATTTACACAGAGTAATGAAGCAGAGGAAAAAATTTCATCACAAAATGCATGGGTTACGCAATTTAAATCGATCATACAATACACTTACGCAACATTTTTTTATTTTTTGAGTATTGAATATTGTCTTACTCGTGGCTATTTATAGAAAACGACAAAAATTACTTTAAATAAAATTATATTATAAAATTATTATAAAATTATGCGTAAATGTGTTTTTAACGCACTTAAATTGCGTAACCCATGCATTTTTTTTGATGAAATTTTTTCGTTCGGCCAAGGCCTTCAATGCTCGTGTTCTTTCAAGCCTAACTTTTTTTTGTGCCTCCGTAAGATCTTGAAATTTTTGTATCTTGTAGGGCTTCAAGTGTAGTTCATTTTTCAGTACGGTTTGAATGCTGTAACGTGAAACATGTAGACGTGCGGCTAATTGATTTGCACTTTGACGAGGATTTCATTGGATTCGTTTCTTCACCTTTCGTATGATGTTACTGTCTGTTTAGGACCGCCTCTGTTACGTTTAGCGATGCTACCAGTTTCGTTGTATCTTAGTTATGGTTCGATACACAAACATTTTATTCACATTCAAATGCTGGAGCTGACGAACTATTGCTGTTTGTGAATATCCACTCAAATACAGTGCAATTATACTATTACGTTTGAATTCCATTACGATTTTTTTATGAAGATATTAATTTAGAACAATTATTTGTTGACCACATGTTAACAACTAACCAAACTTCAATCTGTCAAAAAATTGACGCGCGAAAATGACAACTACACAAATGACAGCAGAGTGAAGTCAGTAACATTTGGTCTCAGCCACCCTGTATATGTTCAACACCCCTTTCTAGTAAACTCCAAATGTTTATCTAAAAAAAACCCTGAAAGATTCGAGTTTGATTTGTATTTATATACATTTAAATGATGAGTGGTCTGCATAAAAACAACTTCAAGGCGAAACAAATGTATGGCTTAGGTCTAGGCCTTATCTTTATTAAGCAAATAAACGTTGAAAAAGTAAAGTTGTTGAATCTAAACAAAAATTGCGAGCTAACTCTTTCAGTTCCGTATATGTAAACCGATAGAGTAAAAATACGCGACCGGCTAAGAGACAACAGTTCTCAAGACAGGTATTTTACCCGCCAGCTTATAATGTCTTAACCACAAGTTCCTTCAAAAATGAAGAAAAGTAACGTCAATATCTTATCATCTGCGAGACTGGTTCCAGTTCGACAGAACTTGTGACACCTTTTATGACTTTTCAACTGCGATTAAAAGCAAGTTTCTTAATGCAACATAACCCATGAATGATGAAAAGTTCGTTTGACCTAACGTCAAATGGGTAAGGTAATTTTGGGAGTTCTTGAGTATAAAGCGACATTGTACGATGAACAGATTTGAAATTCACTTAATGATCCCAATTTTCACGAGTTTTATAGAAACTTGCAAACATTGATATGCCAAATATACAGCCGACCTGGTTGATGTTAATCACTTAGGTGCAAAACATCTGCAGTACAAATATAGATTACCCGCCTAACTGTACTTAGTTTCAATAAATATACTTTTTATAATTTTCCATAATGGCTTAATTGACTTAAAGTTCAGGAATTTTGAAATCGTTGTTTAAAACAATCGCTTAAGTTCGTTTTTAGCCAATTTCTTCGAATAACTGGAGAATTTCGATCCTTTTCTTGTTTAATTCTTCCAATTGAATTAAACTCTAAGCAAAATCGACATAAGAGGTTTTGCTTTGTGACCGCAGATATATTTATTATGCACACTAATGCATTTTCTCCTGTAATATTCCAAAAATTATTAATTGTTATGATTTTAGTGTCATAAATATCCCCTGTATTTAACAGAATAATATTTCTGAAGGACGTAAACGTAATTTTTGAAACCACTCACGTTTGGAATTAATCTACCATTGTACTCGTAATGTCAACTACCGTGAAATACACCATTAATAATTTAACCAGCATTTTGTAATCTAAAGCTCTAGTATTATTTCGTACTTCCATCAGATGTGAATTACGATTGTAAAATGCCCTTGGTTATGTTACTAGACAACAAAATAAATCCTATTCTAACGAACACCTGACCCTAATTAAAATACGCCAAATTCCAATGAATGACTTAAATCGGGAACACATATTGCATAAGCCTATACATGAATATCGTGCTGACCGAGCACGACAATTTTAAACATAAAAAAAAAACTAAAAGTAGTTAAACTAAATAAAATCTTGATTAGGATGAATATTGAAAAATGAAAAATTTCAATTTTCCAATTTTGGGAACCGAACCATAATTTGATATACCCAATTATTTTTTTAATAATTTAACATTCATCTTATAATTTTATTATTTAATGTTTATGAAAAATGTTTTGTTTGAAAATTAATTAAAAATAAATTGTTTTAGTGTAGTAATAGAAAATTGATAGTTTCCTAAACAACATTTTATTGGTTTTTGTTTGGTGTTCTAATGGCGCAATAATCCATTCATGTTTTTCGTTATTTTTAGATACAAAAACAAACCAACAAGGTAAAAACCATATCCATTTTAATTGGTCGACCATTTGGTGTTAGAATTTTTTTGTTTCTTTTTTTTTTTATTAATTAATTACATGTTATTTAATCTTATCTAATTTTGATGTCACGCTTATTTTATATTCATTCATTCCATGAATAAATTAATAATAATATATTTTGTCTGTATTTTCGGATTTTGTGTTTAAATGTTTAAATAAAATTTGTAGGCTTTTAAAAAATTTCATATATAAACCAATTAATTTGTTATCGTTGTCCGCGCGACAACGATATCATAATGCTGTCGACAAGGGATATGTTGCGCAATATATGACGGTTTGTGTTTTATATATATCTATTGATATTCTAAAATGTGTTAGATCTTGCAATTTACGCGCTGTTATGATTTAATACTGTTTGTGGTTTCTACCTTATTACCTTCAAGACAGAAATACATAAGTCGCTTTAATGATTATTAATGGGCTGTTGGTTTATTAACAGCGGACAACACAAAAAAATAATCTACGGTTGCGTGAGATTATAGTTGACGTTGGTATTCATTATCAAAGTGTACGAGTCGTATCATTTATTATATCCTCTGCATATATAGGATAATTAGTACAGGTCATAGCCCTGTACTAGGATTTCGTGTTTTAAAATTCTGTAAAATGTAATTTATTTGGTTTTAAAATAGGATCAATAAATATCTAACCTTTTCCTGCAAGATATTGTATGTAGTTGTGAAAGCTTCCGGTAATTCCTAAATAGAATAGAGAACATATATATATGAAGGACATAATGTTAAATATTTATATTTAAAATAAAGGTTTGTATGTGCAATAAAAACTTTAAATTTTTTAGTGAGAACTTAGATCAAATATCGCTAACTACATGTTTCAGTTATTTTGATAGTTCGAGGTGAATAAAACAACCAAAATATTATAAAACCATCAGTAATTTAGCCTCGGGCCACACACACAAATATGATTGTGTTATATACAAAAAAAAAAAAACTAAATGAAAGGATCTATTTATATACTCGTAAATCATCAAAACGATATAAACTTATATTTTAATGTTCTTGGTTGACCTTTATGCATGTAAAAAATGATTTATGTAACATCGCGCGACGATGAGAAACGTAAACAATCCTTATTTCACTCCGATATCAAATTTATTCTGTTCGCTGTTTGGATGACCCGTAATTTACCGGGTAATTCAACTAAATTAATAAATTCACTCGTCCCCTTGTTAAATGCCTATCATACGCGCATAAAAATGACTTGCATAAGTAATTTGATAATGAGAGACGCGTGCGGTTAAGATAATGAATATAATAAAAAAAACACATCAAACACGCAACGAAATGAAAGTCAATTTTGATAATCAACCCCTTCAAATTATATATACAGAACTAAAATAAAATAAAAATTTGTTAAGGGGAAACAGCATGAATGTCTTCTAAATGGTGAAAAATGGTTTAGCGGAAGGTAATATACAAATAACATTAACAAAAGCGATATTATTACATTACGAGGTGGTAATACGTCAAATACAATATGTGATCATCATCATCATCATCATCTTCATCATCAACCCCTAAATTTAAAATGTTTCTATTATCAGTTTTTGTTGACATTACAGGAAAAATATATTTCGAAATTAGAATGTCAGTTTAACATAATATTATTGTACATAGAAGAGTGAGATTAATGAACTCGTAAAGAGGGCGACCGGACTCGGTCAGAATGTCTCATTGCCCTCAAAATGTTATTAATAAATAGAAATTAAATAATTAATAATATAATTTATTGGCAAATTTTGGGTGAGGTATAAAATTGTGCTAATTGGTACATGGTAGAAACAGTTAGCATTGGAGATTATTTTTATTTTAAATTCTACGAATAAATTAAATCTTTATTGAGGTTTATAGTTACTAAACAGTTCAAGTTATGACCCCAAAATTTTTATTTTCAATAAAATTAGCAAAATCGAAGATCTGCATTTAAAATTTTACTCGAAAGTAATAAAAGTCAATTGAAAATGACATTTCATCACAATATGTCAAATTAGTAGTTACTCAGGATTTACATTTTGATAAAAATTGTTCGAGTACTAAAAAGTGTCCTAGTTTCGGGAAAAATTGTTTAGAGAACGTCGGTTTGTATGATAAAAATTCTATTCGAATATCAGTTGGGCGAGATCATGAAATCCGACCGTAAAATCAATTGTTTCAAAATATTTCAATAAACAAACACAAAAAACCTCGACAAATGGTCTAAGTTGGCCTAGATTTTTGTGTGAAAATGCAAATAAAAGAAAGTTAAACGGCAAAATTTTACTCGACAACCATATCCTTATCGAATATTTTTAAACGGTAATGTTCACTGCCTCTGGATGAGGTTCTAGAAGACGGCAAAATTGATTGCAAGTAAATCGTGTCTCAACCGAATGAAATGAGACTCGGTGTCAATAAAGAAAATTCAGTACTATGAGTAACTATTGCGATAGAATTAGGAACCCAAATGAGACCGGATTATCCTGGATTGGTTGGGAAGAAAATTGAATTCTCATAAGTGCTGACTCAGTTTGTGCGATAAAAATAAGATTCCAATTTGATTTACAAATGTCATTCCTAAATATGGTCCATTTGAATGGATCCAACCCATTTCTCAACCAATTGTGTTAAATCTCGATTTTTTTAAGATAAAAATGAAATTCCATTTGTTTACTGGACAATTACCAATTTAAATAAGACTGCGATATTTTCCTACCAATTAATAGGGAGGGTTCAATGATAAAAATTGAATTACAATGTGAATTCAAGACATGATTCAGAAAAATGGAAACCGCAATTGGGATGGTACAAACTTAATAAAAAAAGGAAATTTATAATGGATCAATACACAAAAGAACAACGAATTAAAATAATTGCATTTTATTATAAAAAATCTTCGATCGTTTGTGAACCAATGCAAAAATGAAGGAATCTAAGCCATTTCTTAACCGAGTAAGACTAATACTGGGTTTCTGTGGATCTGGATAATAGGCAATTTGAGTGAAACAAGTCATTTTTCAATCAATTGGAATGCTATTTTCAATGATCAAGATATGTTTCCAATATGAGATTCCGAAAGTAGTTCAATAAAATGGCAAATTTTGATGAAAATACGAGTAAAACCATTGTGTCAATTGATGGAATAAAGCTTAGTTTAAAATAATGAATTCTAAATTTCTTGTTGTGCTATTAACCTATTGAAAACAATTATTTGTCAATTATGAAAAATGTAGAATGGTTAACACTGATCTATATAGATCAGTATATAGATCAGTGATGGTTAATTACTTCAATACGTCAAAAAATGTTACGGTTAACTAACGCAGTAAAAATCCTATAAGACGGAACTTTTTTCCGCCTTAAAGGATTTTCCGTCTAGAAGGAATTTTGACAGATTAAAATTAATTTCATTAAATATGTATAAACAAAAATCATTTATTTAATTATGTATACTTGTACATACATACCAAAAACATAAATAAATTGAAAAAAAAAATTAAATTACTGGCATCGTAAAGGTCAACAACGAGTAGATTTACTTCAATTTGTTTTAGTCCACAAGCGTTGAAAAAGTGTGTGGACTGTAACGTTTTTTACAAATAGGATAATCGGTATGAAGTTAGTAGTAATTCTGTAATAGTGGAGTTTTCTTCTATTTTTTTGTACCAGAAAACACGAATTCGTCCGGGACAAACGAGTTTCCACCATAAAGAGTAAAATACGCATGCCAATTGATCTGCGGAGTATTTTTTTTATTAAACTTTACGACAAAGACGATTTTTCACAATATTGGATTTTCGCCTTAAAGGATTTTTAGCATGTTAAACTATAATGCCCGGTTGCACAGAAAATTACTACGGCCGGTTAGTTGTGCGCCGGTTAAATGTTTTATATGAAATCTGTTTTCGCAATCAGAACAAAATCAACGCACACTTGATCAAACATATTTTATTTCGTGGTAAGATTTAGCTTGCGTATAAATATTTAAAGGACTAATTTTGTTTGAAAACTTTTTAGCTAATCGTTAAATATAAATTTCGTTAAATTTTTCTGTGCAACCGGCCGTAGTTGGTTATGAAATAGCCGAGTTTTTCCTACATTATCATGAGAAGGAAAATCATAATTAATGTTTATTATGTCACAAATGGGTCATGGCCGTATATCCTTCTCGAACCGTATTCACGCCTAAAAATTTCGAGTTCCATTCAGAAGATCTATTAGAAACCTGATTTGGTTATTTCTTTGTATTTGTGTATTTCAGATTTTACTGATTTGTTATTATAAATTATAATAAAAATTATTATTTGAGTATGTATTACCAATTATCAGTTAACAATCTCTTCCGTATCTCTTCAATCTCTTCCGCGAGAAACCTATGCGATATGATATTTTAGCAATTGAAGATTAATAAAAGTAAGGTTAATAGGTATAGGTTCGATTATTTTTAAGTCAATTCGAGAATAGTTTTCAAAAAAGTTTACGAAACATTTCTGTGTTCTACTTATGCCCTAATTAACTTTTTCATAGTTTCCGTCTCATTTCTTATTAATACAAATTTTAATGTACTTGCAAAAACAATGGATTGTAATAATTTTGTATTTATAATAAAAAAAAACGGAAAGTATGAAAAAGTTGATTTAAGCATAAGCCGACTTACGCCCTCTTATTTCTAGAACACAGAATATTCATCATAAAGCGAATTCTACATAAAGTTTTCATAATAAACGTTTAGCAGAATAGAAAACACGAATGGGAGGTTTACCTTGATCGACACCATTATTTAAATATTTTTAACTCCTTGTATGCTTCAATAAATAGTATGCAAACTGCTGCCAAAATTCGGTTGGTTTCGATACAGTATTAGTTCGGGCCTGGTCACAATACGAATATTTTATCTCTTTGGTTTTCTTGCCTTAATCATTGTTTATCTCGTGTTCAACATTTCAAAAAAAATTGTTGATCTTAAACCTGTGAAATGATTCTCATTTGGCAAATATTCAGGGTCTGAAGTCTTATTTGAATGCGGTAATTTACCATATTGAATAAACCCTCGCTCGGGAATCTGGCTCCGCATTGAGGACTTATTGTTTTTATCTGAGATGGTATTTACTGAGATTTTATTTAGTAAAGGCTTTTCAGATATTTTGAATATCCGTAACATGAATTTTAACATTCATGTAACCTTTTGTTTACAATTTCGAGCTCGGGCGAACAAAATTGCTGAAAATGTCCTTTCACTTTAATTGACAGAAGAAGAGAGAACTGATGTAAATTAAGGATTTGTTTCATGATTAGCACGTTTTTCACTTTTATTAATTTTTATTAATTCTTCCTTATAGTGATAATAATTTTTGAATATTTGATTTTTAAAAGATCGTTTTCGGAAGTACTCCTTTCTCAGTTTTTTTTTAAAACTTTTAATTAGCTATATATAGCAATAGTTCCGAAATCGATCTTTTAAAAATCAAATATTCAAAAATAATTATCACTATAAGGAAGAATTCATAAATATTGTTAAAAATTCAAAAAATAAAACTAGTTTTTATTTATAATTAAATGAAGCACCCTGATACGTGAAAGTCAAGGTAACATATGTTAATCAAGAACTCTGAAGAGAACAGAAAACTACAAGGTGACCGGTATTCCTGGGTTACGCTAAAAGCAGTTCTTTCATCAGCCTTTGACATTTCTACATACTATTAAAGTTAGCCGAAAGTTTCCAGCCGAAAGATCCACAAAAGATCGATAATGCCGATTGTGTCTTCGCTTTCTCAGCCGAAAGTATATAAATACGTCACCGTTGATAAACATTCCTCAGCCGAAAGTTATCAGCCGAAAAATTATTTTAACAACACATCAACAGAAACCAATTTGAATGTTTTAGTATGCGAAGGTTGTTGTAAAACCTAACTCTATTTAAACTTGAGAAATACAGATCAATCAATCATAATTGGAAAAGCAATATTGTTAACCTTGCTTCAAATGAACATAAGGTATGGTTGGGATGCCACTATGGTCTTTGATATGTCATAATGCTGGTCCACTTTGTCCTAATTATGTAGACATTCTAAAGGGGATACAGGGGTGTAATTTATCAAAATTTCGCTAAATCAATAGAATTCAGAATTTCCCATCAGAATTTCCTCAAAATTGGACGGTCGTTAAAAGGCATTAGGGCCTATTAAATGGTCATAGTGGCATCAAAACGAATTTAGGTTAAACAAGAGCGCCAGGCCATTCAATGAATTTTTCATAAATTGAACTCTGGAAATCTTGTCAAATTGCACCCTCGTATCCCCATCAAAATGTTTTCATAATTGTTCTGCAGTAGACATAACATACCATAAACTCAAACTTAACACATTAAACGCCAACAGATTTTTTTTATAAATTGTAAAAAGTTTCTTTGTTTTAATTTATTTAAAAAATTTGTTTATTTGTTAAATTGTTTGTTAAATTTTATTTAATAAGAATGAGAATTCTGTGGCCAAGTTGTAGTATTGTGCAAAAGGGCTGCGTCAGGCAATGCTAGTAACATTTAACAAAGAACTCGTGACAAACAGCGCTATAAACAACGCGCTTTAACAAGTGAAAGTATGTACTCAGTGCCAGTCGCCGGTGACTGACAAATCGATCAATGTGCTAAATGTCGGCTGGTAACTTTCGGCTGAAATATATTAATCAATTTTCGGCTCAATCAATTTTCGGCTATCAAACCAAAGACACAATCTGCATTATCATTTTTTTAATTTTCGGCTAACTTTAACAAGCTCACTTCTACGGGTAAACATTTCCTAGTTATTTGAAATTTGCAAAACAAATAAACTTTTTGACAACGAATCTCGACTATTTCCATAAAACGCGAGAATTCGAAAAAATTGATTTTGTCGATTACAATGCCATCTATCATGAATGGAAAAATTTGTTTCTACTCAAATCTTACGTAGGTACTTAATGTAGAATACAAATCTGTAATAGAAAATATGGGTTCCTACTTAAGATCTCAAAGCTACCCTAAACCCATCTACTGGAGGGGAAATAATTTTAGCACTAATGTATTTCCCTCATGGAATGAACCCATTTTGATTATGCGCTTTTTTCCTAGAATGCTAATCTTTCGACATATTTGATAGTTTCAATTTAAAAATTTGAAGATTATTTGAAGAGTTTCCATCACACAAATTTAAGACTATGCTTCACCGGAATACCAATTAAAATTTTGTTTTTAAAAGTGAGAGTCTCAAATGAAAATTGTTAATGAAAACAGTCTTATAAGTCTTATGCTGTGTGACTCAGGTCGATTTTATCGACTAAATTATGAACTAAACTAAATTTCTCAGTATGTAATTCACAATAAACGTTTATTGGTGGCAGGAACATCAACAAAACCAGCTGTGCCTGACTGTTCGAAATACTAAATTGTCGACTTTTCGTGGATAACGGAAATATTAAATTAAATTAAAATAATTGATGCTGAAATGGAAGTGGCATTATTTGCAAATGTTTTTATAAACTACGAAATGTTTAAAAATAAACAAAAAATGTCACGTAAAAATTGTTGCCGGGTAAATATAAATAAATATCCTAACCTTTGACATTTGAAAACTAAATTGAAAAGTTACCTCTCGAAGAGACTTTTCCTTTGTAACCTAGCGGCAAATAGCGTAAGGTCATATCAAAAAAGTTTAGTTCATAATTTAGTCGAAAAAATTGACACACAGCATCATCGTATACAGGAGGCCGGCCATCTGTGGCAGTAGGTTTAGTATATGAAAAATTTATTCAGAAATATAAACTACAACGTAGCCCACCTGTCACAAATATCACATGTTAGCAATGTAATTAAAACAAGTGTACTTGAGACTGTGTACATGAGCATGACGAGGGCTGTTCATTAGACAATTGACATTTTAATACAATGAAATGTGTATGTTGAAGTCACTTTGTATTATACCAAGTACGACTGAAAAAATTTAATAATTTTCACGAAATAAAATCAGTTCTGTATAATATATTAAATTAATATGTCACAACACCCATGAAAAACCCTACCATACCACCAAAGTTAGGCATATTCTAGTTCTATACCCACAAGTTGAAAAACCTCACAAAAACAAAAAAAAAAAAAAACAAAAAATCCATATTTCAAGTCATGTACATTTATATCTGTCCAAATGTCCACCTCACAAATTTCCCATGTGAGTTAATCCCTCTAGCCAAAATTATTATTTTTTCTATCATTTTGACGTGTATGCCACAGTCTCTCTTCAAAAATTAAAAAAGTTCGACGCCAAAATATTCCCAAGTTTCCAAAATCGATTAAACTGTCAAAACGACGAGCGAGTCGATCCATTTATTATTGTCGCGTAATGTATGTACCTAATGTGTAATGTATGTCTAATGTACATAATATCCAAACATACATTTTAATGTCATTTAAATTAAATTTAGTCGTGAATATACCGCGACTATTTACTGGATCGTCGTATGGGTACATACAATTCTGTTCTACATCACTGCTATAAAACAATTATTTTATTATTTTTTATGTACAGCAACAACGTTTCGAGTAAATAGTTTTTAATGTAAATAATATGTACATAAAATAACAATAATAGTAATAAATAGACAATACAATGGGAAATTTTATAGTTTGCTGTATTCTAATTTTCTATTGGTTGATAAAATAAATGGAAATAATTTTTTTTTTAATGTACGTACACAATACAAAAATGGCTGAAAATGGAAATTTTTTTTCGATTTCGTAATGAAAATTTTCTACTTGTCTGAAGGAAATGGAAAATCATTTTTCCGTGCGCATGCTTATGATGTGTATGTATATAGTGTGGTACGTGTGCAGACGTGTCGAGAAAATGGTCGATTTATATTGTTTACAATTACTTATCGTTTTTAAAGACTTTATTATTATAACTGTATTTATACATATATAGTGGGAAGTTAATCAATAATTTTCCATTTCTGGGAAATCGAGCGGAAGGAACCTGACACACTGCACACATCCAAAAAAAAAACTATTTACGAGTAAATTGATTACCATTTCTCTTGAAAACCAAAATAAATTTTTATGACATCGGTTTCTTAAGAACTTTATACGTCAAAAGCTCGTAAAACAGATTTCTTCATGCATTTTGTGATATCATTTCAAGATTAAATATTTACGTAGATCAAATATGTGTTATTTAAACACTAAACTACATACAAAAAGTGTCAAAAACTATTTTTTTGTTTTATTTTGCTTTTTTAGATGTTTTTGTCGGGAAGGAAGTTTGTGTCTCATTTCCGATATGTAATATTCATGACAATGAGTTTTGTTAGTATAGCGATATGTAGTTTTGAAGTATGCTCATTGATAAAGATGTTCGCGAAAACCTTTATTAGTCACAAGAATTTGTTAGAAAGTTGACCTATATAGACAGACAAGGTGATTAGTATTTGAAAAAAGCACCTACGTTGTTTTATTAGTGGTATCGGTTTTCTTTTTATATAGAAAACTTAAAATGTTAGAAGAAACCCTTTAATTAAGGGTTTTTAATCTGTTTCTCTAAAGATTTTCATAATTCGTATATTTCTGGCATACAAGTTTTCATTTCATTGGTTCGTTTGCTCATGAAAAATGCCTCAACTGTCTGGAATCCATACTATAAAAATTCAGCCGTATAGAACCAATTCAGAAGCGATTTCTGTTATTTATCTTAAGGTGACTCCCCCCTTGCTATTGAATTTTGAACCATTGTCCATTCGTAGACAAGTATCTAATTGTAACAGTAATTGTTCCTTACTGCTGTCCTTGTATTCGTGCTCCTATGCGATCACTTAGATACCGAGGCTCCGTTATCAATCTGCTCTTCCAAGGGTCGCACTTTGGTTCGTTTGAATTTTTAATAAAAGTCGTGTATTTAATATTGTTTCTGCCGTCTTCGATTTTAATTTGTCTAGAGACGAATTTAAAAGGATTATAAAAGATTTTATTATATACAAATTTGAATTATATTTAATTGAATGGATTTTTCTAGATACCAGTTGTACAATAATACTATATTGGCTAAATACATAAACAAATAATTTCTCGTTTTACGGCTATTCTTGAACTTTTATTTTCTGTTATTTCTATTTCTAAGATTTGTAACCTGCTGTGCTGAGTAAGAGTAGTAAATATAAGCAACAATAGACTATAAATGGGAATATCTATTATCCTTCGACGAATTAGACAAACTTAAGGTCAACGATTCAAAATTATGGAAACCCGGGAAGCTCGCAGTCAGGAGCCCTTGGAGACACCCAAGAATCACCTCTACGAGTTATGAAATGATCTCTATAAATTCGATACTATTGGATTTATAAATCGAATATTTAGATCGTTAAGCTATGTTTCTCACGCGTATAAGACGACCATAAAGTAGGACTACGTAAACACAAGTTAAGCTATTATGAATTGACCAGTTGTGCTTTAAGCTGATTTAGCGAAATCGTGTAGCAAGGCCAAGAGCTTCACTATTTAATAAATTACTGAATAGCAGTAGTTTGAGATGACTTCCGATTCGTTTCTCGCATTTTTATGCTCCATGGACACTTTATTTTATTGGTAAATTAACTTAGACTACAGAATCCGTAAAAAGAAGTTCATTCGATAATCTCGGATATTTGTGCCGATACGGAATACGGTTTTCGTTTAATATATTCGGTGACTAATTGTCTTAACGGTCAAACTCTATGCTTACGTCCAACTACCTATCTTGGCATGGGCAGTGATACACTTTCTTTTAAAATTTGACAGTCTCTATATTTGTATACAAATTTTTTATTGAAAGACATCCAAGAATGTAGACAGCGCAACACAGTTGTTTGTTTTCGCAGAAGAGAGTAGTAAAAACTACTTCACCCAGTGTTTGAACATACAGCACATCATTTAAATATTCATGTCGATTATAGAAACCGCGTGAGCGAATCGATTGTGGACTGAAACTGTACATAAAAAAACAAAATTTTAAATCATATGTGTTTTCGTGATATGTGGAAGTAACAGCCAAGTGACTTTTTTTATACTTTTATCGGTTGGTATAATAATTTAGTAAAATCAAACTAAGGATGCGAATCACTTTTGTCATAACAAAATTTTTGAAAATATAAAATGCGTTTTCCACGTAAATATGTTGTACTTTTTCAGATTAATTTAACATCGGAATTCATTTTTTGTATGGTTGATTTATGCCATTTGGTTCTTTATCCTTTATGCGATAAAAATACTACATTACTTCCACAGTGACAACTCATAATGCCCGGTTTACATAAAACCAACATTTTTCTTCTGCAAAATGAATAAGATATAACATTGACTTTTTGCACATGAGAGACAAGAAAAGCAATATATCCCAACAAAATTTTGCACAAGAATTTTTGAGCAAAAATGACCATAAAAATGAAAATGTTGCCATAAAATATATTCGATCCGAGTATTTTTATGGCAACATTTTTAATAATCAACAAGAAAAAAAATTATTTCGCATTTATAAATGAAAGGATTCATAATAAAAACTGACGCCATAGATAAAAATTTAAATTTCGCATTTGAATTCATTAAAAATAAATTAATATTCATCCTATAAAAAAAATTACGCCATTACTATATATGTTTATTTCTTTCTGGCACATTGAATATTTTTATATAGCGGATCCTTCTTATTTACCTGCAAAAATTGGCAGAAGAAAACAATTTTCTCATGTAAACCGGGCATAAAAATAAAATTATTTTATTTAACCGGGCGGTGAACATTTGAACTACATGAAGAATGGAATAATTTATGATCTTTCTTTGGCACAAGCAATTCGCATTCTGAATAGGAATTAATATTTTACTCAAAGAAACAACCAAAGATATTTTTTAATTTATTTTTATTAGTTGGTAACAATTACTTTTTGAATTTGAAAACAAAGTAAAAATGCAACTAAATATATTCAATTAAATAGAAATGTGCTAGAACATTATTGAATATTATTACAAATTGGAACTAATTTCTTGCCTTGTTAAGAAATATGCTATGTCAAAATAACAAAAACCACTTTTATATTGCCAACAATTAAAAATAAAAGTATTTACTAAAACTGTTCTGGTGGTGAACATTAAAACTAGAATTATTACAATATATACCAGCAGAAAAGTTCGTTTTAAACTATTCCAATTTGGAATTAGATATATGGGATTGTTGTTGTAAATTTCTTAAAGAAAGGCTACAATTATAATCCTCCTTTTAGGCGGAATGAAATTATTCATTCAGGACTGAAATTTATTTGGAATTGTTGTTGTAAAATTCCCAAAGTAAGAAAGGATTATAAAAGATTTTATTTTCGCTTAATAGTGTCACAGAAATTCCTATGGATTCGCAACTATTTTATTGCGTTTGTGCGAGGAATCATAAAAAAATTATTTTTACAGAAATCAATACAAGTTTCCTAGTTTAATTTATAGCAATTGTTTTCAATTTTCCGATCCAATTCGATTCGCTGCCGCGGATTCTATAATCGACGTCATTATAAAAGGACGTTAAACCTGGAAGGAACCTTAAAAAGATTTTATTTAAAACTAGCTGAATTATCCGGCGGTGCACGGGAGAAATTAGAATTACTTTGAACTAGGGTTATTGTGCATGATAAGAAATCATCAGGTACTGTATTCAGTATTGGCAGCATAACCGCAAGCATCAAAAATTGTAATTTAAGAAAAAGAAAAAAAAATACCACTGCCCTTAGACCCAGGAATGCAAAAAATAGGCCCTTTGATTCGGGGACGCACCCCTCAGATTCGAACAAGTCTCTAATTTCATATCCACAATCCCTTTCCTAAACTCATTCATGGGAAAAATTAACAAAATATTAAAATTTTAGGAAACATTTGTAAGGAGCCCCTAGACCCGCAGAGCCAGCCATGGTTTTGTAATGAAAAATTAATAAATGATTTTGACTTAGGAGTGGAGCTAGAAGTGCCAAAGAGCATTGCATTTGCCAGGTTATTGTTTTACTTTATACTTTTGTAAAATTAATAACTGTAATTAATCCTTCTATTGTTGCAGGTTTATCAGCATAATCCAGGGACTTTAAATAACCTTTCTGAAAGGAATCGAGAGTTGTCAAATTAATAATGCGTTCATCGCAATGCTTTATGATGAACGATATTGTTTACCTTGCTATCCGGAGAGAAAACGGACAGCACTGGTGGTTTACCGACTCTCGAGCACGCCATGAATAAATAAGCATGGGAAAACAATGCAATTCAAGGGTTATTCCACACACTTCCAATAATTGGCCTTGCGATTTTTTAAACCAATGGTGTTCTTGGAATCAGACTTGGCCTTTAAACTTTCCTATGATTTCGTTGCTTCAATCACGGCGTTCATCAGCCTCTTAACAGTGAGTCTTGTTCCCTTGCATAATTTTGAATGTAGCGTAACATGATTATCACCGAACCGACCTTGAACTGCCAAATTTTTCACTGCCAAAATGGATCGTTCTCTCAACCAAACATGGTTTTTGTAATTCGCACCAATATTCTGGAACACTTTCGTGATCAATTCTGCTTTAGAGTTGTGAATTAACAAAAATTAGGTGGAAACAAAATGAGGCCAGTCGAAGCGTCAACCTGAATTTTTCCATTTCCAATGTCTAATAATTGCTTCGAAAACACGTCCGTCATTCGTTGTTAACTTGGGAGTTATCACGTATCTCCACAAATTCGATGACTTCAAGCAAGCGTTTATTTCATTAGCAGCTGTTGATCTTGGAATGACTGGCAGTGTTTGGCGAAAATCGCCGCCCATCAGAATCATCGTACCTCCAAAGAGGTCTTGATTATTGGGCAAATCTTTGAACGTTCGACCGAGCGCCATCCAACACTCATCCCAAATGATTATTTTGCAAGTCTGTAGTACTTTCGTCATTGCTGATTTTTTGGAAATGTTGCACATCGGCTAGAAACGTTATGCCAGTTCCCCCAGGTGCATTGAGGAAGAAGATTCCTCTATAGCCGCCGGTGGCCGTTAGTACGCGGTTTTCAGACTTGTGTCCGTACTGATTGACTCAAGGCATCTCGATCGTATTGCAGTTCTCGTTCAAATTCTCGTTTGAATATAACGTGCATGGGACGATTCGGCGCTGGTATCCCTAATTCATGCAACATCTTGTCGGACATCATCAGACACAAATCCTCTATAGAAATCAACGCCTCGTTGTGGATCTCAGCGTTAAATTCAAGTTCAGCATTCGCTGTTGTTGTACGCACTCGTTGCAAAATATTTTCAGCCATATTATCTTTGTATTTGTTCCACAAATCGGGTTCGATGGAAAACACGTTGAAATGATGATGGCAAAACGTGATTGAATTTGATACGCAGTAGACGAAATATGTAACAACATCAGTGAGTGTTCGATTCTAATAAATGTCATCCTCGAGCAAATGTAAACACTGACAGGTTTCTCGATATGTTGTGCACAGTTCACCATTAACAGTTCGTAGAAATTCAAATCGAGTTGGTCCACGAACATTAACCAATAACAAATGCAGGTAAAAACATTCGTCGTTGCTCGGATGAACTGTATAAATGCATCGGTTGAATATACATACATTCACGTATATCGAGGAACAGGCAGACCGTGCTTCCGATGTTGGAATTTTTTGTCGATGCGTTCCATGTGAAACTCGTTGTCCATTCTCCAAGTGCACAGCTAAATGGACCACAGCAAAATGATTTTTTATTTGAATTCATCTCTACGAAATGATGATGACTTTTAACAAAAAAATATTAATCAAAAAAGTTGCTTTAATCGAGAGTCGCTTTTAGAAAAAGTCGCTAATATCCAGGTAGCTTATATCTTTTTATTTGTACCATAATGTATAAGGATAGAGCTATAATTTTAATGAAATGTGGTAATAGTATAAAATAGAATTAAATAGAATATCTTTTTTTATTTTCGAGGCTAAAATTTTAGGCTATCTGCACAAAACTTATGTGACCGCCGTTTTCTCAAACAATATTACTGACTCTCTTATTCAACTCTATCAACTACAATGTTATTTATATTAAGATATGGCAAATCAATTGGACTGGTGGAATTGTGGTGAATGAAAGATCATAAATTTTGTTTTATTTAAATTCAATGAGATCACGTTCGAAAGTTACCTGAGCATCAGAATAAATGTTTATAATATTAGGACGCATGTCAACCATGTTCCGACAGTCAAAAACATCTTATCAAAATCATTTGAACCAAGTAAAATTAAAAAATGAACCCGGCCTAACGCACTCCTAACGTTCATCAATGCGACTTATTGCAATTGCGTCCTGGAACACGAAAACTCTTCAACAATTTTGATAATAAATGTCCGAGCGGAGAAAAGATTAAAAAGGACAATCGGAGGACCCCTTAAACAAATTGGTTCGAAATGTGAGCACATCTCTACCACTCGATGGAAAATCCTTCCTTACAAATATTTATCAAAATCGTCCGAGCTGAGAAAATTATAAAAAAGAACCTGGATTCATCTAACCTCTCGCAGACGTTGGATGAATTTTCCTGAAATCTGGACTAATTGCAATTGATTTCTGCCACTCCAAAAATGTTAGAAAATAAAGATATTTAGCACAAGCGTTCGCGGATCATTATGCCGCCGCTCTACTAAAAATGAAGTTTACAAATTATTATCTATAGATGACATCAGATTTCTATGAGCACAATTGTTAGCGAATTTATTTGTACGTCACACGTGAGGTTTGGTATTTATAATTTCAAGACACTGCCCGCAAATTGAAATTTCAAATAAAAATTTCTTTAATTTATTGTGAATTATGTGCTCACAAATTTGAAAATTTATCTGTAGCAGTGTACCTAGGCGGTATAATTAACTGTCAACGAAAAAATTCACTAAACAAGTTAAAAATCATCGTTATTGGATTCCGTTCAGCACACACAGAGGATTCGAATTCAATTAGAAAAGTTAATCGCTTTCATGAAAGTCCACTGGATTTTTTGGTGTTTCTTTAAGTATCGAGCATTTTGAAAGCTGTTGAAAAGAAGATTTTTATTTTATACCTTATTAAACAGCTTTTCAAATGACTATACGCAACTGAGAAGTGTGTTTGCTTGAATTTCGGCATAAGCATTTCTGATTCACTCAAACACATTGTCATGTGCGTTGTTGGTTTACGTTAGTAAACTTTGTCTGAGATAGCTCCACATAAAGAAATTTGGCAAGCTAGGTCTGGTGATCAGGCAGGGCCTATTACAAAATTTTTGATAGCGTTTTTTTCGAAACTATAGACTAACCGCACTAAGTTTAAGTCTTCAAGTAATGAGTGCTTTAAACCTGCACCGACCAAATTTACCCGTCTCAATGAAACCTGAACTATAATTTGTCACACATTTATTACAATTTATTACAACAAATTCTCATTTTATTACAGTTACCGTTTTCCAGAAACGAGTAGTCTGTTTAGCTTACAATTAAACCTGCACCTCCAAAATTGTAATTTTGCTATAGTAGCCATGATATCGGGATGGTTCTTGGAGCAGAGTTTATTACAAACTAATCACATTGAATAAGTTAGTTCAAGACCACTCCTATAACCTGCCTAAGGATAAGTTTCACTCCAAAACGATTACTTACAAAACAGAAACATAGAAAGAGTTGAATTTTCTCTTAGATTGCAAAACCTGACGGAATAGTATGAACGCAATGCTAGAACGAATTTTGAACACCATCAACGGGATTCGTGTGGCATTAAATGATTTGGAATCTAATCTACTAATTGAATATAATATCAAAGTTGTATGTGATTTACACATTGCTTTGCAACCCGTCAAATTGGCAATTAGAGTGCTGGAAGGCGTGATGCAAACTTGCTCATTGCGACCGCTATCCCAAAATTTTTGTTAAAGTACCTGAAATCGAATGAAAACGATTATTTCATTCCCACAATCCTGAGAATAAGATTTAAAAATGCCATGATAACGGGAATAGTAGTAGGACTACCATTGTATTGGGTCATACAAACAGACTAAAAAATTTGAAAAATGATGAAAACGGAAAATTTTAAAATATAACACCTAAAAGTAATAATGCCACAAATTATTAAATAAACATTCAGTGAGTTATGAGATGACTCATAAATTTATGAAATGGCAATGATAAGTTTGTGGAAATCTTGGAGATATTGCGTAATTGTTATCAAAATCTGCAAAGTTGCAGATAACCTCACTTTCTTGTATGGCAGGCCCATTTTGGTCATAATCAGTTGACTCAGGTAAGGCCTTTAAAGTGCGTTATTTTATATCATAATTTATTACTGCAGCAGAGGATTGAGCCTTGCAGTCGATTTAAATAGGACGATAAGTAATAATAATGATAATCTTCGATAATACCGATAGTAAAACTTACTGAACTTTTGTTCAAAGATTGGACTGGAATCTTCAAGTAGGGATCTTATTCGACGGCCATCCAGAAACTTTTTAGATCAGTGTTTATCGAAGTCCAGCATCTAGTCGAAATTCAGAATGTTTCCGACAGTTTATAATTGAGTGTGATTTACTCTTTTAAATGTCATATACGATGGAAATATCTCCAAAAAAAATTATTATGGGTTTCAAATGATTTCTCGTTGGTACACTCGAAGTTATAGGTAACGTGGAAGAACAGCTTTTAAATTAAATTAAATTATTTTATTTTAAATTAGGTCGGAACCGTTGCTAAATTCAGTTGAGTTTACATCCGTAGTGCAGAAGACTTGGTTATTTGGAATCCGCTGATCCATTGCGGCTGCCATGGGTCCGACAGGAAAATCATATAGCACAATCACCCCTCTAATAAGATTTCTTCCATAATCAAGCAAGACTAACTAGTATAGAAGCAGGCATTAGAAGCAACTCGATATTATTAAATGATGAATCCAAGTTCTTGTAGAAAAGGTTCAAAGGATTTATCAACTCTTCATATTATGCATGCTACATTATACTGAGTGGGGTGCAGAAAATACAATTATTTCCCATAAATTTCTATTCAATATTCTATTCTTTAGGGTCAGTCTGGCCTTCGATATTATAAATTTGCTGTAAATAGGCCAACGAAAAAAGGAAGACGGAATTCAATTTTACGAACAGGTATTCCATATTATCAAACTTATCAGAAACGTATAACTTCACGGTTAGACAAACATGATATTTTTATTGCCAATATAAATGTGTCCCTGTCATAAAATTACTACGTCAAAATATTTCCAAAAATGTTTATCATTTCAAAATCATATTAACCGCATAACGATACAATATTCCATTTTCACAAAACATCAACATTTCATTATTTAAATTAAATCATGTCATGTATTCAGCACATTCACCAATGTAATAATTAATTAAATTCTAATTAAAACATAAATTAATATTTTTTTTTTTCTCATTTTGCTTTTCATTTCGATGGATTCCCCCCATAACTTTTATCCGCGTATTTGCGAGGTAGCCAACCGTATTCCACCATTTTTTTTTATTAGTTTTCCAATCCAATCCAATCTTTTTTGCTTTTTCGAATTATTTAAATACATATATATAAAAAAAGGTTATTTATTAGTTTTAAATAAATAAAAGAAACAAAAACACAAAACTAATTTAAATATTTTATCGAAATTATTTCTCGCTAGATATTTTCCTATTTTTAGTTAATTAAATTAAAACAAATTTTTATCGAATTTTTGATGTTTTTTTGGTTACATCGCGGTCGGTCGTTCATGTCCAATTTTGACTCATATTTTGTTCCAACAAATATATGTACGAATATACATAAAAGGGCGGAATAGAAAGGGGTAAAAACTATTATAATTTTCCGCAAAAGATGTGTTTCTATATAAAACCATACCATGCGCTGGAAAATACGATTTCGTGACTTGAACAATTTGACCAAAGCAATAATTCTTATTTTATTTTGTAATAAAAACACAAAAAAATAAAATAAAATATTGGGGGTGATGAGGGGTGATGCCTCACTCTTCTTCTAAACTCTGTTTAATAGGTAACACATAGTAATTTTAATAATTTTTTTTTTTTTGGTTTTTCCAAATACATAACAGCCTAGCACATACACTACATGTGTACCGTGTATACGGAACGGAATGATGAGTTGTATAATCCGGCCGTCCGAATAAATGGTTATATGATAATGATAAAATATTAGGGGTGATTTAATTTTTTTTTTTGTGGAACTCGTAAAAAATGTGAGGGGGTTGAAAATGTTTTTGTTTTTCATCAATTAACTAATGAATATTTCAAATATTTAGCAGTAAAATGTAATAGATTTTTCGAGTTTTCATGTTAGAAAATTTAAACAGACAACCAGACGTGAATGGAGATCATCAATATGGACAATTAATCAATGTGTTTACGGGGTGATTTTATGTATGCAGCTTTTTTGTGATATTTAAATATCATTCAATGTAGGCAATGTGTTATGTTTTTGGAATGATGGCTCAAATTAGTTATAGGTAAACAGACCTTCACACAAGGAGTATATATTCGAGATTATTAGTTTGATTATAGCTTTTGTAAAAAAAAAAACATTAGACAGATGGTTTGAAATCTACATATATCAGCTTGAGGTATATGCAAATTTTATTACGGTCATGTGTTTTATACCTTCGTGTAATGTTCTTGAATATTCCAAATCCCATCCTCTCATTTCATATATAAATCAAATTACGCTATTTCGAAATCACAACATGAAATCAATATAAGTCATCAATATAAGTCACTTCGGATTTTCCAACCTCTTCGCGCATTACTAAATTGTGACAAGAAGTCTTAAAAGTTGAAATATAATGTTTTTGTTGTTATTAATTCTGTATGCCAATGATAAACTAATTAAATTAATTTACGATGAAATTACAAATTAAATGCTTTGTATGATGCAAACATAAAAAAATAGTTAATCATTTTTTATGCTTTTATGCTCTTTCATTGTATTCCGATTAGATTTTGACTTCTTTCTCTTCATGTGCACTGGCTTATGTCAATTTATATGTAGGTATCCGTAGTAAAGAAAAAATTAGGGTCGCTTACAAAACTGAATCCATTTAGATGGGTGAATGAGTTCGTTAATAGTACATGTAGCATAGATATGTATACATCAACATAATTATTTATTGAATTTGATTTTATGCGCTGCTTATTGGAATGTTACAAAATTATTATTATTATGCGGTTGATATCAAATACAGGGTATATAGGCAGGATTGAAAAGGAAGTGTTTTTAACGAATTTTAATAATTTTCTCACAAGGATAATTTCCGGTGTTTAATTGGGAAGAATCAATGACCTTTGTACTGTGTATGCTTAATGATAGGTATTCATATCAATATAGTCATATATGATGATGTCAGCGTCACATATATACTTTTAATTAATGTGATGTTTCAATTAAATTTATATCGTTTGCATTATATATCAATAAATTTATTTATAGAAGGCAATTAGTAATGGCATCAATTGCACACATTTGTACTGTCAATTGAGGAGGTTTAGTAGTAATTTATATTAACATTTGATTTATTGCAATATCTTATAAATATTGCATAATGATGTATCAAGATATGTGGGGTTCAACAAAAGATTTATTCTAGGTATTAATTCATTTTTCCACAAAACTTAGAATATTCAGTTTGAAAAATTATTTGCATCCCGTCATTCTCATTCACCAGTAGCAAATTTTAAATATCCTTTGCATTTGGTTTCCACTAAGAGTGTGTCCGAATTGAGTGATAAATATTTTCTAACAAAAAAATTTGACACTAACGTGAAAAATTTTTCCTTTTGTGAAATTTTTGTCGTTTTGGTGCCCGAATTATGTGATAATTTTTTTGATAAAAATTCCGGCCATTGAATTTAATTTTGATTTAAAAATTATGACTGTTGTCATTTAAAGATGTAGGCCCGTTGCACATTTCAGCTAAGCTAAGCTAAAAACGTAGTTTCTATTAGCATAGTTTGGCTTCCACAGCTCATTCCACTGCACATTTGAGCTAATTACATCGCTCACACATACATTTCAATACAAGTAAAATGCTATATGTCTGCCAAAATATTATTAGAATCACAGTCACGTAGGCGAATATGTACACAATAATAGCACTGTATGTGTGAGCGATATAGCTGACTTTTGCGATCCAAAGACAACCCGAACTAAATTAGTTTCATCGCTCAAAACAGATAAACGTAGCTCGCATAGTTTAGCTCAAGTGTGCATCGTTCCATTAAAACTCTTTATTTACAACCAAGAGCGACAAACTAAGCTGACATCGCTTAGCTTAGTTTAGCTGAAATGTGCAACGGACCTTAAGGTAACTATATAAATAAGAAAAAGATTTAAACAAAATACGATATTGCTGTTTAGTATTATATCCTTGAGTCCAGATCATTCACTTTAATCAGTTTCTAATCATAACAATCTATTGAAAAGTGGCTACGACAATTTTTCTCCGATTAAATTACCATGCAACTGTCAAAAATTTATATACCTAGCGACTAACGATTTTCACAAATTTAGTACTAAAAAATATTTATCACACAATTCGGACACAGTCTAACTAGTAGTAAGTAAAAGTTTGTTTCCTTGGCGTTTTTGATCTTTGCAATCTGTTTTGTTCTCAAAGTCCTATACCTTGCCCATAGTAGCAAAATCGAGTTCATCTGCACATTGATTAGCTCGGAGCACCTTACGAACTGACCTGGATAATGGGTCGATCCTTGAGTTACACTCCGACCGGGGATCATAGTTATACTCATTTACATCACCTTGATCACACTATGAAAATTCCTTTTGCATCCTGCTCCTATCGGGATTTGAACCTGGTATATATCTCGATCCATCGTTTAAACTATCACTAGCCTCTGCGCCATTTGCTCAATGTTGAGAAAAGAGAAGAGAAATTCTGTACTTACCAATTTAAGACAAATTCAATTCAACAGTCAGGGTCGTATCTTAAAAAAAGCATTGTCCACCAATCATTCATGTTATTTTTATAAATGTACACTGAAATCCGTCGTGCATCCAAAATTTTATTTCAAAACTGGCACTCCAAATCTAACCAAAAACGAAACCAAAATTGCATTAATTCAATAACAAGACGTTTGTTTGCCCCTTATTCAGAACTTTTAAATTTTGAAAAACAAAAAATTCTGACATATCCAAATAAGTAGAATCTATAGCATTTCTGGGAGAGGAGGATGAAATTGGATTGAAGGTTGAGCTAATCGATCATATAATTGAAAGGATTGGTGAGATAAAAATTAAAGCAGTGTCTTAAATATTCAAATTTAGAATTAAAAGAGCTATTGGTAGCTTGCATAAGAATTGTTCCACATTCATCACAAATCTTGGAAATTTTTAATTTGGAAATTTTTATATGAAAATGATACTATAATTACACACATATTCGGAGAAACCTGGCTCAATTCTTTTGAAGATTTAATTGATTTCAGCCTAGTTTGCTTAGGAAATCGAAATTGGAAATAAAAATGGATACATTTACGGATGATGGATATCGTGCTTCTTGATACCTTTAGTGAAACTTACGAGTAACCAATGCCGACTGCTGCATAAAATTTAGCAGATGGACCACCAAAGTTGTCAAACATAGTGTACATAATGGACTTAAAATTTCGAAATGAAATTAAGTTTCAATTATGGGAAATTATCAAGATTGTCTATGTTGAACTTAACTTGGCCTTCTTTCCTAACCGATTCTGAAATAAAATTTGGATTAAAATTTCGAAACGAGAATTTGGAGAGCCCTTGTTGAAATAGAATTAGGTGATTTAATTTGCACAATGTATGCTCCCTACATAGAATAAAATAATTGAAAGATACGTTAGTTAAAAAATTTAAAAATAAGCTTAATTTTTGAGTAATTTTTAGCCGGGTCAAAAATATTTTCATTCTTTATATCAAATTACACATATGGAACGCAGTTATCATGATGACGTCAAAAATAATTAACTTGTAAGAGATAGATGAAAAGATCCAAGGACAATAAGATAGAATGAGATTTAAATTTTCATAAATACTTTTTTTCTATAAAATTCCTCTCTTTAAGTTTTATTCTCTTTCCTTATACTTGGTTGGCGAATTAATCTCCGTCAATGACGAAATTTATTTAGTTTATACACATTTTGTTACAGATAATAAGATTATGTATTTGAAAGAAATCACTCTACAGGAACCACATTAGTATTCAGATAATGTGTGACACTTTACCATTACAGAGCCCCATGGTTTAAAATGCAGCCCGCCTCTAACTAGAAGGTAGGACTTAAATATTGTGTCTGTCGAAAAGCGTTCGAAAAAAATAGTAGCGAACACGAGAATCGAACTCCAAACCGCAGCATGAGAGCAACTGTACTCTGAAATTGTATTTATTAAAATGTTGCTTGTTTTATTTAAAAATAAAAATAAAATGTATTTTTAAGAACAAAAAAAATATTGGTAACAATGAGAACATTGCACGCGAGCCCGCAGCAACATGTTTTACCATCACACCACGAAGTACCATAGGCGCAATATCGCTATTAAAAAATCAAGAACAAAATGTTTTGGCTACGCAAAAGAAAATTCATTTTAGCACCACCACTAATAACGTCTCGTTTAGAATTTGACAAATATTTTATATCTAAGCTACTATACTGCGACATCTAAAGTCCGCAAGCTGCTATTGCGACATCTTAGATCCAGGAATGCAAATACGTCGATTTATTTTTATGTATGCCTACAAATGACGTTATAGCTTTTCTCGAGTATTTTAGACATAAAAATAAAACGATAAATTCAAAATGTCATTATATGGTAGTTTTCCGTCAAATTCTGCAATCTGCTATAAAAATAACTAAAAATGTTTAGCATTTAACAAATATTTAGCTATTTTCGAAAGCAAAAACAAAACATTTTGATTTATTTTCATTATTTGGCTATTAAATTTCAAATAAAATTATTTCAGATCTCATACTTAAACTTTTTCCATTAATTGGGAAGTAATTGCGAAATTTGGTACAAATCTGTGTACCGGAAGTAGCAGCTTCAATGTGAGTTTTTTAAATTTTTTGAATGATGTTGAAAAGCTTAGCATTTATAAAAAACGACAAAGAATTAAAAGATTTAAATAAATTTTAAGATTTATTTTTCAACCAACCAAGGGTTTAAGCATAAACTCAGTCGCGAAAGTCGAAAATCGTGATGGTATAATCCCAGCCCAGTTTCCATTTTTCTTATAGATTCAAAAAGTACCTGCACAATTTTAATTTCGTAACGACTTCGATGGTTCTGCAATATCGTAAATGAATCCAAACTTAAAAATGCGTTTTCAGATCCAAGATTGGTTCAGCTACGCTTTCATAATTAAAGTTTCGGGTTTTTCTTTTCATGTTTTTTTTCTCACCAATAGCAGGAAAAGCAGGTTCTATGTCCAATTCATTAGCTAGGTCATGACGTGTTTGAAGTCTATTTCTTCTTTATTATTTGAAGTTTCAATAATGTTATAGACACATTACTGATTTCATAACTATGGTTTCGAGTTAACCATGGTTTCGTTGTAATGTGTCACCCCTAACCATGGTTTGCAACTCGGTTTATACATAGTTTCGGCATGAGATATTTTTTCTCAACGCCGAATACATCAAAAATGGATATTACAGACACTTATAGGTCGTGGATAAAAGAATCCATGGATAAAAGCAATTGTAAATTTAATTGTTTTTTCAATAAAATGTGTTGTAGTGATGAGTAGCGTATGAACGAAAGGCAGCTATTAGTTGTCGTTAAGGGAAAGCGGGTAACTCCTATTACCTTAAGAATAATATCCTCTTTTATTAGGTTGAGTATATAATAACGACCTGTAGTAAATCTGAAATTTCTCAAAAATTCATCTTGGTTGTAAAAATCAGTAAACATTCGCTCTTTAAAAATTGTTTTTTTCTTCATTTTCGTTAAGCAGATGATCTGAATCGTTGGATGATGAAAATGATGATGAAGATGAAGAAGACGAAGAAGCCATTTTCTCTAATATTTCTATTTCTTTATATAAATAAATGGATTATGTATAATGTTGTTATTATCTAATATTAAACAATTACTTCAAGTCAATTTGACTCTGACAGTTCGAAAATTCGAAATAAAAATCATAAGAAAATAAAATAAAAATAATCCATGGAAATCGGCGGAAATCCACATTAAAACTTACCGAACTAAGGGTAAATCCTCCGTTGTGGATTAGTCTTCGTTCAAACTTATGACCCTAATTGTTTACCAAGAAAATCTAGTTTCCAATGAGTTTTCTATTTGTTTTAGGGATATTTGGTGGCCGGGAACAACTTGTTTTCTGTTCTGAGAAAATAAAAGCCATTTCTGACAACTTAAAAGCCAAGTAAATGTCAATCTTGACTTTTTTGTCAATGCTTACTCCATTACTATTTAAAACCAAACGAGAAGACAAAAGAAATTGTAGTGTGTCTTGAATTCTCATCTCGCAAACCATAGTTTCATAATTCTAAAGAGAGTCATAAATTTGCACATTGATACCATAAAGATTTTGTGGCATCAATTCGACTAGACCAACGCGTTTCACTTAAAGGATTTATGTTTAAATTTGACATATATTTTATGACAGTCCATATTGTGGTTGGAATAGAAAAAAATAAGTATATTTCTTGTACTAAATAAATAAAAATTTGCTGTCCGTGTGATATAGTTGCAGAGTCATTAACAACCAGATTCAAACTAGGTGCAGAACATGGTACAAAATACCTCTTGGATTTAAATTTTAAATTTGTGCTTTTCCCACATGTTCGCATCATATTCATCCTCCGGTCATGAGTGCTTAAAACATTTAAATTTAGGTGTGAGAGATTTTCAATTATAAATTGACTTAATGACTTAATGGCTGAACTCAAGGAGATGCTCCCGAATTTTAACTTATTTGTATCTAGTAAAACAAAGTGAATTACAATAGTAAGTTGTACAGTGTGGCTTACATCTAATAGTACAGAAAAATACTTAGATTTACGAATCAACTGCAGTATATTATCCCTTATTTTTGAACCAGTAATATTAAATATTTTATTTTCAATCTTATCACCTAAGTTTTTAGTCACCTTTTGGAATCGGCCGCCTATGTGCGGAGCATTAACGCATTTTAACGTTAAAAAACGAAAGATTTTTCGTTATTTGAACATAAATTAAGATGAAACACAGTTCCAGATTCGAACTATTCACTACAATTTACTTTAGTTTTTTCGGTTTAAAACTGAAATTGTAACTGATTTGAATTTCATTTTTGATTAATTAAACTAAAAAAAATATTTGGTTTACACTAACTTGAGCACATGAAGTTGCTTATTATTTATGAAACTTTAGCACCGCGAAAACGCATTTTGATCAATGCAACTATTGCAGATAGTGCTAATAAGTTTAATTAGTACTCCAACTATACCTTAATCTCAAAAGTTTTAATAATGTTTTATAACCACGGTAAAAATCTTGGATTGTGTTGAAGAAATAGCAAAATACCAATTTAAAACTAGGCCCGATCGAGGACCATTCTAGAGATCTATACACACATCTATTGCACATTCATTCCATCTTTCCTAAAACGGGAAATTAAATATCAAAAATTGTGTTACAAATTTCAAAACGGATCTAATTACACACCATTTAAAAAATCACCAAGTCATCCATTCAATCCTAAATTATCAAACAATTTTCATGTAATTCGACCGCATTACCGTACTAATTAATCCTTGAACTTTACCGAAGAAAACGAAAACTCACCGCATCCAACTCTTGTACATTACATATTATACGCATTCCTTATAACGCGGGGGCCCCCCATCGTACCCATAAACGTTCAAATTAATCGAACTCGCATAATAATATGTTCATATATTCAATCACACACTATAATCGTAATTGTAATAGTACCATTTAAATCGAGTACTTTTTGATATCTCATAATATTATACTGGAGTGCTATTGCATCACAGCTCTGCTATTTAATTTAAGAAAAAAAAATTTATTTTCATGATCGTATTTTCCTTTCACCGTAAGAGATACAACAGAGTTAACAGCGAGCTGAGTTGGAATAACACTTTTTTTTATTCTTACTTTTAGTATGACATTTAACTTTTTATTAAATTAATTTTTAAATTTTTTATTATGATTTTCTTCTTATTTATGGCCATTCGTGATTTTATTTATTTTTTTACGATGGTCTATCGAATCTTAAATTAATTTGAAAATGATATATTATAGGGATGTGTCCCAAAACAATATTTTACGTAAATTTCTTGACCTTGTCTGAGACTAAATACAAAATCGTCAATATTAATTTTTACTGTACCGACAATTACACGTATATATTTAGATTGTCTATTTGTATATATAGACGGGCATATAAATCATTGAATAGTAAACTATTTATATACGAGTATATTAATATAGTATTTGCATTAGGCCTTGAATCTCGTGTATATTCGAGCATTGTTGAAAAATACTGTAATCTTTTTTATGCTGAATTCTTTTCGTTAAGTGAAACTTCCTTGATCAATTTGTCTCACCTTGACAATTTAAAAATATTCAACTATTTTTACTATATATACACATTACATATGCATAATGAATAACCTAGCCAATCAAGGGTTATACGGCGTACAATCAACAAATCTGAATAATTAAATTTATCTCACAATATGTGTACAGCAAAAACATGTAATTCAATAAAGCTCTTATTGAGCGCTAAAGCTATGCACATATTTCGATATCACCGCACACAAAATATTTCAATTAGTCATGCACCTATCCGACATACATACATTACAAAATATACGACTAACTATTACGAATTTAGCATATTGACCTGTGATCATTATCCATATTACAAAAAAAATTACTTTTTAATTTCTAAATCGGATTAGTTCTACTAAACACGCTAAACGCGCAGAGGGATACAATATCTACCATATACATAAAACATACAGCTATCATCAACTCGTATCTTAAATTTTATAATTCTATTACCATTCAATTGGCTTCAATTAAACTTACCAACATTGAATTGGCATATTAAACCAGCGAGTGAAAGATAAGTTTTACTACGTACACAGCACGGCAAAATAATTTAAATATTTAAGTAATTTGATTTACAAACTTGCGCCAATATAAAAAAGTTTTGTAGTTGCATACTCGTTTAACTGCGGGCGCAAATAAATAACTCAACTTACATATGTGACAATTAATTATATATATCGCGGTTTACATGTAAACAACTTTTTTTGTGTGTCTCTCGTACATGTTCAAAGATATATATATAAATAAATTCGCGGATTGATTCAATAACATATTGAAATTGGCATGAAAAAGTTGCAGCGTTTTAAGAAATGGCACATAAGTTCGAAAAAATATATAGGTGTTTGTGTTAGTGATAAAAAAAAACTTACAAAGTTAAACAAATCGATATCCATTTGAGGCTTAAATCATCATTTTTATTTGGGATTTTAGGCGAAATGACGTTTTATTGTCATCTTGTGGAGTTGTGTTGTGATAGTTACCTGGAACGATAATAAATTGCAACAATTAATATAAATTAAGTATTTAGTGTTGTAAAGACGTCACTGAAATAAAAATCTTTCTTATTTACGCGATGCCTCTGAAAAATAGCAAAACAATATCTAAGTTACTGACGTTTAAACGAACCACTAAAGGCCCAAATTAGTATTGCGATAGATTTTCATAATTCTCACGATGAGCTCAAAAGTATCTCATTGTCTTTTATGCAGCGAAAATAAACAAAGCGTTTTCGTAAAAACGAAAACCTTCTTATTTAACTTGTACTTCCGGTTGACTGAATCCCTAAAAACTCTGGGATTTATAAAATTACATAAAATGTGTAAATAAAAAATTTCCTTCTGATATACCATAAGAGAGCAATATGAGAATAAAACCATACCTTCCCAAAAATGTCAGCTATAATGTGCAGACACTCAGAAAAAGATTACTACCAAATACTTAGTTAAATTAATTTGGTTGTTTTAACACAAATTTCTGAGCTAGATAAACCAAATCTCTTGTTTAATTTAGAAATTTGGTATTTTCTTACTTGGTTACTACAAAAAGTGAGTGAAGTTTGTGTTACCAGGATGTTGGTACGTAGTTTTGTTTAATTTAGCTAAAAACGATTTTGTTAGGTGAACAATATTATTGTTGTTCTATTGTCTTGTTTAAATATGTTGACATATAAACTAAGACTTGTTAAAAATTACAATATTTACGAAGGGGTTGACGATTGCGTAGCGAATCAATAAAATTCGCTAAGGCATTGTGGTTATACTTTATATGTAAGTTTTTTCAATATTTTTGTACTTTGGTCACGTTTTAAGATAAAGAATTCAATGTTTCATTAGTTCGAAACCAAACTTCCAAGTTCCAACGTCTTGGTAAAAAGTCAATTTTATCAGAACATTAAGTTATATTTAGCAATATAAAGTTTTAATTACTAAGACTATTTTGTGTATTTTGAAAAGAATTTCTTCAATGTTAACAAACAATTGGTTGTTTGAACCTAAAACGTTTTTAACATGAATCTCCGATTTAGTTACACTTACTAAGAAAATTTGATAGAATTAACTAAATCATTAGTAAAATAATTTGTTCCCTTATATCCATTATAATAAGAATAACCATATGTTGTTGATTAAATTAACTGAGGTGAAAAATTAAATAACCACGATTTGGTTATTTCAAATTAAAATTTTATTCAACTAAGATCTTGTTCGTTTGTTTAACTAAGAGGTTTGGTTGATCGAAAATCACCAGATTTTTGCAAAATAGACTCAGATTTTGTTTCTTATGACACAATTTTTTCTCTGAGTGGAAATAGTTATACAGATTCTAGCTGACATTTTTGGAAGGTAAAGATTACAAATATTTCTAAAATTTCGGTAACGTATTTTTCGAGATTCGTCCTGTTAAAATTTTTATTCCGAAATTGAGCATTTTTGACAGGTTTCAAACAATATTCTAGTTGTTATAAACTACGTATGTGAAGTTATCCCCGGATTCTATCGCCGAAATTTAAAAAAAAGAAGTTATCCCCGGATTCTATCGCCGAAATTTAAAAAAAAATAATAAGGCAATACATAAACCAAAATATACATAAGAGGACTCATGTAGAGATTCCGAGGTTAATCTATTTTACAATTGGCAACCTGTATAAGCCTAACAAGAACAATGAACTATAAAATAACTATGCCAATATGTTTATAAGATTCGTATATATGGATTAAATATAGAAACAAAATAAATTTGTGTATATAAATATATTAAAACTATAAAATAAGATTAACCTCGGAAAAACCTGCTTATAAAATTTGCACTACTTGATTTCTCTTATATATTTATTGCTCGATGGGCAATACTAACATAATTATACCCCTTTAATGCCCCATTTAAATGCGTCCAACATTTTTCTTCTGCAAATTTTTGTAGGTAAACAGAAGCATCCGCTATATAAAAATATGTAATGTGCAAGAAAGACAGAAACATATATAGTAATGTCATAATTTTTTTATAGTGGTATTATTAATTTATTTTTAATTAATTCAAATGCAAAATTTAAATTTTTATCTGTGGCGTCTTGTTCTTATTACGAGTCCTTAACATTTATAAATATAAAAAAATAATTTTTTTGGTTAATTTTAAAATTGTTGCCCTAAAAATACTCGGATCGAATATATTTTATGGCAACATTTACTTTTATGGCTACATTTTATTGTGGATTAGGCGGTATAAATGTGTACTAAAATTATTTTAATTCACCAAACACACAAAATAAATGTAATAATTTAATAAAATAAAGTAAAATAATTTGTAAATTGCCTAAAGATGGAAAACAAATATCTCACATTTAGGAAAAACACAAAAAATCGTGTCGTTGCAACCTAGCGAAGTTGGGCTCCAAACAAAATATTTCCATATAATTCATTTTCTTCACATATGAATATTATTTGGAATAAAATATAATATAAAACGGGCGGGGCTAACTTCACACAAGATTTAAAGGAATATAATTATGTTAGTGTTGCCGGACTAATTTTGTTTTAATTTAGGGGCTAACTTCACATACGTTTATAAACTTTAAAATTTTGTTAAATATTTCAAGTTTTACAACGAGCGAGCTAAATATATTCAGAAGTCCTGGATAGCGTTTACAAAAATAGATTCGAAAACCTTTTATTTATTTTATTTTAACGGTTTCACAATTTTTGCCTACGTTTAACTTTTTTTTACCGCGGACTTCTAGTATTACACTGGATTTAATTCCTAATGAACTTTGCAATGTATTTGACAATTTGTACTGCCAATCCAAATTCCAATAGCTCGACCAGTAAACTAAAATTGTATAGTGAACGTTACTCGATTCCGATGAATCTTGATTTAGTTAATAAAATTTTAACAAATTTACTTGTTTAATACCGGTGGTCCTTGAGATGTCCACAGGTCCTCACCCACATTTTCAAATAGATTGCACAATGTTCTACAGTTATAGTAATTAGCATCAGATTCTAATGAACTTTGCTATGTCTATAATAGAATTCCTATTTTCATTTGGACTGCCATTAACAGAGATGTCCAAGGAAACTAACGTGTCTACATTTTTTGGCAGCTTATAATATTTTCTATTTGTGGGACGAATATGGGTCAATAGTAATGATTCTTCAACAAGATTTTAGCAATCTCTCCAATTGGATTTTAAATTGACAATCCCAAACAAGCATCGAACCTGTTTTAATCGATTTATATATAAATATCTGGAAAACTAAAGATGTGTAGACATCTATTATGAAATGGTTAGGTAATTTGTGATATATAAGTGGCGAGGATAGGCAGAACTTTGATGAGTTTTGTGATTTTTACAAAATTTGTCTGACAAAACTTTTTAATATTCAGTTTTTAAAATGAAGGAATTTATCATATTTAACAAAGAATATAAGCAAATCCTGGGCTGGGATAATAAAACCGTTCTAGTGTTGTCTGAAGATATATTTTTCTGGAGTACAATCCAAGGCTAACTTAACAAACATCTAGTGTCCCAGGTCCGCCCAGTCTATCACAGAGGCCGGCAAGTACAAGAGCCAATTGTAGCAACTGCGCTCATCTTCTGATCTTTCCGCAGCAATTAACGGTGATTTTGACGATTTGGGAACGGTTTGACGGTAAAAATCTCCTCATCTTGCAAAATACTTTCTATAAGCAACCTGTGGCAACGGCCAACTGTGTACTCACATACGCCAACCTCTTTCACCACCTATCGCATCGAATGGTCTCGTTTCATTTCAATATGTTATCGACAAGTTAACCGTCAGTCTAGATGGACGCCTAGATATTTTATCCCATTTGCATGAGGGATTTGTATTCATTCAATGTTACGGCGGACACGTAATGGACACTTATTTAATGTGAATGCTACCTAGGTCGATTGCTCTTCATTGACCTTTATCTTCCATTTCTCCAGCCAGACTTCGATGTAGTTATTGCAGTATTTCGGATGCCATTTGTCGATTTTTATGGGGACATACGATTGCCGTATCTTCTGCGAAAATAGGCATCATATTTTGCAAAGACGTTAATAGGTCTGAAGTAAAAGCAACTGATCTTTGGTACTCCTGTCAGAATTTTTTTCTGTTTTGGTATTGCATTTAAGATTAATTTTCTGAAGTTAACCCACGTGCCAAACTATTGTATGATTGGGCAAAATTCAAGGAGACGGCCCAGCAGTATTTTATTTTTTCGTATGTTGACCTTATTTCTGTAGCTACTCGGTGTACTTGCTCAATGGTTCCGACTCAGAAACCAAATTGATAATTAGGGATGATATTTCGTAAGTCCGATTTAATATTTTCGTGGCTGAAACAGCTGCGATGACAAGTAAATCATTAAAGTTTTCCATATCAATGTTTATATTGTTAGCCGTCTGATTTACATCTTGAATTTCGACCAGTTAGAGAAGGTGTTCATTAGTTGTTTGTCGAATATGGCAGAATTATCTTGACGTGGTCACAAGATAATTCTAAAAGTGGTTTGGTCTGAGTTATTTCTCGGTTTGTTTTCCCTGACTGCAAAATCAAGGTCGTCTGTAATTTTTCGAACATCACTAGGCAAAGAAGTTGGATGGCATACGATGCGACATCGAAGTAGCTTTCTTGAATTGACATTAATTGACGTTCAATTGGAGTAGTCAATCTGAACTTCACCGTCGACCATAAAACGTTGACCCAAAGTTGCAAACAACTTTTTGTATATCTGCCGAAACGTTACTATTTGGAGGGCAATATATTGAAGTAATGAGTAAACTTCCTTTATTGAGGTCACCACAAACAGAGGTTATTTGAATGCCCTTAGTGCTATAATCATTTAAAACATAATGGCAAATCCATTTTGTTAGTGTGGGTTTAACTGCAGCAGGGAAACTTTCGAATTTCAAAATGAAACTTTGCATACTGATTAAGCCCAATTTGTACTAACTAGTGCTAGTCCAGGAGCCGAAAAATAGGTAAAGCAAATTTCAAATTTCGCCTAAAAGACGAAACAAATAAAACCCGATTTCTAGAAAAAACGAGAAATTATAATAATGATAAACACAAATTTGATCAATACAGCCGCGTTTGCAAAGTTTTAAAATTATAATTTAACACTGATTTTAAAACTTTGCAAACGCGGCTGTATTGATCAAATTTGTGTTTATCATAGAAATATGTTTTTCATGATAATCATTCATAAATTGAGGAAAAACAAACTAGCCCCTAAAAGATACTATATTAAACAAACAACATACAGAAGTATACCGTTCAATAATATTTTTGTTGAACAACAAATTAAAAAATAGAAATAAACATATTTCGTTAAAAAACAAAAAAAAATCCTAAAACCCGATTGCAGTGCCTCCTGCCGGGTCCAATTTTGAATCTAAACCATCCAGGAATCCACACTCAAATAAACATACAAAATTTCGTTAAAATCGGTCCAGCCGTTTAGGAGTTCATTGACATACACACGTACAGAAAACTTTGGGGTGGTGGTGGTGGTGAAATTTTGGGTTTATATGTTTTAATATGCGAAAAATCTTAAAAAATAAAAATAAAAATTTTGTCAAATATAAAAATAAAAATCCTAGAACGCGATGGAAGTGCCACCTATCGGGTGAACTTGTGAATCTAAACCATACAGGAATCCATTTAAACACACACACACACAAAATGTCATTAAAATCGGTTCAGCCGTTTAGGAGGAGTTCAGTCACATACACACGTACAGAAGAATTATAAAGATATTTTTTTTTAAATTTCTATAATGAGAAATAGAAATGTACATACAAGGAGTATCTAAACAGTTTACGACCTCAACCTAAAGATGGCAGCACTCGTCAACAAAAATGGAGGAGCGCGTTTACGCATACGTTGAAAGGTACTCATAGAAGTATCAGCAATTGTGGCGCAGTTGTTGTTTAACAATCGTTTGAGGCTATGAATATGTCCAAAGAACATGTTTGTCACATATTAACGGATTTATTTTATTTTGTATTTTTACATTAATAATTTTTTAAATTAAATTTGAAAACTCGTTTCAATAAAAATAAATAAACATAACCTCATCTTTCAAAACTTTAATTGTAAAGTAATCAATAACTGTGAGCCATCTCAAGTTGATAGATTCAGAATGAGTTATTCAAAAATTAATTATTCGGCTAATCGTGGGATTCGACTATTTCAAACAAATTAATTTGCAATCTAATCCTCGAAGGGTCAAGCTACTTTCTTATTTATTTCATAAAGTAAATTATTTTTGAAATTATGTTTAAACAAGAATTGATATTGGGTTGAATATTCCAAGTAACCAACTAAACTAGCTCAAATTTAGGCCATGTGTAGAAATTTGAGAAAAAACGCTACATAACAAAGTTGATTTACAAATAACATAAATATAAAGCAATGCGGAAAGTATTTGTTATAACTACTAACCTTCATCGTATTTAATTCACCAAATTGTTATTACTAAATATATTAAAATAACAATAATAAAATTAAAGAAAAATTCCTTAAATGGTGTATTACCAAAGAATATTGGCATTAAACCAAACATATCAATCAATCACTTTCAATTTTTGTATATTCATGCCTGTATGCTATCGAAACGTCGTCGGCGTCGTCGACATCTCAGCATTTAAAATGTCGACACGAGAGAGACAACAAAAGCAAAAGGAAAATTGCATATCAAAATATTTCAAATGTAAACTTTTTTAATCAAATATTTAAAAAATAAATAAAATTAAAAAATGTTAATTTAAGTTATAACTTTAAGTAGAAAATACTTGCTTACTTACTTAAATAACTTATAAGGTGAGTAAGTATATAACAAAACAAAAAAATAAAGTTGCTGGTGTTACGTGTTAAAAATTCATGCTTGATGCCAAGGGTAAATATTTATAGATGGAGTTATTGAGATAAATTATATGTATTCGATAAATTTCGATTACTTGCGCCATCTTAAATAAATTTTATCTATATATTTTATAAAAAGAACATTTATTTTTATAAAAAATATTAGTCACGATGATTTTATTTCAATTTTATACAAAATTATTTTTATGTCAATATGTAAACGCGTTTTTTCGTAAGTCAACATAAATCGCATAATTTTCCACGAATTTTGTTAAATAATAATATAATAACAATAAAAAACTTAAATGCTATATATAGAATTATAAGAAATCGTATCTATAAGAAAGTAAATATACACGGTGAGGTGATAAGAAGAGTGCACACGAGGTGCTTTGCGTTCGTTACTTTTATTTAATGTTACGTTGTCTTATCGTCGTCAATCAAATTTCTCACAAAAAAAATAAAAAGCAAGTGCGCGACAAATATTTTTTATTTGTTTATATCGATTTTATTTGTTTTATTTAATAATTTTTTTCTATAATTTATAAAATTTTATGTTGAACGAAAAAATCGACGGCAAATTCACATGGATTAATTTTAATTTTGTATTTTTTTTTTAAACAAGTTATGTTTGTTTTTACTGATATGTCCGCTAGAAGACGACAACAATGTGTTTATGAACACTTAAATATTCGATTTCAGACAGAGATAGAGAACAAAAGTTTGCACAGTTTAATGAATGAATTTTCAAGCTAAACAAATTATTGATGCAAACAATAGCCCTAGCGGACTAATTTAAATAAGTTGAGAGATTCTAGTACTTTCTTTTGCACAACTTAAATTTGAATTTAGAAACGAGAATACCAATACAAAAGCATGGCTAGCTGTAATTATAGTTTTTTTAATGTCTAAACGCTGACGTACGTTTAAGGTTTACTTAAAAGAATTTAGACAGCAATATTTTTTAGAATTCGTGCAGTACACCTGAATTTAAAATCCATGTGAAAATTAACCTATAACTATAACAACGTACGTGTATTATATTAGGTCAACACTTGTTTGAAAGGTAAATACATGCTAAATACTAAACATATATATTTTTTTTTTTATTTTTAATGTAAATAGAAATAATGTATAATCAAGATTTAAAATAAAATATTAACAATAAAATATATTGATTAAAAAAAAATTCAATTTACCTAAAGATTTTCGCATACACATTTTTATACAAAAAAAATAATACTTGTCATGATATTTACTTAACGACGTTTAACCCTTTAGGGATTTTAGATCGTTCCGCATGGCTACGCATTGCCTGAGCATATGGATTAAAGTGTTAACAATTAACTGGTCAGTTTTTTTTCTAACTTATCAAAAATTAAATATTATTTCTGGAATACTTGTGTATGTTATACCTAATATTTCATTATCATTTTGCAAATAAAGAGCCCAACAAAATATTTAACATTAAATCATACACATTATTTTTTGTCCATGTAAGTTTGCACTAAATACACGCGGATAGCACAATCGTAAATTACCAAGCCGGCAGTACGCAGACTTAAAAAAATCCAGTTTAATGTGGAATTGTTGACTCACAGTATGGCCAGGAACCACCATATTATTACATCAATTACATCGTAAATGAGTAGCAATTATTTTCTAAAATCGTGCATAACTTATTGTTAACTCAGCTGAATTATTAGTTTATAAATTGTATTGATTGAGTATGATTCATATATCAGAAATTAATAAAAGTGTAATTAGTCTACCTACTAATTAGCGAAATACTAAACTGACGTAATATAGCTGTGTTGTAAGCCAACATTGGTCGCGCATTATGCAAAATTATTTGTTTATGTGTGCTTATTCCAAAATAAGTGATTAGATATAATTTTTAATGTTCTTTGATTAAATAACGGCTAGATTAGAAAATGTTTAGTACAAACAAACTTAAGTATTGTCATGTGGTATGTCAAATATCTGAATAATTGATAAAACATAAGAAGAATTTTATGCATAATAAAAAAAACTCGTGCTCACACAAAAAACTATTCTGGTGCACACCTCTGTATAATATGTATCTATACATATTATATAATACACGATTAAATAACGGCTAGATTAGAAAATGTTTAGTACAAACAAACTTAAGTATTGTCATGTGGTATGTCAAATATCTGAATAATTGATAAAACATAAGAAGAATTTTATGCATAATAAAAAAAACTCGTGCTCACACAAAAAACTATTCTGGTGCACACCTCTGTATAATATGTATCTATACAAACTTACGTCATCTTACGTTTCAAAATAAATTGTAGGAGTTTAAATAAATGCTCGTTATCATGGACAAAAAATCTAGAAACGTGTGAAACGTGTTTCACGTTGATAACGCGCATTGATATCACCGTTTTAATTATATGGTCATTGAAATCGGATTAAAACAATTTGTTTTAAGGTTATAACCACTTATGTACTTAGTACACAGAAAAACCGATAGAGTGTACACTTTTAAAGCATTATGCATAGACTTCTAATCATTCGCGTGTTAATTTTTCTATATAGAAAATCAATTTAAATATTTAAACACAAAAAAAATCCATTAAGAAATAAGTTTTTTATCGTAAAACCTAAATATTTTTTTTTGTTATTGTTAATAAAAAATTAAGCAAATAAAAAAATATAAAAAAAAGAAATTATTTACTTTAAGAATAAAAATATAAAAAGATTGAGGTGAAATTAAAATATTTCTTTTTTTTATAATTTCATTAATTTTATATTTTAAATAATATAATAAAAAAAAATTGAATGTTTTTTAACAATTTAACAACAAAAAAATAAAATATGTTATAAATTGATGAAGGTTGTAAAGTTATTAATTTTAATTGTACGCCGCCGCAAAATTGGAAAACTTTCAAAAAGTTGCTGGATTTCTGTTGTTATACGCTGGCAAAAATTAATTGGGATAATATGTACGCGTCTTGTGTGCACACATTTCGTCAGCAACACGAGTTATTAAATAATTAATTTTGAAAATGTCATTTTAGGACAAGAGTACTTAATATATTTGATGATGTGGTGGTCATTTAATTGGCGCCTTATACTTATGATTTTGTATCATGTACTTTCTGAAATGTTGTTGATGTTAATTGTTTATGTTGTAATGAGATTTCGATCATGATATTGTATTATAATGTCAGTTACAGAATATTTCTTGATGTTACTTGTATCAACTGCAAGTTAGGTTATTTATTAAAATAATGTAAAAGTTTAATTAAAATGGTAATTAATGAGCGCTTTCGGGTCTCCCAACAGTTTATAACATGTTGAGTAAAACCACGGCCAACGTTATGAATATTTCCAACTTTATCAAATCAAATTGGGCGTGATTTTGTTAATCGTGATGCCAACAGCTGAGAGACCTGAATGCGCCCAATATTTCAAAGATCTGGGTATGAACTAAGTGCAAGTTTTACAGATTTAAAAAATCATACAAATATCTAATAAAATTGTAGCAGGCTTTTGATGGTAGATATGATTCACTTTGAAACCAAAATAAATCTAGCAGCCTTTGCTTTCTCCAATTTCTCCAAAAAAATTATTTTGCTATGCTTATATTTTTTTATCATGAAGGGTACATACCCAATCGGCTAGTAAGCAATCAATTTGCTAGCCGAAATCCTGACTACTCATTCAATTATTTATTACCAAGGAAATTTAAATTTCAAAATACATTTTTTATAAAATTTTTGTTTATTTTTGCAATGGTACAGTAAATGTAAAATGTACGGCTTCAAAAATTAAACAGCACATTTTATGTTGTTCTACTGTGCAACTGCAAAAAAAACAAAAAGGTTATTGAAAATATAATTTGAAATTTAAATTTCATGGTAAAATTGATTGAGTAGTTAGGATTTCGGGTAGCAAACTGCTTGCTTGCTAACCAATCGAGTATCTACCCCGAAATGTGTGTTTGCTATCCTGATTTTGAAAGTGTGAAACAACTTGTTTTACAAAACGAAGAAACATATGGTGTCTATCACGTCTAAACATTAACGGACGTAATTTAATTATCAAATTACGTAAATCAGCGTATCTAACAAACTTTTGGAAAGATAACAAAGCAACGCATACAACAGATGTTCATGATTAGCAACTGATAAGAGCTGGGGAATGTTTATGAACAATAACATGTACGTATAGTTGACCAGTATAAGACGAAGCACAAAATTCTTATTTTAAAACGTTTTGCATTGTTTAACCGGAAAATGCCATAAAAACGTTTTGATTAGGAAAACTGAATATTGCGACATAAAAGATTAAATTTCATCTGGTAATTCCAATTTTCACGATTTCTAAGGAGAATTAATACTCCATTTTTCATTCATTCATAAAACCTAAATAATTACAAACTGCCATCTAAACGATACCTCCCGATCGAAATGTCACAGCTGTAACCACCACCAAAGTTCAAAAATTGTATGAATCGATATTTCAACGATCGATTGACCGGTTTTGAATGTTTTAAAGTTGCTATAAAACAACTAAAATTTTGGAATTCTAAGTAGACTCATCAGCTCTACGCAAGAACGAGAAAAATGAAATAGAAAATTGTGATTGAACAGTACTTATTATTTCAATATACTGAAAAATTCTAAATATTCAAAATTTCCATTCGGTTTGGCGTTCAAACCAAAGAATTTGCTTTGCAAATTTGCCGTTTTACCGGCATGAGCGACCCATCGTGGGCTATAATTATTGTAAAAACTGCACTACCATTTCTATTAAAAAGTCTATTGATTTATTTGTAACGTAAATTGTGGCTTTCTTCTGACCACAATAATCATGATCCATCTGTGTTTCAATAGCACAGTTTGATTTATTTGATCAGCGTGGGCGAAAATTTATTATGTTTCGCAATAAATTTAACATATTTTTACTGAAAGGGTTAGAAGTTTAATCGAATTTGCTTCTTAGAACAAACCCAACAATTATCGCTCTTCATTCCTAACGATTAATTTGGCATTTGGAGGAAAATAAGGCAATTGGGCACAATTATACTGAAACCTCGATCAAATCGGTTCAACATTTAGAAGAGGCGTACTCTTTTTGGGATTTAAAAGACCAGCAAATTTAATTTTAAACATATAGCGGATAATATAGAATCGCCTAAAACTAAAACTATCTTTTAATTTGCATTTGGATGATTCTATATTCTTCATAATTTTACGTTGTGCTGAATCACCCCAAAACAGTGAAATGAAGAATATTTTAATTTCATTTTTGGGGTGGTTCATCACCAGTATGATGGTCTTGTCTAACCACACATTACTCGTAAATGGATTAAAAATTAAGCCGAAAACGTATACTTAGTGACAAACGTAATGGTAATGCTTGAAACAAAGATATTAGCCTAATGAACTTTAGGACTGGAAACAAGTTGCTAATTGGTGTAGTAGAACAATACTTTAGTGAGGCCGAGTAGATGAGCAAACGAGGTAAAGAAAGATGAAAGATTGGAGAGTTGATTGGTCACTTATTACAACAACTTGTTATTCGTAATATTTCATCTTCCAGTCTTTTATCTTCCCTAACTTTGCTCGTTCAACTGGCCGCGCTATAGCTAGTAGGATCAATTAAATTATTAATATTTGGCCGTTTAGCATAACGAACGTACTGAAAATTCTTGCGTTGCATGCTTTAAAAATGCAACCATCTACAAATTTGGAATGAGTGGCCATTTAAATTGCCCTATATATCGCCAGGGCGTTCGAGAAACAATGCAGGTGTTTATAACTGGAAATTAAAAATGTTTATTAAAATTTATTAAATATGCATATTTCGATTGAATTTATTTACATTATTAAATAATATATTAATTTTGGTGGTTTTTGGGAGATTGACACAGCACCCAATAATAAGATAGCCAAAAGAAAACTAGTCCATTGCTTGAACTTTCAAAAAATCTAAAAAAAAATTTCCACCACAAGTAGGAACACAAAAATTACAATCTGAAAGCGACAACACCAAAAGATTCGATAATATATCTTCCGACTTTAGAACGTCAAAATAAATTAAAACACATAAAAATTGTGATAATGACCATGGTATTATGGTTTTATTGGAAAAAGACTTGTAAGCCATTAGTGTTGAAATATGATTTCGGTCATATGAAAACCGCGGCTGACTCGAATAAAGCATAATAAGGAAGTTCATATTTCTACCTCTTTTTGTAGAAGCTGGACAATAACGAAGGCGAATGTTGGCTTCCACAAGTAGTATGCTCATCGGTTTTACGGCGTAGACCAATGACTTTACAGATCCCCACAGAAACTAATCCAAAGTTGTTAAATCAGACTTGAAGGCCAATTCACAGGCTCATTAGACAAAATTACGCTCATGTTTCTTTCACATTGATGCCATTCAATTATGGGAAACCAAAAAGTTGGTAATCGATTCTGGCCGGCACCATTCTTGAAGAAATATGAACTACTGATTCCGGCTTCAATTGCAGCTTCAATTTGTGCAAAAGCTGTATCTTAAAAAATTTTCCTCCTAAGCTAAGATCCGCAAAATTGTCGAAGGAGCTGTGTATTTTAAACACAGTTCCATTTACTGTGCATAATGGGTGAGGCAATTCGCTCCGGATCCTCCTCAATAACACGCCCCACAAAAAACGCTTCGATGTACATTGTACAACGTCTCTGAAAATGAATTCGTCTCTATTATGAATTAAGTATGCGTGGTACGAAAACGCTCGATGTTTATTCGAATTACTTATTCGGATGGACAATTATGTCGACCGTAAAATGGGCATAACGGTAAGTTTTATGAGCTTTTTACGATTTTCAAAATAAATTTACACAATTTGTTAATGTTATTCTGGTGTAATTTTATTCATGGTGGAATATCAAACCAAACAAATTTGCTGTCAAATTGGCTGTCGCTGAAACCGTCAAAAAATGTGCATCTGGATTTTATTAATCGACAACTACGAGGGTATATCAAAAAGTCTTGCAATATCATATGAAAAAAACGAGTGAGTGAGACAACAATATATTTTTCAAAACCATTTTTTGTCACGATGAAACTTCTAGAAGAACATTTCGATGTAAATTTTACGGTTCGTTTGTTTTTGTCAATTTAGTAACATGTGTTTTGAATTTTTCTTAAAATGAATGAAATTGAATATCGCGCCGTTACTAAATTTTTCTATAAAGATGGACGAAATGCAATTTATATATTCAACTATATATCAAAAGTTTACGGCGAATCTGCACCATCATATGCCACAGTAACAAAGTGGGTAAAATTATTCAAAAGTGGTTGGGAGTCATTATAAGACGATAACCGCTCGGGTCGGCCAGCAGATGCTATTAGCCATGAAAACGTAATTTTGGCTGATTCTATTGTATTGGAGGACCGGCGTATTTCTGTTCCGCGGTTAGCGTGGAGACTTTCTCTTTCATACGGTACCACATATACTATATTACATGACCACCTTCACATGTCGAAAGTAAGTGCGCGATGGGTTCCCCGTTTGTTGAATGCTGAACAAAAAAAAATGCGTGTTTAAACTTCAAAGGCGATTTTAGATATGTACAAAGCAGATCCAGAAAATTTCTTGGGTAACATAATAACAGGCGATGAAACATGGCTTCATCACTGGGATCTGGAATCCAAACAAGAATCGATGCAATGGATTAAACGTAGTGAACCACCACCAAAGAAATTCAAAACTCAACCGTCTGCTGGTAAGGTTTTGGCAACAATTTTTTGGGATGCTGAAGGAATTTTGATAATCGATTATATGCCACCGAAAACCACAATCACAGGCATATATTACGCAGAGGTTTTGCGAAAATTGAAAAAAGCGATCCGGGAAAAACGGCCAAGGAAAGTTAGGAAAAAAATCTTGCTTCTTCACGACAATACACCAGTGCGCAAGGCTAATATTGCTCAAGCTGCATTAAAGGACTGCGGCTTCGTGGAAATTCCGCATCCACCGTACAGTTTAGACTTGGCACCCAGTGACTACTTCTCTTTCCCAATTTGAAAAAAACACTAAGGGGCCGGAAATTTTCCAGTGACTATGAAGTACAGTCTGTTGTAAATGAATATTTTATGGAGCAAAAGAAATCTTTTTTTTTAGAGGGTTTAGGTAAGTTAATTGATCGATGTGACAAATGTATAAACCTTAAAGGAGATTATGTCGAAAAATAAAAATATTGCTGTCTCTCTCACTCTTTTTTTTCATATGATATTGCAAGACTTTTTGATTTGCCCTCGTATCAGTCAACAATGATATTAAATTTAAATATATTTAACGAATTGTGAATGTACGTCAAATACTTTTTGATTAAAATCCAAGTGGCACTTTAATTTCGGAAAAATGATCATACACGGGATTGACTTTGGAGTGGTTATAGGTTCTACAGTTTGGTATGTCTGCTCACAATTTCTGATTCACTTCTAGCAGGTAAATAATAAAATAAAATTACTGAATTAACACGAGAAATCTGTGTGGAATAGATGAGCTTTAAAATTCATAATTTTAGGAGACTTTCAAATCACAACTTGCTGTATTATTTGTAAAAAAAATTACTATAGTAATGTTTCAGCAAATTATTGTATTTTTGGCAAAAATCTAAAATTTTAACAAGTTTGCTACTTAAAGTACGCAATTTTTATACAAATTTGCATCCTGAAATCTGAAGATTGGAAAATTTTACTTCGGAGTTCGCTTACGTGTTACACAGTTATCGGTGAAAAGTTGGGAAGATGTATTGTTTTTGTGAATCAATAGATAGCGCCTCAAGTTCTCCAATTATTTATTCTGAAATAATGTTCAAAGCAACTTCAAACCTGAGTTATGAGTAGGTTCGTGTACGTGATACGGTCGGTCCAAGCTCCATTGTTATCGTTTTGGTTTCATAAAACTGATATTCCGGGCAACAAACATATGTCAACAATTTCGGTACAGTATATTTTGCGAGGCGTTTATGAAGCCACGTGATAATTTTGGTTCGATTCTGACCGCTGATCAAAACTTCAACAAATACTGCAGATATTAAAAATGAATGATTGGAAAGTCGTCCAAAGCAAATGCAAAATATATAAAGTTCTCTTTTTTTACAAAAACCTGTGGAAGTTATAAAAAGCTGCGTGGCATTCAGATCTGGTAACATAGCTTAATGAACACCATTAAATATAGTTCTAAATACAGGTCTAACCCGAACAACGTATGAATAAGTACTTTTCACTGCTTGCTCCTAAATTAAAAAAGGACTTCTAGTGGAAAATTGTGACTGGTGATGAAAAGTATATTTTTTACGAGAATCCCAAAGATAAAAAGCCGTGGATAGATTCCGTGAAATCCAATACATCGATGCCGAAACAGAACATCCACTTAAAACAGGTTCTCCTTTGTATCAGGCGGGTCATGAAGTGTGTGCTTTATTACGAACTCCTGGAAACTAGTCAGATGGTGACTGTGGAATGCTACAGCCGACAATTGAACAAACTGAACGACGAACTTGGTCAGAAAAGGCCATTTACTCAGCGCCTGAATATACTAAACATAATGACCGAGATAATAATTTTTTAGTTCCATAAACAAACTTTATATTGTGTTCGTCAAACAGATTTTTGATGGTGTGATTTTCGTGAAAATGGAAAAATATTTTCATAGTTTCAGGTCAGGATTTCAGGTCATTTTTCATTTCATTACAAGCTATCATCATAGATGACAATTATACTGAGACGTCTCAGTAACTTGCTTTTAAATGTTCTTTAATTTTACTCATGTAATAAGTCCACACACACTTGAAATAATCACACACATTTTCTGTTTTACTGCTTTAGAATTAGCTAACCTTCACAAAAAAATAAAAATGGGAATATGTAGGATATGCCAACACTAGGCTATAGCACGCAAAACCACAAGTCTATTTGAAACATTCTGGCTTTATTTGGGCTATAGTGTGTAATGTATTTGTGAATAAATAAGTAAGTGTTTTACTAAAACAATTTGAACAACATAATAATACAAAGTGCTCAAAAATTCACAGAGAGCGGAGATGCAGACGAAATGTACTTAAAGCTCCCTTACACAATGTTCCTCATAAATATTTACATTTGAATAATTTCAAGAAACTTTAGTGAAAAACTAGTGTTTTATAACTTATTGGTTTAAATTTAGAATTTTCTGGTTGAGTGTTTGATGTCGTTTTTCTAATTTAAAGATTTTTCATTTTAATTGTATTTATTCTGTAAGCTAACAGACGTCAACGAGAAAAGTCTGCTTGCTCTTCAATTTGGTGTTAGGCTCACCAGTTGTTTGGCAGAAACTTATCGTTTTTTCGATTTGAATGAAGAAGTGATCAGATTTCATTATTGGTTAACTGAATCGCTCAAAAAATGCCTAGGAGCAAATCATAACCTAAAAATAGTACGTTTCCTTATCAGTCAAAACAATTAATAGTTTTTTTTGTGAATTATTTTGTAGTGACACATAATGAACAACAGAAACTAGGGCTACAAATATTTATTTTATTCTTGGTATAACCTAGCGGCTAAATTACGCGTAACAGCTTCTAACTACTATTGCAAAACTATCAAAAGCAGTTGTGAGTAGTTTATTTAGCAATGACTAAAAGCGGTTGGTAAACCGGGAAGCACTTAATGGTTTCGTAATTCAAATGCAAAAACAACAATTTATGTATTTCACTTGTTTTTCACCTAGCCAGATTTAAAAAATTTATTTTGGGTAGAAAAAATTACTTTTACTTTATAGCAGCGGAAAATTCCAAAATTGAGGTCTACAAAGAGAATGAAAATTAAAAGAATTTTGAAAATGTTGAGGGCCATGAAAAAAATTAAAAAGGCATACTTTGTAGGTTACAACCTCAGGGCGATTATCTTCCATGGAAAAGAAACACAATCCAACAGAAACGGTTGGAGTTTGCAATCAGGCATCTTGCCTCTTGCAATCTGCCATGGTAATCTGCGTTATAGCACTGTTATTCTTGTATTGCTGAATCGTAAGTAAAAACGTCTGAAAGATAATATTCCGAGCTATTGGCTATCTATTGTGATAAACTTCTGAGACAAACTCATTTGACAAAATATTTAACGAGCGATGAAATTGAATTTTGCCTAAAGGGTTTACTATTTTGATTAAACATGTTAATAATAATGATGTGAGACACCTTTAACTCGTCAATGAATATTGAATTACACAGCCAAATTAGTTCATAAGTTCCAAGATGCAAAGAGAGAATTAAATTGCTTATAAACTTAACTTAAATTTTAAATACTAGCATTCGAGTGTCGTATAGTGGTCTTCGTAAAAAATTTCAATGAGCTAACTGATTATGATTAAAGTGGACTCTAAGGGCACTATCCAACAAATCCAAAATTAAAATGTTAATTGTTATAATATCAAATGTTAAAGCACTATTAGCCAAATTATCCAAATTAGTTCAATATTTCCTTCAAAATTTAATTTTTAGGTTGTGTTTGTACCATAAACTATTAATTTTCTATTTAGTGCTAAAAAAACTCGGCACTAATAAAAGTGTGAGATAGCACCAAAAAAAACTATCACTTACCCCCGAAAATTGAGGCACAGTCTGAATATGAAATTAGTGCATCTAAAATTATTGATTTGAAGTAAGTTCTAATTTATTTGCCCAAAAAACCTAGAAGTACGTTTTCTCAGGTCGGGAAGAGCCCAAAAACGATTAGAAAACGTAAATCACAGTGTAAAATTCTTGTAAAGCAATCGTTCTCGTGCTACACCGTTTAAATGGGCGAATACTCTAACCCACTCCAATTGATTCGATTAAGCAGAATTTAAGTGGTCTAGAGTAGAGCCTCGATAAAATGACCTTCAATCTAAGGTGAGACGCGTGCGCCGAGGAGGACTGAATGGCGAATAAAAGACAATTTTGGACATTAGTATAGAACTCGGCAAAGAAAATACCTAAACATATTTTTTCACAGCAATATTTTGAACACCTAAAATCTAAATCCTGATTTCACTGTCGTTATTATTATTTAAACAGCAGTTTTACTAGAAGTAACAACACTTCAAAATATTTTCAAAACGGTAAATAATTTAGTATGATTTTGCATAAGTTATTATTTTCAAAAGGCTTTTCAATGTGTGCTTTTAAGATATTTCATTAAATTTTCTCGGCCATCCAGAACGGATAGTTGATACTGAATTCGCTAGAACCAAGCGCTAAAACGGGAAACACTAGTACTCACTAACTTTAGTTCAAATTTAAAAGAAACTGAAAAAGATGCCGGCTAAATTTATTTTAATTAAATATGCTTGTCTATTTTCCCGTGCTTCCATCAGCTATAACTACTTAGAGCCTTAGCCGCGCTTTTGCGAAGGAAAATTTGTCGGAATAACAAACATCATATCACATATTTAATTAGATAAAATCTTTTTAGCAGGCATTATGTGATTCGCGTTACATTAAGTATATCAGGTGGACTTATATCAGCGATCAGTTCATACTCCGTTAAAGTTACTTTTAAGTTTTTACTTTGTCGTAGAAATTGCAGTTGGGAATAATTTGATTTATATTTGTTAAGGTTAAAGTTTAATTTTTAAGTGGGCACAGTGGGTTCAAATAGCAAATATTTCGTCAAACTACACAACTATTAATATAAATTTTGTAGATTTAAACATTAAGCATTGATTAAATTTGTCAATTATTAAAAAAATTTGAAAAAAAAAGATTAAAAAATGATTTGATGTAAATCAGCCATTATTCGAGTTTAAACTAGATTTGACAAACATTTCTCATTCATATCCACCTTTTTCCCACCTTATATTTATCACTATTTTAGACATATCTAGTATTTATTAGTACTGGCCAAAGTTTGATCTAGAATTTTCTTTAAACCTATTCCAGTACAACGAATAGAAAGTGAAATGTTCGCAGCGGTCCCCAATCCTTCGAAATCGTCGTCGTATTAAGCAGCGAAATAGGTTAAAAATAATATATGTATATAATTTTAGTTTGTAAATTCTGGCAATTAAAAGTAATAATGAACGAACAAACTAATAAAAAAGTTTAAAAACTGTATAATTATCGTAAATAAAAATCTCGTTAAAAAAACTTTTCCGGCGGGATAATTAATACTTATAACTTTTAAATGTCAATAACGAACTTTAACATATCGCATATAATTACCTGCATTACCCAATGATTTGGTGTTGGCACAATTTGGTCTCCTACTGTATCCATAAGATATGTAAGAAACCAAAAAATTTAATTATTGCTCATCACTAACTAATAAATAAATTCCAAAAAAAATTAATAATAATGATTTTTACACAAAAACAAAAAAAATTCCAAATATTCACACAGATCACAAAAAATTTATTTATATTTTTGTTAAAAATTCAAACAAACTACACTTTTATTGATTTTTAATTTATATAAACTTTTTTTAAGCAATTAATTAATATTTATGTATAAAAAAATTTGTAAGTCAAAATATATAAAACTTGTCACTTGAAAACAAAACTTGTTAATCAACTTATTTTAATTACAAATAATAAATAAATTTTTAATTTTTAAATTGATTTAAAAAAAAAAACTTGCGCAACAATTCTCACGCATCAATTTAATTATACTTTTTAAATTTTCGCGCACGTTTTACAAAAACAAAAATATTTCTTAAAGTCTATTAACAATAATATATGTTACGAACAAAATGTTTATTATCATTAGTTTTTTATTATAAATTTTTTAAAAACCAAAACAAAACGATTTACTTCACAAAAAAACTTTTTTATCAATTTTCTTTAACGGACAATAGCGCACACGTTTTCACTTTGACGACGTTAAATAAACTAAAAAACAAATTTTAAAAAAAACTTGACTTACAATTTTTTTTTTTTTTTTTTTTTTAAACTTTAACGTTTTAGTGTTTTGGTTGGACAAATAACAACGATAATTTATCTTTGGTAAAAAAAAAAAAAAAATTAAAAAATTAATATTATAAAAAGAGAGTCTTAAGCTTTATATAAATTTTATTTTTGTGAACGAAGTAAAACGACACAAGCGGAGAAATCAAAAAACACCTGAGAGTCTTAAACTATCATGAAAAACTATTTTTAATAAACTCTGTGCACAGGTAAATTTTTATTTAATCAACATACGCGAGTCTCAACTCAAACACAACGAGTAACTATAACTAACAATGAGCGCGTATAATAAAATATAACACAACGGAGATAGACAGCGCGCGATATACTCGTACGCGCCGCGATGGATGGATTATTTTATGTTGGATAGTTTTAAATATTGCGGAGGAAAAATACAAAATCAATTTGGGTTAGAAGAAACTCTACTTTGAAAGTGATATTTGTTTAATCGTAAGTATATGAATGATCAATATAGGGTTTTGTTTTTATTGTTGTTGTGTTACGATTATTTTACTTTTTTAAGTTGATTTTTTACTTAATTCGTCGTCGACGTCACCTCTGCGTGTATATCTTTCTGTATAGTCGTATAAAATACGCTATATAAGATATTTTTTAACTTGTTTTATGAATTAACAATCGAATAGATAAAAAAGAACTATGATCCGATATAAAAAAAACGACGACAACGAGGTACGATATATAGACGATTTTTTTTTTAATTTTAATTTACTTGCGTAATTTATTGGAAAATAAAAATGTAAGTGCGCGCGCGGAGTCGGACCGAGATGGATGAATGAAATGTTTTTTATTAATTCTAGATGAGGGGAATCCGTTTTCAGGAACTTAATATTTTTATTATATAAATATTTAACACAATTATTAGGCAATATTGAGTTTATTATGGGGTAGTTTATTAATTTTCCCACATTTTATTGTATGCTCATTATACCCTAGGTGATATCGGTCTAAAAATGGCTTCGTTTGTGTTTCTGTAAAAATGTGTGAAATTTGTCCTAAATTCTAAAAAAATGAGAACTTAATTAAGTATTAATTAATATAATATAGATTTCGGACAAACCAGAAATCTGCATGATTTATTCAAATGAATTTTGGGAAATAATATGTCTCAGGTGATCCCTGATCTTCAATGAAAAATTTTATTCTGCAGAAGGCAAACTCTTCCAAAAGCCTAAAGGTCAACTCCAATATGTGAACAGCAGCCGCAATAATTTAAATGGCAAGGGGCTAAAAACAAAACGTGAGAATATTGATAATCTTTTAAACGACTGCGTAAGAAAGGGACATTTCTGAACTTGCTGTGGTTAATCAAATTAAGTGTTTTGGCGCTGCCGAAAGCAAGGTTTTAACTTCAAATCGAAGCTTTAACGGTTTTTGAAGACATTGGAACTCTTAAAATAATAAATTGGGCTTTTATAACAGAGTGTCTATTATTTAAATTAGAAAATTTTATGAACGAATCTATAGTATATCCAAATTTAATGAAACTAATATAGGACGCGCTGTTGCTGAACGAATATTTGTAGACGTAATAGAAATAGTTTAAAAAGTAACACATCAAACTCAATTGTAATTTGTATATAGATCTCAAACTAAAGTTTAGCCTATTTAATTTTTGGGTACAACAGGAGTACTGAGTACAACATTGAAACAGAATAAACTAATTGGCAAGGTATGCATATCGCCTGAGCAGGATATTGCCGGTAAGTTATAATAAAGTTGATATAGGGTATGAGATACAAATTGTTTAATTATTCCTGATTGGAGAGCGGGAACTTCAACTGGTTTATAGGGTGCGAAAAATAAAAAATTGCTCGGTTTGAACAGAGTCCTAAACAGGCGTTGCTTATAACAATTTTAATTTCTTAAAGTTGTTCATATAAATTAATATATCTATTTTTTAATAAATTTTTGCATCGTAAACCTCCCAATATTCATTTCGTCTCTTTATATCTCTTGTAATGCGTTAAAGCCAATCCATAATGAAGTACTCCTTTAAGCCTGTATTTATGGTCGGAGATTAGCAACCCCCATTGAAATGATTTTAATTCCATTTTATGTATCTGATTGAAGTGGCTGAACATCGACGACTATAATTCCAAATTTTGCAAGATGTTTTATTCCACGTTATGGGTAACTTTAATTTCAATAATTGGTAAATAAAGAAATTTAAACGACTTCTGTGCTACACTTATATTCTATTTTCGTTGGTTTCAATTGTCCACGTTAACCGGTTCAGTAACTTTTATTTTTAAAAACTATTTAAAAATAAAATAAAACTTCGAATTGTATACTAATTGGGCTATTAGAATTAGTCTAATTATAGACAAATTGTAAAAATCAACATTGCTTAAATGCCCTGTGTACATGTTAAGTAAACGACCGAATCATGTCCCATTAAAATCCTTGTTCTCAAATGTGAACTGATTTTGAAGAAGTCACATTTGCCTCTTAGATGATTCTTTAAGATCGCGTTGCCGAAAATTTTAGTATTACGATACTGTTTACAACATTCTGATCCATATGTAATGTAAGCTTTCTAACTTTGGTGTTTTTAATTTTGGTTGTGCCAATTTTCTTCATTCAGGATCAGAAATAATATCCACATTTTAATCTTTTTTTTCGTTTTTCGGTCAGGCAAAAAGGCTAAAATATGCCAAGCCGTAAACATTTTTGTTGAACTAATCCTCGGTACCTACGTTAGAAATTCAACGTCGATGCTGGGTCTGGTACTGTCAAATGAACCCATATAGCGGCAAATAAGCAAAATATTTCTTAACCCAATCTAATTTAAGAGACTAGCATTTCCCTTGTTCGTAGTTACTTCGTTAGAGTTCTCAACATCATCAATTAAATTAAAATTTTCATGGTTAGAATTATGCAATATCTGAATATGGGGTGACAACAAAAAATAATGACACACTATTTAAGAGTTGCTATATAAGCAAAATAGACGAGGTATCTATGTGCTACTACCAGATACTCTGAAAGAAATCAAACAAGAAGTAGAAACCTCAAAGATTAAAAAGATCCTATGGATATGACTTGATAACGGTGCAAATAATCAAAGCCTTACCTGAAAAAGCACGAAGGAAACTACAGCACATAATCAATGCTATCTTAAGACTATTTCTTTGCTAACAACAACGTCAAAGATTTTCGAAAGACTGTTTCTCAAGGGACTAAAGCCAATTATAGAGAGCAGAAATCTTATCAATTTGGGTTCTAAGAAAGGCACTCAACGATGTTCAGCAGTATTCTTAGACGTAGCCCAGAGATTTGCCAAAACATTTTGAATTGCTAAAGCCTTATAACTGACCCGAGGTATTTGAAGTTTTCAACGCTATCAAAGTTATGGTCGCCAATTCCAAGATTTACCATGGAGATGTTCCTGGGTGTTGATAAAAATTTGGTTTTGCTACTGTTCATCTTCAAACCAAGTTTTCTTGCGTAGACATCGAGTAGTATGAAACAATCCTTGATATCGCTAGGCCTTCGGCCAAGAAGCACGATATCATCTGCATATCCAAGAATTTGGCCTGAATTATTAAATATACAGCGCGAAGTTTCGATGTTGCTTGTCCTCACTACGTACTCAAGCGCCAAATTGAACAGCAAAGGCGCGAGTGCATCACTCTGTCGAACACCAGATATTATTTCAAAGCAGTCGGACACAATTCCTTCAATTACGATTCTACATGCAGACGAAGACGTTGTCAATTTACACAGAGAAACGAGTTTCTCTGGAATTCCTATAGGCATATGAGTGCGGCCCGTAGGTTGTCGCGGTTTATACTGTCATATGCCTGTCGGAAGTCTATATATAGCTTATGTATGGTTATGTTGTACTCCCAATATTTTTCCAAGATCATCCTCACGGTGAAACACTGGTCAATGGTCGATCGGTTGGGACAAAAACCACATTGATAGTCGCCTATGATGTTTTCCGCGAGAGGGGTGCGTCTAGCAAGTACAACATTAGCCAACACTTTGTAAGCTATACCACGATAGTTTCCACATTTAAAATGGTCGCCTTTTTATGCAACGGACATATGAGCGCGGTCTTCCAATTCTCCGGCAGCTCTTCTTTGTCCCAAATACAGACGATATAGACTTGTTGCAAGAGCTATTTCCTTTTTTATAAATCTAGAGATAAAAACGAGTTGAGTAAATAACTTCTGATAATTCCAATGTCATAATTGTATTTGTGACTTTACATTGCGCACAATATAAAGTCACAAATACAATCATGACATTGGAATTAGCAGAAGATTTTACTCGACTCTTTTTTATCTCTCGATTTATAAAAAAGAGAAATCAATCACGCAAAGAAAAATATTTCGCAAATCGATAAGTAAACCTAAAATTGTAAAATCAACTTATTTTGTAGTCAATTTAACCTACTCTTTATAATACAAGTTAACATATGCTTAGTTAATTTAACTAAATTGATAAAGTAAAATAATAATTTTCGAAAAATAATAATTTTTTGAAAAACACTAATAGATTTGTAAAATTAACCGACAGACATGCTAATTTTACTAATCTACAATGTAAAATAAATATTTTAACAAAAAATTTCTCTTACAATGTAAAGTTTACAAATTGGCATGTTAAGTTTACATCGGCGATAGGTAACAATTATTATTGCATTTTCAATATAATTCGCTAGGTCAATTGATCTTTACTTCATTTAAATTCATGAAGTATGAACATTATTTTCGTAGTTTGATAACTACATAATTTGATGAGGTTATCAAATCTTTTTATTAAAAAGATTCAAAATGTTTACCTCATCAGTTTTGAAAAGATGAGACCTCATCTCGACGTGATAACAAATATTTTGTTATCATGCAAAAGAATCCATTTCACATTTCAAAATTTGTGAAGTTTACTTTGAGTTACGTAAGCTCAATTTTAAGTTAAATTTACTTATATTTGTTGTAAACTTTACCCTATTATTTTTATAGTGTGGGTTTTATTTACTTTAAAAGGTTGTTGGTTTTACTTAATCGTTCGGTTAATTTTACCAAAATGCTATTCACATTTCACTTTGTATTGTAGTAAAATCTACATATATATTGGTTAAATTTACTTACTCTATAGTAAACTAAAATTTTTTTTTTTTAATTATTTTACTATACTCTATGTTAATTTTACTATTTAACATTTATACTTTTTACCAATCAATAAGTAAGTTGAGTTTGTAACAATTTTTTGGTAAAGTTATCTTTACTAAATAAATAAATCAAACGTTAAATTTTCGGTAAATTTTTACTACAATTTATTTATCTAACGAAACATACTACTAAACATGCTACTATAAATGGGATGACCGGTCCCTAACGGAGAAACTAAATTAAAATATAGCAAATAAAGAACTTAACCTAAAGCAAAAACATATTAATGGTAGTACTTAAACATATTCTTTATATCTTATTTTTTTAGCATGACGTAGTCAGCCTAGGAAAACCCTAAGCTATAGCATTAAATTAGTAGTAAATTACTTACGAACTAAATATAGTTTTTAAAAAAAATGTAAATTACATAAATAACTAAATAATAAATATATATGTAAATATAAATAATTAATTTTTAAATACACTTAGCTGGTTTTTGTTTGTTTTTAAAGTTTGGGTGTGTCGTTCGTGTCCGTGTTATCCCTCCAATAATAGCGTGAATAAATAGAGTTTTATTTACCACACTTTCCGTTCCGTTAGATAGTGGTTCACCAAAGGAACCGTATTCCACCAAGATGCTCTATAATTACCGTGACTATTGGTACCAATTTGTTTTTTTTTTCTTTTGTTTTCTTGCGGTCCAAAAAAAAATCCCACGGAAAGCGACCGAGGTGACTCTATTGCCAAGCAACACTAAATAGGCGTTAAAAATAAAAATGCGTTAAGATACGTTAAAATAAACGCAAAAGCGGAGAAAACTATAATCTAATAACGACATTTCTTATAAAATGGAGCATGTTTACCTGTCTGTCGGAAATTATCCTGTACACCGGCGTTATTTCGGATATTAATTAATTAGCAGGAACTGCTTAGCAAATTGCTAGTATTGCTTCGAGTCACTATATTTATTAAGGAAACACTATTTGATTCACTAAAATAGACAAATTACGATGGTAATTGACTTATTTTACACAAAAAAATTACACACAAATCACTTTGCCCAGTTACATACCTTAGCAAAAAAATACGAATTTTAATTTAATGGACGCAAATAATTAAATGGTTTTGAGAGAACCAAAAAGAAATGTGATTATTTTATCTTGTATTCTACACCCACAAAACACCAAATTAAACTGACTATACGATGCAAGTCCGAAAATAAGTCACCTCGGTAAATATAAATGCAATTTATATACTATTTGTTTGGGTGGTGGATACAGTACTTGGTATACCTATTATGTACACTTATATACACGGATACAAATGACCACTCAAGAATAGACATAAAACAAAAATGATTGACAACACATTCAATCTCGCGAGCTCAGTGATGGGCAAACAGCTACTCGCGTTCCACTGTGTATGACGGAAACAAATATAGATGTATACTAGACTTTTTTTTCGAACATGGAGCAATTTCTACGAAATTGTAACACCGGATCGCATCACAGTGCCACCTATACCGGGTCCAATTGTGAATCTAAACCATCCAGAAACCCACTTAAACACACTGTCGTTTTGAAAAGGATTTTGTGGACAGATAAGTCTAACTTTAATCGTGAAGGAATTGTGAATTTACACAATCTGCATCATTGGAGCAGAAAAGGCAAAAATCCTAACAAAAAAAGGCAGTAAATGTTTGAGCTGGGGTGTTATTGGTCGAAACCTTATCGTCCCACATTTTTTGCCGCAACGCTTTTCCGGACAAGTCTATCTCGAATTTCTTCAAAATGAGCCATATGAGCTGATTTTACCTGTTTTAGCAGAAGAAGGGAATACTTGGATGATTCATTCCCAAACTTATGGATTGGTAGAGGTGGCCCAATTTCATGGCCTCGCGGTCCTCAGATCTCACACCCCTGGAGTTCTACGTCTGGGGACGTGCTAAGGAATTGGTGTACGCAACAGAGGTACCCAACAAGAAAAGTTTTAATAGAAAAGATAAGAGCTATATTTGAACAAATGAAAAATGAAATGAAACTCCACACAACAACCGTGGAAATAAAAAAAAGATGCCTTGCATGTGTACAGAGTGGTGGAGGTCATTTTGTACAAAATGTAATAAATGAAGTTGAATTATATTTAATCAATAACTTAAAAGGTATTTTCTTAACCTTGACATAATAAACCTGACAAAATAGTATCTCTTATTTCGTCCACAAAATGAGTGATTTCTATGACATGTAGCATACCGTTGTCCGTTGGAAAGGGCATAAACTAGAGAAGTTTATTTTTATACTTTTACAGATTTTTTAGGATTTGGAAACTATTAATTCATTTTTCTTATTTATTACAATTGGAATAAATAATGAGTTATTTCGTATCGTTACGACTACAAACAAAAACGTTATGACCATTTAAAGTGTTGAAATTTGATTAATTGAAGTGAAATGTGTTTATTAAGTGCATTTAAAGGTACGATTTTGGGTAATTAAAAAAAAACTTAGAACATCATTTCCATGGGATGAAAGCTTCCAAATGAACCACCCCACCCAAAAAATGTTATTGGTCCACCTACCAAACACCCTGTATAAAGATCGGGGGCAGTTGGTGGATGGTGAAATTTTGGGGTTATATGTTCTAATATGAGAGAAAAAAAAATTCGTCAATAAATAAAAATTAAATTCCTAGAGCCTCTAGTAAATCAAAACCATCCAAGAATCCACTAAAACACATACACAAAATTTCATTAAATTCGGTGCAGCCGTTTGGGAGGTGTTCAATGACTTACACACGTACAGAAGAATTATATACAGTAAGTCCTCGACTTACGTGATTAATTCGTTCCGTAGCGATCGCGTAAGTCGAACAAACCTTAAATTCAGCGTACATGGATACATTAAAGTACATAGAAAGAACTGTAAGCATCATCCACTTCTTTGACACGTCGCGAAGCGTTCTGGATCAGGATGTTGAGCGTCGAAGCCATCTAAACCATTCTCTCTTTCTGCCACCCTCACTATCGCATGAAAATAATAGTGTGTGTACACAAAAAAAAGTAGAGAACTTAGAAATCAAGCGCAGCTCTAAAATTTTTTTTTAATAAAAAATTTAAAAACCTACTCATTTCATCAAAAAAACTCAAAATCCCATTTTTTTAAAAATCACGTAAGTACGAATTCACGTAAGTCAAATTCGCGTAAGTCGAGGACTTACTGTATAGGTTTTTCAGATTAAATGAAAACTTTTGCAAACTAAGTGCAACATTTTGCCAATTAAACGAAACTATTCGCAAATTAAGTGAAACATTTTACAATTAGAATGAAACTTTTTTACTAAATTAAATGAAACAATTTTTTAACTTCTAAGTCAGCGATTCCCCTGCTGTCGCTGATGGGAGTGTCAGCATCACATCCAAAATAAAGTTGGAGCAGCCTGTGGCTGTTAAAGGATTTACGCTCTGTGTAATCACATCGACAAGATTTTGGTCTATTATAGAAACTAACAAATCTCGGGTTTTGGATTTTATTTTTGAAGAAGGCTTTTTCTATATTGAATATAACATTGGGGCGTCATAGAGGCGAAAGAAATTGGGCATTACGAATTATAAAATTATAATTGGAACTATCCAATTTTGAAATTAACTCCGAGAGGAAACCACAAAACTTACTTCCATTGCATGTCGAATTTGATATTATTTTATGATGGATAATAAAACCGGATTCATCGATGAATATCAATTTTTCACAGTTTGTTGAGCTCATGCTGAAATTTTTCAGTACTTATTAAAATATATTTTGAAAAAAAACCAATTATGGTTAATTACTTAAAAACTGCGTGGCATATTCTTTCCGCAAGGCTATTGTTCATTTTACTATTTACCACTCGGCTATTTACATTGTATATAATGTAATATTACCCGCTAAAATATTGGATTCAGATGAATTCATTTTAATAACTTTTAATTATGACTGTTGAACATGAAACAAATGACAAAATGGAATTCATGAATTTTACTATGCACAATGAATACGTGATGAAATGAATAATATGTGAATGTACTATTAGAAAATTAAAACAGAAGGTATTTTCTTATCAATCAGGAAGGAAAATTCTATGGGTTTCAATTTATTTTCAAATTGTTTCATTTAATTTAGTCAAATATTTCACTTAATTTGCAAATAGTTCCGTTTTATTTGCAAACGGTTGCACTTAATTTGGAAAAGGTTTCATTTAATCTGAAAAACCTTATATAAAGATAAAGATTTCTTAAAAAAATCTTAAGTTAGTGCGAGTTTATCGAATTTTCGGTCGAAATATTACGTTAATAAGGAATACGTAATTGAAAAATATAGAATATGGGAATTGTAAATTTTCACCCTTCGCCTTGTCCTTTATTAAATAAACATTTCCGAATATGGTATTTAAGCCCAGTTTACACCTCTCGTGAACTTGAACGTGAACGAAACAATTTACATCAATAAATCAGAAATTATTTGATTTTTTTGTATAAATTTTATTGGAATAAACGGGAAATAGAATTATTTATTAAATATTTACTAAAATAATTAATGAAATGTGAATTTAATAAATGTTTTTTCATTTCCCCGATGAGTTTTTTTTTCACAGTGAATTGACTGTGAACAAAAGTTCACCACAGTTCACAGAAAGTGTAAAGAGAACAGTGAACGTGAACATGTTAGTGGTGGTGAATATAAAAACAATTTTGTTCAAGACGCTTGTTCATTTTCGAATACCAATCGGCATTGGAGAGTGAACAATCGTTGTGAACATATTGTTATTTTTTAGTTTTTTTTGTTTAATATCAAATCCTGAATACAGCGAAGCCGTAGAATATTTGCACGGCGATTTTATTGATGATACATTTTTTGAAGTGGATTTATCGGCCATACCAAAACGTTGCAAAGTAAATACATTGGGAAAACCATCTAAATCAAAAAACATATCGCATCAGGAAGAAAAAATTAAAATGGCAAAAGAAATACGTAATTTCACTTGTTTGTGGGACAAAAAAGACAAATTGTTTCGTAATAATCAAAAACGCAATGCAGTTTGGATTGAAATTGCAAATAAACAAAATATGACATGTAAGTATTTTAAAATTTCTATATTTTGTTGCATTTTGTTGTAATAAGTTTTTGCCGAAATTATTTTTAATATAGCTAATGAAGCAAAATCTCTCTGGAAAAAGGTAAAAGATACCTACCGCTACATCCAGAGTAAAGGGAAGAAAGCACAAGCAAAAAGTGGAGATGCTGCAACAGAAGACTCTGATGATTTATTTAATGACGATGGAAATCAATTGCGGGATGAACTATCTTTTCTTGATGAAAATGCTTCGAGTAGTTTGCGTCAAATAATTTCGTTGGGTGGTGAAAGTTCAAACTCTCGACCGTCAACATCTATGTCTGATTTCGAAAATAGATGCGAAATAGCAACAACAACAAGCAATTACAGCTATATGACAAGCACAAAAAACAAATCAAGTGATGACACAGGAATGAAAGCGGCCCAACTTATTGGAACGTCTATTTCTAATTATTTGGAAAAGAAGCAAGAAGAAAAGCCGCAAATGGATAATTTAAAACACTTTCACATTTGGTTGCAGCTTGAAAAGTTATTTGAGCAATTAGATGAATCAACCATCACAGATTTAAATTTCTCATTTGTTGCTAGCACATATAACTCAATTAAAGCAAAAAGAAACAATAACTTTTTTTTTTTTTTTTTTTTTTTTTTGAATTACTTAAATTGAATTACTGAATAAGATTTATGTACCTTTTACCTTTTTGTTTTATTACATATTATATATTTTGTTGCCAAGAAACACTACCAACTATCGAATTAACATATTCTTTTATAATGTTACGAATTTGTTTTGCTGTATCAGAAGTACGTCCACTCCTGCTTTGTAACGGTGCCATTTGATTTTGATTTTTTCTCCACTCGCCTTCAACTAACTCACCATTTTTATCAATATAATCAGCATAACCAGGTGGACAGTATGTATTTGAACTGATAAGAATGTTGTGAAGAATGCAGCAAGTTGCAACTATTTTTGATACACGTTCTGGCTTTTGAGTTAATGTTCTACTCAAGCAGAGCCATTTTCGTGATAATATTCCAAAAGAATTCTCTACGCATCGATGAGCTCGACTTAATCTGTAGTTAAAAACTCTTTCTTCTCGGGTGAGAGATTTTTGTTTAGAAGGAACAAACGGCTTCATGATTCGATTTAGAATGTGGAAACGCATCGTCTGTGATAAAAAAATATCGTACTTTGTAGTCTCCAATTATTGAATACTCTGGTAATGGTAATTGATTATTATATATTTTTTGACCAATGCTCCTGGAAGCAAACACTATCCCCTCCGCTTCCATACGTACCCACATTAACATGAATGAACTTATAATATAGCATCACTAATTCCCATCAAAACGATTGAATAAAATTTCTATAAATAGAAATTATTTTCAGTGAAAAACAATGATCAAAAAATACAATGGAATCGATACCTTATAATTGAAAAATAAGCTGCCTGAATTAAATGGACATACTATAGGTATATGTTTACCATCAATTGCACCAAAGCAATTGGGAAAGTTCCATCGAAAATTAAATTCATTCGCAACCGTCAACCAGTTTTCTTTTGTGAATTCCATAAATTGGTTTTTGAATTCTTTGATAATAGCATCGCAGACTTGGTTAGTTATTTTTCCAAAAGATGCCTCACTTATTCGGTATATATAGATGCAAGATGATTAGGTATTGTTCCTGATGCTAGAAATTCTAGCACAATAGCAAAACGCATCAATGGTGGGATAGCATCTTTCGGTCGACTATTTACTTTACATTGCAAATGTTTCCGTATTTTTTTGAACGTATCTTGAAAATTGGTACCGCTCATATGGAAATTTTTATAGAAAAACTGATGACTTTGTGATAAGTTTTTAAATGCAGTATCAAAACGACCATTTTCATTGCGTGATCTTAAATACGGATGCACCCAAAAGAGACGACTTCTTCTTCTTTTGAGATTTGTAAGCATTAAAAATACTATAAAAACACTCTCAAGCAAAACTATTTCATCCAAATTGTCCATTTTTGTCGATTTAAAAAGAACAGCAGTTGCACAAAATAAATTAACTTTCTTTTACAATTGACATCGAAAAACTAAAATTAAATGTCACGATTTTCATGTTCACGAAAGTATTTTGTCTAAATGTAATTGTGAACGTGAACAACATAAGGTTTAATATCTACCATTGATTTTTGTTCACATTGTTTTCACTGTGAAACAACATGATTTCACGTTCAAGTTCAAGAGAGGTGTAAACTGGGCTTTACTGGTAACGTGTATTACATTTCACGGTGTACATTGATGCATGGCAGAAGAATCACTAAACATAATTACTAAAAAACTATAAACATAGTATAAAGGAAATATAATCACGCGGTTTTGTCGCTTGAACTGGTTCCTGACCAAATAACCAAAAATGATGCACACACTAATGTACTATTTGATCATCATCTGAGCTGGCCTTGTAATTTTCTGACGTACTCGTAAAACTTATAAACCCAATAGACCAAATAACTTATTTAAGATGATAAATTGTTCTATTGTGACACATCCGATTCTAATTTTTTGGGAAGAACAACAACAACATTTAACAAAAGACTTAATCGAATCAAACTTTGTAAGAAATCAAACAATAAATCATTTCCTTGATTCCTTTTCGTTTCTCCAAAAACTGATGTCTGTGTTGCGACTTAATAAATAAATATTGCGCTTCATGTCATCTGCGACAAAAGATGTTTTCTATATATCGCTACTACTGGTGCCGCACACACTTGTTTACCGTTCATACATATTTACCTATAATTGGTAAATAAATAATATATGGAAATAAATATTTAATACGTTTCGTAATGCATCTTCGAAAATTGAAAATCAAAACACAAAAGTAAATCAATTTATACGACCAAAATAACAAAAGAACTTTTAATCAAAATTTAATCTTAATCACATTTGTTTTTTTTTTCTTATAAAGACGCTTTTTACATAAATCTATTGTTAAGCGCTTGTGATTGTGATTGCATCTTGATCCACAAAAGAGAGGCTGCATTTATTAATTTGTTGTACTTCTTAGACATAATTTGTTGTTGTTCATAATTTAAATTATTTGATTTTAGATCGAGACATACGAGTAATACGTATGGTCGTATGTTGGGTATAAGTATACGAGGAGCAAGATACACAAAACTTATGGTTATGAGACGAGTGGATAATACCACCCACGACTATTTTTTAAATTTGAATGACTTAAATAATGTTAACATTTTCGTTCTTAATTTTTTCATATTTATGAGGATTCTTGTTTTTTATTTAAAAATTTATTATTAACAATTGTTATTGTTCGGTTAATAATGTTAGAAAGATTTATTCAGCTTATTAGGTTAATACTTTGGTAAAAATATTGTAATACACCTATATCAGGTGATGTAGATGATTTAGGTATCAATCAGTAAAAAATTAGTTCTATACTGCGTATACAATAACTACACTCAGAGAAAAACTTGGGTCAAAAGAAACAAAAATCTGGGTCTATTTTGCCAAAATCTTGGTGATTTTCGATCAACCAAATTTCTTAGTTAAAAAACAAACAATATCTTAGTTGAATAAAATTTCAATTTAAAAAAACTAAATCCTGCTTATTATTTAATTTATAACTTAGTTAATATAACCAAAAACATATGGTTAATTTAATGGATAGAAATGGAAAATAATTGGTAACAGTGACTAACTATTTTGTTAAATTAACCAAGGGAAAAAATTATTTTACTATTTAGTTATTATTATTTTATTAGTTTAATTCTACCAAATTTTCTTAGTAATTGTAACAAAAATGGCGGTAAATGTTGCAAACGTTTAAGGTTAAACACGTTACATCAAGGTGGGGTTATCAAACCAACACGTTGGAAGTTTGATTTCGAACTAATGAAACATTGAATTCTTTACATTAAAACAGTCGAGCGTCTCATCAGAATGCAGTGATCAAACTACAAAAATAATGAAAATACTTTGAACTTACATTCAAAGTATAATCACAATGATTTATAGCGAATTTTATTGATTCGCTAGAAGTTAAGTCTTAGTTTATATGACAAAACTTATAGGTCACAATAACTAATTAAGATAAACCAAAATATTTGGTTAGTTATAACAAGAATATTGTTTACTTAACAAATTTTTTTTTGGTTAAATTATACAAAACTACGTACCAACATCCTGGTAACTCAAATTTCACTCACTTTTTGTAGTAACCAAGTAAGAAAATACCAACTTTCTAATTTAAACAAGAGATTTGGTTTATCTAGCTCAGAATTTTGTGTTAAAACAACCAAATTAATTTAACTAAGTATTTGGTAGAAATCTTTTTTCTGAGTGTAGTTAACCCAATTTGTTCAAGTTTCTCCACAGTTACCATTAATTTGTACAAACAAGAGGATGCATAACTGAAGATGTATACTGAAGATGTATAAAATACAAACAAGGATTATTTTTATTTCTAACGAAATTTTGAAATTTACTCGTACTCAAAGTGAATATTTCATATTACTTAGCCTATATCACTCGCAATTTCGATTGGGCCAGTCATTGAGCCAGTTCCCCGAAACTAAACACGGCAATGTTTTTCCGATTAATGGCATATGAGTCTATAATCGAACATGAAATCATACATAAGAGAGTGAGGTGTAATGGAAGTTATTATATTTTGGTTAATTGAAGTGTGACATGGATTTTTCCGAGTGGAGTGCCTTCCTTTCGGATGCATATGAATATATCCTGCTAAAGTTTTACTAGTAAAAAAATTAGCAAAAACTTCACATGTTTGCCTATACGCTAAACAGTTTTATGTATTGGTGCGTATCAAAATGATACCTGTCTAAGGCGGTAACTTTAATTTATTAACATTATTTTAAATATTTGGCAGTTAACTTTAAAAAATCCAAAAGAAATTGTAATATATTTACCATGTCATTGATATAACCATTTCACTAACTCGAATATTGGGATCAATCATAATTCAGCCTCGGTAAAATGGGTGGGGTAATAGAAAAATTAGAAAAAATAATACCCAACTCCAAAGGCAAGGAACTTCTCGTAATTTAACATTAGAAACAAATTTAATGAGAAATCTTAATAGTTATTCATTCAGAGACCTATAAACACAACCTGAGGTATATATAAATTATTAGTTGGGGGTTCATATTTAGAAAAATTAATGAAAACGTCCTCATCTACACCCCTATACAGAAAGAAAACTGTACTATTTTCATATAAAGATTAATCAATTTCATTTACAGGATTGATTTTAATTAGTAGTTTCATTAAATTTATTCCTAAATAATTTTAAACTAACAATTTATAGAATTTTTTATTATAACCATAAATATATTAAGAATTCTTAGATCAACTGAGATATCTTTCGAAATCTTACCAGGAGTGGGGACTATTTTTTTAACACAACCTCAGGTATATGGAGTGTTAGTTGGAAACCATGTGAGCTAGAAAAAATAGTCAGGAGGTACCCATCCAGGGGTGGGGATAGTTTATGAAATTTTGTATTATGACCAAATGTAATAATAATATATTTAAGCCAAATGAGTTATCCATAGACAATTAAACACAATTTCAGGTAGGTGGTGTATTAGTTGGAGACCAGGTCAGTTAGAAAAAACAAGCAGGAGCTCCCCATCTAGCGGTGAGGACAATTTAAATAATTTTGAATTATGAAAATATACCTAGTAACAATTTGTAAGACAACTGAGATAGCCCTGCAGATCTAAACACAGCCTTCGGAATAAGGAGTTATGGACAATTCACTTAGAGTAAAATATTCCAGTAAAAGTTTTAATAATAAGTTAATGATTTTCTAGTAGACATGGCCCCAATACTACTCCAAACTAACTTAAGAATGCGTTTAGATCTCTAAAAGGATATCTCATTTTGCCTAAGAATTCTAACTTACATAGTCTCCAACTAACAGCCCTTATACCTAAGGCTGTGTTAAGATTTCTATGGATAACTTATAGCTGGCCCAGTTGTTTGTGAATAGATACTATTTAGAATAACTTGTATCCATAAAATTAATTTTGAAATTTTAATGTTGACACAGATCATTCAACGCTTGATCTTTAAGTGGCTCGACCCTTAAAAAATATTCGATCATTTAACCTAAAACGACGGATACTTATGTACTCCGGTAATCCTAAAAGTTTAGTTCGCAACTTCACACATATAACTTTCTTCCTTAAAATCATCTGCTTCTATACTAATCTATAAAGATTAACGGAAACATAGTTATCACCGTACATTTTAACCCTTCTAATTTTTAAATACGTAAGCGATAAAGAGTTATTTCATCCTCTTGGAAGGTTTATTGAAGTCGGGGTTGACGAGTACAAAAGACGTTCAAAGAAGTTGCTTAAGTTTCTGCAAGGTGGATTATGCTTCAGATGAACAACAAAAGTTTAGACTTTTTTTTTAGTATATCAGTTATCACCCAGCCATTCCCAGCAATCTTCGGGTATGTTTTCATCAGGTTGGGGTTGGCTACTCTTTAATGGCACTTATCTTAACTGGGTCAGTTCTCAGGCCTCCTTCTCCTACTACAAATCCAAATTATTTCAATTCCTTTTTTACGAATTTACTCTTCTCAATATTTATATAGCAAGGGTTGTCTCCTTCAATCGCTGTGATACTAATACGAGTAAATTAAAATGTTCATCTAATGAACTAAAGATAAGATTAAAAGATCGTCTAAATAAAGGAAGATGCGATCATGATATTTATTAGGGATCGCTTTACCTGAGTACATATTTTTGAGGAGATTTGCAAAGACCAAACGGTATTACGCATAATTGGTACAATGGCCTGCTATAGGGAACGTAAATTTAGGACCGGATTCAAAGATATGAGGGCTGTTTTTTTCTCTAAATGCCTTGAAGATTTGAGGCAGTCAATTTCGTTATAGAGATCTTGTTCATAGATTTTTTTTTTTTTTAAATTGAATCTTTCAAACACGAAAACAACAATAAATTTTCAAATCTTAATAACTAAGGTAATTATGTAAATCTGCGGGAGCAGAAGCTACTTCTTATCAATGAGTATAAACTTAATAATTTTATAATTTATGTTATTACAGCCATCGTTTTCTTCTTTAATCGTGAAGACGTAGGTATATCTTGTAGGTTTCGCGCCTGCAAATTCGGATGAGATACCAGTTTCCCCGCAAAGCTGATCCGCATCTTTTTCAATTCGTCTTTGACAGTAATGGGCTAGTTATATAGACGAAAACGAAACGGACTGAAACGAAATGAAACGGAAAGTCGAAGAAGGCATGGTTATATAGACGAATTAGTGAAAACAGTTGACATTTTCATATTAGTTTCTAATTATTATTTGAAGTTTACTTCTCGTGTGTATGAAAACTAACTTGGATCCATTTTATATTTGGCGAACTAAATAGAAATATACAAAATATATAAATTTATACAAAATATAAAATATTTTGACAATTTGACATAAGTGCTAGTAAGGATAAAAAAAAACATAACCGATAGTGTATAACCGCAAAGACGAAACGAAAGCAAATTGAATTGAATCAATTTCTCCGTCCGTTTACGTTTCGTTTCTTCTATATAAAGCTAGAAACAGAACAAGAGCGACGACGGCGAGCGTCGACGAATAAATAAAAAATATCGCCGCGATATCGCTGTAGCTAACAGAACAAAAGCGTCCGCGTATGGCGATAAAAAAACAACCAAACGGCATAACCTTCTGTGTTTTTGACACATGACGTTGTGGCATTATCCTACTAAATTGAAAAAAATGGTTAATAATATGACGGTTAATTGATGCCAACTTATACATATATAAAAAACAGTTGGCAACATTGTTTCGTCGGCAACAAAAATAGAAATAGACTCTAAATTTTTTTCAACGAAAAAATCGTCGTCGCCTGCGTTGATGGTTGTGTTTGTTTTGCATGATTTCGGTGTTTTGTAATATGAGAGGCAATTTCGCTCGCCGCCTTCGCTCTTGTTCTGTTTTGAGCTTAATTGGTTTAGTATCTTATGCATATTTTTGTTTTTTACGAACCAGGGTGCTCCTGTAATCATTCTCAGAATGTTTGATTGTGTTGGTTGGACAATGTCGATATTTGAATTCGAGGTTGATTGCCATAATTGACACCCATACGACCAAATTGGTTTGATCATTGTATTATACAGAAGAAGTTTGTATTCAAGGTCAATAGTTGAATATTTCCCCATCAACCAATGCATTTTATCAATTTTTAATTTGATATGGTCTCGTTTCATTTCAATATGTTTTCGCCAAGTTAACCGTCGATCTAGATGGATGCCTAGATATTTTGCTCCATTTGATTGAGGGATTGGTATTCCGTTCATTGTGACAGGTGGACAAGTAAGCTTATTTTAAGTGAATGTTACGTGGGTCGATTTCTCTTCATTGACCATTATCTTCCATTTCTTTAGCCATATTTCGATGTCATAAATATGTTGTTGCAGAATTTCCGAAGCCGTTTCTGGATTTGTATGGCTATACATATACGATTACCGTATCATCTGCGAAAGTAGATACGTCAAAATTTGCGAAGACGTTGGTAGATCTGAAGTAAAATTAAATATAACGCTGGGCCAAGCTCACTACCTTGAGGTACTCTAGCCAGAATGTTTTTCTCGTTCGATTTAGAGGTGTTGTATTTGACATAATATCTGCGGACAAATACGACTTCATAAGTTGGTAAATTTCTGGCAATCTAAGATTTATTTTATGAAGCAGACCCTCGTGCCAAACTTTATCGAATGCTTGGGCAACATCCAAAAATACGGCGGAGCAGTATTTTTTATCTTCGTATGCTGATCTTATTTCTGTAGCTACTCGGTGCACTTGCTCAATGGTTCCATGCTAGGCTCTGAAACCAAATTGATGACTAGGGATGATATTTCGTAGTTCCGGTTTAATATTTTCGATAATAGTTTTTTCGAATACTTTCGAGACGATTGGTAGTAGGCTTATTGGTCTATATGACGAGACTTTGGAAGGATCCTTGCCAGGCTTTGGGATCATTTTTATAGTTGATAATTTCCAACACTCAGGTATATATCCTGATTCGTAATTTGAATTGAATATTTGAACCAGTCGTCCAAAGGCACAGTCAGGTAGTTGTTTAAGCATTTCACCTATGTAATTCGATCATACCCAGGAGCTTTCTTTAATTGAATTTGATGTGCAATATTAAACTTAACCCGTGGTTTCTTTATCTTAAATTTCCTCACAGTTCTGATGCTATATTTTCTGTTTGAACCACCGATAATCCAAGGTTTGGAGCCCATTGACCATTTGAAAGACGAATTGGTGGATTTGGTTGCTGAGGCCGTTTAAGGTATTTAGTGGCCTTCCATAATGAATAATTTGTGTCTGAATGGGGAGATAATTTTTTAAGATAATTTTGCATATAATCCATCTTGTTTTTTTTGTAGTAGATTTTGTAGTTTTCTTTTTGCCTGATTAAAGTTATGTTTAGCATCTGGTGATCGATTAATTTGCCAGATACGTCTTAAGCGGCGTTTCTCTGTTAACATTTTTTCTATTTCAGCGGATGTTATGGTGTGTCTTGTATGTTTGCTCTTCGGTTTAGGCGAGGCCGAAATAGCTGCATTGACTAGTAGATCATTAAAGTTTTCCATAGCAATGTTTATATCGTTCGTCGTCTGCAGTGTAGACGTTAGGTCGATATGTGAACTGATGTACATCTTCAATTTCAACCAGCTATAGGGAAGGTGTTCGTTAGATAGTTATTTGTAGAACATGGCTTTTGTTCGGCCTAGTAATGTAGTAAGACCGGAGAGTGGTCAGAAGGTAATTCTAAAAGTGGCATAGCTTGGATTATTTCACGGTTTATTTTATTTGTGACTGCAAAATCTAGGACGTCAGGGATTTTTCAACGATCAGTAGGCCAATAAGTTGGATGGTCACACGACGCAACATCGTCGTGGTTTTCTTGAATAACATTCATTAATCGTGACATTCCCTTGGAGTAGTCAATCTTGAACCCCAGTAGGTATGTTTGGCATTAAAGTCGACGGCGACCATAAAACGTTGACCCAGGGTTGCAAAAAATCGTTTGTAGATATCTGCCGAAACGTTATTATTTGGAGGGCAATATATTGAAGTGATGACTAAGCTTTCTTTGTCGAGGTCAACACACACAGAGATTGCTTGAATTTCCCCAGTGCTATATTCATTTAGAACATAATGGCAAATGCGCTTTTTTATAATTATAGCAGTCCCTCCTCGACTTCTGCCCAAGGGATGTTTTGTATCATAAACTTCGTAACCATTAATTCTGAAGTTGTGTTTATTGGTTAAGTGGGTTTCAGGAACTAACATAAGAGCAAATTCGTGTTTAGCTAGGAAATGTTTTAATTCAAGTTTGTGTTGGCTTATACCGTTTGCGTTCCAGTGGCATATCTTTAGATAGTTTATCGGAGACATTCTAGTTTCTGGATCATAGTGGTTTGATTTTGTAGCATTGCTTGTAGCATATTTTGCATTGTTGTCATTAATTGCATCATCATTTGCATGCAGTTATTCAGGGTAGGTTCAACATTTGAGGATTCACCTTGAAGAACGCTTGCGTATGTTGGTTTGCTGGTTGGTGTTCTGTGCGAACGTGAGTCATTTGGCGTATGCGGAGGTATATTATTCTGCGCATCTGCTGTAGTTTTATACTTTCTCCTGCGATGTGATAATTGACTAATATTTATGTAGACTGGGCATCCTCGGTAGTTTGCAGTGTGGTTTCCACCGCAATTGCTGCATTTCCTCTCAGTTGAAGCGTTCTTTGGTTTTGCGCAATTTTTGGTTTGGTGTATAGTTCCCCGCATACGACGCATACTGATATTAACTTGCAATATGTCCTTGAGTGACCATATTCTTGACAAACACTGTATTGTGTACCTTTTCTTTGGTTCTTCAACAGTTATGCGTCTGTGTATGAGGTACTTTAGTTTATATATTGGATGAACTTCTCCCTTTTTCAAAATGCTTTCGGAAGGATCCAGTTCAACTTTGACCATTGGTGGTGGTTGCTTCAAACGGTTCATGATTCTATATACATTCTGTATCTTAAATCCATCTTCAACAAACGCAGTCTGGATTTCAGTTGTTTCAACTTGGACATCGATGCCTTTAATAACGACTGAGAGACCCTTTGAAGACTTCAATCGGTATGTATAATAGTTTCTGTTGTGAGCATCGTAAAAATTAATGACCTCTTTACAGTCGTTGACCTCATGTGTTTGAATTTGTACTTCGTGTATATTACCTCGAAGTAAATTTGTTACGTGAAATGTTTTTCCATTTGTTAGCACGCTTGATTTGAGTCCTTGCACTACCTTGTGCGTATCGATTTCGCGTAAGTAGATTGGAGGTGGCTTGTAGTTCCGATTTGCCTGTTCTTGAGTATTTGCATTTACAATTTGCCCTCTTCCGCATCCTTTTCGATGAACGTTTCAAATCGGTTCTTTAGCGGTAGTTTGAATTTTGCGACGTTCGATTTCTTACTTATCAGTAGTTTTTCTACTTTTGGACTATCCCTTTTCCGTTTTACTGTAATATAACGATCGATGCCATCTTGTGTCAATTGAACATTGCGTTTAATGCTCTCTTTAAGACTGGAGCCACTACTGTGTATTTTTGGGTGTTTATTTAACGGGTCGTACCACTTCTGGTTCCATATTCAACATTGAAGTTGAAAATGACCGTTTAACAGAACTTGCGGCTGACGGTTTTATAGGTGATCTTGTCTCCATACCTCTTTTTAAGAAAGGATTGTTCAATTCCATCAAGTTCCTTTTACTTCCGTCAGCCGTACTGGATGAACCACCCACCAGACTGACAACTTCAGTGGTATTGTTCCTAGATGATTTTGAAAATTGTAATTCCTGGCTGGTTGCCTCGTTGAAACTCGCCCAAATAATTGTAAAAATGGGTAGACTCTTCGCATCGGAATCCAAGACTAATTCATTATGAATAAAATCGGAACCCTTCCACCTTAAATTATTTTTGACAAGTACTAAAGCCGTTGTTCCATGTGACGATATGTCTGCAGGATTTGATTTTACAAGACGCCATATAGTTGTCGATAAAATAAACCACTGCAGTATATGCTTGATTAGATGCGTCAAAGAAACCATAAAATTTAATCTTAGCAGCAGGCTATTATAATTTGAAACTTGGCTGCCAGCTTCTTAGAGCACACCGTGATTCGGTATATAATAGATTTGATTTACTTCGATATTTTCATGCCCTGCTCAGATTTACTCCATGTGAATAAACTGATGATCCATCTGGACGAATGATGCTTTTTTTGTAATCTTCCTTTCGGGGCTGTAACAGTCGGGGATTTTAAATTTGGATTGCGTCTCAAATTTTCTTGGAAGAATTCTTCAAATTTTATTTCCTCCTCGGTGAGATTGCTTTCTTGAATAATTTTAATTGTTCTTGAGTTGCCTTTGTTGCCACCATAACTGGTGTTGTTTGAACCAGTTGTTTGTTCTTTGATGTGGGAGCTTTAATTCCTATTGGTTGTCGCGGTGCCGTTATTGATATTTGATATGCGCATGCAAACCGAACGGTTGTTGTATGTCAGCAGCGTCGGCTTGTGACAGAATAGAGTAATGCCGGTGCTGATATCACAAGGTTAGATGGCTTACCATGGATGGGGGCCTACTATAGCTTGTGATCTAATAGACAAAATACAAAAACGTAAAAAAATATTCTTTACTGCGCATCGGTGTCTTGTGCCTATTTTATTTTATTTATTTATTTATGGAAAGAAAACGTGCAAAACATAATTCAGTAGTAAATTTAAAATTAAAATTAAAGATAAAACCAAATTACATAAAATTAAAAACTGAAATTATAAAAAGTGTTGCTTCAGTTTTCTGTTGAATCTAGAGAAGTCAAATAAGACTTGTACATGATTAAATTTATTTGTCATTTCACTAATTAGTTCATGTTCACTATAATTAGTTTTATGAAGCTCTGGTTTTAAAAAACCGTGCTATCGAAGACTCGCGATAGGACCATAAACATTTAGGCTTCCAAGAATGTAAGAAGAGCGGGTTTTTTTCAGGAGTACATTTGCAATGAACGTTCCCCGCAAGTAATTTTCGTCGGGACTGCATATTCCAGCTGATATCTGATAGAGCTGAAGTGTAAGATGAATAAGGTGTGCTGATCGGTCTTTTGGTTAACATTGTTAAAAGACATATTTGTCTCAATGTTTGTGCCATTGATTTTATTATGCCATTGATGTTATATATAGTCACTAATTGCTTGTGTAAGGCAGTATTAATTTTTTCAATATAATTGGTTGACTTCACACCACTCGCTAATTCTATCGATGACATCTTGCAGAAATCTGGTATCTTGTTAGTTTTTAATACTTCTGAAGATTTTTACACGATCCGCAAATAGAAGTACAGATCAGTTAAAAATTACTACATTCGATATTCTATCGATAAATATGATATATACCCATGAACCCACATGTGAGCCTTGGGGAATACCAGAGGAGGCTTTTATTGTATTAGATCTTTGTTCTCCAATTTCAATATACTGTAATCTATCCGACAGGTATGAGGAAAACTAGTTGACAAAATCCGCAGAAAATCCAATGAAGCTAAGACGGCCCAACGCTTTCCACTGACTGGTGGAATCAAATGCTTTAGTAAATTCGGTATAAAATATGCCACTTGTTGATGTTGTTCAATGACCTTAAGAACATTACGGCAATGATAATTCTGAAACTTTTACATACAAGAATTTCAAATAACTTCGGCATCATTGATGTAGTGGCAATTCCTCTGTAAAGCATGAAATATCGCTGCTTACCCTGATTTTCAAATAGGTGTAATTTTCGATGTCTTCCATCTGCTGGGGAATAATCCTCTACGTAGAGTGACAAATTGAAGAATAGATGAAGTGGTATAGGCTAAACTGATAGCGTAATTTTTTATATAAAACGCTCGTTGATGTCTTCAGGTTTGTAGAGTAATTGAAAATCTGAGCAAACATATTAACTATTTCTTTCGGATTTGACAGTTTAGAGTCTCCTAGTCAGTGTTGTGCATCTATACGCGTAATTTGGAATTATCGACTTGTTGGTGTCGAAAATAGTGTAGATAATTCATTTTGGCGTAGACGATTTCAATAATCCGTTGTTTAGATTTTTTACGTGAGATTCAATCATGTACGATTCTTTATCTCTTTCAACGTTACTTCCCCGAGTATTTGAAAGTAAATCATAAAACGAGTGGCAATCGGGTGATATTACAGATTTCAAATCCTGAAGATGGTTCTATTTTTTGGGTAATCAACTGTAGATAATTTAAAATAGGGGCCCGGTTTTTGCAACTCTTTGGGAGGTCTTGAAATGAATAATTAAAATTTTATTCAACCCGTATCAGGATCATACAAAATTGGTGTCTGTCACATGCACATCTCTGCTTGATCGGAATGTGGTGAAATCTTTGAAAAACTCACGATTGAGTTGAATTACTTTAAATGGCTATTTTAAAGTTCTTCTTAACGAAGTTTAGTAGAGCATTTGTCAAAGTAATATTGCGATTTTTAAATATACAGCCATCTGAAATGTTGGAGGATTTAACAATACCTTTTTAGATAGTGTGTAACACTGATAGTTTACAATCAATTTCAGTAAACCAGTAAGAGGTCGGTTTATGACTAGCACAATTGTAAATTGTGAAGTAATGGCATCAACATCGGTTTTCAAATAAATTTTTGTAGCATTTAGCGCATTCGTGTAGCATAATACATATATTGATTCTGCAATGCTTTGGCCTTATAATTTGAATGCTTTTTGCGCTTTCAACGTGTATATTCTACTAACTCTCATTGATATTTGTATTTTCATATATACCCACACCCAATACATATGTCGCTTAGAACCTTCTTATGTGAGAATAGTCTCAGATTTACGTCTTTAAAACATTCTTTGAATTCATTAATTCCAAAACATTGCTTCTGCTTTTCATTGCACATTTCTTTATAAAATCCATATAATTGATTTTAAGCCTCGAAATGTTGATCAAGGTTCAATATGTTTGTCATTTCTGACATAACGTTAAAGTTATTTTGGCAAATTGTCCAAAATTTGATCAAGAACTCGTTTTCTCAAGGGAAACATTTCACACGAGAGATCCTGTGTTTCCGTTTTTGTTTTTTCCGTATATGCACTTTCCTTACCCAAGGGGCCCTTTCCACTGTAAATCGACGTAGGCCAATAGTTTTTCCGACGTCCTTGTACCAAATCCTGATCATTATGCAATCCAACAGTTCAGAACACGTTCAGTAAAATCGTGACCAACGTTATGAAAATGTTTACACTATGTATGAAATTTTCAAATAAAATTGGCGATGATTTTACTAATCATGATAAGGGACATGAAAGCGCCCTTTGTCTCTCGTGATGAAAAAAAAAATAGATAGCAGAGTTTGTTTGAGTGAAATAACATAAGCAGTTATTTTGTTTAAAGTTTTTTTCGGCTTTTTCGGACAAAATATCATTTTAATGGACACCCATACAATGTTTTACGACAATTTTTGTCGCATAAAAACAAAGAGGCCATTTATTAACAATATTTCTACCACAAAAGTAGAAAAAATGCATTCCCCTCCCCCACGTTTAACCCCAGGGCACTTGTGTACACAAAGATACACAAACTCTTACAAAAAAAAAAAAAAATTATATGTGTTGGCTTGTTATACACATACATAGTGAGAATTTCCTGTGGTTTCTGATTTAGTGATATATAATTCGCTAAATCAATATGTTCTTGTTTTGTATTATCGGTACAAAGCAAGATTTTGATTTTTGCAGTTTGGTCGTTGCAACCTGATGAGTAGACCAACTTTTTATCAGTACGAAACCAAGCTGCCAAGAAGCTGCCTAAGGGAGTTCTCATTTGTGTAAGGGTTTGGGTATCTTTGTGTACACAAGTGCCCTGGGGTTAAACGTGGGGGAGGGGAATGCATTTTTTTTTCTACTTTTGTGGTAGAAATATTGTTAATAAATGGCCTCTTTGTTTTTATGCGACAAAAATTGTCGTAAAACATTGTATGGGTGTCCATTAAAATGATATTTTGTCCGAAAAAGCCGAAAAAAACTTAAAACAAATTAAATTCACGGACGTCTTTAATTCTACTTAATAAGCAGTTATTATTTTGCAGTAAGCAGGTTTCGATAACACGTGCGTTGCATTATTATAATGTCAGCTCACAGAAAATATCTATTTCAACTTGAGTTAGCAGATTGTAAAATCTAACTCATTCCCAAAATTTTCATTTTCAATGTTTTTCAATTAACAAACTGTAGCGCCTTATATTAACTGCATTACATAGAGTAATTTTTTCTCCTATCACAGAAATTTAACATTTTACCGCTTTTAAGTGTTAACATTTGGACATCTCTTTTCGAAAACATAATAATTTCGAAAAAATACTCGTACAAATTGTTAAAAAGTGTATTTTGAAATTATCAACATTACTTGCAAAACCAGAATTACCAGCAAATCAAAAACCACCAGCTTCACCTGCCTCTGGTTATTCAAATTTGAGAAATCAAATCAAATGTCCTTGCCATTTTAAAATTTAGGTTTGGATTTTTTAATGTGAGTTGTGCAGATGTGTGTTGTCGACGTCATTTTTTGAATGTTAATTTATCGACGCGATGTAGACAATACGGCACAACGCTGCTCCTAGGTGCATTGTTGTCGGGTAACCTTTGAATTCGCGTTTGGTTCTAAAATATTTCCAAAAGTATTTAGAATCCAACTTAATCATGTCGTGAATATTTTTTATATAATTAAGAAATTGACTGTCAAAATAATTATCGAATACGTAATTGATCTCCTTAAACCTTAATGCTTCATCATTGGCTGGTTTAATTTTCTTCATTTTTCGAAAAGCCTTGCATTTTAAAATCACTAGGTGATCATCATATCAATGTGGGTTATTGTTTGATTGTTTTTTGTAAGTGGAACAGTTCTTTCAAACCAGCAAAGATGATATCGTAAAATGTATCAATATTTTCGTCGATATTGATGTTGATGGATGTTGAATAAAATTTCCACTGCTTATGGTGAACATATACATCATTTAAGAAAAATGGTGCTAAAGATTGAGATATATTAAAGGTATAACTTCTACAATGAGGAGGAATGTAAGATATGTAAACGTATATAGACCAGGCTTAAACTTTTACAAATAATTGCTCAATTGAAAAGGAGATTGTGTAAATTCAGCTTTGCCATGTAATGAATGAACGACTAAAAGGGCTGAGTTGTGGCTGAGCGATTAAAAAACTCAGAGCTATATAATCCTGGATTAAAAGACGTTTCAAGACAAAGTTGTGAAATGATGGTGCTCCAATTTAAATTTTGTCCACGTTATGGAAATAAATTGAGCCGTTTTAATTTGTCAGAACTTCCAGTTATTTTGTGGGGTACGTGTACAGGAACTGCTGAATATCTTTATTACGAATTTATTTAAATATATTTAAGAAATGCAAAAGCCCTTTAAAGCTTTTACAACATACATACAATCAGAGCCTCCTTAATATAAGAGCCGTAACATTCCGCCATTTTTTCCCATGAGCTTTCCATAGAGGGGAAGCTTTTTGTTCTTTTTCATACCAATCAGTGTATTTTATTATTTTTTTTCGAAGCTTTTTTGTATATAAAAACATTAATGCTTCGTTTCAATTTTTAATTTGAATGGTTAGTTCAATATTCAGGAAAAGCATATTTTAAAATTGAGTCATATTATATCGAATGAACGCAAAAATATTTAAATTAGTCTACCACAAAATTTTTTTTTTTATTGTAGAAATAAGAATTTGTTTATATGTGTATGTAAGAAATTAATATAGAGTGTTCCATCAAAAATTTCAGCATTTCTTTCCCAGAACAAACGTTCGTTAAAAAATGCTTTTTGAGTAGCTATGTAATATGGGGTTTATTGTGTTCTGGATTTTATTACAACATTGTTGATGTACAAACTTTGAACACTTTTTTTCAATATTTGTTAAAAATTTGATTTTTCATCGCAACAAATTCGCAGCCTACATTGTTTCATCCTGTAGTATAAACAAACCGGAGCTTCATAAAATAAAAACATTATATTATAGAGCTTTTCGCAATAAAAAACCAATCAAAAGATGTCGCTAAGTATAAATTAAAGCTACATATTAAAACCTAAACGTTTGTTAACTAAAATTTAACAATTTATTATGTATACTGCCTGGTTCAATAGATTATTGAAATCTCCTGGAACTGAAAATAACCGAATACGAGCGAATTGAAATAAGAAAAGAAAAAATTTGGAAAAAATGTGACATTTTTCTATTATTGTTTTTCAGCGCGCAGCAACTACGATGATAAATATTTTGCAATGAAAAGCTGTATTTATGCCAACCGTTTTATAAATAAAAATTATAATTGTTTTGAGTTTTATTAATTATGTTAAATTATTATATTAAAGATTTCGCGCTTAATTTACAATAATAATGGTTTATTTTCGTAAATAGTTATTTAATTATTTTACACTTTTCTGTAATTTCAAGTAAATTTATTACAGAGACATCTGTAAACGGATTTTCAAATTACAGAAAGCTCGGTTTTGCAATCGAATAAAATTGAAGTTTTTTACGTTTTGTTCTGTTTTGTAATAATATTTAATTAAGAAAACCATGACAACGTTGATTTTTTGTATACAAAAATAATAATAGATTTTGATGTAAACATTTTATTATATGAATAATATTATTGTTTCTACATGGTGATTCATAAAATTTCGTTTCAGCTCACGTTTTCTCTTTAATTTTGTTATAAATGGAGAATGTTTAGATTGCTATTAAGTGCATCGTTCATCTCAAAAATTCTGAGGTGCATGTGACCAGAATTTACCAAATAAGTTACATTTTTATAAAACTAAATTTTAAATTGGATGTAAGAGGAATCCGCGGCACCACCCTTTATTATCTTACTTTATAAACCTACACAACTAAACGGGAAGCTCATTTTTATAGAAAATTAATAAATTTATGCTCCGCTTTACTTTAAATTTACCAAATAAATACTACATTATGATGGCTGATTTTCAAATATGTTTTCTTTGAATAGTTTATTAAAAATATAAAATTAAAATTTAGATGATTTGTTTAATTTTTTATTCATAAATTCATGTTCAAAAATTTTCCAATTACCACGGTTTCCTATAGTAATTCAATAAAAGCTTCCCCTCTACTGAAAGCTCTCCTTTTAATATTACGGCTCTTCAAAATCATAGATGGCTCTGATACAATTTATAATGCAGAGAAATTTCGATAAACTATAAAGTAAAAACTTTGTGTAATAAAAATTCCCACATAATCGATCGCATAAATCGACAGCACAAACCGTTCCATTTTCATCAGCATACGCGCATAATTTACATAACCTTCTTTTTTAATTATGACAAAAAAAAATCGAAAAATTTAATTTAACTCTTATAACAATAAAAATATATAATAGCAATAAAAAAATCTAAATAATAATAAATGTTAAACTAATTCCATTTTATTATAAAAAATTTAAGTCTTCGAACAATTTTAATTTCTTTTCTTCATTTCTCCTCCGCATGTATTTTGGACTTTTGTAGATAATCTATACTCGTATTATAGACATGTGACGATTTTTGATTCATTTGATTCAAGCATGCATCACTTATATCTCAGATTCAGTAAATTCAACACAGGTGGATATTCTTCTTTTATTAATTTATAATTTTGTTAAATTTTTGTCGATTTCTTAATAAAAAAAAAATCTCCAGTAAAGACTATCAGAGATATTTTGATGAGTTTTTCGGTTTCTGAATGAATTTTGGTCGCCCGAGGTTAATGAACGGTGAACGAAAAATTATTATTGATGAAAGTTTAAGTTGTTATTTTATAGATCTTTATAGATCAATCGCGCAGCTTTGAATACATTTGTGTATATAAAAAAAAATGTAGAATAAATTTCATATAAGAAATCGGTATCCGCGCTTGTAAACGTGTGTGGATATTGTGCGATATTAACTTGTCAATCTCGCACTGTATATGTCCGAGGTAAACATACATTTATACGCGCAAGAGATACACATGTGATATAACCGGTTGATTTAATAGCTTTTGATTACAACTTTCAGCAGCTCGACTCGACGTGGTATTATAGCACACAATGTTGTTCGGTTTTGTCAAAAGAATTCGACTTTATGGGGGCAATATTTTGAAATATTGGATATTTATTACATTAAATTATATCGAATTTTGTATTGTTATTGTCGGAAAAAATTATTTAATTGTTTTTATTTATGAAAATTTTTTGTTTGACCTCATAAATATATGGTCCTGTAAATTGCAAAATTATACAAATATTTATTTAGTTATTTATTCTGGAGCTTTTTTCTTAAGCAAAATTTATTTCCAGACATCGTATTTTGATCTAAGACTTATCAACGAGGTTGAAGGTGTGCGGATTGAAGTGAACCAAAATATTTTATGACCAACAGATAAATGCATGATTTAATTAACTTTCATAATTAATCCATCACTTCAGAGCTTTAAGTTCCAACTAGATTTTTATATCGGAATACTTTAAAACTACAAAGTACCAAAATCTGCCAAAAATCAACAATTGACCATCCAATCTGGTATTTACAAATATTGATGGTTTTTTTTGCAACTATTGCCAAAGGCTTTATTTTTGAATCTTTCTTTATACGAAACTAACAAGAAGTGTAAAATTCTTAAAAACTATGATTTTTTTTTTTTAGCTTAAGCCTTCGGAAACAGGAGTGAATTTATTTATCCTTCATCGCAACAGCGGAACTCACCATAAGACTAAAGGTTTCTTAAACGTAATGGAAAAACTGTGATTATTCCAACTATGGGTGGAAATAGATTCAGGAAAAGCTCGATAGTGAACATTACCGCATTATCAAGGTTGGTGTAGTCGAAAACCTAGTAGTCCATGAAGTAACCCTATAATTTCACGAATGGTAAGATTCATTTATGCCTGGATTCTTGGAAATTGAACTCCTTAACCAAGCAAGATGTATATATCTGATTCCGCATATATAAAACTACTAAATTTCTGCGCAGCATGCATCTTTCTGGCACCTTTCGGCAGATCCCACTGAAGCATAATACCGTTACTTAATTTTAGTGTGTTAGCTCAACATGTGCGTAATTATTAGATTATATTTCTCAGTTAATTAAATCTAGAGGATCTGCTCTGCGAAGCCATCTGTATTTCGGTTGCCTTAGTAGTTCTCTAGCTAATTCGTTAGGATGTGATTCCAGTTTCAGTTGGTATTTTAGACTGCATGATTTAATTGTCTCTTTAACAGTTTTGATTCCTAGATCTTTATAGATGTTGCTGTTTCGAATATACCATGGGGCATTTGTAATGCAACGAAGTACTATGTGTTGCATTAATACATATTTGTGCTCATGAAAAAATTATTTTAGTTATGTTTCCTAGATTATAAAACTCATGTAATTTTTTTTTTTTTTTTAATTTTTTATCACAATGTAATTAATTATTAAATTACGTTTCATTTGGCATATAATTTATAAAAAAATTATCAGGATTTAGGTATAAAAAAACGAATTTACTCTGTTGCAAAAGTAATTGTGTTACAAATTACTGTTGCAAAAGTATTTGTGTTAGCAAAATTCTAAAAAAAATCAACAAATGGTGCATTGAAATAACTGTTTCAGCATTTGTTTTTCAAAAATACACGTTTTCAAATAGTTTTGCAAGTTTCATTGTGTTGTGAGCATTAAAAATCGTGACAATATGCCAAAAACCCGCGAACTGAGTATTGAAACCCGATCTGCAATTGTGGCAGAATATAATTTGGGAATCTCAGCCGAAGAACTGGCGAAAAAGTACAAGTGCCATAAAAATACCATTTGGTATCAAGTTCGGAAGCAAAATATTTGCGGAACGGTGCAAAATATCGGAGTACGCCAACGACCAAGAATAACTAATGCCAGAGAAAATGCTTACATCACTCGATGTATGCTTACAAATGCACATTTAAGTCAACGAGGTCTCACTAAAACTTTAAAGGATAACAAAGAACTCCAAATACACCATTCCACAATTTCTCGTCGTTTAAAAGAAGCTGGGGTACAGGCCTATACATGCACCAAAAAGTTTTATATTTCTAAACAAAATAAAATAAAACGGCTGTTGTTCGCAAAGCAACATATGAACAAGCCCCCCGAATTTTGGAGAAACGTTTTGTTTACTGACGAATCTTCGGTATCGTTAGACGGATCTTGGGGTCGCAAATTTTATTATTCGGAGCCAGAAAAGGTAAACAAACGTCGTGTTTATGCTACACAACGTCAAGGCGGTGCAGGAAGTCTTATGGTTTGAGGTTGTATAACCAACCTCGGAGTAGGACCACTAGCAATGGTGTCTGGGAAAATGAACCAAATGACCTATTTGGAACTGCTGAATGATGTAGCATTGGTAGCTGGTTCAAAAATAATTGAGCTTGACTTTATTCTTCAGCACGACAATGCCCCTGCTCAAAAAAGCATTTATTGTGACCAAGTTTTTAAATGATTTAGACCAACAACGCATAAATTGGCCACCGCAAAGCCCGGATTTAAATATTATAGAAAATGTTTGGGCTTATGTAAAACGAAATATACCATATAGAGTTGGACGAAGCAAGCAGGAGTTATGGGATGAGATTGTTGAGGTGTGGAGTAAAATACCTCTAGAATTTATTTCCAAATTATTTGACAGCATACCCAGAAGACAAAATGAGGTCATATTAAATAACGGTGGGCAGACTAAATATTAAATTTAAATAAAATCAACAACATAATATAAATTAGTAACGTTTTTTATTAAAACTGTCCCAACACAAATACTTTTGCAACAATAATTTGTAACACAATTACTTTTGCAACAGAGTAAATTCGTTTTTTTATACCTAAATCCTGATAATTTTTTTATAAATTGTATGCCAAATGAAACGTAATTTAATAATTAATTACATTGTGATAAAAAATTTAAAAAAAAAAAAATTACATGAGTTTTATAATCTAGGAAACACAACTAAAATAATTTTTTCATGAGCACAAATATTAATGCAACACATAGTATCTTTGCTTGCGTTTTTTTGTACGATATCTATATTTGATGCACTATAGTTGGATACCATATGTCCATATGAAGATTAGGATCGCTTTGCATAGTAGAACCTTGCAGTCTAGAGAGAGGTTCGATTTTTTACCGATTATCCAGTACATTTTAGAAAATTTTATTTTTAATTGATTGCGTTTTGTTTCAATGTGCTTTTTCCATGTCAATCTTCTATGGAGATGAAGACCGAAATATTTGACGTTTGTTTGTTGAGGAATTGTGATATTATTTAATTTTACTCCTGGACATGTACAATACACCATAACAATTGATAAAAACCAAATTAAAAATTTTTTTATTTTGTGTAGATGTTCTTGTAATTGCCTCGATGCTGTTTGAGGATATTTGTGTGAAAACAATATAGCTGTGTCATCAGCAAAAGTTGAAGTGACTATTTTTTCAGTTATTGGTAATTCAGCTATGAATAATAAGTATAGCACAGGTCCCAATACACTACCTTGCAGTACTCCTGCTTTTATCTCGGTTAGATCAGTAGTGGCCGTATTTTGTTTCACCTGAAACATCAATTAGGAAAAGTAGTTTTCAAGAATTGCATGAAATTGTCTAGGCAGAAGAGTTTTAATTTTGTAATTTAATCCTTTATGCCACATACTTTATAGAAAGCTTGCGCAATATCGAAGAAAACTGTCGAGCAATATTTATTTTCTTCTAAGGAAAGCTTAATTGTATTTACAACTCTGCGTGTATCTGTTCTATTGTGCCGTGTTGCTCTCTAAATTCAAATTGGTAATCTAGTATAATGCGACCTTCAGATAATACATAAGTGTTAGTTCTTGTAGTGGCATCTTTTCAAAAAGCTTTGAAATTATCGGAAGTAGACTTATTGGCCTGCATGACGAGACTTGGGTTTCGTCTTTACCTGGCTTAGGAATCATGATAATTTGAGATATTTTCCATTTTTGGGGAAAGTATCCACATTTCATAATCGCGTTAAAAACATATGTTATATATTTTATACATCTATCTGGTAATTCTTTGATCATTTTTCCAGTTATTAGATCATGACCTGGCGCTTTCTTAGGATTTATACTGTTTTTGATAACCGTTTTGACGCATTTCCATTTAAATTTTGTAGATGGTTAGAGAAAGCGATAGTCTGGTTTCTTTATCGGTGGGTTCAATATAGCTCTGGCCTTTTTAAATTTCTTGCTGCCCTTCCAGTGAGTAATCTGTTTTTTCTGTTGCTGTGAGCTCACTTAGGTAATTCTGTATTCCCAAAAGCCTTCTATTTTTTCGGAATTTGTGTTCTCCGGTGTAGCTTTTTTCCAGCCATTTCCATTATTTGTCTTAAGTTTTCTATCGCGGCATCAATGAATTTTAGTGTGCGAAGTGGGACATCCAGACGACAATTTGCAACTATACTATGTTACTATATAGAGAACCCATTTCGTTAGTTTATTTGTTAAACGTTGGTATGGTTCAGTTTTTAATGCTTGGATGAGTGATCTGATGATAAATCATAACAGTCAACGACTTGAGCATTATTGCGTGCTATTCCTCGTATTACACAGAAATTTATTAAATCGGGAATTTTCTTTCTATCTGTAGGCCAATATGTGGGATGTCCATATGATAAATAATCTAGGTTTTTCTCGTTTATTGCTTCGTAGAGTTGCTTGCCTTTGGGTGACGTCAACCTCGAACCCCATTGTACGTTTAGCGTTGTAATCACCCCCTGCTAGAAATTTGATTCCCAACTGATTGAAGTAATCGATAAATTGCAGTTTTTTAATTGCGTGTTTCGGTTAACAGCAGATCATTCTTCCAAACTGATAGTTGTAGCTTGGATGTGATCTTTAGCATATTTCTGGAGCTCGTCGTGCTTCAATCTTCTTTTTATTAAAACTGGAGTGCCACCGTATGCTTTTCCATCCTAATGTTTGGTGTCATAAACGGAATGGCTGGTAATATTAAAACAATTTTGTTTTGTGAAGTGTGTTTCAGATATTAACATGATGTCTATATTTTGTTCGATAAGAAAGGTTTGTACCTCAGCTTTATGTTGCGAGAGCCCGTTCGCGTTTCAAATAACTATTTTTAGAACTGTCATTTTTCATTTTTGACTATAATTTGCATAGGCGTAATTATGTTTTGCATCATCATGCGCTCTCATTTGTTTTTCCATCATCATAAACTTTGCATGGTCTCGGTTAATTTATTTACCATGGAATGAATGTTTAGGTCCTCCTCATTAGAATGAACTTTGGGTTTCGGTTTCTTACATTTTAGGATATTTGCGCAAGAAACACATGGCTGTGCAATCGTTTTAAGTTCAGATACACTGCGCAACCCCTGTAGTTTGCAGTATGATTTTCGCCGCAATTATTACAATGTCTCGCAGATGGGTCATTGCGAGATTTTTCACATTGTTGGAAGTCATGGAGTTCACTGCAAATAACACAAACTTCATTTAAGGTGCGGCATGCTTTCGTGTGTACGTATTCTTGGCACTTTATGCATTGGACTGGTCCAGACCTCTTTTTAGGTTCTTCAATTACTATTTTACGATGTAACAAATATTTTAAGTTGTCAATCTTGTGAACTCCTTTTGACTTTTCTTCCTCTGGCTCTAGTTCCAAACGGAACATTCGTTGGAGTACCTTCCCACGGTTTACTATATTACCAATAGATTTGGCATGGAAACCTTCCGCAGCAAGTGCAGCTTGTATATCGCTACGTCAGAACTTTTTGACTTTATCGCTGCGGTGTGTGTAATATTTTTTACATCCTTCGTCAAAATGTTTAACTATAGGGTTCTGAAGCCATCGATTTCGAATGGTCGAGTCTTTGTTTCGTTTATATTACCTCTTTTGAGCGGCGCAATATAAAATTTAGAATCTGTAAATGTTGTGATATTATTAACCAGTTTATTATTAGATGCCTCCTTATATTGATGGTGAATCAATTAAGTTGCCAGCACGAGGTCTAGTTATGCAATATGAACTATGCTCTGATAATAAGTATAGATATTGTGTTTTTCAAAATTTTATAGAACAGTTCACCATCAGAATAATTATTTTGATTGTTTTCGGAATTCACTGAAACATGTCAGGCAGCCGGAACACCGATGACTCTTCAACATTCTATCATTATATTGGACCACTTGGCCATGCAATCAAATCAAATGAAGCTCCCTTCGAGGGGAAGTCCGTCAATGAATCCGAAGAAGCTATGAGGGACTATTATACCACCTAGCGAGCTACCCCACCCTGAAGTTTTCCTTGTCGTCCAATTAACCTGGGATCCAAACTATCTAAATGTTAAAGGCGTTCAGAAATGAGTATAACAGCTTAACACCACCCTTGATTATGTATAAGCTTATTCCGCATAGTCAGTATGACTCAATTGCCATTTGATTGTTCTATTATATTACGTCTTATTATGTCTGAACCAAGTAAGAACCTCAGCAATCGCTGTCATCTATTTTTCACCACATTGATCGGAGCGATGAGCGGATATATTTACATTCAGATGATTTCAGAAGGCTACTACTCTCCGTGGCAAATTGTACAGTTCCCACTGTGTGCAACTGCTCATCCAAGCCTTGCTGGTCGACTTTATAAGGAGTGGCTGCCACACACACACACACACCGTACATAAATAAACAAGTCTTATAAAATCGCACAGATGGCCAATGTATAGTAGATCGATCTTCAAGACCCAGCCTTGATCACCAATTCCGGTTTCTGTTCCAGATAATGCACAGAAATTTATTTTTAACGGCAAAAATGAATCTAATGACGTGTAGTGTCAAAGGGAGAACTTTACACCGTTGGAGTGTTTGTAACGGAATTTATTCCGTTATCAATTCTAAAAAAACTCAACCCACACAATTTTCATATAATTATAATAATAATTTTTGAAGTAATTTCGCCATAACCTTGAAGAGATCATCTTCACTAAAATTCATCAAATATCTAGTCATGCCGAAATTACAAATATTCTCTGTGTTTCTTGTTGCATTCATATACCTAAAAATTGGTATAAGTTGCAATACAGCAAACATAAAAATATTTCTTGTTTACGCGATCTAATTGCAAATAAATGTTTTGTAATTAGACTACGTATCCATATGCTGTTTATGTCCGCGATAAAAGCAAATGTTCTACTTTCCTACTTAAAAGTTATCGAACGACCTAAGTAGGAATTTAAAACGTTGCAGTTTTCACGGCATACATAAACTCCCCAAGTGATTATTTTATAACACTTTTAAATGGGCGGTATTTATACATTTTGCCAATATGGCAGAAATTATTATATTTGGTTGAGAGAGTAGTACATTTTGTACTAAAAATTTTCCCCTCCCGCCTCAACCAAGTAATATGTATAAATACCGTACCAAAATTTTGGTAAGAGGTCAGTTTTTGTCAGTTTTTTGTTAGTTTTGGCCAGTTTTAGTGGTCAGTGTTATTGTAGAGTTTTTAAAGAGGCGAGCGTGTGGTGCAGTTTAAAAAGAAACAAACGTGGATTTATATTTTGACTGTTTATAGTTTGAGTGTTTCTGTAGTTTTTGTGAAAATTTTATTTAAAATCAATCAGTGAAATTTGACAAAGATTGTCATCAATAAATTTTAAGTCGTGAACCAAGTATAGGGTATTTTATTTTGTGGCGTTTGATCTGGAGTATCAGTTAACCCGTTCGTGTTTTCTATATTGTTTGTGGTGAAATTATTTGAACTTTTGGAAATCAGCAGTAGCAGCCCGGCTGTTTGGTAAGTATACAACATAATCATACTCGTCATACTAATCCAAGCGGTACCGATCCGCAGAGCGTATGTTGGTTGTCCCTCTGGAAAAAGGGACGGGTGGTTCTTAAGCAACAGTGCCTCAGGCATTGCACACCCTTCTACCAGCAACGTTTTGCGGATCTTAATATTTACTAACCACTAGGGCCGTAAGCCAAAATAAGAAAAATCACGTTTAAAAATTTTTGTTGGGTGATAATGCTACCCTAAATTAATTTAACAATCACGGTTTAATAGCCTTAAACATCGGGGAGCATACTTCAACACCTATTGGGTCCGGGTCCCAATATCTCTTCCATATATCCACAATTTGATGGCATGCATTATGTTGTTTCTTTTCCCCCTTTTCATATTCAAAAAATGCGGTAATCTAGGCCGTAGTCTGAGTACCTCAAAACCCACACCGTTCCCCTCTGCCGGCTTGAGCTGCGGGAACCGACGCCACATGGGGTACGTATCGGACGACGGCAAAATTCTATGAATCAGAATTGTTTCTACGCAAGTAGAAGTTGATTCAGTTTCATGTTTTATGTTTCATACCACAACCTTGTGAGATTGAGAGAGCATTCTGCTTTGCTTAGAATTCGGAATTAAAGAGAAATGGAATATTTTTCTTTCCTGTCATACATTAAATATTATTTTATCTGCTCCATTATTGTTCTTGTATATTTTATCCATCGAGCGGAAAACAGGCAGATGTTGCAAATGACCGTATCGTATATTCTAAGACAGACGAATCACCATTTTAAAAAGAAAGTATCATATTACATATTTCTAGTTAGTGTTAGCAGCATTTTACACAATCATCTTAAGCTGTCAAAAGTTAGTGCAAGATGGGTTGATTGGCAGAATGATCCCTATGGATAAAAACAAATATCGAGTGGAAACTTCTAAAATAATTTAAGAAATGAGTGGAGACGATTCGATTAAATTAATAGACCAGATAGTCACCGGTGATGTAAAATGGATTCATCACTATATAATCCAGAGTCGAAACAGGAATCCAAGCAACGAATAGCGCTAGACAGTAGTTTCAACCGAAAAAGTCTTAGATTCAACCATCTGCGAGAATAGATGTGTTCCAGCCTTTATGTGACATATCAAATGTTGCTCTGGCTTTGTTGATTTCTTTTCTATTTTGGCGGTATTCTATAGGAATTCCAAACGTCGGTTATTACTGGTGTTCGAGCTAATGCAGATGAGGATATTTTGAATATTTCAGGCGGTATCTTGTTAATTCCAGAAGCCTTGTTACTCGTTCATTTAAGCAATGACACTGCTAACTTCCCGCTCCGTCTGTATAAATCTGTTTTGTTGGCTTCTTTATTAGCGTCATTGTTAATTCGAAGATGTGCGTATTGTTAATGATGTTCTCTCTGAAATGTTTATCAAGAATTCACGAATTAACACATTCACTGTATCGAGGATTGGCCAGTACCCAGAGATTTCCGACGGACATGGTATATATGTGTAGTTAGCTTAAGAGGTAAGCCCATTTGTTATTGACCCAAATTCCAAATTTGCAAAAATTGATCAAGTTCGGGGTCAATATCAAATGGGTTGGCCACACCACATCGTAATAAAATCGAGATAATTTTTATTTGTTTAGGATGTCTTAAGCTAATTACATATACAGGAGACCCTCCAAGAACACGATTAATTCGTTCCGTGTTCCTTAAAACCGTTTTGTTCGAACCTACAAAAAAGAAAAGAGAAAAAAATGTTACATTTTGTTTTTTATTTTTTGTTGTGACATACAAAAACAAAATAAAAGAGAATAACGAAACTCGTGTTTTTTGAAACCGTGTAATTTGAGGAAACCTATGTGCTGTAAACCACAAAATGCTCACCCTCATTGGTTTGATGATAGACTAGTTAACTTAAAAAATCGGAAGTCGAAAGCGTATGCCAAAATGTTGAAAAGCGGGTTAGAAGCAGACAAAACTACGTTTCTACAACATAGTAATGAATTTGAAATTTATTTCAAATCTAAATACAGGTCGTATCTTAATCAAATTCAAGACAAAATCAAAGTAAATCCAAAACAATTTTGGAAATACTTTAGGAATAAACGCGAAATTGAAGGATACCCTGCTAATATGACGTACAACAATACCTGCTCTTCAAACACCAAAGATATAGCTAACATGTTCGCGTCGTTTTTTCAATCAGTCTATAGACCAAGCGTTACTAGTGGATTGTACGAACAACCCAGCAACAACAACACATCAATAACTCCTCCTATTATTTTTGAGGACAACATTTTATCGGCTTTAAGGGGGTTTGGAGATGGTTGCGGTCTTGACGATATTCCCTCTTCTATTCTGAAGGAGTACGCTGAAATTTTAACAATTCCATTATGTTATCTATTCAATCATTCCTTAAACACCGGCGTGTTTCCTGAAAAATGGAAAATTTCAAAAATTACTCCAATTTTTAAATCGGGTAAACGTGAGGATATCTCATGCTACAGAGGAATATCAACTACATCATCAATTCCAAAATTATTTGAGTTAGTATTATGCAACAGTTTTAAATCCACAATTGCACGGCATATATCAATAAACCAGCATGGGTTTATGCCTGGCCGATCCACATCGACTAATCTGGTTGAATTCACCAGTAAACTAATTAACGAGATAGAAAAACACCGTCAAGTTGATGTAGCGTACACGGATTTTAGTAAAGCATTTGATTCTATCTGTCATCATAAAGCACTCCAGAGTTTATTCAATTTTGGGTTTTCTCTCGATTACATAAATTGGTTTAAATCATATCTATCAAACCGGTGCCAATTTGTGATAATGGGAAATGAAAAATCAAACGTTATTAAAGTTACATCTGGTGTTCCCCAAGGATCACACCTCGGGCCTTGGATTTTTATTGTTTTCATAGACCGAATAACCGAGATAATCAAAAACTCAGACGTGCTCATATTTGCAGATGATGTGAAAATTTTTCGTACTATTAATGGATTGTTAGATACGGAGAAACTTCAAGAAGACTTATATAGATTAAGTGAGTGGTGTGATCGGAACTCACTATACTTAAATATTAAGAAATGCAAAATCATGTCTTTCCATCGTAAACGAAATCCAATAATTACTTCATACAAAGTCAACAACGAAGTACTGCAAAGAGTCGATGAGGTTATAGACTTAGGTGTTACATTTGTCGAAAACGCCAGTTTCAATAGGCATATTGAAAATTGTATTGCGAAAGCGAATGCCATGTTCGGATTTGTTAAAAGATGGACAAGTGAATTTAAGGATATCCAAACCTTATGTTCACTCTATTTTGCTTATGTTCGATCTCAACTGGAATACGCTGTAACGGTCTGGAATCCATACTATGCTGTACACATAAAAAGAATTGAAAGCATTCAAAAGAAGTTCCTGATTTTTTTGTTAAAGAAAAGTGACTGGGATTACGACCACAACTTACCATTCCATGAAAATGTGGCTCGCTTACCTCCATACACAACAAGATGCACAGATTACAAAATATGCACGCTTGAAAATAGACGACTTCTCTTGGGAGCAGCTTTTATTGGTAACGTTTTGCTTGGTCACGTAGATTCAGCTTACATCTTGGAAAACATATCAATTCACGTGCCATGCAGAACATTTCGAAACCATACATTTTTAGCACTTGAACACCATTCCACCAACTATGGAGAAAACAACCCAATTAATAGGATGTCTAAATCTTTCAACTTAATTGACGATGTATTTGACTTCAACTTATCAAAGGACAACTTTAAAAATATCCTTAAAGACTTTTTTCTAAATTTTTAATTGTTTAAACCAAAATTTGGTTTATATTTTTTTTTTTTTTATTCTGTTTTAAAGTTTTTTGTTGTTTTAATATAATTTTAACTATAACTGTAAATAATCTGAAATCATACATGTATATTACAAAATAGATTTCTTTAAATAAATAAATAAATAAATAAATGAAACGTGTATCCGTGCCCTTCGAAACGTGTATATACGTTACCTGTATATACCATTTCCGTCGGAAATCTCTGTGACCTGACCAATCCTCGATAGTTCGAGGATAACTCGAAACAATTTGAATAGTTGTAATTTTGAACTGAAGATGAAAATTATATTTTTCAAAATCTATTCAAAATAAAATTCTTATATTGTCACTATATGGTATATAGAAACAACTACAAAGTATGCAGTAGTGGGACCATATTTTCCCACTATCAAACCACACCAATACAAACATTTTTTTGTTATTGTGATTGCCGAAGTCACTAGCTTACTGAATGCGTAATAACGAGCAATTGTTTTTTATAATAAAAATTTTTACTAATACATGTGCATTTTTGTTATTTCGACAAATTTTGTAGCCCGCCATGTTTTGTTATTTATTAATTTTGTCGAAAATTTTACGCTGTCGTTAGTTTCAAATAAACATCAAGTAACCATAAACATCATTCACACAAAAAGAGCAAACATGAGCGGTAGGTAAGTAATTTAAAATTAGTTTATTTTGCAATTCGATTTTGTTCGTTATCTAAACGCGAGACAAAAAAAAATTATAGCATCGCCATTTTTGTTTACATATTGCTGGCTCGTTTTAACTAGTATAACTGTTTTTTAAATGCGTGCAGCTCAATTTTTTTTGCCGCCCCGGTGGCAAAGTGGTCAGCATGCTTGCTCCAGCGACCGGAGGTCCCGGGTTCGATTCCCGGTGGTGACAAGGAAAAAATTTCACGGCTGGTTTAGGATCAATGAATTAATCGCTCATTATCCGAAATGCAAATATGATTATGAGACCTCATTTGAGGCGGCCAAATCCCCTGATGAGATATAGTGCCAGAGAGAGAGAGAGAGAGAGCTCTATTTTTCGGTAAAAAATTTATTGGGGAAAAAAGTGGAACATGTAAATCGTCCATTATTCAACCTGAAAAAATTTACTTTGAATACTGTGTTTTTATTGAATTTTATTGAACTGAGCTTACACTACACCGTGCAAATCAAAAAACAATTTAATACTCTATGCACACTGGATTATTTAACACTGTGCAAGCATCGTTCGGCGTACAATACTCGGGGTAAAGGTTCAATTACAATGAAACCGCACCGTTCCGTTTCGTTATTCTGTCAAAGTAGAAAATGTAAAATTACGTAGGATTTTTATGAGAAAACGGAAAACCAATCACAATGAACGGAGCGGCGCGGTGCGTTCGGAAACGATAGCCCGACTTTCTACTTTTTCGGATAACATAACCTCAGAAATCATTTGACAACTAAAAGTGTATTATATTTAGTACGTGTATATCGTTTTCAAAATATTAAAAGTAAAAAAATATAAGAAATGGACTTCAACTATGAAGAAATTATTTAAAATTAAAATGTTATCCCGACTTGTACAACAAGGCATGTCACTTTTCTGGAACGGCGCGGAAACATTGTGTTTGACAATCCGTAATAACGGATGATGCGGTACGATTAGCCGCGGTGCGGTGTCATTGTAATTGAACCTTAAGCCTGTTAGCTCGGATTTAATTAAAAAATGGAATTAATAGGCCTACTCGATTGAATTGAATTAACTAAGGTGAATAAACTGGGGTGGGATGCGCTTTTGAATTTGACTTTTTCTTTTGCAATCGTATCCTACTAGAATAAATTGTTTAGTTATCTCTTTTTCTTATTCGATAAAGTATCACTCATAAAGCAAGAAAGTGATTGAATAAGAGAAGAGAGACATTAATGTTTTAATCGATTGGGTATAGAGATCGCAATAGAAACAAAGTAATTGAAGGGACAATTAACGAACAAAGGGGTAAATATTGGTTACAAAACAAAACTCGAACAAAATTGAATTGTCTCAAAACAGCAAATTGAGATTTCTACGAGAACTGAGCCAGCCGAAGTTAAAATAACAACGTGCGAGTGTCTTTCAAAATTTGTTATACTTAAAACGTAAAATAAGTTCAGTATATACGACCACTGAACCACATGATTTCGTCTGTTTACATTTTCTGGGATTTTATCTAGCCACACTTAGTGTGAACAACTGAGGTCCGAAGATAATAGTTTCTCGTTTTACACGGTACAAACAAAGAGGTATACATATTTTTGGAGAGTATAGAACCGATATTTGAATTTGGTGCCCTGGACTCAAATATTTGACTACAAATTTTGGTAAATCCGACCTCATTGAGATGAATACAATAAATTAAATCACAATCGTTTTTTAATCACCGCAGTCAGTTAGAAAAATACTATATGTACGACTAGTAATTTATCGCAAGTACGTAACATTGAACAATATTGTATTTATAGTTGTAACAACAACAAGTATTAAACAGCATCGAACAAATTACTATTGTTAGTTTCTAATTAAATTTTATATTTAGTTATTGTAAAAATATTAAATGGGTTTCAAAATTAAAATAACAATAAAATGAAAGTTTAATTTTATTGTAAATATTTAAATTAAATTTGTTAGTTGTTATTATTTTGTAATAATATTTTTGAAATTTTTAAGAGATCACTATATACTCGTACTTGAAATAAAGTATAAATCCATCAATCACCAAAAATTATAAATCTTCTTATAAAAAATTAAAAATACATTTTTTTAGTTTTGTTATTTAAATTTTTAAAGTTAATTTGATTTGCATTACAATTAAATTTCTATAAAGTAAAAAATGTATATAATTCTTTCGGTTTACCATGGTGTTGTTGTTGTTGTTGTTGCGGTAACTGCGTGTTTCATGTAAAATAATGAGGTGCATGAATTTAGTGTGGTGGAGTAGCTTTATAGTCGAGTACGCATGTACAACTTGTACAAGTGCTTTATAGATGAACATGCTTTGAACTAAATTTTTAAAGTCACATAGTTCGCATACTTTTCGTGTTACTCGTTTGATTGATTTGTTTGTTGAGAAATGTGGGTCAACCTTTCTCTATAGTATACTCGTATATCCATAATGTAGACTTCAAAACTGTCATCATCTTTGTAAAACTTTAGAAACCCTGAAATAACTAATCATAATTGATCGCATAGATTGATGATGCAAACACCTTATTCTGACTACGGGACGAAAAAAAGCCGCAAGTAATTTTTTTAGGTTCCAATTTCTATTTAATAAGAGCCTCATATTTAACAAATCTGCGCTTCACTTATTTTGTATACATCAAAGTCATGTTCCAAAGGTTTACCTATAAAGTGTATAAATGTTATTTCCAGTTATATTTATATAATGAGTTCACTAGTGCAGTACTAATCTGATGGACAGAGATTTTAATGCTGATCAAAATAAAAGACGGAAAATAAGTTTTATTAATAAAGAAAAGAATAAACACCGTACAACAATTTAGTAAATATTTAAATCAGTGCTGACAACTTCACAGCACTTAAATACAAAACTTATTTTTCATTATTCCCTCTAAATTTTATATTTGTTGCACAATATCTTCTGAATATTTTTGGTACCGCTTCTTGTAGTGGTTTGGATTAAAGCATCGGCAACCATTTTTTTGTCAAAATCTATTCCGTTTAAGATATGTTACGTCCATGTGTTTCGTCCTTAAATAATATGTATTCGTTCCACTTAAATAAAGCCTTACCATGCTCAACGTTTCTGGAAAAATTCCGCATGGTAGGTTATTGATCCATAATTCTTCCTACGTATTGCTGCTATACCATTGACATGGATCCGGCTTCTGTTGTTGATAAAGCCATCGTATTTTGTTAATTCGAGTTCCACGAAGTTGGACCATTCAGCATTATAAAAATGCATTCGGTGTTTGATCGTCGATGATCAATATCGCTTGCCCATAATCACACAATATCCAATCATTTCTACATTACCGCACTTTTGCCTGAAGTCAATTTTATGGCTTGATTTTCCCTTTTAATACCTTAAGATTCTTTTGATGGCTTTCCAATGGACCAAACCTGGATTTTGTTTAAAACGGACTAATTCATTGATGGCATAACAAATGTCAAGCTTTGTGAGATTCGCGGCATATACAATATATAATGTCAATTGCCATATTAAACTTTCATATATAAGACATCGTGACCTACTCTTGAGACAATGTTATCTTTCCTTCTTTACGATTCCTTTCAACTTGTACTCTGATAATTATAGATCAATAAAAAACAAAATCACATTCAAACAATACAAGACCAGAACTCCTTAACTCTCTAAGTTCTATGATTCCAAATGCTCGGGCTGTAGCTTGTTTATGCCCGTATAACGAATTATTATGCGACAAATCTTTTTACCAGATACAAAAAATTCTGGTAGGACCATATATACGAGTAACTTGTTTCTTCTAGTTTTCACAAAATCCTATTATACTACGTCCATTTGATGAATCGCCAAATCATATTTGCTCATTGCAAACAAAAACGCGTAGAACTCTTACGTTTCCCCGTACTCCATGCCAGGATTTTGTGCACACTTGATCACTAATCACACCTTTTGCTTGGCTATTCCACCCACAGCATCACACTTCTGTTTAAGTACCCATTTACAATTTATATAAGTTTTCCATTGACTATAGTCTATAGATGAACCAGCTCCCATTATTATATTTTTTATCGACGACCGCGGTATTCAGATTCGATGCTTTGCGCGATTTGCTGCTCAAGCGTATAAGGTGTGTCGATATTTGTTACCAGATTTGCGTAGTAAAATCAACCATCCCAGCACTACAAAACTTAGCTTAGATTAGCTTATGATTAGTTTAGTTTTCAAACAAACTCTTAAATTAAATAAAACATCTTGGAACCTGAGATTTAGTTTTAGTTTTCTAAAAATAACCGAACACTTTTCTTGAATAATTTTCCACTCAAAATTCTTTGACGATAGAAGCTGAACGAATATGAACGAAATATGCCTGATTCATATACCATTAGGGATTGCAATCTCGGGATCTCGAATCCCGGGATCCCAGGATTCCGGTAAATTTTATTATCCCGTAATTCCGGGATTCTCTTATGATTGATCCCGGGATTACGGGATTCTAAATTTGGCGGGCTTATTCTATGAAAACATTGAATTCTACTAAATCTGAATCATTTGTAAGCTGATATTCTATGTTGATAAGGATGATGAGAGAAGTTAATTATTACGTGAACTGTTTGTGTGGGTTTTCTGTATATTTTAGACGCGTGTTTTGAGTTGTCATTTTTAATTGTGATGATAAACAGATTGAATAACGTATACCAATGTCTAAACATGACTATATGAACAGGAACTCAGCATTGTAAAATACATAGATAATAAAAACGGATCCATGCGTTTTGCACATCATTGGAACAGACCAGAAACATCCGGAATATTAAAATATTTACAGAACGGTGACGCTGCTTTTAATGATACAGACATATTTACTGTTCCAAGTGGAAACCGCATTAAACTTTTTATTAGTGTTTATTTAGGTTTACATGCGGAGCAGCAGACGAATGAATAAATCATCGAGCAAGGATTATTACAACGAAAAGACCAATGAAGATATGGTTTCAATTGATTTAGTCGAGGAAGAGAATCTGGAAGACGAACTGCAACGTAGTATTAATTCGAGCTTAATATCCATTCAAAACCGCTTTTAATATTTTACTTTGGTTTTTACAATTGTAATGGTGTTATTGTGATTGTTCCGTATATTGGTCTATTTCTGCACTCTCGAATAGCACGAATACATTAGCCCGCACTTCATCCCCTTTGACTAACAAATGTTTCGATAATTTCCATATAGTGCAGCACTGCTTCCGCGGAATTTAGAGGAAAATATTATATTTTTGAAAATTTATGTCCAAAGCCATAACCTATGTATGGAAATGGCACACACATATTTAGATAGACCACTTCAACCCCTTTGATTACCGTATAGTCACCATGCGAGCACATTTCCAAATTTAGCGATAATTTCCATAGTGCAGCACTATGCTTCCGCGGAATTTGGAGAAAAACATTATATTTTTGAAAATGTATGTCCAGTCGAGCCATAACGAAGAAATGGCACACACATATTAAGATAGCCCACTTTATCCCCTTTGATTACCGTATAGTCACGATGCGAGCACATCTCCGAATTTCGTGATAATTTCCATAGTGTAGCATTGCTTCCGCCGATTTTTGCCGAACTTTATATTTTGACATAAATTATATACAGTGATTAAATGTAAATTTGGAAACTATTTTCCCTTTTGTTCAATTATTTTTGTATAATTCAATGTAAATTGTTGTTTGATATATACATTTTTACAAACCTATAAACTTTTTAACGTCAGAATCGTATAAACATTTACAATTTTATGTTGCCACTTTTTTATGTACCTACACTTTTTTTAAAGTTAGAAACTTCACACCGATGATTGATACTCGATTCAGATTTTTGATGTTCCGTGTTGTCAAAATTGTTGTGCAATTTTAAATTCTAAAAAACACCATAAAAATAAACAGTCTTCATTTGTGTCGCTGCAAGATCAAATAACACCGAATAGAACAAAATACTCTGGCGCAAAATAATTTTACCCAGAGTATATTTAAATCGAATCCCAGTATTTTTAAATCGAGTATTTTTAAAGTAAAAGGACTAGGTACTCGCCTACTCATTGGAGTGAATCTCGGTCTAATTCTTCTTTATTCGAATTCGACATTAGAAAAAGAAAAAAATCACCAAAACCATTTACTACGATTCAATCATATTCATATCTCTCTGATCAGAAGTAACCATCATATCTCCAAGAACACTTAATATTAAAATAATCAATATTTAATGGAAAATGTTTCTATGTACTATGTGATAGTCTAATTTTCTAATAGCTCAACCAGTCAGACTTAATAGCTTAAGTTACATGCCGATTGCACCACTTCGGTTAGTGGTCACCAAAATTTTATAGGCTTCTCGTGATAAATAAACAACTGACCTTTAAAATTTTGGTGGTCGTACCGCTCTCCTAAGTGGTCCAAATCGGAGCACAACTTAAGCTCTCAAATTTGACTGGTTGAGGTTTAATATATAGGCAATGATGTTGATAATTTGTTTTAATGAAATATTTTTAAGCGATCATTTTGAGATTTATTATGGTTGCAAATCGTTTAAAACTTTGCTATCTTTTGAAAGTTGATGTTGAACCTTTAAGCACTAGATGATATCATGAATAACCAAACAAGAGATCCCAAAAATTGAACTTCCCTCTGTAGCAGATAGTGACATACGTTTAGTTAGTCTTGCGCTATAATCTTAAAATTCTAAATCCTAAGTTTGCTGTAAATTGCCTATAAGTTTCATCAATTGCAGCACTGCAAATATCGCCGAAGAACCGTCGTAATCAAAATATAAAAAATTCTAGAATCGATTTAATTCGATTAATTGTTATATGCATAATGCATGTTAACAATAATCACGACTGACACAACACAACAACTCTAGTCCCAGTAAATAAATAAATCTGGGTCGACACCGCAGATCGGCTATGAATGAATTGAATCTGTAGTGTGTGTGCTTTGAAATAACAAAGTAAATGAATAGAATGGAAAAACAGAAAACTGCTGATGCACAATAAATACGACATTATAATGCGCAGGAGGTAGTCAATACAACAAAACATATTTGCATTAGAAAATATTTCATATAGCGAATTGTGATTGGCTACAACCGAAATCTATAAATAATCCACGTTTCATGATTGGAGCGAATTTGTAACAAATTATAATGGAGATTAGTGTGAACAAATGAGACAACATCACAAGAAACAACCATATACAAAACAAATACAGTAACAGCGTGAAAATCAAAATAAATAATCTAGTACTTTTAAATTTACGTTTAGCATATATTCAAACCAAATACAAAACTTCGCAATTTTCATTTTTGTACATCTCACATAACTTTGCTAATAATATATGCTGAGAACTTTATGAAATGGAATATATTCAAGCTCCTGGGCGTATCGTCGTCGATAGTCCCATAGAAAGTGATCGAGCAGAATGGAATTAACATTTTTAGGCGAGATTTCTGGATGATCTACGGCCAGTCGCTTTAACACTCGTTTCTTTAATTCTTCAACGATGAAGATGGACGCGCCACGGATTTCTACCTCTTCCGGATCGCCATTTGACATTATTGTGTCTAAAAGTAAAATTTAAATATGTATATATTACCTTGGAGAATGTTGTTTATCTTTAGAACTAACCTGATTTTAGAATTTCTTTTAATTGATCTGAATAGTCCAGAGTGCCAAAATGTACAAGCACCTGAGGGATTCGGTAATCCGCAAACATTGTGATATTACCAATATCGTTAAATTGACCAATGCCAGCGCCGCGAAAGCATGTCCAAATATCGCCGATTAAAATTTGTGCCCTTTTATAAATCGCTACTCTCTGCCCATTATAGTCGGCCTCATCTCGGAAGCAGGGGAATTCCGTCACAATTAAGCGTAATAATTTCTCAGACGAACCGCCTGCTGCCTTGATAACATTCTCGAACTTGCCATCATACATTTCGATCAATTTGGCTCCCACTTCACGTAAACAATTAACTCGCTCATCAATCAAAGGGGCTTGGGTTATTCCATCATCCGACCGTAAAATATTACGTAAATCATCACCCGTAATTGTTGAATAAAAATAAGGGTTTGTTATATCGACATTTTCACTCATGGCCCGATTAATGGCCGCACATAGAGCAAAATATCCAGTGTAGTTATTGACCTTCCATTTCGTGGCATTTCCGGGAGTCCAAAAACAAAAATTGAGTGTATCGATCACAAATATCCAATCAATGGCATATGAATCACTCGATTTTGGATGTAGCTCGTGTTGCGAAAAATTCTCTACACCTATTTGTTTCGAAAGAATTCCTTGCATCACCTAGAACAAGCAAATAATTAAACGACAAAAACAAACAACATAACCTCAATTTATTATTTTGTAATCTAACCTCATCACACAATTTATCAATTCCGTTGTTATTGACTTTTAGATATTTAGCATTTTCGACAATGAATTTACCGGATTCAGCGGGCGTTAATACCATTTTTGCCAATTTATAAAACTTTCTTATCATAAAATTATTTAACAAACTGAAGCCGAAACTCGAAAAATTAAATTTGTGTTAGTACTGTTTTCTTATGAGAATGTTAACTTATCAATAGCAAAAGTGCCATCTATATATTAGTAGATAAAGTATAGGTACTAGGTTTTCTGTTTTCACAGGCAGAGCAAAATATCAAACGTTTACTTTGGTAAAAACTATTCCCATTCTGAATAGGAATAAATATTGTACTAAAAGTAACAAGCAAAAATTATTCGTGACTAATTTTTATTAGTTGGTAACAATTAAACGTGAAAATGCAACTAAATATATTCAATTAAATAGTAATGTGCTAGAATATTATTGAATATTATTACACATCGTAACTAATTTCTCGTCTTGATTAGAAAAATTCGATGTCAAAATAAAAAAAATCATTTTTATATTTTTATTGCCAACATTTAAAAATAAAAGTATTCAATAAAACATTGAAACTACAGGTAGAATAGAATTAGAGCGCATCCCCAATTGTATTGAATTTCTGTTTCCTTTTTCCTTACAGAAAAGTATGAAAAAAGTTTGAGAAAAAAAAATCTCAAGTTTTTTTTCCTACTTTTCTGTAAGGAAAAAGTTTAAGAAATTTTGTTGGGAACGCTCTGTTATCAAATATTAAATAGTATTAATATAGGACACTGCCTTGTAAAATCATGTTCCAAAATTTTGTTTTTCTATAAGACAAGAATTAAGTTAGCTGTTTTAGCGAAAAAAAAATTCGAAAATCAACTGCTAGTGAAAAAAAAAAATGTCAAAATAAATAAGTAAATTTCATGTCTAGTCAAACATAGCCTCAATTTTTAGTGTAGTTAGTTAAAATGTGTAGTGTAGTTAAAATGGTAGAAACGATGTATAGTTCATCGTTCTGAATATTGGTAGTTCCTATGGGAATTATTTACGATGTAAATGTTGAGCTGTTAAGTGGTGAATCAACTACGGACGAGGAAGATGGGTAATACATTATGGAAGGGTTGGCAAGTAGTTTTCTGTTTACGGTCGACTGACTGGACAATTTAAGACAAAATTTTCTCGTTTTGATAATTATCGTGTCCTTGCTGTGCTGTTCATATTACATGTGGTTTTAACGAATTGTATATGTTATGAGGAGTACCTAATGTTCAGGAACCATTATGTAATTTAATTGATCCGTTATGTTTTAAACAATTCTCAATAAATGTTGTTTTGTTATATTTTAGTATTGCTTGCCGCACTAGAAGAGAAATGTGAGAAACCTAACCGACATAATAGTTTGAAACATGAAATATAAATTAAAATTCAATGTAAACCTAATGTCCAGAAACACCATTATGTAATTTCATGAATAAATGATAATTAAAACACTTTTTTTTACTTCCATTATTTTCTTTGACAACCAAAAATCGTAAACTTTTGACAATTTGATTTTACTTCGAATATTTTTTCGAAGTTCGAAAAACAACAAAAGCGATACGGTGACAAAAAATCTAATTACGATAAATGCGATAGGATAAGAGGAAAAAATGACACAAACGTCCTATGTATAAGTTATTTAATATATGCTGTTATTCTATGAAAACACAAAAGTTGTTTTAAAACAATTCCAATTTGGAATTACATATTATGTATATGGGATTGTTGTTGTAAATTTCTCAAAGAAAGACCACAATTATCATCCTACTTACATATAATATAAAGTACTACCAGAGACAACCTAATAGAGACATATCATCCAATGTAAACGTAAAAAATTAAAACTGCGAATTCATTTTCTGTAAATAACGGCATAGAATCAAAAATATTGATGACATTGGAATTATCAGAAGTTTGTTTTGTTTTCATTTTTTAGTTCAAATGAAAAATCTAATTTGATTGTCTGTGGTACTACTCCTAATATAAAGAGCATACTCCTAATATAAAGCGTACTCCTAATAGCATTTGTATGAGAGTTTTTTTCGTGTTGCCGTTTTATTGACGATTGGAAAGGCGCCGCTTGTGGATCAGATTGAAACTAACTTAATTACAAAAATGACCTGTGTGATCGATATGCCGAAAAATCAAGGATATACATAGATTCATGTTTTTTATATTACCTAAGCTACAAAATCACTAATTATACAAAACCTATATCAGTTCTAATTAATATATTTAAACAAAATTAAACCAAGCAAAGCTAGCACAGTAAAAAGATGAATTATAGGGAATGTTGTCGATTGTTTATGTTCTTTATGTATGCGGCATAAATGCCAAAATTTGTAGCTATCATAGTTCAAAAAAAATCCGCTACGTGGAATCTGTGATGCTCCAATCGTCATAGGCCTACATACATGCAAAGTCCAAATATTGTGGTATGGTCGTATTGACGATTGTAAAAGTTGGAAAAGCGCCACTTGTGGATCAGATTGAAACTTAATGTATTCAGGACAAATTTGTTCCAAGAGTACATCACACACTTGGCTTAGAATTTTCGAAAACGTTGACTGGGCTAACCCAGCTATAAATTCGTTACCAGTACCCGTTTGGTAACCCCCTTCTGCAAAAAATCGTAATGTGGCTGCCAACTTTATCATTGGCGTTACGGAGCAGGACCTAGTTGATGGCTTTAATTTTTCTTCAATTTTTATTAGTAACAATCGAAATGCTTCTTTATTTAGGCGGAAATACTTATGGAATCTGAAAGATAAAAATAACATAACTAAACTATAAAATATTTTAAATTATTGTGCTCCCACAATTTACTTACAAATTATTCGGTAATTCTAATGGATTTGTTTTATCTCTAATCTGTATGCGCTTAACAGCCACATTATAGGCACTATCTTCCTCATCACTGTCAGTAAAATATAATTCGACGCAACTCATTTTTATTTTTAAATTATATTAAACACTTAATTGGAATAAATAATTCTTTTGATTTGATTTTCTCAAACGTTAATCTGTCAAATATGTAAAGGGAAATTTAATGGTATTGCCCGATTAGTAAGTTTCTGACGTTTGTCGCGTCACGTCACTTCAATCGACGAAGAGAATACCAATTTTTGGTTGAAGTGACACGACAATCGTCACGTCGCATGAAGTGAGGCGACTAAGAGAATAGGGGTGTAACTTAACTACAAAAAATGACAGGTGTGATCGATATGCCACAAAATCAAGCAAACACATACATTCATGTTTTTATATAACATAAGCCACAAAATCACTAATTATACAAAACCTATATCAATTTTAATCAATATGTTTAAACAAAATTAACCCAAGCAAAGGTAGCACAGTAAAAAAGATGAATTATCGCGAAAGTTTCAGGTTGTTTATTTTCTTCCATGCATGTGGCATAAATCTGTGTTGTAGAATTAAAAGGGCGTAAGTCGACTTATGCCCTAATAAACTTTTTCATACTTTCTGTCTTATTTATTATTAAAACAAATATCTAAACTTTAATGTATTTACTTGAAAAACAATTGATTTCTTTTGCAAGTACATTAACAATTGTAATAATTTTGTAATAATAATATTTATAAATAAATAATTTATTATAAATAAAACAGAAAGTATGAAAAAGTTGATTAGGACATCCTTTTAATTCTAGAACACAGAAATGTCAAAATTTGTAGTTAAAAATATAGTTCAAAATTCCACTACATGGAATCCGTGATGCTCTAATCGTCAATACATCCACAGGCACTGGTATTTTGTATTCCAAAATTAGATGAATCACTGGATTGTGAATAAATACAACTGCTTCAAATTTGAACTCACACAATTTATTTACACAACACAATTTATTATACAACACAAAATTAACAATTAATTATTACAATTATAACACACTTTTTAATTACCACTTTAATAATCGCTTTAATAATCACTTTAATAAACTTTCTATTTAACCTTCACTGTATCACGTTTAAAATAATACTCAGCAATACACGTCAACGCGCGCCTTTATATACCAAAATATTTGTTTCTAGAATAATCCTAAATGCGCATCGAGCAAATATGTTAGTATAGAAATGACGCCTAAATGTTGAACCAAATCATAAATGCAATTGAACTATTAATGAAATTAACTTATTTAATTCTAATCTAGGTGTCACCGTAACACTACCCCCCACCTAAGGCTGTTCGTCCCGAACAGGATCCAGATCAAATCCTCTGTACAGCACCAAACGCTCCAAATGCACCACCTTTGGTTTACCTTTCCGTCCTTTCTGTATGCGATAAACCACGTCGTTCAACCTTTTAATGACATTGTAAGGTCCTTCCCATGTGGGTTGCAACTTCGGTGATAATCCCTTCTGCCGTTGCGGGTTGTGAAGCCATACCAATTTCCCTTCCTCGAAGCCTTGATTGTGTGCTCGTATGTCATATCGAGCTTTCATTCGATCAACAAATTGATGTATTTCATTGAGTTCCTCTTTCATCCGGTCGACGTAATCCTGTCCGCATAGAGCTGCTGATGGAACAGCCCCACACTTTAAATCTCCTGGTAATCGCAGATTGTTCCCAAATATGGTTTTAGCTGGTGTCACTCCTGTTGTGTCATGTACCGCTGATCGGTAGGCCATCAGGAACATTGGTATATGTCGATCCCAGTTACGTTGGTTCCTTTCCACAACCTTTGCTAGATATTCCTCGAATGTGCCATTGAATCTTTCCACCATACCGTCCGACTGTGGGTGTAAAGGCGTCGTTCTTGTTTTATTGATTCCAAGCATCTGACATATCTCCTGAAATACCACCGATTCGAAATTCCTTCCTTGATCCGTGTGAATTTCCATCGGTACACCAAATCTGCTAATCCAATTGTTGACCACGGCATCAGCTATTGTTGTTGTCTCCTGATTGGGTATGGGGTACACTTCCGGCCATTTGCTGAAATAATCTATTATTACTAGCACATATTTATTTCCACTCTCGGTGGTCGGAAATGGCCCCGCCACGTCCATTGCAATTCTCTAAAATGGTGCCCCGACATTATATTGTTTCATGGTTCCACGGCTTTTTAGTGCTGGTCCCTTTACTGCCGCACATTGGTCACATCTTCTACACCATTCTACTACTGACTGTCTATCCGGACCTGTAGAAACGTTGTCGAATTTTGGCTAATGTTTTATTAATACCTAGGTGACCTCCACTTGCTCCTCCATGATACTCCTTGAGGATTTCCGCTATCCGATCTTTTGGCACCACTACCAACAATTGTTTTACTTTACCAGCCGTGCTTTCCCACTTTCTTTTTAAACATCCATTTTCTATGTGGAGGATATCCCATTGAGCCCAATAAGCTTTTACAATGGGAGTTTTGTTAGCTATCTCACTCCATGTGGGCCGGTGTTCCTTTTCCTTATGGTCCATGATGAATGACAGGTCAGCATCCCCTAATTGCTCTTTCTTGATCATTTCATCAGTCCATTCCTCATCAGGTAGCGCTTGCATGAGTCGAATATCAACGATGTTTTTCTTGACCTCCACATGCCCACAATTTTTGCATTCCGCGGGACATGGTCTTCTTAATAACGCGTCGGCATTTCTATGTGCGCTTTCCTTTCGATGTTCAATATTAGCTTCATCTGTCAAGCTGTCCCCGCGTCTTTCTACTCTCGAAACTTGGATGGACGTTATGGAGCAATCGGTTGTGGGAGTCAGCTTTTGCTCCTTCAAGCTGTCTCTTTTAACGACTCCAATGTCATCCGACCCTCTTTTCTGTCCTCTCTCTGCTGTATGTTTGGTCTACGCTTCATAGGAGATGGCGACCTTGCTCGCTTCTTCTTAATCTTCCAGCAGTCCCGTGAGATGTGACCCATTCTATCACATACCCAGCATTTAATCCTACCACTTCCATCTCTGAACCTTGGCGTAGCCCGCGTGGTGTCTATACTGGAATCAATCTCCACTCGACGAATTTTCATTGCTGGTTTGATGATGGTTTGTGCAATTTCGCTTGTTAACGCACAAGCGATGGTTTCCGTGAAAGTTGCCTTAGGTGCCAACATCACCGCTCTGCGCGTCTCAGGATCTCGAATACCGTCAATGACTGCATCTATTTTAATTTGATCCATGTAATCGGCTGACATATTTGAATGTGCTAAATGCGCGAGCCGCTCAATTGCCGATGAAAATTCCTGTAGCGATTTTCCTCCTCTTTGGTATCGACCCTTCAATTCCATGCGATAGGTTTCTCGTTTATGGTCACTTCCGTATTTTCGATCTAACGCCTTCATAATTCCGATGTAAACGTTCCGTTCTTGCTCGGGAATGATTTCTAGTGTTTCTGCTGCTTCGCCTTTAAGAGCCACAATTATCGCTCCAACACGTTGTTCTTCATTCCACTGATTTTGTTTAATCGCCGTTTCGAATTGGAACTTAAAAATACTGAAGGATGTTGTTCCATCAAATGTTGGTGGTTTTATCTTAACTGCGTTAACCGTCTGAATCACTTGATGTGTCGTTCCATTCACTTTAACATCTTGGAGCTCCTTCTCGAGACGTTGAACTTCCATTTGAAAATCTTGTTTAACCGATTCAAATTTTTCGTGAACCGTCCCTTTAACATTTTGAATTTCTGCGTGTACTTCTGTTTGCAGTTTTTCCACTTTACCGTGTAGTGTAGAAGATAACTCCAGAAACTTCTCTTCCATTTTCTTTTGACCAACTTCTATTTGGTTTTTAATGTCCGCTCCTTGTTGCTCCATTTGTACCATCTTCTGTTTAATGTCTGCTCCTTGTTGCTCCACTTGTAACATCTGCTGTTTAATTCCCTCGTTCGATTGTTTAATGTCCGCCCCTTGTTGCTCTACTTGTAACATCTGTTGTTTAATTCCCTCGTTCGATTGTTTTATTCCCTTCAACTGTTGTCCCATCATTTGATTCATAGCAGCCATCAACTACGATAAATCAAAACTTCCAGATGGGTTTTGTGTTGTTCCGACCACCATTTGTACGTCGCCTTCTTTCTTTCCACACCGGTCTCATCCGTTTTTTCCTCCTCGAAATCATACACGTCTGGATTTAAACCTTCCTTCTCCATGGCCTCACGTAGTCGCTCCACCAAAATGGCATAGTGGTTAAAGCTTTGGCGTTTGGATCGGGTACCGGGTTCGAATCCCGATAGGGGAAGGATGCAAAGGGAATTTTCATCTACAGATTACGATCTGTGATGAAATGGAACACATCTATGACCCCCTGTCGGAGTGCAAAATTCATGGGCCGACTCATCTTCCATGCCAGTATAGGCTGACATGGAGCTTGCAATGCGCAGATGGTTATAAAAATCGGACCTATAGCCGTACGTCTTCGATTTGGCAAATTATGTGTAAAGTAAGACGGAAAAATAAACCGCGAAAGAGCAGGGAGTGCTTCGGCCCCAAAACAGATGGCATGGACTAAAAACAAACAAAAAAAAAACAAAAAAAAAAAAAAAAAAGAAAAACATTCACTGTATCACGTTTAAAATAAGACTCAGCATTCCACGTCAACGTACGCCTTTATATACCAAAATATTTGTTTCTAGAATAATCCTAAATGCGCATGGAGCAAATATGTTAGTAAGAAATGACGCCTAAATGTTGAACCAACTCATAAATGCACTTGAACTACCCAAGTATCACTACTTCCAACTTATTTCGATTTTTATGGAACAATCATTGGAACTAAGTTCAACGGTCAAGTTCCATTTTATTACAAGTTTTACTATGAACTGTGGAACAAAACCCGTAACTCAACGAACTGGATATTATGCGAGTTCCATGTCTTCCATGAAATATCTCAAAAATGTAACGAAAGTTGGAACCAAAATGAGTTCCATTTTGTTATACTTGGGTATTAATGAAATTAACTTATTCTATTCTAATCTAGGTGTCACCGTAACAATAGCCAATAAAAACACAGGAGTGTACGCTAGCCTTTACCAACCGCATGTGTTATGTCAAAAATAAAATTATTAAAAAGTATATTAAAATGGCGTCCATATCGACCGGTTGTGATAGTGATTTTGAAAAATGGTTAAATAAAAAATTACGTGAATTAAATACTGATGAATCTGTATTTGGATCCTATATCATAGGTATCCTACAAGATGACGATAGCACAGATGACAAAAAAGAGGCTCTCGAAGGGATATTATCGGAAATTATTGTGGGTTCCAATATTATGAAAACAACAAAAAATGTGAAATAATTTCTTTATTTTATAAGATAGTTGTGTGCACTGTGTAATTTTTGAAACTCGAATCGATTACAAAAGTCTCGAGGGAAAAGAAATTAATTCTCAAGTTTTGTAGAAAATTTATACAGAGTTGAAAAACAAATCGTATCCATCAGCATAATTTGCTGATTTTGTTTTTAGGAAAATGACATTCAGGCAGTACTGAAGGAGATCACGGACAAATGGGAGGAGCTGAATGCTATCAAAGAAAATGAAAAGGATGCTAAATTGGTTGAAGATGTGGATACAAAATTAGCTCGGCTCATGGAATCAAAACAACTGGCAACGATAAAACCAAAGCAGTATACCGCTGATGAATTACGAATTCGGGAACAAATTTTGGCACAATACAGTTCGGTATAAAGTTAGCAGGTTTTATTTACTAAAAATTAGATAATGTTCACGTGTTTTTGTGTAAATTTCAGCTTCCTGCGGACGAAGATGACGAGGAAGGCGAACAAGTTGAAGATTCTGTTTTATCAAAAAATACTAATGCTCACGATGTGGTTCAAGCGCAAAAGGAGCATCGCGAGCAAGCGCGCCTCGATAGTCAAAATAAAAAGTTGAAAGACAAGGAGGATCGCGAGAAACAAAAGCAACAGCGAGAAGAGAAAAAGGAAAAGCGAAAAACAGTCAAAGGGGAACGTCGTCGGTAGCGTGACAACTGAAGTTTTTCCGCATTTTCAATTAAGTTTTGTTTTTATTGTTTGCTTTATAATAATTTAAAAAAATCTCCCACTTTTGTTAAAATTTGAATAAAAAGTTTGGAAAATATTTATTTTTCCGAGGTATATGTTGTAGGAATTGAATCGCTTCTAATTAAGTTTTGTCCGAAACACCCAATCATATTTTCAACGCCTGATACTGGAATAATCGATTTCAAAATTGTAAAGGTTTTAATGACAAATCTAAATCAATTACATGGCGGCCATTGCAACTTAGCACACAAAACCAACTTAAAACAGCCACACGTGAATAATTAATTACGTTGTAGAATGTGAAAGAGGAACTCCTCTTGTGGGTACTTCGGTCCCAACATATATTGCAGGCAATACAAAAAAATATACCCGTTTCTGATAAAAGGTACTGGTCCCTAACAGGACTGGACGTACAGAGTGATATCGGTTTAAACCACTATAAGATCCTTCAAACAAAAGCGCACTCGCTATCTTTAACACGCGGATTTTACGGAAACGATGGTACAGTTGCGGTCTTTGATTGCAATTTGGTATAATTGCATGAAACAGCACGAAAATGATTTGCGAATCCCCTTCAGTGGTTTGTCAATAAAGGGGTAAACATCAGAAGAATTAATTTTTGGTCAGACAGATATTTGTTTGGATTGATGAAATTTAAAGATATTTCTTTGGTAAGTATTATACTATAATTGCAATATTAAATTTTTTGTTGATCCAGATACTCCCTAACATCACAATGGTACTCGTTGGAATATGGATTATATATTTGAGACTGTTGATGTTATATATTTGTTGTGGAAGTTTGTGATCTATCAGACCTAATCTTTCGAACGCTTGAATTGTTTCTGAAAAACTTACCTCTCACGCGAACAACGATCTTTTTGCTAGACCATCTCACCCTACTTAGAGGCAGTCTCTTTTAGTTCCCCCATGTTTTTTTTACCAAGCTGTTTAGCTTTAGCACCGTTATTTTCCCGGTCATTTCAAGTGTTCCCACTTTCCTCTTCCTCTTCGGGTTTCACTCTAACGACATTCTTGAGATGTCACGATAAATTTCGAATTATCTTGTTTGCCACAGAAGATCTTCAGTGATCTTTTTTTTGTGTTTATCCCTGCAATCTGTTCTGAGGCCTGTTCAGCTCTCGCTGCTCTTTCGCAGTTTGCTTATTATTTCCGTCCTTACTTTTACGCCAGTCAGCCAATTCGAGGACGCACGGCTATAGGACCGATTTAAGACCATCTGCACATTGCAAGCTCCATGCCAGCCTATACTGACATGGAAGATGGGTCGGCCCATGGGTTTTGCACTCCGACAGGGGGTCGGTCATAGATGTGTTACATTTCATCCCAGATCGTAATCTGTTATGAAATTTCACTTTTGCATCCTGTTCTATCGGGATTCGAACCCGGTACGTCCCGATCCAAATGCCCAAGCTTAACCACTGTGCCATTTGGTCTGCCTTCAGTGATCTTTTTCGGACAGAATCATGTTACCAGTAGTTCAACGAATTTGTTTACAAATATCTGTGGTGTTCTTGCGGGTTAGTTTAGTCTCCCGTAAATAGCATTGGATTTGCACGATTTTGTTTTTCATACCTTGGCCAAATTAATTCAGGCATAATTTTAATAAGCCTATTTTTAATTAGTCCCACAAAATCTAATCTAAATCATCGTGGATTAGCCTTATACGACGTTGCATACATTGTTTTAATAACGGGTATTGACTCAATATCAGCCACGGATTAAATGCCAGACGGTAAAAGTATTTGTGTTTAGTTTAATATGGCCAAGTGGGTATTATAATTCTTCAGAATCCAAGCATCAATAAAATGTATTTATGGGAAAGCAGATGCTTTTCGTTTATGGTTTATGGTACGGCACACATAAGTTAAAAGAAAACAAATAAACATTTTATTTAATTGTATTTTTTGGGGATTGGAATGTATATTTACAATAAATTTTTAAAATTTTTAATAATTTTTCCATTTTTGTTTTTATAATTTTATGTTTTAATCATAATATTATTTAGTTTCTTTTTCTATACAATTATACATTACAATTATTAATTTATTTATTGTTCTGAATATAGGGTTTTAATTAATTTATAATATATAATATATATTTAATTATTAAAATAACAACTTTTCAATGCTTTCAAATGAATCAATTTTTGCACAAAATTTTAAAATAAATTTATTTTTTAATTAAATATATTGTTTTATTAATAATACAGTTATAGTAATAATTTTACTTTACTATACATCAAAAAAATAAAATGAATCTTTTCTAGACTTGTTTCGTTTTGGAAAATAAAATAAAATTATGAACTAAGACCGAAGACACAACTCTCTGGGTATTCTTTCACCAAAAATAGGGACTACACGAGAAAAAATAATTCACACACTTTACAACAAAATTTTCTATAATTTTAGATATACTGAGATCGTGTCCGGGCTTACTCGATATAACATTTTTTATGGATTTTACACAAGAAGCAACGATAAAAACTTGTTAATAAAAACAAACATAGTAAAATTATGTATTTTGAAACCCCTTTGAAATGATTTTTAAAATTCGGTAGTTAAACTGTTGGAGCCTTAAAAATTTATTGTGTTGGTTTATGTACATAACGAAAACAAGAAATTGATATTCAGAATACTGTTTATAACTTAAATAAGTAGCCAAACCACTTCAAAGAGTTAATATATGTTTGTTATGAAAAGGGACTGATAATTGGAGCTTTGGATCAAGGTTTAAATTTTCGACTCAACCATATCAATACCTAATTTATAATATACATATGGGAAGTATTCCGATTGGCCGAATCCTAAACCAGGAATATCAACTGCCTATGAAATTAAATTAAAAAAAATTAGCTCTGCAATATAAATAAAAAAAATGCTATTTGTACTTACATCTCCAGTCATTGAAGCTTGGTTGGATGAAGCAGATCCATCGAGATGGCCATACAATTGATGCAAAACATCACGGAGTCGTTTAGTGCTTTTTTTGTTCGGATGAACTAGTATTGCTTGGAAATTAACGGGTAGTCCGTACCGTAGGACTGATTCAACAAATACTCGCAGGGCTTTAACGTGAATCCATGCACAGAAACATTCACTGAAATTTACTTTTAACCATCTGACCAATGGACCAAATTGTTTCTTTTTATCGGTAACAAGCTTTGTTATTTCATTTTTTCCAGCAGCCAATTCCTCTTCGTTGTACGTGAAATCACGTACGACAAATTTCTTTTCACGCGCATGTAATTTGAATTCGTCAACGACCTTTTTGAACAAAGTTACAGTATACAAAGCAAAATCGTTGTCTTGCGTAATGAGTTGAGACGAACGTGGTACAATCATATCAGTGATACGTTCATATCCGCCTTGCCAATCTTGTGATGAAGCCCTGGAAAAGTATTTAATATTTTTTTTTAAATTAATGTTCAATAGTTTAAGTCTCAACCACAGATAAGAATATACAGATCATTTATTGGAAACAATTTTTTGTCTAAAAATAGAGGTTCCCCATTATAATATTTCTACCAAAAATCCATAAAAACTACAAAAATTGATATTCTGCCAATATAATTAATTCGTTATAGCAACTCACAAATTGTTTCCTTCTTCTATGCTTGTTATAGATCGTTTTTCACTGGAATTCCTCAATTTTACTTTGGACAGAAAATCATCTGTGTAATTATACTTGTTTGTGTGTCAGCCCTCTTAAAAAAGTGTCACGTTAACGAACTATAAATACTATCTGACGACAAAATTAATTGAAGAGGGTCACCATATAGCTGTTCGAAAGATTGCAAAGAATTAGGTAAAGTACACGATAGTTAAAAATCATTAGAAATGTCTTGGGCCCGCTAAGAAGCTCGATATTTTGGCCTGTTTTGAAAAGAATTCACTTAACCTAACGAATCAATGTTCGCGATACGTAACTCAAGGGAAGTTAAGTCAACCCATTTGGCTTAAGCGAACCAATACAAACCACATCAAAAGGTGATGGGCATAAAAAATTATGCTGTCAGTATAGTCGGACTTCAGATATGAATGTTGAGCTGATTCTAACGAACCAGACGATAAATTAAGATGCTTATTGTCAACAACTGATCGATCAAACTGGAGGAAATAATAAAAACGGTCAAAATTGGGAAATCAAAAAGGAATTGTGCTTCACCATGAAAATGCAAAGCCTCACACATCTTTGGGCAACTCGTGGGAAATTATTAGAGCTTGGTTGGGAAGTGACGTCGCATTCTTCATACAATAGAGACCTGGCGATGATCTCATTAATCTTTATTTCGAAGGTTGCAAAACTCTTTGGATCATAAAACTTTCACCAATGATGATAATTTGAAATCGCACTTGAGTTTTTTGCTGATAAGGACCCGATGTTTTATGACCGCGGAGTTATGAAGGTGCCAGGCCGATGGAAAAGGTCATAGAATAAAATGGGTAATACAGTGTTGATCAAAATTTATTCTTTGTATAAAAGTATGAGAATTATTTCGCACTATATTGCCGAACGCGTCTTTCCTGTCAACTTGTTATGGAGATCAATTTGGACGATATTTCAAATGTATTAACTATATTGCAGTATCAAATTATTGTAGTAGCCTGAGCGAGATCATGAAATCCGACCGGACAAATCATTTGTTTCAAAATATTTATATCAAACAAAAAATTTCGAAAATTTGTCAAAGTTGGCCTAGATATTTTGCCTTAAAATAGAGATCAACAAAAGCTTACCTGCAAAATTGTTGGAAATGGGAAGCTACCGGTAGAAATTGGTTTCGAAAATTTTCGAAATTGCATTATTGCGTCACCCCACATCATGGGCTCAACCAAGTAACTGGTTCTATATTACTTCGTAGAGCTAACTGTATCCTCAGTTTTATCAAACGGCAACACTTTGAAATTTAATGTTTAGTTTAGATCAACAACAAATTTAATTTAGTAAAAAACGCTGCTCTTAAAAGCGTTTGTTAAATTTATTATTTGTTGTTGAACCTAGCCTAAAAATTAAATTTCAAAGTTTCTATTCATTCTTTCTTTAGCATTCGAACCAACCTAATAGAAAAACTCCGTGCTTGCATATCAAACCTTCTCTCTCTATACAGAGTTAGTTATCACGATTTTTTTTGTAAATTATGGCTAATCTGTTTAAATTTTTTCTGTAATATAAAATTCAAATAGGTACCTATTTAAAAATAAACAAAACTAGGTATGAGATTATGGATTTAATTTTCTAGTTGCGAAAAAAATTTGAGTCTATTGTTTTGTATATTCCGATCGGGCTTACGCAACTTCCCCGAGTTTTCAATATGAAAATACTCTACAAGTAAATGTTCCCACATATGCTTATCGAACCTGCACAACTTACTATTACAATAGTTAAGAACACTCTAACTATTATTAATTATTTATATGAAACAACGAAAAACTTTCAATTCCGAAGTTCTAGTTTTCACTTCTAGTTGCAGATATATTGTAGTCACTCTTGTGAAAAACCATTTTTCTTTCTTCATTCTCATTTTACTTTATTTCCCGTTGACCAATTTGATATAATCTCGCGGTAAAAATAATAGTTTATAAAATTAACTTACTTTGGAACAATTACAAGAAGAGTCGTTAAATATTCCGAATCCAAAACGAAATGCTCTTTTTTCACCAAATCAGCTAAATTACGTGTTAACAAACTTCCACTGAAAATTAATAAGATGAAAATATTTATGTACCTTTAAGATATATGACACCGCGCCTTACGTTTGTTTCTTCTCCAAATTTTGAAGATTACCCTTCAAATTGTTGTACGCTGCCGATTTTGTTTTTAAGTCAGCATCAATTTGTCCAACCTGTTTCGATATAATATCGGCAATATTGCGTAATGACTGTTTAACGGGATACTTGGCCATATCCCATTGAAAACGAGTTATATAGTTGGCAAGGTCGGCTAAATAAATTGAAAGAAAAATAAATGTTTTAAATAATAAATTATGTATCCGCAATTAAAAAATATACAATTTATGTATAAGAAAATATAAAACTAAAAATAAAGAACTATTAAATTAAAACTAAGCACATTTATTAAAAATGTATAACTAAATAGAAAGTTTAGTAGATACGATAGTATATAGAGTAGAATCGATAGAAGCAGTTTAATTTGTATTAGATATTCTAAATTCCACTAATTAAGCATTTAAAATTTAAATAAAATTTAGAAATTTAATGTAGACAAGCAAATAATTAGAGAATGCAATTCTTGTATAATTTATCATCAAATCAATAAGATGAAAAATGAAAATGAATAAAAAACTAAAATAAAATGGCCTTTTGTAATTTTCGATTTTTATGTAACATGTAATTTGAAAATTTTTAAATTAAAATAATGTACGTGAGATGAGTAATGAGTTTACATTTTGATCTCAAATCATCTACAAAAAATAAGAAATTACGGCTGAAAACTGATCGTGTAAATACGATTGGAAAAGTGTCTACAATCAGTTTCCAAATTTACAAACAAATCAAAATTTGTAAAACATAAAATTATAATTAAATAATCGGACCTGGCCCTAATGGCATATTCGGCGGCAATACTCCTAATCCACTTTCGTATACATCATGATCTATATCAGGACTAGATCGTCCATGGCTACTACTGCCACAACAACTGCTTACTGGTGATGACCGATGCGTTGATGATGAACGATTTGTTCCAACGCCATAATTTAATTGACTTGATGAATGACTTCTATATGATTGGTGTTTTAAATTAATTAAATTTCTGATCGCAATTTTATGTTAAGACACACCAATATGAATTTTAATTCATTTTTGAACACAAAATTGAATTTAAATCCACACACAGTACTATGTATTTATGTAAATAAACTATATATTCTACCTGCTCTTATTTGAGCCTTTACTTCTATGAAACCACCAATCGAAGCTATTCGTATCGTGATGCTGCGTGTTATGGTGATTCGGTGTTAGATCATTATTAATAGGACTATTTACTCGACTGAGTCCGTCGCACGCACACGACGCAGAATCCGATTCCCTTTCAAAATCAGACGAATTTGTTACGCTTTCAGCGCACGGTGAATACGCATCCGAACTAATATTATTATAATTGCTATGATGTTTGTAATTATTATTATTATTATTGTTACAACTATTATTGTTAGTGATACGAGAATGTAACGATGATGTTTCCAATGTAGGCGATGCCACCATCGGGTTTTCATCCGGCGGACCCGGACCTTTATATTTTATTACAAGTTAAATGTTAACAAACGTTAGGTATATACATACAATTAATTTTCTTTAGAAACTATTTAAAAAAAAAACGTAAAAATGAAAATAAAATAAAATTATAAGGAAACAAATCAAAATGTAAATTGAAAAAAAAATAATAAAATAAACGTAAATAAGAATGAGTTAAGCCGAGAATTTATTTTAAAAAATATCAAATTAGTTTTATGGGTCAGACCATATATGTTAAATATAATATCCCACTAGGAACTTGAAATTATTTTATTTAATATTATTTTTAAAGTGAGTTTCATATAATAGTGGGAAACTTAAATAATAGTTCTACAAATTATAAAATTAAATGTTGTTTAATTTTAAAAAAATAAAGAGGCAGAAAATAAAATAAACACTTAGTAGTGATAAAATAAATAAATGGAATTTGTCGTTTGATTGCTATAAAATTTTAAAAATTTCATCAATGTTGAAAATAAAATTAGAAACGATTAAGAAACTAACAACAAATCCCATCAAAATAAACTAAACAAATAATTAAACAAAACTACATATTAATAAATTTAGACTTTAAATTTATTTTAATGATTAGGTATATTCATCTTAAAATGTTTTTAAAGTTTATAAAACATCGAAGAAATAATAACAAAATCAAATTGTTTTTATCAATAATTTGTCAATTTTATCGTGTTAATTATTGTAATAAAACATTATACATATACATATTTATTTTGTTTGTTACTTAAATAAATATTATATTCGTATTTTTTCAATTTTACAAAATCGAAAAGGCCAATTTATATTGTAAATTTTTTTTCATTTTTATTTTTAATTTAAAATTTATGAAATTTCTTTTTGATTTTAAATGCTTCATTTGTCGATATACAAATTATAAACGCTATTCCAACGTGACTATTAAAAGCTAAAATAATTTGCATGCAATAATAGATGTGTGCTTCGTGATTACTTTTTAAGGGACTTCGGGCAACATGGAATGATATTTTTTTTTTACAAATTAAGCGATTATATAGCAAAAAAAACCGTTACTATAAATGAGTTGCGGATGAGTAGATAAATAAAAATCAAATTAAATCAAATAAAAACTAAAACAAAAATTAAATAAAAATAATAAATTAAATTAAAACTAAAATTTATAAATCTTATTTAGTTAAAAAAATCTTGGAAGCTTTTCGTTAATTTAAAGTAACTCTACTTATTAATTCCTATGAAAAGTACGTTGAATGAATAAGGATTCAAACTATAATACCTTAGCATATTACATTACACCAATTAGCATCAATTTTACATTTTATTCAAATCAAACCTTCAACCGAATTCGAAATTTCCAAATTATATGGGTCAAACATATTTTTATATTGGGAATAAAACGCTAATATCGATGATGTACTGGGATACATCATTTTAGAAACCGCTCCTAACACTGTTAACATAATAGATTCGTTATTCATTCAATTTTAGAGATTATAGTAGTATGAAATACAATCAAATAAATCATTCCAAATTGATTTTTCTACAAAAACTGATCTTGATATTATGCTTGCGATCAAGATGAAATTAAAATTATTATGTAATCGGTTAGTAATTAGTTCAAAAAATTAGTTTTTTTTGTTATAAAAAACACATTCCGAAAAATACGTTCATTAACAATATTCTCAAAATAATTTAAAGTCCACTCACTATTATTGGCCAATAGATTTTCATGTAGTTTATCCCGTTGATCTTCGAGTACTTCGCCTAAGTAGCCAGCTACTTTACGTGTTATTTGTTCCACAAACGAGTCTAGTTTGCCCAAATCATCAGAAAGGCCAACGAGTTGATCTAGTGTTCCCACCTGAAATTAGATAAATAAAAAATTATAAGCGCCTTTAAATGGATCCGTAAATCGTCTACAAAAATGCATTAAAAACGTTCTCATAATAAGAAAGTCAGTAGGACATGTTCAACTTTTACTTGCCAATTTGGCATAATATTTAGGTAGTCTGCAACATTACCAAGTTTATCGAAATGATTCATCACGTTCGGATCGATATTGGCAAGAGTTTATTTTTAGGTCAACTAGCCCATTATAAAATGTTACACACCTTCAAATCCGGAATATGAAACTTATAGTTGACACAAAGATTATTCTGTTTACTCGTAACATTGTTCATTGTCTCCCATGTTTGCTGGCAGGTCTTATCGCCTGGGGCTGAAATTAACCAATATTCGGACATCTTTTCTTGCACTACCCCACACACTCGTTTATGACAAATAAATTTCTCTGGAAATATAAATAAATCTTTATTTAAAAATCTGCAATTTTATTGAATTTTGTGAAAAGGTAAATAAGAATATGTATGTACATAGTATGATTTATCGTGACGAAAAAATTATTTTAAGTCAGCTGTTTGAATTTCATGACAGTCACATGACATTTGGGAGATTACCATACTAGAGATTGATTTCGTACATCAAAACGCAAAAAAATCATTAAAATTTACAATATTTTCACAAAACCATTTCCCGACACTTTTCTCCGAAACGTCATATTCACTTTGAGACAGATTTAATCCCGTAAAACGTCAAAATTTCAATTAATGAAAAAAAAATTTGATCACGAGATTTATTATCTAATTTCTTTAATTATCGTTTAACTACTTAAAATACATAAAAAGGGTATCGATTTTACAATTAAAACCCTAGCCATGCAAAGAACATGAATAGTTATGCGACATCCTTTTAAATATTTCATTTGAATTACAAAAAGTAATTTTGAATTTGATTCGACGACGTTTTTCAACCCAATTCGATTGTCACATACACAAAATTTTAGATTTCACAAAAATATAAGTTTCGATGGATAATTTATTAGCTCACGACATTGTAGGAACACTTACAAAATTTTTAAATATTTTAGAAAATCTGTTTTGCTTGGTTGTTTTTCCAAAAATTTGAAGTGAAAAAGCACAAAACCTTTTTGTATTTTTTCTCTCTAATCACCAGACACAACCATTACAATATTTTCACGTGATTTAGTGTTGCTCTCTGGAGGTGGATGGACGAAGTTAATTTTGACATTTCATTTTTATTTGTTGCGGTTATGTTTATTTTTACCGATTAGAACATAATCCACACATTTTGTGGGAGGTATGTGTGAATTGTAAATTTTATATTTAAAATTGGTGCAATTTTTTTTAAATTCAGATAATTTATTTTATTGTTAATTTTTACATTTGTGGGAAAATGTTTTTAATTTTTTTTTTGATCATGTACAGGAAAACTGTACAAGTAAAGTTGACGTATTTTAAATAATTAATAAATAGGTTTAAAAGGAGAGAAAACAACCGCATTTTATGTAAATTTGTATTTTGTGACGGTTATTTGCACCTCTTGTTTGCGAATACAAAGCAAGTGGGAAACTTTTAATTAAAATGGTTTATTAGATATTAGTTTATTAACTACTAATAAACTAATTTAAAAAGAAAATTGCATAAATTCTATAGCGATGTGTAAAATTGATTTTATCTTGCGTTTGCTTGCACATTTATTTACCTATTCAAATTCTAGCGTCAATATAAAATTTACAATAGCAAACAGAAAGAAAATATCTACAAAATTAAGTAATGATGAATGGTAGGATGTCAACGAAAGAGAGTTGCGGAGTTAGAACCTAAAAACATATCCTCAAAGACTTTTGTTGTAAGACGAGACGACACATATTATGATATGTTTAATATCTCCTAGAATCATTGGAAATATGTATGCATTATCCCCAAAGTTACTAGGTATATTGATATTTTAGTATTTACAGTCCAAAACATCTTTCTTCATTTCCCTTTTCCACAATAGCACGTGTGCAGCTCGAAGAAAATTCTAAGATTAGATTTTTTATTTGTTTGTAATACAATAAATTGATACCAATCATGGGGGGTGAGTTTAAGGGCTTTTACAGACGATCCGATTTGTTGGACTAGCAGGATAATGTAGAATTGTTGGCCAACTAAACAAAGAGCTTACTTCAATTGGTTAAAAACCTAAAAAGTTAAAAATTGAGGATAATAAACATATCAAACTTTATATCTGCTTCAAGAGCTGATCTTTGTGCAGAACTTTATCAAAGAAAACAAAACTTGAGCAAAATCGACAAACAAAACAAAATCGAAATGAAGTAGTGAACTAATCGTATTTGAAAAATATAACGAGAGCAGCAAATTAGAAGCTTATAAATACAAACAGAATTAATGAAGAAGAAAGGAATAAAAAATGTTTCAAAAATAAAAAGCAATAAAAAAATAAAATATGAGCATTGAAATAAAACAATACGCACAATAGGTGTAAATAATGTAAATGAAATCGGTGTAAATGAAATAAAATATAATGATAAAGCATTTGGAAGTCTACTGATCACGTGAAGCATATAGAAATTTTTGCACAAACACGATTTCGTTTGATATGGTCGAGAATTATGATATCCTTTTTTTAACCAAAAAAAATAAAAGTTGGTTCAAGTTAAGTCCAAACCACACAATTGTGTGAGTAAAAAACCATAGTATGGAATGGCGTTTTTGATAAAAAATTTCGTTTGAATTGAAGTACAACCAACACAATTGTGTGTATACTTATAGTGTCGGACGAAAATAAGTTTGAAACGGATGCACAAATGTGTAAGTTGGTTAAAAAAACATACAAAAATAAATTTTTGAGTTGGTACTTGGACTGTACTGACACAATTGTGTTACCGGGCAGCAAAAGGGATATTGAGAATGGAGATGAGAATGTGAAATCATCATTCAAATTAGTTTCCTTAAGCGCGACACCAACAGCCAAAGAAAGTATTTGAGTTTGCAAGTCTTCACACGACTTAAGTTCATAGTCCCAAGAAGCACGATATTACATATTAGAGAATTTAGAATAACGTAAATATGTAATGCTCAAGTTTCAATATTGTTTTTCCTGGCTAGATAATTGTGTGTCAAAATCAGGAGAGTACAGGTGCAAGTGCATTTGAACGAACACCAGATTTTATTTCAAATGGGTTAGATGCTGCTCCTTCGACGACGGTTCTGTATGTAGAACCAGATGTTATTAGTTTACACACAGAAATGAGTTTAAAACGAGAAAAATATTGTGCCTAACTAATAAAGACATTAACTCAACGGTTTCAAACATTATTACGAGAAAGAAATATTGGTGAGGTACCCGTGAACGAATTAGAAAGAAAGAAAGGCGCTTACATTACCTAGCTCTATTTCGAAATTTAAGCAATCTGTTATATCAGAAATTGGGGCAAACGGTAATGCAAGATGTGCAAGATGGAAAATATAATGTAAATTGTAACCACTTGTCTATATTCTAACTTCTAAATAAATGATGAGGCAGATATAGTTCATATGAACAGAAAAAAAATCAAGGAACATGTTGTAGCTCACAGATGTCTGAAGTTGAACTTGCGGAAGAATTCAGATAACCCATATGCGTATATAAGATATCCAACGGCCTATTTTTACAATTTATAAAATTCCAAAATCTTATTGGATTAGAAGTAAACTCCTGTTCAACCTTGAATTCTTGTGTAAGAGTTCAAAAGCCAAATAAAACAACCGAATATTGGAAAAAGAGGTATTTTAATTAAAAATCATCATATCTCAGAAAACCCTCAGGAACTACTAATATTGAAAATTTATTTTAGAATTTATTTGTTTATAGCTTTCTTTCTCTCTCTTTGCCTCTAGCTTTCACATCCCATGAAGAGATTTTGCCGCCTCTTGTACTACAATTGCGACCTCACATAGGTCTTGTTCGAATTCGTCAAGCAGGGGCAGTCGGGGTCTTCCTGTACGACGTACACAGGCTGGTTAATGTTGGAACACTTTATTTATCATGCAGTGTTATTGGGACCTCGTAACGTAGCCCAGTTAACTCGATTGCTTACTTTGAGAAATTACTTTATCTCGTGGTTCATACAAAAACGATATACGTTTTGAACAATTTTAATTGAATCAAATATGGACCGAATAATCTTCCTTCCAAAAGCAAATAATATTCTACAGTCATTAGAAGTCTAGATCCAGTTCTCGCTCGCGAAAGTTAGCACCTGTCTTTTGAGTGCTTTATAAAGTGCGACCTTATGTACGACTGCTGTAGATGTTTAAATTCCTTCCCTGTTTAGAATAACCTTGATTGGACGAAGACAACTGGTTGCAAATTGAAACTTCTTAATCATTCGATCTATTAGAATATTAGGTTTTACGCCGCGAAATTGCTAAATATCTCAAAGCGATTTCTTCCAGAGTATCGTGCACTGAAAGAAATCCTTTGGAGATAGTAGTAAAAATAATAGTACTTTGTACAACTAATTTGAACATTATTGGGTTATTCACGGGCCGGCCGTTGTTATTACTGCGGTGAGCTGCAAGCTCTTTGGACCAATGTGCGATGTATTTTCCGCATTCCTACCGTTACCGTGCATGTTATGTTTGTTATTGATGACTTCCTCCACCTCGAATAGATCTTTGAAGTCATCTAATTTATCTTCGGTGAGTGCCTGACCCTGAACATTCATGTTCGTGATATTAAAAGACGATAATATGTTGCTTCACGTGCCATTGTATGCATGAGAATTGAAATTTTTTCATCATGAACCTCCTCTCTTAAACCTCATATTAAAAACATTCTCAGTCGGATGGAAAATATTCTTTAGCGGTGAAAAATTTTGTAAGCCGTTTACTGGAGTAGTAAATCACTGGAGTAGTAAATTGAACTAACCGTTTGCGCCCGGTATAAATTCCATAAGAACGTAATTTGCGCTAAATTTAGACTTTGAAATGTTTTAATACATATAGGTCAGTCGGGCTACGTCGTTATTCTTGTCCCGAAAACTTCATTTATTCTCAAATTAAAGCACAGGTAATAAAGATTTTCAAGAATTTTGCTTATAAACGATTTTAACGTATTGAAAGTTGATAACAATTTTGACACTATAATGGTAGGTGATATTAATATTCCAATTAATAAAAAAAATAATAATATTTGTAAAGATTTTGTAAAGATAATTTACATTTACATTGATAATTTACAATTTATTTGTAAAGATACTTAATAAAGACATTTTTATTAATCACTTGTTTTTTGTTTCGCAGTTATTTTGAATAATTTTCAAAAAGTTTAAAAAATCACTCGATCGATTTCGACTTGTTAGGTCATCATCAGGAGTATCTACTGATTTGTGTTAGTAAAAAATTTTGTTATATTTCAAAGATAATTCTAATGAAACTCGTAGTTCTAGTGGTAATATATTAGATCATTTGAAAATATATTTTATGAGCCAATAATAGTAATTATAAGGTTTTTATTAGTATATGGCACAGATATAAAATTAAAATAATTAATTGCTGAACTTTCGATGTCAATTCGACATTATTATCAAAGCTAATGAAATTTTATTAAATAAAATTTTTCCGTTACAATATATACAGAGCCTATACAGTAAATTTTATATAAATACAAATTGAATAGATTAAGGTATATTTAAAATTATATAAAATAAGATTTGAATTTGTAAAATAAAAATGCAAATATTTAAAATAAATTTAGAATTTTTAAATTTAAACAACAATAAGGTAGACAAAAAAAATTCCAAAGATTTCAAACAGAAAATTCAAAACGTTATTATACCTCCAAATTTTATTTTAATTTCTTTAGACGTAATTTCATTATTCACAAATGTAGATAATCTTTTAGTTTTGGATATTACCAGTAAAAATTGGAGAAACATTAAAAAGAACGCAAAATCCAAATTAACGAAAGTCCAATTTCTTGAAGGTTTAGGCATTGTTTTAAATAATTCAGAATTTTCTTTTAATAATATAAATTACAAACAAATTTTTGGTTCTCCAATGGGTTCTCCCATAAGTCCGATATTAGCTAATTTGTTAATGGAAAATTTAGAGAGTTTAGCACTAGATTCTTTAGATTTTCAACCTTTATTTTATTATCGTTATGTGGATGATATCATTACTGCTATACCAGAAAACAAAATTGATATATTTTTAGATAGTTTTAATAAAATATATAGTCGTATAAAATTTACTTTAGAAAGTATTTAGAATTTAAGTAGTATTTAGGATTAATATTAGATTCGAAACTAACGTGGCAAGATCATATAGAACATTTATGTTGCAAAGTAGCTCCGCTCGTAGGGTACATGCGAAAGTTAGCTTATTATATTCCAACTTCAATTTTACGTAAAATTTACTTTGCTTTCATCCATTCGCGCCTTGCATATGGGATTAGTGTGTATGGGATGGCTGCCAAGTCTCGGTTGTGTAAGGTTCCAACTCAACAAAATAAAGCTTTGAAAGCTGTATATAAGTTACCGTACTTATTTTCTACTGTAGAATTATATTCCAATATAGCGAATGATACTCTGTCATTACTAGCACTGAATAATCGTTGTATAGTAACTTATGTTCATAAAATTTTAATTAGCTTGAGCCCTATACACAATCGGGAATTTAAAACTCACATCCACACATACCAAACTCGTTATTCTCATAATCTATGTACAGCAAGTTTCAACAGTGAATACGGCAAGAAAATGATATCTTATATTGGTCCTTTTAAGTATAATATGTTGCCTGATTCGGTCAAGATAATAAGAGATGTTCATAAATTTAAATCAAGTGTTAAAGCATATTGCCAATCAAATATTTCGCGCTTCATTATATAGAAATAACTTGAAAAAAAAATGAAATTTTATTATATCTTAGTTCTTGTTTAACCTCTATTATTTTATTATAAACGATTTATTATTACAAATTTAAAATTGTTAAAAGTATGGAAATAATTGGTTTAAACTTTAAAAATGTGTATATTATTTGAAATTATTTGTATATTTGTTATATTGTACATAAAAAAGGTCTTGAGTTTCGGTAACCCCTTGAAAGGACATTAAATCCACTGGGGAACTGAAGCTCATTAGATAGTAAATTGTATGTAATTTATATATAGTTTTATTATTGTTATTAAAATTTGATGTATTATGTATACGTGGATCTGTGTATGGATGAAATAAAGAAAGATAATAATAAAAAAAAACCATTTTGTACAGATTGATACCCAAACATCAGCAGTAAGATATTTAAAATCGTCTGCAGTAGTTAATGGACAAAATTAGGATCAATCGAGCCAATATTTTGGAGCGATCTCTTAACTTTAATGACTAACAAGAAATTATTGTTGGTTTAAGTTGGTTTAAGTTGTCTTTAAATTTCGTGTATGCACTTTACTGTTTTCAGAAAAGTTTCCCAACGTCTTGCGCGTTCGATCACTCGGTAGAATATTCTTGTATAATAGGAATAATAGTTTTGACACTTATGTACTATATTAAGCATAAACTGATTTAACCACTTGTACATTAATTGAAATTGGGAACTGTAAAGATGTTATCAATCTATAATTTTGAAAATACTATGTACAAATTGAGTTACCTGTACGCTGTGCAATTACATTTAAGTGGTTAAAAACTATTCAACGATAAAACCTATTTGCTTTTGAAAGATTTTATAATGAAGTATCATGCTGAGTGCGCTCTTATCAGTTTACTATACTTACTATTTACGATACATATTTTTAACACTTACTTTTAGGTTAAAAGCCCAATTTTTTACATAATCGAAATATTTTACTAGTATGTCCTAGTATAATATTCAAGTGCTGTAAAGTGTTACTTGTACCCCCGATTAATAACCTAGTTTCAGTATTTTTTGCTCGATAATGAAGAAATTTTAGTAGAAAAGCTTGCCTATAAATTCTAAACGGTATCAGTACCTTAATTGACTCCAACCGAATAGTGTAATACAGTTTAAAAAATATATAATTAATTCGTTTAATAAAATGAAGTTTTATTTATTGTTCGTTATATTTGTTGTTAATCGAATAGAATGTTTGGAGAATGGTTTAGCACGTACGCCTCCCATGGGTTGGATGTCCTGGGAACGGTTTCGGTGCATAATCGATTGCAAAAATTATCCCAATGAATGTATAAGTGAAGATTTGTATACGTCGATGGCCGATATAATGGCCACCGAAGGTTATCGTGAAGCAGGATATGAATATGTGATAATAGACGATTGCTGGATGGAAAAGATGCGAGATCCAATTACCGATAAGTTAGTGGCCGACCGAGAACGTTTCCCGAACGGATTAAATTATGTGGCGGATCGAGTAAGTAAACAATACACATATTTTATCTCTCGTGCTAAATTATACAATTTTATAATGAAAATAGATTCACAAAAATGGTTTGAAATTTGGTTTGTATGAGGATTACGGCACTCATACTTGCGCTGGTTACCCTGGGGTTATAAATCACATGGAACTCGATGCTCAAACATTCGCCGATTGGGACGTAGATTACGTAAAACTTGATGGATGTTACGCTGAACTTAAGGACATGGACGAGGGATACCCGGCTTTTGGGCGATTCTTAAATAAAACTAAAAGCCCAATGGTGTATTCATGCAGTTGGCCAGTATACCAAGAATACGGCGGAATTATGGTGAGTTTAAAATTAAAATTTTATTTAAATATTGAATTTATTGAAAATTTGTAGCCAAACTACGACTCGTTGAAAGAGCATTGCAATTTATGGAGAAATTGGGGTGATATTGATGACTCATGGAGCTCGGTTCAATCGATCGTAACATATTTTGCACACAATCAAGAAAGAATTCAACCACATGGCGGTCCTGGGCACTGGAATGACCCTGATATGCTAATTATTGGAAACTACGGTTTAAGTTATGATCAATCTAAAGCACAAATGGCAATTTGGTCGATTTTGGCGGCGCCTCTCATAATGTCAAATGATTTACGAAATATGAAACCAGAATTTAAGGAAATCCTATTAAATCGCGAGGTTATTAAAATCGATCAAGACGTTTTGGGTATTCAGGGTAAAATGATTAAAACAATTAAAAATATTGAAATATGGGTGCGCCCAGTGTCACCCAAAATAGAAGACAAATATTCTTATGCCGTCGCATTTGTAAGTATGCGGACGGATGGCCATCCTTACCCAATTGAATTAAAATTGAGTGAGATTGGACTTGAAAATAAAAATGGATATAAAATGAAAGATTTATATAATGATCTCAGTCCACAATCAAAAGTACATCCAGATAGTATATTCAAAGTACGTGTGATACCTAATGGTGTTGAATTCTTTAAGTTTACAGTATTATAAATTTATTATAAGCCCATATAGATTTATTAAATAAATATTAATAAAAATATTAAATGTTTTATTGCCCAAATTTTTCACAATCTCAATTGATTTTCAAATTTCGGATTGTCTTATGTCTGTTTATTTTAAAAATATTTATCTACTTAAACAAAAAAGTGGTACAGAAAGACATTAGCATGTCACATCGTTGATTATTGTAACAAGAAATCACAAATATTTAATACTTAAACAGTTTGTGGATTATGAAAATTGAATAATTTTAGTCTATGATCAATATTTGTACAAGACAGAAATTCTCACCTCAAATATTAAGTTGTTTCTATTTAACTCAGTCATCGATACAATTCCGGATAATTTCATGACGCCATCAATTTCTTTGACGTCGACATCAATTTCTTTAAAATTATTCAATAGTCGATGTCAAATTATAGTTAAACCTTTAATAATATTGCCTTTGTGTATTGTGTCTTTTGCACAATTACGTGCATGCTATACATCCATCTACTTCGCAAACTTCTCACTTCACAAAATGTGTTGTTCACGATTGTTAAAAATTGCCAAATATAACAATGAAATTTGATTGAATTCATGTATAAAGTAAGTAGAATAAATCATATTGTATCTTTCAAGAAAAATTAGATCATTGGAATTCTCAGGATTAACAAAAAATTTTGGAATTTCGCCAAAATATTAATAATGAATTAGTACGATTTGGAATCAAATACCAAAATTAATTATGTATAGTGAAATAATCATTTCTCTAGGTGATTTACACATCTTGTGTTCAGTAAATTTCCGAATAATATCAAAACGCTTGAATCGGTTACCACCTAATTAATAATCATTCGTGATCGATCGATAAACATGTATTAACATAATCAAATATACGTTTAATTGAACGCAGCTGCGATTTTTGTTGAAATGGTTAAACATTATTTTAATGTACTCTTTTAACTTCATGGTTATTTTAACGATATCAGGAATCCAACTTTGTTGTGACAATTCAGAAAAAAATGTTATGAACCTGGTCGACCGGCAATGGCCGTAAGCATAAGAAAGTGATGATTCACTTCCCCGTTAACGAACAAATTCAACCTTTAAGGCCTGTTGCACACTTGAGCTATGTTTTTTTCAGCAAAGTGAGCTATGTTTTGAGATAAACAGCTTCTCCATTTACTTTGCAAAGCATAAATAAGTGAAACCGTATTCGTGAAGCTTAGCGCAAGCTACTCGTAAGCCCTGATTTATTTAATTTCTTTATTTAAAGTGTTTCTTTTTTTTCAAAATTGCACCCAAAAAAAATTAAACGTATGTTCTGTGTTGACGTGTATATGGAATGTATAATTAATAAATAAATTTCGCTAGTGATTACTGATTTAAAACATTTATAATATTATCACGATAATAGACAGGGAGAAGGTTGCCATTTTACCACATCAAGAAGCTCTAACACACAATTCCCTCAACATTCGATTGTTATGAATTTCAGTGTGTCCAAAATAGAGTTTCTAATTATTTCACGAGTGGTTAAGCAGTCGGTAAACATAATGCGCGAAAAGACTATTTCTGCAGGAGTAATGAACTGTAACAATAACGCATTCTTCATTTGATTCCAGTTTGCTCTTGGGTGGTTTCATACGCAATTGTATTATAAGGTATCTGCATCACCTGTTTTATGATTTAAGAATGGGTTATCTAGAATTTCTTGTGATTTCGTATTAAAATCAAGAACGCCGCACGATATGATTGTCTGACTTTTAACCGTTATAGTAATTCCATAGACACTGATTTTGTCAAAGAGCTATTCCCTAGAACATCATACACAGATATTCTTCATTATTATCTCATCGTTCTGTTGACGTTCTCTAAGCTTTACAATCTGCATGTTCATTGTACAATAATAAATTCTGCCAGTTTAACTTTATTGTTCAAGTTTGATCACAATTAAACAATTTTAATAATTAAGAGTAAATTTATTGTTCCTTTTCTGGAATCTTTCTGTTTTGTCTCAGCCTCTTCAGTCAAAAACCGTTATATGTACACTTTAATCAATTAAAGTATTCAGTCTCTCATTTTAGGAATGGGGCGTAACAAATTTTAGAATCTTGGCAAAAAGAAATTTGCGGAGGTTTCAAAATACATGTTCTATTAACCCTCATAGTATTAATATGGGTGGCAGTTTACTAAAGTTTTTTTTACATTGGTCTTTTATATTGGAACCGTTGATACTGAGCTAATCATTTATCACACTATTTACAAATTACTTTCATAATTTTGAGTTAAACTGCAATGGGCAATTGAATAACCATTACTTTTTACTGACATTTTATAATGAAGTGTGCCACGGGTAAAGTTTTATTTATTATTACATTACAATACAAAATCACTAGTGTTGTCATTTTTAACATTCAAATTCGAAAAAATAGATATCTTAACAGTATCAAGGTGGCGTAAAGTGTTAAATCTACACCCCCGGAATAATAAAACAGATTTATGATTATTTGCTGCTTTTCAAATAAATGTTATTAGGAAAGTTGAATTTAAACTTTAAACGACATATCAGTACCAAAAAATTTATTGAAACAGAACAACCGTAGTATAGCCGCATTAATTTACTAAAATGAAATTTTATTTAATGTTCCTTGTATTTTGGATACACCGAATCGAATGTTTAGAGAATGGTTTGGCTCGAACGCCTCCCATGGGTTGGATGTCATGGGAACGGTTCAGGTGCACAGTCGATTGCAAAAATTTTCCAAAAGAGTGTATTAATGAAGATTTATATACATCAATGTCTGATGTGATGGCTGCTGAAGGGTATCGAGATGCTGGATATAAATATGTGATAATAGATGATTGTTGGATGGAAAAGTCACGTGATCCAGTTACTGATAAAGTGGTGGCCGATCGTGAAAGATTTCCGAATGGATTAAATTATGTAGCAGATCATGTAAGTTAAAAGAAATTTATCCATTTTACTATTGAGTAACAATCTATTAAATCAGATCCACAAAAATGGTTTGAAATTTGGTTTATATGGGGACTACGGCACTTACACTTGTGCAGGCTACCCAGGTGCTATAAATCATATGGAACTCGATGCTCAAACATTTGCCGATTTCGATGTCGATTACATAAAATTAGACGGCTGTTATGCTGAAGTAACCGACATGGATGTGGGATACCCGACTTTCGGAGGGTTCTTGAATAAAACTAACCGACCAATGGTATATTCGTGTAGTTGGCCATTCTATCAGGAATTTGTTGGAATTACGGTAAAGTATAAATTAAGAATTTCATTAAAATATATTTCAAATAAAATTTAATATTTATAGCCCAATTATGAGTTAATGAAAGAACATTGTAATTTGTGGAGAAACTATGATGATATTGAGGACTCCTGGAGCTCAGTCATGTCGATTATCAAATACTTTTCAGAAAATCAAGAAAGAATTCAACCACATGCGGGCCCAGGACATTGGAATGATCCCGACATGTTAATAATTGGGAATTATGGTTTAAGCTACGACCAATCAAAAGTACAAATGGCTGTTTGGTCCATACTAGCGGCGCCTCTTATAATGTCTAATGATTTACGAAATATGAGACCTGAGTTCAAAGAAATCCTATTAAATCGCGAAATTATTCAAATCGATCAAGACTCATTGGGGATTCAGGGTAAATTGCTTGGCACAATTAATAATATTACGGTTTGGGCGCGTCCAATATCACCCAAAGTAAACGGTAACTATTCGTATGCCGTGGCATTTGTAAGTATGCGAGTCGATGGCCATCCATATCCGATTGAAATAAAATTGAATGAAATTGGAATTGACAACGGAAATGGATATAAAATGATAGATTTATATGACGCGAACAAACCACAAAATGTTGTTTATCCAGATGATATATTAAAAATTCGGGTGGTACCACATGGTGTTGAATATTTTAAATTTGTGGCACTATAAGCTAAGCGCCACACTATAACTGTTCCATAACTTTTGAAGGTTTTTTTGATGATTTGATAATTTTATCGTAAGCTACCCATAAGGATTTAATTTCTTTCTGTAATATCTATTGAATTTTTTCAAACTGTATAACAAAATAATTATATCAGTTGTGTGTTTTTATTATTATTTTTTAAAATATAATAATTATAAATTAGGTAGTTTTCTTACTTAAACTAGATTTGAGAGATATAAACCAAAAATTAGTGGAATCAAAAAGTAATCAGATAAAGAAGCGTAAGTGGAAGTCATAATAAATAGCAATGCTGTAGATATTAGCCTTGCGAGCCTCCGTGTTATTAATTTTTGTTATGTAAACGAGTGAAACGAGTAGAAAACCAAATGATCTAAGAGTCTACCGTAATAAGCAATATCTAATAAAAAGCAGATTTATGATACAACCGGCGCTATTGTATTCCCACCTAATACTTCTTAGAAGATGTATATAGGTATATACTTTATAATTTCTAGCTATTCATCCGTGGATTTCTTCAACAATACACTAATGTATATTTACTAATGTCGATATTACGTCTTTTGTGGCCATGTAATAATCAACTAAAAATAATTAATATTTACTCGTATAGAGTCGCGGATTTTATGTATATGGCTAAAACAATTTCGTATTTGTATTATCATTGCAATATTGTATTTACGAATATCAATATTTAATTAAATTACAATAACGACAATCTCGCGCGTGAAATATTTATTTTTCTTTATGGGTAAATCAAAACCTCGACGTTAACTGTGGTTTTCGACGTTAACTGTGGTGTTATTTCTTTGAGTATTGAAACCGGATAATTTCTGCATTAGTTGATAATAGTTTACCGCGACAAAAGATTGCATGCGTTTTGCATACTTGTAATTTACCAAACTGCAAAACTATACGTTGTGTGCTTTCTTTCTTTGTGACATTTTTATGCCACTATCCCTCTCGGCCCGACGCTTGTTGTCTCCATTTTCAGCAACACAGATCCTTTTCAATGTCGTCGTACCAGTTTAATCCAGCCTTTCCTGTAAACAAGATCGGTAAATAAAAATTATCGAAATCTCCACGGGCTTGTTTTGTTCGCAAATTCATGGTAATTCTATATTGTCCCTCAGTTTAATGGGACCAAATATCGATCATATCACCTTCCTCTTTAATGTAGAGATTAACCTACAGTTGGAGGTGGTGATGGTTCATCTTTCATTTCCGAAAGCAAACACCGGAGGGATTAGTGCTATGCAAAGTATGAGTTGACACGACTGCGGTAAAGGTTGTGAATGGGTTATGAGTCTTGCGGTCCTTTAAATTATGATTGTCAACAGAATGCGATGGCAACACTAAAAATCTGATAGCACCTTTTATATATCTCGACTGATATGGAATAAGGGCTTAGCTCGACATAAGTGTAATATGAGATTCTAATATATACATTTCATTAGAATATCATATTTGGCTTATGTCGAGTTAAGCCCTTATTCCATATGCCTCGAGTGTCGACTCATAAGGAATAAGGTCTTAACTCGACATAAGCGAAATATGAAATTCTGATAAATTTTTTATTATAGAGAGTCGAGATATCATCCCGAGACCCGAATATACTTTTTTCTTACTCTGCCATTTCATTGTTGGATTCAAACGTTGAATTTTCTCAATACTCTGGCCATTGTTCTTCGTAGAAGGGATACCACACATTTACGGCATATTCCAGCTGGGATAAATGAATAATAATTTAACTACCTTTAAACCAAAAAAGTCACAGGAAGGTACACCGTTTGACAAATCCGCAGGCTCCTATAAACTCTAGCGAATCATAGCTAGATGTGCTTAGTAAAGTGAATGTTTTCAATGAAACTAGCCTCTAGGTTTTTAGTTACAGATACTTCTTGAAGAAGTGCACCATTTATTTTATACTCTTGTACACCATGGTAGCCAAATTCGATTTATGTAAAACCATCTGCACGTTGCATAGCTCTAAGCCACCCTGCAAAATTGATTGAGTGATGGATCAGTCCATGTATGTTCATTTACATCGCCGATCGTAATCAAATGATGAAACATCGTTTTTACATCCCGCCTGAATAAGGATCTAAACCCTGTACCCGGTCTAGATGTAATAAGACTAAGTTGTCATTGTTAATGACTGGTAAATTTGCAGCATATAATATGGTGTCACCATATGATACAATTTAACGAACAAATATATAGCGAAATTCGTTATGTCAGTTATGTCATTCGTTATCTACAGTGCATTAACCACTTAAGTGAGGGCTTTTTTCGAGAAAGTGTGTCCATAAATTGTCAGAATTTTTTTACATTTCTTTAGAAAATAATTACCAAGTAATGTGAATTCAATGTTTCTTTTTCAATTTTTTCAAGTCACAAAACAAGCTTTGCAACAAGACTCGGGCATAAAGCAAAATATACATAAGAGGACTCATGTAGAGATTCCGAGGTTAATCTATTTTACTATTGGCAATCTGTATAAGCCTAACAAGAACAATGAACTATAAAATAACTATGCCGATATGTTTATAAGATTCGTATATATGGATTAAATATAGAAAAAAATTAAATTTGTGTATATAAATACGAGTATATTAAAACTATAAAATAAGATTAACCTCGGAAAAACCTGCTTATAAAATTTGCACTACATACTTGATTTCTCTTATATATTTATTGCTCGATGACTCGGGCAAATAAAAAAAAAACAATCGAACTATGCCCGCGAGCATCGAGCAGTAAATATATGTATAAGAGAAATCAAGTAGTGCAAATTTTATAAGCCATTTTTCCGAGGTTAATCTTATTTTATAGTTTTAATATATTTATTTTATAGTTTATTGTTCTTGTTGGCTTATATAAATTGCCAATAGTAAAATAGATTAAAATCGGAAAGTCTACATGAGTCCTCTTATGTATATTTTGCTTTATGCCCGAGTCACGCTCGAGCAAATCACTCAAGTGGTTAAAGAAACTATATCACTCGATTATTCAGTAAATGTGTTAAATGGTTTAGCTCATATCTAAAAAATCTCTACAGTTAGTAGTTTCCGCAGTATAATTTGTTTCGATTATCTTTTTTATTAATCTTTAATCTGTTTTGCAGCCTAGGCTCTCCCAACTCTCGCGGTTTCCTTTTCCAGTTCTTACTTTTTTCGCCGTTTCCCAGCAAATTCGAGGAATAGATGCTATGCTTTCAGAAGCCTAAGGAACTGGTATGGAAGATGGGTAGGCTCATTGGGCCTCGAACTCGGTACCTCCCAATCCAAACGTCAAAGCTTTAACAACTGTGCCGCGTTTATTCGTTAGAGTAGTCTTGTTTCATGTAAAACTCCAAAACTCGAAGGTGTGCTAGAAAGTGTTACGTATAGAAATCGGCCATATCTAATTCCCGAAATATCAATCAGGAAACCAATTCGGAATTCAATTTCCAACAAATACATTTGTATATTATATGTTTGTATATTTGGTGGGCCAGGTGAAGGAAGTGTCTTTAGCTAATGTTGAAAAACCGTATTATTAAAAATATATAGGCTTTATGGAATTGAGTGATTTGATTGTAAAGATAGGTATGAGAAACCAACAGCTCGAAGAAGATAAAAATTCAAAGAGATCTACATCTAATTATCGAGTATATAAACGCAGTTTTGAGTACTAAGGTGGGTTCGGCTAAAATTTGTTGTATTCTTCTCGACCTTTTCAATGATATGTGACTCGTATATATTTTATTATTAATTAATAATTTGGCCCACAAAGGTGAGTTTGTGAACTACTGACCTTTTTAGACGATTGTAGAAAAAAATTGTAAAATCATATGGTCGTATGGATCCTTTTTGGGGGTCAGTTTTAGGTTGGTAATCTTCTTAACAGCATTTTAATTCTTCGATGATTGGAAAAAAGTTTCAACAGCCGATGGATTTTGACAACAATATGAGTAAAGTTAGTCAGCGTACAGAACGGACCCTGCATCGCAAAATGTTGCTTCGGCGGGATTTAGTACGTGCCAATTAACTGTAAATAAAATTCATTTGATTGTATAAGTATAGCAGGAAAATCAAAATCGCTTAAGTTGTTGTCGGACACCGATCTGATTTAATTGAATGTTTTACTTGCATCTGAACTAGCTGATCACGACGTATTAAGACCAAAACGGAAGTTTTTTGAATATAGATGAATTTGTTATCCACATTTCTAACAACCGTATTACGAAATTCTAAGCACTTTATGTGTTTTTCAATTAAGTGTACTCAGAAATGTACAGAGTTTGCACGGCTAGGTAACAAAGGTGCGTACGATTCATTAGAAAGAAAGTGCCTGTCCAAGTTTAAAAGCATTTTATGCAAAACACAATTTTTTAAGAAAGTCATTTAAAATATTTTCAGCTCATCAATGTGTGTATATAAAACGAATACAATAATTCGGCTTCGGACTTTTAATAGTGAAATGTAACTCAATATAAGATTGAGCATTGCAACAATTGGAATTAAGCCAAAATATTAATAACAGAACAACACCAAAATCTTAATTATATCAACTGATTGATCAGATTTATCCGGCTACAATTAACTGCTACCTGCGTTCAACTAGCGTAAACATCATTTTTGCACGTCATTTTGAATCACACGTCTGATACATATTTCTCCGCGACGCAAAGGTTTTTTTTTTACCTATACGATCTTTTATTTAATTTTGATATTATAATTTTTTATAATTATTAAACGACGTCTCAGCTGAAATTATACTCGCTCGTAATTTATGTAAACAAATTGAATAAATTTCTATCGAAATATTTTCGATTTTTTGTTTACATTAAGCGCCAATATGGATAGACGATTAAATTTACTTTTTGTTCATCCAATTTCTTTCAAATATAAATAAATAAATACGATTTCGTCTTGTTACACACTACACGGAACCATTATCTACATATTTCGACGCGACGTGTGGATAGTGTTCTTATAGTTAAATAGCTGGACCAATGTAAACAAACCATCTATCGTCTTATAATGCAAATACATAATTTACGCGCATTCGAAATATTTAATTTTTCGCGAAGATCAAACCACTTGTAAACAACACTGTTTGCCTTAAGTATGTGCCAAACAGTTACGTCAAATTTTAATGAACACTAATAGTTACGTACAATACGTTTAAATTTTACTTTTTCGTTCTAAAAATTAATTAACGATTTCAAGCTGCTGCAATACCAAATTCTTATACTCGTATTTGTACACAAAACATTACTAATTTGTTTTTTTAGAATCAGATGAAGCACGTCTTTTGATGTTGAAGTGTCGAGATTTTTGAGCTGATACACATGAAGAAGCACGATATTATCTCCGCTCCTAGTAGAGTTATTCGCATCCTTAAACCTGGCAGAAGGGACTATCTCTAACTTCTTTCCTCAACTTTTCTCAAAATTCAATTGAGAATTATCGATAGAATTATCAGAGATTGCCACTTATCTAACTTCTTCCTCAATAACATGAAGGGTGCGGACAATATCTGTAAATCATGTGAAGGATACTTCTAAGGAGGTGTTTTGGTCGTCTTTTATGTGGCTTATAAATTAATATGGTTTGTGTCAAACGAAAAATCTTCGAAAATTCCTGCTTGGTGGATTACCACTCTGAACCTTTAGTTCCGTTCTTTGAGGACTCTTAATGCGAAAACCTGTGACCATACTTCTAAACTGGTCATGGACTGTAATGATATTATAAGCCGGTTCTGTTTCAACATTAGAGTCAAGGTCATGTGTTGACGGCTCATTGTGAATTTATTAACCTAACTAAGAACGCTTTATCTCTGACGAGGTCAGAGTTCTAGAGACTCTTTATGTCATGAATGTCTTGAAGATGATAATCACTGCATTCACTTTGTTCGAGTTTGTCAGGTCCCAGTTTGTTATGATTAGACACCTCTGAATGTAGTGAGGTCAGTTATCTCCACTGCCTTGATAAAGCAGCAAAAAAGTTAAAATCCTAATCTTTATATATACCAGGCTGTTTGAAAAGTCCCTATTGAAAAATCTTATTTATTTTTTAACAAAGTTTTCTTCTAACATAATATACTTATTCCAACGAGTTTTTAAAGGCTTAATTTTTTTCTGGACATTTGTTTCGGCAATAACTTTGATTTTTGAATAAAATCTTCGGTCAGCTAGCCACCTCTTCAAATTTGGAAATAAATAATAATCGTAGGGTACCAAATCTGGAGAATACGGGGCGTCATTTGATTTTGCTTGCAGAACCGAACCGATCCAATAAATTACTGCAATATTGTTCAGCGATTGTTTTACACATCCCAAAACACTCACGAAAACCTTGCCAATCGATAACTGCGCTTTCTGGCATTTCACTGCACTTCCACCAAATATCATCCATTGTTTTGATTATTCCTCGGTGTCTGGTGAGCAGTAATGTATCCATATTTTATCAACGGTTGCAAAACGACGCCAAAACTTCTTCCAATTATACTTGACAAGTTCAAATTGTGTTGAAAAACATCAATTCTTTCTAACTTTTACTGATCGGTGTAACTCCTAACTGTTCTGTAAGCTCTTTTTGAGTTTGACATGGTTTAAGTTCTTCTTCACAAAAGTTTAAGTTCTTCTTCAAATTGTTTTACTGTATCTGGACGTGGATCGTCCTCAAGACTAAAATTACAATCACAAAATCTTTCAAACCACCTTTTTACTGTTGAATGAATCACAGAATGTCGCTCGAAGTCAAATTAATCAACTCCATAGCTTGAGCGGCATTGTTTTTGATTTGAAAACAGAATTGGATGCAATAGCGTAAAAGTTGCATAGCAACATCCACCTCTAAAATTGATGCACAAGGAATGACAGCTCGTAAATGACTGAAACTCATGTCATAAAAACAGCAATGACCAAGCTACATATATCCAAAATGTAGGTAATTTGGATGCGTTCAAGTATATTTTAATGCAACCAACTTGACAGCCGAATATTTTCGTTGTGTGTCCATATCACCATAACCGTCCATAATATACACACATTTTTTCAACAGAGAGTAGACTTGGGGAAGTAATTCAATTCCTTTTAATACCTAAGAAATAGTACTTTAGTGTAGATGGCGTAGTTGAAGTTTTTCTATCTGGCGTAGAAAAAAATAATAGTAGTGAAGTTAATTGTGTACTGTTTTAATCCCCATCAGTTGCACAGAAAAATGTTAACTTCTGCTGATTTCTGCGCTGATTAAAATTTTCATATGAAAATTTGTTTCGCAGACAAATAAAACTCAGTGCAATAAAAATTAATTTAACTAATATAATAAAATTAACTGACCTAATTTAACTAATATAATAAAATTAACTGACCAAATGTCACAGTGGTTACAGCTTTGGCGTTTGGATCGGGAGGTTCCGGGTTCGAATGCCGATAGGAGCAGGATGTAAAAGGAAATTTTCATCAACAGATTACGACCTGTGATAAAATGAAACACAACTACGCCTCTATCGGCATGCAAAACTCATGGGCCGACCCATCTTCCATGCCCAGTACTATAGGCTGGCATAGAGCTATGCAATGCGCAGCTGGAAACGTAAAATTGGACCTATAGATTAACCAGCCGTACATCCTCGATTTGGCATAACTGCGTAAAGTAGGATGAGAAAATGAACCGCGAAAGAACAGGGAGTGCTTCGGTCCCAGAACAGTTGCAAACATTTAACAATAAAATTGTGCTACCACTTTCCGTTTACCGATTTCGGTCAAAATTCACTGGAATCCTCTAATTTGCGGAAAAAGCTTAAGTATGAAGTTTCATCCCAATAAATCAAGGATGATCTGTACATGGCCGCGTTTTTGTTGATAAACAGTTTCTCGTCAAAAACGTCATTTCCACTTTCCGTCATTTTTCCAAAATGACCTGGATCGATATTCTTGGAAATTTTATTTAAAAGTATAGAACTAAAACAATCCTTTTTCTCGTAAATGTTATACTTTCCAAAATATTTCCAAGAAACGAAAAAGCTTCACCGGAAGCTGCCACTTCCGGTGGACCGACAATAGCCAAAAATCACGGGGATCTCCGACTTAATGAAAAAACTTTAGTATGAACTTTGATTCGAACATACCTCCTGGGCTATACAGAGGACAGAGACATTTAGTCTGTACTCAAGCACGGTCACATATAGTTTTTTTAAAAGTATATTTTTTTTTTACTTCGACGATATCGCGAATGGTAAATCTGCAAAAATCTTGAGGTCAACATATTTCATGATTAGTATTCATTAGTTTATTATGTAAAAGAAAGTAAAATGATATTTATAATCTTGTTTACTAAACTTGTAAACTCCATAAACGTCAAAACGAATAATTTGAGGTTATCTTTATGAAATATTTCATAATATAGGGACATACATACTATAAAAATTGCTCCATTTTTCCATAGTAAAATTGCTCGTCAACATCTCACAAGTGATTGTGGTTGTACGTTGTACTAAATCATTATGATTCAGAAAGATAAAAGCTCGTTGTTTTTAATTGAATTATGTTAAAAGCTTTAATAAATAGGCGACCCAATTGAGGGCGAAATAGTACATTTTCGACATTTTGATAGAGACTTGCAATAATATTTAGAATAATATAATGTTCGATTATTGGCAAACAGAATTCCATCACGTAAACTATAGGACGATTATATGTAAACATATTTTTTAAATAGTTTAGAATGTATTTTGGTAACATCGTAACGCGATTATGTCACCTTGAATTACACAAATTATTCAAACACTGTACGATTTACATACATACTCTAATCATAACATCGTTAAGTCGTTTCTCAAAATTACCATAAATTAGTTTTTACAGTATATACAAAAAACATTTCTTTATTATTCAATTCCAAGTTCAAGGTAGATTTTTTCTTTTGTGTAAGATTTGAAAGCTATATAATATATGTACGTCTTTGATGAAGTTTCAACCGCGAGACTTTTTCGTCACAATACAATAAATTCCAAATCATATCTAAATCTAAGACATATTTTCTGTTATTTGATGTTTCAACAACCTATTAACCTCATTTAAATTTAAATCGTATTAAAACGAAATTATAATTTGGATTTTTGATTTTTTCGTTTAGTTCAGTTGCGTGCGTATGTGCAAAATACTTAAGATACGAAAAAGTATTTAGTTACGTGTACTATTATGACTTGAGTGATTCCAAATAAATTACTTTCATACGCTAGTCTATTGTCTTATTAATTCCGCTAAACCATATGTATTATTCATTCTGTGCTATATTTATGAAGTTTAGAGTCTTTGTTATTATGACTAGAATCGAATTGAAACAAAGAAGGTCTTATGGCAAAAATTTATTGAACTGACGCATCAGTACATAATGATACGGAAAGAACACGCGAGAATTCAGATTATTATTAATTGTTCGTGTTTATGTTTCAAAAATTTCCTGATGTAATTTTAAAGATGTTTACGGGATTTTCTATACGAATTTATTGAAAACAATATTTAATAAAAGACGATTTTGGCATGGTGATAGATGGTCGTTAAGTTAAGCCATGCTAATTAAATAAACCTTGTACCTTGGTTTAAGTTAAATAAAATTTGACATTTTACTGTTTTTCTGTACTTTCGTTTTATTTTAATGAACTTTGACAAAATTGGTATAGGCACCTGCGGGCATCCTATAAAATATAATTTAATTGCTACTAATTAAAAATGTGTTCAAAATATTGTATAATTAAAAAGAAATATCAAATTCATCTTCAAGTGACATTTGTATGCAAAACAAGTACAAGGTTAAGATATAGAATTGGCTAGACTTTGTTCATATTCTATAAAGATCAACAATCATAGACACATGTACCGCCATTTTCTTGGACATAATGAGCTATCGAATTATGATATGCACAACATAGATGGCTATACTGGAATTAGATGTAACCAGAACCAGAGAATAAAACAATTTATCAATGAGGTGGAAAGTGTGTCAGTGAGGTGGAAAGATAGATTTGCCTTCATCACAAAAATGATTGCTAGGTATTTGGTAATTCATGCAAATGCTAAATAACCGTAATTACGTCTAAAGTACTGAAATATCAAAAACCGAAAAATATTCAGTATATGGAGCACCGAGCAATGGAATTTCTCTAATTTGAGATTTGTTTCACCATAATTTCCTTAAAAAATAATTTTAATTTAAATATTATTATTTTTATTTTATATTAGAGAATATAACAAAGTCTTAAGTCTAGTCGTACTGTCATGCAGTGGTGGATACTAACCATTTCTCTTTGTTCTTCAGCCCCCATCACAGTTTTAGATCCTCCGCCTGCCTTTGAGTACTCCCAGCGTCCACCAAATAACCCAAGAATTGATCATTCTGATTCCAGTAAGAAAGTTTCTACGTTCTCAATTGTCTTCATCCGAGTGACATTCGAAACGCAATATCCAATTTTCTGCGCCTAACGGTAAAAACGGCCTAAATAATTTGGGATTTCTGAAGTGATTAATTGATTATCACATTAGAAATTATGTATATCAAATCACACTAGATCCGCTTAAGCATTAAGTATGTAAAAGTTGGTAACTTCTCATTTTCTTTGATTGGAAATTTTATTGTTGCAAATTATTTCCATTTTACACCAGATACTTTTGTTTCGTGTATTTTTAAAACTGTTTAACATCGAAATATTTGCCTGAACAATTATTCCCAAAGTACCAGTAGCTGCTTTTGGTGACGGGAAATAAATAATTGAGAGTTAGTGCAATTTGTAATTACCCAACTCTGGGAATTTAAGAGAAAAACTAAAAGTTGATATTCCACTGATGTTCTACAAAAGTAGAATATTTCAACCATTCTGGTACACTTTACTTACAGACCTAATGGAATTAGTTTAACAAAAATTGGACTGTTTTTGTTTTTTTTTTTAATTTAGAAAAATTATTATTAAAATTAAATTGCTAATGAAAAATATTTTAAATTAAATGTTGGGAGTTTTTCATTTAAATAATAGGAGTTATTATATTATTTATAGCTTGCAACAAGCTATGCGTGCGTATTATTTATAGCTTGCAACAAGGTTATAAAAGGTTTTTAAATTCTGTTCGAAATTAAGATTAGTGCCAAATCTTTTGGACTTGTGGTCCTGTTTATGTCTTTATGATATCAGTAACGCCTGAGTTATTAGATCAAATAACTAGACCCTTTAAATTCTATTTATTTATTTATTTTTTTTTTTTTTTCATTTTTTAGGCGTATTACAGAGGAAATTCGGAAGGTAATAGTTTTTACAATGCACGCTCGCCAATCGTGCTTTCGTATATACGATTTGTAGGATCAAATGTGAGCATTGAATAATTCGTATTCTTGTCCAGTAAAAAGTAAATCATGTCAAAAGCAAAACTGTAGTTATTTAGGGCATTTCGAAATATACTTCAAATTGAAAAAGAAATTAAGTTGAATTGAAAATTTATAGTTGAAAATCAAAATATTGAATTTAAACTTGATCCGGGTGCGTATTATTTATCCATTAAAAAGGTTTAATACAATCAAATGGGAATATGCTATGAGACAAACCTTATATATCTTCTTTAGAAGCTCATGTATATGGTCATTGTGTTAAAGCAACAGGTTTGATAGATTTTGAAAAATTTGTTAAGTTTTTTTAGATATATATAATTCAAATTAAATTTGAGGGTTTGACACCGGTTTAAAATTAGGATTAATTACTAGAAAGGTCAAATCAAGGAAAAAGGGGGAACTGGATTTTTAAAAATAAATAAAGATATTTTTCAGGATTTAGGAAGTTTGGGATGTAGAGTTACATTTGCAAAATAATAAACCGTGACAATTTAAAAATTTGATTTTGATTTTATGCCTCAAACTACATAAGTTTGGTGCAAAAGTTTTTTGATTCGTGATAGATGGCGCTGTAATCACAAAAAGATTAAATTTTCGAAAAATTTCTGAAAAAGCCTCCGTCTGATCGAAAAACACTCCCAATTGATACCCTATTTTTAGCCTTACCCAGAACAACTATACGCGGACGGGATAGTTTCGATTTTTAGTAGATCTGATTTTCTGCAATTATAATGCCATCTATCACGAATCAAAGAAGTTTCTAACAAAACTTACGCACTACACCTCAAGTAGAATCCGAATTTGTAATAAAAATATTAGGGTTCCCATTTAAAATTTTGAAGTGCTTTTTAGTTAGTTTTTTAAATAAGATTGAGCACTTGGTTTTTGTTTTTTAAACTTACGTTTATTTCTTCAGATTTTTTATAGGTTCCATACTTTTTCCTCGCCCGCTATATAACAAAATGTTTCTGGACATGGTTGATAATTCAAACGGTGTAGTTTAGTGTAGATTATATTAACGAGGTAAATTTTCGAGTGACGAAAGCCGAATTCAATTCACAACATTTTTGATATCAAATGTGTGCCAAAAAACAATTGCATTCGATTTGTCAATGATTTTTCGGAATGTTAGTGCATTGAATGAAATTTTGCAAAAAATTAGGGTGGCTTTTAAGTTATGGAGGTCAATATCTAAAATATACGAGTTTTCTAGGACAAACGGTTGATGTGATATTGTAGGTGAGGTTTGTGGCTAATAATCCTGAAAATATGAACCAAAATCCTTGGGCTAATTTTTTAGCAATTTGGCCGAATGTGGCTGGCCGATTTGGCATTTTTCAGTTTTTTGGCCAAAATGACCCTTCACCCTAATTTTTTTATATGCTACTTGATAGCTGCCGTCAATACCTTTCCAACGATATGCATATGTCCGGGGTATGTCAAATAGGTTCAGAGCTGTGGGCGTGGCCAAAACGGCAAACAATGGCCGTTCAGAGGCCGGCCGCGGCCAACATGGCGGCCACAATACCATTCCAACGATATGCATATGTCAAATAGGTTCAGCGCTGTGGGCGTGGAGAAAATGGCAAACAATGGCCATTCAGAGGCCGGCCGCGGCCAACATGGCGGCCAAATCAAAAAGTTGTAGAACAAAAGTGGCTTAGTTTTTCAAGTACTACAAACCCTGAAAATATGAGATCAAATGAAAGAAGTACGGACAAACAAACATATATACCAAAGCAAGATTATATGGAGACGTCATCGAAAAATTTCCAAATGTCATAACTTTGGTCAAAATCATCCGTTTTGGACGTTTGTGGTGTCGTTGAATCACAATAACGTCTACAATCATAATTTGCTAATTAAAAAATAGTCGGGGCACTTTTTGGGGCAGTTATACCTGAAAAACTCATTTTTTGGGGCAATTTTCGGAAGATCATATTTCCACTCAATGTTGGTAGAAATTCATGCTTTTATATATTATTTGGGTCTACTTTTCAAGACCCTTCCAATGGTATATAACATAATCCTGGCGACCTCAAAGGGAAAAAGTTGGAAACTAGCTGTATATATACGAGTTCGACTTCCAGCACAGTAGTTATAGGTGCTTTCGTCACTCGTTTGGACTGCCGTCCAAAGTGATTTGTCTTTTTTTCCAACTCACATGAACCTACATATATACACAGCATGGCATGGTTTGAATTATCGACAGAAACTCACGGAAGCGCAACTTAATAAATTAATGTTTTTAACTGCTTTAATACTCTTGCAGGCCTGAACAATCATTGAGTTTAGCTGATTATTCATCTTTTTAGTATTAATTTTCCTTACTTAAGATAAACTGCAAATATTTTAAAGCGATTTAAAAAATCCTGTCGCTGACCAATTACTGGAAATTACTGGGTTACATAATTTGCTTGATTAGATGCCAACTTCACGAAGCTGAATTTCTTGATGCTTTATTTGCGTTTGCTGTATTACCACATTTTAAAAATTTTAATTAATTTTCATTTTACAATGAATAAAATTATAATTGGTGAAATATGAAACCAACAAGTTGACGTTATATGCATACATATATAGCTGATCCACTTTCTAGAGATTGTCAAAATTGTAAATAGACGTTAAGAAATATATACCAATTATTCTTTAAATAAAAATTATTCATTCAACAAATATGCCGAATGATGAGGGTTTATGCCAGTTAAGAGATATATAGAGTGAGAATTAAGCAGGTACAATAAATTCGGGAGGTGATGGAGGACACTAATCATAACAAAAAGTTATATGACTGCACACATCCTATCTGTAACCGTTATCTATAAAATTAGTCACTTTGAATTTCACTCGTACTTTAAAAACTATTGGGTACTCACAAATTTCTCAAATAACCTTTCATATCCAAATCGAATAACTTTTCATATCCAAATTAATTAGTTTCTCAAACAAAAGGCAAATAATAAGGTAAATTGATAATAAAAATACACTTCCCACTAAAAAAGGCGAGAAAATCTATAATCGTTAATTAAAACGTAATCTTTTTTGGATATATATTTTCAAAATATATAGAAAATTGTTCAATCTGTACATGTATTTGTCAGGGTAGGATTCTTTGTTTTGGATATTATTTTGTCCCATAGAGAGAGTGAGCAGTATGGACGAGTGGTCAGAGCTTCAGTCGAAAAATTCTTCGACAATTACGTATAAGTTATCGGTATTCGTGAGTTTTATTAGATTGTTGGGATTCCTCTTTTTTGACTGTGTTCAGGACACACAATTCTTGGTTTGTTGATTTTGCGCTATTATCCTCGTTTATTTGAATTCTTGCTTCTAATTGTATAACGCTTTCTATAAGAATCATTCTTTCTATTCTTTCCAGACGCGGGGTTTTATACAGGACGCGTTGTTTTTCTATAACCAGTTGTGCCTTCTCGATGATAATGGTCTCGGTTTAGGATTTTTTTTTTATCTTATATTTGCAACGGTTGGCTCCCCCCAGAAAGCTTTTTTTGAGAAGGGTGGAATTCTTTTTACTTCCTTCCTACTCTTGGAATCTGACGAGTTTTCCCCGTCCATCATCTTGGGGATTATATCTCTCTAGCCGTTACACGCTCCACCGAGAGCCAAGTAAATTGAGAAAGATTTATGTAAAGGGCCTATTGACTATTCGACTTGTTGGTTCGACGGTTAATCCGGCGAAATCCAATGTTGCACACGATCGAACATAGCATTCGACTTAGCAATCGTCTTGGTTAATTTATTTGTATTTATATATTATTTTTTACATATTTCAAAAACTGGTGTTATATTGGTAAATGGAATAAAATAAAATTGTCATTACTATCTAACAGCTCGGTCGGTCAAAGAACACTTATTCAACATTCGAATTGGTTGATTAGTCGACTGGAATTTCTATTACTAGACTAGCCTAAAAATCATCCGATTTTACATTCTATCTGACTTTACATTCTCGCCCGACATAATCGAATCATCTGTGAGCCCTATTAGAATTACTTTGTGTTTGATTTTGGAGAGAGTAACACAAATTCAAGAGCATAGTCATTATTATATTGGCCGAATAAGGATCAAGATATTGAGAATTTAATTTCACAATGTTCACATTCTGTGGACAGCTTAGACATGAATCCAAAGAAAATAACACCAATTTTATGCCGCGAAAATTCACCTCATTGTCTTGTTGTTGATGTTTTTCATATTAACGAACGTAAATTGGCTTTTATTATATAAAATACTAAAATTATTGAATAACTGGAAAATGAGAGTTGTTGTATTATAGTAAGTATGTAATACACTGGGAATACTAGTATATTTCAGTTCAATACTAAACTTGATAAAATAAAATGTATGAGACAATTTTATTATTTTAATATCAAACATCACAAAACTATCGATAGATGAACTTTGAGAGGGTCCAGAAATAAACACCGTAGAAGTTCGAACAGAAGTTATATTCAAATTTTCGGTTTGAATAGTGAGTTAATTGATTAAGCTGCACTGATAAGTAATTGTCTACACTGTTAACTTTGTCCATGGCATGATTTACCGTAAACGATTTGTAATAACTCCATCTGATATAATTATGTCACGCAATTTTTTTTATAATTACGTAAACTGATAATTGCGTCACACAACTTTATTTTTAAATTTTTTTTTCTTTGGTGGCGATTTTCTTATCAGTTTTCACGGATTTTGCATTGTGAAAATAGTTTATTGTATGCTAACTTTTTGAAGAAACTCATTAATTCCTCGAGTAAAATCATCAACCCTAAAGTTTTCGAATAAATCTTAGAGAATTATTAGTTTTGAGAGTTCTAATTATCCCTTTTTTGAATTTTAAGCCGCTCATTATGATTATTTAACCAAATTTAATTCTGTTGTTATTATCGAAAAAAATTTACGAAAAATGGTTAAATGGGTTATGGTAAATAAACATATAAGTTTATTAGATTACCTTGATAACAGATACACGTCAACGTTGCTACTGCCTTAGTGCCTTATCTCTAAAACACTTATGTATCTTCATGCGAGGAAAAAGAAATGGTTGTTTCGAAAATTTATTCATAATTTATAGGCGCTTGATTTCATACAACAATCACCTGTAATTCAAGTCTGCAAAATAAATAAGAAAACCACAAAAATGTTAGTTTGCATTTTTAAAAATACTTTCATTTATTAGATACGTTTTTAAGTGAAATCATTATTTATTATTAATTTACAAATTTGTTTATAGCTCTATCTAAAAAATGTTTATGTAAATAATGAGTATGTTTGTATGTATATAAATTAAATTATAAATTAAACCATATTTAAACTTAAATGATATTTGGAATTATTTTTAAAAAACTGTGTTGCTTCGAATTGTTTCAAATTAACTTCTAAAAGAGTCGCACAGTTGCAAAAAGGTGTGTAATTCTTATGAAACTCCCAGAAATATTATTTACCTAAATTACTGGAACAAAGTTTGAGTCAATAACCATTTTAATTTAATATTTTTTAAATCTAAAAAAAGAAACTTATAAATTAGAATATAACAGTTTTACTTAAGATTTAAACAAAATTAACATCTTTCACAGTTAAATTCTTCATGAATTATTTCATTTTTGGAAACTTTCATCATGCGTTATACTCGTACAACATGTAAACAAATCTTATTTCTCCCAAGCACCGTTTTTTCTAAGTCATAAGGTACAACTAGGTTGTATCTTAGTCAGACTTTTTATTTTCCTAAACTCTATAATCTACTAAATCAAGCGGAGCGCAAATTATTAAAAAAAAAATGAGAGCTGTATAAGATACCTGATTTCTCGATTCGTTAAATTAATATTAAATTGACGGATCTAGAAATCCTGTAAGAAGGGTTAGTCTTAATCAAGTAAATTAACAAAATCTAATTGAGGTACTCTACTGGCGTTTCGAAAATAAAATTGGATATAGCATTATTTTAATGTAGATGACTATAACTCTACGAAAATTTATTACTACATAACAATCGATCGTACTAATTATTGACCGGTGTTCTTTCGTAGACCCTCCGGTGCATTTCATCAACACTTTTGAGATAAAAAGTACCGGGGAATAAATTTTCTATACTGCCAACTGGTGTGTACGGTGCTTTATGGTTATTGTGTTCCCGAACTTCCATCATTTGAGTGAATTCTTCTGGAGTCGGTTTTAATCGAGCTTCTAATAATCGCGGAACAGATTTTAGGCGTTTTGTTATGCTCTTAATATCGGTTACATTGTCAGTTACGGTGATTGAATATAGTGTTGATGCCAATCCCGATCCATACGAGAAAAGGCCAATATTGTTGCCAGCTAAATCTCCGGGTTCCTTACTGATTAAAAGCGATATTAGTCCAGAATATAGTGAGGGTGTATACATATTGCCTACTTGATTAGCGAGATGTAGAGATGGTTTGGTTTTTTCTTCAAAGGTTTGGTTGTAGTAAGTCATGAATGCCTTTTCAATGTCCCGATCAAAATAAGTTTCTTCGAGTTTAAGTCCAGTGAATCTCTCAAATCCTGGATAAATTTGATCCCGTAACGACTTATCGGTCAACAAAAAGTCATTAAATCCTAAGCGAGCCAATGATTTTTGGACCAATTTACAGAATGGCGTGTGAAATAAAACTGCATCGAATTTGGTCAAACCAATTTTATCATAATTTGGGTTCTTCTTTGCAAACTTCTTGCGATAAAGTTGGTAACAATTATCTAGAGCACTTAGATAGCATTGAATGGATAGTTTGCCATCGACTGTAGGATATTCGGAGCTTAAATCTGGCTTATAGAAATCATACGCGTGCATCATAAATGTTCCTCGAAGCCCTCGGTCAAATACTAGAGGTGCGTTTGGCCCAACAAGCATTGCTACTGCGCCTGCACCCCCAGTTGGTCGGGCTGATCCTTTGGCATACACAGCAATATCACCACAGACCACTAGGGCCAAGCGACCATCCCAGCTAGAAGATTCAATCCAGTTGACAGCATTAAAGAGGGCAGCAGTTCCACCATAGCATGCGTTTGTATTATCAACCCCTTCCAAATCGGTTATTCCATACGGTTGAAATAATTGCATTAGTACTGACTTCACACTCTTTGATTTATCAATAATAGTCTCCGTACCGACATCAATTCGTCCAATTTTCGAGTGTGGGATTTCATAATTTTCCAATAGCTTACTCACCACGGTGAGGCACAATGAATTAATATCCTCACGATCGGTACAAAATCCCATTTTGCTTTGCCCCAATCCTACGGTATATTTCCCAGCTGATACCCCATCGTACACCTCCAGCTCTGATTGATCGACGTACTGTGACGGGAATATAATTTCAATTCCAAGAATTCCAACATTTTCGGGCCAATTGGACATTTTCGGTGTGTGGCGTATTTATTCCAAAAATTTGAGAATTGTATAAACTTTATATTATTAACTACTTTCACCGTAACACACACAATACAAAACTTTCTTTTTTTTGTACAGTTCGTCTTCGTTTATTTAAAAAATTTCTTGTGCCATTAAAAATGTTATTAGTAAATTACACTAAATTGATTTTCACTTGATATGTAGTGTTCTTATGTAATATTTTGCTTGCACAAAATTACACAATTTGTTTAAAATGCATTTCAATTCACAAAAAAACAATTATCACGATATTGAGGTTAACAAAATAAAAAATTTCTATTTATTTTTTAAGAATAACTTTTTACTCGATATTAAATACTACTCGGTTAAATGTTTAGCGAATGACTGGAAAACGTGAAGAAAATATTTTTATTTTGACAATGATTTTTTTGTTGAAAAAAAAAGCAAAATCGAATGATTTTTGGTGGGGAAGATGTGCGTCAACCGACTGTACTTCGGCGTCAAATTTGACACACATATGATTTTGAAGTTCAGCAGAGTTGTAGTACATATTTTTTTAGTCGACAAAGATAAATGCCCCAAAATATGTAGCGATTGGCTTGACATCTAGCGGAAATTTTATAAGAATATACATGTGGGTCATACCATCGAGCAATAAATATATAAGAGAAATCAAGTAGTGCAAATTTTATATGCAGGTTTTTCCGAGGTTAATCTTATTTTATAGTTTTAACATATTTATATAGGTACACAAATTAATTTTTTTTCTATATTTAATCCATATATACGAATCTTATGAACATATCGGCATAGTTATTTTATAGTTCATTGATCTTGTTAGGCTTATATAAATTGCCAATAGTAAAATAGATTAACCTCGGAAAGTCTACATGAGTCCTCTTATGTATATTTTGTTTTATGGTCATACCCAGCACACAGAAATACAAACAAAAGAAACATTACTCGATTTTTGTATGGACAAATTTCGACCGACCGTTTTTAACATCACAAAAATGATAAATGATATAAAAATTGAAACAAAGACAATTTTTATTCTACAGAAACGAGAAATAAACTTCGATAAATTATCGAAAATGGGTGATGCTAGAAGTTAGAACATCCCAACTAAAAAAAATTATGGATTTGTATGGAAAAGGGTAGAATATAGTGCTGACAAAAATTGTAAACTGAACTTTTTTACATTCAATCCGCCATTAAACACTTTGAATCTTTCGTCGTGATTCCTAAAAACAGTTTGTTGGTGAAGGGGAAAGAAACGAGGAAAGAATCACGACGACAGAATCAGAGTGTGGAATGGCGGAATAAGGGTAGCCGGCAGAGTCCACTTATACCACGTTTACACCATAGCTACTTTAATAGTATAATAGTATTTTACTAATAAAGTATTTTCCTCCTTCAGTTTACACCATAGTGGTGTGAAAACATATTATAATAGTTTATTGCTTATATATTTCACTAATATTTAACAAAAACAGTTTTATTTTATTACAATAAATAAGAAAAATCTGCAGATTGACTAAAATGACATTTCGTATCTAAAAAATATTATATTAACAATTCACACCGCATAACATTATACCAATACTTTTTAGATATGTACAATAGTTTAATACCAAAAAAGTATGTAATAAAGTATTTTACTTTGAGTTTACATCGTCATACTTTTTTGATACCTACTTTTATACTACTGGTGTAAACGTGGTATTAGTATCGTATATAACTTTTTTAATTATTATGGTTTAAAGAAATTCGTCTATATTTGTTTAAAAAAAGAACAATTATAGACGAATTTCTTTAAATTTTAATAACTAAATTAGTGTGGTATACATTCACAAACATAATGAGAATTTTTCAGAAGTTTTTTGATTTGTGATATAATTCGCCAAATCGATATGTTCTTGTATTATAATACTATAGCCATAAGCAAGATTGGAATTTTTACAGTTTTGGTCGTTGCAATAACTGATGAGTAGACCAACATTTTTTATCAGTACGAAACCAAACTGACAAGAAAGAACTTGAGGAGGTTCTCATTATATACAGCGAGATAAAGTGACAAGATACAACGCCTGTCAAAATACACATAATACCATAGGATGCTAACACAACCAATGTCGCCGAATTCTAATCTAATCTATCGAATCTATTCTAATTTTGTCACCGGCGCTGCACCAATATAAGTTTCAGATTGTTATGTTGCTAAACATTTTTACAACGTTTTTTAAATGAATTGATTCAATCAAATCTGAATGTTGTACTTTATACACAATGTTTTTTATGTAAAAAAATTAAATAGAGTCGATAAAAAGACAAATGAAATATTTTAGGGTTAATTTGTTATTATTTTTCTTGTTTTGTCGCTTCAACGCTGAAGCGCTTGTTGTGTTTCCCAAAATGACATCGCCGACAGACAAATGTATTTTGTCGATGTATCTTGTCGCTGTATCTCTGGTTCAGTTTAAAACCTTATAGTTTATATATTTTTTATAGGGTTGTGTGTATTTTACACAATGACCCTGGCGGCTAAAATTGAGAGTGGGGATAGTTAATCTCTAAATAGTTAGTGAAAGCTGATTGGTAACTCTGCAGTGACGCTTGGTCTTTTAGAGCATCGAAGTTCCACCGAACGGTTTTTTGTGTTTGTCTATTGAACGTAGATGGTAGTTTGCACTTATATTTAAATATGAGAAGCACATGATCGCTGTCCATATCTGCACCTCTGTAAAATCTAACATCAGATATGCTGGTGGAATGACTCTTAGACACCATGACGTGATCGATTTGGTTTTCCGTTCTTCCATCATTCGATCTCCACGTTACTTTGTGGATTCTCTTATGTGGAACAAACGTACTCTATACGGGTCCGTAATGCGTTGGCCATTGTTGTTACTAGTTAGGTGCAGGCTGTTAGGACCGATGTGCGATGTATTTTCTGCACTTCTACCGATTTTTTGCATTAAAGTTGCCCGCGATGATTTTAATGTAGTGGTGCGGTATGTTATTGATGACTTCCTCCAGCTCGACAAAGAATAGTTCGATTCGATTTGATGTCATCAGATTTGTCTTCGCATGTACATTAACGATCGTGATGTTAAATTTCTTTTGCAGAGTCTGACCGTGCATATCCGCATGTTGATAGGGCGGAAATCGATGATATGATGCTTCACGCATCGATGGATGAGGAAGCCAACTCCAAATTCACATTCGTAGCTGATGTTCTCTCAGTATGGCAAACCTACTTTCAAAGTCTGCTAAATCGGAATGATGAAGTGACCTCTATTAAAGCAATAGCTCTTCCAGGTTAAGAGGTTTTTGTCGAATATCCCACAGTAGAGGAAGTAGACGAAGTTATTAGTAGATTGAATAATGGAAAGGCACCCGGTCTCGATGGAATCCCCGAAGAATTAATTAAACTCGGAGGCGCTACTCTTGCAACAAATCTATACGATCTCATCGTCTGTATTTGGGACCAAGAAGAGCTGCCGGTGAATTGGAAGACCGCGCTCATATATCTGTTGCACAAAAAAGCGACCGTCTTAAATGTGAAAACTATCGTAGTATTGCTCTAATGAACACTGCTTACAAAGTGTTGGATAATGTTGTAGTAGCCAGACTCATCCCTTTCGCCGAAAACATCATTGGCGACTATCAATGTGGCTTTCATACCAACCGATCGACCACTGACCAGTGTTTCACCATGAGGATGATCTTGGAAAAATGTTGGAAGTACAACATAACCATTCATCAACTATACACAGACTTCTGGCAGGCATATGACAGTATAAACCATGACAACCTTTGGGCCGCGCTCATATGCCTAGGTATTCCAGAGAAACTTGTTTCTCTGTGTAAATTAACAACATCTGAATCTGTATGTAGAATCGTAATTGAAGAAACTGTATCAGATTCCTTTCAAATAACATCTGGTGTTCGACGGGGAGATGTACTCGCGCCTGTGCTGTTCAATTTGGCGCTTGAGTACGTAGTGAGGAAAAGCAACATTGCAACTTCGCGCTGTATATTCAATAAATCAAGCCAAATTCTTGGATATGCAGATGATATCGTTCTTCTTGACCAAAGACCTAGCAACATCAAGGACAGTTTCATACCGCTCAATCGCTGCGCAAGAAGACATGGTTTGGAGGTGAACAGTACCAAAACGAAATTTTTAACAACACCCAGAAACATCTCCATGGCAAATCTCGAAATTGGCGACCATAACTTTGATAGCTTCGAAAACTTTAAATACCTCGGGTCATTTATAATATCCTTGAATGATATGCAGGTAGAAATAAAAGCCCGAATCGCTGCCGGACAAAGAGTTTTCTACGCCCAATCAAAATTATTGCGATCTAACCACCTATCGCAGTCGTGCAAGCTAGCATTTTATAAAGCACTCTTAAGACCTGTGCTGGCTTTCGGAAGCGAGAGCTGGACCATGACCTCTAACGACTGTAGATTATTATCTACCTTCGAAAGGAAGGTCATCCGTTCAATTTTTGGTCCTATTAAAGTTGCGAGCAATGAATATCGGATTCGCAAGAACCACGAAGTAAAGCAACTTCTCGGAGGTAGCGATATTATCGGCTTCGTCAAATCTTATCGAGTGAAATGGCTCAGCCACGTTGCAAGGTCTCCACAACAACGAATGATTAACAAAGTGTTCCATCAAGAAGCAGCCGGTGTGCGTCGTAGAGGAAGACCCCGACTACGCTAGTGTGATGACTTCGAACAAGACCTACTCGTATTAGGATGTCGAAATTGGAGGACGAGAGCGATGGACCGAGACGGATGAAGGACCATAGTGCAGGCGGAAAAATACCTTCATGGAGTGTAAAAGCTAGAGAGAGAGAGAGAGAGAGAGGATATTTAATCTTCTAGGTAGGTGACTTCTTTGTTTTTTGGCTTGGACAGTCGTAAACATAGTGAGAATGACAGTTTATTTATGTTATATTTTGTCTTAAAAAAGGCCGATTTTTTTTAACTATCTCTTTTAATCTATGCACTTAGCACACTGAGATTCCCACTGTTTTTAGTGAGGCCTCACTAAATTTTATATGAAATTTCTTTGTTTTTAGTGAGACCTCAGTGGGCTAGAAATGCCCATAGACTTGCATTACGTATATTTTTTTTTTTGGGGCTCCCTTTACTTTATTTACTTTTATTCTTTTATATCCCTTTTCCTGCCAGACAAAACATTTTTTTGCTTCAATTTAGGCCCAAACACCGAACCACACAAATGTGTGTTGAAAAAGTGACAGGTTGTAATATCTTCCGGATTTTAATGGATCTTAGTTAAATCGGAATTGTTTAAAAAAAACATTATAATTTGATAACATAAATTATATAACATATTAATTGTTTGTTTTTGATAACATATTAATTCTATTACTATTTTTTTCTGTTTCTATATTATAGTTATAGTATTATTTTTCGGATGAAAACGATTTAACTGGAATGCACTAATGTGGATATTCGTCCTAAATACATACGACATGATTCTTTTTTGTTACCCACACAATTATGATGGCAGGCAAGATAAGGGATATATACGAAGTAAGTAAACAAAAAAAAAATACGGTTTGTGCAGGCCTATTCGCCTTTTACCACAAAGTGTCTAACATCCTGTGGCCCTATTCTGGCTTTCCCAGGGATTTGGAATATTTTTTACTGTAATTTTAAATTGCCCTAGTTCCCAAATATTTCAAATGTCTGGTAGACTGGGAATAATTTTTCGGGGAAAATTTTTTTATTTGGGTTTTTATAAACTAAAACATTTATTGTGACCTAATTACGAGTTTAATTTATTCTTGAATACATATTTATTAGAAAAAATAAGGTTTAAAAATTTAAAAATGAACTAATTACAATTCCCCAAAAAAATAATGGGGACTAATTAACGTCAAAACTGCTATAAAATGGAATTATTTTTCCCAATAAAAAAAATTCCTTAACGCCAGAATACACATTGAGGAATAAAAAATTCCCAACTGCTAGAAATAGATCACTAATTCCCTATTCCCGGGGAAAACCAGAATATGGCCACTGTGGTAGAATAATTTAAAAATAGAGTCAATTGTGGTTAAACTCTCATTAACTAATGTTATAATACTCTTAATTGTTTATATTCGATTAAATATTATTTATAATGTTAAATTAGATATAATTAATATGAAAAATAATGAAATGATTTTACATATTTTGAGGTTTTTTTCGTATAAACCAATACCACCACCTTTGGCTCACAAAGGAAGAGCTGCTAACTAGGTATCGTTTAAAAGGCCAATAAAACTTAAACACGAAAAAACTAGTACAAATGTTATGAAAATTCTTTGAACAACTTGAATATAGGCAGTGTTCTAGTATTTTACTTAAAATTAAGGATTGTTTCCGATTTGTATTAATGGAGATACTTATATCGTTTTCTGTGGCAGTAAAATATTGATCTCGGATCAATAATATGACGTCATTTTTGATCCAACGTGGCTTCTTTGTTTACATTTTTTTTTATTTTTTGATCCTGGATCTAAAAAAATCCAAAAAATTTGTTGTATTTGTTTTTTTTGACGTTTACCAACAAATTTTTTGGATTTTTTAATTGATCCGGGATCAAAAAATAAAGACGAAAATGTAAACAAAGAAGCCATGTTGGATCAAAGATGACGTCATATTATTGATCCGGGATCAATATTCGGCTACCACAGAAAACGATATTAAATTCCTGCTAATTTTGTTAAATTTTTCCGCAAGAGGCGCCTACTGTGTACTAATGTACAGCCAGTTTGGGCATTAATTCATATTTGTGTTATTACGCTGTTTTTGACATTTGACGAAATTATTCATTAATCATCATTAAACAAAATAATTTTTATAACGCAATTCGAATTGTTTAAATAAAATAGATTAAAATTTAATAAATATTGTTGATAATGGATGATCCAGAGCTATCTGCTATTCGTCAACAACGCTTGGCTCAAATGCAAGGCCAATATGTAAGTAAAAGTATCTTTTGTTGGGAAAAAAATAACCTCAAAATTTGTGTTATGTACATCGAATTGTATTTCAATTTTTAAGAAAATACTTAAAATGTACACATACCTAAAGAGTTTTTTCTTACTTGAGATTGTAATTTCTTTAATTTTATTTAATAGTCTTCAAAATTTAGCACGATTCGTATTTACTTGATTATTCTATTTCTTGTACCGCTAACACCTGCATGTCCGCTGGATGTGGGTAGTAGAATAATAAAAAGATAAATGTAGTTGACTACGCTAAAGCAATTCTATAATGTACATACTATTTTTTCTTAAAAGATTAATTTTTGATCTTTAGGGTGGTGCTAATGGTGGCGGAAACAACGAAGAAGCCCAACGGGCAAAGGAAGAGCGAATGCGGCAACAAGAAGAGGCTAAACATTCGATTTTATCTCAAATAATGGATCAATCGGCTCGTGCTCGCCTAAACACCCTCAAATTATCGAAACCAGAGAAGGCTCAAATGGTTGAGAATATGATTTGTCAAATGGCACAAAGGGGTCAAATTATGGGCAAATTGGACGATAGCCAATTTGTACAATTACTTGAAAGCCTTAATCAACAAATGCCGAAAAGCAATTCAACTGTGAAGTTTGATCGTCGTCGGGCTGCTATTGACGATTCAGACGACGACGACTACGGAATCTAGAATTTTCTCATCAAATATCTGTTTATGTGCTTATTTTATTTTCGTCATTAATTTAATTTTTCCTTTTTTTAAATTTTTATTTAAAATTACAAATAAGTTAATAAATTACAAAATATATAAATAAAAGAATTAACTTATACACGATACTTTGGGTTATAAATTCGTTTAAATAAAAAATTTGACTAGATACTACAACCGCATTAAAATTACAGGCTTGAGATACTGGAATACGCTGAGTTTATTCACGTTTCTCATGATCGTCTTGTTCATCTTCCTCTTCCGCATCCATTATATCAGCGCAACATATGGAGTACACGATTAAAGATAAAAATCCTAGTGGAAGGCCAAAAAGAACCGTGGTAAGGACCGGATTCCCGCGCCATATATCACGTAAAGATTGTTTTGCTTCGAAATAATTCCGATACAACCGGACCCATAGCGAACTACCACCATATGTAGGGGCACTTAAATTATGAATACTTTCCAAGAATATAATAACAGCGTTCGGAGTCATTTGAAGAGCGTCATCATCGGGAACATGATGCTCGGAGCTTGTCGAATTGAATACCAGTAAATGCGGAGTTGGTAAAGTGTCCATTAAGATAGAATGTGATAAATCAGGTGTACCTACCCATCCAAATTGAAATCTATTATGGAATTTATCACGATTTGTTCGTATGATCATCTCAATCATATCCCGAAATTCCAATTCGTGCGTTGCAATTTCATTAAGTTTATTTTCTTCAACGACGGCAAGCACCAAAAATTTCTTTGTCTGCATAAATTGATTGATATTTGATCGAGTAATTTTGGGGAATGTAAGGAAACGTTCCTCATTGATCCATTGATGGAGAGTAGTATTTAGATGGGACGGCTCCACTTCATGAATTTTATGTGACACTGAAAATATAACGGTTAGTAACGAGAATTCTCCGTTTTTCAGAATTATAACTTACAGGGGAAGTAATAATGACTGCGTTCTTTATACACTAGAACGGAAGGATGTGTATCAATATCAAAATGCCGACGTGCTATATCTTCGGAAGTAGCATAAAAAAAGCCATGCGGTTGGAACACTTCGGCCACTGCATAAAATGTATCCCATAATATGCCGTTCTGCTTTCCCACATAAGTGAAAAATATTGGGTTATTTACCTTTAACAACTCAAAACTATCAATTCGAGTAACTTGCTGTACCGGTGGCCCCGACATACGCATAACAAAATGGATTAACTCATCTTTAGCACGATCTCCGTTGTAGGCAAATTCCCGATCTCCTTTTAGAAATAAAATAGTTGGATAACTTTGTATTTTGAAATGCTGTGCAACTGAAGTAAATCGCGTACAATCTACACGTCCAACTCGCACATTGGAATTATAAAGAGCTTGAGCTACATGAGCCCAAACCGGCTCAAATCGCTTACAATGGGCACACCATGGGGCATAAAACATAACAAACCATTGCGCTTCATGTCGAACATCCAAAAATTTATCGCTTAATTCAATTACTCGTGATGCACTAGAAGAAATAGACAACAATACTGCAAGCACGGTGGAATTAGAATAAAGCCAAATATAATAAAAATAAATTTAATTACTTATAACCGCAGTGATAAGATTCACGACGGTCGCCATTTTCATTTTCTTGTAATTGCAGAAATGTTTTCCAAACTATTTACTATAATTGTTTTTACTATTTATTAAATACTTATTTCACTTTTATATTACTCGCCATTGTTAATTTAATTAAGGTATTATTGAAAATAATTGATTAATTAAATTACAAGCTTTGTTTATATTTTTCTTATCAGAATTTATTGTCAAAATTGTAATTTTGACAGTAGTTACCTATGGACCAAAATAGGTTGGTTCATACAAAATTGTACTAGTAGAACGGAGTATGTATTTCACCCAAAGGGAAATCACAAAGAATTTAAAACTGTAGAACGGGTGTCAAGATTTTACCCATATAAAGTTTGATATTTCATCTGTCACAAGCCAGTGCAGGATGGTTATATCCCTTTTGTGTTTTACTAACACAATTGTGCGGGCAAAAATACCATGTCAAAAACTTAGTTTTGTATGTTTTTTGAACCAACTTACACATTTGTGAATTCCCTTTTAACTTATTTTCGTCCGAAAAAAAAACACTATATCTATACACACAATTGTGTTGGTTTTACTTCAAATCAAGCAACATTTTTTATTAACAACACCATTACATACAATGGTTTTTCACTCACACATTTGTGTGGGTCGGACTAAAATTGAGACGATTGTTTGTTTTTCTTGGTTGAAAAAGGGATAAATAATTTCTGCCACAGTTAATCAATTTTAAAATTTAATTTACAATGTAACAATTTTTCTGTATACATTCAATGAAAATGACGTAAGTTCCCCAGCCCCATACAATCGTACTGATTTTTTCTTATATTTCACATTTATCTTCTTCCTAGAACCCGATTGTAGTAATCTTGTTCAATAAACGCAATAATCCTTTTTGCCAAAATCGTGTGCTTACAGACTGAAAAAATAATTACGTAATCTCGAAATCGCGATTAGCTAGTTTGAGTCTGTCTAGGGTAAAGAACTCGCTAAACCAGTTTTTGTTTTTGTATGATGTGACGTTTTAATTTTGCGCAGTAAAATTATAAATTATATATTTTTAAAATTATTAAAGAAAATACATTAAAATAATAAAAACATTATCAAATAGTTAGTGGTTTATGTAGTGGTGCATTATTTGATAATAAAAATTACAGACTTTTATATAAAATGAAGTGTATTGTGAAAAAATGCCAAAATATGCCTAAGAAAATACAGAAAGGAATATCTTATCATCAGTAAGTTTACCAAGTGTTTATATAAAATAAAATGTAAATTGTGTTAAGAAGCTAGTGATTTGCGGTAAATTTATCCTTAATTTAAGTTATAAATCAGAAAAAATTAAGAAAACAATTTTAGTTGTTGGCGTGGGGTTCTTAGGACCTGTCGGAATACTGTAATAAATACTTCTATTGTAATAATTTTGGCAGGATTCTGAATGCAACCAAATTATTACAACAGCTATGCGTAATAATTTTTGACGTAACTGAAATAATTTTTGTATTATTTCGTTGTTGTTGTTGGAAATGCGCCATTTTTTGAATAAAAAAATTATATTTTCTTAAGTTATGAATGTAACAAATTATGGTTTGTGCAACTAAATTATACAATTATTGAAATATTGGAACCAAAATAAGTTTCGCAGTTATCTTATTTTCTGTATGCAATAACGTTTATTACAATTTTTTAATAATGTCAAAAATATTTCAGAATTCGGACAGCAATCGAACTATAACAAATTATGGAAGAGAAAATTATTTCAGTAATGTCAAAATTACTACAGAAAATTAAATTATTACAGTATTCGGACAGGTCCTTATAGATTTATTTTTGTTTTTGTAATCCCGTTGATTTACATGCTTTCTCGTTTACCCTCCGAATTTGTGACACTTGACAGTTGCTTACACTCATTCTGTACTTTTAAATTCTTTGGGAAATCATTTGTGATTTAAGAATTAAACGGTGGTACACGTTGGGGATGTGTAGCGAGAAATATTTATTTTATTTTATGAAATAATAAAAGAAAATTCACAAAATTGTGTAAATACTAAAACTTTTATGACTGATTATTTATAAATCTTATATTTGTTTTATATAAAATATATTATTTTAGTAGGATTCATTTAAAACTTTTATTTATCGTCTATAATTTTGAATTTATACCAATAAATTAAAATTTTGTTAGAAAATTTTTAAAGGTCTGTATGTTTGTTATGGAACGTGCTTATTCTCTTAAGACCTGGAGATCTCCTGAACCTTGCGAACCAAGCAAAGAGTTACACATTAAACGTACTTGCAAGAGCTTAGATGGTCTGGGAGTAGGAGTCATGACACCACCAATGGTTACACTCTTCACTACAGCGGCCATCAGAACGGAGGAGAATTTGGAGTTGGCTTCCTAATCCATCGGCGCGTGAAGCATCATATCATCGATTTCAGCTCTATCAAGATGCGGATATGCACTGTCAGACTTCGCACCAAGAAAATTTAATATCATGATCGTTAATGTACATGTACCCACCGAAGATAAATCGGATGACATCAAAGATTTATTTTTTGTCGAGCTGGAGGAAGTCATCAATAACATACCGCACTACGACATTAAAATCATCGTGGGCAACTTTACTGCAATTATCGGTAGGAGTGCAGATCGGTCGTAACAGCCTGCATCTAACTAGTAACAACAACGGCCAACGCGTCACCGACCTAGCATCTAGCATTAATGTACAACTTAGTTGTATCAAGTACGTTTTTCCCATATAAGAGAATCCACAAAGTAACGTGGAGATAGAATGATGGAAGAATGGAAAACCAAATCGATCACGTCATGGTGTCTAAGAGACACTCCACCAGCATATCGGACGTTAGATCTTACAGTGTGCAAATATGGACAGCGATCATATGCTTGCCATATTTAAGTATAAGTGCAAACTGTCATCTACGTTCAATAGACAAGCACAAAAAACCGTTCGATGGAATGTTGACGCTCTAAAAGACCAAAGGTCACTGCAGAGTTACCAATCAGCAATCACTAACTGTCTAGGGGCGGCCCAGCAACAACGAAGAAGCTCCTTTTAACATCCAAGTTGAGCAGTTGCACACTATACAGTCAGCCATAACCACCGCGGTGCAAAACACTATAGGAAGAAGACCTCCGAGACCCCGCAATGATTGGGTCGATGATCAATGCCGCCTAGTCGTCGAAAATAAACGAAAGCTTCGTGAAAAATGGTTGGCTCGCAACACTAGAAGCACTCAAGCAAAATTAATACGCGCCAGGAAAGCCACGACTAAATACCTTCGACAAAAGAAACGCGATCATATTCATCGACCCACAAAATAGTGAAGAACTAGAAATTGATTGAAAATCTCGAGGGGGCGGCCTTAATAGGACGAAATGTCCTCGGGAACTAGGACGGTTGGTCATCCTATCTAAAGCTTAGCCCAATAAATTTGTAATCTGTTAAAATTAATAAATAAAATAGGGAATGGCTAGTTTTGTTCGCTTATGTGATTGTTTGATAGATGTATTATAACCGACTTACTCCCTTCATAAATTACATTGTTTGTGCCTGTTTAGACGAGTACTTCTTCATCGATTTTTTGTGTTGTAACAACAACACCTCGCGTTTAGACTGTTTGTTGTTGCTCGTCTATGTATGTGCTGATTACATTTTAGAAAATTTGAAAATAAAAATTTACTGATTTATTCCAAGTGTAGATTTTCTTGTTTGAGGTTTAACAACATTGCTCAAATAATATTAAATTAATTATAATTAAATATTATTAAATTATTGTATTTAATTTTATTTATTTTAAGCACTAAAACAATTTTTTTCACCTTCTCGCTTGTAACAAGAAAATTAGAATGAGCTCCTGTCAAAATAAAAAAATAACTGTAAATATTTTTATATGTGTTGGTGTGTAACACACGATTAGCGCTACAAATTTTTGTTAAAAACCTTCAGCGGAATATCCCTACTCCAAAATTAGTTTGTAGGAAAAAAAGTAAGAAACGAGGAAAATCAGCGCCCAAAAAGAACTCGCCTAAACAGGCACTTTCGGTTCACGTTATCTCTGATACATATAGAAATAAGAAAATATAATGCGCATCGAGATAGGGGAGTTTAGAAAGCGTTAAACCCCAGCTATATTATCCGTTTTAATTTAAAGATGTAAAATAACAGGTTTTACAATACATACTAGTATTTATTAACTAAATACTACCAGAGAAAATCTGTTGCGGGTGAATGTATTATCCTGTTGAAAGGAAGAAACCAATCTATACCAGCTTGCTGACATATATGGTAAGTTCAGACTGAAGACCAATGAAAGAAAGAGAATATGATTAAACAGTTCATAATTTATGTTTCAGTTGGTATATTAAAAGTACAGAATTGTGATAATATGTTTAAAAATTATTGTTTTTAATCATCGAAAGTGGTACTTGTGCTCAATAATAACTGAGACAACTCTAGAATAAATAATTGGTCGTTCCACTTCATTAATCGAACCAGATAGTTAGTAAAAAATGCTAAATTTATCCTGTGATAAAATTTTGTATAAATTGAGCTCAAATACATAATATTGTGTAGTTAACATTTACATTCAGTAATATTCAGCATGAAAGTATTATTTCTACTCGCTTTAATAATCTATACAGTAAGTTCGACTCACGTGAATTTCAAAATAATTTCGCGGGCCGAATGGAAGGCTCTTGCACCGCTTGATGAATTAGCAGATTTAAAACTTCCTACGCAAAATGTTATAATTGCTCATACAGATTCTGAACCATGTCATACCAAAGAAGATTGCATTTATCGATTGGAACGAATTCAAAGGATACATATGAAGCGCGGTTTTGATGATATCGGCTATAACTTTTTGATTGGGGGAGATGGAAATGTGTACGAAGGACGGGGATGGAAAAAATCTGGTGCCCACACTAAACGTAAGAGTTTCTAATCGTATTTAAATTACTCGTATAACAAAACAATTAATTTAAGTAAAATTCTAGATTTCAATCATAGAAGCATTGGAATTGCTTTCATCGGCCGATTCAAAGATGTATCACCAACTACAAGCCAATTGGACGCTGCGAAACATTTAATTGCGGAAGGTGTAAAATTAAATGAATTTACAAAAGATTATAAACTATACGGACAACGAACATTGACAGAGACACATAGTCCTGGCGATCGCCTGTTTGAAATTATTAAAAAATGGTCGCATTTTTCAGATAAACGGATTCCAAAAAGATTTTATTTTTAAATAAATTTTAATTAATAAATATTGGTTATATTACACACATACACTTCTCTGGAATTTGATATACTCGCCAGCTTCTAAATATGATAAAATCATTTTTATAAAATATAGCGCCCACGCCCTGTATTTCAGATAACGCTTAAACAAAAACGTATTCGTAAAATAATGCATTTAGTTAGTTTAGCTTTGTACTTCACTTAGCTGTGTAACTATTACAATCCTTAAATGGATGAAACAGTGCCATTTGTAACACGAAAAAGTTGGATGGCTCGTGATCAAGCCATATGTAGCAAAGATGCTAGATGTGAACTTAATTGTCCTGTAGAAAACGTTATCATAATGGACACAAAAACCGAATTCTCAGAATCGGAAGATGTAAATTCAGTGCTTGTGAAATTTATTGAATCAGCTGATATTATTGTGCACAATCAGAATGACATAAGGTACAATTTTTTAATTGGTGGTGACGGTCAAATATATGAAGGATGTGGGTGGAACGTCAAGGGCAATCATGCAACGGGGTGGAATGATAAATCTATTGGGATTGGGTTCATTGGAAATTTTGATGATAATAAACTAAATCAAATTCAAATTCGAAATTTGAATGCACTTATCAAAGAAGGAGTTAGGTCTAACAAAGTGATAAATGATTTTACTGTTAAAAGATTATCAAGTGGAGAGATAAAAGATATTGATTTATCGTATGTCGAATAAATACATTTATTATTAATTATAAAAAAATATTTTTGTTTCAGTTGTAAATTTTAGAAATATTACACCCTCAGTCAAAAAAATCACGAATTATTCGCCATATCAATATGGGTTTTGTTGAATCTTATTTAATATTATCTAAAACTTACCTAGGAAAATAATAATTTTTCTATGTGGTGTAGGTGAAATCTGAAGAACTACGGATCCAGTTTCGGCCAATGAAAAAGGTCAATAAATAAAATACGATAAGACAATGAATTTTTTTATGAGTATTGTCATCAAGCTATTCATATGTGTCTAATGTTATGTGTTTTGATTATTTTGTGCGATTATTACACAAGCGAATAATACCAAAGTCCATTATAATATATGAGTACTTCATTACATGTTTCCCAACATATTTTTTCTTTTCCAAAATTGTGTGAATTTAGTTCATTTAATTGTTTTTTAATTTCTTATCAGATAGAAATTAAAGTTGGTGATGAGGTTCTTCAAATTCCAATGGAAGGCAACTGACTTAATTTTCTTGTAATTTTGCTTTGTCCAGCAGTTTACGTTTACTAGAAGATATCTAAATTAAAGCAACGGTTGGTAGTTTCCATCGATACGCCGAATACACACAACTCTTGAATTACGATTTTGGAAATAATTATGGTAGAAGATACCCAGTAAGAGACCAATGCGGTCCAGCCGTCTAAATTTTCAGCGCAAGATGACTCTGATGCTCGTGAAATTCGATCAATATTTCATTGAGAAACTGTTGGGTATTCGAGGACTACTTCCGCAGTTACCGGCCACCACATCGGATCAGTGCCATCATTTACCTCTGGACTTAAAGTAAATTCACTATGTCGTCTGGGAAGGTCATCAAGTCGTCGACGTAGAAGTCCTTCGATGGGCTTTTGGCGGCAATTGAGAATTTCTCCTATTCATCTCGTGCTAGTTGATTGATGGTACGAATTGCGAAATACGGAGCGCTCGCAATACCGTAAGCGACAGTGCATAAACGATATTCTCGAACAGGTTCATCTGGAGAAGGTCGCCATACGACTCGGATAGTTTCTGTGTTAGCGCGCCACAGTATCTGTAAATACATTTGCATGATATCTGTAATGGAAATAAAGTTATGTTTGTGAAAAAGGGTTATTATTTCGAATGTTGTGTTGAAACTTGATACCAATGCGAAGCTTCTGTGTTAGCTATACGTTGGTGTTTGTTTTGAGTAATTGTCGTTGTCATACACCGCGATGAAGAAGATAGCACGCCTGGGCCGGCGACTTGTTGTATTCTTTAAGAACTTCCTCCATATATGGCCTGATTGCACGTAGTCCTGTGTGAACTTGTTATATTTAGAACGGAGTTCATCACTCTTAGAAACCGACGTTCCAAATGATGTAATCGAAGAATTTTAGCATCTCGTGACCTTCCAAGGGGTGAAAATTTCTCAATGAGTGGCTCGAGACTGTGTATCTTCCGTGTTCGTTGCGACATGTGCCTGACTCATCGTGCGTTAGTTCTTGACATAAGTGTTTGTCGATGGTGTCATAACCTTCGTCAGTTGCCGTTAAACTAGAGTACTAGACATTTGTTTGGGTTTCTTGCTCCACCTTGTTAAAAAATACCAAATTTCGTATTTTGAGCAAAAAGTGAACCGCTATAGCACTGCTAGCACCGCAAATTAGTAGCATGCTCGAAACCGAAGGGCCTGTCGTCTGGATCAGTGGGATGCTCCTTATAAGACTCCACATCATTCATCCAAAATGAGGATGGATTTGTTACGAGTTTACGCTGGAGTTCAAAAATTATATTAGTGGATAACAAACGGTGCAGCATCTTGGTGCAGCTGCGGAGGTACTGAAAAAAACATTTCTTCTTAATTTGATACTTGTTGAAATTAAAAAACAGAAAGGAATCGGTCTCGCTGTGCATCATCTGGAACTGCATCAACTTTACTTGATGGAGGACGCACGTCGCACAGCACATTCAACTTTCTAAACGCAGCTGTCAATTTAGGACTTTCTAATGAACATATTTTCAAACATTTCATTGAAACTCTATTTTACAAACGATATTCTCGAACAAGTTCATCTGGAGAAGGTCGCCATACGACTCGACATGAAACATTTCGGAACATTTCTTACGAACGTGCAATCTTAGCACCTAAGAATGATGGCACCATTGACCAAAGCGTTTACAATTTTCACTGCGCTTTGCTTTCGCAGTGACATTCAATACAGCCCGGGCAATCACCGAAAATTGCTGGTGTGACTTTGGGAAATCCATGCACAACTAAATGCTGCATTTTCTATCCAAATCGAAAAACCAAAACTATTGCTTATCCAAATGCTTTACAGTAAAAATTAAGAGGAATTATAATCGTCTACGTATACGTTTAGTCCCGTAAGTACTAAAAATGTGAAAAATTATTGCAAAAGAAATTAAAGTAAAATGATGGGAAATATTGTAGAAAAGATTAATAATGAAGGTGTGTAAGAAGGGAGTATAATTATTTCAAATAATATCATTTGACATTACAGCATGTTCTATAATATTCCAGCATGGAAGGAGGAGTCTACGATATAGGAAAATACCTTCTAAGAAAATATCAATATGTAGTCACTTCTCCGCGATAATAGGAAGATGATGCTTCCGTTCCTGAATTCAGCGCCCGGTGAGTTTCTGGCATATATGATTGCAGTTTTAGCAACGTCAAGAGATTTCTTGAAAAATATCCGAAGTTCAAAATAATTCATATTTCTCCCGTGCAAGTAATAATAATTAATAATATATTCAGCTAGTATGAGCTCTTAGAACATCGTGAGGAAAATCCGTTTTTTACCGAAAATTGTGTTCAGCAACGAAGCTCATTTTTGGTTAAATAGGTACTTGATTGCCGCATTTGGTGTGATCAGCAGCCATAGACAGCCAATGAACCCAGATAAAAACACTGTTTGGTGCGGCATTTCTTTTCAAAGATAATGATTGCCGCAACGTTTGATGATTTCTGACTTATTTTGCCCAAACTGAATGAACAGAATCTGGTCGATTGGCGATTATGCGATATGTCGATATGCGGCGCCACAGCACGCGAAACCATAAACTTATTGAGAAATGAGTTTAGTGAACAATTTATCTCACGTTTCGGTCCGGTGAATTGGTCGCCTAGATTGTGCGATTTGACAGTGACACCTCTTGACTATTTTTATATAGGGCTATGTGAAGTCTCTCGACTATGCCAATAAAATAAAAACAATTGCATATTTGAAAGACAACATTAAACGAGCCATTAGCGAGATTCCAGCCAAAAAAGTTGTGAAAAATCGGACAACTCACATGGACCACTAAAACGTAGCCGCGTGGCCAACATTTACATGAAATAATCTTTAAAAAGTAAATGGCAAACATTGATTTATCGATTCAAATAAAAATTTCATATATTTTTGCAATTTTACTGTGTTTTTTTAAATGTATAAACCGCTTTAAAAATCACTCATTATACTTTTATACTATGGCGAGTATAAATTATGACACAAAATATGTATTTGATTCTTGATATTTTTATTTGTCGTTACAAGGTTAGAACAGTGTGGAAATTGTTTTGCTGTAATGCGGATTATTTATTTATTTATTTCTGACTACTTAATCAAAAGGTGCACTCAAAAGTATAGACTTTATTTAAAAAACTACTTTCGTCAATATCCCCAAACTATTGAGTTTCAATTGCCAAGATAACCACTAAATGTCCCCATACTGAGCAATTTCCATTTTAAGTAATTTTGTTCTATGTTGCACCGTTTTCGAGGTAGAAACCAAGCCTAACATTTATTAAAAAACTCGCCCTGCATGTTTGAATTCTGGGACTTAATGTTCCTAATCTGAGAATGAATAAAAATAAGAATATGTAACTGTATAATTTTGCCAACACTTCAGTAGTTCAAAACAGAATAAGATAGTTACGGCTGCACTCTTAAGTAAGTACAATAAATTAGGAATGTGATGGAAGACAATAATGCGAACAAAAATTATATGACAGGATACATCCTATCTGTAGCCGTTATAGATATAATCAAGGTTCTACTGTAAAATTAGTCACTTTGAATTTACCTCATAACTTAAAAACTATTACCCACAAATTTTTGATATAAACATTTCTTAACATTTCTTCGCAAATTAATAGGGCCAATCAATATTAAGGTAAATTGATAATAAGTACACTTCACACTAATTAACGTAATCATAACGTTTTTTAAATGCATTATTAACTTAATTTTTTTTGCATACATATTTGCAAAACCGACAAAAACAATTTAAATTTTGAAACCGAAAAAAAACCTAGCTGTAACCGGGGACCGAGTCGGTTACATACCTGATCATTACCTTTAACCTGGAAATTACTTAATTCTGACACACAATGGGTTGGAACTGTTACCACTATGTTACCATTGGTTTATTCGCGGTATGTGTTACTCTAAAATCTCTAATATTTTATTAAGTACATTACCATTAATACTTAGCGAAAGATAACGCAAATATCATTGGGTAATTTTATGGAAATATAGGTATGATTATATTTTAAACGTAAACTACTCGGTTATTTTTAAGAATTTATTACTGATTAAATAAGTTGATTTTATATCACAAAATTTTAATTAAATTATTTTTCAAAATAAAAATTCTTACAATTCTATATACTTATCCTTGTAGGGATACGTGGAAAAAACACTAACTTTTAAGAAAAACTATTAAGTAAAACAAATTTTAATTAATTTATGGTTATAATTGAAAAAAATCTAATTAGGCTTATAACTACGATTGAAAATACTATCGAGATAATAGGTGTACTGACAAATTATCGACGCACATTATGAAGCATATACGTCAGTAAATATATCATCACACTAAATAACAATTTCAGAAAGTTACATATCAACAATTGAAGTTCTTATTTTAGAAATACGATAAATTTAAAATAATTATTGTTTAAAATAATAAATTAGTTCTTAAATCACTGCATAAGCCACGGTTACGGTATTTTATAAATAAAAACAAAAACAATATTATTTAATTTGTAAGATGAATTATAATAAAAATAAAAACCAAAAGTAACTTGTTGAGCAAAAAAATCTGGTTGGGAAGTGATAAAAACAAATATTTTAGACAGTTTTCAAAATATTGTTACCATGCCTGCAGGCTAAGTAACAATGTTCCCGAGACATAGTCTATGGTTACAAATTGTTTGTCGGGATAGGGCCAATAAATATTAAGGTAAATTGATAATAAGTACACTTCACACTAATTAACGTAATCGTAACGTTTTTAAAATTAACTTAATCTTTTTTGCATATTTTCAAAATATTTGGAAAATCTACTCTAATTTTGAGTTATTAATCGTGCTGATCAATGCAATTATAACATCAAGCTTCAATAGTTTTATATTTAAAAGTTAAGAAAAACGAGAAAAACTTTATTATTCTAATAAACTAAAATTAATTTAGAACTACAATGAAAACATCTGTGTTAAAATGAGCCTTGTTGTGCTGAGAATTTTGTTTTAATGTTAACATAAACATGTACTAGATATGCAGAATAGCAAAATATATACTCGTAGGTGTACATTGGGTATGTTTCGAAGTCATAATACAATGACAATTTGTACGTTATTGAACCCGACGAATATATTTGAAGAAATTTGTGCTGTCCGTCTGGAATTGGTCCTCACGACCTATAGAACATACGTTAAAACTTTTATCAAAATCGGTACAGTTATAGTTCATGAGTTTGTTCATCTTAAATCTTTTATGGAAACTGTCACTCCCGATGGGCCGCTTCCGATCAAACGTTACAAAAACACGTCTCATGACTCATAGATCATATTTATAAATTTTTATTAAAACCCGTGCAAAATTTCTTAAATGGACAGTTTTCTACGGAAGCTGCAACTTTCAGTGGACCAATTTCGACCGAGGCTTACAGGTTTACTGTTTAGAAAACATGCATACATTTTTATTAAAATCGGTGCCGTAGTTCTTGAGTTTTTTGATCGAAAATCTCTTATGGAAGCTGTCACTTCCGGTGGACCGATTTGGACCTAATTTTACCCCAACACTTCTCACAACCCATGAATCATGAGCGTACATTTATAATAAAATCAGATTAGTGGTTCTTAAAATAATAATTGTTTACACATGCTGCCGCTTCCGGTGAAGCGATGTCAACTAAACCTTACAGACACACTCCTCCACTACCCATAGAACATATATTTAAATTTTTATCAAAAGTAATGCACTAGTTCTTGAGTTTATCGCTTACGAACCAACACCTTCCTTTTACATACTATATATATACAGATAATACTTTTCGAGAACCTCTCATTTTTCACGAACTAATACATATCTTCATGTGTATAACGATGTGTTTTTATTGTCTTATCAGCATAAATTATTAGATGATTGATTAAATATTGGCATATAAATACTTGGTGTGATTTTTTTTTATTATTATAATACAGTTAGTGTAAAGCTGTGTACATTACAATTTGACAATTGTTATAAGTAATTTAGTGAAATGTTATTAATTAAAAGTAAATTTTTAATTGTTGTGACACTTTTAACTGTTTCATCGTGCTATGGCTATATAAAACGAATTCAAGATCGGAAATTACGGAATCGTAGTCGAGAGTTACAACCAAGCCAAACATATTTAAGTAGAGACGAGTGGGAGGCAGTTATCCCAAACCGTGTAGTGTGTGATTTACCTCAACCAATATCATTAATTATCTTAAACAACACATATACATCGCCCTGTGATTCTTTGGCTGAGTGTACAGAAAATGTGAAACGAATTCAAAAACAATTTTTGGACTTAGGGTATAATGATGTTCGGTATAGTTTTCTAATTGATCCACTTGGAAACATCTATGAAGGATTGGGCTGGTACAGTTCAGTATCAAACAACTTAGGTAGTTATAAAGATTACAATAAAATTATTGCGTTATTATTTATGTGTCTTATATTTTTATAGAAGAGCGTTATCGTTCAATTGGGTTTATTTTATCGGAGTTTGAAATCCCAACTCCAAAGCAAATCGAGGCTGCGCTTGTTTTACTTCAAAATGGTAGAAATGCAAACATTTTAAGCGAAACTTATCAGCTTTATGGTCCTAAGCATCTAATAGATGCTCTGAAATTTGAATAATCCATGTTAATATTAGAAAATTGTAATTATAATTAATTTAGTTAATAAAATTTAATTTATTTATAAAATATTTATCTGCATAAGAAACAAAATTAACTAGTGTTTTATTATTTGTTCAACGCCAGACTTTCATTTACCGTGTATACACATGCGTACCTTGATTACTATCTTGATTACTTAGTGAAAGACAACGAAATCATTTTATGATTCCAAATACTATAGATTCTCAAGAGGCAAACGAAAATTCAATACAACAATGATTTCGGACCGACGTTTTCCTTATTCTCCATGTAACCCTTCAGACTAGGTAGGTGTAACAAAAATGTGCTGTTTACGAAGACCTTTCGCTACTGAGGAGAACGTAAAGGTTACGCAAAAACAACTTAGGTGCGATTTGTAAAGTGGAGTGTAAAACTGTTTATGATGTGTGTGGCAACCACAAAACACCACACTTGATTTCTAATGCGAAAATTTTAAATTAAACTTACCGGAGATTTGGTGAAACTGTCTGGTTTAATGAAGGTCAACTATTGTTGGTTGAAAATTTAATCTATAAATTTATTTAAATATTTTAATTCTGTATTGTTTTTTTGTAAATGCTAAACATTTCAACATCATTTTTAAAATTGTAAAACCTCCCATAGAAACGGGCACTTCCGGTACACGGATTTCCACCAAATTTTGCAGGAATCTTCGAATTAATGGAAAAAGTTTAAGTATGAAGTTTGAAAACGAATAGCGTGGTCACTCTAAAGATGCCGAATTTTGGTGAAATAAATTATTTTTTATCGAGACTCGTCATTTCCAGTTAAATTTAATTACTTTTCAAAATATATGAAAAAAACGAAAATCTCTTATGGAAGCTGCCACTTCCGGTATGGGCTGGGCTGTACATGGACCGATTTTTTGCTGAAAAACATTTTTTTGTGGAAAATTGTGATTTGCTCTTAAATTTTGAAAAACTTATCTGAACCGATATTGTTGCAAAATAAATTTACAATCTTTTAGTTCATAGACGTTTTTCTCTAAATGATATTTTTTTCAAAATATTTGAGAAAAACGAAAAAGCTCCTATAGAATCTACCACTTCCGGTGGACCCAGATTTTGTCCAAACAGCAATGAGATCTCTCAATTAATGGAAAAACTTAAGCATGAAGTTTCATCCCGATCAGTCAAACCGTTTGTGCCTGTACAAAGACCAAATTTTTGTAGAAAACAGTTTTTTGTCAAAAATTGTCATTTTTGTTTGAATATTGGAAAACTGATTATTATTTGTATATCATGTAAAATGTATATGAGTCTAGTAGTGTCTTACATTATGTACTTTGTGTTAATGATTTACTGGCCAAGAGAATAGCATAATTTATTATGTCAGGAAAGATGTCGAGTGATTCCGCCAATGTACATAAGTTTATGGTGGAAATAGATGATCGAAAGTGGCGGTCCAAAATGGATGTTATTAAATTCTTTCCAAATTTCGATGTTAAACTGCATGATAAACAGATAAGTATTAGATAAAATTTTGAAAAATCCGATAGCACAAACAACTACCGGAAATTCACCCACTCAATTGGATATCATACCGCTTTAAAATTGTTTTTTATTTTAACTTTACGACAGGCTTTTAACAAGCACCCTACTACCATTGATCATTTTTATAAGACTAACATAATAGCAAAAGTGAAGTTTTGTTGATAAGAAAGTTAATTTGATAATAGAAATCATTTTTCATTCGATATTGAAGTAGACCGTATAGTGACGTATGCGCGTGACGAAAATTTTGTACTTAAAATAAGTGAGCTAAATTATAGTATGTTTGATTACCTGATAATGGAAAGAAAATATTCGATAGACCAATTTTGTTATTTTGTGATTAAACTATTGGATATTTTTCATCGTCGTTATCAGGTAGCCACAAGCTGAGAAACAAAACGTGACGTTTTTGATGACTGGTAAAGTTGGGGATGTGATATCGTGTGCGTTTGTTAAATGAAATTTTAGCACTGCACACTTTAAAAAAACAAAAATTGTCATACAATTGAGGACTGTTAAAGTTGGGAATGTAACATCTAGCACATTACAAATAAGCTGATCGGGTCGTTTTTCACATGAAATTTTAGCACGGCATACTTTATGAAAATAAAAATTGACGTACAAAAATAGACCCAATAAGTTTAATTTTTTTGCTGCGTGAACAGCATTTTGGGCTCAAGGTGACGTTAACGTCAGTTCTGCTACCTCCATCTAATGTTCACCCGTGGAGAAATAGAAAATCATATGTATATTTGTTTTACGTTGACAAGCTAAACGTTTTTGGTTTTTCTTTTAATTTAAATCGATGTAGGCGATTTACCCCTTAGAGTACAAAATACTTAGACCTTGGTAAATAGAAGGAAAAAGGCATGCAAAATCCGTTCTAAAAACCGCGTTTTTGATGGTAGTACAAACATATTTTTTGGGAAATATTTGGGGATCCTCTCATAAAGAAGTTTTTGCAGGGTACTCGTATCTCCGGACACTTCTAACAATCAACATCCACATACAAATGTATACCGTATTAACTGATTGATGCGCTTTTATAGCCTACCTAAACAAATTCAGTCCAGAATCATAAGTATTACACCATGGTTGACTGACCTAAGAGAATTTTCTGTGTGTTTGGGTAAATTCTAATAAATAATTTAGTCCTAAGTGTCAACTCGAATTTGGTCAATGGCAATCTTTATTTTAGGTGGCAAGACACCAATTTGACCTGGCAAAACAATTCCGCCCATTGAGGTAGGCAGGTTATTTGGCTCGAATTTAAGGAAAAGCGAAGAATTTGTAGGATTGGGTTGAGTGAATAAATCTAATCAAACCGAACAAAATGTTATGTCCTGTTTCACTATTTAAATTAAAACACCGGGAAACCAGGAACAAGGAACATGTATTTTGATATTTCTCAAGAGACTTTATTTTCTCATAGATATTTAAAAATCTTAAGTAGCATTAACCTTTCGGTTTATAATACTGAAGCGCCCACTTACGCTGCCGCAAGTGGTGATTTTTATTCGCTCGTTGATCACGTTGTTGCTCCTGCTGATAATTCCATTTGTTTTTTTCAATCAATTGTCTCTTGTTATTGGCTCTCATTATGATCTTCTTGTTTTTTCTGTAAATTATTACTCTCGACTTAGACCTAAAAGTTTCAGCTATAGGGATTTTTCTAAAATTGATGAATCTCACCTTTCATCAACTTGGGGGTTATTTGTTGGGACAATATTTTTTCTCTTTGTACTTCTACCGATCAAATTGACTATTTTAATTCCTCTATAAATTATGTATTTAATAACTGCGTTCCTCTCACTACTGTTTATTTTAGACCCAGATCCCCCATTTGGATGACGCAAGAGATTTTGAATACTTCTTCTGTTCGTTTTTCCAAATATCGTCTTTGGAAAATTAGCCCTAATTCTTTGTCTTATCTAGCTTATAAGCAATCTCGAAATAAAGTGTTAGGTTTAATTCGTATCGCTAAGCAAATTTTTTTCAAGGATAACATAGATCCCTCACTTCCCTCTACGATATTTTGGCGTAACGTACGCAGCTTGGGTCTTGGTAGTTGCAAATGGGCATTTTTCTTTAGATTACAAAGCTAATGATTTAACCTTTATCTAATTAACTCTAGTCACACCCATGATATTTCCATTATTGATTTAGTGTCCGTCGAACCCCTTAATTCTTTTTCGTTTACAAATATATCTACTGTTGATTTTCATTCTGTAATTTAGGAAGTTAAATCGTAATCCATTGGTCTAGATATGGTTAGTGTAAAATTAGTTAAGCGCATTTTTCCTATTGTATCAAGGTGCTTGTTACATATTTTCAATTTTATTTTAACAACCTCTTCATATCCCGCTCAGTGGAAGATGAGTAAAATTATTCCTATTCCTAAAATTAGCAATCCTTCTGAGCTTCCCCATTTCCGCCATATTAGCATTTTAAGTTCTCTGTCCAAGGCGTTTGAATTGGTAGTAAAAAACCAAATTCAATCTCATATCGATAGCTTTAATTTGCTTAGTCTTTTTCAATCGGGTTTTAGAAGGTTCCACGGTACTACCACTGCTTTTCTGAATGTTTGTGATGATATTCGTCGTAGTATGAGTAAAAGAGAAATGACTTACCTTACTCTGTTAGGTTTTTCTAAAGCGTTTGATTCAATTAATCACCAAATCTTTAATTTTTCTCTCTCTCTCTGCTGATAAATGGATTTTAGACTATATTTCGGGTCGCTTTCAGGCAGTCTTTTATGATAATTCTTTTTCTGACTTCTTACCTGTCTCTTCTAGCGTTCCTCAGCGGTCGGTTCTTGGTCCTTCACTATTTTCAATGTATATTAATGACATTGCATGTTCCATTCGTCATTCTTCTTTTCATATATTTGCTGATGATGTCCAAATATATAGGATAATCGCTTAGATAATGAATCCATTCACTCTAATATTTCTTTTATTAACGATGATTTGGTAAGAATTTATAATTGGTCATTATCTAACCGAAACGTTCTTAATGCTAATAAATCCCAGTCCATTATAATTTATAAAAAATCTATAGATATACTTACTCTTTTCCCGTAATTTTTCTCGGTGTTTCTTTAATTCCATTCTCTAATACAGTTATTAATCTAGGGTTAATTTTTAATAAATCTCTTACTTGGGGTGATCATTTGATTAAGATAAGTAAAACGGTTTTTGGAATGCTTAGTTGTTTGTATAAAGTTGTAGGGTTCACTGATAGTAATTTTAAAAAGCATATGTCCCCCCTCTCGCACCTTCTTCCACATTTGCTTTATGGTGACGTTGTTTTGTTTGGAATGCTTCAGGATATGATGAATGTATAACGATGTATGTTGTATGTTGAGTACGATGATGATGTTGCGGAAGTGAAAATAGCGGCGGAGCGGAGCACTTTGTAAATTAATAATAATAAAAAAATAAAAACAAAATTTAATTTAATTTTAATAATTAATAAAAAACTTTATTTAAAAAATAATTTTTTATTTGTGTGCTGGTTGCTGAGCAGCTCCTGCTGCTTCAAAACTCCAAAACTGAATAAGGAATAAATCAAAATTTTGTATAACTTTTATACAAACATTTTAAGGCAATCTGGATGCAATAAAAATTGGATTGATCCAGTATTGTTGCGTTTGGTAAACAAGGCAATAAAAACCTGAATTGCATCCACCAAATCTGGTTTCAGCTGGTTACCAATTTGTTTGGATAATAGACGTGCGTGCGCCTATGAACATTATTGCAATGATAAATTTACTTTGTACTAATTGCCACGCCATCGTGTTAACTATGCATTAAATGATTGTGTCATTGGTTATCACAATCATTTAATGGTGATGAGGGGGCATCTACAATAAGATTTTAACAACTAATGTGCCATCGTTTAATTTAAATATTTTGTGTCTTGGTTATCACAAAATATGATGGTGGCATCTATGATGCAATTGCAATATTGTTCGTTTCAATGTTTGGTAACGATCTTGATTGGCATGCAAATCGGTATGATAATAAAATTTGTTGATTTTGCATGGGAAGACTGTTGTTGCATATTCATTTGGAATATGCTTATTTATACACGGAGAATTGTCCGTTAATAAATAATTCAGTCGACGGAGTATTGTCCGTTTGTAATTATGTATATTGTGCGGTGTTTCTTGTAATTGAAGAAACAGGCCGCTACAAATGTTCTCCAAAGATGTTTCAATGCTTGTACTCGTTTCATTTTTAGTATTAGGAAATATGATCACATTTCTCTCTTATTTAATTTCATCCTTGGCTGTAGTTTGGTTGACTTTTATGAACTTCGTATATGTCTTTTCATTTTTAAGCTTCTCAGAACTGACCAAGCTCCTTATTTATTTAATAAGTTATTGTTCAGTAGGTCCAATTCTTCAAATTTACGTTTACTTCCCTCTATAAACCTGTGCAGATCTGTAAATACATCCTTTTTTGTTAGGGGTATTTCTCTTTGGTATTCTATTCAAAGAATAGTTTAGAAGATAAAGAATATGGAAAACCACACTCGAAAAATTTGAAGATGCTGAATTGGGAACGAATTATTAGCTGAAGATTCTTCTCAAACACAATCAGATTGGCTGTAATAAACGTTGATCGATTAACTGTTGCCAAACGTTTACATACAATCGGAATGGCCCAAAAAGTTAGCAACTGGGTTCCACATGAATTAAAAGAAAGAGATCGCGAACGTCGAAAACCCATTTTGTGAAATGTTGCCTCAAAGACAACAAAGAAAAGGTTTTGTGCATGTAATAGTTACTGGAGATGAAAAATGAATTTATTGTGAATCCGAAACGCAAACAATCTTGGGTGATTAATAAGCGGACATTTCTTTTTGGTGCTCAATTTTGGTCTTCATCTCAATGATTTCAATTTTGATATTTTTTTTATTTTTTATTTTTTTTTATTTAATCTTTGGCATTTGTTTTAGGGCCTAAGCACTCCCAACTCTTTCGCAGTTCGGTTTTCACGTCCTATACCTTACGCATTGACTGCCAAATCGAGGACGTACGGCTATAGGCCCCAAATTACTATCCACCTGCTGATTGGATAGCTCTATGCTAGCCAATGGTACTGCGGGATGAAAGATGGGTCAGCCTATGAGTTGTGCACTCCAACAGGAGTAAAAGTTATGTTCATTTCCATCACCGATCGTAATCGGATGATGAAAATTCCTTTACCATCCTGCCTCTATCGGGATTCGAATTTGGTCCCTCCCGATCCAAACGCCAAAGCTTTAACCACTAGCTATTTAAATATTTTTACAAGCATTAATCTTTCGGACTACAATACTTATGAGCTCACTTACTCTTACTCAACCGCAAGTGGCGGTTCTTCATTGATCATGCTGCCAGTTCTGCAGATAATTCCATTTGATTTTTCTATCAATTGTCTCTTGGTATTGGCTGTCATCGTATGATTACTTTGTTATTTTTATTAATTGTTACTCTCGACCTTAACCCAAAAATTTTAGTTTTAGAGATTTTTCGAAAATTGAAGAATCTCATCTTCCATCAATTTGTGGCATAGTGGGACAATATTTTTTCTCTTAGTTCTGCTACTGTTCAAATATACTAATTTAATTCCTATATTAATTATCTATTTCTATTCGTTTTTCCAAATACCGTCTTTAGAAAATGAACCCTATTTCTCGGTTTTATTTAGCTTATAAGTAATCTCGAAATAGAGTGGTAGCTTTAATTTAATTCGTATCGCTAAATAAAATTTTTTTTATGGCTAAGTTAGATCCTCACTTCCAGTGCTGCTTCTATAGATTTCAAAGCTAATGATTTGAACCGTTACCTAATTAACTCGAGTCCTAATAATAATAATTTTTCAGTACCATTATTCATCCAATTTTTATAATACAATCACAGTTTAAGCCCAATAGCTCATGATCATGATTAAACTGAAAATACTATGAACATTCTGAATCGGTTGATGAATGATTTTAGTTACATTCCAATTATCAATTTTCCAAATCCGCATTTAAAACTCTTATCAAAATCCAATTTGCATTGCACAAATAAACGGCTAAGGAATCGACACACTTCAGTACCAATTTAGAATTTTCGAGCATTTTTTTAAATTCTGCAATTTTCATAATCCATTATTCACCTCTTCAATTATTATGTCAAATTTTGAATTTAGGCTGATAACTGAAATCACTATTTGAATTGTTTTTTAGGTCTTCGCATTATAATCAAACTTCTTATCAAAAGTTTTTGACTCATAATATTTATATTTATAGAAATTATGCATTTTGATAGGTAAGGTACGAAAAGTGAGGTTACAAATAAGATATGTACTTGAATGATAAACAGCGATATGTCCAATAGACGGATCCCTGATGTCATTACATAGTACTTTCCGAAAATAGTGGTGATAAAATTAAAGCCATTATATACCATAAATACAAATGACATAAGCGTTAATATTTAGGCTTCAGGAGTTCAGTAAAAGACAATTTCTTACTAGGTTTCGGTATTTAATAACATGTTTTAAAATTTAGAAATAATCTAATCTAGGCTTGTTTTGAAACATGGCTTGTATATTTATTTAACTTACTTACGATCCTGAAGAGCCAAGCTTAATGAACAAAGCCAACGCATTAAGGGTGACTTTTATGTAGATGTTCGTGCAACCTTTTTGTAAATTCGCTTACTTTACCTTCCAAATAAATGTCTTCATGTCGACAACGATACGGTTTATTATTTTCTTATCAGTTCAAGTAGATTTGATTGAAGATTCGCGTATAAATACCAGACCCATACAATTTTCTTTAAGTATATCTTTTACAAAGTTGTACGGTATCATACGTTTTAACAGTGCTTAAAAGAATTATTAAAATGTTTTTAATTAAATTGTCTATTATTGTGCTGTTTTTAACTATTATATCATGTTATCCAAGCCGACGTATGAAATCATTCGCAAATAAACGGACATTAACAAATTATAGTTATGTAAGAAGAGATGAGTGGAATGCGCTTTTCCCGAAGCGAGTAGTGTTCGATTCACATGATCCGATTTCATTAATTGTGCTGAATGACACCAATGTATCGTCGTGTGATTCTAAAGTTTCGTGCTCAAAAAATGTGAATCGACTTCAAAAACAACTTTTAGAATTGGGCTATAATGATCTCTTATACAATTTTCTGATTGATCCACATGGTAATGTCTACGAAGGTTTAGGATGGTTTAGTCCAGTTACAAACAAAATCCGTACGTATCACATTAAATTAATTATTATATATTGTGTATACTCATTTTATATTTTTATCCAATTATTTTATATAGATCAAGCCTATCGTTCGATTGGATTCATTTTGCCGGATGATAAAATACCAACTGCACAACAAACCGAAGCTGCTTTTGAATTGTTTCGAGAAGGTTTGATGTTGAAAATTTTGTACAAAAATTATCATTTTCTTGGCCCCGAACAGTTACACATAGCAATGAGGAAAGTTAAACAAACTTTACAACAAGAAATTGATCGGGTATCATGAAAATCGAATGATGCATATTGATATTGTGAAATTTTTCTAAAAACTTATTTAATTATATAATTTAATTCGCTTTAAACCACATACGAGTATAGAAAATTATACAAATCCGAATGTAAAACTATAATTGTAATAATATATAAATAATTAAATAATAATAACGATAAATGAAATTAAAATTATAGATATGCAGAAGATAGTGCAATTCTGCACTCTTCCTTCTCTGCTACAAGCTTTGATAATTGACCCCATCTTCCGAAACCTCCATATGTGACCAACTACAATAGTATAGTATTGCTTAGCATCTTCTACTTAGCATGTTCAAATCTTGAAAAAACGTAAACAAAAAACCCACTAATGGCTTATGATCCATCACCTACTCAATTTGACTTCCGCTATGACGTGTCGGCCGTAAACACACAATCTCGACGGTAGAGGACCATAGTCGCGATGCTTTGAACGCAGCTTTTACATCAAACGAACACACATCAAACATATTTGATAAACTTTTTTATGATTCTTACGACACCTATAAGGCATTGCAAATATGTACTATAAATCTGTCAAACGTTTGATTTGAAAATATAATCATAAAGGATGGCAATACAGTTATGTCTGTCTGAACTATAAAGTTATGGCCCTTTTAGCTTCGAATATAAATTTTATTGAATTCATATCCTATCTCAAATTAATTTATATAAAATAATAAAATTGAAAAAATACTGCATGTTATTATTTATCTGCCATAATTATTTGAATATTTTGACATGTTTGAAAATTCGAGTGATGTACTCACATTATAAGTGAAATTGTCTGCGGGAGTAACTATAGTTTTTTCAATTGAATTACTTCCAATTTTCCGTTCTTTTTTATAAAAATATGATTTTTGGACAACACTTGTTTTTTTAATATCAAACAAAAAGTTTATTTCACAACTTCACGTTTTTCTGACCACACAAAAACAATCCCTTTCTCACCTTAGCTCATTCTACGGATAATTTGATTATTACGATACAAATTTGAGATATAAAATCATATAATAAATAATTTTACGGCATGAAACTCCTTTAAATATTTTAACTTCGGTTTCTCGGGACAGTTTTTTGATTTGAGCTTTTGTAGAAGGAATGTCCTTTTTAGACGTACAACAGTTATAGGTCTTAGGACTTGGTAGTATATAGTTATAATAGTTATTGGTTTTGGAAAACTTTACAACATGTGGACCTAGGGTTACTACACCTGGAATGAAATATCGATTTAGGTTGAATGTTGAATGCTTTCTCAATGCTTTCAAATAATTACGGAAAAATACATTGGATAGCTTTAAATCGTACCCTTTGAATGCCAAAGGGTGTTTTCGAGGAACAAAGATCATAAATGAATAGTAGAAAACTGTAGGACTTTATGGATAAGTGCAGTTATATTTTTATGAGGTAACATTCTGGCTATTCTTGTATTCAACAACTGAGCAAATATTTTGAGGTAATCGGATTTGAACATGTTATCAAATAAAGAATGATATACAATTTCGTCAACTCTAAATCATATGTAATATAGTACAAGTACGTATGTATAACAAGATATCTACCTGTAATTGCTGTATTCACTTCATATCAATTATAGATAATTATAATTTTGTTCGGCGAGTTTGTCGTTTCGATAACCATGTAGAACAACGGTTGTAGTTTTTTATTAAAACAAATCGTTTTATTTAAACGACAACACGTTATTAAATTATACAACCACATACCAAGTTTAATATTTAGTAACGGATATAAATAACCTTAGAAGCTAGAATTTTTCAGTTATAATCATCAGCATGAAGAAATAAATTACTTTCAGGCCCTCAGGTCTTAATTCTCAGTGTTGAAGTAACGGTTTTAATTCATTTCATTTTTATTTTATTGCCTTTCATTATTTATTTACAACACTACATCAAACATAAAAATTAAGTGTGACTGCTCTATGGTGAGTTTAAGGTAAGTTGAAAAACTATTCCTACTTTACAACTTACTTTATCAAAAACTAATATTGAGAAATTTGTATTGGTGATAGTCCGCTAAAATTAGAACATTTAACAAAGCATTATTCGGCGAGAGACCCCTATCATTTTGAATAATTAGCCATATAGCAGTTGTTGGAAGTCGATTCGGTATCTGGACTATAAAAACAAATTCTTTTCCAGGTGATGGAAGTCGATAAAACATCTATAGTGAATAAAACCAAATTTATTAAGCTACACTCCTTGATGCTTGATCTGATCCGGTTTAGTTCACGTTTCGTGAAGCAACACAAATACGCTTACTAGATTTTAAATCAAAATTGTGATCCATAGGAAAAATTTCATCAAGTTTTCCACATACAATTGGAACTGATCCAATTCATATTTATTTAAAGTTTAAAATAAGTGTTTAGGGACTCCTCTTCTATCTTTGATAACTAGATCTAAATTTCTCTCAAAAGCATTGAAACCGGCATACATTGTTTATAAATTTAGGTAACAAAATTCTTGAAATACTGCTTGAGAATTCGAATTCGGGAGCTTAAACAATAGGAGAATTCAAGGGTGGGAAGGTGGAAAGACCCTCTATCTTGTTGAAAGCCATAATAATCATTTCCAAATAAACTTTTTATCATTTCACATGACATTTTTTCCATACTTTTTTAAATGATGTTTTGCGTTGAATTTTGCTGTTTATACTTTTCTCGATACCAATTAATGGTAATTTGCCTCTTGTGCTGATTGCATTTCAAAAGATGACAGAAACACTAGACCACAAACGTAATATATACAGACGAATTATTGCGAAAGAAAGTTTGGTCGAATACTGTGGCTCCACTTTTCATATTACATTATTTTTTGTAATCTAATCGAGGAACCCCATAACCCTGCCATCTATATATACATAGCAGAAACAGCCTAAAAAAAACGTTCGTATTTTTTTTCGCACCTAAACTACACACTAGCTAGTAATAAAACTTTATGAATGAAGGAAACAATTGCTGTGTTTTTTTATTAGCGCCCGATAGCTGTATCCGGAGCAGCCAATTTTCTATGTGAAAACTTATATTTAGCGCGCTATTATTGCATATAATTAATTTATTTAACTCTAAACTAAGATTTTTCATTCAACTTTTTAGGTAAAAATCGATAAAAAAAATATCTTGCTCTCTTATTTATCGGGAGCCGCTATCGGGAGCGCTATCCATTTCAATGGGAAATTTGAAAAGGTTTTTATTTTGTAAACCCCTGAAACCATTAGAAACTAAATCTTACAATAAAAATTTAAAACGCAGCAAAATGAATTCTTGTTTATAACGTCATGTCAAAATAAATGTCAATTAATATATTTCAGGTGATAAATATTTGTTTTATTGATGAATTTAGTTTTAATTTTTATAGTACAGCGACACCAGTGAATAATAGCTGCAGTTTCAATAGAAAATTGCCATTTGGCTCCGGATAGTGCTCCAATATTAAAACACAGCAAATAACAAAACAACACGATGATCATAGTTGCTGTGTTTTAATATTGGAGCACTATTCGGAGCCAAATGGCAATTTTCTATTGAAACTGCAGCTATTATTCACTGGTGTCGCTGTACTATAAAAATTAAAACTAAATTCATCAATAAAACAAACATTTATCACCAGAAATATATTAATTGACATTTATTTTGACATGACGTTATAAACAAAAATTCATTTTGCTGCGTTTTAATTTTTTATTGTAAGATTTAGTTTCTAATGGTTTCAGGGGTTTACAAAATTAAAAGTCTTTTCAAATTTCCCATTGAAATGGATAGCGCTCCCGATAGCGGCTCCCAATAAATAAGTGAGCCAAGATATTTTTTTACCGATTTTTAATTAAAAAGTTGAATGAAAAATCTTAGTTTAGAGTTAAATAAATTAATTAAATGCAATAATAGCGCGCTAAATATAAGTTTTCACATAGAAAATTGGCTGCTCCGGATACAGCTATCGGGCGCTAATAAAAAAACACAGCAAGTGTCGGCTTATTAAAAACGAGCATTCAATGGGTCAACTATAGGTAGAATAAAAAAAATAACAGAAATAACGTAAGAAACGAAGACAAAAAATTATTTTTCTAATTTGACTTTTCGGCTATAGATTACTTAAAATATTAAGTTCATTCATATTTTTCATGTAATATTTTTTGATGTATTTCCTAAAATCTTGAGTGAAACTACAATAGTTTTGAGTATAAACGTATTACATATCAACAAATATATGTGTTTAAAATTATAAAATATTTATATGCGGTTTAAATTACCGCAATTCGATAAATTATTTTTTTAGGTTAGGTTTAGAAAAATACAATTCTACGGTGTAGTAAAAATTATTTGTGATTTTATATTCATATTTGTATATGTGTACATGAATATTTTATAAATAGAAAAGATAATATACACGGACAATTCAAAATTCCCATACATAAAATAATAAACATGCATATTACATTCAACGCACAAAAATTTGTTCGAGTTTTGTTGTTGTATTTGTTAAGTTTTTTATTCTTGGACGAAAATTTTCGCTCGGTTATTCTTTTTAAATGACAGCAAAATAAAACGCAATTTTTCTTATAGTTTTTATTTTCCTTATTCTGAGTATGGTCGAATACATATAAATCCTATCTCTCGCTCTCTTACGTTATTTTTTTTATTTTTTTTATTTTATCTATAGTTCCCGCATTATAGATAGAATAAAAAAAATAAACAAAATAACGTAAGAGAGCGAGAGATAGGATTTATATGTATTCGACCATACTCAGAATAAGGAAAATAAAAACTATAAGAAAAATTGCGTTTTATTTTGCTGTCATTTAAAAAGAATAACCGAGCGAAAATTTTATAAAAAACTTAACAAATACAACAATAAAACTCGAACAAATTTTTGTGCGTTGAATGTAATATGCATGTTTATTATTTTATGTATGGGAATTTTGAATTGTCCGTGTATATTATCTTTTCTATTTATAAAATATTCATGTACACATATACAAATATGAATATAAAATCACAAATAATTTTCACTACACCGTAGAATTGTATTTTTCTAAACCTAACCTAAAAAAATAATTTATCGAATTGCGGTAATGAAAACCGCATATAAATATTTTTATAATTTTAAACACATATATTTGTTGATATGTAATACGTTTATACTCAAAACTATTGTAGTTTCACTCAAGATTTTAGGAAATACATCAAAAAAATATTACATGAAAAATATGAATGAACTTAATATTTTAAGTAATCTATAGCCGAAAAGTCAAATTAGAAAAATAATTTTTTGTCTTCGTTTCTTACGTTATTTCTGTTATTTTTTTTATTCTACCTATAGTTGACCCATTACTCAGACATATTTTATGGCTTCCTGAATTGAAAAAGGCCGAAATTAAAAAGGTAGACTTAAAAAATATGTTTTTATATGAAAAAATGGGACCTTTTTTAAGTCATATTTATAACAAATTTTCTGACTTAACAAAAATGTTTTACAAAAACAAATTTAATTTAAAAATGACACAAGGTAGGCATATTTTAAGTCATTTTAAAAATACATTTTATAATTCATTTTCAAAATGACTTAAAATAGCCATATTTTATTTTACATTATAAACATAAAATTTACATTTGTTTTTGATAGAAATGCATGCGTTATAAATGGACTTTTATGCCATTTATAAATATACATTTTATGCTTTTTATAAATACACTTCTTAAATCATTTTCAAAATGGCTTATGATATGCATTAATAAAGTACGGTTTTTTTTATTTAATTTTCATTACAGATTTTAAGTCAATTTTAAAATGAAATAAAAACGCTGGTTTTAAGTCCGGAAAAATACAATTTTTAAGTCAGCCTTTTTTAGTTCGGGAAGCAATATTTTATATAGTTTTCACTTTTCGTCCTTCGTTTCCCATTTTATATTTATGCGAACCATAATTTACAGGAATATAATGTATTAAAATGTTAACTCGCACAATAACGATTATAAAGTATACGTTATATTATTTATCATAGATCATCGTTTTTTGTTTTTAATACAATTTTCATTGAGAATTTTTCTTTTCCACGTAGGTACCTATATTTATTGATTGTTGATAATCAATAGAGTTAAATATGTGTGAAGACAAATGCGCTTCTATTATGTTTGTAAAAACGTGTAAAAATGAGCAATACATCATAATGCAGAGATGCTTTAGTCGGTCTCGGTAATTATATTATTATTTACATATAATTGATAATCAAAAAATGTATGTCAAACACATAGCGATCCTACGGCACGACACGATTCAATTCTGATCTACTGCAAGGAAGGATAAAGGTTTAATATAGGTTTAATCGAGATTAATAATGATATTGGTCTTCAATAATTGCTTCATTAAATCAGTACCTAAGGAAAAAATATATATATTTTGGATGTATCTAGAGATTTCCTGAAATTGAATACTAAAATTAATACTTTTCTTATTAATCATAAAGAACAACAACATATTCATATTTGAGACTTGTAATTGACTCCAGCTTTAAATGGAATTTAGATATAGATAAAATAAAGAAATGCATTATACTATATATATATTTGCGATAAAAATAACGCGAAACAATTTACCCAAACCAATCCTCAGTATGATCTACATATCATCCATATATTCACATATAGTGTATTTAAACACAATATGAAGTGGGGCACCAGAATATTTGCTAAACTGCATCTTTAACCACTTGAGTGGTTTGCCCGAGCGTGACTCGGACGCGTAGTTCGATTGTGTTTTGATTTGCTCGAGTCTTGCTCGCGCAAAGCTTGTATTGAAACAATTGAAAAATAAAAATTTTGTATTCAGATTACTTGGCAATTATTTTCTAAAGAAATGTAAAAAAAACCTAACAATTTATGGACACACTTTCTCACAAAAAGCCGTCACTTAAGTGATTAAGTTCTCATGATTTGTTTATAATAATTAAATAAAAAAGTATTTCTGTAAAATATTAAATATCTGCGTATTGTTCGATGAACTCTGCAGTGAAACAATAAAAAAAACTGTTAGCCTATTTTGAAATAAAACAAAATTATGGCCTATTCATCGAAGAATATAAGTAAAAATTAGTAACATATACTAATTTTTAGTTATACCAGTTCTCCTATACTTAAGTTTTTATCTAAAATAATTGGTGGAATAAAACAATCAGTTACTTTTCATCATAGAAAAATACGTATGGATAATCTTTGTTTCTTGTTTTAAACTGGTTTTCGGCTAATTGTTTGATTGGTATTTGCCTTTTTATGCGAAGCTGTTTGCAAAATTGCCAAGAGTTATTTGCAAATGGTAGTAAGCAAAAGTTATTTGACAACATAGTAGGGATTTAGCCGCTTTATTTCTAAGGTACACAATCAATTAAATTTCGGATTAATGAGCAAATGATTAGTTCATTGAAACCAAGCCAGATCCCAGGGCAGCTGAAAGAGGCATATTGCTACTGGATGAGGAATACTAGCATGCCAGGAGGATGAATTTATTTCCTTCCGTTTACTGACCAAAACAACGATTGTTTGACTTTGTTGGGATACATTGTTAAATTGTTTCTCTCTGCCATGCCAACCAAACATTGTAGATATTCTAAGTCCGAAGGATTTTACACATTCACGTGAAAGCTAAATTTTTGTTTTATATTAATGCTGTGTGCAATCAACTACGTTGACTAAACTAAATTCAAACTAGAAGTCCCTGAAATTTAAAGACAGATATCACTAAAATAAAATATTTATTCTGTGTAGTTTATTTGTTAATGTACATGTACAGAAATTTTAAAATCATCCGGAGTACACCATAATAAAATTATGACAATTCTAATCTAATAAAATGTAATCAAAAAGTAACCACCTAAACTTAATTGCATCAGTCGCGTGCTGAACAATAGCAGAAGCTTCAATATTTGTTTAGTCAAGGCAAATGGTATAAGTTGTTCATTCTAACAACTTTTGAATTCATTAACCACCCACCAAGAATATTTTCCACATATTAGCTGTGTTCCAATGGAGAAAGCAAACTACTCACAAGTACTTGTAACTACTCGCAGCTACCCATGCTCAAATGGTGGTGTAGATGTTGAAAGTAGTTACGCATAAATTTGACGGTAGGTATATTAGTTTCAAAAAATCTAACAGATGGCTTTGTGATGGTTTGATTATGTTGAAATGTCAGATTTATTACAATTTTTTGTTTGTTTATATTCGATTGATTGACAATAAGGGATTTTTGTGGAATTTTGCAATAAAATTTGTAAAATTACAATTAGCTACTAATTATAATTATTAAATTGATCCAATTATAAATATCCTAATATATATATTTAAAATTATTAAACTGATGGAATTGATTCGACTATTAAAGCGGTGGATTTTTATAATAAATATATATAAATTAATTTTATTTACATTTTCACTATTAGAACCTCAATACTTCTCTTTCCTGCCAGCGTACGCACAGATTAAGGCTTTGCCTTCATGGTATGTCCAATTTTTGACATTATCTATTACCAAATTGTCTGAAAATATTCAAACAAATTTGATTTTGTACAACAAAATATGTTGCTGTCATAATTTTGCCCGTTCCTTTGGTTATCTACTCACAAGTACTTGTGAGTAGCAAATTGTTTCCATTGGAACACAGCTAGTAATGTAGTTTCAATTTTCTGAATAATAAATCTTTTTTTGCAGTATTCTACAACCAATGAAAAGATATACACCTAAATTAACGCCTACTTTCGCAATTTATTATATCGCCGATGAGGAGTAATTAGAATAGAAACGCCTGCTAAGGGGCCAATGTTCCAGATTTTCTAATGCCATTATATTGTGTTATTCACTTTCACTTGGCAACAAACGAAAAAATTTTACAACTTACATTCAATGAATACTTTAATTTTTCTTTGCATTTAAAATATTAGTTTTTGTCCGGGTTGAATTAGTTAATACCAATCTTTACGATCATTGTGTTATACAGATTTTAATTTAGTTATTATTTAATAAAATATTAATCATTCGATTATGTTGTTATTCGAAATAGTAGATAAATAGCTGAGGATGATGATTTATTAATTTATATAGTTATAATAAATGTTGAAAACAATTATGTCGCTAGCAAAAGCTTGCTGTTTTACATTCTATTTCATTGAACTAACAACTCAGTTACTATTGACTATTTAGTTGTCTGAAACTGGGTCCATTTCAGAATAATTAACTTATATATAAAAGGGTGGGCGAATGGCCCGCCGTCCACTTGTTTTTGCTTTGGTCGCATACTCTAAAGCATTTCTGCATGATGAGCAATAAATGTTTTTACACACAAACATAATAGAAGCGCATTTGAGCGCTTCACACGTACCTTCGTGAAAAAATTCTTAATGAAAATTGTATTAAAAATAAAAAACGATGATCTATGGATAAATAATATAACGAAAACTTTAAATTCGTTTTAAGGAAAATTGTGCTAGGTAACATTTTAATACATTTATATTGATGTAAATCAGGCTACCTTGTATGCGTTTGAAAGGTGACATTTTAACTTGCACTTTGACATACAAAACATTAAAATCGGTGAAATGAATAAAAAGTTACATTTTAAACATATAGATAAATAATGAAAAAATTCGTTTACTTTTACAATTTTATTACGACAAAATTAAAAACGCGGCTCAGGTTTGCGAACAAATTGTGCATGGAGAAGGTGCTTTATCAAAATGAGCAGCAAAGAAATCTCGCTTTCATTCTGGAAATATGGATGTGAAAGATGCCCCTCGCTCTAGTCGACCAACCAGTGGAAAATTCGATGAAATCATGCAGAAAATTGAAGAAGACCAGCATATAAGCAGCCATGCCATTGGTAAAGAACTCAATATTGATCACAAAACAGGTTTAAACCATTTGAAAATGGCTGGATACAAAAAAGCTTGACGTTTGGGTACCTCATGAATTAACAGTTAAAAATTTAATGAACCGGATTTCTATTAGCGAAACGCGAAAAGGAATCGTGCATTATGAGGTGCTGCCACCTGCTGATGACATATCAGATATATCTGAAATTTTTTTTAATTTGGATGTACCTTTGCAAGAAGCTTCAATGCGGTATATTGTGGGCTACGTAGCGTTCAAAATTTTGAGTAAAATTAAATGTTCCCGATGCGAAAACATGTTTATCAAAACTGATGAAATTTTAGAGGCTCCGACAGAATATTTGATTAGCAATAAAAATTATGACGATGAAAAAAAGAAGAATCTTAAAGCTCCAACTGATTATTATTTCAAAATGTGCAAAGAACAAATTTATTTATTTTCCCGGATGTTTTCAGAACGTGCAAATATGAAAGATTTGAAAAAGAATATTGTCCAACTTTGTATTGTTAACACCAGCAGGTGTTACAAAGATTTGTTTGTCGAACAAAATCCATGCCATGAGCATAACAAGGCAGCCTTAAACTTCATGATTTTAGTTTTAATCAGAAAACACTGTTCCTGGTTAGCTGAAAAACACATACAAAAAAATTAAAACCCGTACGAAATCCTGATTGGCGAATACTATTGCAAAACAAATAATTATATAATGAAATGTACCGCACATGGGTTGTTATTTTATTTTTAAATTTTATTAAAATTTATTTTAATTTTAATAAAACTTTATTATTGAAATTTTTATTTTATTTGTTTTATTGTTATTGAATTTGATTATATAAATTAATTATAACTTAACTAGTAAAATTGCTGGTTTCTTCCTCTTTATCTAGTGGTATACCAAGTGAAATTTATTGTATGTGGATGATTTATTGTATACGGAAACGTCCCCATACATATGTTTGATGTACATTTTCTTCTAGGGATTAAAAATTCAAATTTAATGTCAAATAACCTCACTCTATTGAATAACCTCATCGCAATTATTTTTCAATGCCCTACCTGTTTAACCCTTTGCCTGCCTACCATTAATATTAAAACTTACTGTCGGACGTTCTGTGCATATCGTTCATAATTTTTCTCGTTATCAATTAGCATCAAATCAAAATATGTAGTTGAAATGTACGTATTAAGACTAAATACAAAATATACCAAAGCATACTCGTATGTTGTTATTATTTCTGTACAAAATTTATAACTGTTTTTACAGTTAGTAAATATAGGTACATTAATTATTTTTATCTGTTAGTAATGTTCTCAGTCTCAAACAAAATTTTGTAATAAAAAATAAGGCAAAGTGTATCATCATCACATATGATGCGCAGGACAGTCAAAGGGTTAACTCATCGTATAGTTAATTGATTTTAATAATGGTTGCACGACAAATTCGATATTAAACAAAAAATTATTTAACATAACAATTAAAACTAATTTCAAGTAAAACAACGTGCATACCATACCATGTGTCATTTTTTGTGTGTATGTGTGTCGAACTAACTGCCGATATTGTTTTGTTCGATTCATGGTTTTTATTTTTCGTATATATAGATAATACTAATAGTAATTTTTTTATCAATAAATTTTCTTATTGATCCGTGGTAGGTATGAAAATAAACAATATGAATATAATTTAAAACAACCAATGCATGGAATAACGAAAATAAAAACAAATAAAAAATAATAATTTACAGTTTTCACTTATAAAATTGTTTATCAGTTTTTTGTGTATCTGCATACGTAAAAATTGTGATGTTTTCGACTATGTTGATGGTAGTGCCATCTACTAGTAAGTAGATGTCAAATGAATATCAAAATAGCTAATGGGGTTCCTCGATGTAGTTTAAATTTTTCTCACCAACAATTGGCGCAATTATCAGTCAATTTGATAAAACCATGTCTTCATTCGCCAATAATTCGTCTGGATATATTGAGTTTGTGACTAGACCCTGTCATTATGGGAGTTATGGGGTTAATACGTGACAAATTATTTCTCATCATAGAATATAATTTCATCCTCGGCATGCCAAGATACAATTTGATTTTTATCGGACAAGAGGAGTAATGACTGATGTCTAATGGTGGGTGGGCATATCATAGGGCAATTCTGCCTTCCATCTAATTAAAGATTCAGCCAAAGTCTAACAAGCCAACGTCTAATCGTGATCGTTTAAGAAGGTTACCTATAGTTGTTGTAACATAGTTGGCTACTTTTCAGAGCTTCATCAAGGAATTAGGTTATAATCCTATATCCGACCAATATGTTAGTATAATTTAAACCAATTAAGAAATGTCAAGTTGGCCACATATTTAATTTGCTTCAGTCTCAGTTCACTAAAATTAAGATTTTCGTCTGAAAATCACTTTAAAACCCGATTTTCATTTCAATTATACTTTTCCAACTCCAATTAGGAAATAATAATTTTCAAATTGGAAATAAGCGACATCAAATCGGAAATAAGTAATATCAAATTGGAAATAATCATTTTCAAATTTAAAAATGATAGGGCAGCAAGCCGGGCACGATAAAACAAAGTATGGAATTTTTGATTTATTGTATTATCAGTATTGTTTGATTCTTAGTTTTGTATTGTCAATATATAAAAATAATATTTTCGCGTTTAAAATGGCCTATAAAAAGGGAAGCTGATAATTTAAGAAACAAATTTGTGTGTTGTATAATAATGATGGAGATTGAAGAGCGTTCGCAAAACATCAGGAGTGAAAAGAACAACTTCATATAAGTGGGTTAATAGACAGAACGTGGCTGAGACTCAACGTGGTGGGATTACAAGAAGTAAAATTACAAACGAACATCGTAATTTTATGGAAAATAACTTATCCAGACTTATCAGATTGATGTTTCCATGGAATGTGTGCGCAAGACTTTAGATGGTATGCTTCTTACACTCAAGAATATTTGAATGAGTGTAGGTCCGTACAGTCCGATGTTAATAGGACGGTTGGCTTTTAAGGATTATTTTAAATGAGATTTACCAACTGAAATGCCACCAATTTTAGCAGATGACAATAAGACAGATTTGATCCAAACCGAATTTCGCCTACAAAGGCTTGAAAATATTATAACCACAGTACAGATTTTGTTCGAAAAGTGAGACTTGAGAGGTGGGAGTTTTGTTGCTGTTTCGCTAATCTACTAGGTGCACAAAATTAATATTATTGTTGAATGATGCGACTAATAATTAATTTTTGTCTAGTGCACTGATGAAATAACGGAAAAACTCTCAACTCTCAAGTCGCGGTTTTCGAACAAAATTCGTATACAGATGTTTTAAGTTTAATCGATATGATTTTTTAATTTACTGTGTATATGTATAAGTTTTTATCGTAACTATGTTGTTGTACGTACACTAAGTTTTTTATTTTTAAATTTGAAAATGATTATTTCCACTTTGAAAATGATTATTTCCAATTTGATATTGCTTGTTTCCAATTTGATGTTTGTTATTTCCAATTTGATATTGCTTTTTCCAATTTGAAAACGATTATTTCCAATTTGAAGTTGGAAAGATATATGTTATGGGGTTTGAATGTTTTTTTTTCTGATTGGTGAAATTAAATACACTCAAACCTGTTTCAGTGCGACAATGGGGACCGCATAAAAAACGCATAAAAAAAATCTTCCTAAACTTCGCGAGTAGATGTAAAAAATATTTTTCGCAACACATTTAAAACGTTTGTTTTATGCGATGAACAGGGACCGCATAAAAAAAGTCTCACGTAGAAAATAACTCAAAAGATTACGCAACCTGATGCAATACTTACGCAATGTGATGCAATATCACAAATGGAAAAAACCAAATGGCCAACGTCAATTAACTAATTAGATCAATCACATTCAATTATGTTCTAATTTGAAAGAAATTTTAAAAGGAATATATGTTTCTCAACAATTCAACAAATAGTGCATGCGACCGACCTACCTATATCAGACAAAGAGGCACTGCATCAAACAAAGGGAAAATAATTTTTTCTTACTTTGTCATTTCAAAGGCGGATTCATTATCAACATATCAACAACCGAGAAAATCAACAACAAAAGTCCAAATCTGGAAACAACTTCGAAAATATCGACGGAAACATGTAAATGTAGACTAACCACGCAATGCTTTAACCAACGGAATTGTTGTTGTAAAGTTGTTAGGAAAATACGCCTGTTAAATAGAATCAAGCAAAGCAAATAATGTATTTTTGAACTATAGAATTAGACGTTTCCGTTAGAACTAGCTATTAATTATTTTTTGGATTAATTTACTGTCTATGTATTTTTTAGGATCATTTTTAAATTTGTTTTTAAGTGTGATAAAAATTAGAAAAAAGATTAATTGCATTATTGATAAGGTGTTAATCCATAAAATTACATTTTTTCAAAAAGTTGCTCTATAGTGATTCCTATTTCAAAAAAAATTTGCTTATATGTACTTTGTTTACGGTGAGAAAATTTTGTATCATTCAATGGTACGTTGTGCTGCAATAAACTTCATAAATTGAAGATAAACTTTAAAGTAACAAAAATATAAAATTAATTATAAAAACTACAACAACAATTAAAATGGAAATTTCCTCTATGCAATTTTATCGTTGATTGCTTTAGAAAGTTGTATGCATATTTGGCAACTGGAAATTTACGTTTTAAATGTGGTACAAGTGGTTACAAATTCGTATTTATTATTTTCACGTTTTAAACGATAACAAGTTGAAGATAGTTTAGCTGTGTACGTCATTACCGTCATTAACTTAATTTCAATCTCGTTCAGTTTCTTCGAACTGTAATCGTCGTCATTATCAAACCATAACAAATAATTTTGAGATAATGCTAAGAACTAGTTTTTAAAAAAAACCCATAATGATTTCCAATTTCCATTTAAAATTTCGAAACTATATTCATATTATATTTTTCGAAAACTGGGCGTCATTGCTCGCTAACAATATTATCATATAATTGTGTACTCCACATTGAGCTATAAGCTCCACAATTTAAATATCTCGAATTAATAAATAATTTGCGATAAAATTTTGTTGAAGCCAAATATCAATGTATTGAACGGTTGATAACCGTCGAATTTAATCATCATAATTGAAGTGTTTCAAACATTATGTATGAATTATGTTGTTAATAAATACGAATCGGCATGATTTAGTTTGTTGATTGAATTATTAAATCGATTCGGACGAATCATGTACATGTTACCAATGTTTGGTAACTAATAAGGCACAGCGTAAACTGTATTTTAATTAAACAGTTACTGTCAAATTCAATTATAAAACAAAAATTAAAAAATTTAACAACAATAGATAAAGTTGTAAATTTGATTATGAATTCATTAACAGAACAATTAACTATAGTGATTCATCATGGTGTTTGCTTGATTGATTACTAAGCCACATCTTAAAAAAAAGTTCACCAAATAATATAAAAATTTAACAAATTTATTTAAATATCACAAGTTAGAGTATACACTGAATAGTTTGCAGGTCAATTAAACATTTTTTTGTTAAAAATTATTCTGAAACTTCACTAAAATGTTCCCATTTTCTAATTATGTTAAAGATTACATCTCCCGGACTATCCGTTTTCGTTAAACTGCGTTGCCCGTGCAATTGATAATCCTCACTTATTATGCCAAGCACTCTGCCTTGTTTAATAAGTGCTTTCGCAGCTTTTATTTGTTCGCGTGTCGGTTCGTTATGTTGATAATTTCCAATGAACGCAATCACCCGACTCTTATCATTATATCCTCGCGTATGCACGCCATATGAATACCATCCTCTTCCTTCATATACTTGTCCATCACCGCCAATTAAGAAATTATATCCAATATCATTATGATTTGACCGATTTAAATGCACCTCCTGGATCAATCGCACAATCATGTCACAAGGGTCTTCTATATCAGGTGTATCACACATGCTGGTTTTGGTATGCGCAATAATCACTTTTGAAACGGGTTTATGAGTATCTCGTATAACAGTTTTAGATAATTTTGCTCCCCAATCGTACCGTTTTACATAGCCGTAAGGCAATTCAAAACTCGATGCAAATATTGAAATTATTTGTGCCAATATTAATAATAATTTAATTAAAATTTGTTTTAAATCCATAATAAAAAAATTCACAATACTATGCTTAAGATATGCCAATCAGAGACTGATGTTATAACAAAATGTTTACCACTATATATATATAGTGTTAGCGCTTGACGCTGGGTTCAGTACCGCGAAACAAACGAGGTTGAACTAAACTAAAAACAATGATAAATTTATGTTGGGAATTTATTTTTTAAAACGACGAGCACAGTTAGCGTTTTGTGTACATTAGCTCTTTTTTACGTATGCATAGTTTGTCATAATTTAGTTGTATAAACTAACACATAATATCGGTGAGGTATGGTGCAGTTTAAGAAAATCTTGAATGCATAATACAATAAAATGGAAATACCTTGAGTTAAAGTAATTTGTACATCACGAGAGATACAAAAAAAAGTTCATAAAATTATGTAAGAGATACAAATTCTATTTAAACAGAAAATACCGACCTAACTTAACGATATAACTGTTTACAATTAGTTGGAACTAAATGGGGTCGTATAAGAAACCACTTTTATGACGTTTAAAAAGAAAGTCCCTTATACCTCGTATTAAAAATAAATAAATAAAAAGAACCCTTACACGTATAGTGAGTCATAAAATTAATAATAATTTCAGAATTCACATGTTTAGATAGGCTATTACAAGCAATTCTGCGAAATTATTTATTACGATCGCGCTTCTTATTGAATCGTTCAAAGTATACCGTTACTTTATTTCAATTGCAATAATTACATTAATTATTAATGTTGATACTGCCAAAACAAAATGAGATCACAAATCAAAAAGTGTGGCGTTTTAAACAAATCCTCAAGATAAAAACAACTCTTCCTTGAAAATGATCAATAATAACCGAAATGGTATATTTGGATGACGCACGCTTATAACACGTACAACTTTTTTACTCATCCACGCGACAGCAATTATCATAACAAAACTACAAACAACAATTTTATTGGATTTTTAGTAATATGCGTATATCCAAATATCGAGCTCATGGGATTTTTATTGATCGTGCGCAAACTGATGTCGCTATTATAATTCGAATATTTGTGGAAGGTGCCCTAATTTATCGGTGTGAACAATTATTATTCTACTAATTACCTTATTATGTATTAATACGGACGTCACTATGTAAATATGATGGAGTCCCGCATAATCAATTATGTGTGACATCATAAATAATTACTACTGCAAAATTGTTACGATAAACTACATTTGCCAGATTCAGTTAATCGCGGGAAAAATTCATCAATGAAAACTAGATTATTACTATATATAGTTGTTAGACGCTATAGGTGTATTTTGTTGAGAAATAAAATATTAAAAGCCCTTTTTAGGAATTAGCAGTGTTGGTTTCTGAATTTATCATAGCAGACAAATATTGTTCATCATAGTTGGCTTTTTTATCAGTGGTAATTATAATTCAAGTTCGATTTATATAAACCTTTAATTTTTTTGATATTTATTGAGACTAGGGAAAGTAATGAAAACGCCACCAGTGGCAAAAATTGAAGTTTGCTACAGATACATCCAAGACACTTTTTTCATTTTTAAATTGATAATTTTAATATTAACTGTAAATAAATTTATAGTTTTTATGTTTTAATGCAATATACAAACAACATTAAGCTTTCCAAGACCACTTTTCATAGATAGTTCATAGAAAAGCTTAACTAAACTCTTTTTCGTAGTAATAAATTTTTCCGCGAGAGCACAGGGGTACAAGTCTCAATTGAGAATTTATTACTACGAAAAAGAGTTTAGTCAAGCTTTTCTATGAACTATCTATAAAAATGGTCTTGGAAAGCTTAATGTTGTTTGTATGTATATTGCATTAAAATATAAAAACTATAAATTTATTTACAGTTAATATTAAAATTATCAATTTAAAAATGAAAAAAGTGTCTTGAATGTATCTGTAGCAAACTTCAATTTTTGCCACTGGTGGCGTTTTCATTACTTCCCTAGTCTCAATTGACGACTGTTAAAGTTGGGAATATGACATCTAGTGCATTAAAAATAAGCTCATTGCGTGTTTTTTCCATGAAATTTTTGCACGGCATACATACATACAAAAATATACCCAACAAGTTTAATTTTTTGTCGTCACATCCTCTTATAGTTGTCTATTCGCCTTCCAACGCAAAAGTGGCTGACATCTGACGGAATATTTAAAAATATCATTGGCGATCGACCACTAACCAGAGTTTCACCATGAGGATGATTTTGAAACATTGTTGGGACAACAATATAATAATACATCATCTAATACATCATCACATATAGACTTCCGGCAGGCATATTACAGTATCAATCGCGAAAACGTAGGAGCCGTGCTCAATTTAAGGGAAAAATTATTTATAATGTTTTAAAATTTCAGATCGCTGGTTTTCCAGATATTTTAGGCTGCATCGATTTATCCTATATTTACATAAGCAAGCCCGCACATAAGATTCGTTCAACTTATGTTCATCATCATGAACTTATCTCGATTACTCCACAAGAAATTTGTGATGCTAATAAAAAATTTATGGACGCATCTATTGGTATACCAAGGAAAATCCGCGATTCCAGAGTGTATAAATTATATTTAATTTCCAAGGATCTTCCAAATATATGTGGGGAAAAGTATTACCCATTACGAGAATATTTGTTAACACCATTCAAGGATTATGGTAATATGGCGGAGAGAGAAAATTTATAACAAAAAACATTGCCAAAGTAGAGTAAAAATTGAAAACACGTTCGGTTTATTAAAACAAAGATTTAGGCAGTTGGTTCGGCTAGATTTTTTTTACAGTTCGGAGAATGTGCAAATTTGATCTATCTTGTTGTGTACTAAATAATTTGTGCATAAACAATGGTGATGCTTGAATGAAATGAAGAAACAAATGAAATCACACAAAGAGAATGATTAACAGCATCAAATTCAGAAGAAAATGAAGAACTATGTCTGAAACTGCACTTAGACATCTAGATGAATTGAAGCGAACACGAATTGTGAATAATTTTTAACTTTAAATAAAAGGAATAAATTTATTTTGTCTTTTTATATTATTTTCTATATTTCCTAACCTAAAAATAGAAATTAAAACTCACTTAAATTATAATGTTTTATTTAATTCCAACAAATCTTTTAACATTTGCATTTTATCCAAATGACGTTGTTGCTTTTGTTCATCTTTCCTTACGTTCATCATCCTTTTTCCGTCCCACGCTGATTGTATTCCTTTTTTCGTTCTTCCTTCTCCAGATATTTTTTCTTTATTTTTTATATATTTTGAAATTTCCTCGTCCCGTTCTCTTTGCAACAAGATAAACTCCTCATGGAAATCCATCTGAAGAGATCGCTTTTGTCTTCTAGGTGAAGGCCATGTTACTAACCTTGGTAAAGGTGTACTGCGAAGTGGATGGTTGTGGAGTTGAAATGTGGAAGAGTGATGGCGAGAATGAGGCTGATTGTATGGGTGAGATTGATGGTAATGATGAGGATGATGGTAGTTATAAGGGTGATGTTAATGGCATTGATGAGTATTATAATGATGACGATGAGGTTAATGGCGTGGGAAAGATCCATGGTAATGATGAGAGTGATGTTGGTGACTTTGATGAGGATATTGATGAGCGTAATGGAATTTGTGAGAATGATGGTAATGATAGGAATGACGGTGTGGTTGGTAAAAATGACAACTTTCCTGAAGAAGATGGTGTAGGACAAGGTCTGCGTCTTGTTGCGGTATGACTTATAATCGGTCGTGATGATGGAGGGGACATCGAATTGAACTTACCAACCACGTGGTGATATTATGCAGTCAGGTGTTAACGAGTCATGTAATGCGATTATGCCTACAGCTTCCACAACATAATCGGTTTTAGCGAACTTTTTTACGGGCCCAAAATAGAGGCCATATAAATTTAATAAGGATCGCGTTTGCCCTTCCGTCCATTTCATGAGACGCTGCTCGTGTATTGATTGTATGTCGTTAAGTTCATTGGCGTGTTATTGCCTTTCTACTCCAATTAATTCTATAATTTAAGGCGAAAAATTTGGTGGTGTATACAAATTATAACTATATTTATAAATTTTTACACGTACCTGTTTCATTAGTATCCTCTAGTTTTAAATTATAATAACTTGCCACGTCGCTGTATTTCACCACAATAATGGCACCAGCTACAATAAAAAATTAAAATTTTATAACTATAAAAAATTATAGAAGGTAAAAATAATTTCTCACTAATTATATTCTTCAGATGGAATCATCTTTATACACAATACCGTTATTCTGGTCTAATAAAAGTTGTAATTCACTTAAGTTAAATTCCATTTTATTATTTAAGAAAATTAAAGTTTTTTCTGTTAAATTTATAATCCAAACGAACAGAATTTTGGAATGTTAAAATTTTCAAAAAAAAAAAAAATAATAAACAGTTTTTTCAACGAACACTCCAACAAATGTCTGGTAATTTTTTATGTTCTTTTACAAATAAATCGGGTAACATGAAAAGTGTTGTATAATTGTGCTTGAAATACATTTTAGTTTTATTATGTGTTTAAATAAATCACACCATTTGTTTGTACTAATTAGTAATTATTCGTAATAATACTAGAAAGAACCTAGAAAAATATATACAAATAATAAACCCACGGGCGGGAAGCTCGCTGTTGTGGTTTATGGGAGAATTAATAAAATATATAATTCACTTTTAGTTTTAAATTTTTAGGTATTCAATTTATTAATTTTATGTACAAGCTTTTTATAATTTTCTTTTAATTTATAAATTACACTTTTTATTTATTATTTTTTATTATACATAATTAAATTGTACTCAATCTCTCTGACTGACTAATTAAAATAATGTAGCAGCTTATATAAGAAAATTCGGTACTAAATTACTACTAAATAATGAGTTAATACTAAATAATATTGGTATGATTGACAAGTCAGGGGTATACAACACTCACCCTACTTGCTAGTATTTAATCCTTTGCACTCGGCATCGTTTCGGACGTTACCTACCAGTAACTCGACGCCACTTTTTAACGAAAACGTACATCCTGGAAACGTGATATTATACAGTATAATTTTAGAACCAAGTAAGGAATTGTAATGAAATTTGTTTTATATGAATTTGTGGACATTGAAGGCCACATATTTACAAAAAAATATTAAAATTTATTCTTTATAATTTTCTACAGTATGGTAAAGTTTAAAGCAATTCCCAACATGCATAGCGGATTGATTTGTTGATTTGTACATGTTTCACAATAAAATGTTGTTTGCCGCCTTCCGCCTGGTGTTTTTCTGTCAGAACAGACCATAAATCCCGTTTTCTTTCTTCCACATTTGGAATATGCAACTTATTATTCAGTCTATTGTCTGACAACGATGTAGATGGACGTGATCGAGATTCTCGAAAATCACCTCTCAACTGCTTTACAAGACTTTTTACAAACTTGTGATGTGTCATTGGTTTTTGTTGTTTTCCTTCTTCTGAGATTTGGTGAAGTATAAAGGAATTTATAACGCTCATTTCCAGTCCCCAAAAAAACTATTTTCTCCACCATTTCAAAGATTTCCGCAGAAAACAATACGTGGAGGCGTATTGATCTACAAGATCGACACCACCCATATTTGCGGTATAATCGAGAACCATTTGAGGGTTATCAATAGATTAATATTTCGACCACGTAACGTTTTGAGGGTTCATTGCATTCCTGTATTGTTATAATTACATAGCATTGTGACTGTTCTTTTATCCTTCCACGCAAGAAGTGTAATATTATTTTTTCTTCTTCTGTTATGAATGATATTCTGCCTTTGAATTTTATCACGGATTCATCGACAGAAATTGCTTTGTATGGTATGAAATATTCACTAAATTTAGAATCTATATATTCTAAATAATTGCTGGCCTTTTGAATACGAGTTTTGATTATGTTATCGCTTCGTGTATCTTTCTTCAAATGAAGTATCCAAAAGATTTGTAGAAATCTGTCCCTAGTGAAAGTTTCGGAAAAAAGGGAATTTTACTAATGCAATCAGACCAATATTCTTGGAGATTTGGCAGGTGGATCAATCCCATGTTTAGAATAACGGCGATAAAAGCTAAAAATTCTTGCTTGGTAACATCGTGCCACTTGTGCCAAGTTGATTTATGTGACAATTGTTGGTTCCTTATTTTTTCGTTGGCATAATGGTTCGTTTCTTTTATTATATTGTCTATTAATTCATTTGTAAAATATAAAGTAAAATAATCTATGGGTTCTTTTATATTGCTTCGTATTTGTGGTCCGGGTGTTTGGTGATGTATGTCATACTTGATTATTGAAGAAGAATCGGTAGATTCAATAACGTCTTCCCACTCTTCACTTGATACGTCTTCTACGGGGATGTTTTCTTTTTCACTACTTGTATCGCTATCACTATTTATCAAATTTCTTCTTTTTCTTGTTGGTTGGATAATATCATCATCACTATCATTACTATCATTTTCTTCTGCTGGAACAGTTATTTTGGTAAATCTGTCTGTATAAATGTCTATCTGGAATTCATCTTCACTACTGCTTACTTCACGAGACTCACTGGTACTTGATCGTTTTGCCATTTTTAGAAAAAAACAAAATTTTGAATATATTATAAAAGAAAGGGTAAAAAAATACTTTGTAAATAACTAATGGTAAATTACGAAAACACAACACTGTCTTATTTATTTTATTTATTTATTTTCTTTATTTGTTTATTTTCTTATTACTGCAGAGATCTTTTCTATTCGACGTTTCAGTACGAACTGAGATCTTGTACATTTCTTCTCTAGGTTATCGGATTTCTTTATTGTCGTATCAAGTTTCCCACTTCATTCAGCCATATACCCTTGTAGCTTTGTACGCCTAATCCACTATATCTACAATTTTCTCACGGATCAGAGAAGTGTACAGTCCGTCGTGAACGTACTTCGCACGTTCTTTTTCGACGTGTAAAACGGTTGATTTATTTATCATGCATCTTGTTAATTTTATCATATTTCGATTAGTTTTTTTGTGCCATTTTAACAGAAAACTACAGGAGAACACGTGTTTCTTAAAAAATTGCGGTGGAATAATTTCATTGTCCGTAATCGCTAACAAACTATTAAGTCCCCTCAGAGGGGACAACCGAGTGATATGCTAGACTAACGTTGTCCCCTCAGAGGGGACAGCCGTGTGCAAAGGGTTAATAACATAATATAATTTTTCGATTGCAACTGTACCTCTACCACCAAAGTAAGATTTCTAAAGTGTCTTTAAATATAAAATAATATACATTTAGGCGCAACTTTGTACATTTTATTTCAAATTATCGCACCCTCACAAATTTATTTTAACACTCCGCTGGTCTTGATATTACTATTTACAAGGTAATTGTCTCACTAAAATATTTTTTTTGTATTACAATAACAACATTCATTTAACATATTTAAATAATACGATACAGTGGATTTCTTCATATACAATTCTATAAGTTTAAATGATTGTGATGATGCTGCCGCCTTTATGAATAGGGAACACTTGGGAAATATTAATATTTATTTATATCTATGATATATCCACAAAAAATTGGAATTTTTCTACATGAGCATATATGTGTATATGTACGTGTATGTTGTCGATGTTATAGGGTGGTTTTCCATATTTAAACGTCTTTACATACAATCATTTCAAAATTTCATATGTCAAGTATATACAATTTCAGTTTTGTATCTGAAAATAGATTCAATTTTGGTGTTGAAATTTAAATACTCACACTTCACAGTTATCCTCTGTAATATGCCGCATTATTACGAAATGTCTACCGCTGACTTGAAAATATTAATTATTGTTAATTTACCATCTACTAACATAAATTACATAAACGAATTTAAGTGATATCGTCATTTCGACGTAAAACCCAATAGACTAACCGTTGACGGCTATTATTTTTCGTTTGATCGGAGTCGAAATTTAAATTTTTTCATAATATTTTGTGTATAGAAAAAATGTTTATGAAACATTGTTGCAAATGAGTGACGCGTTTTAGATCCGACACCAAGCCAATCGAAAACTTAACATAATATTTAAAAAATGCCATTGAGAAATACATGGGAACGTCTAGGTTGGATCAGGTAGAAAAGTGTATATTTGGAACCATTACATGAATTATATACTAGTGCTGTACGTACACTAAGTTTTAATTCTTATAGAGTCGGTAATTAAAACTCCATTGAGAAATTGACAATAGTTACCGGAAATGACGAGTTTTGGTAAAACACTTCATTTTACCAAAATTTGGTATCTCTACAGTCCAGGTCCAAGCAGATTGACTATTTGGAGTAAAACTTCATATTTGAAATTTTCCATAAATTGGGATATCCTTGCGAAGTTTGGTTGAAAAATGTGTGCGGGAAGTGGCAGCTTCAATGAAAGCTTTTCAAATTATTAAATATAATTAGATTCAAATAAATCAGAGCTTAAATTATCACATGGTTTGGTTTTCTGAAATTTGAACGGGAATATGGTTTTTTTATTAAACAAGACAGTTTTACCAAAAGTCCGGCAAGTTAAATATTTCACTTTAAAAATGAAGTGTTGGATCTTTGGGGTGTTAACCTTAAATTTGCAGGGCTTAAATAACACGATGCTAGAAGGTAATGAAGAGGGGGTCATATGTGACTTTCCCAAAATTATAGCCATTCTTTAGCACGTTCGCGGACGTGAATGCTATAGCATGCATACAACTTTTTCGTTTTCTAATACTTTCGCTCAAATCAGTCGTATAATTTTTCGTTTTTTAAGAAATAAGACGACATATTTGTCAATTCTCAACAATACATTCCTTTCCGCGACGAAATATCATTGCAATTACAAAATTTATCAAATTTGTGTTAAACACATTTTGAAAGTGTCCGCGAACGTGTTAAACACTACGATGCCAGATGCGTTCCCATTACATTAAATTGTTTTAAACTTACTTTTAATTTGTTCGCGCCAAGATATGAACTTTGGAATAAGCTTTCCTTAATGTTTTAAAATCACTGGATTGATAATTGTGAACGAAACTAAAACTAAATAATTTATTTATAATTCAGCACTATCGTACACTAACTTGAAGACTATGAAAATATTTACCTTTTCTTAAAGTTTGTATTATTTAGTCAGCCAATTAATCACTTAATCCTCCGGATATGAGTACAAACAGTTATTCCAAATACATATTTTTCACAACAATTTTTGCAAAAAAAATTCCATTGTATTTTTGTTATAAAAAAATTAGTCATGTGATTTACAGATTCGAGTTAAATTAATTCTTTTTAAAATGATCCCATTTTTCAATATGTTCATAAATTTTACTACCCGGACTTGCAATAGGCCAGAAATCTCTTTGACCCTTTAACACATAATTCTTATCCAAAAAATTATTTTCTAAACCATAATTGAGTAACAAAATGGCAGCACTTAGTTGGTTAGCAGTTGGGTCCTGTTTTTGATAATTTCCGATAAAACCAATTCCAATACTGTTGTCATTATGATCTAAATATAAATATTTTAAAATCTGAAAACAATGCAATAAAATAAATTTTTATCTAGCGAGATACCTTTCGTGTGATATCCAATGTATTCCCAGCCAATTCCTTCATACACCGCACCATCACCTCCTATCAAAAAATTGTATCCAATATCTTCGAAATTTCTCAGTTGAATGAAAAACAACCGCAACACGTTCAGTTGTGTTTTACACGATTCAAAATCTGAACAATTCTGTGTATCTGTATGGGCCATAATCACCATTCTAACAGGTGAATTAAATCGACGTAATTCGCCAGTTGGATCGGCTGCTCCCCAAACTGACCGATTTATTACTTTGAAGTAATTTTCATCCTCGTCTATATATGTACTGTTATCTGGTAATTCACTCATTTGTTCTGAATCTGTTTCGATTTTGGTGGTGTTCGTGATTTCGATTAGGCGACGATCTAAATGATCAATTTCGCGTGCCAGAATATTTAAATTATAACATGTTAAAATATTTACAACAGCGGAAATCAGTACGAAAATAATTATGACAAAAAAACCAAATCGTTGTAGAAGGTTAGTCTCCTTATAATACTTCCTCTTGTTTGAAAGGCTTTCGTCTTCCATTTCTTTATTAGCTTGGCTAAGCATTTTGAATTCTTTAAAACTACTTGCTTTCAAACTTACGAAACGCTTTCGGTGACTCCCCTGTTTTTATTTCTCCATTCTAGTAGTGCACGAACCTTAGGAGAAAGGGTTGAACTGTTTCTAATTGTGTTAGATTAATGTCATGGTTATCATGATAAACTGATTATACTTTCAACTTAGTTTATGTTTCATTTTTTTACGAAATTACGTATTTTCTAATGTCTTCTCAGCTTGCTCGAATAAAACATCATTCTATTTCGCTTCTACGATTTCTAAGACTACTAGATCAATCGACTTTATTTATCAGCAAATAATTTTTCGTGTTACGTTTATCGAAATGTAGAAAAGACGCAAAACTCATAATAATATCGAGAAGTTGAAACACGTGGAATAGAATATTAGTTGATTCCTAAAAAAATGAGACATAAACTAAGTCGAAATAGTTGATGTACAACATCCCAGCCCTGGTGTATAACTGATAACATTTATTCGTATATATCGAAACATTTTATATAATATGCATTAAAGCGGATACCAATACCAAATACTGATTCGAAATTATTTTGATCAAAATTATTTTATCGTTAATCACAACTTTCACTATAAGCTTTAATGTTTTATCATTGAATAATATTTTTTTTAAATGATAGAATCGTGTAGTCGTATGACTATACCGGTGGTCGCGCTGATACTGCTAAAATTCGTAATTTAAAAATAAAATAACATAAAATATTTATCTTATGTATATGTAAACATGTATAAATAAATAAAATATTTTTATCGTAAACTAAAGTATACAACGGGTACAACAACCATTGTATGTAAAGACATATTGCCAAAAAATACAATTCGACATTATACTTTAGTTGTTCATGTGATTTACTTCATTCAAAGTCTGTTAACCGGATCTGGCAGTTTAAAACTTGCTTTTGTATATCTCAGTAAATTACAACAAACAAAATTTTTGATTTACCCTGTTAAATACCCTAATGGACCTTATTATGAAGGAAGTCAATGCTTCGATGAAAGCTCTGATGGATAGTTCGAGAGAGTACATGGAGCATTTAATGTCACTAGGACATACGTGGAGCTTTTAAAATTATGTGCTGTTACACATTAGATTACATTTATTCTGAGACTTTTGCAAATATAGTATACGTTTCAAGTGTTTTATTCCTATAATCTGGTACTCTCGTTTTTCGATCATTTCACTTTCGGCCACTTACATTCTACCAACATATTATCTTTGAATATTTTATATATTAATATTTCAAATCACAATCATAACATAAATATTGACTTATTGACTGACACATAGGAAATGTTTGCTTATATTTTAAATATGACGGTGTGTATACGTTAATATTTACTTTCGATGATAGATAATTTCAATGCTATATGGAAGTGGGTAGGTAGATATATATTCACAGAGTTCATACGACACATTTCGTTTTCTGTTAATCGGTGGTTCCGTAGAAAATTGCTTACCAATATTATATATATCTTTTTATCGGTTTTTAATGATAACAAAGTCAATTTGATAACAAAAGTCATTGTTTTTCAAGTGTGGCAAATGTAATAGATCTGTGTCTAGGCGGGATTTAGTTCGCTGTTTATTTATATATAATTAATATTTTGTGGGTGCCTTTCTCTTAATTACGGCAGAAATTCTTTTGGATAGAGAGCTACAAGTTTTTTACATTCTGCAGGACGTATGGTGCTCCATTATTGGTGCAGACAGCGTTTTAGGTCTTCTTTGTTATTTATTGTGTAGCCCCTGACTCTGCGTTTTAATAAACTCCATAAATGTTCTATGGGGTTTAGGTCCGGGGACTGGACAGGCCACTCCAAAACATCAATGCTGTTTTGTTGTTTAAGAGGCACACCAGGTGTACCAAAAATCTGAAATAAAGAAAATGTAGAGACTACGGAAAACTAAAATGTTTGTATCGATGAATTTTATTTTAAAATCATATTATTTAATATTATTAGGGCATAGAATTGCCAAGTTACTTCAAAGTTTGATTCGTCTGACCATACGATATTTAACCAATCTTCTTCGGTGAAACTTTGATATTTTAAGGCCCATTTATACCGAGCCTTCTTGTTTTCTTGGGAGAGCCATTGTTTCTTCCTGGCTTTACAGCCTTTCAAACCAGCTTCCTGAACCGTTCTGCAAGTGGTGAGAGCAGAGATTGGTTTCTTAAATTTCTACTGACCACTAAGCAGCGACGTTTGAAGAATTTTTTTTCCTATTTTTTTGTAAGCTTCTCTCACTAACTTTCGGTCATCATGGTATGTGCTGATGCGTTTGCGCCCTGTACCTATTACTGTGTGATCCAGTAGCGGTGAATCGCTCAATAGTATATTGCACAGATCGGCGTGAACATTTCACAGTTTTAGAAATCTCTACTAGTGATTTCTCTTGTTCATGTAAAAACTGTATCTGCACACATTGTTCTAAACTTAACTCATTTTGTTTCGGCATATTGCAATAATATCACTAAAGCTGCGGGCAATTTTAAGTAAATTTTTCGGTAAATTCATTTAAGCTTCAAAAACACTATGGCAAACTGATCGAAAAATTTGTTCTCGATCCGATTTTTACCATAGTAAATGATTTACCCGACTATTTGCCCGCAGCCTAAATTTAACAAATCAAAACACCAAACGCGGACTAGATCACTGGATGTGTACACAATGAGCGAACTTTTACAGTTTTCTGACATTTGGAAAACATCGTTTATTATTCTCATACTTAAATCGGGTAAGAAGCGATATTACTTGTTATAGAGACATTTCCATTTTTTCCGCGATGCCTAAGCCGTTTCAATCATTCGTTAAATCTAGAATAGAAGTGCACATAAAAAATAGATTAAGTTCATATGCCAACATTGTTTTACGATGGGTAGATCGACAATTACTAATTTGGTGGTCTTTCCTAACGATGTATTTGGCACTGTCGGAAATCGTGGTCAGGTTGATGTTATGAACACAGACTAATGAATGCTTTTGATAGATTGGATCATAAAATTCTTATTTAGAAGTTATTCGATTTCGGATCCAACTTCATTCCAATTAAATAAATCACGTCTTTCCTTACTTCCCGAAAGCAATGTGTTAATATCTCCAAAGTTTGCTCCTTTCCATTTAACTTAACTTCCGGAGTCTCGCAGGGTAGTCACATGGGACCGGTACTTTTTACAGTATTTATTAATGACATCATTAACAAATATCCAATGTTTCGACTTTGGCAATTAGTGTCTTGTGTATGCCGATGACCTAGAAGTTTTGTTAATATCAATTCTGTGATGATATTGCGAAAATATGGAAGTTGTGCTCACCATTTTTTGCGACTGGTCCCCGCGTAATAAATTGCCATTGAATACAAAGATGTGTAAATTTATTAGGTTCATGGTTAGATCACGATTTTCTTGCGTAGATGCTCAAATCAGCAGAGTATGTGCTATTCGTGACAGTATATGGAGTTGTTTTTTCAAGTAACCTCTCATTAATAAACATATCGATCATATAATAAATAAAGGGTACTCTCTATTGGGTTTTATTAAGGGTAATGGAAGAGAATTTTGCTATCCTTTCACTTTAAAAATCTATAGTATGTCACTTACGTTAGGTTAGTCTTAGTATTTGAATAACCGTAGTATATATTCTATAATCATCGAATTAATTGGCAACAGCGCCGTAACGGTGGATTTATGAAATAAAGTGGTATTATCACAAATGTTTCGTGGCTTAATTTTGCAAACGATGTACTACACGATTATATGGGAATAATCAAAAAAGACTGCTAATCGAATGTTGAGTCGGGTGAGTTTTTGGATTTTTTTGACGCCCCAAAAGCCGTTGTCGAGATATTCATACCGTCGGTACAGATATATAACGGATGGACATTTAACTTTTAATTTTTTGAACCCAGTAACCTTCAAATCGTCGAGCAATGTGGTCTAGATAATTTTTTGTCATTTATTCTAAGATGGACTGCAGTTAAAATTGTTTCCGCCCATGTGGTTTTAAGGACTTGTCTTTATCGATTTTATCTCGAAAAAAGCTTATATGATTTTTATTATTTTAACCAATCTTCTTCTATGTTTAATTTTAGAATTTAAAAGCTTTGGGGACCTAAATGTCACGGGATCGGTATCCGCCTTAATAAATACCCCAAAAAACCATCCAACACAACGGTATGACTTTACAATCTTTTTTCGTGTAGTGTACGAGATATGTGGCATCTTAGTATTAAAAGCTATCGTTGTGCATATGGTTTGAAAGGTCTTAGAAAAAACAATAATTTTGTTGCAGCACTTTAGTTAACAATGATAAATGGCCTGATAAATAAAACAAAAACAAAACTTGGGAAACATTTCTTTATTTCCTAACATAGTCTCTTTTTAGTTCGATACTCCCCTGCGATATTAAATGTTTTGATACTCTGTTTGTAGTGGGAACCGTCGAGCTCATCGAAATTAACATAAACAGCAGACTCCAATTCTTCATTGAAGTTTGAAAGGCTAAACTGACGAATAGGATGCGTGAGGAAACACTGCGAACATTAACTCATTTTTCTGTGCTTTATTGCTATGAAACATCACAAAACTCTCTATTCAAACATCGTTTCGATGCGTTTTTTGTTCCATTGTGAGCAAACATGATACCAATGACATGTTCACTTTTTGAAATGGCTACCATGTCTGCTAACTCGCTCACTTTCAAGCGACGGTTACGTCATTTTGATTATCTTCACAATATTTCACCTCCGGACCCCCAACTGTGCCACTCAATATTTTATTATTGCAGACCAAGAAATAGATTCCCCTAGAGTAGAATTTAGCTCGGCTTTGATATTGGTTGGACTGAAACCATTTAAACGAACGTATATTGTATTACACAACAATGGCAATTTTCGTCCATGTTTACAAATACTAAACAACGTAGCTTTTTCAAACGTTCGACTTAAGAAATTTGCTACTTTCTAAACCAGATGTGGTGACAACAAAAATTAAAACTGATCTGGTATTCCTGAAATTTGTTGATCTTATGATAGATATGACAAATATTCTAAAAAACTTTCCTTTTACACCAACCCTAGAGAATTTGAGTAGTTAATCCAAATTCTCTCGCATTTCACAAGAATTTTCCGAGTTGGGTTGGGTAGTTGAACGAAAATTTTGATTGCTTCGTAATGTATCAGCCCCTTATACTATTAATATTGTGTTATATATCTATATTACAACAAAACAAACTGAATCTGGTTTAATTTAAATTTTTTTAAATTATTAGTAAATCAGTGTAGAACTACTGAGGATTAAGGCCTCATCAGGTTTGAAGTCCCTAGCATATGCTGCTTGTAGTTCAGGGTTTACTGGCAATCCTGTATTTTTGAAATTTATTCTCTTTTGTCCCATTGCATTGAATTGTCTATGCGCAATAGCTGGACATAGACTCAATTTGATCAAATTTAGAGAGTTCTAGGAACATCATTAGATTTTCATAAGGAGCTGGCTGGATCAATAGTCATTTTCTCAGATGGCGTGTACTTTAAGTAAGGGCGAGGTTTGAGGTTGTCTTTTGGGCTTATGTTGTATCCATGCAACATTTGCTTACACTTTCAGCAGAAATTATGTGTTGCTGAAGTAAAATTATAACAACAAATCTAATTGGAATATTTTATTCGGGGGAAAAAGGTATAATGACTTTTACCATGTTTTACTTAGATCGCTCTAAGTCTTAATTGTGTTTGATTGTCTGTACGAGGTATTTTGTAATGGTATTTTTACCAACTTCTTGACTTGCAGCACTGCAACTTTCAAAACAGCATAGTGTTCAATGGCAATGCGATCAATATTTAATCATTTATAGCACGCTGTGAGCAGTATATGACGCCATTTTGAATAACCTCGACTCATATGGAAAAAGGCCTAACTTTAAATAAGCCAAATGCGAGCGAGATTGTATAAATTTAATGCATTAAACAAACATTTTCTTTTTGCTCTTGCTCTCAAAATTTTTTCTTTATTTTTCACTGAAATATATTAAATTGAAAAAAGGCCTATTATTTTTAAATACATGTTAACTTTTGGAAAGCGGCTTATTTCATATTCATATTCCAAAACTCTCAAAATTCAATTACATAAACCCTTTTCCATACGAGTCGAGTTGCTTTTCGCGGTTCTCGTTTCAAATTTGTATTAAAATAAAACCATTTCATGTTTGAGTAGATAGGTGTTATCTGTAATTATTTTCCACAAATTATTTAAATGAATTTGCTCTTCTTATCTTTTAAAACGGTTATTTTTATTATGGAAATCTCAATTATTTGTTTAAAATTTAATCACAATGTGTAAAGGTTTGAGATACATGTTTAATTAGCAACCAGCTCTGGCCGAGTTAATATTAAAATTTAAACGGGTTCAGTACAATATGTTTATCTATGGGGATAGCAGATTTGGTAAGTTTAACCACAGACAATCAAATGTGATTTTTCATGTGAACTAAAAAAGTGAACCAAAATTTATTAAAAAATTATTTTGATTGTGTGAACTAATCGAATGAAAATGCAATTTATATTGTTATGTTTACAAAGGATGAAATATCTATTTTAGGTTGTCTCTGGTTTAACAATCCAAATTAAAACTATAATCTAAATATTTTTTCTTCCAGTTTATATTGTGCCGCTTAAGGATGATACAAAACGGAATAAATCAATATGCTTTTTGTTACTACTCATAATTTGGGCAATTTGCTTAATTCTTATATTATTTGGAATATTAATCTGGATCAATCACGAACCAACTACTAACGAGCCAACTACTACTAAATTGCCTAAGTCACGCTTAATAACCAGAGATGACTGGATAGCGCAACCGCCTGATCATCAATTGCAGGGGCTACTATTACCTATAGATCGCGTGATTATTACACATACAGCATCGGAAGGATGTGATACGCAAGCACAATGTGTTTATGGTGTTCGTATAATACAAATAATCCATATGGAGTCGAAAAACTGGGCTGATATTGGATATAATTTTTTAGTGGGTGGTGACGGTGCCGTCTATGAAGGACGAGGATGGGATAAACAAGGTGCTCATACTATAGGTATAAAATTGAAATAATGTTAGATTCCTAGCAAAACAAATTGCAAACACTACAAGTTAAAAAATATATGTTTATATATATAGGTTATAACAGTGGCAGTATTGGTATTGCATTTATCGGCACTTTCACTAAAAGTACGCCACCAAAAAGGCAATTTGATGCATTGAAATTTATACTGGATGAGGGTGTTCATTCGGGAAAATTAGCAAAGGATTACAAAATGTATCCACACTGCGCATTTTCTGGGCCCGAAAGGCCGGGTCAAAAAATCATAGAAGTTTTAAAGACTTGGCCACATTACACTGCTATACGTTTATAGGGACAATATTTACGTGTATATGTACCTCCCGCAATAAAGTTGTTTCTGAGTTGAATTGGACAGATTCATATTTATTTTCATTGTAAGCGTTATTGTTAAATTGCCTCAAATTATTCAAATACAGATTATGTATCATGGGAGTAAAATGGGAGCTTATTACTTAGTCCGAACGTCAAGGGTTGTAATTGAACAAGTGTAATAATCGACGTTTACTCCCGAGTTACATACGACTGTTTTTCCAGTGTTTTCATTTGTATCGTAAAAATATAATGTTTTTATCAAGTTTGTAGAAAATTAATTTTTCTTATTTAAATTATACCGACGAATTTTTTTTATATTGTTTCGAATCTTCATTGAGTCCTAGGGAGTAAAACACATTGTTATATGTTTGCTCTATTTGACAGGTGTTACTTGAGCGTCCCTATTCATAGACCCTTTATTACAAATATTGTCTAGAACGAGGTTGAGTTTAGTGATGACCTTGAATAGCCTTGAAACTCAATGGTTTATTTCAAAGAACCAACCTACGCATTCATATATTTATAATAAAATAAAAATTTAATGTAATTGGGTATTGCCCAAGGCATAGAGACGTATTGAGAAAACCTTCTATGACAGCCGCAACTTCCGGTGGACCGATTTCCGACAAATTTCACTTGGACCCCCAATTTATGCAAAAAAATTATGTAATATGTTTCATTGAAATTTGTTTATCGTTCTGGGCTGTAAGGAGCTCATAGACCAACAGATATCTCTCGAAAACTACTTTTTTGACTTTTGCAATATAGCGAATGCTAACTTTGCAAAAAATCCGAGTCCATTTTAGAATCTGTACTTAACATTTATTCCACAATTACATTAATGCCAATCAGTACGCACTCTAATTTTATGTAATTGCGCGTGATTCAGACTATAATATTGAATACGCTTTTGATTATGGCAAAGGCGTCTACCAACTTATTAACTTAATAATAATGAAACACCACGCATCCTAATCGCCCACTTTTATCAGCAATCACCCGTTTCTAAATAATTTTTACTAGAATTTATATTTTAATGTATTTTATGAACTTCTGTCGAACTCAACAAAGAAACATTTGATAAGCATGATTATCAGATGTGAGCATTACTACTGGCTTATTCATAATTTATATGAACGTTTTAACTTTTACTCTCACCTAATTATAAATTTTATTGTTCATATTCAAATGAAATTGCGCTTAGAGTTTAATGCACACAATACTTAAATAAATGTTTCATGTTTAAAATAATTCGATTAAAATGCCAAGCGATGAGCATAGTTTAAACGTCAGTGACATGAATAAAGGTAAGTACCAAATGCTAATCCTAATACTGTTAAAATTGAAAGAACCTATACTAGTATAGAATCTTTGATTTATTTAGATGAAGTCGATTTGATAACCAGAAGATCTTTTATCAAAAATAGAAGAACGCAACTAGTATTAAACGTAGTTCTAATCATTATAATTATCATACTTGTCATATTAATATTTAAAAAGGAGGATGAGATAGAACTTAATCGAAAATTGGTGTCGTATCCAAGCAGTGCAATAAAATCGTCAATCCATGCAGTAATAGCAGCAGAAGAACAGTATTTTAATATTTCAGATCCAACCATTTCTAAAGATGCCATTAAAGTAGAAACGACAACAGTTATACCGAAAACCAAAGAGGAACAGAATACCACTTCTCAAGTCCAAGATTTTACTATGGATTCTATCAAGTTTGTTGAACGCGATGATTGGTTTTCGTACAATCCAATTTGTAATAAAACTTTAGATTTGGTGCATCCAGTGGAAAACATAATAATTGCACACACTGGGACGGACGAGTGTGTCAGTGTAGCTGCATGCATGGCTCGTGTACGAAACATACAAAAAATGCATCAAACCGAAAAATTTTGTGATATTAAATACAATTTTTTAGTTGGTGGTGATGGACTCGTTTATAAAGGATTAGGCTGGGATTTACAAGGAGGTTCCCCAAATGGTTAGTATATTTATGATAAATGTATAGCAAATTAATCAATTTGTCTTTTTTTGGATTTTAGATGAAAGTGTGATGAGCCTGAGTATTGCGTTGATAGGTAGTTTTGAATATAAAAAACCATCCAACGATCAAATCGGTTTGATTCAATCCCTTATCAGACTCGGTATACGTTTAAAAAAGTTGCATAACAATTATACAGTTTGCCCGGAAAAACATTTTGCTAACACTAATAGCCCAGGTAAAGAAGTTATAAAAATTATTAAAAAGTGGCCTCATTATTGTAATCCATAAGTATTTGAAAATAAATGTAGTCATGTAATCAGGAAAGTTTTCCAATAGATTTTAAATTCTAAATGCGCCCACACCGCTTCTTAATTTGAATTAATGTTTGTGTTAATGTTAACCATCCACCATTTGACTTATAAAAATTTTTAAAAAAAATTGTTTGAATCATTATAGATTTTGACAAATACCCATTTCCAACTAAATGGCCGAACCGAATCATCGATTGATACTGTTCACAATAATCACATAGTAATGTTAATTTGTGTTTTTATTGGATCTTTCATGACATGATCATAAAAACATTTTAAAGTAATACAACTAAATTCTAATCATATTTAAAGTCATCCGAAGTTAGTAAACCATAATAAAATTATCAAAGTACTTAATTGAAATTCCCTATTTTTTTCACACAACATAATTTTTAGACTGCACGCCTATTGTGAGCTTATAAGCTCTTTTATAAGATGGTGTGTAGTCAATGGAATTAAAAAAAAATGCGACTTTTGCCTTTGTGTTTTCCGTGTTGAATTTTTCTCGCTTCTTTAAGTCTTCTCGCATTCGTATTTCCGACGGCGATTACCAGAGACACACTTCAACTTAAAGGAATGCATATAGGGCTCACAATTCAAAATGGATACTTAAGCTGTGTTTGGTTCTTTCCTTTCTTTAGCCAGCTTCCAACAATTTATATTAGTGGAAATTTTATTATTATTGAAAATAAACATAAAAATTTCCAAAATACCAAAACCAAACACGTGCTGTCAAGCACAGCATATAAGAAGACAAATATTGTTTAGGTGTGGGGTACCTACGTCCTTATATTGAATCAATTGAGCTTTTAGGTCTAACCATTTTTTGAAAGTTTAAGCCAATAATAATTTAAGCCTTTTTACTGATATATTCAGTAAATTACGATTTTGATAAAATTTCATAATGATATTGCACCATGTTTTATCATGTAGGATGATGCTGCACCATGTTGCTTGATGTTGCACAATTTTATGTTATGTTGCACCATGTTTTGGAATGTTATATTATATTGTTGGATGTTGCTTCAAGTTATGGCATATTCCACTATGTTGCGCCACGTTTTGTCTTGTTGTGAGATGTTGCTTCATATGTACCATGTTGCGCGAAGTTGCACCAAGTCGCGCGATTTGCACCATATTGCTTCATGTCGGGTTTTGTTTTTCTGTTTAATAAGATGTTTGGTGTTATGTTTCATCATATTGCGGAAAGTTACGTTGGTTGTGTTACGGGACATTGCATGGTTGCGCTTATCGCGTTATGTTGAAAATATTGGTTTTTATGAGTAACAATATTGATTTATAACATTCACTGTCTTAATAATGTTTTGACTTTGGTCCCCTATTTCACATTTTCCACCTCAAACAATTTTGACGTCGTCTTGGCAAGGACTACACAATTATTTATAAAAACTTGCTGAGGGAGTATGTTCGAGTAGCAGAAAACGATTGCGTTGGGTCCTATTTTCGGGAAAATTCATTTAGTGGGTCAAAATAAAAATAATTTGTTTAATTGTTAGCGGCAATATGCAAATTTATCATAATATTATATAATTGTTTTGTATTGAGAATTAAATAAGCCACTGATATTTTTTGGACCTTTTATAATGTAAAATTTAGTCTATATTATAATTAAATACCGTGGATGCCCGGTGCTTCAGGGACTTTGTATTAAATCATTACAATTGCACACAAATGCATTTAGCTTATAACTTTAAATTGTTTTATTTTCTTATCTCATCAATAAATTTTTGAAGCAATTTTTCTACCCCGATTGAGGTACCTCCAGAACATGCATTATGAACGCATCAACCGATTGACCCGCGGATTTCTTAATTTATTTTTGATTTGCCGAAATAAAAAGAAGTCATTGGGATCAAACCAAGACTATACGGCCGATGGTCCATTAATTCTGTGTTTGACCGCTCAAATATTCATTTGTTTGTGCCTGTGACAGTGTTCCGACGTCGGTTGTTGGTTTCCTTATTTCGCCGAAGACTTCTGGCAAGCAAATGGTTGGCACCCATATACCCTCGACTGCTGTTTGGTTTCAAGCTTATACACATAGATCCAAGATTCGTTATCTATCACGATGTTATAGAAATGTTATGAAGCATCGCTTTTTTAAGCGTTTGTCAAATTATGTGGGATCCAACGGGAAAAAATCTTTTTGACGGCCAACTGTTCATGAAATATTGAATATATTCTGGTCCCACTAATGCTGGAGAGTGCTTCAGTTCACGTACAGCATCAATGTTTTTCGGAACGATAATCGATTTTGGACGACCTTCATAGCATCCGTCGTTGAGCGAACTGCGGCCACGATTGAATTCTGTAAACTGAAACGAAATTTTTAAATCACTCAAAAAAATAGCAACAAAAAAATTCCTTGATCCTGTTACTGGTGAATTATACGAAATTTATTGTTGATGATTTTTTGACAATCCAACAAGCCAATGTTGATTATTTTATATATACCGAGCAATCAATGTTTTATAGCTGTTGCATACTACAAGTTCAAATAATTTTGGAATTGAAGATATTGATGTTATGCCTCAATAATAAGACACATCATTTCTTGCTCCAGATTTGAAAAGAGCGTCTCACTATGGTTGCTTTTCCAACTTTGGGGAAATTATGCTAGTTTTATTCTTGAATTTATGTAATGAATAAGCAGAATGTCTATTAGGTTTTTGGTTAACCATGAATTGCTGGGAGAGAAATAAGGTTGACAGAAAAAGGGCACGTTTGAGCAGATAAGAATGAATTATCAATAAAAAATGTGATGAGTAAATTTAAGATAGACATAAATAAAAAATCATAAATAAAATAAAAGCTGTCTTTATTTGGTGCATCATATAATATAACATGGCGCAGTTGATTTAAAATTAACTAGAAAGATAAAATAAATCAGAAATTAAAAGAATTTACGCGAATTAAATAAGTGTTTGAATGAAAAAAAAAAATAAAAAAAAAAAATAAGAAATACAATAAATATAATAATAAAAATATATAAAAAATGGATATTAAAATTAATAGACCATGGGAGCAATGCTTCGGAAAATTGGAAAGTTTTTCGTCAGCGGCTTGAAATTCACATGAAGGCGACAAAAACGCATTTAGAACTAGATGACATCAAAATAGCCATTTTTTTGGACATTGGGGGAGATGAAGCTATATCCGCGTTTAATAGTATCAAATTCGAGAAGGTTAAAGTTAAAAATGAGAGGAATGAGGAAGTGGATATGGAAGAAAAAGAACAGTTTAGCATAGTTTTAATAAGAACAGAGGAAGGAAGGGTATTGCGTAGAACTTCGTATCATTTAAGGTTTTCGTATAGTAAAAACAGGGTTGAAGAGGGTGGTGAGAAATTTGGTTCACATATTCAGGTCACTCCGAATTGTGTAGATTTTGAGGGAGCACGTCGCGAGTCTGATCAGTCACGTGTCGAAATAATACCTCCTATCAGTAGTGGTAATAATAGCCAAAGGAAAAATCTTCCAAACCAATGTATTAAAGAAGAGTACAGACAAAATGAAAATGAGGAGTTAGGAGAAGAAGTTAGACGTTCAACTAGAAAACGTACAATTCCAATTAGATTTAATGATTATTATATGGATACAAAATAAGAGAATAATAAGTACCTAGTTGAAAGATAATTTAGTAAAGAAAAATTTTGAAATTGTTTTTGTGTTTTAGTTAAGTTTAGCTTTAAGTATAAATAAAATTGAAATCAATGTTAACACATTATACATATATTAAAGAGGGAGATGTTATGTAATGAATAAGCAGAATGTCTATTGGGTTTTTGGTTAACCATGGATTGCTGGGTACAGAAAGAAGGTTGACAGAAAAAGGGCACGTTTGAGCAGATAAGAATGAATTGGCAATAAAAAATGTGATGAGTAAATTTAAGATAGACATAAATAAAAAATCATAAATAAAATAAAAGCTGTCTTTATTTGGTGCATCATATAATATAACAATTGATGTTATGCCTCAATAATAAGACACATCATTTCTTTTTGTTGTTGCTTTTCCAAATTTGGGGAAATTATACTACTGTCTTCCCTCGTAAATAAGGCCTAGGCGTTCAAAACGAATATTGCGCCCACTAGGTGTTTTATTCAAATATAACGCCCCGGGTGTTTTATTCGAATATTAAGAACAATTAAATCATTTTGAAATTATTTATGTATATAAAATCTAAATGAATTTTGTTATTATTTATATTTCATATTTACGTGAAAAAAATTAAATTTATAATATTTTTAATATTCGATATGAAATTAATGACATCTTTCTTCCGTAAATTAAACTTTAAATGTGTAAACCTTGGCAATACTTTTACCGCAGTTTTATAGAAACTTCTTTAAAATTGCAACCATATGGTAACATTTACTTTAATGCACTTCAAACGTCAAATAATTTGTTAACCGCTCTAAAAAATAGTAAAATAATTTCTTGTGGTGTAATTTTTCTTCGAAAAAGCAGCTCATTTTCCAAAATTCGGAAACAATTTTATGTGATTTTTGTAAAACAGGTAACGTTTGGTTATATTGTTTAATTTAAAAATGTCATATACGTATACAAGCCAACTAAATAAGGAATTTTAAAATTTGATAAAATATTTGTATCTCCGTTATAGTTTCATACTTATTATGAATTCAAAACGAAAGTCGTATTCGTTGCGGTTCAAACTTCAAGTTTTGAAAGAGTACGCCGCCAATACAGCTGGGAGTGGGTACGCTGCATTAGCTTCGAAATACCAGCTTACAACATCAACAATTCGAGGCTGGATGAAAAATAAAAATAAATTGTTGGAAGCGTTACAAGATGCCGAAATTTCCACACAAGTAGCTCGTCGATTAAAAGGTGGAGGCCGGCACGAGCAATTTATGGAGCTGGAGAACGAACTCTTTAAGTGGATTTAGGAGAGAAACAGTCAGGGTCTCCGGGTTAAAGAAAAATATATACAAAGCATGGCTTTGAATATTAAAAAAAAATTATGCCCAGAAAAGTATGCCACATTTAAGGCATCAGATGGGTGGCTCAATCGATTTAAAAATCGTCATAAATTAGTCTCCAGACGTCAAACGTCATGTCGTTATCTTCCTGATAATGCATGTACTCTTGTTCGTGATTTTTTTGAAAACATTCAAGATACCATCGAAGAGAAACAAATACGGCATCATAATATAATAAACGTGGACCAAGTTCCCAGATATTTCGAGTGCGAGCCCCAATCAACAATAACACAAAAAGGGATTAGGAATGTTGTGATTCGTAAAGCAAGCAGTTCGCATAAACGATTCACAGTAACTTTTGGAATAACTGCTGATGGGACCATATTCAAACCTCACTTATTGTTTTCTAAATTAAAAAAACAACCAAAGGTAGAAAATGGGTGCTACGCCGATGTTAACGTAACAGGTATGTGGAGCATTGAAATATTACACAATTACATAAAGACTGTAATAATGGCAAGACCCCAAACTAATTTACTCCGGGAGCCGGTACTTCTTCTAATTGATTCGTACGGGCCTCATATTGTCGTAGCAAATAGCCGATATTACGAAAAATATAATATTTTTATTAGAATTATACCACCAAAACTGACAGGAATATTACAGCCATTAGATGTTGTCGTGAATAAAATATTTCAAGAAACATACGGTGATCGATACAATGCCTACATTGCTGAAGCAATATCAGAGCCGGGTATGCAATCTAAACAAGGTAATCCGAAAATACCGTCATATGCTACAGTGTCAGAATGGGTCATACGATTTACAAAAGATCTCTCATCAGAAACTATGATAAAAGCTTTTAATTGTTGCGGGATAACCTCTAAAACTGAATTTAAAATTGAGAATCTTCATGGCCCACTGATGGAATTATGTCATGATACTTTTGATATAAATGTCTGGCTTGCAAAATTTTCTGGTGCATTTATAACAAACGATGAAAATTTTTTTGAAAGCATTGATGGAAAGGATTATTTTTGGCCGAAGCAAATATCTACCAGCTTTTTTGAATGTATCAAATACATTAAATCAAATAATTCGGAAAACTTTATGGATTGGATTGCTCGTTATATAGAAAATGTAATTAGTTTCCTAAATAACGATTTGCGGGATTTAATGGATTCAAAAGAAGAAGGTGCGTTGAAAGCTGGACAAACAACCGAATCGGGTATAGAAATTTTTGCAATATCTATGATCGAAAATTGGAATATAACTGTAATTTCGTTAAATACTGATTGCGTGAAAATTAACGAGCATTTATACGAAGTTGAGAACCCAACGAGAGATGTAATTATAATAAAAATCGAAAATTTTTATGGACTTCAAAAGTGATAAAATACTAACTATTTGATGAGCCATTTTTATTTATTTTTTATATTTTTATTTTTTTTCATGATAACAATGAATTAATGTGATAAAATTACATAAATATTATGTAATATTCCTATAAGAGGCTGAATTAGAATAAATAAAAAACAAAATATAAATTTATAGTAGTTGTTTATTTTATTATAAAAATATGCCCATTAGAAAACCTAGGCGTTTTATTAAGATGGGCGTTTTATTTGAAATTTTGATTTGAATTTTGAAATTTGTCGTTTTTTTGGCACTCGCGAATAGAACGCATATGCGTTATTTACGAGGGAAGACAGTAGTTTTATTCTTGAATTTAATGCAGTTGTTATTAAAACTTGCAATTGATCCCTTTCAATCGGTGGTAATATCTGCATATGGTAAGCTCTCAAAAAGATTATATTTCTTCTGAAACAATTGAACACAAATACCACTCTTGGACGTTAATCCTTGAGAACCATGAACATTTTACCGGAATCTGGCAGTTTGAATGTTTTGGTTAATTGCTCCTTATATCTGATTTGTTAAAGGTTGATATATAATTAGAAAGTCAGTGATGGATATGCCTTTGGTAAAACCGTCGGGTCTTCTAGTGACACTAGAAGTATTAAATTGATGTAAAAAAGTTTTAACAAGTGTATCTCATCCGCAGAGCATCTATAAGTGCGGCTGAGCTGTTTGAAGCTGATTATATACTTATTAGCATCAAAATAAACAATGTTCACATATATTTAAGGCGGCCGATGAATGGAATTTCATTTTGAATACCCAAGATGAACATTTTATATCTCGTGTGAGTATTAAATTCATGTTGTTTTACCGCAGCCTGGTACTCGTTGAATATATATACAATAATATTCGGCTACTTGCATTTCTCGTGAAACAAACAAAGCTTTTTCATTCTTTGATAAATTTTCTGATCTAACATTACTACAGTGACATTAATAAATAAAGCAAAACCATTTGCAAAAAGAAGGATGTTTTTATTTTATTGCTTAAAATTTTACATTAATCACAAATTTAAATAACATGGCCAACATAATTAGGCCACTGTTCAATCACTTTTATCACTTGTTCACCCGGACTTTCGGTTCCCATAAATGCTCGATGTGGATACAATTTAAAATCTTCCGTTAGCTTTCCCAAACGCACGCCTTCGTCAAATAAAAATTTGAGAGCATCGAATTGTATATGGGGTGGAGTTTGTTTTGTGAATGTTCCAATTAATCCAACGCCAATACTACCAGAATTGTATCCTTTAGTATGGGCTCCTTGAAAATCCCATCCACGGCCCTCATAAATAGTACCATCACCACCAATTAAAAAATTATATGCAATGTCATCCCACTTCCTTACATCCATTTGATATTTTTGTATAAATCGGATTTTATTAATACACATCGCCTGTGTCTCGCATGAACCGGTTGCTGTATGTGTTAAAATTACTCGATTTACGGGTAATTCTAAATTAGTTAATTTACTTTCAGGCGGTTGGGCTAACCATTCATCTCGAGTTACGATACTTGCAGTTACTAAATTTGCAAATAAAGCGGCGATATAAATTAATAAGCCCGATGAATTCATTTCAATTAACTGAACTTCACTGAACGTTTGATTTTTAAAATACGAGAAACTATATGAATATTTTAAGACTGATATTCTTTTACAGTAGAACGGTGTGTCTGAAATGATCTGATTTTAGTCATGTCTTTTATACTCGTCATGAGAACTCATGTCATGAACACACTTAAACTAATTGGAAAGGGGGATTTTCTTAAAAATAACTATTTGTGTATAAAGCGATAATATAATATTAGCTAAGTGACGCAACATGTACTTAGTAGGTAATTAACACTAAAATTAAATATGACATGCATGCAGTCATGGAATTCCTCAAAATACAGGGTGTCCCAAAACATTTCACATATGTGTGAGTTTATGGTTATGCTATAGCCATACAAATTTGTGGTTTAGTAGTCGGCCTTCATTTTTAAATTAAAATAATGTGCTTCTTTGAATTTACCCTACGGGATTGCATTATAATATCATATCGACAGTAAGCGTTGTTAAGATAAATAATCAAAATATTTTGACAAAAATATAATAAAACAATATTATTAAAATTATAATATTAATATTTTATTTAATATAATATTTATATTTAAATATATTTATAGAATATATAACGTGCGACATTCTACAAACGGGTGATTAAATTAGCTTGTACTAAAAATGGCGACCATTTTTGTTCTCAAAACTGACATTTGTATGCAGTAATGGTTGGCAAATCACCATGGAAAGATACACACTTCCACAGCGTTTAGAAATTGTTAATTTTATTACCAAAATAATGGTATTCGAGCTACGTTCTCCGCCTTACATGAAATTTATGGTCAACATAATCACCTCTGGGAAGTTATCCCGAAAAATCATTATAGTTGAGTATGGCAACATTATTATATATGCACAGAAAATTTTAATACTATCCTGATAGTCAAGGGTATATAATTATGACTGATACATATAAAACAATAGTATAGTAAAATATTATAGTTTTGTAATATTAAATTAGTATCACGAAATTTTCATTCAAAAACATATGTAAAATTTTTTATATCGCCTCGACAAAAAATTACACTAAAATAATTCACATCGATAAAATCAAATTTAATAAAATACACAACAAAAATTTTATATAAATAGAATATATTTGATTTTGAATTTTTGGATTAACCTTGCTAATAAATTATCTGTTATTAAAATTAATTATTCGTGATATAAATTTCTGCGCTTCATTATTTTTTTTGGTTACAGGATGGTACGAACACCTGTCGCGACTTTTTTTTACTGAAATTTGTTGTTTTGGATTTTTTTTCGGGCTAACAAAAAAAAAAAAAAATGTCATGATAGTAAAAATGTCGTGATAGTAAACATTTTTCAGGATGATATTCAACACTAGCGTAATATAGTAAATTTTTCGGGATAACACTGAAAAATGTCGCGATTTTCGTTTTATAGTGTTGCCACCGCATTTCTTCGGAATATTTTTCGAACAAACTTCACAGACATAACATAAACGTCCTACTGTAATGTAATTAAAAATTGAACACAAATGGCCGTCGTAGACGTCGTTCTTAAGAACTTGAATTTTCTTTTTCTTTCTGTTTTCTTCTTTTCTTTCTTCGTGGTGCCACATGGAATATCCTTCATAAAGATTTACATTTCTAGGCACGGTATACAATTTAGTTGACCCAAGAAGAACCATTTGGAGTGATGTTTAGTTGACCCATTTGGAGTGAAAACCCCAACATGGAATATCCTTGCATCCAAAAAAAATTAACTTTTTAGAGTGGTTTTAGGTCTAGCGGTGTAATTAAAACATATTTTTTTTTTGAAAATGAAAATGGTGCAATGGCCATGTTACCGTCAATGGAGAACGCTACAGACACATGATTACTGATTGTTTATTGCATGAATTAGATGATTTCAACTTGAATGATACATGTGTGGTTTCAACAAATGTATGTAAAGTTAGACCAGAAAGTCATGCCAGAAAAATGAATTATTGCACATCAGGCAACATTAAAATAACTTTAATGTTGTAGCCCAGGATTTCATTAAAATTATTTAAATTGACATAAAATCAGCCCACGAAATATTAAAACTTCATAATAAAAAATATTGTACGAAAAGAAAAAATTATATTCAGAACCCAGTACATAACTAAATACATATGTGTTTATAGTGCTAGTCACAACGATAGGATTGGGTTGAAATTTGTATGGTCGGCAACGGACATAATGACAAAAGATTATAAATACGTTTAATAAGGACGAGTATGATAAGTAGATACTACCAGGTTTGGTTTCCGAAACTTGTGGTTTCTGGAAACCATGAAGTAAAACATTTTATATATTGGGCCAAACACGTATGTGCCTCGTTACTATTAGGTTTGGTTTCTACAACATGATGAACAATTATTTTCCAATAGTTATTAATCCTGAAAACAAAGAGTTCCGGAAACCACATCTAATAGTAACGACTCGTCATTATACTCGTCCTTATTAAACTTGTTTATAACCTTTTCTCATTATGTCCATTACCGACCATAATAGAATTATTGCCAATTAAGTAACACGGCTGGAGCAAAGAATATAACCTGATTGTGTTTTTATACTGGATGGCGGCAGGGTGTAGTTATCGCGTAGTTGCTGGTTTTGTTGGTATTAGTCCGTAAGTTCATAAGTTGTAAGAGTTTAAATAGTATAATTAAATATATTTTCTCTGTAGCTTTACAGTTAAATCAATAATTCACAAAATGTTAAATTATTTTATTCATAATATGCGGCACATTATTAAACCTACATTGTATAACGAACTTGAGGAAATTGGAACTAGATTTTGCGTAAGATCAAAACCAGCAAATTTTTGGAATGGTATTGGTTTAATAGATGAATGTCATATAAGAATTAAGTGTCCAGTCAATAAGCATGATGAATACCTCAATTATAAAAGCTTTTACTCCATCCAGTGCCAAGCCGTAGTAAACAGCAACCATTTATTTAACGACGTGTTCATCGAATTTCCAGGATCAGTACATGACACAAGGGTTTTCAAAAACAGCCCTTTGTATCCTTTTGGATCAATTATAATAAATAAAATATAATAATGTCAAAAATAAAAACAATCCATTTATTTCATCCTTATTTCAAGTATTTTATTGTTGTTACGGCTACTACTCACATTAGCTGTGTTCCAATGGAAACAATTTGCTACTCACAAGTACTTGTGAGTAGATAACCAAAGGAACGGGCAAAATTATGACAGCAACATATTTTGTTGTACAAAATCAAATTTGTTTGAATATTTTCAGACAATTTGGTAATACATAATGTCAAAAATTGGACATACCATGAAGGTAAAGCCTTAATCTGTGCGTACGCTGGCAGGAAAGAGGAGTATTGAGGTTCTAATAGTGAAAATGTAAATAAAATTAATTTATATATATTTATTATAAAAATCCACCGCTTTAATAGTCGAATCAATTCCATCAGTTTAATAATTTTAAATATATATATTAGGATATTTATAATTGGTTCAATTTAATAATTATAATTAGTAGCTAATTGTAATTTTACAAATTTTATAGCAATTTGATAAGTAATTTTCCACAAAAATCCCTTATTGTCAATCAATCGAATATAAACAAACAAAAAATTGTAATAAATCTGACATTTCAACATAATCAAACCATCACAAAGCCATCTGTTAGATTTTTTGAAACTAATATACCTACCGTCAAATTTATGCGTAACTACTTTCAACATCTACACCATCATTTGAGCATGGGTAGCTGCGAGTAGTTACAAGTACTTGTGAGTAGTTTGCTTTCTCCATTGGAACACAGCTATTATTTACTATCAAAAAAGTGGGGTTATGTTTTTTTAACATCCTGTCAAAATTTATAGACGGTCTAGAGTTCGTAAAATTTTTTGTGGTGAATAAAATATAATTTTTAATTTTCCTGTCAAAATTTTAATTTTTAACAGGGTTTTTAATACATTCACTAACAGCCTTACAAATCAATTTTTTTCCATCCGCAAACATTTCTGACGTTTCACTTGATTATTTTTGTCACACATACACACGAACAAGAAATGAGCGCGGTTGGTGTTTCACAAATCATCAGTTCTTGCAACGACCAATAGATGGCATAGTAGCTGATGAATTGTGATGCATTAACCAACTAACGAAAACCAAAAGTATTAATTATAAAATAAAATGGTAAAATTTTTCTCTTTGCCATCAACCACCATAAGGACAAGTTATAATATATACCATACCAAAAAATCATAAAATAAAATAAAATAAAATTTAAAAAGGGAAAACCAAGACAGTGCAGTGATTTTATTAAACACCTTAACCAACCAACACTACCATTAGTTAAGCACCTTTGCGTATTGGATATTTTGTTCGTGGCACCCGCAACAGTTATGTACTTGCACTTTAAAAGATTTTATTTTTTTAAATTTAGAGCTATATGCTCTAAGTGTTTAATTTATTAATTGAAACTTTTTAAATAAACGCAAATATAATTTTATAGTAAGTGGTGTTACTTGTTTTACTGTTACAGATATATTGATTTAAAGTTTGGTTGATACATAATTTAATACAAAGCAAAAAGGCAATAATATGATATTGTGATATCGTTGGAAGAACGGTATCAAAACAATAATTTTCTTATAAAAAATCTTATAGTCAAAACAATAATATTCTCATTAAAAATGTTGATTAAGCTATAGATAACAATTTAAAAAGAAAATGTAATATTAAGTTACTTCGATTATATGCAATGTTCCTGATGATTGTTGATACAGTGAGGGATACGTAACTCCTCCCCTCTAAGATGAACGACACCCTTCTTCTGGAGTGCTGGAGTGACTATGTTTACATATATTTTGAATAAACAAAAGCATATTATTAATATGATTATTAAAGTTAGGGCTATGTGTCCTGTTGAACTATTGAATTGATGTCTTTGATGTATTAGATTAATTTCTTGTAGATTATTTATTGATTTAATGTTTAGGATTTCCAGGTTTAATTCAGGCTTTAGTTGCTCAATAGTTATGTCATTATCTGGTATGAGCACTTCTCGTTGTTCTTCAAATTTACGTTCTTCCACTGGATATTGTTCTCCTTGTATTGTTATGGTACAATTATCGAATTATAAAAGGGTTGGCTCGACTATTTCCCGTGTGATTTGCTTACAATTTGATGAATAAGGAATTGGATTATTTTGTGTTTGAACATAAAGTTTTCCCGATGATATATAGTCTATATCTTCGAATGGTGATATTTCTTGTATCTGGCATTTTGCTTCCTGTTGTGTTATAATTGCTGGTATACATGTATCCTTGGTATTTTTGATTGATTCTTTGTGGCAATATATTGTATCGTATAATTGTTGACATGGTTTTGTGACGTACTGATATTGAGTTTTAGTAAGGATGATTTGATTGTATTGGTTGTTTAGGATTATTTGGTTAGAGTTAGGAATGATTTTGAATTGATATCGGATAAATGTTTCTTTCAGAAATTTAGGGATTTCAATTATGAATATTATTTGGGTATTGTTATAAAATCCTTTTATATTTAATAAATTATAGATAGAGTAATCATTTTGAAATTCTACGTTATCTTTATCTAGAAGATGGTGGATATATTGAATCTCTTGATGGGTTAATAAATGTTTGGAAATGACTGTAATCTTGGAAGATGCGATGATGTCTATTATTTCCTTTAAGCGGTCATGTATATAACTTATGACATAGTTGATTTTGAAGAAATGTTGATCATACATTACTGTTTGTACTAAAACATTCGTTAGTTCACTAGTTTTATTAATTTCAAATGCTAACCTATTGGTATTAACAGTTACAAAACGCTCCACTTCTGAGAGTCTGTCTATCATTAGTTTATTTATGTGTATCTGTTCCGTGATTTGGGAGTTTAATCTGTCCTCGTTATTGAAAATATCGTTTATCGTTTTATGTACATCAACTAAGTCTTGGTTGTCTAAGTTTCCAGTTATATCCTTAATTAATGATCCAAGTCCGTTAATTAATCCTGTTTTAATCCGTTTGGGTAGTAATGATTTGTATGTTTCTTGTAAAAGGTCTAGGTTGTGTACAAAATTATGTCTAGTTATTTGATTTGGATGGTTTTGGGGTTTCTGGTAATTGGGATTTCGAAAAACTGTAGGTTGTTTAAATGGATCGGGATTACTAGATATATCCATAGATTCTGGTCTAGCTGGGGGGTTTTGGAGGTAATCCTCTTGTATTAGCGAAATAATTATTAGGATTTTGATTTGTAAAAGGGCGATGGTTATAATAATGAGGTGCTGTTCTACGCAATAATGGTTGGTTATAATTGTAATTAGGGTTAATATAATTTTTTGAAGGAATATTGTGTAACGGTTTTGGTACAGTTCCACTATAATTAAATTTTGATGTTGGAAGAGGTATGGGTTTTTATATGAATTATCGGATAGTTGAATCTTTATGTGAATATGGAAATTTTGTTCTATTAGACAGAGACTTCTAGCTTCTTGTAAAGTTTTGGGATCTTTCATTCTAATTATTGTTGCTAATGGTTCTCTAAGTCCAGTAAGGAAAGAAGTTAAAGCTAATTGTAAATACCATTCCTTTTTTGCCAGTGTTACTTGTGGAATTTGTCCTACAGGAGTATTATTTGCTAACCAAGAATTTAAGCGGTTCACGATGCTTGAAACATTTGCAAAATAATGGTCTATATCGTCTGATCTTTGCGATAAGGAATTTAATTCTTTAATTCTGCATAATGATCTATTAGACATGAACGCATTAACGCCCATGTGCTACTTGCACTATACATTTCGAGCACATTACTAGCATCGTCAGTAATTTTACTACGAATATTTCGTGTTAATAACTTTTTCTGGTTTTTGTTAGGGTAAAGTGGATCACAAATGTTAACTACTTCGTCCACATGATCTATAAAATTACGCAACTCATGTTTGTTGCCTGAAAATCTTGGTATTTCTTTAATCGCATCGGGGATTTTCAAAATATCTAAATTATCTTCTGCCATTTTATCTTTATTATTAATGTTAAAATTCTCAAAAATTTCTGTTATTGTGTCTAATTCTAACATCTAATTATTGTTAAAAAGGGTTTTATAGTATTTATTTCGAGTAATATTTTTTTTCTTCAATGTGCTATTTATTTAATATCAATTTCAAGATGGAATGGTTTAGAGGAATTTTTGGACAATCAAAAGAATATATCAATAACAGTCACTTACCATAAATTAATTATAACGATGATCTGATATGCCTTCATCTCACGTATTATAATTCGATTGATGATTGTCGGTTTCTTCCTTAGCCTCTTTTTCTTATTTATTTATTTTATTGTTCACTGTTCTGGTATATACGCCAGTACGTCTTATTATTTTTATAATTTTTTTTATTTTTATTATTTGGTTTCTTTTTGGTTATGTATGTACCATTAATTACATTAATTTTATGAAAAATTCTTATTAATTTAAATTATTAATTTTCACTTTTTTTCAATTTTAATTTATTTTATTCTATTTCACTTAACTATATTGATAACTATTCAATGTTCGTTTGATAGTTTCCGCGAACGTTAATCCGCGAACGTAACGGTATTTAGCACTAATTGACTATATACTTTAGTCATTACAAAAATATGTATTCACTAGAAACACGATTACATTCGCTATGCAGTATCGTCGTATGCCAGATATTTAAAAATATCCGCTGCCAACTGCGCCAGTTATGTACTTGCACTTTAAAAGATTTTATTTTTTTAAACTTAGAGCTATATGCTCTAAGTGTTTAATTTATTAATTGAAACTTTTTAAATAAACGCAAATACAATTTTATAGTAAGTGGTGTTACTTGTTTTACTGTTACAGATAAATTGATTTAAAGTTTGGTTGATACATAATTTAATACAAAGCAAAAAGGCAATAATATGATATTGTGATATCGTTGGAAGAACGATATCAAAACAATAATTTTCTCATTAAAAATGTTGATTAAGCTATAGATAACAATTTAAAAAGAAAATGTAATATTAAGTTACTTCGATTATATGCAATGTTCCTGATGATTGTTGATACAGTGAGGGATACGTAACTCAACCAGTACGCATCAAATTTCTCAAATTTTCAGAAACTCTAGTCTGTTGTTGTGTCCCCAAATTAAAACGGAATTAAAATCATAAAGATTTATTGGCCCGTATATTTATATTAATATATCATGCATTTAGTCCTTATTTTATCTTAGAGGCAAGAGATATAACTTTTGAACTTCGTTTGATAGTAAATTCCATATTGTTGGTTGCATGTTGTGAATGGTATACTAGCCTCGGAGTAACCTTTGCATTTTTCTTTGTAAGCTTCTTCATTGTTATTTTTCAGATTTATTAGTTTATTATCGTACCATGGAGGATATCGGTTTAGTTTAGTGGCAGCGGTGGGGACATATAAATCTATTTCGTTATAGAGCAGTGTGTGGAATATGTTTGCATTTACATCAACGATGTTGCTGTTTAATTCGTCTTCCCAGTTGATGTTTTTAAAGTATAAATCGAAGTTCGCCGTGCCCGCTTTTCTTTGTTCTAATATGGCCTTTTGTTCAGGTGACTTTTCATAGTGGTCTCGCTCTTCAAAACTTTTTCCATCGTTTTGTGGTTAGTATCGTTTATGACGAATCGTGATACTGATTCGTATCAAACAAATCAGGTGAATTAGTAAAAAGAAGGTATACAATTGTTTTACGACTTTTTAATATATCACACCTTTGATTTAGGTTAGAAATGATCATGGTTATCTATGAACAGTCATTCAATTTCCGAAGACATATTGGGGGTAGAATCTCGTCAATTTCATCACCATACGTCTAAATAATTGATGGCGCAAATTAAAATCACCCATTGTTATAATAGTGTCGTATGGATTGTTTTTGTTGCTTATTTCTACGATGATGTCGTAGTATAGCAGCATTTACACAAAAAAGTCAAAGAAATAACATTTAAATATATTTTAAAAATTTAATTTTCAACAACAACGGTTGTATGGATGTTTTTTGATTATATTCAAGACAATTTTACAAAAAATCCGATAAGTTTAGTTTTTCGCTTTAAAACCCAAATGACGAATAAGAATACCATTCATGGTAAAAGAATGTTGGATGTTGGCCACAAATCAGCATTAACAACTAAAATAAAAATACCAATATTGACTGGAAACTTTCAGAACAACCCTCGTATTGTAACACAGTCTCACATATTTTAAGTATATTTATTCTACTCACATACGTAAATTTGAAATAAAAATCCCCTTTTTTATCAAAAGTCATATTCCGCCGCGATTTGTTAAATTACCTCACAAAGAAAAGTAGAACTTAGAAAACCTTCTGTATAAAACAATCCGATAAGCCTTTATCATAATTGTATACATCGTGTGCCGTTTAAGTGCGGTTTGTTAACCAACAGCTTCTCATTCTTAATAAAAATGTAACAACTAACCAAATTCTTCAAATCAGCTAAGCAAATCGAAATTCTTGATTAATTTCCCGCTCCACCATTATTATTTCTCTATAAATATGAAGCGAATGAGTCTGCGACTTTTTAGTCTTAAACAAACATTTTAAGTGTAAATACATCGCGAATCAAATATGTTCGTGCTTAGCGCTGCGCATACGCTTGCAGTAATACATTTTGTGATTGTTTCGGTATCAGGCATAGCGTACTATAATCACCAACATCGGAATCACTTTATAGGACGTGATGATTGGAAAGCAGTTAATGCTAATGGAGAAATTGAGAATCTCGCATTACCTGTCAGTCAAGTTATTATAGCACATACGGTAACTCCAGGATGTGATACAGAAGCTGCTTGTGCAAGTCGTGTGCTTTCGATACAAAACTACCATATGAACACCAAACACTGGTCTGATATAGGATACAATTTTTTGGTTGGTGGTGATGGTGGAATATATGTAGGTCGAAGTTGGAATAAACTTGGCACCCATACAGCAGGTATAACTAAACACTAACATAAAATGCTAATAAATTCAAATAATTATTTTTGTCGCAAGGTCACAACAGTGATAGTATTGGAGTGGGTTTGATTGGGAATTTTAGTAACATTTGGCCTGCCCGTAAACAATTAAGTGCTTTGAAATATTTGATGGGAAAGGGCGTCCAGTTAAAAAAATTAAAATCTGATTATATAATATATCCGCATCGTGCTTTGATGCCCACCGAAAGTCCGGGTGATAAAGTTATTGAATCCATCGACAATTGGTCTCATTACTATACAAATCATAATGTGAAGAATGGTGCAGATACAATACATAAATAGAAAATTGTTAAAAAAAATTTTGTGCTGACTTTTTATGTCAAGTTAATATTTTAAATAAAAATAATGGCCCGGTTACGGCTATACATGTCTAAGAAATATTATAATCCATTATTTATATGAATTTTCATTTAAATAACCTTTTGCTACTTCATCTTGATTCGGAGAATGTGGCTTGGTTGGAAATAAATGTACCTACGTAGTTGAGATGTCCCAGAAAACTTCTAACTTTAGACCAGTTTTCTAGAACAGAACCGTGGCGATTGTTCGTGTACAATCTAGAATATTCAGCGAGGTATGTAAATACGGGTGCGGCATCATTGTGTTCAGTCTAAAATTAGTCTTTGTAGAGTATTAGTTAAGACGTGGTACGCTATAGTTTAAAAGCGAAAGTTAGGAGTACAATAAATGAATGGCCTAAAGTGAATTATTAAATAATTGTGTAAAATATTTGTTATTGTGTTTTAGTGTTGGTGGATAATAGCGGAAAAAAATTGTGGGGATATTTATAAAATTTTCGGGAACATTCCAGTAGTGGTGTTTGTGAAACGCGGAATTACCAGGGCAAATTCGTAACTTTAAGCTCTATTTCCAAAGCTTTTGAGATGCTAAAACAAATTCTAAAAGACGACGATTCAAGAAACTTCACAGCATTTATTTTGCTTTTTTGTGACGACATTCGATGTAAAAATTGAGTTTCCTCACTTTGTTATTTTTTGCGAAAGGTCTTTTTATTCATTGAACCACTGAATTTTATTTAATAAATTTCTCGAAGTTTAAATTTTCAATTTCTGTTACTTCCTGCGTGTTTCAGGTTTTCGTGCTGGATCTCTTATTATTTTCTATGTATTATATACTAAGGGCTTTTAATCCTCTATTCTTAATTGCTCTTTTCATCTTTTTGTAGACGTCATCATTAGGCTTAGCTATAATTTCTAGTCTATTTCAGACGATTAATATTTATGATATTAGACGCTTCCTTTCCTCTTATTATCCTTAGTTGGCTTGTCCATTCCATATTCTGATACTGTAGGAGACTAAGGCTTAGTTCTGAGTAAATCTGTTTCTTTGGGTGACCACGGTGTTGAAATTAGAGAATTTGATTGCATAGTTAGGAAATGTTCTTATCACTATAATATTTCAAGCGATATATGTATGTACTTCTTTAGATAATTGCTTTAGAAAAAATTCAGAAACTTTAATGCCAAATGGAAGCATGATATTTGCTTCCATTAGGGGTTTTCCTGTTATTACTAAACTGCGTAACAAAGTTATTACGACTGAATAGTCCGGTTGGTATGTTTCGGTAATATTTAAACCAAATATCATCGTCTAATATAATCTGTCAGCCAATAAGCCCGTGTACTGACACATAGATGGCGCGACTAATGAACACATATTTCTAAAACTTAACTTTGAGGAAGTACCGACCTTCAAACGATTTGAGTCAAAATTGTATAATAATCCGGCCATTAATATACAAGTTACAGTTGTTATAAAGGGCGCGGCATTTTTTGGTTCGTTTTTGAACTAGCGGTTATTTCGCCGGTTATCATTGTCAACTGCTATCGATGGCCAAACTGCCAAATTGGTCGATATACGCTTGTTGGAAACTTATTTCCGAAGTAGTGAGTCATTTATTCCAAAAAATCATTTTTTCTAACAACGCTTTTTCACCTCGGCAGTTATGGGAACAATCATATTTACCGTATTTGGTGCACACAAATCCACACGTGACAATTGAGAAGATAATCCACCCAAAATGAGTAACTGTTAGTGTAGAATATGGTCCAAAGGCATCTTAGGGTCATTTATCTTCGAAAATAAACAAAGAGCTGCACTAATAGCCAATGGCGACCATTATTGTGCGGTGTCATGTTAACTGATTTTTTATTCGTTGCGTAACTTGATGGAAGAAATTGCGAAAAATGGCCTGAAATGCAAAAGATAAAAGTGCTCTTTCATATACAATGCACCGTGTCTCAAGTCGTTTGCTCTGATCACATTTGAAAGAAACTATGTTTACAAATTAAGTCGAATTTTGCAAAAAACATGTTTTTTAGTAGTTTGTCTCAGGACTTATTCACCGACCGACGAATTATATTTTTGAAAAAATTTCGAAATCGAAAATTACGGGTTTATAATTTTCAGTGTTACACTTTTTTATTGTTATTCTTCTCGTTCTCGAAAAATTTCACTTAGGTGTATTCTTAATTAATAATTAGGGACAATATTTTACTAAATTTATAGGATACTTTTAATATCCATAAGCTTTTGAGCGGGAGATGTCAAAATAAACGATGAAAAATTTCTGCCAAGCGTTTTATTTTACCCCTGGTGAGTTGTACCGTCAACTTGCAAAATTTAAAAGACAATAGGTGTAGAATGTGTCATTTATAAGATACCACAAACTAAAAATACTCGCTCCGTTGGGCAGGAGAATAAATAAATGCTGCGAGAGTGTTCATTCGTTGGTACGTTGGTTCGGAATCCCTAAACCCCCTCACTATATAAACAGTTTATATTGAATAGATTTTCATGTTAAAGTTAGAATCTATGTATGAGGTTTCAATTTATGGACACCCTTTTAACTATGTCCAATTGAGCTGAGAACAAATTGTTCGACGTGATCAAGTTCGACGTTTGAGATGCAATCCCGCACGAAAAACAACTCTGATTTCACAGGTAGAAACGCTAACTTGCTCTAAACTTGCAAAATGCCGATATTCTGAACGAGCACCAACATTTTTTTAGTTCATATTTCTGCATTGATTGTTTTTCCAATTTTACAAGATGGGGTGGCCAGTTCAAGAGAGGTGTTGTTTTACCAACGTTTGCAATTTACAAATCATCCTATTTACCCTAAAAAATAATATCCTTTACATATACACATTTTCAATAAACTATCCTCACTGTCAGAATTCGTAGAATCGTTTATAGAAATATAAATCAAGACCTTTCATTTAGTAAGTCATTCTACTTATCATTGTTAGTAATGGGGATTTTTATATAATGAACAACTTGAGATAACCATTTTAATTCTATTGAATAAAACGTGAGTTTAACCATTTAATCGAGAATTGCTTTTAGAACAGTTGATACTAAAATTAAAACAAGTTTGATTTATGATGGCTCTGAAGAAAGACGGAATATCAGGTAAGAACTGAAATAAAGTAAACGCGGTTCAGTGAATTTTGTGATATAATCGACATTAGTTTAAATTAATTAAGAAATCTAATCTAAAAACTTAATTTGTTTTGTATTCACAGTTCACACTCATCATATCGAGAATACTACCAAAACAAATCTCAAAATATTAATGTTGGCTCTCATAGCTTTGCTTATTTTAGTGATTTTAATGCTAGTTGGAATATTAATTGGAATTAATTACGGAATAAATGAGAAAACGCTGCAAAATTTTACAAACACATCTCAATTTAAAGAGCCTGAATTGCGGATTGTAACCAGAGGTGAGTGGTTAGCGCGGCCACCGAATTATCAATTGACCAGTTTGGCATTACCTGTACATCGGGTAATTATTGCACATTCGGCGACGGAAGGATGTGATACCCAAGCACTATGTGTTTACCGTGTGCGTATGATACAAACTTTCCATATGGACTCGAGGAATTTTGATGATATTGCGTACAACTTCCTAGTCGGTAGTGATGGTGCTGTTTATGAAGGACGAGGGTGGAATTTACAAGGTGTTCATACTAGAGGTATATAATTTTGAAAAAAATTGAATTTCGCATAAATACTTTATAATACTGAATTTCATAATTTATTTTTTTAGGCTACAACTTGGGCAGTATTGGCATTGCATTTATTGGCACTTTCACTAAAAGCACACCAAAACAAAGGCAACTTGATGCTTTAAACCGCTTACTTGAGAAAGGTGTTCGTTTAGGCAAACTAACCGAAGATTACAAAATTTATCCACACGGCGCATTTATGGCTACCGAAAGCCCGGGCGATAAAGTAATCGAAGTTTTAAAAACTTGGCCAAATTACGTTGACTCTTTATAATAAATTTTGAATGGGCGCAGTATTTTTTGAATATGCCATGTGCATATAAGGATACTCTTGTTGCTCTAGATAGTCTAGATATCTGCAAAAGTATTAGAATGACTTTGTTATAAACCTAATGTTCGTTAAAGAAAAAAAATTAATTAAGTACATGGTATCAGACCAATTAGAATATCATACACCTACCTTAGAACCCTCATTTGAATCTAGTCCGGCAGGTTTATTGTAGTTGATGCAAAATGTTTGAAAATACGACTGCTGAATGCACCAGACTCACTGCAATCGAATAATACATTCTGTTTTACTGCAGAGATATGCATGCAGCATGCTATACGCGTAACGTTTGAAAATTTTAAATATTTCACACTCGCAGAAATTTTACAGGAGAAATTCGCCTGAATGTTTATTTTTTACCAATACTATTACAATACATTTAATATCACATTGTGGCCAAGATTCCACTTAATGTAAAAATATAATGAGACCGATGATAATTATAGGGTTAACACTTGTAGAACATTAATTTCAATTTCAACACTGGCCAATCGTGAATTTCAACCCGTCGGGTTTCTAGCAAAAAATACTCACAGATTCACACACACACATACATTTTCACAATCATTTTATCTACATGGAAATAGTGTTTTCCAAATTTCCAAGTAAAGCATGCTCTCGATTTTAATAAGATTGACCCTTTAGTTTTAGTTTCAATTCTGTTTAATTTTCAATTCTATTCAAATATAACGGTATTACATATCACCAATTTTTCTTCAATGATTGTTAAAATGTGGCCAATTTTTGATACCATCAATGACCTTTGTTCCTGGACTATCAGACAGGGGTAAAAATACTCGTTGCGGATACAATCGATAGTCGCGTGCGATATTCTTCAGCCTTACACCTTCCTGAATAAGTAAATACAGTGCAATAAATTGGTTATGGGTCGGAACATTTCTCGAAAAATTCCCAATGAATGCAATCCCGGAACTACCTGCATCGTAACCTAGTAATATTTATGGAAAAGTAAAATTTGTTTAGTTTCAGTAAAAATTGTAAAAAAAAGTTACCTGAAGTATGGAATCCTTCGTAGGTCCATCCACAACCTTCGTACACAGTACCATCTCCGCCAATCATAAAATTCCATCCAATATCATCAAAATGTTTACTGTCCATATAAAATGTTTGTAGCTTTAATATTTCTTTTGTACAAACATTGAACTCCTGACACTCGTTAAAACCAGTATGACCAACAAGTATTCGATGTACAGGAAGCGTTAATTTTTTATGTGCATGTCTGGAGGCCTGCGCTTTCCAATTTTCGCGGGGAACGATGTTTAATACAAAATTCGATATGTTTATATTTTGAAATATATTGGGCTCAGGTGCCTCGGTGGGCTTAATTTTTGTGCTGCGAACGCCAACCAAAAAGAATAGTAACACTACTATGGATATTAATAGTAGCGCACCCGCAATATTTAACAGTAATTCATACCTCGTTTGGCGATCCATTTTTACAAGTTCCGGGGTGAGATAAACATGTTCATCGTCATCGGCTATAAAAAGTAACTCATTTGATTATAAATAATTTTTTAAATTTTATTTCTAAATACTTGCCTTTAATTTCGATGACTGCACTCATTCTACTGAAACGATAAATATTACATGTGTGACCACCAATTAGCGTGACTGGACTGAGTAGAACATACAACTATTTTTGGGTTAATTTTATGATAAAATTTTGGGTTAACAGATTTAGATAGGGAGAATGATTAGGGTTAAAAATATGTCTTATCTTATAGGTCGGTCGGTGATTAAGTTTGTTTTACTGTACCCATATGCTGAAACATTGCAGTATTTTAAGCGATAATGAAATATCCCCGCATTTTATTTTTGATTTCATTTTATTCATAATAATGCGTTATCACCTCTTAATGTCGTAGAGTTTACTCGGAAATGGCTGTGGCAGAGAAACCTATAATTTCTGGTATGAAATCTTACAACAATTTTGAAAATATAATTATTAAAATATATTTTTATATTACCGTGAACAGTTGAAGACAGAACATATCGACGTTATAAACTTGGAATAATTTTGAACGTAATCGGATTAATAATACTGACCTTAATAATTGTATCAATCTATGTTTTGGTTTACGTGATTAAACATCGAGCTGACGTGAACTCAGCACATACATTTTTGTTGGTAACTCGAGATGAATGGATTGCACAGCCGCCCGAATATCCGTTAGTCAATTTAACTTTACCGGTGGATCGTGTCATCATTGGGGAAACACAAACCGAGGGGTGTACAACTAAAGCTATATGCGTTTTCCGCGTACGGATGATTCAGATGTATCACATTGAATCCCGACATTTCGATGATATTGCGTATAATTTTTTGGTAGGTGGTGATGGTGCAATTTACGAAGGGCGTGGATGGAATAAACTGGGCGCGCACACAAAAGGATATAATGCGAAAAGTATTGGCATATCCATGATTGGCCAATTTACAAAGCATACGCCTCCTGAAAAACAATTTAATGCTCTAAAATTATTAATTTCGGAAGGTGTACGATTAGAAAAAATATCAAAAGATTATAAATTATGTACGCAACGCTTATTTTTTGAAACCGATAGTCCCGGTATAAACGTGATTAAAGAAATTCAAAATTGGCCACATTTTGTAAATAAAGTTTTTTTGGAAACATAATTTTGTTGTTGTTTATTTAGTGCGACTCGAGATAATTTGTAGCAACTCCCGGAAACTTGCATACACAATTTACAAAAAAGACAGATTATAAAATTCAGTGTAAATATAAAATTTGTGCGGTGCTCGTGTAGTAATTGTGTGTCCACGATGACAGTGGAGCCTGGACCAGGTAATAAAATATTCAAAACTAATTTTACAAAATTTAACAAAAACTCTATTCATTTTAGCCATAGTGTGCAATAGCAGTCACCACAAAACTTTAAAATCGATCGCGATCTTAACAGGGTTAAATCTCGCCATTCTGATAATAATTCTAGCTTGTTCTAGTTGGTCTATAAGTCGCAATAATTATAAAATAAAAGTGATCGACAAACTGGTTGATGTTACTACCAAATCTATCATCACCTCCTCGGCTTCACCAGTCAAATCTGAAACGTTTAAAATAATTTCGCGAGATGAATGGAATGCCCAAACGGCAAAGAAAAAATTAACTTCACTAGAAACGCCAGTTAATCGGGTGATTATTTTTCATACAGCATCAAAAATGTGTTCGACGCATACAGAATGCATTGAAGTAATCGGAAATATACAAAAATACCACCAGCAAATCAAAAGGTGGGATGATATTGGTGCCAATTTTTTGATTGGAGGTAATGGAGCTGCATATGAGGGACGCGGTTGGAATAATCAAGGTGCTCACACCAAAAACCATAATAATGGTAGTGTAGGAATAGCTATGATAGGCAATTTTACTGAAACAGCTCCTTCCAAATCACAATTTGATGCGCTGGAATTATTATTAGACGAGGGTGTTCGATTGATTAAATTAACCAAAGAGTACATAATGTATCCGCAATCTGCTTTTATTTCAACAGAAAGTCCTGGTGATTCTGTTGTGAATGTCATAAAAGATTGGCCCCATTATGTAAAGTTACTGTAAAATAATTTAAAATCTTTAAATAAAATTTGATTAACGTTACGATATAAATTAAATGGTTTTATAGTTATATTTGTTTGTTTGAGAAGTAGGAAAATTCCCTGCGACACAATAATGACTCATCATCAGTACGTACTGTAGAGTTGCTAAAAATCTAATAATCAAGCTCGCATTTACAATAAACAAAGCAGTCTTATAATTTCTGTCTGTGTCCAGCAAGATATCAATTATTTCACAAATGCGGAGCCTATACGAAATTAATCGTTTTCTTTAAATCCGGTATTAACATTGCAGACTGCCATGGCTTCTCAACGTGACGACGTATCAGGTAAATACATGCGTATACTTTTATCACTTAACACTTTTCATTAATGTTATTTCGCGTGTTTAGTTCTAATAAAAACCACCGAAAGGCAGAAGTCTACGTTGCGACGTTTATCGTTAGTAACATCATTAAATTCACTAATTCTCGTGGTAGCAGCGTGCGCTTTATGCTGGTGGTTAATTCATGAGCTAGTCGGAAAGTTACCCAATATTGTAAAGCGCGATGAATGGTCACCGTCACCATTTATAAATAAATGTGACCTGGAGGGGCCTATAGATCAAGTTATATTGACAACAACGGGTACCGCAGAATGCAAAACCCAGTTGGAATGCATTTATTTTCTAAATTTATTAGATTTAAATGCAATGAATGGTAATACATATAATTTTATGTTGGGTGGCGATGGTTCGGTATATGAAGGATACGGTTGGGATAATAAAGCTTCATATGCTGACGTATTTGGAGGCAAAAATATTGCAGTTGCCTTCATTGGGTCATTTCATGAAAATGCCCCACCACAAAAGCAAATTGATGCACTGAAATCTTTACTCTTGGAAGGTGTTCATTCGGGTAAATTGATAGAGAATTATAGAATATATCCAGAAACCATGTTTGATTCAACAGCTGATCAACCAGATGAAAAAACAATGAATATTATAAGAGATTGGTCTGAGTATAAAGGTTACATGTGATGCATTTTATTTGAAATATTGTTAAAAATTTAGTTAATCGTTTTAAAATACATAATATTGTCCTAATCAATGCATCTTTTAATTTTCCCGCAATAAATTGTTAACCAATTGAAGGTCGAAGTGGGGTCTGTGATATTTGCTCCACACCTAAGTTACTGTTGGATACAATTGTAGAGGCTGTGGTCTTTCTATCAACTCAGCCAGCAAATACGAGTTATTTGAATTCTAGTAAAATAAATCTATTCCACTCAGGTTTTGTTAAACATGAATTGTGAGAACTATTTTAACTTTTGTTGTTCAAAATAAATGTTACTATCGATCTGTAAAGGACCTTGAAAAATAACGAAATGTTAATTCGGCTGATTATAATTTTTTCGATAATACCATCATATTATTTAGTCATACTAGTGAGTCATATTATATATGATGTAGTTTTGTTTAGCTGTCAACGAACAAGGAGAAGTAATGCCAGATTACATTATAAGAAAACGGCTACTGAAGTTAATATAGTTGGATAGTGAATATATTTAAATTACAAACCTCACTTTTTTCAACCATCCACTGTTTTCTCTGGAGATTTTCACTCCATTTCTTTAATGACTAAACTTTCGAATTGATCAACATTTGTTGTCGTCCTATTTATGAAAATTAGAAAACAATCAAACAATTAATTTAATAACACCGTATTTAATAATAATAATGTTTAAATTAAATTTTAATTATAACTCACATTTTCTAAATTTATATTTATCCACTTTTCATTTGATTCTATAATAAGAACTCGTCACGTTGAATGCAGTCGTATACTAACGATATTGTCGAGAAAAAACACTATCGAAAAATTCCATAATTGCTTATTTTCGATACTATCGAAAAAAAAACACTATCGAAAAAATCATAATAGCCCCGGCTTTCTGTTGATGTTGAACTATTACATTGGTTTCAGTTCTTCGGAGTAGGCAAATAATTAGCTAATACTACGCTAGGTTATCTATTAAAGCATAGTTTCTCTCAATTTTCTTAACTTTATATGGACAAACTTATAAATTAATGACATATCGCAGTATCACTTTTATATGTATATTTGCATACTTACTGCTGGCAATACTTTCCAAGCAGGGCAGTGGCCACCTCAAAAATATTTCTCCGCAATGGCAAAATATGACGCCAAACACGATGATCGATTGAGTTTAGATCCCGCTGAATGCAATCTATTTATCGTTAGAAGGTTTTCCGCGCTGTCCTATACTTTCATTTGAGCTGACTCCTGGGTCTATACTTGGTGGTTTGATTTGCTTTTATGAATCGTATTATATTTGCTTTTCCCTCAATAAATCGTAAAGGTATTAGAAGTTCATTCATCTGATGGAACTTTTAATCGCCGCATATCACATGAAATAATATCTTACTACTGGTGCAAGAGAGTTAATTTTTCGCTAGAAGATGGTGCTTTCCCAATATGCAATGTCGACGGAATTCCATTTACATTCGCGTTCTAAAACCACACTGCTGTACTCCCCGCCAAAGAAAAGTGTCACAAAAATTCCGGTGTCGGTGTGAATCCCAACTAAAAAGAGAAAAAAAAAACACAGAAACAAAAAGCACGTGTTTGTATATATTTTCCAATTGGAATAAATAATAATTCTTATTTGAAATAAAACAAAATTTTCCATTTATAATAAAATAAATATTAATTTTTTATTCACATTATTTTTTATTTGTGTACAAAAAAACATAGAAAATTTATTTACATATTTAAATTTCATAAATTGAGTTTTGTATTGCATCCGCCACGTTGTATTGCATCCGTTGTATTGCCTTGTCAGCATATCGAAATCTTGAAAAAAAAAATCATTGAAAATTTACTATGTAAATGTATTTCGCGGCGACGCCATTGTGAGGCAGATACCTATAACCTTTTTAGTCCAAATTTGCACATCGCAATCACTAAATAAGTTTATAATTATTATTATATATTTAAATTTAAAATTATTTACTTTAACAAATCGAAAAACATTATAATGAAACACAACACTTTAAAGTAAAAAAACTAATTATGTAGTGCAACCGTGCACGTCGACTTGTCAGAAGAAACTGAAAATAAAAGATACAATCGAAACTTATAAAACGAAAATAATATTACCGATATAATAGAAAGAGAAAAACAATTATTTTTCTCCAAAATCAATAGTTTTGTGTCTTTGATATTTTGTAGTACGGAATTTTGTACGACATTTGAGCAGTTTTTTCCACACAGTGGAATAATTGCATACTGGGTTATGATTTAAAAGAGTGAAAAAATAGTTCCACCACACTTGAAGGCTGTTGTTGGTGTTTCGTTCTGACTCTCCTCCTTGCATATAATGCTACGAGGATGGAATACAGTGGTGCACGTGCAAAATCTATCTCTGAAACCATTTTCTGTTTTTATGGAATATCTGATGGAGTAACCTCGATAAGTGAAATATATATTTGGCACCTATCAGGAAGAGGAGTCAGTGTTACCACCTCGGCCATTTATTCACACATTTTAAGCAAAGTGTCTAAAATTCATTGGCACATCCTTTATGTATGATAAACAAGAGTGGTTTTAACTCAATGCCTTGCCATCGATGACTTCTGCATACTGCTCCCTATTACGTAAATAACAGTCCAGCAACTTAACACTTTTCCTCTCTCACCATATTTATTTAATTTTCCGTGTAATGCCCTCTCGGCCGTCTTGAACGCCTTTATAAAACGAATTAAAATGGCTTTCTTTATCTATCTATCCGCCTTTTCTCCATTTTCAATTCCTCGGCCATCATTTGAACCGCTATTTCGTTAGAATTTCGCAGCGTTATTGACTCCAGTACTTTATTTTAGACGGGAGATTGTTTTTACTATTCTTAATTGAAATATTAACAAAAGTTATTGATTTCAGAGATACAACTGTATTTACAATTTTTTTTTTATTATTTTATGTATGCCATACGGCACTGTATTCCATAATACATAGGTGTATCCAGCCGGCGTGTTAGCCTCATTGAAAAATAGTAGTAGTCGAGGCAATGAAGCTCTAAAACGGCCAAAAGTTCGAAATTTTTGAGAGCAAGACGGATGGGAATGCGGTTTCTTGCATTCGCTTCCAAAAATTATTTGTAAAAATCGCCCCTATTTTTTTTTTTGAACAAACCGGAAATTGCATTGCTGGTGCCAAAGCAGTTAAATTAAATTTTTCGAGGTCGCGATTATGATGTTCAAATTTACCCACAGCCGACCTGGTGCTCAGGAACGCCGATGAACGTCATCTCTTCGGGACCCTCCCGAAAATCATGCGGAGAAGGAGAGAAACTTGGCGTCCGGGGGTTTTTAGGGTCGCTGAATCCAAATATGGCATCAGCGAAAACCACCGGACACCTGGTGCGCCTGAACCTGGACGCGGACGTCATCCCCGAGAATTTTCCTGACAATATTGGCAAAAACAATCCGAAAATCATTGTGGGGGCGTTTTTTGGGGCGCTTAATTCAAATTGCACCAATACTGAAAGATATTCAGTTGAAAACGTTATTGCGGCAGAGATAGAGGCCTTAGATGAGGAAGATATTTTATTTATGAATACATCAGTCGATGACGAAGAAAATGAACAGACTAGCGATGTGTCACTTGATTAAGAATTACTATATAGTTATACGTACCTAACACGTCCTTACGACATCCGATACAAGCTGGGTCAATCAATTGTTAGTTTTTTCTCTCCTCCGTCAGGTATCACTTTTTTAAATTATATTTGATATTACTAACGTATATTAAAAGCTCATTTTTAACATTATTTTCTCTTTATTTTAGGTTAGCCGGTCTGATAAAGCTGATGTTTAGCTGTTAGCTGCGTCTAATCAGTCAAGGGGCCAAATAAAATTACAGTTTGATACTAAACCATATAAATTATTCGTTAGTATATAACCGACTCCTACGCCGACTCTTAAAATGTGTTTTATTTGTGGTTTCTGTTGCTCAAAGTGTTTGGACTCATTATCTGCTGGATTGACCACCATCAACGTATATACAATTTTCTAGTTCGCTAAATTGATTTCTTCAATTAAAATCATTATAAGATTGTTTCAAACAGTTTTAGCGAATAATTCGGCGAACGTAATAAAGTTTTATCTTTAAATGTCATTTTAACCTTGAATATTATTTTAAAGTGATCATTAATATTTCTAAATGAAGTGAGTTTTCAATGTGAGTTCAAACATTGTTATTTTTGTCAGTCCGATAATTTTATTAAATCACAGGACAGCATTTGGCATGCGGATTTCAGTCGATTTTCGCAAATAAATTGAGAAATTTATTGGTGAGTTCTTCGTGTATAACACTTGCTATAATTCCATTATGCACGAGTCTAAACTGTTATACAATTATCAAATGCTTTCAGAAAAATATAAGTGAAATGTTTTCTATTTAAGGCATCACTCGGGTGTTCTTTACGCCATTGGATAACATTTTAGGTCCAACAATTTTAAAGTAGTTTGAATGCAGCATAGTCGCACGGCTGCATAGTTCTAGCAGCTTTGAAATATAACGCTATAATTATAATTCCTAAAGTCTATACGAAAAAATTATCATCGGCATAATGATTTAAGCATTGACTCTAAATATGCACATAACCTTAGTTGTGATTTTGCAACTCTACGCTGAATTTCATAGATCCGTTTCGTGAACCTTAAACCAGCTTTTAAACCTGGTCGTATTTTTGGAGGAACATAATTTGTGCCTCATCGGCCATATAATTATGAAAAAAAACTTCGATTTCTAAGCACCAGGGTCGAAAGCAAAAGTATAAAGTAAATGGGGAACTAACCGGATTAAAAGTTAATTTATAAGATGAATCTGTAAAGGATGTATCAACATTAAAAAATGTTTTCGGACACCAAATTAAATTGTCATTGCTTATACAACAGTGAATTTTAAAACAATTGACGTTGAACGTTTCGTTATAGTAAGTACATGCTCAATCTCCACAACACCTTCATCTTGCATGGTTATTGGTTAGTATGATCAACACACTTAAAACCAAACTACAAACTAAAACTAATCACAGGCTTGTGCAGTGATGCAATTAAATTCATTTCCAGCTGGCTTATATACATTTGACATTGATTTGTATTTTTTCTTGTGAATGTTTTGACATTTAACTGCACTGTTAAATTAATTCGCGGTGCAGTTATATTGTCAGTTCAGTGAACAAAATATTTATAGTTCAACTTCTTATATGTTTTAGTTTAGCCAAATATCAGTAGATGTCAGCAAAATATATATGATTAGAATATATTTTTAGAAAACCTTGTATTTAGTCGGAAGTTAAAGTGTCTGATACCAATTTTTATATTATTGACTAAACTTATTTAATGTTAGTTCACACCAGTTAGTAATAGATGGCGCAAACCACAAACCACAAAACAGTAAATTTGTCTTTTTTCATTATAGATGGTGGCTAATTAGAGTAATTTACACAGCGTACCAACTGTCTGGTACAAATTAATTTTAGCTAAATCTTACTGTAAATGCAATTGGTTTTTTAGCTTTATGGCAAACTAATATAGAAATTATGCTAAAACCGATTTTTATCGTATAGTAAACGAATTATCCGTCCATTGGCACGTAGCCTTAGTACACAATTTAGGATTAAATATTAGAGACACAGTTCGTTTATGGATACACTGACAACTATCAGTCAACTACCAGAAACTAGCTTAAAAATTGAAAGCACGGAATCTTTGTATCCGATATTTCTTAATGTTTGCTTGAAAAAGCAAAACTCGTTAAGTTCAATCAGCTGATTAAGCAGTTATTATCTGTGTGATTGAGCAAAGTAACAATCGGGAGGAAACAACATTGTTATAGAAGTACAATTATCATAATATGTCGCACTTCAAATGCAAGTGGCCGAGTCCAGAGGTGCAAAATCCAGAATTTCTTCCAAAAACTTTATATTCCCATTTTCATCCAACACACTCAACCCGTCATAAACGGTTAAAAACGGCAAAAATCAGTTTAGTACTTAATTTCCATTCAACATACCATCCAATCGCTTCATAATCGGTTAAGAATTGGCCGACCTCCGTCCCAGTTGGCCATATTCCTGAAATAGTTCCAAGATTTTAGAATCCCTTTTCCATCCAACGTACTTATTCTCATCATGATCGATTAAGAAATGGCTGAGTTCATATACAAAATATACGAAATATTTATTGAAAAAATGTTTGTATTTTAAGACACTTCAATTCCAAGACACGAAATGTGTATATACGATGAAATATCCATTCGATAAATTGTTCTACGGCAAATTGTTCTACAGTAAATTGTTCACGATATATTGACAGTCTCAAATTTTAAATTTGACAGTTATTTGTACAAACGGTAATATTTTACCACTTGAAGACTAGTTAGGGATTAGCTAAATGCTATTAGGGTTTTTCTCAAGATTCGCTGTGTTTTTGTCTAATTTATTTGATTTTGATTTGGATTATTAGGGTGGAATGTCGCTTAAGCAAAAGCAAACCGGAAAATTACTGGTGGTATCAAGCTATTCCACTTCACCGACTGATTTAAATATACTGAGCGTGTAACGAAATCTCGGTTGGTCAAAATCCTTGTTTTTTTTTTTCTAAATTTCGGTTTTCAAAACCCTGCGGTTTTCAAAATCCCGGTTTGAATTTTAAAATTTGGCATGTGGGAAAATGGGACTCTTAAATGGTTTTTTGGCAAAATTCAAAAATGAGTTTGCGATAAAGTTCTAGAAAATGGCTAATAGGGATGGAATTTGGGTGGAGGGCTAAGTGCCCGTGAGAGTTATCGAAGCCGTCAGCCTATACAATTATTGCATTTCAAAATGTTGCATTTACAAAATATTGCTTTTTTTTATTAGTCCAGCAACTACAAAATGTTGCAAATACCAAAAATCATGCAATTAAAAAACTTTATTAATTATTTTGTACAATTAGAACTAGAAGAAAAGAAAACTGGGATTTTGAAAACCGGGATTTTGAAAACCGAACTTTTAAAAACCGAGATTTCGTAGTACACCCAAATATACTACATAGTATTTTTTGTATTTTAGAATTAATGCGCACCTTTTTGTGAACTTATTGAAAAAAATTGTGAATTTCGCATTTTCTTAATTATTAAAAATTAATAGTACATATTTACAATAATTAAACATTAAATTAATATCACATTTGAAATTAACCTAAAACATTAGTTTTGCAGATACATCATTTCGTCCATATTATTGACCATCATAATGACTGACATAATGTGGCCAATCCTTTAAAACCGCCGTAACTTTTTCGCCCGGGCTCTCGGTCCCAAAAAACGCACGATGTGGATACAATTTATAGTCCTCAGTTAATTTTCCCAAACGAACACCTTCCTGTAGTATTAATCTTAATGCATCAAATTGCCTTTTTGGTGGCGTATTTTTAGTGAAGGTGCCGATAAATGCGATACCAATACTGCCCTCATTATAACCTACAAATAAATTTATTTACATATTTACTGTATTTGTTGAAATGTCACATTATTTTACTATACCTAGAGTATGAGCACCTTGTTTATCCCATCCCCGGCCTTCGTAGACGGCACCGTCACCGCCCACTAGGAAATTATATCCAATATCATCCCATTTTTTCGACTCCATATGGAATGTTTGTATGATACGAACACGATAAACACATTGCGCCTGCGTGTCACATCCTTCTGTTGCCGTGTGTGTTATAATCGCCCGATTTACAGGTAATACTAATTCTTTCAAGTGGTTATCGGGTGGTTGTGCGATCCAATCATCTCGAGATACAAAACGCAATTTATTGATTGAATCTGGTAATGTAGCAGCTAGAAATAGTTGTAAATTTTAACAGAAATTTTGAAATTTTGAAAAAAGTTTGTAAGTTAATATTTTTTTTATATATAGAGTAACTTCAAGTCTGGCATCGCCTCTAAATTGTATAATGTGATTTATTTTAAGTACATTACGCAATATATAGACGTCGACCAAAGGAGCAAGTACCTATGCCTGAATCTTTATCGTTTCTAATATACTGATCGCCATCACCTGTACTATTGTCTATGATCTTAGTTGAGCTGGGTTTAAACGCAAACGCCAATACTGTTATAACACAAAGGATCAGCAATAATCCAACCGTATTGATAATTATATATTTCTTGTATTTCTTTAACACTGACTTAAATGTTAATGGCTCCTTCGGATTTGGACTCGTTGGGTCTTTCTTGCCACCTGGAAATAGAAAAATACAATTATTATTATTTTTTTTAAGTAACAAGATCTATGAAACGATAAAGGTAAACCAAGCCTAAATTGAGTTATAAGCTATTTTAAAAATTTCTTACTAAACCCTAAAAGTGCAACAATTCATCCAACATTTGACTGTATGTAAACCGAGTGCATATTTTATCGATTTCTAATAAAATTGGAGTAAGCATTTCATTTCTCTGGATGACAAAAAGGCCGACAAGGGCCAAATTCCGAAAGAGATAGAAAACCGACATGAAAAGGGAACAGACATAATGCTGACTGACAATAGGTCGACAGCGACAAAAAACAATTTCAATTTTCAATAATGTCAAAACAATTTATTCCTTCAAACGCGGTTGACGGTCTTTCTTTTCTCAAGATAGTCGGTGAGTAAATTACGATGAGCATCCCAAAATACGGAGGCCAAAACCTTACCGGCAAAAATTTTCCCCTTTGAAGCTCTGAATCATTGACGCGTTGCTGTTTTAGATCAAGTGTAAGCAAGTGCGGCACCCACTTTGAACAGATCTTGCTCATGGACAAATATTAATGCAAAATAGTGAACATACTGTTTTTTTAAAACCTTTAAGGTATAGCTATCTCACGCAACTTCACTTGCTGACGGATTAGGTTTATTATTTTAAAGAAATTAATATCATTTAAGTATTTAATAAAAGTATTTAAGAAATTGAATTATGTAACAAATGAAAAATATTGAAAACTGTTTCTGTGGCACTTCAAATGAAAAAAAAATTAAAAAAAAAAAATGTTGGAGAAACATTTTTGGGGGGGCGAAGTCCGAGATTCGTACCTTTTTGGGGTGCTCTCTGGGTAACTCTAAATGAATCAGGCGGTGTAGTTGAGACGAGCAGGGGAAATCCGGACACTACATGTCAAGGCGAGTTATTGGCGCCTCAAAACCAATACCAAATCTGCGCCTGTTTTCCAGGTTAGCGGGTTGAGCAGCAGGCCAACAACTTTCTCTCATAAAAATAATTAAGTTATGAACCTTAATCAAAGACATTAAGATTACCATATCGTAATTCTATCGCTTTTCGGATATTTTCAACAAACCACCAAACTTCATTCTTATACCACTCATACAGACTGCGATTTTTCTTTGTATTTTAATCAACACTCTACATTTGAAAAACATTAATCTAAGTTTTTATATGGTAATGAGTATAATGACGTAGCCCTTCTCGAAATATAATAATTAATTTTAAGTTTAATTTAAGCTTAGCAATAATTGCCATTATAATTAACTATGAAATTATTTTTCACCTATACGACTTTAATGATGAAGTAATCACTTCTAGCTGAGCTAAGCTGAATTAACCGAAACTAAAACCATTTTAAGCCCAACACACACAAAACAAATTTCATCACCTTATCATTTTGTTCCGTTGTGTATTCAGTAATTATATATGAAAGCCAATGTTTATATTTATTTATAAAAAAAAAATATAATTTTTTCTATAAATTATAATTAAACATCGTATTATGAGGTTAACACAACAATAAATTTCTCAGAAATGATTATTTCTTTGTTGCTTAAGAGGTGCAAAGAGAGACAACGACTATAATAAATATTCAAACATTATTAAAGTTATTTACACACACATACGCATGTACACCCTATGTACGAGTACCAGCAGTATTCAAATTGATTAAAATTGCTTAAGTCAAGTGAAAATTGTAATCTTATAGATTTGTTGCTTATGACTATTTATGCGTTATTTTGGATCCCATTCAGTTTGCACAATCTTATGAGGAATTTTAAACATTTTTGATTGGATTGCTATCGCCTCTGTAATGAAATGGTAGCCTATTTACTGAAATTATTGTTATCACATTTTATTAAATTCCATGAATACTCTGATAGAGTTTCTTGTATCGTAATTACAAATAATGGGGCGAATAGTCGGAGAAACCAGACAGTCTTTCGTTTTATTCTATCTGCGTTAAAGATAACAGAACAATATTTCATTCAAAGGAAGAAGGCTGTCTATATACGGACACTGCCTTCATAGAAGTAGTCGTCTGAATAACGATGGTCCCAAACACGCACCAACTATAGAAAAACGGAACAATGTTCATCTGCCCAAATCAGACGCAGAGAAAAAAACCCATGATACAAAATCAAAACACGGTTTAAAGCTATATAAAAGCTCATTTAGTAATTATTATTTATTTATTATTTATTCAAAAAAAAAAAAAAAAATATAACGAATTTTGTGCCGAAAAAACGGCAGAAGCAAATTCGCGTAATACATAAAAATACAACATAATCCTAATATTTACAAAATTAAATGATTAAAATGAGAATAAAATGTGATAAAAGCTTACAATAAAATGACTAAGATACTAATACTATTACTACCATTACCAATACTACTACTTTTACTACTAAATTTCAACTTCATAATATGTGACTAAATACATCAAGTTTTATGTAATAACCCTGAATAAATAGGAGATATCAACAGTTTCAAATAGCCATTGTTTAACTCTAGGTAAAAAGGACTTCAAATGAATGTCCTTCCTAATGTAAATTGGTAGCGCATTAAAAAAGGTTGGTGCAGCGACCAGAATAGAGCGTCGGAAGTGGTCATTGAAGAATCTTGGGATGTTACAAAGAAATTGATGGTTACCGCGAAAATTGTAACGAAAATCGCTTCTCATTATTTGTTGACCACTTCGATTAAAAAAAACTCTCAATACCTTATAAACATACAAATGTTTCAACGGCAAAATATTCGTCGTAAAGAATAAATTCCATGATGGTTCAGTTCTTGGTTTCTTTAGATATATTCTCAAAATCATTTTCTGTAGAACATATAAAGGATACGAAGTTGCAGCATAACAACCACCCCAGCACGACAATCCATATTCCAATTTAGCCATAACTAGCGCACGGTAAGCTATTTTTAGAACCGACGGAGGACAATAATCACGAAGAAGGTAGAAAATTCTAGCAGTTGATGACAGATACTGGTGGACTGAATTAACATGCGTTTTCCAATTAAGGCAAGTATCCAAGTGAACACCAAGATATTTAAACGAGTCAACTTGTTCGATATCAAAGCACTCAGAGTGGCAACCACTAGACGCACATTCATACCTGCTGTGATTAGTCACCCGCGGCAAAATAGACGTATTAAAGCTACCAGACAATTTAAACAACATGAATTTAGTTTTCCGGCTTAAGATCAGGCGATGTTTGTCGAACCATGAGAGTAAAACTTTTAAATCAGAATTGATCATCGAAATAACGTTGCTGGGAGAATTCCCACAGTAAGCCAGAGCAATGTCATCAGCAAACCCGGTTGAATAACCATGAAGATTCAATTTAAATACGGAGTTTGTATAAATGAGAAACAGCAGAGGGCCTAATACTGAACCCTGGGGAACACCAACGTCAATAAATTTCGGATCGCTTAAATTATCATTTATCTTAACTCTCACCGATCTACCATCTAAATACGATGCTAACCACTTATTTGCCACTCCTCTAAACCCTATATCATACATAATAGATAGCAGAAGCTTGTGATCAACCATATCAAAGGCTTTAGCTGTATCAATAAATAAAATTGGTTATGAAAGAATCAACACTATCATATTTTACGAAACGAATGGTCGTCCAGCTAAAAATCGGCATACCCCTATTTAAAAGAGACCATTTGATACCTCAAATGAGTATACTTTCAAGCGACAAAAAACATGGGAATCAACTCGAGTCTTCGAATCTAATTTTCAACTTCGTTGTATCCAGACTAAACAATTTCATGAAATTCCTTGACAAACCATTTGCAGCATTTAAAACAGTTTTTCGAGAGAGTCACAGCACTATAGTGAAAGAAGCATTTAATTATATGGACAGCCGACAACTTAACATTAGAAACAACCAATCCAGATTTGAAAATTGTGGAAATCAGCGAGAATAATGTCGCGTTTGTGGTAGATAAAATAACTCATGAACCAGCTACGAAATCTGTAATAATTTCAAACCGGTATATTCTAAATTAATTTACCACTAGCCGACTCCAATTACAATATTCCCTACCGATAGATTCACTTATGAGCGCACAATATTACACGGATATTATACTATTCCATTTTTAACGTAAGGAAAATAAACAACCAATGGACCATCGCTTCTGACTACAGGCTGGAAAATCACTAAATGATATCACATGACGTTTAACAGATCGTGCAGAAACCCAAATACGCGTTTACCGCAGACATAGAAAGTTGTTTCGTCAAATATGGATCGCTGATGAAGACAGAAATTTCCAACACATACTCTGGCGTAATTCATCAGCGGAGACATTTCCGGATTATATCAGCTAAAACTAATAACATATGGAACATCAAGAGCCGTATATTTAGCAGAAACCTGCATCAACCTGTCAAAGGCAGAGAAAAACGAATTTCCACCTGCCATGTATTAAAAATTACTTTTCTGTCAATGATTTGATAACAGGAAGCGATATGTAAAATAAACCTAATGCCATAGATGGACTACTGGGGCGGCATGTTGTACCATCACTATTTTCGACTTTCGACTTAGTTTATGTCTCAGCTTTCAGGAATCATTTAACATTCTATTTCTCGTAAACAATTATGTTTTATATCGCGATTTCAACCTCTTGATATAATTGTGTGCTTTCTCTCGTTTTTACATTTTGATACACGTATCACGAAAAATGATTTCGTGATAGAGTCGATTGATCTAGTAGTCTTAGAAAACGTAGAAAAGAAATAGTGTCGTTTTACTCGAGCAAGATGAGAACACATTAGAAAATGAGTGATTTTCGAAGTGAAATAGGCGGCCATTTTACTCGTGAAAAATGAGACATAATCTAAGTCGAAAGTCGAAAATAGTGATGGTACAACATGCGGCCCTTTGTTTAAAAACTATAAATTTCTTTTATCTTCTCGTTTAGTTTTAAACAGCAATGGAGTAGGCATTGACAAAAATGTCAAGATTGACATTTAATTGACATTTAAATTGGCAGAAATGACTTTTCTATTGACAGAACAGAAAAAAAATTGTTCTTGCCAACTAAATATCTCAATGATAAATAGAAAACTCATAGATTAGTGTCCGGAATTTCCACTTTTGGTGTATTCGGCGTTGTGAGCACAAAAATGCATCGAAATGAGAAAAAATATCTCATTTCGAAACTGAGTTCAAATTTAGCTTGAAACTATATGGTTAAACATGATGAGTAATCATGACACTTGGCAGTGGCACTACACTTGGCCTATACATTTGACAACTCAGTATTTTAAACATATATTTCCTTACAAGTGAATTTAATATAAAAGTGATACATTTCCTAAAGTGTTATTTAAATTTTAATAATGTATAATTTCAGGCTCACACAAATATTTTTAAATTTTAAATGTTTTGCCGGCGATTAAAAATTGAGTTTTTTTCAAAACAAAACATAGATGTCAAAAAAATCCCCAAAAAATTCAAAACAAAGTGGAGTTAAAAATTTACCGATTTATAGGGTGTGTTCGTTTTATAGCTCAAAAAAACTCGGATTGTTATCCCTTTGTACATGAGCGAACACTTATACTGTTTGTATTGGAGGTTGAACCTAGGTTCAACGTGGGTTGAACCTTCAACATAAACACCAAAAATTAACTTGAAGCTAACTCGACTCAATCCAAAAAATTTCTTAGGTCGAGTTAACTCTGGTTAATACAAATGCCAAAAATCGAGTCGAAAAACAACAACAAAAACTAATCAGTAAAGTAAAAAAATAAAAATGGCGATTTTTCATATTTTTCTTGTACGAGCGCGTCTGTGTCTAAATTCGGCAGCATATTTTTGTGATTTTTTATTTTTCGAATCGGTTAACCTAAAGATAACTACAAGTTGACTCGACCTGGGTTCAACCTTCAATATAAACAGTATGACTAGGACTACCCAAGTATGTATACCAAAATGGAACTCATTTTCACTGTTCCAACTTTTGTTACGTTTTTGAGATATTTCATGGAAGACATGGAACTCGTCTAATATCAAGTTCTTTGAGTTACGGGTTTTTGTTCCACAATTCATATTAAAACTTGTAATAAAATGGAACTTGACCGTGGAACTTAGTTCTAACAATTGTTCCACAAAAATCGAAATAAGTTGGAAGTAGCGATACTTGGGTAGTACGAAATCATGATTTCGGTTTAATCTTAATTACGAAACTAACAGCGCGTCTATGACATAAAACAGAGCGCTTTGAGTTCAACAGAGACCTGCCAGCACATATTGGTGCGGTTACAACGCGGAACGTGCTTTCTACTATGGCAAAATTATTTCATACATTATGTAGGTTGGGTGGCTCCGGTAATAATAATAATAACACCTACAACAAGGGTATTAAAACCTTGACTTTTGGAGGTCAGGACGAAACCATCTTCCAAGAACTTACTTCATATTGGCTGACTTACATAATCAAACTATTCTTGTTAAACTGTCTGAAAACACCAAGATAATTAGACTTCATTGATAGATCATGTCAAGTACATGCCACTTGTGTTTACTTAAAATTAAACACAAGGGTATCATCGACGAAACTGAAAATAATTCTACATCGGAGTGGTGCAAAATTACTGCAAAAAGTCATGCAGACACAGACAGTTACAAAAATCAAGAAACTAACTGAATAAGATCAGTGATATCTGGTGAATAATAAATAAATTCAATTTTAAAAAAAATTAAATAAAAAATAAAAAAAATAACAACACATGTTGTGCACATCCACATGTCTCTTGAAAAAACTTTCCATGTGCATATTAAATATAGTTTGGTTTTTTTCCATTCCTTTTGCCTATTTCCTTATATACTTATTTTCCCCTTCCAATATTATAAACTTTAGTTTTTTTTGTTACCTTATCCATATATATATAGCTAATATTTTTTATGTAAACTACACACACACACATTTTTTTTAAAAATATATAAACCTCAACAAAAAATAATAAAGATCATTAATAAACATATATTTGAATAGAAAGTTTCGTGTTTTTATTTACGACCAAATTATTGACTACCATTGTAAAGAATCCTGTGCCAATATCCTTTCAAATTGACAGTTCAGTACGAGTCGGGGACGAGCAACGAAAAAATTCATAAACCACAATCTATGGTGGGTAGGGCCGCAATGGCTGCGAAAGGATACACATCATCATTCGGAGAAAAGTTTACTGAGATCTGAGACGTTTCGCTGTACATAGTCTAACTATTGTGTTTACACAGGGGATACTGGATCTATCAAAATAGTATCAAACATGTTCTCAACGAGGCGGGAATGTCATGTTTGTATTTTATCTGTAATTTTTTTTTTTATTTTGTATTGTTCGGATTTATATGGCTCTGGTTTGTGCGTTATTTTGCTGGAACCCATACAGGTTCCCCACTAATTCACTATATAAGGAAAAGGATTTTTCTTAACCAGCGGTTTTGAACCATGGTGGAGCCATACGGTGTCCTTTAAAATATCCGTGATTCATAAGATTCTTAATCAAGATATTTAACTAGTCCTCACTTAGGGATAAGTGAATCATATCTAAGTGAATTGGACTTCGAATTGAACATATTAATGAGATTTAGCCTTACCGCAAGTGGATATTGCGTAATGTTGTACCATACTTTATTGCATTGGTCATTATTTATTGTATAGCAATCCAAAATAGGTATGGTGGATGGAGCCTTTTGAAACCTATTGAATATGTGTGAAACCTATTGTGCGCCAGGCTTTTACTAATAACAAAGTTTTATAATAATAATTGTATTTTATTTTATTTGACACGATTAGCAGTACGAAATTTAATTAGAACAAAGTTGGTCCTTTTATAGAACGCCATTTTACTAAAATATTTTTCCATTTGGTTCGCAAGCAGTTGATTAGTGGACCACCTGTTCCAGAAGAAGGTACTTGATGTAGTTCAGCATTTCCTTCAGAATATCTGACTTGTTCTCGGTAATTTGATTCTGGTTTTCCATTATAATGCATTAATTCAAACTGGGTCGGTTCTCCCCAGGGGAAAAATTCGTTCATAAAACGATGTAACGTTATAACATTTTTCCCTTCAGGATCCAATTTAAGCTTCATAAATGCAATGTATTGGGGATCAACTACTAGTTCTAAATCATGTAAAAATTTTACTAGTGCATAACTTGGAATATAATTTTGATTACAAATACGGTATTCATCGAACAAGCTTAGTGCAACCTGATATAATGGGTCAAAATCGTATGTTGTTAACCGTTTTTCTAAACTAAATATTACAGTGTAGTGACTGTAACCATTTGATGATAAAACCCATATCGGATATTTAGGGTCTCTGTAAAACGATTCAACTCTAAAGGAACATGGATCCGCTCCCGTTAAAAACCCAATATCAGATTGCTTACTAATTCCTTTTACGCGTTGGCCGTTAATAAATTGCTCAATGTTCATCATATGTGAAACAGCTTCACCTGTTAATAATAAATTAACTAAAGTTAGGGTGCCGAAGCCATTAAATCGATTTATAAGAGAATCTTCTGGATTTTGCATGGTCTTTAAAATGTTGCTTACTCCCTTTGTTAACAACACTGAATATAAAAAGCATAAAATACTAAAATCTTCTTTTAGCTGGTCCATATGTTGCATGAAATGAATCCTAACCCCACTAATCGTACCATATTCTGTTACTCGTAAATTTTCATGAAACATAAATACCGAAAATTCTCCACTAAGTCTCCCATTTTCATTCAAGGATACGATGAAATAGGACTCGGTGCTGCATTTGTCCAAAATATCACACAATGCGTGAACTAAAAGGAGATCACATTGTAATTTGGACAGAAAGTTTATATTAAATTCCGGATTATCCAATATATTTTTAATTATATGCGCTTGGACAGGCGCAATTACACCAGAAAGTTCACAATATCTTTGCACTAGTGCCGAGTATTCGTATTCGCTGAATTCGAAGGAATGTTTCCATTGCAAAAAAATTCTACCTTGTATTGAGTGACCCCAGAGCAAATTACTGGCTTTAAATATATCCACTGTAAAATCTTTTATTCTATACATTTTGAATTTTGAATTTTGATGTTTAATATTTTATATTTTCTTTCGAATAATTTTGCCAAACTGACATGTTTCTATAAAACTATTAAATTTAATTGTAGTACTGAGACAAGAAAATGGATCAATGCCTACTTACCTGGGAATTGTTAGTGAACTGCGAAAGACAGTGTGAACTAATAGTTTGGTCACTAATATAAGTCCATAAGGAAAGATGGTCGAGGGTTTGTGTTGAGGTCAACAACCGACTTTCTTTTATCACGAATGTAAATACACAGATATCGAATACACCACGCACTTGATTTTTAGTACAGCTCCCATGGAAGCTGCCACTTCCAGTACACCGATTTCCATCAAACTTTGCAAGGATCTCCCGAGTAATGGAAAATGTTTAAGTTTGAAGTTCAATTCCGAACAGTAAATCTGCCTGTACTGTTAAACTTTAAAAATTATCTGAACTAATTTAATTAGAAATTTAAATTACAATCTTTTTCTTTTTAATCTTTATTTTGTAATTTGAATGATGTTTCAAATTTAAATGTTTCAAAATATTTGCAAAAAACGAAAAAGCTCCTATGAAAGCTGTAATTTCTGGTGCCCGGTTTCGCCCAAAAATCGCAGAGACCTCCCAATTTATGGAAAAATCTTAAGTATGAAGTTTCATCCCGAGCAGTTCAGATGCCAAATTTTTGTTAAAAACAGTTTTTCGTCAAAAATCGTCATTTATGATTAAAGTTTGGAAAATCGATCTGAACCGGTATTGTTGTAGATTTCAGCAAACAATCAATGAGCACTCCCAATTTATGAAAAAAGTTTTGTAGGAAGTTTCACCCCGTTTAGGTGAACTCATCTGCGCTGTATAGAGAACTAACAACATTTTGATGTACGATACCACATGTGGACAGATAACACAAAGAAATTGTTTAAAAACTGCTTTTTTGACTTCGGTGATATAGTAATAATAGTAAATACGCTAAATATAAAACGCTGAAATGGCCCAAGAATCATACAACAACCCGAAATGAGTGAAAATCGAGAAATTTCTCACAATCCACTAAGCCGATTAACAGGATTCTTTATGTATACTTGAAATCTGAAAATCCAAAGACCATAAACTTTACTCCCCCATTTATACCTAGAAAGAATATACCGAAACCACAACATAATACAATAAGAGTAACAAATACTCATCCAGAACTACTATGTAATCCGCAAATACCACTCTCTCTAGAATAACAAAAATCTCTGAAATTTCCGACCATGTGGCTAAGAAAGGTTGGTTTCTTACGTGAAATTAATAAATATTTCCGAGCTGGTGGCTGTAAGATGGGTTTATTTACATAAAATACTAATTCAGAAGTAGCACGACCACTTCGGTGTGATCCATAAGGGCTGACTTAAAAATATTAAAATGTTTAAGAATTTGGTATAACAATCAAAAATATTCTCTCTCGAATAACACAACTCGCAGAGATGTCCGAGCATACGGCTAAGCAAGAATAGATTTTCATCACAATTACAAACAGGTATTCGATACCAGAGATCAATGGAATTCTGAAACTTGGTGAAAAAAGATTTCCACCGGATTCCCCTAAAGTTATTTGACATCGAAAAATAACATTTTTGTTAATCATAAGATCCCCGCCACTCATTCGGGCCGAATTTCCACATAATGATTACGATCTCCCGCAGGCTAATCATTGATATACGAATATGTCTTAAGCCACAAGAATAACATCTCCAAGATGAAACGTTCCAAAGCTTTTCTAGAAAAGTATAATGACGAGCTCATAACAATCATTTTAAGCAAATTTGGGCGGATACCTTATCAAGAGTATCAATTTCGTCAGTAAATCGTCATGAATAGTTAAAGTACAATAAGTTCGAATTACTTATGTAGTTACTAATTACAATTGTAGTGGAAAATACTCCCCTTAATTAAGAGCTCATAAATAGTAAATCCTTTTAAAAACTATACCAAGATTATTACTACATAAACAAACTATACCAATTCAGGCATTTTATAACATTTAAACGTTATTACAATTCGCGCGCGATCAATGGACTGAAGACAACGGAATCTGTAATGGGGAAAATGCTAGGGATGCACCCAGTACATTTCAGAGACCATAAAATATGATTTACTCGTTAGATGGTACGGAATATTTTAGATGAAAACCACACCATCGTCTGCACAGCAGAATAGGAGGATTGGAAGGATCAGGAGGATGAGCAGGAAAAAATATTATTGGTCAAACAAATTAAAATTACAATTGTATTTTACGTGCATTAACTCCGAACAGCTGTATATAGACAAGATACAATCAATAGCCATCCATCCACCATACTCTACACCTCAACCCCTAAGCACGAAATTTTAGAATTAAAGAAACTACTGAAGAGTGTTAAAACAACTAAACTGAAATGGTTTTCGCACTTTCTATATGTAGTTTATGGAAATGGATCGCTAGAAACCCTTAAAGAATTGTTAAGTTGATAATAAAAAGAACTCATAATATACTATACTGACTTGAAATAACGTCAACATTCTTACACAGCATCGAGTTTTCACCTAATACTTAAAACTTAATTTTATGAAACTATCTTGCCTACACAACATCGGATTTCGCATACGATCTAACGAAATTTAACGGACCAGGTACACCGATATTAAAGTCGTTGACGCTGTAAATCTTAGCAGTCGCATAACTAATGACGGACTCCAGCCAGGAAGGTATTGTGAAGTGAATGTTTTAAATTAAAGCATATTTATAAATATTTAAAAGGAATAGATAATTTATAATTTTACCGTCTCTATTCATCCTACGTTGACCATAATCAAATCCAGTTGCGTCGATCTGCAATTTTAATCCATTTATTGGTACCTTAGTCACAAATGTACCTAAATCTAGGTTACATAGTTCCTCGCCTCGATGGGATGAATGTGAATACTTTTCTAATATATCTGATTTGTTTCCTATTTTTTGTAATTCAGTTTTAAGAAGATTATTTGCAGTTGAAAGTTGTTCGATTTTTGCTAAAGCTTTTTCCAATGATACCCAACGTTCATCGAACTTTTTGTTATTAATGGCAGTGCTCTCTTCAAATTGTTCAGTTTCGTTAATTGTTGTACAGCGAAAAGAAGTCAAACAATTATCACAGAGGCAGCATATTTTTGCTGAAGAACACAGATTTGGATTTTGTTCACTGTGCTTACACTTCACCCATTTAGCACCACATGAAGGATGATAAAAGTGATCAATGTGGTTTGACTTAATTTCACCTAATATTTTATTAATTTTAATATTGCACGAAATGGAAGACATGATTTTAACACAACACAAAATTTCAAACACAAAAATACTGTTAGCTACTCGTATATTGACTTTTCACAAACTAAAAGCTTCAACTTTTTGAATACACGATACCACAAAATATTTATAGTTTACTTAAAGTTTCGTTGTGCACTGTGCAACTGCTTAAATGAGAATTACGTTAGATTTTCGAAGAATTGTACCTCGTACTGAATGTGTTGATTTCGCCTCTCTCCATACATTGGGTGATTTTATGTGAATTGTATGGTGGGGAGAACGGTGAAATACAAGATGCCATCCTATATAACAAAACATTTTGAGAAACCTGTTCAATAAATTAAAAGCTGTGGGTCAAGTAATAAAAGTTAAAATTTAAAATATGTGAAGTACTTATCGCAATACCGGGGAATAACACCGCATATACTATAGAAATACAATAAAAATCCCCGAGAGTGATAATTAAAGATTTTCACAGATTTTGAAATGAGTTGATTGTTGTTTGTCTAGAATAAGTGATTTATTATAAAGTACTATTATAGTTAATGACTCGAGAGAAAATAATAGACGACATTGATCAAATGTTTAGTAAACTATGGCACTGTAGCATTATTACTCGTAACTCTTTGCCTACAATTTTGATGATTGATTGCTCAGCGATAGCTAGAAAGCTTCGATAATGTTGGGTACGGCTTCTGGTTTAGTATTACAAAATTATTTTGTTCGCTGCGGATTTTGTGTAATAAATACTATAAGATGAAAATCTGGACAAATACGAATTACAATACATTATTATTGCGCCTAAATGGAGGCAACATTTTTATGTAGGCAACACAACAGAGCAAAATTTCGTATAAATTTTATTAAAAAAAATAAAAAATATAAATATTTCAAATAATAATATCAATACAATACAAAACTTATGCTATTAAATGTATTGTTAGTCAAAATAATAATTAATTTATTTATTTTGGACACATACTATAAAAATGAGTTACATGTTTTATCATTATCTGCATTCAGGCTCAAAAATACAGGGTGACTCTTAAGTAAGTACAATAATTTAGAGAGGTGATCGAGGACACTAATCTGAACAAGAAATTATATGACTGCACATATCTATCTGTAACCGTTATAAGGATAATCAATCCTCTATTGTAAAATTAGTGACGTTGAATTTCACTAATAACATAAAAACTATGAGTCACCAATTTCTCAAATAAATGTTTTCTTGTCGCAAATTAATTAGTTTATCCAACACAGATTATTGGCCGAATATTTCTTAGAACTAATTTAAAGTATAAATTTGAGATATCAATTTGGTTAGGTTTCAAAGTTGAACGTTTTTAACAAACATATACAAATCAATTTTTTCAATATTTACGATTATCAAGAATGGTATTGAAATGACTTTAAAAATAGAAAATTTCGTTTAAAAATATTTAAAATATCGGAAAAACTAAAAAACAAAAAAAAAAATGCTGACCCTAAAATATTTTTGTGAGTATACAACACGGGCCGCCACACATAAAATTATTGTTGCAAACGTGCTACAAACACCCCAACTTTAAAATTTTGTATTTAGGTAAGAGACGACGCAAACTCAAAGTTCTGTCGCACTGTGTGGAGCGGCACAATGTCTGAAATATGTTTTGAATTGTTTTCTGCGGTATTTTCTGCGGTATCACATTGAACAATTAGAAATAGTAGAAGAAATAGGATACAATTTTGCAAATACTTGGGAAAACAAGACTTCATAAGGAAATTTGTGGACATTTGTAAAAATGACGATATATTTATCTAGAACAAATTTAACTATACGAACAGATTTTTCGATAAAGTATCATACTTGGCCTGATCAAAAATCCTACTAGAGGCATCTGGCAGTCTTATGTACGAGTGTAGTAAATATTCTATCGAAAAAGTATTGCAATTGAAATAATTTCAATGTCAGTAAGTTTCAAACAGTAAGAAAATTTATTTCTATAATACTATCAGATACTTGTCTAAGCCAAAATAGCTTGTCGAATTATTATTTCCCAAATTTCAACATGAATTATGAGCAGAAATGTTAAAATTTGTGCAATCAATGGCAATGAAGGACATTCGTATTGTTGTGTTAGTGTAATACAAAAGTAATGAATGATTTTTCACAAATTAAACTGAATTATTTTAATTTTGTGCAATCATTCGTAAGCGAAAAATGTTGAATAATATTTTTCAATGTTTGAGCATGAGGTTACTTTATACAGGTGTCCCAAAATTTGCAGATCAAACAAAGCAGAGTGATAGAGGAGCTCATTTTCAACAAAAACAGCCAAGTAAAGTTTTATCGAATTGTTAATGGTACAAAAGTTATTCCACTTCTAGTGTTTTTTAGTAAAATCGCATGCGCGCCCACCAAAAAATTAATTTAAAAGAAACCAAGAGTTCTTTTGTTTAACTTTCTTTTTAAATATGATCTAGAAGAGTGTGCCTTTCTAAAAGGAAAAACTTTGGTTTTTTAAACTTTTTTGTTTCTCAAAAATTTTTGTTGATGTTTTAGTGACGTCAGCGGGAAAAGAAAGTACTACAGAAAGTTGACTCACTATCAGGAAAATATGCGACACTAATGCAGATTTTAAAATCGTATCCTGGTGGGCTATTTACTGTAGAATGCTTTTATCAATTTTTTTCACAAAGTAAGTCGTGTTTATTAGAAAACGCACTTAACAAAATTTCGAGTTCTAAAATAGATGCTTTGTCAGAAATAAAACAAAATGAATAAAATAATTTTTTTTTTATTAATTTTTAATATTATTATTCGGATTTCTGGAAATCTGTAGGAAATCCGGAGGTAATCCGGAAGAAACCTGAGAAAACCGGGAGAAATCATGATAAAATCGGGAAATTTGGGGGAAATCTGGCGAAGATCCGGAACAATCCGGAAAATTGGGGTGAAATTCGGGGAAACCAGGAAGAAAACCGGGAAATCCGGGAAATATTGTGGAATTTCGGGATTTGGAAGGAAATCTGTATAATAACATTTAAAATTAATAAACAGAAAATATTTTATTCATTTTATTTTATTTCTGACAAAGCATCTATTTTAGAACTCGAAATTTTGTAAATAGCCCACCAGGATACGATTTTAAAATCTGCATTAGTGTCGCTTATTTTCCTGATAGTAAGTCAACTTTCTGGAGTACTTTCTTTTCCCACTAGCGTCACTTAAACATCAACAAATATTTTTGAGAAACAAAAAAAGCCTTTATTTGACAGATGATAATGCTGCTTATAAAAATGATTTTATTGGAAAAACACTCTCTTCTAGATCGTATTAAAACGAAAGATAAACAAAAGAACACTTGGTTTCCTTTAAATTAATTTTTTGGTGGGCGCGCTCGTGATTTTATTAAAAAACACAAAAAGTGGAATAACTTTTGTTTCATCAACAATTCGAAAAAACTTTACTTGGCTGACGAATTTTGGGACACCCTGTATAATGAAATGTCATGAGTTCTACCAAAAACCATTATGGAATGATATTTCCATCTGCAACACCCAATTTCTTCATGATCTGTTAAGAAAAGGCCTAGTTTTATCGAGACTACCCATATGCCAGAACAGCTTTCAAAAATTTATTTTGGAAGAGTATTTTCATCTACAACACACAATTTCATCAAGATCGGATAAGAAATAGCGGATTTTCATTCACGGCACAACATTTCAGCATGATCGGTTACGAAATGGCTTAATTCCTTCCCAGCTTCCTGAACCTCTCCAAATAATTATTCTCGAGTCCCATTTTTACTCTCGACACCCAATTAATTAATGGTCGGTTTAGGAATGGCTGAGTTTCATCCAGCTAGCGAGATTCCAAAACTAAAAATCATTTAAGAATCTCATTTCCATTCACAACACCAAATCATAAGAAATGGCTGAGTTCCATCACAGCACCTCATGTTCCACAACTGTTTTCAAAAATAATTTTGGGATACCATTTCCGTCTAGGTTCCTGAACTTCTCCACAGAATAATTTTAAATCCCATTTCCACAACAACCAATTTCATTATGATCGGTTAAGAAATAGCTAAGTTCCATGCCAGCTCGAAATAATCCAGAACTTCTTTCAAACACATTTTAGAATCTCGGATAAAAATGGCTAACTTATCCTGGCCATATTTCAGAGCTTCTTCTAAATATAATTTTGCATTTTTTAATCCAATTTCCAACTACAACACGCAATTTCATCATGATTTGATAAGAAATGGCTTGGTTCTGTCCCAACAGCCCGTATTTTTGAACTTCTTGAAACATCTCTCTCTTTTAATCTTATTCTCTTTGGTTCATTCAAGAGTTCTAGAACCTAGTTGAATGCTTTGACAAGAGTTCAAAAATAACTCTCGACGAAATATTTTTCTTAAATCTGCTTTCAAAAGACCAAAGAAATCCGAAACACGCCCGCCAAATTCTTTTATAAATATTGCTAGAGCAAATAAGAAATCCAGACGGGCCAAATTGGATTCACCCGAAACGTACAACTGTAATCATGAAAATTTTTTGACCTAAACATTTTGCAGATTTACCATTCTCAGCTCTATATCGCTGTAGTTCGAAAAACTGAGTTTCAAAACGTTTTCTGTGTGTTTGTGCCTTTGTATATGTAAGTGCCACGGAGGCTAAATATGTCTGTTGCTTCTATAGAGCTCAGACGAATTCTTCTATTCTTCGACGCTTCTATAGAGCTCAGTAACCATTTACCGAAATTTGTCGTTTCTAACTGTTTTTTTCATAAATTGGGAGATCTTAGCGATTTTTGCCGATATCGGACCACCTGAAGTAGCAGCATCCTTAGAAACTAACATTTACGAAAAAAGGATCACAAACGAAAAGATTATGAATTAAATTTCAAACAAAATTAGTTCAGATCAAATTTAAATTTTACCGGAAATGACGAGTTTCGATAAAAAAAACCCTATTTCGCAAAAATTTGGTATCTCTACAGTCCGGTGGCACTCTTCTGGTAATTCTCCGAGAACAGGGAACTGCAAAAAGAATTTATATGTAATTTCTATTTAAATTTTTTTGTTCTAGCATACTGTGACAAAATTAAATTGGGAATAGTTTTCCGTGCCAATTTATATGAGGAAATCTTTTTCCCAATTTATAAATATTTACATCAAACTTTTCTCCTCAATAGGCCGAAAAAAAGACATTTGCACAGAAATTACATCTAAATTCTTTCCCCAGGCGGATTAACTATTCGGAATGAAACTTCATACTTAATCTTTTCCATAAATTGGGAGATCCTTGCGAAATGTGTTGGTAAAACTGTGACCGGAAGTGGCAGTTTCCGTAGGAATTTTTCAGTTTTTGCAATGAGACAAAAACGTCTAAGAATCAAAAGATTAAAATAAATATAAATATTAAATTTTCAACAAGAGTTTGACCTCAAGACAGTTTTTATCAAAAATCCGGATAGTTTAATTTTTCGTTTTGGAAGTGAACCGTGGTGTATTCAATATCAAGTCGATTATTGGCCACAACAAATAACTCACCCACTCATCAACATTAAGAAATTACCATGCCACATCCGTAGTACAATATACTATTTCGTATCGGAAATGTTGGCCTACTGGGATGGAAGACATTCAAAAGATGTGCGTTATTGACGTATGAAGGAAATTATTGTTTGAATCAACCCTGTTAGACCTGTTGTACTTGAGTATGTACAAACTTTTCAAAGAGACGTAAATTGAAGCCAAATAATGTTTTTTATATATTTAAATATCCAATAATGTATATTCTAAAAACAAATTGTCGTTTAAGTCAAATTATGATTTTTCTCCATAATATTATCACTATTAAACTCTGTGTTTGGTTGTAGATGGCTCGTACATATGTAACGCATGACGAAATGTTGGCCATTCTCTATGAAGACAGTAACAATCCTGATGATGTTGAGGGGCAAGATGAACCAATCTGTTTTTGGGATTACGATAATATTCCGAAACTTTGTAGCAATACAAGTATCAATAAAAGACGTCCAACAAGAATCGAAGTAGAACAGGCGGTTGGTGAAAATGACGAAAACGTAATCACCCATCCAAAACAGTGACTGCAACTGTTATTGCAGGAGTATCAAACGAAGGAACTGTAACTGAAATTTCACGAACAAGAACTGAAATTTCTGATTTCCATCAACAAAAATTTGGATTTGGTACAGCAATCGTCCTCCATTTAATTCAAAGAATTGAAGTGATGGGATACAAACTGTAATTCAATAATTTTCATACGTCTTACAATTTATTCGAAATATTGAAAAATAGAAGGATTAATGCAATTGGGAACGCTCGAATTAACCGATTTCACAAACCAGATTTTTCAGAGGACCGCCAATTTAAAAAAAAGACCGAGAGCAATGTGTCAGCCAGGATGACAACATTATTGTGGTTAAATGGCTTGATAACAAACCTGTATCTAGGCGACATGTTGACGTTTCATAACCGCAAATTGTAAATTTATATAACAGCGGTATTGGAGGAGTTGATCTTTTAGATCGTTATCAGATCCAAAAAATGGCCATTGCGAGTAATGACGCATTTTTAGATTTTGCGATCAGCGTAAGTTGGATTGAGTATAAAATACGTATATGCATACTAGATTTGTTGGAATTCCGGTTACATGTCTCACTCCAGCGGTTATTACCAATTTTCATCTCATTTAAGAAGAATACAGAGCAAAATTCGTCCAATCTCGGATATTCGGTAGATACAAGTTCAAAAGCTGTGCGTTTCGCACGCACGTTTACTGTGGAAAATGTTCTATACATCTTTATCTACTAAAAAGAAGGAATTGCTTTTTTAAAATTCCATAAAAATGAACGTGGTTTTAAAAACTGTGAGACTGAAATATTTAAATTTTTATTTATTTGATGTTACTTTATTTATATTATTTTTTTATACTTTTATATTATTAGTTACTTTTGCTAGAAGTAATTAACGAGTATTTATTTTAATTATTTTTGCATTTTAAATGCACATTTTTAAGTTAATTTGAAATAATAAGTTTATAAACTTATCATTTCAAATACAAAAATAGTTACTCTTGGCTCGATTTGTACATGGGCGTGTACATTAGGTAAACCCTAACCTGACTATTTTTTTTTTCTTATTTTTACTTAAAATTGTATCCAAGCAACCCAAAACATGTCACAAGAAAAATCTATTTGTCTCAGTTTTAAGTTAGGACTAAAAGAGTTAATCTACAACTACAAGTCGTTGGGTGTAGAGGTCGCATAAAAAGGATGAAAATGAAATTTACTCCAAAAATATATTTTGAAAATGGAAATTAATATATCCAATAATCCCAACTAGTTTTGGAATTACACAAATGCACTTAAAATCTGAATATTACTTCGCAATAAATGATTTGTTGGTTTGCTAATAACAAGTTTAAAATTTCAGAAGATTTAACTTTTAACTTTTAAAACTTTAACCGCTTTAACTTTTTTCACCGTGAGTTTCGGTGTGCCAATATACCTCTTTCAACCTATCTGGAACCTGCCTATATGATTCAAGGAACTCAGGACTCATTTAATTATGACTGACAGGTGAAACGAACGATGACTTTACTATTAAGAAACGTATAGTATAAAGAAACACAAGCCTATGGATATTTAAAATTTTTAGAGTGGCAGCAAGTATTTGTGAGCATCCAACAAACATAATTAAAAATAATGAATTTGATAGAGAAATTAGATACGAAGGTAGAAAATATGGAACAAGTTTGTAGAGTTTAGACACCCTTCAGTTTTATATATTGGAGATAAGGGTAACAAGCCTTAGTGAAAATGAGCTTCTTTCATCTTTTAAAGTGATAATGCAAACTGCATTTGATAAAGAATCATCAATTACCGTATATTCTAGTATTGTCCTAGATGAACACAAGACAATAAAGTTGATTAAAGAACTCCTCTGTTGTAAACGTACTCGTAAATCATTTTTCGTGTTGTCCAATTAATACAATTAAGCTCAGTTTGTTTTAGTTTGCAAGTTTTGTTAGAATTGTTCTCTATTTTTCTTGCGGCGAAATTATTATATAATTCTCAATTTATAGATTGCTATTTGGATTCTGACATATAACATTATAATCAAATTTTGCTGACCTCTCGTAATTAATTGATATAAACAGATATAAAAAATACTTCTTAATTTTAACGTTCAGTGTATAAGACAATATAGGTAACAACCGGATATAAAGTTTGGAAAAGAGTTAACCCGAATTAAGAAAAATGGTTCCCGTTAACCATTTTACAACAACGTCCAGTTGCTTGTTTTGGCACATTCCGATTTTAAATTCTTAATTTACGACTATATCTATCGGTATAGGTTAGATAATCATAAATCGGTATACATATAAGAAATCTAGTTTGGTTGTTCAAACATTAAAATTCTTGTGAGATCATCAAAGATAGAACGTTATAATTGATCACTTGATCAAACGTTGAAATTGTTATAGCGATATAACAAGTTTTACAGTATCTGCAATCAATCAGTAAACATTTATGCAATATTTAATGTTAGTAGTCTGACAGTTCGAATATTAGTATTCTGACAACATCGCACAATTTGGTTGCCAAGTGTACTTTGCAAATTTCGCTTTATAAATCGCACAATAACATCCCGCAGCAAAATAATTTTATGTGTAGTTTAATGTATTCAAATCAATCAGCAAGGGCGTAATTATTCCAAATTCGTATTAATTTACATGCACAGATTTTAAAACTATAAATAAACCTCACGATCGCTCAATAAATATTACACTAATCCAATTATGATATGTGAGTTTAAGTGTTTGACGCAACGAGTGAATTTCCATCACCGCAAATGATTCAACACTTAAATAGACGAAATACTTTAGTTATCGCTTCAAAATAATTATTGTATTGTGAAAATATTTGAAATATTAAGAAAGGTGTGAACTCGATATACGCAGATTGCATTTGAAGAGAAAGTGGCATTACACAAGTGTGTGATTAAATACACGATATATACAACTTAGTTAGTTACCTTGCCTTGCAACATTTCATCTGTTCATGAGCTACACAAGTGATCATCAACACGATTAATGCTAATCATTCGACTGCTTAATACCTGTTTTAGTGAATCGCAAATAACGAGTTTTTTTATTTGTTCATTAGCCAACTAACCAAACTACATGTACAATAATAAATAATCAAACAAAACAACTATTGGTTGGTACAGAATGGATAACTTATACATGTACGTTCATTTTATAAACTCAATCCGATACGCATAGTTTATTGTGACGAGGTACGAATACAACATCTTAAGGACGTACTCATATTTTAAGTAAAATGTCGTTACACCTTCAAGTATATTATATTTATATCACATGATGTATGGACATACACCTAGACAATACGTCATAATCGTTTTTAAATCAAATCGATATACGTCATAAATGGTGACGCATTTCAATTAAATACTGGATGAATGGATCACGTATTAATCAATTATTTTTAGAATTTTTCATTAAAACTTTACATCGCATCGCGTTCATATAAAAAGTACCGAGATCTCTGAAAAATGTGAATTTTATAATATTTACCTAAATCATTTGTATTCGAATTATTTATATTCCCATTACTATTCTGAAACATGGGATTATCATTTTCGCCACCACTTGGTCGCCATCTATTATTGTCCAATAGAAATTGTTTTATGGTGACGGGTCCTTGATAAAATGTTTTATTCCCGAATGTAATGTCTGAGGAATTTTCTACCGCAATACTTCCGATTTGCGGACGTGATGCAGCCACCGCTTCATCATGCAGCTTTTGACTAACAATAATGACGCCATCGTTTTGCGACTCATTGACACATTTTGACCCGTTTGCTAATTTTTCAATAATAAACTGTCCATCTTTAGGCGGAAAGTCATCGTCGTAATCACTATCTGATGCTATACTCGAATCGATATCGTTGTCATCGAGCGATACAATCGAAATAGATTGACTGTTCCCCGATACCGGTGAACAATTCCGGACAGTCCGATCATTTTGTTTGGCGTCCAAATATATTGAACAAGATGGATTATTATTACTATCACTAATATTTTGTGTACTATCACTATTATTTTTTATATCACTAACATTATTGCTACTTCCTTTTGATAAATATTCATCCAAAACTTTTACATCGGGTGACATATCCAATTGCAAAGAACTTTTAAGCGCACTTAAACTTAAATTTTATTTTGTTTTATGAAATAATTTTTGTAGCTATTTAAATGAACATAACATTTTTTATCACTTTATTAAAAACGCAATAACAACAATAATGTAAGTTATCTTCACTAACAATTAAAAATTAATTTAGTCAATATTCCCAGGGTTTTGATAGTTAATGATCTTCACACCGACAATTTCGAATGAATTTAAAATTTGTGATAACTCTAGAATATCATTCTTAGATTTGTTGCTATTAAATAATTAACACAATAAAATTTATATTAATAATAATTTTTTATTTTATAACTTTTTTAACGGCATACGTGCAAAACAATGTATTGCTTGAGCTCGATCGCGGATCGCGAATAACGCGTTTACAGATTCGAACTAAAAAAAAAATAATCCAAAACAATAAAAACGAGCAGAACTAATAATGTATGTATGTGTATGTTGATATTTACACAAAACAAAACGAAGGCTGGAATAGTGTGGTGGTGACACAATCTTTAAATATGCAACGAAAAATGTATAAATAAGAGTTAATCAATCTTACAATAAAATTTTATTTATTTTTTTATTTATTTATTTATTTATTTATAAATTTATTTATTTATTTATAAATGGTGCCTACAGTGACTACAATCGGCACAACACAACAGTTGGTAAAAGGAGTATACCATTTGATACGTACTAGTAACTCGATACAATCGACACGGGAATTAATGATATCACGCATAACAGCGCGGAAGCCACATCTCGGCGATTATTTAGACGTTGTAGTTTCAAAAGATTACGCATCGATTCTGATAAGGTGGCGGAATGTTATCCACAGCACGCATGGATGGTAAACGTCGTAGCGCGAATAAAATAAACTGTTTCTGGATACTCTCGATCCTCTCAGAATGACAATGGTATGAGGGTGACCAAACAGAAGATGCATACTCCAAGATAGACCGAACGAAGCAGACGTATAATGATGTCAAAGTTAACGGGTTAATAAAGTCCTTGCAGTTTCGTTTAATGAAACCAAGTGTAAGGTACGACTTTGAAATAATGGCGTTAACATGTCTGGTAAATGTAGCATCAAATTCGAAGATCACGTCCAGATCCGAAATGAACTCGACCCGATCAATGGTTTCAAGGTACAGTTGATATTGATAAAAAAAGGCGAGCGGATACGGAAGAAAGTAAGAGTTTTGCATTTACTCACGTTTAAAGCCAGTGTGTTGTTAATTGGCCAACTGCATAAGCGGTTTAAGATATCTTATAAAATCTCGCAGTCTAACACGCTAGAGACCGAGGTGAAAATCTTCATGTCATCGGCGAAAAGGAAGCAGTAGAAAAACTAAATTTAATTGTAAATTTAACAGTAAATGATATACTTTTCAAAATATTTGTAAAAAACAAAATATTTTCTATGAACTACTTCCGGTGGACTGATTTCGGCCAACATTATTGCTAACTCTTGATTTTTAGAAAAAATTTAAGTATGAAGTCTCACCTGTGCTATAGAGAACCAACAAACATTTAGTTTGTATACAGAAAAAATAATTATTTAATTACAAAACATTACAAAATTTGGTACAAAATTTTTCAAAAATCTTTATTATAAATCAATTATTCTTAAATACAATTTAATTATATCGAATTCATTCAACTTTTGATTCAAATGAAGCGAGACTAATATTTCATATTGAAATTTTTGGTTTTGAAAAATATTGCCTTGTGATGGTTGTAGTTAAACAAATTCCTTTTGAATATAAATTTGCTCGTTTGATTAATGTACATTAATTTTTATTCAATACAAATTTAATAAATTTGAGGAGGCATACCTTTAAATGTTTTAATACAAAACAGATTTTGCGGTCTCATTAAAATTTTGTGAAATTGAGAAAAAACAAATTAAAATTTGATTGTAACTAAGAAACATTTTCTTAATTAAAATCAAAATTTGCTTAATTGTTTCTTGATTGTCAAATTATTAATCCATCACATTGTTGCACACAGGAAAAGTTGAATATAAATTCTGAGTTTTGTTGAAAGTTTGAAAGTTTTTTAACAAGCACATGAAAAGTCATTTAACAAAATCTGTGGGCATAAACCAATTTTGTTTGGCTCAACAATATTTTGTTATGAATTTTTGATTTTAATTTATCCTGTTTAACTCTTTCGATACGGAATGGTACACATTTGTACCATATCCTCAGAATAAGGCTCGCACATATTTGTACCACTAGATATTTAAAACTGCACTGCTTGTTCTAAATGACATTAGCAATGTACCAGTCCATTCTATACGGGAAATGTAACGGTAATTTACGGGAATTGTCACATTTTTATAAATTAAAACCCTTTCGTTACGGACTTATAATTTCCACTCAATCTCAATTTTTTGCTGCTATATGTTGATCTACTATCTATCTGAGCATAATCACTTAAACACATTTGGGGGAATCTCATGGTATAGATAGGGGTACGGTACATATTTGTACCAATCGTATTTTTATGTGGTAAACTGGTAGTTATTATAAGTTTTCTATATACTTACAGCACTGCTAATAGTGTACCACATAAAAATACGATTGGTACAAATATATGTACCTGTAATAATCTTGCTTGTTCTAAGAATATTAAAAATATTTTCGTAAAATTCTTGGCTTATATTACAATCAAAGGTTTGCATTAAGACAAGGACATTTAGCAACCAAATCAAGTAGCGCTTTCACAAAAGCGAAAGTGGGTTTAATTCTAACCAACAACATTTAGCGAAAATCATATTTTTTCTTAATTCAAATGACTCTTCTCGTTTACAAACAAACCCCAAAATATAATATTCGAAACATTTAAATTTCATGCGAAATATTATTATTGCTTACTATAAAATTTACGAAATTTCATAAGCTAATGAGTTTTTCTGTAAGAAAGAATGTTTTAGTTATTAAGATTATTATTTTTTATTTTTTTTATTACTATTTTTTTATTGTTATGCTTTTTACGTCCTTACTTTGCGAATCCAGGCAACTCGAATAAGACCGATTTAAGACCATCTTCACATTGCAAGCTCCATGCTTGCATCTACACTGGCTTGGAAGATGGGTTGACCCATGGGTTTTGCACACCGACCGGGGGTCATACATGTGTTGCATTTCACCACACATCGTAATCTGTTGATGAAATTTCGCTTTGCATCCTGCCCTTATCAGAATTCAAATCCGGTACCTTCCGATCCAAACGCAAAACCACTGATTTGGTCGGTTTGTATTTAGGTTATAATTTTTGATTGAAATCCATATTTTGTATGACGAATAATCGAGATCGTACTTGAGTACAGATTTTTACCAATTTCAATGGTTTAATAAAATTCAGCCAGAAGCAAGCATATTCTATAGCAATCACTCTCCTCGTGCACTGTTAAAAAATATGGAAAGGTATCGAGAAGTTGTAGCCAACTCAAAATGCTCCTCTACTTGATACAGTGGTTCCAAACGTATTCAGGTTTGATGCTAAGTTTATTTTAAAAAAAGATTTCCTGAGTGGAATCTGAAATATTCTGAAATTTTTCGGAATTGACACCCTACCTAACCATAAATTGTCAGGAGAAAATGCCTAACCAAAATTTATATTTAGCGAGTGAACCAAAATAATACTATTAAATCCAATTTAATTAAATATCAATATCAGCATATGGAAAATGCTTACCTTGATTTGGTATTCAGGTTTGTTGTCCTTTTCCTTTAGTTTTCCAAGATTCATAAATTCCACTTTAGCTGTTTACTTTTCAATTGTGATATTCTACAGTTGTTTGGCTACTGTACAAGCTCTATAACTTACGAGATGAGGCCCTCCAAAACTGACACGTTTTGCTGAAGTTTCTCTGGGTTTTTTAAAATGATTTGTTAGATGTTTAGCTGTGCACTTTCCGCATCTTGCGTCAGGAATCCAGTAGTTACGAGTTTCTTTATGTGACTGGTACTTTTTGCATGATCGAAGCTCTTTGAAGTTGGGTCCTTGAAGAATTCATAGAGCCGGCCTACTTTGCGACGTGTAGATTTTTCAGCAGAAAACCTGGTTTTTGATTGCTCTGATTTTTGCGTTTGGTCCACGTCTTTTATTTCCTCCCTACCCTCTAAAATCTGCGGACATTGAATTTATTATAAACGTTAGTTGCGAGGTGTGAGCAAGTGGGATGCTCTGGCACGAAACGTTAGAACGATGTGGTAAGACAAGCATAACCATACCACTTTTGTTAAATGCTAAAAATCAATATGACTCAAAGTAAAGTCTCGTAAAATTTCGTCAAATATCTCCCTGTCTAATATTTTAATGTGTGTACACTTTTACACAACAGATAATTTTACTAAGAAGCATTTTTATTTTTTTTTAAAAATTATAAAAAAAAATATTTAAACGGAAACGGTCAGTCAACATCGAATTTAGGATTATAACTTTCTTGTGCTGATTACAAATACATCGAATTAAACGAAATTTAACTATGCGGAAAGGACAGATTTCCTAGAAATTTTGTGAAAATATTTGCTTCATTTAAAGTAATTGGCTGAATTGGTGTTATATATTTTTAATCTCTATTTGAAGTGAATATATTTTTATTGGTACATGAGCAAAAAGCATGTACATATACATATATGTATATGTAAATTAACATTTTTTTGAGTATGGAAGTTGTGGTTTTTGATTATGGTATACTGTTCCGTTGTTGCAAGGCTATCACAAAAAAATCGCTCGCATGTTTTGAAGATTAGCGATATCATGGAACAAATAATGAATGTTACCTCCATATTATTAATGAATAATTAATGATATTTCATTTTATAAGTTTGATAAATAGTTTATAGGAACATTAGTTCATGATTTGAAACATCTAATATAAACTGAATACCACTGGGCATTAATCAATTTCAGAGAAATTTTAGTCTCTAATTGTTAATATTCATAAGCTGGGTGATTTTGCGTTTTATTAAAATTGCGATTTGACGAGATCACAGGATCACAGATCACATTTATAATCTTTCCATATAAACGTGCTTTAAGTATACCTAAGCCAGAAATGTTTGACGAAATTAATATGAATATAAAATGCCGATTTATGGTACACGGTCTTTATTTGTTCTCCAGCTACATCTTAGGTACCCAGTAAAGACAACTCAGCTTGGATTAAATCGGTTAATTCGAGATTGAAAGCATTACGAATTGTGCGATGAACACTATTGAAATACTCAAAAGCAATGAGGAAGTAATTGTAGTTTTGTCACGTATCAGTGATTTAGCATTAAACCATCACAATAATATACATTTCCATGAATTAGTTTTGATGACGGACGTATTGAAATTAAACTGTATATTTATCATTTTTATATATTACAGTAGCGGCTACGCAGCATGAACCGAATCTTGATTCAACAATCAAAGAATATATACTATATGTAAGTTCAATATCAAAAATATATATTTATAATTTTGTGATCACACCGAATTTCAAAAGATTATTCAAATCTTGTTCAGAGCAAATATCAAGACCTGAATTGTTTTGATAAATGGTCAACACAAAACTAAACTATTGGCATATGAACGCTACAAAACCGGAAAGTTTCATATGTTAGCATGTATAGAAGACTCGTATATACTCAGGTCATTATACTTTTACGTTTACACAAGACATACGTAATCTTAATTAATAGTCGCTTCATGTATACGTCACAAACAATATTTCTATAAAAACGTAAAACGCGCATAATGTTTACAAAATTTCAAAAATTAATATACGACCTCGATAAAACTAAATTATCACCCTATATTCAACACACATATCAACATATTATTATAATGAACCACCCTATTCTGTGTGGCTATATTTAAATTTTTATTGGAATTTCCAGCAAAACACCAACGTCATATTCATGTTTATGTTTTGAAACCGCAAAGTTGATTTTGATTTGTTAAATATTTACACACTAAACGGACTTGCTCTTTTAAAAATTATTCAATCCGAAGTTTAATTTCATTTAAAAGTTAAGAAAAATGAAAAACGATTTCTTAATCCATTAAATGTGCACGACAAAATTTCTTTTCTAGCGTGTCGTGTAATATTGTGCATTTCGGTCTGGGTGAGCTACGCTACCGAATAATAATGTTTAAATTGAAAATGTATATTAAATACTTTGAGTTAAAATTGAAATCCACAGGTTAACAACATTGTACGGCACGAAAGATGAATTCCCTTTCTTTAGGGAGTCTATAAATAACGGTACTAATGCGTGTCTTTATTCGATTATTGGTAAAACCTTTTTAATCCGTAACATCCAACGAAACAAATTTGATTACCAAGATTGTGACAGGTTCCAGACTCAAAAAAACGTTACTGAAATTCAAAGAGAGTAGCGCATAAAAATATGACTTACCCACCCCTTATGGACAATTTATTAAAGGTCTTCTTGGCAGTGCACGAAGCATCTCGATTTTGGGAGATGGTGAGTTGAACTTTTTAAATGAAATTATATCTATGAATTAATTTTTAGGTTGGTTTTGGCATACTTGATAAAATGCGTGTATCGAAAATGGCGTCAATCATATAAATTCAGGGGGCTCAAATAAATCGAGTAATTATACAATTTCTTTATTTTGATGATTTTGATCTAGAGTACACAGACACACTCGCATGAATAATACACAATCAAAGAAACCCAATCTTTACCTATTACAGATGGCTTGCTCGCTCGACTTAAGGGCACCAAATATATCAAGTCTCTACTTTAAAGATACCTGTTGGCGCAAGTTCCACTGGAAACTCTTCTATTTCGTGCGTGAATAATTATGATGAAATTAGGTTTGTCAGGTTTAATATAGATCCTACTTTTGGCAAACATAAGTATTTTATACATAAAGTTGTGGATATGCCCGTTATTTCTTATCCACTAATTATGAAATTTTGCTTGTAAGTGCTATAATGTTCGATACCAAGCTGCGATCCGTAATGTCATATCTGAAGAGACTGAGTGTTTCACAATTACTATCGATCCTAGTTACTTAAACTTATTCGCCTTTTCGTATTGTATCGCCCGTTAAAAATACTCCACGCGCTTGTCTTCTAGCGATAGCCATATATGTATTTGGGTTTCGCATCGTTGATATGGAGGCTGATTTGTTGGGCTGTTGTTTGCAAAATGCTTGTGTCTTTGGCTTCCACTAATGATTAGCTTCATTTTTAATATAAATAGCTGTGCTGCACCGCAATAAGCTGGCGAATGACTTATTCTAACAAAAGGTTGGACAGTTGGGTCTCGTTGGCACACTCCTGATGTCATTTCGTAATTGTCAGCGAGCTTGTTTTCGATTATCACCTTGCTTTTAGAGCCACCCATTCATACTTCCTCAGCATGCTATCATAGCCTGATGAAAGTCTATAAATATAGAAGATATACGGATGCTACCCTATAATATTTCAGAGAAAATGTTTTATCGATTGTGAACCTCCCTGGACGTAGTCGGACCAAATACAACTTTGGCAACTACGTTGACCAAAAGGTTATATCCGGCGTTGGGCAGAGATATTTTGCGATGGTCGTTACAATTCAATCGATCTCCTTTTGCTCTGCAGGCCAAATTCATATAACCAGCACCAACATGCGGTAGAATAGTTAATTTTGCACTCGAATAGAAATCATAGAAAATAACTTATAAATAAATTTATAATATTTATGGTTTGGTTTTGACCGGCGATGTCATTACGTTTTTCGATAACCTACACTGGTCCTAAACTTCCTAAACTATTACTGGGCTCAGGGGATGCGATTCTAACAAGCCTCTTTTGACCCAGTGTTACCTCAATAAATACTCATTAATTTTTTCTGTGTAACTTCTTAGTTTTTGAATGCACCAGGGCATGCAATTCGAACATGGCTTTCATGACCATATAAATTGTCTTTCAATAGGGTCGCTCGATATTTGTTCGGTTATGGCAGCCATGTTGTTATAGCAACATCTGTCAAATTTATAGCGAATTGTTCAGTAGTGTATGTCAAATCACCATAGAAGGTTATTGCGTTGAACGACGTGTGCAAATCATCAAATTTTATTTTCAAAATCAGTGCTTCATTGGATTTAATCGATGTTTTTAGCAGACTTTGCGTTTCGGGGACATACGGATGTTGGCTGATTATTTATCGAATCAACCGGAATTTGGTCACCAAACTACGAATAGTCGACTCGGCAGGCATAACAAATTTAACATAATATGTTGCTATATGTTGCTATCGCCTAACAAGCGTTCCTATTGAAAGACCATTTACACAGTATGAAATATACATTTTGTGATCTGTGTTTTTTTTTTAATTTTAAGGGCTCTACGTATAAGGGGCTTCCTGAATTTTGCAATCAGTTAAGGTACTATTATGGGTTAGGCAAAAGTTCATGGCCTTTTTGGATGACATTGAAACAAAGAATTTTCTTATTTCAAATGAACTTTATTAAACCAAATATGTACCATTTTGATCGATGACTTTTTGTCATTTTCCCGGTAGACCCAAGATTCCATCTCTGTAGAACTTCTGTAGTTTAGAGGCGAAAAATCAAGACAACTCATTTTCGCAGGCCTCTTTTGAATTTAATCTAAAGATGGTTCTGTATGAACCGGAACAAGATAATGGTAGTGCGATGGAGCAAGGTCAGGACTATATGTTGGGTGCATCAAAACTTCCGAGCCAAGCTCTCTCAAATTCTGCTGGGTCATCAATGATGTGTGTGGTCTAGCATTATCATGATGGAACACGACGCCCTTTCTGCTGATCAATTCTGGACATTTTAACTGAATTGCTTGTCTTAAACGCATTAGTTGCGTTTGCCCCGGTGATAGCACCTCATAATGCACGATTCCGTTCCAATCCCACCAAACACACAGCATTATTTATTTATTTTATTTATTTATTTATTCATTGACATTACAATTTTGGTAAAGGAAAAGCACATATGGAAGCAATATAAATGAACAACAACAACCACCAAAAAAATACTTCCATTAGGCATAATTTTTTAAAAAACAAATCCACTCCATGCTAGTACCCTCCGCATTGAGCTCAAGCTCATTTGTTACAGAAAACACTGCAAGAAGTGAATACTTACAGACTATATATGTACAAAAATAATATTACAAAACTAGTACTAGCATGTATTACCTTTCTTGTCGTCAATCCTGGCTTTCATACCGTTTGGGAAGCTTCACTTCGTTTCGTCCATGATCTTTTTCGCGCAACATTGTTGTATCTTATCCACTTTTCATCACTAGTAATCATTCGCTTTAAAAATGGCTCGATTTCGTTCCGTTTCAGCAGTCCTTCACAGATAGAAATCCGGTCCATTAAATTTTTAACTGTTAATTCATGGGGTACCCAAACGTCAAGCTTTTTTTTTGTATCCAGCCATTTTCAAATAGTTTAAAACTATATTGTGATCGATATTTAGTTCTTTACCAATTGCATGGCTGCTTATATGTCGGTCTTCTTCAATTTTCTGCATGAATTCATCGACTTTTCCAGTGGGTGGTCGACCAGAGCGAGGTGCATCTTTGACATCCGTATTTCCAAAACGAAATCGCCGAGCCATTTCTTTGCTGCTAATTTTAATATAGCAACTTCACCATATACAGCACAAATTTTTTCGAGCCTCGTTTTTACCTTTGTCGTAATAAAATTGTAAAAAATATCGAATTTTTCCACTATTTATCTCCATGTTTAAAATGTTGAACTTTTAATTCACTTCATCGATTTTTTTTGTATGTCAAAGTGCAAGTTAAAATGTCACCTTTCAAACACACCGATACGATCAATGGTTACTGAGATATATGAATGTAAAGCCATTTACCGGAAAAAAGGCCACGAACTTTTCTCCTACCTATTATTTATGATAGTGTATACTTTGATTGTTAATTAATTTTATATCACATCATTCACATAATCATACTTTCTTATGATCACACAGTTTTTTTAATTATTTTTATTACTTTTTTACCAGTTTACAACTATCTTGACTGAAGTTTTAGTTTCGACTCCCGAAAAAAAATTTCTTTTCCCATAAAATAATAGAAAATTTCCGTTACTACGATTTACTATACCACAGTATGTCTATACAGGTTAGTTTCGACTAACGTGAAACATTTCACGATTGAAATGTTTTAGCCTCCCATAGTCCTCCGAAGTGAGGGGCATGTGGTAGATTGAAATGAAGCCTTACAGACTTCCTTTCTTATTGCTGATAGATCTGCGATTTTATGTTCACCTTTATGATGAAAATAGCGAATACACGCAGTATGTATATCACGAATTTCAATGTGGGTATTGCAATGAGATAAAGATGATTTATTTAGCCGGCCACCTATTCCTAGTAATTCTGCTGAATCTATAAATAGATCAAGTGTTGATAACGGATCTTTTGAAGGAAGTGAGCAAATTTTTCTTATGTTGTGTAATTCGGTATTGAATAATAATTTTTGAATATTTCGAAGTATAGTACGGCTTCAGCTTCATTCATTTCAGTTGGTCTAATTTCATTACTATGCTGGTTGTGGTAGTGCCTCCGATGTAACCGCGTTCTCATTTGCGGCTGTATTTCGTCAATAACTCCTCGAATGTTGATTTCCAGGTATTCATTTGACTTTGGTTTATTGACGTAGACAAGTGACATTACATAACCCTAAAGAAAATAGTCCAATGAGGTTAATTCACACGATCTTGGTGGCCAATTAATTGGACCATTACGCGAAATTATTCTTTCCTCAAAAGTTTCTTTGAGTAAATCAATTGTAGTGCGCACTGTGTGGCATGTGGCTCCGTCCTGTTGGAACCACATGTCAGCAAGATTGATGCCAGCTAATCGAGGTACGAAAAATTTCTAGTCATGTCCCTATACCGCTCACCATTTACAGTAACATTCTGACCATCATCCTTTTTGAAGCCATATAGACTAATGACTCCGCCAGCCCATAAAGCGCACCAAACAGTAATTTTCTGTGGATGTAATGGTGTTTCGACTAAAGCTTGTGGATTATCTTCACTCTTAATCCGACAATTCTGTTTATTTACGTACCCATTCAACCAAAAATGGGCTTCATCGGAGAACAAAATTTTGAATGGAAATTCAACATCAATCTCAATTTTTGCTCCAGCCCATTCGCCGAATTGGCGGCGCATTCGTCTATACATAATGAAATGTCAAATCAAACTAAACAAAAAGCAACCATCAGCTGCTAAATAGGTTGTCAAATAAAGCAATGTTCCCAACTCAAAGTTGTGAACCTCTATAAAACACCCTTGATAGCATCATCAGAAGCTATTGCTGCTAGAACATTGACATATTTTGTTCTTTCCTATACTCGCTCTACGTCTGGGCATACTGATACCGTCTTTGGGCCAAGCCACACACGGCAGCTGCGACATAAATTTTTTGTCCTTTTGAAATGAAAAACAATAAATGAAAATAAAAAAATTTAAGGACATTTTTGAGATGGAGATTTTTATTTAAATTTTATTTTCGAGAGAACAGAATAAAACAATACAAAAAAATTTGGTGTTTCAATATAAAAAAAGGGTTTAAATTAACAATAAAATAAAATATATTACGACTTAATTTGAAGCCAAAAGCCGAAGCCGTGTGTCAAAGACAACTCGTAACATCGTGGTATTACTCCCTGGTTTGATAACGGCATGATGTGGTAAAAAGGATCTTGTATCATCTTGAGCTCTAACCTTCTCTCTTGGTAAATGTAACATAAGCATGTTTTGGTGCATCAAAGTTGACTTGGGGAACTACCTCCTCAACCTCCCAAATCTTATTAAGCAGTTGATGACGGTCATCAGCAGTGATTTGAATAATAGGGACGTTCGTGATATGTAAATTTATAGCATTCAAAAAATCTGTGCTGCATACCCCTGCTACTAACCCGAAAATTTTCGAAGACTGTATAGCTTTGGAAATCCGTCTACTACCCGTTGCTCTGAAGTTTCCAGTTGATGATGATGCTAGGCCGTAGATGGACATGAAAGATGAACTTCGCTTAAGACCTGTAATCGTTGGGGACAGTTTTCTGTAACAAAAAATGTTTGCGATCCTAGTAGTGCGTGTACTGACATGAAGCTCTCCGATACATATACGCATACATATGCGACCGCTGTTGATAGTACCGAGGTTGGTAGTACCGTGGTTGGCGAAGAATAAATTTTGTATACTTGGGTATTCTTCTTACTTTCATCTGGTGTTGTTTGTTTATTGGTGGATTTAGTAGCTAATGCTGGTCGTTATGAACAGTAGTTCTAAATAAATCATAAAATGATGCCCAGTGTTTATAGTCGTCCGAAAGCTGTTAAATGTTAACTTTTGGAACACGCACGTGCTGAGATATGTTAACACATTCATATAACGTTTTCTGCTGATCTATGAATTTTTCTAATGTGGTATTAAGTCGCGGCTTGCATCACGAGCATGGTGACTACTGAATTTACTTAAGAGTGCATGTGTTTTATAATAGAGGCTGGTAATCGACGATTCGGTAATCGGCTCATAATCCGGTTTCTTTAACTGAATTTCAGTATCGTTGAATGCTTGGTATCTACTCTCGAAAAATCCAAGGCGGGTTCTATTTTCATCGAGATTGGTAGATTCGGTTACCGTCACGCATCGATTTTCAGACCACCAACTGAAACATTCATTGCATATATGCGGCCAGCCGTCTCTTAACTTAACCTTACCTTAATAAATATCCGTAATTCACGATTACAAGTCACCCTGTTTCATGTGTTTCCATCTTTATTTTGTAAAGTTCTGTTGGCATTTCCGTTTAACACACGCCTACAGTTTTAAAAACGTGTGCTTATAATTTTAAGAAGTACTATATAAATATTCAAACGGGTAAATGCGCCATAATAAAATTTATGACTTTTTACACGGAGAATTCCTTGAAAAGTTAATTAGAATTTCTTGTCACTCCTCAACCTGTTTAATGTATCTTATTTGACCTTATTCAATAAAAAATGATTGTCTGTAAGCTTGAATTTATATTATGTAGAGAAATAGCAGCTTACCGATTTTACGCTTACCTGCACGCTTTCAATTACGAGGAATACGCTCTATGTAGTAAAGCAGATAAAGCAGATATGAATGTAAATGTTAATTGAGCGAAATACAGTCGATAAGTAGCGGACTTAATAGTTTTCACATGCCAAATAAAACAATATAATTAAATTGTTTTATTGTATTTTATAAATATTTACTTAATAATTGAAAAATAATAATAATTATAATATGCCATAAAAATACATTACATAATAATTTTTAAAATACTTAAACGTTATATTTATACTCGTACATACTATATATACAAAAACTATTTATTTAGTGATAGTTATTTAAAAGTTGGTTGACCCGTTTATTTTGTATTAATTATATTGATACCACTGATCCTCCATTCCCAATTCAACGCCACATTTTGGGTAGTTTTCAAAACCGCAACGATACCACCGCGGCCATTTTATAATCTCTTTATAAACATTACGGCCCGGACTCGATGTCTTCACCGTTTGATTTTGAGCAATAAGGCGATAGCTTGACGATATGTATTTGGTTGCCACACCGTACGCCAATAATACTTGGACTGCATCTAGTTGAACTTCTGTCGGTAATTTATTGTCGAAATTCCCTAAAAAGCATATTGCTAAACTTCGGTTATTGAACGAGTTTACGTGATCCCAACCGCGACCGACATAAATGAAACCATCACTTCCGACCTAAAGAGACAAATAATTTTTTTTTGTTAATACGGCCAACAATTACAAATCATATGATGTGTGCTTACTGATAAGCGCATGCTATTTTATAGAAAACGTTATATAGTTGAAGGTTATAAGAAAGTAAAATGTGTAGATTACAGCCTGATATACAACAAGTAAATAATTATGCAAATCTGTAGCTTAATAAAATGAAACTGAAATAATTTTTGGAAATTTATGCAAAAATCTGATTTTATATTACAAAATTAATTTGTCTCGTTGCTACAAGACTCTAGAGAGCTACCTGGAAAAGCAACATGTTTAATCTAAGACATTTCAAATATTTTAACAATTTGGCTAGTAATGTAGCCTAATATTCAACTAAATTTCACATGTTATAAAACTAGTTTAACTAGTTAGTAACTAACAATAATTATTGTTAGTTCGGAAGAGATAGCCAAGTCATTGTTAAATAAAGTTTTAAGAAAACTTGACACCAGAACTCGGATTCATTTAGTTTATAGTGGTATTAAACGATTTGGTTTCAAATTCTGCTTTCAGACCACTATTCCTTTGAACAATCAGTCTGTACAGTAAAAAACTGTTGAAGTACTGTCTGAAGCAATCACACGAGATAATACGTAGCACGTACTACATAATCGTTTCTGTTTACGGACTATTGAACAATTAATTATCTGTGTGTATTGATAAATTATCAATATTTTATTGAAAATATCACGAGCAAGAAGTATTTATTGTATACGTGCCATGTAGTTGAGCCGAAGTATTGTGCATTGTGATTTTCTCAAAAAAATATAATGTTCTAAATTTCTTTAAGAATTTGATTGTAGATATAATTCGTTCTGCTTTTTTGTTGACGCTATACATCCGATAAAGAAGTGTGGGCGTGTCCGAAATGCTCTTCCAAGTATCTCAGTCCTTAAAAACTAGGTGTTATATATGCGATAACAAAGTGTTTGAAGGTTCCGATAACGTCGTTCATCCATCGAATAGGGAGCTAAACAAAGTCCAAAGTTGATGACTATAATTGAGAGGGAAAGTACCACTAAGTGAAAATGGGATGCGTCTAAACAGTAAGTAAACTAAAGATTTCACAAATAAACTACTTAAATTAGAAAAAGATCCATTAGTGTAGAAATGCTCAATATTGTATTATTACCTAATTAATTTTAGAAGACTATTAAAATCGTCTTGCTATAAAAAGATGAATTTCGACATATTTTGCCAACCAAATCCGTTGAAATACAAATTTACATCTAGCGTCACAATTTTGAGAATTTCTTGAGAATTTTTATTTAACTTTCACACGTGTGTACAGCAAAAATACGGTCTGAGCACTGTATTTCTTTCTCGTGTATACGCCCTATATACAATGTATTAGTGGGTTTGAATGATCTCGCAATTTATGACCTGGAGCACTAGGTAACAGGTTACAGAAGCAATCCGCACAGATTATTCTGCTAAACAGGAAACGAAGAGACTGATGAGAGGTAAATGTCCATCATGAGAGAAACATATACACAAAGCGGTTCTGCTTTAAACAAATTCAAGTCTCAACGGCTACAATGTAAACGCAATATAATAACTTGGAAGATGGAAAGTGGGCGTATAGTTTTTTTGTATATTGTATGTTCGAGTAAAAGCTAATCCAATATATATCTACATTATGCCTCTCCAAATAAGCCAATCATGGAGTTCATCCACTTCGTTGATTCAAAGTTTAATTTCTGGAGATCTTAATGCGGACTATCGAGATAGCTCAAATAAATAGAAGAATTGGAGGTCTTTTAAGTCATGCATGTCAATGCACAATTAAGCAAAATATAGAATTAAGCTATTGAAATACTGCCGATGACCAAGCTGATTCTATTTCATCGAATTTCATCGAACATATGATAGGAGCAATTTTCAAAATGCGGGTTGAAAGACAAAAGCCTTTGGCGAGGTCATCTACTGGTTTATGCCCTGAGTCACCAAGGCAGCGATAAACGCACGACGTCAACAAGTCGAGTGCTATGATGGTGGCCATTGAATTAAGCAATTTGCGATGCTGCAAGGCCCTCTTTGATGGGGATAAGTATGGATCATGGGTAGGTCGTCCATGGTTTTAAAATCAAAGCTTAAAATTTCGAGAAGTACTAACAAATCAGAAATACAAGAGAGATTCAAGATATTTCGAAAATCAGAAACTGTTACTGTTTCCGAAGGACAAAATACAACCAGCAGACAAACTATCATTTCGTTCAATTAATTACAAAAATCAATGGAAAAATCTGGGGAAACCATAACCAGAAGCGATTCACAAGCCGCACTCAACAATATTAAATTCTTGATAATATTCAGCTCGTTACAATACAGGCCAAAGACGCTATGCAGAGGTAAACCTTGTAACAAGTACAGTTACTGTTACTTGCAGGTACCGTCAGATCTCAGTATAATAAGAAAAAAATTCAGTGGCGTTACAATCAATAAAGGAATGAATGAATTCTGTCCAGGTTCCAAGACTGCCGGACAAGGTTCATTGACGTTGATAATAACATTGTCATGCATTATCCCTCTCTGCCTGGCACTCCTTATATTAGATCCAATGCTTTGGACTATTATGCACGTTGATGTTATCGAGGAAGTGACTGTAATTGTCTTGGCTGATGTTATTGGAATTGTTGCCGTCTCTGTAGAGATACTTACTGCTGATACGATTTAGCAACGTTTGGGCTCAATAGGGGTGGAATTTGCTGACCAATAAAGTATAATTAGCGGGTCATTCCTCAACATATTTTTGATATAAATTTAATACGTACGATTGTCCTCCAACCATCGATGAAGTACTCGGGACTCACAAGAATTATACGAGTGAAACCGGGCTTTCAATTGCATAATATAATGCTAAATGCCAGCGGGCCAAGTGAAAGACAACGGAGACATGCGCAGTTCTAAATTCAATAACTCTCATGCGTTCCCTAATAAAGCACTTCAGATGCCATGTTTTGACAAGACTACAACAAACTCCTTCCAACCAAGTAATACCTTTATTGTTGTTTTTATGAAAAGTATGTAGAAAATAGTTTTTATGAGGAAGTATCGAACACTTAGCCGCTGGTCTATCTCTATTAAAAGAAAATACTCCCGCACTGCAATGGTCGCATGCACAAACTCACATAAACACACTCTAATCGACTCATCGACGCCTAAGTGGGAAATAAAATAACACGCCCAAACAAATAGTTTTGAATTCGCTCTTCACCGTCTGCAACTCACAATGAGTGTCAATCTCTCCAACAGATTTAAGTCCAACGAAATCAAATGAGCCGCCTCTTTGGTAAGGCTCGTCTGTTCTTCAGATGACACCAGTTGTATAGATATCTTACAGAAGGTCTAAAATATTATCGCTTACAGCAAAAAGTCATGCAGATTATAGAAACTCGAATCTTCAGAGCTAGATAATTTGGAGAGTCAGTGAGTTCATCATCAATTATCGTTATCCCACTACCCCAATAGAGTGGTTGGCGAGCCAGCTAGTTCACAAAGTACCGCCCCACTTACTTAAGTTTTTAGATTATTCGTCCCATTGGAGAGAAGCTCCAAAAGCACAATTATAAAATTGAGAAAAGGACAGTAAAGAGAGTTGGAGGAACAACATGAGAATAAACAAACACCGAATGAAACGTTAAGGAATAGCGTACTCAGTTAGCCTAAAAACGTGTAGAGCATATTTATGCTAAGAATCCTTCTCCACCTTAATTAAAGATAAGAGAAACTGAACAGTCGGAAGTCAAAGTGCATCAACGAAAGGCAACGAAACTTGTGCGCCTTAAAGTGGTAGAGCTGCAAAAATTAGGGAAACATCTTACGCCAAAATGTTGATGGATGGAGATTTTTTTGATCCACCGACCGTGGTCCGATCCGTAACACAAGATCTGTTAATAGCAATATATGACATTGGCGAGATAACCACAGATAAAGAACTGTACGATGCGCTAAATGCAAAAGTCGCAAATATAGTCTTTAAAAGTAGAGTTAGTAGAAAATCAAACAGCAACACCGTTAGTATTCTACTGAAGTTACGAACAAAATATTAACGATCGGTAAAATCTGCATATGATGAATGTTGCTGTATACGCTACAAATAATCCAATTCGTTGTTTCAAATGTAAGGATTATGGTTATTTAGCAAGAAATTCTAGTTCGCTAATATTGTTAAGGGAGTATAGTAAATATACCACTTCAGTCTAAAAGGAGTAAATGGGCGAGGTCTTACTGCTGTCTTAAAGCTGAAACGGTATGGCAATTTTTAAAGTGTATGACACAATTATTATAGTTTAATGTTTAAAACATAACCACCAACAATTGTACTGTAAAATTTTAATAGCATTATGAGAATTTATGAATAAAATACAATTTTATTTTAATGTATGCCATACACGTTCAACTGTCATAATGTTATTTCGACGTTTGAGAAAAATGGTCAATGCACCTGCCAGCCATTGCATCTAAAAATATTCACAAGAGGAAGACATCTAGTGGCTATTGAAAGAACTTTGGACACATTATGAACTTTTTGACTTGAATGGGTTGTCCTGGATCAATTTACAAATGCACAGTGCTTCCGGAAATTGTTGCTTCAGTGGAGATAATACTATTGAACAGTGGTTCGCAAAATCATTTTGAGACAAAACAAATGGAAGACATCCACCTCCGATAATGAGTTTTTTTACTATCTTCAGAAGAGTTGGAAACATTTAGATCCACAGCACTTAGAGCGAATCAGGTTATTAGGCAGTTTAAAGAGGCTTGCGACATCTCCGTGGTGAAAAAATCGTTTGAAGGGATACGAAGACTTAATCAAACATGATTTGATGGAACAGTAAAATCAGCCACCTCTTCAGCAGTTGAATGATCAATCAAATGATATGCATTAAGTGAATTTTGCAAAATAAAAAACAACCGTTTCATTATAAAATTGCTTAATCGATGTTTTTCGCTAAGAGCCGACAGCAATAAGGGTAAATAGTAACAGGAGGATACCAGTACTAGAGGCAGTGAGACCTGTCTCGACCCAAAACGCGAATTCAAAACTAAGCGCGAAGAAGCTGACGAAAATCGAAGGGGAACAATATTTATACTCCAATAATCGAAATTGTTATGTATTTCTCTGCGGGTCTTTTACAGCACTCGATACTTTCGTTCCGCATACCAATTACCCATCGCCTGTTACAATCCAACATTCATTCTGTGAAAGTATGACCCGTAGATTTCGGTTTGAAATAGTGTCCCGTGAATTATCTCACACCAATGCGTCAACTTTGCTTATTTACATATCAAGAGAGGTGGAAGTGTGCTACGCAGAGATTCGATTTGAAAATTGAAGAAAGATGATAGGATGTTTTCAAAAACTAAAATTTATTTCAAGTTTAAACATTAAGAGTTTACTAAGACTAGCCTTTTGAAGGTAGTAAATAAAATTGAAGTGAGGAGATGAAATTTTTGAAAATTTTATAAAAAAAAACTTTAAATCTATAGAAGAAAAACTTTAAATCTATAGATTAACAATAATTAATCTGATCGTCGATATCACATGATACGGATTTAATTTAAACAATTTTATTTGGGAATGATACGAAATGCTTAAGTTAGGGAATTTCCCATAAAAATCTTCAATATTAACTTTCTCCAAGTAAGTCGAATTAAAATCGTTGAAGATTCTTTGAAACAAAGAATTTTTAAATTAAACTTTTTTCTAAATTTCATCTTGCGTTGGTTACATCTTATCTCTGAAATACCTGACGTGCGAATTAATTCTACAGTTATATGAACTAGAGATTTTATCATCTTGCGTTTAACAAGTTTTTTTTGATATCGCATATTAAAATCGAAATAAAGAGAAATTTTCAAGGTTAAAACTGAAGTGTGTGCTACATACTAAGTAAACTCCCACCAGACGCGGTAAACGACCTCAAATAAAAAATAATACAGATTGCCTAAATGTCTTATACTTACGTAATAAATATCGTGAAAGCTATGTTTGCGCACACGATTGATATTCAAACAGTAATCAGAACGCATATTATAGATTTGATTATTAAAGGAAATTCAAAAAAATCGAAAACGTGAATAGAATCAAAATCATGTGGCCTGAAACCATTCTGTTTTGTACAGAGTTTTATTTACTTTCAAGTATAATGAGAGTTGCGCTATCAGTTTCTATAATTATAATTTTGAACACGTTATATGTAAATTTTTCGATTTTGCAGCTGTTTAAATATCGTGCATTTTATAAACGACATACATACGTTATAATAATACTTACAAAGAAATTCTCGCGTATATCCGATATTCGACGATCCGATATTGCAATATCCTGGTTCGATCGCATTTTTAACGCACATTTATATAAAGTATAGCATGGCTGAGACGATGCCAATGTGACATGTGTAATGAGCACATACGGTATTGGATGAGCCAGTTTTGCGCTTCGCCTATGTAAATTTGATGCGCCCCATTGTCGACGATCGATTACTAAATGACCGTTTCCCAGCGTCGGGACTAAATTAGTGATGTAGTTTAGTTTGTTTTGGTTATTCTAGTTTCATATTAATATACATATTGTTTATAATAATTTATAAAAGTACCTAGTTGATATTTATTTTGTACTCACATGAATTGTTATCGTAAATATTACCAAATAATATTTCATCGTCGTCCGCTGCATCGCCTTTATTCATTGCATTATTGTACAATGCCAATCCTATTCCTACTGCTAATCCCAGGATGATTAAAAAAAATGTTAAGACAAAAATCCAATTTGGTATGTTTTGTATACAGCCAAATGTATTATTGGTTGGGTCGCCAAATGTATTATTGACTGGTTCTTTGTTCTTATTGCGATTTTTATTGCCATTTAGCGCTAAAAATAAAAAGAAAATCGTCATATAAGAGAACATAGCAAATGAGATTAATTATTGAATACTATGATCATTCTGATCACTACGCATAGTAGTAGTTGAAATGAACGGACTAGACTGTACATTCCGGAACCTTTTCACGGAGATTCTTCAAACTTGTTGAAAATATATAGGAACTTTTGTAATAATAATAATTTTGAGCTAATTTTGAGTAGTGTAAAATATGCGCAGTAATTATTATGTATAGTTATATCCGTCAGAAAATTTGATTACAGGAAACCCTCCAAGAACACGATTAATTCGTTCCGTGGTTCTTTAAAACCGTGTTGTTCGAGAAAGAAAGTAAAAGAAAAAAGAAAATAAATAACGGTACGTTTTTTTGTTTTTATTATGATATACAAAAACAAAATAAAAGAGAATAACGAAAGTCGTGTTCTTGGAAACCGTGTTCTTCGAATACCGTGTTCTTGGAGAAGTATCTGTATTTTAATATTTTATAAGACACCCGATATCCATAAAGGGTATTTATCGATCTCAAGCACTATTATATTTTTGTTTTCAGGCCAGGGATTTTGTATACTTTTATCATGAGAATTTGTATACGTATACAATATATAATATTCACTTTTAATATGTGTGCTGTCATTTTCTATCTTTGTGTGTGTGTCAAATTCTCATGAAGTTTCACCAAAATGTTGGCTCGATTTTATAAATGAGCATTATCGGTTGAAAAAACATTCGGATGAATTATGAGAATTCACTGCTTGTGAGCAGTAGAATAAATAACAGATGATAAGAAAATAGTTACGATTGCAATTTTTTTTGTGAATTTTTCATTGATATTTAGATAAAACTTAAATAAAATAAATTTTATACATGTTTTTTTTAATAAATTTAATATTTCCCAGTTTAATTATACATTTATCTATATTTTTATGTGTAATTATGGAAATAATATTGTGAAGAAAACTTATTTATTAAAATAAATTATAAAGTGTATTAACCGAGGTCATAATTCCCTAATGATAATGAAATTAAGATTTATTTATTAGGAATTAGATTATATTATTTAGGAAATTAACACATCACTTTGTTACCTAACATATTATTTTGTGTTCTTAAATGACGTCAGAAACACACGACACCCACACCAATACACACACCACTACTATGACGTTCTGGTTAATTTCCAGTGGAATGAAAAAAAGCATACAAAATCGGTGTCCCTGGTCAGTAAAGTTGCAGATATTGGTTTATGTTCTATAATATCACTGTTTGATGTGTTTTTTGTGTCGTTTTAGGTAATATCTGAACCTGGTTTTTTCCTATGCGGGGAACCGGTGTTTGATTAAAACCAGTTAAAAATTTACTGAGTGGTATTGGGCATGGCTAATTTTGTCCAAACTCCTTGAGTACTTTGTACGATGTTAAAATAAAATATGTTTTTTCCAATCGCCTGACTTACACGATTACCGCAATACAAATTTTTGAGGGGTTAGAGTGTAAAATACTTCGAATGTACACATAGAAGTGACAGGTAGGGACAACTTTATGACAAATTCTAAAAGAGTTGTAACGTAGAATAATAAATTAATAATAATTATCTTTAATTGCAGCAATTTTCCGCATTCACCAAAGAATCCACAACCTTATGTAGGGTAGCAAGTTTGCCACAAGAAATATATTGTATTTGATTAATTGTGCAACCGCCTATAATTAATTTATACTGTGTAATAAACTAACTTTACATCGCTGCTAACTTTACATCGTCTAATTTAAATTTGACAAATTAACTAATTTAGAAAAAATGTTCCTATCAATTAAATCGTAAGCATCCTATTAAAGTTAGTCAAATATTCCGAAAACAAAATGTTGGTGATGAATATCACCAACATTTTGTTTTCGGAATATTTGACTAACTTTAATAGGATGCTTACGATTTAATTGATAGGAACATTTTTTCTAAATTAGTTAATTTGTCAAATTTAAATTGGCGGCCTTGCTATTTCGGCCGAAAATGTACATTTGATATTAAAAGATGACAAAAAAAAAAACATTTAATTTAAACTTAAATATAGTCCAGCACAAAAACCAATTCGTATATTTTCAAACAATATTAAAATTAACTCTTATATAAAAATTAACAAAAGTAAATAATAAAAGATGTCCATTATTTTGCAAATACGTAGACTAAACTGATAAATCATTTCCTCGTCGATGTTGTGCTATGGCCATCGTACTAATCCTACCAAAATTTTCAAAACCAAATTAGCAAAATGTTCTTAACTTTCAAATTTAGAGCAAGTGGGTAATTAAAAAATTACAGAGTTGTTTGGAAAATTTCGTAATTTCTAGTAAGCTACATCCCCTTTCCTCAACAGACTTGCTCAATTATAGCCTCTTAGAGAATTTTGGTGTAGTCTATCTAGTCAATTTTTACAGTTTGTTGTAACCACCAGTATAGCACCAGCACCAGTATGGTTTTTATTATTCAAAAAATCCAAACGGTACAAAGACCCAAGAAAATCGATTCTTATTAATTGACTGACAAAAATAAAACCATCACCAATGTCAAAACAACATAAACATTTTTTGTGAGAACCGGTTGCATTTTTGGGGTTTTCAATTAAAACTTGGGGTATTACATATTTAACTAAAAGCTAAATTTATTAGTTTAGATGTTTCATACTGCAAAAATGCAGAAAGCTAAGAAAAAAAAACTCATGACTTAATCAAAATATTTTAAATAACCTTAAATTAAATTTATAATTTAATTATATAATATGTAAAAATAAATTTTTTTTTAATTTGGATGGGCTGAATAACAGAAAAAAACAATTTTCTGTCTAAATATTGCCCAATGAATGGCTAAGGTTAAACCCATCTGTATGGAATCGAAAAATAAAACCATACTATTTTCCATTACCATTCTTCGACCACCGGGATTCGAGTGCAGGACACCTACATTTTTACTTTTTAGATGTTGGTCATATAAATTTCGCCTCTTATCTATGAGATGCTGCTGACGTTAGGAGAAGAATTGGCTAAAAACATCTACATTATCGACATTCAAGTAAAATTTTGAGCAGGAAAATTATCGGTTTTATCGATACGGGTTTCTGAAAAACCCCAACTAAGTCTAAATCCTCATTTTTCGTAAAATGACCTATATTCGAAAATTCGCGTTGCTCGCGATGTTAATTTGTCATGTATGAGGAATATATTTTTAAATTAATAACTTCGTAAACATCCCTCGCGCATGTGGAAAACTGCAGCAGAGAAACTTTCGAATTTCAAAATTAAACTTTATATACCGCACGATTAAGCCTAGTTTGTGATAACTAGTGCTCAAGGTAAAAAATTAATGCTAGAGCAGAAACCGAGAAAACGTCAAAAGAAAACTTCAAATTTCGCCTTAAAGACGATAAAAATAAAACCCGATTCTCAGAGAAATCATTAGGGTCATACTCTAACATTTTCAAAATTCGCTAAACTGATGCGAAACTTGTGCTTATTTTGAAATATAATTTTCATAAATTTTTCATTCACAAATTAAGGAAAACCAAATAAGCCCCTAAAAGATACTATACTAAAAACGAAATACATAAAGCGTTCGATAATATTTGTCATGTGTGTTCCAATTAACAACAAAGAATGTTGGCATACACTGTCCAAGAATATATACTTGACATATCAGTTCCAAGTTCTATTTCGGCTTACTTCATCGACAAACTTCCTTCCGCTCGCACATTTTTTTGTTTATTTAATATAAACCATTTTAAATATTTAAATGAGTTTTTTCCCACTGCCGACGAACCACATTCAAGGCCAGATTTATGCAGTACCCCATAGAGGAAGGTTCGTAAACAACTTTACAAAACATTTCGCTGCTTCTAAACAAGAAAGTAGATCAGGTGTTGTTTTTTCAACATAATAATCTGTAAAGCCTCAGCTTCTTGGAATCCATCATCCCGGATTGATGCTGGTTAATGATTCATGATATGTTTTGTGTATTGTTAAGGTGGTTCATCGGTTTTCAGAGTTTTTCTGGTTGCTCTATGGAAATTTATTGTAGGCCAAGAAGAAAATCATGCTGTGAAACTGATATGTGTTTTGGTATTATTGTTTTGAGACATTTGCAGATGATCATTCCAAAGAACCACGGTTCGATTCCGCTTACCTTTAGATCAGTGGATGGTATTTTATCAGGCCTGCAACCATCAATAAATGACTATAGTGCTTCTAATATTTCATTGATTGATTAATTGACATTTCATAGGTGATACTGGAACATGGTCTTGAACTAACAATGCATTGGTTGTCGGTAAACTACTTTTCTTGGTAGTAAATGGATACTGGTGAACCAATACGGTTTCGTTTGGTGTTAAAAAAATTCCAGGAATATGTTGGGTCTGTTTTTATGCGGGATCTCTTATGTTTATTGGTTAAAAGCATTAAGGTTTAATTTGAAAATGGAATCAATGTAATAAATTTTGAAATCGGATGTAACGTTAAACGGGATATTGCAGTTAAGATAAGAATTAAAACTAGAAGAGAAAAATATCTGTTGGATCATCATGCCTTAAAAGCTCGTCCATGATTTCACCAGTTTGAATGTATTTATCAGATGTGCTGTTAGATGGAATGTGTATGAATTTTTCACAGAGTAATTCCACTGAAGTATGAATGTCGGCAACGTTTGGTTTGGAATTACTGATTTAACAGCAAAAATCACTCCAACCTCTGATGTTTTGGTGGAGTAATTTACTGACCGATCACATCAATAAACTATGTAAGAGTGTCAGGAAAAACTCGGAACTCGAGGTATTTGTTTTTTAGAACATAGTTGTAAGACTGTGAAGCTTTAGATGACATTCGATTAATATTTCAAAAATAAAAAGTAAATAAATTCTATTTAAGGGTGTTTTCTTAGGTAAGGAGATCATGGAAAGTGTCGTGCGGTAGGAAATATATATGTATGTCGAATTATGACTTAAAGATGGTTTTAGAATGACTTCCAAGTTAAAAATTTTAGCGTCGAGGTTTCCAAAGGAATTCCTTTACTAGCAACACAAGCGGCCAAATTGGGAAATTTAGTGCGACTTTTAATTGTTATTCGGGTAAATATACTATATGCGAAAAGACGAACAAACGTAGAAAACCAATTTTCACGATTTGGTAAGATTCCCATACAAACAACATTATCCAATTGCATTTTTAACTTTACAAAATTTTTAAATCCAATTTGAGACGTATTTCATCTGACATTTCAAATAAGGTTTTGGTCTCAAGTTCTCATAGGTTGCATTGTTTTTCAAGAAAGTCAATTTGAGTGACCGATGACAATGTTTGTTGCGTCACGTTTAACCGATCTAAACGTTCGGGACAAAACCATTTCAGTCAGGTTATGAAGTGAGTGTATAGATCAATTTTGTGATAGGCAAAGGTCGACCCATACGTTTGTATGAGTACCAATAAATTCTTTGTTAAGATAAGTCCTTTTTGTAAAAAAAATAATTTAGACTGTTGTAATTTTACCCACAGTTCATCTAACTATCTACTTTGAAATCTGTATAATTGATAAATGAATGAATTTTAAAGTACATATGAGAATTCGCCGATAATTGCAACAGGAGATTGAATGTGGTTAAAAGGATGAGCAAGTCGAAACGCGCCATTCAAAACTGGTATGGACTATAAGTGTTTACGGTGATGGAAAACTTTCACTGAGGACTGTGCTAGAAGAGTGTCATGAAAAGAACTGCCGAGTACATTTTCAATGGAGATGAATACAAACTGCTAATTAAGTGTAAAGTAATGAAAGCTTTTGAAAGATAGGTGATAATCGAAGGCTACCAGATACTTTTCGAACTAACAATAGGAGTGTGACAAGGAGTCAAGCCAGACATAAATCCGCACAACGAAAATTTATTTATTCTTGTTAAAATAAACACCCAAGGGAGAACTGATAATATAATTGTAAACACCTAATGAATAACATATGCTCGCCCAATATAAATCATGACGTATTGGGAATTTGAAATGTACAATATTCGAACGAGATATTCTAAGCAATAAAAAAATTCCGCGAAAAATATAGTGAACAACCCACATCTGTATATGTATGTACATTGTACATTACATTACAAGCAATATAAACATTTTTTATCAAAGAAGATTTTTATTATGGGAAGGAGTAATAAATAATGAGTAATGCTCCAAATACGTAACCAAGCACAAAATAAAACAGCACGGCTTAATTGCATTATCTTATTTATGTACTCTGCGAAACGTCATAATACAATTATAGAACTGAACTTCGATTAATGACACATGGGAGTACATCAAAATCAATAATAAAGATTAAAATGTATACACACCCTGAGCTCCATCGGCTTGTGATTTCTTGTACGTAAATCGATCGAAGCGTTTTCTAGCTGTTCTTGCATGCGAATGTAATAATAATTTCATATTTCAAGGCCACTTCACAAGTTTTATGTTTGTTTGCACTTTACTTAAGTATTTTATTTAGTTTCACATAAGCATATCAACACATAATCCACAAAAGATCGCGGCACAAAAAATTTGTTCATTAAATTAATTTAAATTGATTTTAATTAAATTAAATAATAAAAATCAACAAAAAAATCGTTGAGAATTAAATTTTCTTTAAGAGTTATAACCTGCGTACGACTTATCGCTTTACTAATTCAGCGAAAATGGTTAGTTGAAAGATTTTTATTTTTTTATACGATTTGCTTATTTATTTATTTATATACTTCTTTGATTGGCGAAGTTTTGCAGAAAGTATATTTAAGGTTGATTTAAAAAAAATAAAATAAAATAAAATTTTTTGAAATTGAAATGCCGAACAAAATAAAAACTATGGAAGAGCGATGTAATAGTTTAAAATAGTGTTTGGTGTATAATACGAGTAAGTATTTATAGTGCACGGTGTAAGGTGGGAGGTGGGAGAGTAGTCGGTTTTATTAGTTTTGGCTGTCCATAGTTTTGTTTTAAATACTTAAATCATGCATATCTGTAAATTGAAAAAAGCATTGATAAAATGGTCTAATTATACCGTGCAATTGATTCATGTATAATTGATTAACGATTTTTAGTAACATTAAATACGGTTATAAATGGTTTCTATCAAAATGGCGCGGTATGCTTATTTCAATTGTAAATCACTTGCATGCATTTACGCATTCGCGAACATTCGACGTGATCAGTTCCGCTGAATTGATTATTAACGCCGTTGTTAGTTCCAGTATTTTCCTTGATGACACTATCGCCATCGTTTACAATTGCTATCGTTATTTCATTATTCCCCTCCAAATCGTCGTTTAAAACTATACTAAATAGCTTCCCACTATTGGCTTAACCTCTTCCTGATCCTTTCTTTACCTCGTCACATTCCAGCAAATGCCACTTTAGCACGTCTCTCCGTCGTGGCCTTCTGTATCTCTCTCTCTCTCTCGAGCGATCAATTCCACTACCGGACTCACCCACCATCATCAAATGTACTGGAATTTTAAGCTGGGCTTCCCCTAACGTTTTTTTACAGTCTGTGACTTGATGATTTTAGATTCTGATTATTTGCCTCTGATCTTAGTTTTTCATGAAAACTTTGTGGTTTTCTGTATTCCTACAGGATGTTTCTCTCGCCAGTTGGCTTGTTGCGTTCCTCGGGAATCGGACTGCCTCGTTGCCAACAGTCTCAGACATAGTGACCAACAGTCTCAGACATAGTGACCCTAGTGAGGTTTGTATCGTATTTCATCAGATCTTCCTTTCCGCTTTGTTTAAAACCACATTAAATTACTTCGTCGAAAATTACTGTATTTCCCTTGCTTGTAATTTTATCTGACTCCAATAGCTTTGTGTTTGTTGCATCAACTCCTCGGAATCAAGCTTACACAGGTTTATTGTATCTAAGCCAAACTTGCCCTAGCTGCCTTATATATATTCTAAAGCCCTCGCCAATACTTCATTCAAGGTTTTACCTCTGTTCTTAAATGAGATTTCAGATAGTCATCGTTGGCAGCACTGTCAAATCCGTCCAGTGCTAGTCCATTCAACACATCTGCAGGTGCATTACCGTAAGCTTGACGCGCCAATTTTGTTATCTCTCTGTTGACAGTTCTCTTACGTGTAACCGCCCATATCTAGTTCCAACACAGTCACGACCCGCTCATGGTTCATTTCTGTTACGGAGACGGTTGCAAGAAATTTACACCTATCTCTCCGAGAGCCAATATGACTGCACTTTCAAATATGCTAGCGAAGGTTATCCAAACTATTATAAAAAATACAACAACAAACTTATTGTAATAATATTGGTGTAAATAACATTCAGGCGAATTTCTATTGTGTAATTTATACGAGATGTGATTTTTAAATGGGCCTTAGGTACATTCCAAAGTCATTCTAAGTATTTTCTAAGCATTTAGCATGAACTTTAGTAACATTGATAGACTTTTTAAATCCAAACCAGTGTCCCTAGTAAATAATATGATTAACAAGTGTCCGTTTTAAATCATATAATTTACTAAGAACACTTGTTTGGATTTAGAAAGTCTACCAAATTCACAGAAGTTCATGCTAAATACTTATAAAATACTTAGAATGACTTTGGAATGTACCTAAGGCCCATTTAAAAATCACATCTCGTCTAAATTACCCAAAATAAATTCGCCTGAATGTTTACTTACATTTATACTATTACAATAGGTTTGTTGTTGTTATATTTTTTGGGTAAGTTTTTGATAAACTTCACTAGCATATTTGCTTCACTAGTTCACGTTTTATTTAGCTGATCACATCCAATACTTTGTACACATCCAACTTTTTCTTCAAAATGATTAATCTCTCATTTAAGCTCTTGCATTTGAAGTTCCTAGGCTTGGTTGATTTGATAGAGTTTCAGGTCCTACTGCTCAAATTTCGCCTTTTGCTCTTTACTTAGCTCAGTAAAATGTTCATCTCACTCACTCCGAGGTCTCTTTCTTAATTTGGCGCCTTGTTTTGTTCGAAGTTGATCTAATTTGGTACCTTGTTCTGCTTGCCTTGTCTTTTATTTGAAATAAAAGCGTCTTCATCATATCTGAAAGGTCCAAGATTAGTTTCTGTTGTTTGGAAGTAAGCTGCTGTACTGAAAATGTTGTTATTATTGGTTCACTGCTCCAGTTATATTCTCGAGCTTCCTCCTCCAATCTGATAGTTTGCAGCTCCGACAATAGCTCTTTCTTATTTCCATCGGCCAATAGTTTACAAGCACCATTTCCGTTAAAGTCTCGGATAGTTTATGTGTGCTAAAGTTATTACGCTTAGTATTTGCAAAATAAATCTTCTGGCATCAAATGTTACGAAACAGTCAGCGTTTAAAGTTACAAACTTTATTTTACTTACTCCTTCAACTTCTTCGTAACCAATTCACTATTTCACTTTTACTGTTCACTTTATTTTTCGCACTGATCACTTTCTACTTCTCGGCTGGTACTGTTCACTGTTAAATTACAACTGTGTCAGCGTTTCCAATTGCTTGCGCTTATAAACTTTCATCAACTAAGAAGTTTCTATTTGTATATCACCTGTTTAGAAATTGAACTATTTATAATTTCATTCAAGTCATCTATACACATCCCATTAAGGGTTGGAACGAATTAACCTTATTCTAAATTCAAAAAATTTGTCAGATGTGGGGTTCGAACCCACGCTCCCAATTGGGAACCAGAGCTTAAATCTGGCGCCTTAGACCGCTCGGCCAATCTGACATATACTCGTGATTGTTACATACTTAATGTTATTCAAGATACCAACAGATAGTTTAAGAAATAATGCTTTGTGTTCCAATTTAAGACAGAATTATTACGAATGGGGATGCAAGTATATAAGAATGTGTATGATTTTATAAGAATGAATCAGATAGAAGTATGAAAGGGGATCGATGCGTGAAAGATGAATAAAAGATTAAAATAAAAAATAAATAAAAATGTAAAATTCGAAAATTTGTAAAATTTAAAAATTTGTAAAATTTGAATGCAAATTGTAAAAATTGTAAATATTGAAACTGGGCCAAATGGCACCATATTTTGGGGCTAGTGCAAAAAAATAAATAAATAAATCAAATTTAAGACATCATAGTGCTCATAAAAAAACAAGAAAAATTAATTTGCATATGGGACGATCGAACTAAACCTTGGAGTTATTAGCAAGAGGCTCTAACCACCAAACTTTTTTCTTCAGATTTGGTGGCATGTGAAAATTACAACATCAACGTGATTTTATAGGTGAGATACATGTGAATGCATGAGATTAGTTGGGCAAATGTGGGAATAAAATTAACCGACTTTAGGATATAGGAGAGAGAAGGAATGTTGTGTATTGCAAGGAATGAACAATTAATGAAAACCAATACACTTAGTAATCCTTAAGAACCTGTATCCTTGCTTCTAGCATATTTGAACTGTATTATCTTCTTGCCGTACGAGCTAGGTTCCTGTAATTGGGGGTCGGGTAGAATATTAGTACAGTACATCTATAAGAAAAAAATCGAATCAAAAATTCTGAAAATATGGATTGTTAGCATACAAGGTGGTGTTATTATTATTATTATTATTAAGGTTAGCCGGAAACCAAGTAGATCCCGGACTCATTGCCACAATGAGTTCACGAGTCAAACCAAGGAGTCTATCCCAAATCATACCCGCGTTCTAGTGATTTGGCAAACTGGCTTTTTCGAAGGCAGTGAGGTTAACTGATCAACATTTATAGATTCATGATCAAGAAAACGAGACCAAACTGACTCAAAGGATGACAACAGAGACAACAGCAACCAGGCAGTTGTCACACAAGGAATCACGACAAGCTTAATTCTATATAAATGAAGTTTAAAATATGGCCATGACCCGTTAGAATAGCGACCAAAACTCGAACCTGATCTTTCTTCTGACAGAGATTTGAGTCACATCAAATTATGACAAAAAAAGTATTTCGCCTTTTGTAGGGGAAGTAGAGGAAGCAAGCCACTTGTGCTTAGTTTCGTAGCGAAGTAGTTCTTAATAGCTTACTTGACATTTTAGAATACAGGGGAGCTACAGGCTCGGGTCAAATTAATTCCACACGCGTGAGCTCATTCTGTCCAAAGAATAGGCTATTACATCCCCCTCAATGTTAATATGAGCCCGTACTCACATAACATTGACACTATTGTTGCAAGACATGCGGCAAATGAAATATTTTCAGTTCTTAGCCAGATTGGAAGAGTTCACAGGATTCCACAATGCATTGAGCACAACTTTACTATCCGTACACAAAATAATACTTTCATCTGAAACAGTGAGGTTGTAAGAGTCAATCGCAGACATCGAAAGGGCAATCATCTCGCCTGGAACACTGTGCTGGTTGAACCAAGACTGCCATAGGATCATATATCATGTGAAGTGCAGTAGGTTTTAAAACGCTTTGCTTTTCCAGAGTGAGAACCGTTTGCGAAGAAAACGGACGACTTAGACACCCAGCTATTTTATTCTTGGGACAACAAAAGTTCTCTAGATCAGTAAACAACTGAGAAGGAATTATCTAAGTCAAATTCCGGAAACAGTTTGTCATTAACCATAATGATTTCTGGTACAGATAAACAGAGTCAAACCTAGGTTATTCCAAGTCCCAGCGCATTTAAGTCTGAACGGGGCGGAACAAGCCGTACCACGAATGAAAGAATGCCGTGGGCGTAGGAACACACTGATATGTAAATCGAAGATATCGGAGTGGAGGACATAGCACCGGTAGTAACCTGCATGCTATACCCTGTAGACTGTTAAGTTTTGCTAAAGTGGACATCGATTTTACCATGGACAATCAGACAACAGAAGGAAGCATAACAAACGAATGATTTGTAAATAAACATCAGCATTTTGTGAGTCAAGCCCCAAGGTTTCCTAAATTATCTCTTTATCAAAAACAGCTGTCTGGTTTAATGGTATCTGATCTGGTGATCATTTCCCCAAAAAGAGTAAAGAACTGGAAACTGGTCTAGGATGAACTAACGCTCAAACCCTTCTCAAGGTACCACATATCTATACCTTGTATAGCGAACTGTGTTAAGTCAGATATGATAGTTAAGTGTTTACCTTTCTAAGACTGCGGAAAGCAATGCAAGCTTGGAAGAGTTGCAGTAATTGATCCCGAATGAGAAGAAATGGTGTAGGAATTCCGCAGGCAAAACCCCATTAGAAGTACCTGCTTTATACGGTACAAAGTAGAAATTAATACTAGCTTGTAGGCTAAGTCTCAGTAAGCTGGATAACCAGCAGCGTATAGGGTTCTCGGAAAGAACAGGCTCAGTGTTAATAACGTAGCAACCCGGAACAGTAAGTTAATGCTGCAATTTCCCTTTTACAGGAGGTCAGCCTGTCAGCCTGAGAGTCACAGTACATCCCGTCTGCAAGAATCCATCTACACAGGGACCTATTTAGTCTGGTCTGGTGGTGATGCCAGAAAGATTGTTAATTTCCTTACAAAAGCCAATTCAAGAAGCCCTACAAGTGTATCTTAAGCTTTTTAATATTCTCTTTGTGCTGAATAGAATCAATCACAATCATTGGGTTGAATATTTTTGGAACACCAAATCGGTTTATTGAGTAACAAGAGGAAAAGATCTTTCGACAGCTAAACTGATTTTTTATTTTTTGTCAGCATTTATTTAGGTTCAGTTTAATACCAATTCAATTCTTGGCATAGAGCACAAACTAATATAGACAGGATTTCATCCATTAAAGAATTCATAAAAGTTGGTTGACACCTTTTATTAAGGATTTTAAATTCAGAAGTACGTAGATAGTAAGGCAGAGACGAACCCCTAGCTTCGGGAAAATGTCTGTTACTCCTTAATGTGTGATGAGCATTACTATCACAGCCTATCACAAGTGGTACCTGCTTATTTCTGCTCCACTCAGCAAGGTTAGAGAACTCTTCCGACGGTGGAGGTGAAACAACATAAGGAAGATAAACATAAGGAAGATAAACTGATGTACTTCATAAGGAAGATAAACTAATATACCATGTGTGCATGAAATCGAAGATTTAAGGATGACAAGCACAGCCGTAACGTCAGCTGAGCTACATTCATTCTCACACAAACACGACTGGCAAAATCAAATCCGTGTTCAATAGAAGTAGAGACTTGTATTAATGTGGAATATCTATAAAAGCGACAACTATTTATTAACATAAACAAACACAGAATAATTTTGACAATTGAATTCCGATCACATGATTTTGATCAACAGCTGATGTGATTTTATTTTTTGTCAATTTGAATCTTAAGAACGGTAATCAGCATGGAACTTTAACGGTGTTCAGGTGTCAGCATGCGATCAATTTGTTTTGATCATCATACCAATTGTTAAGTATGGGATTCAAATTTCAATTCGCCCCAAAAATTACACCGCTAAAAGACCTTTCAGGGCTTACAACAAAAGAATTTTTACTATATGAAAGCTCGATGTTAATTGATGACGGGTCGTCATATAAATCTTTTTATTCAACTTGTAAGATAATAGATTAGCTACACAAACATTGCAACTTTATTTGATCAAAGCCAAGTGACGACTTACGAGTACAGTATCTTTGTTTATTTTCGTTCGTAACATCCAAATAAATTCCCCTAAAACACGAACATAATTCATTTTTATTAGATTAGGTTGATTTTGGTTACTTTTCTTTTATCGCCTTCAACTTTAATCTTTTCTTTTAAACAAGTATTTAAGCAAAATCACCGAAAGTATACAATCATGCAAAATAAAAAGTAGTTTTGTGCTTTACCCGCATAACTCCTCTAACAAACAGCATTGAGGTTCTTTTGTTATACTTTGGCTGAGCTATCACATTATCCCCGAAAGTAAGGTAAAATCGACAAGCGAGTTTAAATGTAATTTAAAAATACGGCTTTGAGTCATTGATTTTGACTTCACTCCCATTTGGTAATTTGAGAAATTCAGATATAAGTTTGACAACCTACCTACCTTTGTCAGTCAACTTTACGAAATTAAAACAATTTAAATCGGAGTCATCCTTTGAAAATTCGATGTTCAATAGTTGGATTCACATAAATGAAACAAAAGTAATCCACATTAAAACTTTTGGTTGCTATTGACCTTTTAAACGCAGTTTAGTTAGCGCCACTTCCTTTGCTAGCGAGGTGATATTTGTTTATATGAAAAAAGCCTCATGCCATTTTATTATTATTTCATCATTTGTCACATTAATTGTAAACTAATTGAACTTAATACTCAGTCGAATTATAGTTAACTATGAAGTTTATATAACATATAACAACTAATTTTTCGAGAAATCGATCACTTTTGACTTTAGTTCTAAAATATTCCGTCAGATGTCAGGGTCAGCCACTTTGCGTGAAAAAACGAATAGACGAAGGTTTTCAAAATAAGTGGAATTCATAGCTCGTCGAGAAATTTAGATGTTTCATTGTTAAAATTAAAAAATTGGATGAAGAGTGAAGACTCGAAACTATAGTTCAAAAATAAAAATAGTTATTCTCATTTGTTTGTTAAAAATAAAAACATCAGTAAATCCTGGGCGCAAGCAATAATGTTTGCAATTCGCAATAAAGCGCATGATTTATGATCAGATGTACAACCAAAATTAATTTATAATATTTAATTAATTTGTTTTGTCGGATGGAAAAAAATTAATTTTGATCCAGATGGCGTAAACGGATGTTTTGCTATATGTCTTGTTAAACCAGACTTATTGATCTTATAGTTATTATTCGCAAACCCATGGTAAGCTTGGGAGCGAAAATTGTATGGTTTAGCTACAATCCGATTTAAAGTTTCCATTTATCCTATTTCCAAAATCTAAGTCATAGTATTCCCACCTTGTTAATTGTTGGCCATTGTTATGTTTGTCAAATTAAAATGCGCGAGTGCATAAACAAAAACTGAACGTGAAGTATGAGCCAAAAAGTGATAAAAACGTGACTCATTTGCGATTTTTTATAAAAGTACAGGGGAGGATCCTTATTGCCTACGCTGGTATTAGTCGAGTAAGTGGATTTGCGTTCGTGGCTATTATGATATTACATTTGTGCATGATACAATAAACTCAGAGCTCTTACAAATGCGCGTTTCAGATTGTCTGGGAATAAAGCAACAGCAATCATGACATTGTTCATCGGCCTACGACTGAAGATGATAGATTGTTGAGCGAGTCTTAATCTTCTATATATGTATGTGGGCCTTCTAATTTCTGCTTTCTAAATGTGAGTAGCTACTGCTTATCTCCTTTAAGCATCTACACTGAATTAGACTGCTCTTCTGAGCAAGCATGAGCATCCACATACGCGCTAGAAATTCGGCATACAACATTTTTTAATTTTACACAGCCTTTTTTAATTATTTTGCATTATAGCTGAACACATGCGGTTACCATGTGCGGTTGTCCTATACATTACATAAGCCTGTCATATTTAGTATGGTGTAGTTTAGCTATAGTGCGTTACTATTTATTTATTTATTTTATTTTACTGGCGCTACATCCAATAGAGAGATTTGCCAGCCTTATTTCTAAGGTTACATAATCAATTTTAATTTCAAATTAATCACCGATTGGTCCTTTGAATCCTAATGCTGGTGAAATTTATCCAAATTCAAACTACTCCAAAAAATACAACAACAACAAACATATTGTAATGTCCCAAGTAAGTTATATGATTTTCAATTGGGTCTGACAGGGTGTTCCATATGGTTTTAAAATTTGATTTTAAATGGGCCTGGGATACAGTGACATTGGTATAATGTTTAAATCCAAACGAGTGTATGTAGACTGTTTAAACCCAAACGGGACACTCCTTTTTGTATCAGTAGTTGACCAATATTACTAAAGTCAATGCTAAACGCTAATAAAATACTTACAATGACTTTGGAATGTACCTAAGACCAATTAAAAAATCACATCTCGTGTAAATTACAAAATATAAATTCGCCTGAATGTTTACTTACACCAATACTTTACAATTGTTGTTGTTGTATTTTTGGATTAGTTTGGATTTTGATAAGTTTCACTAGCATGAATCCTAGCCAGATTTCAAGGTTGGTGGAACGTGCATGCTGATGCTGGATGAGGCATATACTCACAAAAAATAATAATAATATTGATAGAGGGTCCCAACGAATTGGTCATTGGGAATTATTATTATTATTACTTTATGCTGTTCCCATGCGGTCACCTAAAACAATAACAAACAATATGTTAAAACCGTATACGAGAACATAAAATGAAATGCAAATTATTTCAATTCTCCATACTAATTTGTCCTTGACAGGATAAGAAAAACCGGAAATCTGTCATTCAGGCGTATAGAGGCGTAGAGGAAATTCTTTTCGTGAAAGAAGAAATGTATATGACATGTCTCACACTTGTCATCGAATATGAACTGTAATTGGACAAGTCATATGAGAAACTAATATGACTTGTCGTTAATTAATCATTTAGTCAACATAACATCAAAAAGTGATCAAACAGTTTGCTTTTTCTTTTCCATTGTGGATGCAGAAAAATGATAAGAAAGGTGAACGTTTAGTATCTCTTTTGTAAAAAAAATATTCACTTGCATGTTGACACATTGGATGTTTTATTCAATTTTTCCATTTCACTTTGAATTCGTTTTCAAAAATTTTGATCAAACTTCGCTACAGAATGAAGGTTCCAATCAATAACTATTTTGATGAATTTTCTTGCTGATTGTTCCAAAGTTCCTCCAAAGTGATTAAAGTTTAAAACACTACCAAAACTCTTGATATTAAAATATCACAAAGTAATCGTGAAGGTTTCTAAATAGTTCTTTAGTTTCCGAAATTCGATGACAATATTAACTTATAACCGGTTTAATTAACGCAATTTAGAAATTGCTTCTCGTTCGCCGAAGGCACAAAAATAAGTAACTACCACGAATGTTACAAATATTTTGTTGCACTAAAACCGTTTTTGTTAATTATGTTCAAAATATAAACAAAAATTTAAGAATTACACATAAGTATGTTTCATGGTATCATTATTATTATTATTTTTTATCAACAATTTGTAAAATCAAAAACATATAGGAATAAAATATTGGAATGATATTAAAACACCGGCCAGTTATACTTACATAAATTGGGTCCATTTCCAACTCGGGACGAATCAACCGTCGCATCCATATATTGATAAATCGTTACGGCACCCTGATATTGGGTCATCGTTCCTATCACGACATCTTTTGAATTCGAAAGATTTATAACATTTGTTGGTCCAGCAGGTTGATTAAATCCAGGCGATATTGGTGCTGAATTATTAGGTGGCTGCGAGTTTTCTACATTCGTACCGGCATTGCTGTAATCACCATTCAGTCTTGCGAGGGCTAAATGTGGAATTTGATTGTTCGGCGTTTCATACATCGCGCACACGTTAATATGCTGATGCGCTTAATTAACACTTTTATCACTATACTTTTCCCACTATTTCATAAACAAACAAATTTGTATTCAAAACTACTTTAAATCACTACATTTTGTGCGCGAATTGTATTTTGTACGTAAACGAAGATTTTTATTTGTTGTGCACAAGACAGAGCGGTTTTACCAACTGAGATCTTTAACTAACTCCGAAATTATTATTTTTTGTATAATATAAAATTGTTGTTGTAAATTATAAAATTATTTATTAAATTGTAGTTGCTGCTTTTAGTTGAAACGCGCGCTCGACATTGAAGAGTTTTGATAATAGTGGTGTAATACAAGCTATGTGTTTTTACGACAGCTTGTTTGTGCAGGTATGCATACTTGTGTATGAGATCGATGTGATTTTAATATTTTTTTATAGTTTTATCGTATGACGTAGGATTTCTGGGAATTTTTCTTCTTTCCACTTTGTTTACCTGTTTATCTCAAATCAATATGTTCATACGCTGATCAGCACTTCAACAGGTTCAAACCAATAAGTTATAAATTTAAACCACCTGATTGAAATACGTTTACTTAATTGGACGAGAATTTTAAACTTTGGCAATTTCACGGCTTAATAAATTGGGGTAATCGTTTTCCCGTGTTTTACATCCGGCCGGATTATTATTTTGGTGATCGAACAGCGTTATGATGGTGCACATTTTTTATTTATACAACGATTCTGGAATTCCCAGATGAGCTCGAGTGAAATTTAATGTTTTTTTTTTATGTGTGATCTAAAATTGTAAACTGATTAGATATTTTATATATGATGCGGGGTCAACGTAAATTTTGATATCGCGCAAAATTCAATGATTAATTTTATATTTTTATATTTTTTACAGAATTTTCTATTTCCTCCCATACCATATTAAATAACATTGATAATAATGCCACCAGCTTTGTATAATTATGATTAAATTGTACAACCACTTTTGTAGATCGAATAATATTGTTAAAATATACACAAGCATAATAGTAACACGCGATAGTTTTTGTAAGTTTACTTACACTAAGACGAAACCATTTTTTGCTCATAATACAAACAAATAACAAAATAAAATCATAAAAATATTAAATTGAATTCATTCTTCAAGTGAGTGTCTTGAGATACAAGTGTACGCTGTGTATAATTTATATTCAAAAGGTGTAATGACAGTTCACAGGTGTTTTATAAAAAATGCAAAATTCATCGTCGAGTAGTTATCAATATCCCACGCCATCACTGGACAATCCGCTTATGAGTCTACAAACCCGATACAATACAAATACAAATTCTGCCACACTACCGTCAGCAAACCCAGTGCACAACAATAGTAATAACAATAATAATAATAATAATAATAATAATAATGCAGGACATACACCTCAAAATGGAATACAGACCACAGCATCAAGTGTTATAAATCTATCAAATTCAAGTGATGTTGTGATTGGACCGATGACCCAGTATATGGGCGCTGTTACAATATATCAGTATATGGATGCGACAGTTGACTCAACAAAACATGGACCCGGCCCGAATATATGTAAGTAATTTTTAGTGTGAATTGTCATTATAGGGGTGGCTGTGTGGTGTAAGATAGTGTGCGATCGGTGATTTCTTGAAGTGTTATTTTGATTGTGGACACGGTTTTGTTCTATTGATTTTATTAATTATTTTTGGTGGTTTAGGTAGATTTTTTTCTTTAATATTTTGAACAAGTTTAGCAAGTTTAAATGGATTTAAGGTTATACAAATACAAATAAATTGTGCTTAAAAAGATCTGCTTCAACAACGAAAGCTGATTAGTCATTTATGCAGAAAAAATTGTTATGTTATTTAGTATGAAGCTGTCAAATTGTCTGCTGAAACAAGGGTATATAGAGAGACCAGAATTTGAATGGCATTTAAGGAATTGTCAGGAATGGAACATGTCACTATTAAAAAGTAGATTTTAGGAGAAAAAATAAAATTACGCAAAATGAGTTCGAGTAGTTGCTTTTCGCTTAAGTTTTCTTTGAGGAAAACGATGAACAGAAAAATAATTGTGATGGCCTCTAAAAGACCATTTTGATATTTCGCCTAAATGGAATTTATTGTTAGTATTTATGATTTAATTAACGCTTTATAAAGTTTGCGATAAAAGTACGCCGTTTTTTAATGACAGATTGTAGGATAGGAATGTTACAAAATTATACTTGCAATACAATTTAGTAAAAACATTTTTCCATTTACCACGATAAGAAAATCAAAAATTTCTACGAGATTTTAGGCAGAATTGTGGGTTCGCTAGATTCGCTGTGGATGCATTTTGATAATCTCAGATCTAAATAATTCGTTAATGGAAGTCGTGTTAATTAATACTTTACCTTTTAATCGCATATCATTCTATAATTGAAATTAAAAGCCTGTACTCATTTTGGTCCGTTGATAGTTTAAGTAGTTTCGGGTGGTTATATAATTGAAAAACTAAGGGTTTCTTTCTATTATAACGAGTGCGCCATCTTTTATGTCGGTATGTAAACATTGAATAACTTTGAAAAGGACAACCGATTTCTATATATGAAGTATTTTATATCACTTTAGTCCTTTGCACTTTATTTGGACTAGTTTTTGAATACAACATCAAATAAGTGGCCGCCTTTATTGGCCAAAGCAAAATATGCCCTTTTTAGTGCGTTTTCTATTACCTTTTCGAGCATCTCGAGCGGTATAGCGATGATTTCGGCACGAATGTTTGCCTTGAGCTCGTCTGGTCAATGGTCTGAAGCTTGCTGGCGTACACTTTGATTTTCAAATAATCCCACGAAAAGAAGTCCGGAGGGGTCAAATCTGGAGATTTGATTGAATTGTTTGATTTGCAGTGTGGCATGTCGCACCGTCTTATTGAAGCCAGTAACCGTCGAGACCTTTTCCACGTATTTGCGGGCAGACAGTTCCGTTTTATTTGAAAAAATTAGGCCTGGTGATGGTTTTGGTGTAAACGCCGGCCCAAACAGTCCCATTTTGGTCATGCAATAGCGTTTCATGGATCTCATGTGGATTCTCTATTCCCCAAATTTATCAATTTTGCTTATTATCGCCGCCAGAGAGTGTGAAATAGATCTCATCGGTCATCAAAATTTGCTTTCAAAAATCAGGTTCAATGTCAACCATTTGCAAATCATCCGTCAAAATGCGCCGCAAAATTGTACTACTGACACCAAAATGCTGCGCTCGGCGATGATATCACCCTGTTGGGTTCTGGACAACGCTCTCTCTAACCGCTTTAATCAGTTCATTGAAACGTCTTGATCGTTGATGAACCGCATGTTGATTATCTCTCACTGTCCCGTGCTGAACAAAATTCGACACCATATGAGGAATAGTATTGTCAGACGGTGCCTGTTGGCCACACTATTTTCGACGATATGTCCGTTGAGTTAACACAACTGAACGACAATTTTCAATGTACAGCGTCATTATTTCGGCGCGTTGCCAGGTGTGAAGCGACTCATGGTTAAAATTGTTCTGAATTCACGTTCCAAAAACATGTCTAACCAAGTTATCGGTTGACAGATGTCACAATTATTCAATGTGTACATACCGACATAAAAGATGGCGCATCCTGTATTTGAACATATTTTCCACGTTCTTCTTAAACATATCGAAATGTTACGATTGATATTACAACAAAATTAAAATAACAGTTATTTAGCTCTTTTATTGTTTTTATTTATTAGTACTTAAGCTTTCGGAACCATTTCGGTTCCATTCTCAAAAGTATGTTTACATACTTTTGAGAATGGAACCGAAATGGTTCCGAAAGCTTAAGTACTAATAAATAAAAACAATAAAAGAGCTAAATAACTGTTATTTTAATTTTGTAAACTTATAAGCTCATTAAACAATTTAAGATATTACAACAAGTATACTTTTACTATTCAAATTTACTTTTACAGTTTAACGTAAGTATTTGCTTCAACTGGACTATCGTGCAACTGCCTTTAATTGAGATAATCATTTCATCATTCTCAGGGTAATGAATATAAAACCACGAAGTTTCGATTTGTTTTTCCTGAAAGGAAGGTTTCTTGGAAAGATTTCTCTGTGGTCCTCCGTCCGTCGTGGTTCATCGCTCCCGCCCACTAGTATTGACACCCTATTATACGAAGGTATTGTTCGACATCTTCATGCCACTGGTTGGTCTCAAGTACCAAATTATGTAAAAACACGAATATTATTGGGAAAAATTAGATAATTGCGGTGGGATCGTTTGATACCATTCTTTCGGAAAATAATATTAAAAAAATGTATATATTTATTTCCTTGATTACGTGAGTTTTGATGTCAAATCTCAAATCCCATTAGAAACATGATGATCGCAAAAAAAATGCTGATTATGGGACAATATTTGGGACAATAGGAGCCGAGACGGGAAGTGCCGGAAGGGGCGGGATGAGGGGTGGTATACTTCCTTCAACTCGACGAAGGACAAATCCTTCACGCCATATAACTTATCTCCGATGGGTGCGTGTACATTGATCGTGATAATTAATTTCTTAGTGCAGAGTCTGATCGTGCATATTCGCATATTAATAGGGCGGAAGTCCATGATATGTTGCTTCATATGCATGAGAAAGCCAACAAATAATTCTTCTCCATTCTAATGGCCGCAGTGATGAAGAGTGTGTTGTCATGAATTTCACTCCATCTACGCTTTTGTAGTAACAAAAAAAAAGTCGGTTTGACTTTCGGGTTGACCTGCCGCACAATTCTTGTATTTATTGTCAATCATGGGACCTAAGAGGAGGATGAATTTTGTTACCAGCAGTTTTATTATTACCCTTAAATTCGATGACTCAACTTTTAAGAAGCTTTGATAATCAGTTCTCTTGTGAATGATCTTAAAGCTCAAAAAAGACGTGCAGCTTCCCCCAAATTGAATAATCATAAAAATAAATAAATAAATAGTGCAAGTACGTCTAATGTGAAATACTCTTTGCCTGGTTCAAAAGGTTATGGAGATCTCCAGGTTTTAAGAAGTTAAGCATTTTCCATGTGCTCACTATTTTAATTTGTACACATTTATATAACGGGCCGCTTGATTCAAGACAGAGATCACCGGCTGATTTGGTATTGATGTGTTGTTAGCAGAATTTAAGCGGCATCGCTTGCACTGCACCTCCTGATACATTAAGACCTACTCAGAGAAAATCGCAGAGCGAAGAAGCTCCTCGGAAGCTGCTACTTCCGGTGGACCGATTTCACCTAAAAACCTCTGGGATCTATCAGCTATGGAAAAGGGTTTATTTATTTTACTAGATGAAAGATAGTAAAGTTTAAAGATTTTTAAAATGTGTTTCTATACGGATTACCAAAACTTTGGTGGTTTGAGTGTTGTGCTTAAGACTATTAGGGTTAAATATAAATATGAGGACTCTTTAATTGACTAACTCTTTGTTTTTTTCACTTTTCTAAATTTATGATTTTTATTTCTTTTTTTATTTTTATTTTCTTCTACTTCTACTTGTTTTCTATATACGATTTTTCGTAAGATCGCTAATTTTGATTTCAGCAAATTAAGCAAATTAAGTTAATGTAAATATTTCGAGACTATGGACTGTAAGCTATATTTGGTGAAACGGGGTAACCAATTACCAAAGTCCAAGCTCGATCAATTTGTTAATTCCCTCGCGATAACTCACTTCTTGTAAGGGCAGAGCTATATTCTGTTACTATTATATTCGCGAAAGCCGAAGATTTGTGTTACTCCCGATTTCGTTTCATACTTTCCGAAGTGTGTTTGATCATATTTCGGATCGGCTTTATTGTTCTTGGATGTGACGTTCCTTAACTTTATAAAATTTCAAAATTTCCGTCATCCTAATTCAAATGAATAGAACTTGTGAACTATTCATAGCATTTTCACACATCAATCTCTATTTAGAACATTTTTGCCCCGAACTGTATTGTGACTTCTTCCTGATCCTCCAAATTTCTGATGAGACTGCTTTTCGATTCCAATCGCTCTCCTAATTCACAACTTTAGAAATTGCAAAATTTGAACATGGGCATTCCAGTCCAGCACTATACACCAGCATTATACACATTAATATTGAGCAGAATGCTAAATAGTCATTTTTAATTAAGGTAGCAAAGTATGTAGTTTCTAGTGAACATTCTTTAAAGATTAGTTTTAATACAAACAAATCACAGACATTTCGAGCTGATTTTCGTATAGAAAATTCCGTTTTTTGAATGACGCGCGTTGTTTATGAATAAAGAATGCATGACGTCATCGGTTGTTGTGGTCAGTTAACTCAAATTTAATTAGTTTTTTGGTAATCGGCTTATCACCATCTTCCTGTTAATTTTTTTTTGTTATTTACAGCCGTACGTCGGAATGATTCAGCCAATTGCTTGATTTGCGGATATGAAATACCAAATTGGCTTCTAGTGATCCTGCTTCTCGCAATTACAATTGGTTTAAGTCTTGGCGTTTTTTTCGTTTTACAAAATAAAAATTCCAATCAGGCGAGGACACCGCGTGACATTTTGCTTGGAAATAATTACGAAGATCCCACAAGTAAGTATTTTATGCTGAAAGCGAGTACCTTAATGCTTAACACAAAACAATTACATCTAGTTTAATTCCATATTGTAATCGCAAATAGTGGAAAATCTCGGCAACGGACATTTGCTGGTTAAACGCGACCAATGGGGTTCGGCGAACATAACACTGCACGAGAAATTGCACCATCCGGTCCCATACGTTATGATAACGCATGTAGGTTTTCAATCGGAAACGTGTGATGATTACTATAAATGCTCGGTGTCAATGCGAGGTGTTCAAGATTCCGCAATTGCCGAGAAATTAATTCCAGATGTGCCGGCAAATTTTTATGTGGGTGGTAATGGGTTTTTGTATACTGGGCGTGGATGGGACTTTTCCAACTCATACAATAATATAAGCTTGGCGATTGCGTTTATTGGAGACTTTGTTCGTTTCCTTCCGAGTGAAAAACAGTTTGAGGGTACCCGATACTTGATAAATTACGGCATTGCGCAAAAATATATTGTACCAGATTATAAACTAGTGGCACATAATCAAACAAAGAAAACTAATAGTCCAGGTGCTAATGTGTATCGGGAAATCATACAGTGGCCACATTGGAATCCATGTGGATCGAAAGGATATGAGAGATGTGGCGCTGAATACGGCGCAGCAGGTCATTGGAATTTGAATCTTTAGGATTGCCAAGATATTGCGATTTAAGACTGTTTTATAATGAATAAATTACTAGATTAAAATTAAACCTTTACAAAACACACTTTTTTTTTATTATTAATGATCACCTAAATTTGGAAATACATTTTCAAAATTATTTAATTTCAGGAATTCAAATGGAAAATTAAACGGGTTTGTACTCGAATTGCATAAAATTAATCTAAGTTCTTCTAAATTAAAATCCTCCGCACTTGGACCCGCAATTAAAGTTGAATTCTTTAGATGTTTCTCAAACAGGCTCATATTACTGACGGTTGTGTTGGTATCTATTTGATTGATAATACTCTTAAAGAAAACGAAAGAATTAAAATGATTAATGGTTATATTTTGCAATATCAGTAACTACCAACCTTAAAAGTTTCTGCTAAAAATTTTCCAGTAGCCCCAGTTGGAGTTTGTGCGGGATATCCTAACATTATATTCGATAAAAAGGTATAAAGCTCACTAGAAAGGGAATAGAAGAAGTGAATAAATCAGTTGTTGATGAATATGTAAGAAACTTACTGCAAATTAATATCACCAATTTCTTCAGGTTTTGGTAAATCTTCCAAATTAGCGATCAATTTAAATAATAACGGGAGTTCATTGCCGCAGATGCCGTTCATGTTTTTATCATCCAGGAATTTAATCCATTCGCTTATTTGCACAAACGTTTCATCATTATTAACAAGATCAGCATTTTTAGCGCCCTGTTTTGCTTGGCTTTCAATAAATCCTGCCACTTTATCGCCTTCGCTGTTGGAATAATTTAGTTTAAGGGCCAACAGGTTTTTCTGATCCGGGTTACCAAGTGTAAATTCGCCTCGCAGATAAACCAAAAGTTTTTTTCTCGCATATAACGATAACACCGGTTCATCATTTTTACATTTGATTGTTTTAAGGCCCGTTTGCTTTTGTCTTTTACGAGGCATTAACTTTTCCGCCGGTATCAGTTTAATCGGACAGGATTCCGCGGTATGCGATTTTTGATTAGAATCATCTGGAGCTTCGTCTGCTGTGTCATCTAATTCTATTATTTCAGCGTCCATTTTATTTTTTTACTTAAACTGTTTTGTGTGTAAAAATATTATTATTATTATATAAAATTATAAAACATTATAAAACTTATCCACTTTGCACAACACAAAATTGACATCTGTCAAAATCAAAATCAAAACAACAAATGTAGTGGGATTCAGTAAATCATCTAATTTATGTTTGAATATAGTGACATCTGTACAAACTAAAACCAACAATTTTTTTTGTACTAAATTCTCTATCTGTCGTGTAGTAGATAAAACATAAATGGATTACGAAATTTCGATTTTGTACAGTGTGTCAAAAATGTACACACAATTTGCTTGTACACAATTATTTTGTTAATTCATTTTAATAAACTTAAAGTGCATATCCACACTAGGGTAAATTGTATCCGGTAACTTCTTCATTTCTTGCCCCTGTATCTATAAAATTTATTTTATTGGTAAGGTCTAAAGTGGAAGGAATCGGAGTCGCGATCGATAGTCGAAGGAGAAAGACGTGTTTTGTCTTTCTTCTTACTAAATAAAAACATTAAATTAAATTTTGTGTTGTTTTTACCTAAGTTAACCTAATAAATAAATATTAAGTGAAGTGATTTCAAAAAAAAATAAAAAAAGTTACTCAATTTAAGTCCAAACCACACAAATGCGTGAGTAAAAAATTATAGTTAGTAAGGGCGTTTTTGATAAAAAATTTCGCTTGATTTGAAGTACAACGAACACAATTGTGTGTAAGGGTTATAGTGTTTTTTTCGGACGAAATTAAGTTTGAAAGGAATGCACAAAAGTGTAGATTGGTTCAAAAAACACACAAAAATAAATTTTTGACTTGATGAATTTTGTACTTTTCCATACCCACACAATTATGTTGCCGGGCAGGAAAAGGGATATTATTATTTTTATATACCGCGGCCTCGATGTGCATCGATTCGGGTTGCGACGTTTCATAATTGCGACGAATTTTTACAACCAAATTTCAGTTTGCTTCGCTTAATATTCTTTGTTGTTTATTCAAATATGTACATACAATTATGTACGTTGAATGTTTATCGGGGAATCCCACACGTATACATTTGATTACATAAATGTGATATGTATGTGTTTGAATTTTCGAAATGCGATGTTTCAATTTGCTTTTTGTGTTTGTATGTTTCCGGTTCTTGAGTTCGGTTCATGACGTCACCTGTGTTTGACTTGTGTAGTATCTGTGGATTGTTTTCGGAATAGTTGGCCTGATATTTTTGGTTGTTAGTTAGGGGCCGTGCGAGATTCGGGATTCATTTTGGTTTCGTCTTTTACATGTTCTAGTAGTCTCTTTTTGGGGGATCTTCCGATTTGGTCTATGTAAGGTGCTGAAGGGTGGAAGAGTGGGGTTTTGTGGATTCCTGTTTCGTTGTCTGCGTCAGTTTTTTCTTTGAGATTTGGTCTAATTTTATGGTATATTTTTTGTGTCAGTTTGTGTCCTTCTTGGTGAAATATTTTTTATTTTTTGTGACGGCTAATGGTTGGTGTTGTGTGTGGTGATTTGAGCTATGAAGTGTGGTTTGACTGGTTTGTGTTGGTTTTCTCATATTTTGTGGTTGGGCCTGAAAAGCTAGTTTTTTGTTTTGCTCGGCTTCTATGGTGAATTTTGTATTTTTATGTCTGTTGTCTGTGTATCCGTGAGCGATGTAGTCGCGTCTACATACCGGTGCCATATACATTTAATAAATATTGGTATTGCTGTGTGGACATGATCCACAGTTCTACTAAATGGAGTATGTTTGTTTAACGTTTAAATGCGCGTACTTAAATGATCATTTTTATTTTATCGACGATATAACTTATATCATGCGTTTGGTTCCTTTGAGCCGTGTTTGTTGATTGATTTTTGGTACCCGCCTTTTTGTTTACTATGTCGTGAGGACTACGGAAGGCGATGCTTTGCTCCCTTTTATTATGTTTATTATATTTACAAGAAATAAAATCCCGGTGTATGGTTGATGATTATATTTATGATTGTATTTTAGATTTATGACTGAAGTATAATAGAAGGAGAATATTCTGTGGAATTAAACAAAAAGTGGTTAACTTTCTGAAGAACTATTAGTTTTTAAGATATTAGCACCATTCCAACCACAAGCTCATCTTCTATAATATAGCATAATTACATTTTTACAATTTTCCTTATTTTTTTTCATTTTGTGAAGAAAAGAGGATTTAACGTTAATAATGGCGGAATTATTACTTAGGATTATTTTATATTTATTTATTTTATTATTTATAATATTTTATTATATTTTTTATTATATTAATACATGAGAATCCTGGCGAAGAGCGTACTTATAACATTTTGTTGAAGAATTCTCGTTTTTTACTATTTACATCAATTAAACGAACTCATCCTAAAGGCTTCTTGTATTGAAGTGTTGTTTACTGAACTTTTTCTAATTGAATTCAAGTGTGTGGTCTATGTAATTTAGGAGCATTGAATTTTGTATTGTATGTAAATGCAAATGATTGAAATGATAACGACTCAACATTTATTATTAAACTACGAAGATTAAAACTAACTTGTCTTTAAAGAAAGTAAACTTATGTAAGTTATATTCGTAAGGCCAAGCCATACATTATAAAGTAAATATATGAACTAAAACAATTTGGACGATTATATTGAAACAAACGATTATATTTAACAATTCAATTATATTGAATGTACCTTTTCCGGTTATAAACGCCTAAACCGCTGTTTCATTTGGAAGTTGTCAGTGAAAAAATACATGAAAGATAAACCAAATCCATGGGGAATCAAAGTTTATGTTCTAGAAGGAAGACCAGGTCAGCCATATGATTTTATTTTGTACCAAAGATCTACGTCAGGATTATCGGCTGATTACAAACGAAAGAATGGTTTTGGAGCTTCAGTTCTTATAAAATTAGTTGAAAGGCTTCACCAACCAGGACGTAAGATCTTCTTTGATAACTTTATTTACAAAACGCATCAATTATTGGAATAGCTGTGAGTCAACAGATTTAACAATGTCCCTCCCTCTTGTAACGGTCGTCAAGGAATTGACCAATAAACGTCGGGGTTCATATGGCGAGGTAGCAAGTCGTGATGGCGAAATTGTCTTGGTTAAGTGGCAGGACAATAAATCAATCTATTTGGGTTCTAATTTTGTAGGATCTGTAGTTACAGATGTAGTAAAAAGGTGGATTAAAACAACTAAAAATACGACCAAATTTCACGACCGGAAATCGTGCATGATAGGAATGGTGGTGTTCGAGTGTTTTTTAAATTTCGTAAATAGATATTGGGATTATTCACATATTTTTTAGACCTCGATTTAGCGCTAGGTAGAGTATAGGAGAAATGCAATGAAGATGGGGAAACCTAAAAATATAATTTTGGACCTTTTACTTTCGACTACAAGTATCCAATTTATTAATATATGCCGAACAACAATTGTATTCATCTAAGCGAGGACGACCATCAAATTCTAGGGATAGTTTTAGTACGGCCAATGCAAGATGTTAAATACGACAAAATTAGTGATTTTCCTTATTATGGTGGAAAAACCAGGTGCAAGATGCAAAATGAACCTTCTTGGGTTAAGTTGCCTTTATTTGTGGCTTGGAAAATTTTATGAAGTCTTGTACAAAACGCTAGTCCGAGGAATGACTTATGATTAGTTAGGTTCTGAGGTCGGGCTTAATTCCTTTGCTTTTGTGATAAGATACCCCAAAAATTCCTGCTCTTGTTTCAGGAATTCTCTTTTTTCCAAATTGTCTCTTTTATTGGCATTTTCCAGTTTTGAGAGATTTTCTCGATGTTTCGTATATGTTCGTCGTCTATTTTTTCGATATTTTATCGATGAATTTTTTTTAAGACAAACGGAAGTCGTCAAAACTTATATTATCCGTTCAATGTTGAAAACGATGTTTTTTCTATATAGCCTTCCTTCATCCTTATCTGAATTCAGACTGTAGGTCGATGCGGTTGTGAAAAATTTAGAATTTTCTAAATTTGCCAAAATATTTAATATACATTTCTGGAATCGGACATGAATCTGTTATTGTGATGGAATTTAGCCTTTTGAAGTCGATAACCATCCTATACGTTTTGGTTTGTGAGGCATCCATCTTTTTGTCGACAACCCATATTGGTGAATATATGGGCTCTTAGATCGTCTAAGGATTCGACGTTTTGTCTCATATTGCAAGGGATGGGTAAGACTTTGTGTATGTTGGTTCTGCGGTTGTCTTAGTTTCAGCTTTTAGTCCTGCATTGGTTGTTTTTGTATTGTTTACAGGACCAAATAACGCGAAAACGGCTGTCTCGGAATTCCATGTTGTTGACATGATGATTTCTCGTGCAATAGGATTTTTATATTCGGGGTTATATTTAACATTTTGCGTTTTCAATCAATTATTGCTTCTGTTAATAAGTAGAATTCAATTATTTTGTTGATTCCGAAACTTTTGAAGAATTGTTCGATAATTTTTCTGTTTATGCCAATGTCACCCAGTATATATTCAATGTAGCGCTAGAGAGGCTTGAAGTTTGAACCATAAAATTTACTTCGGAGTCACCTTCTGTGTACTGGTCGTCGAGGTGATTCAGTTGACTAGTTCGTTATAATATTCCTCTTCGGGTTGTGTTTCGATGTGTCTTTCAATTTGGTTTACCCTTTGTTATTTGCGCGGTTCGTTAAGATGTGAATGTTCTCGTTTTCAACTTTGGTTTTCGTGATTGGTTTGCCGGTTTATGTAATTTATTCGTTTTGTCTGAATTGGCATGTTGTTTTGATTCTGATTACCATATGGTAGATTCGGTGTGTTGCTGAAATAAATTTGGTTGATTGGAGGAGGCACTTACTACACATTGTCAATGTTTCTTTTGTGTATTGTCAGGTTTCTGAAATCCTTATTCTGGATTTCTAAATAGGATGCGTAAGCTTCGGGTAGTATGTTCGGCTCTTGTATGTTAATCATTTTTGATAAATCCTGATTCAATCCTCGAATGAAAACATCCAGAGCCCTGTTCTGGTATGTTTCAACCAAAACGTTTATTGTTTCGACTGTATAGTCCTTTGTTTTGATTTTATTTACTATCGTTGAGAACTGGTGGTTGAATGTTGCGTAAAATTCATACACTGTCAAGTTTTGTTGCATTAGCAAGCTTAGCTGGTGTTCTAATGTGCTTACCTTTCTTATGTAGCTTTGATGGCGTGCGAAAATGTGCGTCGAAAGTATAATATGTCTTAAATGTGGCAATGAACCCTTGATCCATAGGTTGAAACAGTGACGTTAGGTTTGGCGGAAGAAACGTTTTTGAACATGTTTATTTGTATGAGAAAGACCACTCGGATGACCAGGGGCATTACCCGAAAACAACAAAATCTTAAAATCCAAATAAAGATTTTGTAATCCACGCCTTTTTAATTGAACGCCACACACAACACTGGAAGGTCATTTCTGGAAAAAATTTTGTGACGGCAACGTTTTCCAAAATAATCCCGTTTCATCATCGTTGAAAATTGGTTCGACTTTGTAGCATCCTTGTTGTATTAGTTCATTCAATTCGGTCGGAGATTTTAAAGCAGCCTCTTTATTTGCCCTGGCAGATTCACCAACAGTATGCACATTGTGGATACCAGTTCGTTGATTAAAACGAAATAAGAAAAACAACCCCCCGGCTTACCATGCAATTTTCACTAGTTTTAACACTATCATTTTCTTTTGTATTAATAGCATCACCATCAGTACCATCAGCATCGCCATCCATATTCTTCAAGTCATTGTAAAGACTTAAAGCCTTAGCTTGAATTTTCATTTGGTTCAAAAGGACTTTACTGTTTCATTGCTCACATAAAAGATAAAACTGTATAGGAACCAAGCGCACATTTTAATGGAAAAAAATATTCGATATAATTTCGAATCGAAACGTCAAATACCAATGCGAAATGTCCAGCTGTTTGTAAACATAATGAAATAAACCAAAGTTGGACATACGGCTGCTATGATTAAAAAATATTAAAAGTTATGGATGAAACACACCAAGAGCAGCGCAACATATTCCAAACAATCCACACTAACGGCTGCTTATGGGTGTGCACATCAAGCAGCGCAGCAGATTGTTTTGTTTTGTAGTAAAATTGAATTGTGTAAATTTTATCGAGGTTAGCAAAGTAGTGTAGCAGCAAAGAGCAGTAAATTAAAGCTGCTGGGTGTGGAACCTATTGATGCCGCGACAGATGCAACTTCATTCAATATAATTTCTTTAAATTTAAATTTTTCAATTATAATTACAAAATACTTAATTTCTTTTGACGGAAATACCTATATTTATACTCAAACTATGATTTTATATCATTACATATGCGAATAAGCCAAAATTTAAGTTTGCTGCTCGCTGCTGCTGCTTGGTGTGTTTCATCCTTTAGACGTACGTTTTTCTAGCATTTACAAGAAATTATATCGAATATTTTTTTCCACTAAAATGTGCGCTTGGTTCCTATACTGATATAAATCACAAATGCAAATGCTACATGTTTTATTCGTGTATATTGGGGAATCCCCGAGAAATATAACATTACCGCAAAAATAAACCTAAAAATGGCGAAAACCGAGTTTTTATACAGAAAATATTTTTTTGTTGTAAAATAAACCGGATAAATGCAACAAATCGAAAAATTAAAAATTTTTATGTGTGAATTTTTTAAACCCGACTATAGTGAATCCGGACTAATCGAAGCCGGACTATACAAAGAATTGCTACGTAATTTTATTTTTGTATAAATCTGGAACTAACTATTAGACACTTAAAATTCCTGCCTGTTTTGGAATAACTTTATATGAGGCTTCCCTTCATCGTATTATTACATGCGGCTTCAGTTTTCAATGAGTCAGTTTGAAAAGTCCATAGTATCAAGCTTTTCTCATTTCTTTAGCTGTTTTGCCTCTGAAACGTTTAATGATAAAATAAAATTTGTTGTTTCTATTATTTAAAAAATCACTAAGATAATATTGACTCGCAAACTTAACTCTCAAACTCCAATTACTTGAGAGATTGCTATGAAACTTCAGATTTGGTTTCTTTGCGGTTGGCACTTCCCATGAATGGTAAGGATTATAACATTAATTGACATTATATTTAACATTAGTGTCGACATCTCGTAACAGGCCCAGGAATTTTCAAACAAGGTAATAAATTACTAGAAATTTTGATGTACATTTTTGCACGATTTACATGTTCCAATTTTTTTTCCCAACAAATTTTTTACTGAAAAATAGAGCTGCACGCATATAAAAAAAAGTTACTAGTTAAAAGGAGTCAGCAATATAAACAAATAAGGCAATGCTATAATTTTTTTGTATGTCCTATAAATTTTGACAGTTCGAACAGCTTGCGTTTAAATTAGATAACGAACAACATCGAACTGCAAGTAAAAATAAAATATTTAATTGCCGTTGCCGCTCATGTTTGCTCGTTTTGTTTGAATGATGTTTATGGCTACTTGATGTTTATTTGAAACTTTTTTGAATTTTTTTTATTTTACTACTATAAAAATACTCGTAGAAACTATATTTTATGGCAACATTCCCAGTTTTATGCCAACATTTACTCAAATTAAAAAGAAAAAATCCAATTTTATTTTAATGGAATTTGTTTCATGCTCCTCTCGCAAAAGAAAATCATAATATACTTAACCTTTCATTTTTTACTGGAAAAAAAAATTGGAACATGTAATGCACGATTTACATGTTCCAATTTTTTTTTCCAATTAATTTTTTACTGAAAAATAGAGCTGCACGCAAATAACAAAAAGTTATTAGTAAAAAAGAGTCAGCCATATGTAAACAACATTTGCTCAAATTATAAAGAAAAAAATCGAATTTTATTTTACTGGAATTTGTTTCGTGCTCCTCTCGCAAACGAAAATCGTAATATACTTAACCCTTCATATTTTACTGGAAAAAAAAATTGGAACATGTAAATCGTACATAAATCGTGCATTAAACAGAAATCGATACCTACGTCTTTAGACGGCCTGCTGTATTCTCGATTAAAATTTTAAAAACCCTCAAATTTTTGACGAAAAAGTTTTTTTATTTTAAATTTTTTGTTTTTTTTTTGGTTTGGTATTTCTTCTGAATTTTTAATCAATAATTTTTAAAAATAAAATTTATCCTCATCATATTATTTTATTTTTTACAATACAATATATCAATAATTTTTGGTTTTTACATTTAATTATGTTGATTTGATTTTTATATTTTTAAATTATACATAACATAATATGTAAATCAATATTATAAATTATAATTGAAATATTTTATTATGCGATATTATTTTATTGAACATATATCACGTGTCTCTTGTTTTTTTTTATATATAATATTTATTTGATAAATTAAAATTTGTTTTTATGTCACATTTAGAAAGAGCGTATTTTATAATTAAATCGAAATTTAAAATTATATTTAATTTTTTTTTTTGGTTTTTATAAAAGATCAGTCTGTTTAATAAATTAAAATAAATAATAATATAATAATTAGGCTTAAAAATAGTAATATATATTATAATATTTTATATATGTATGTATAATTTTTAAAGGTTAATTAATTTTTATGTTTTATAATTACGAGGACTATTAAAAAAATAGTTTTATAGTTAAAAAATGGTTTTATATTTTAATTTATTTCATTTTTGGGATTTGTTACTACGTGTGTGCAACTTGCTCGATTTATTTATTTATCAATTAATTTATATAAAATTAGACATAATATTAATTAAGTAATAATTATCCGTATTTTAATAAAAAATCAATATAAAATTTAATTTTAATTTGTTTAATATTATTTTATAAAATATATAAAACATAATGATTGGGATTGGTTTGTTATACAAAAATGACACGAATTTTAATTTTTTTATTAAAATTAATTACTTACTAAAATTATATAATATAAAACTAATTTCGAGCATATCATTTGTGCAACGCTACGTTTATGGATTGTCATTTGGCATTCCTATCTAATGTTAACATTTAGTTTGAGCTGGAAGATTTTATCTAAATTTATACGATAAAAAATTGTTCAGAAAAATAGGAATTTATCACACAATCCTGTTACAATTTTTTTAAAATTCTGAATTTAATTAATTTGATAAATTTCAGCTCAAACGAATTTTTAATAAATTAAGTATTAATTTTTTTTTATATGTACAACAACATAAAAAATTATAAACTCAAATTGAGCAGTAAAATTATGTTTTTAAAAAAACTTAATTTTAATTTATAAAATAATGTTTAAAAAAATTAATGAATATTCTTAATTACTAAACAATTTTTATTTTTTATTTGTGTTTATTTATTTTGGAGGGATTTTTAAAAGTTTTTATTTTATTAATTAATAAGAATATTTCTTAAAATAATTTTTTTAATTAATTATTTGGTCCAGGGTTATAATTGATATTTATATATAAATATTTTAAAGTGTAATTTCATTTTTAAATTATAAACCGAAATTTATAAAATTGTGTATCTGCTTAAAAATTTGTTTGAATTTTTATTTATTGTGAAAAAATAAGGTTATTTAGTTATTATTATTAATTATATAGACGATTGTCGAAGTGCTTTGTTTTGTTTAGTTTTATTTATTTGTTAGAGAGGTGATTGATAGTATTTATTTGTGATATTTATATTTAATGTTTTGTATCGTTTTTAAAATTTAAATTGACATTAATTTTACATGTGAACATTGAATTGTATTGAATTTTATTTGAATTCCTTTTTGTTTATGCGTAAATTTTCCCATTTTTTTGCTAGTATATTTCAAAACTATATGTACAAAATAAATAAAAATTAAAACATTGTTTTTTAATATTAATATATTTTTATAATTTAATAACATTAATATATTGTATTATTTTTAATACTGAAATTTCTATAAATATTTTTTTTTTTTTATATATTATTAGGAAAATTTTTTTTTTCTAAAACATTTATAAGAAATATTATTAAATTTTTATTTAATTGTAAATCTTTTTAATTTTTATTTAATTAATTATCATTAAGATGAATGGCAGCTCAATAATAAAATGTTTTCATTTTTTATTTAAAAATATTTATAAAACAAAAAAAAAAATTATTACATTTACATAATTGTTTATATTAATTTTAAAATTTAATTCTTTTGGTTTAATGTGCAAACAAAACGACAAATCATATTTTACTAAATTTAAAAATAATTAATTATGTCCAGCATAATCTTAAAATTTATGGTGATGATGTGGATGTATGTGTAAGGGTTGATTATGGAAGTGTTTGTGATTTACTAAATGGTGATTTTTAAGTTAAATATTTTCTAAATAATAATAAAAAATATATTTTTTATTTGTTTCAGTTGGTTCATAAAATAACAAAACCTTGGGTCCGGCCCAAGATAGATCTCACTATACACATTATAATTTATATGTTTTATAATCTCTGATAATTCTTACTAGTAGTACTTTAACATTAAAATATAATTTTACTTATTTTCTCTGTTTAATTTATATTTTTTCTATTTCTTGTATTTACTGGCTTTATTACATAAAAATGATATATAAACTCTATTAATAGACTTAAATCACGCACATTAAAAATATTACATGTTATGTATGTGGCTATATATATTGTTGTATAATATTGTGTAGACATATTTCTAAAACATAAAAATAAAAAAAATCCTTTTCATTTTATTTTTAAGGTGTTCCAGATTTATAATTTTTTTTTTTCTATATATGTACGACTATTATATATAATTTTAAAGGTGTGCTTTAGGTTCTCTTTTGTTTCTTAAATAAAATTATAATTTAAAAGCAAAAAATAAAATTACAGGAAATTAAAATTATTTTTGTTTTGATTATACGTACTTGTTATATTATATTAAAGAAGCTTTAAGCTTTTTATTTAACTTTACTAAATCTGAAACGGGAGTTAATATTATGTGAACAAAATTGGACAAAAATTATAAATATATTATAATATAAAATATAACTATCTAATATCGGATCTCGATTGTATATAGCTTTTCTCGATAACTACTGTTTCCATAAACTCGTTGTTTATCCGGACCTCAATTTCCTATATAATGAAGTGAAAATTGAAAGAAAGAGAAAAAGAGAAAAAAAAGGAAATCAATTCGTAAATTACTTCACTGGTTGTGTATGTGTTTTATACATTATTTTAATTAATTTAAATTAGACCAACCATTATAATTTTGTTTAGTTTTTACTTTTAGTTTTTTTATTTTTGTTATATTTTACGACCAGACATGCAAATTTATATTTTATTTCGATTGAAAGCTGACAATTAAACACAGCTAAGCATTAAACACAGATCTTCAATCACATTTTTTTATGGTTATTTGTTAATTAAATCATTTCAACTTTTAAGACTTTTGTCCTGCAAATATATATAGTTTATGGTTAGTAGTAGTGCAATGCAACACAATTGTATTTAGTACAAATATTTTTTCTCCAATGAAGTGTTGTTGAGCAGCAGCGGTGATGGTGTGTCTATCTCATTGAAACTCTTGTATGCCTAGATAGCTCTATACAATACAGAATGTGATTGAGTGTGAATGATATGTGAATATTACGTGATTTTGTTTTATGTATAATACAATATTGGATGATATGTGCATTGTATAATTAAGAATGGAAGCACTTTAATTATATCACAAAAACTGACAGTGGGCTAAAAATTTCGCTTTAAACGAAGTAATATACCATTTTGCTCGTGATTATCGTAAATTCGATTTTAACAAATGAATGTAGAATTACCATATTGTTGTTTGAATAACTTTGAGTCGTTTGTTCTGATGTTCTATAATAGATACCACAGTGTTCATAGTTTTACTTGAAATGTGTGTTATATTTTTATTTTATTTAAATGAAATATGAGACGAGGGTTTTATGTTAATTTATGAGAAATGGTTCTCCTATCTGTAATGTTTAGTATAGTTATCGTTATTCTCTAGGTTTACTTACAATAAAGATTAGTAATTGCAATTAACAATAATTTTAAATTTGAACAAAACCACATTTAGCTAAAACACAGAAACTGTTTGGATGGGCATTCTCAATTGTGTATTTGTGTACCTTTATAAAGTATGATAAGTTATTCAGTCATGCTTCAAAATCACAAAAACCTAAAATAATTTAAATAAAATTTTAAAACAATGTTCAATAGAAGATGGCGTGCCATTCAATTATTGTTCAGTGATTGATGCACTGAAATTTTTTCATATTTTACTTTTTTTTTCTGAGCATTTTTAATCATCCGGAAACTCTTAAAGGCGTAATATCAAGTGAAAAGTTCAATTACAAAAATTTAATAAAATTTATATTAATAAATTAATTAGAATAATTGATTAATTTAACTTTTATGTTCATATAATTAATTGAAAAGTAAAAATAATTACAAATCCGGGTGAAATAAAAACTAAAAAGCTTAATCTAAAAAAAAGCTCATGGCATACTATTTTGGTCTGTCACGGTTCATTTTTATTAAGGAAATCTTCCATTTTGCTTCAAATCACTACTCTGTCAAATCACAAACTTTATTGTTTGTCTAATTTGGCTTTAATTAGTAGTGCAGAATATGGTTTTCATGTTGTATATTATGCTTAGTGAAAAATATTTCCGAACATAAATATCGGAGTGCATAAGAGAGTAAACGGTTTATATATTTATCAGCCTTGGTCAATGACACACATGTAAGTTATTACAGTCAATTAACAACAAGTTTGCCTAGTTCGTATCATTTTGTAGTTGTCACATATTTTCCTTAACGTCATTGGTATTTTTGTTACTTAATACATTTAAGCTTCTATTCTCTTATTAGTCGTGTCACTTCATGCGACGTACTATGGGTGTGGACTTCTGGGTTACTCGATTATAAAATCAAAATTTACAAAATTATTTTGTACAAGATTCACAGTGAATGTTTTTGAAATCATAGTTGGCTGCCTTAGTTTGAAAAAAAATCTATTTCTTTGTCGCGTCAAAATTTCAAGTGATAGAAAATTGTCGTTCAAAGTGATTAGCAGTCGCAAGAAAATATTTATAAAGCAGCATACTAAGATTTAAAAAACAGCCACAACGAGTTTTGTAAACAATTATTTTGTATGTTTCGATTTAATCACCCCTATTGTGATTGTCGTGTCGATGTCGATTTTCCGACGACTGCTAAAATTAGTATTCTGAATGTCCACATTTTTGTGTCGATGACATTTTTGCCCGCGACTCGCAAGTATTGTGAGCCGTATTTAATACTAAAAATAGTTTAACATTAGTAAAATGATTTTTATTTTAATAACTATTTACTAAATATCTTAAGTTTATTAAAACCGCACAAATTTACAGCAACTGAAGAAACAATTTCTAATTTTCTACAACCGCATAAATTTATTACATGTTTGACCATCGAAATTTATATTTATATTCTTTTTGTGGTAAATATTGTAAATATTTACACACTGTTTGCCTATTTTCTAATTTTGGTCACTATTTAGATCCTAAATTTGGGCAAAATACTTATATATAAACTAATTCTGGTTTTCTGAACTAGTCACGATTGCTAAGTTAATCAAAAAGTTCACGATAGCATGATTTTTTTCAACGTTAACATGGCAATATTCATTAGTGAATTCGTGATAGTTACGCAATACAAAATAAAAAGAGACACGACAAGACAAAGTCGTGTCGTTTGTCGATCGGCACGACAACCACAATAAGGGTGTATAATCTAGTAACCAAGAAGATGCGTAGTCACATCGCATGAAGTGATGCGACTAAGGGAATTAGGTTGTTAATTTGAATTTCTGTATCAAATTAAAACTATTAAAAACTTTAATTGATTTTTTGATTCATTTTGCAGTTTTACAAAACTATTTTCAACGATCCATCAGATTTTTTATATTTGTTATATCATACCACGTTTTATTTTTTACGTAGAGATTATAATCTCACTTCCTTAACTCAAAATAAAAAAAAAGCAAGACACAAATAGAATTGTTGCTGTAAAATTCGTTCGTAAATATTTTTGTTATGTGGCGAGATAAACCAAACGATTGAAATTTTCGTATTTATATCATTTGTGACAATGTTATAAAAATTCCTCCAAATGCCTCAGCCAAAAGTCAATTTCATACTAATCGAATAAAAGCAAAAAAAAAAAATCTAACCCCAATTTCGGTTGTACTATTAGTGAGTAGAATACAACTTAAGCCACCCATAAATTACTGCAAACGTGCCGCAAATGAATCTCACTCTAAAACTTGTTTGCTCGTGAAGAGAGAAGAGGCAACGAAAAAATAAGCTGCAGCTGGACCTTACGAACCGGCACAATCATTGTGTTTGTTTCTTCTATCAAAGCCATCTTTACTAAGGGTCGATAGTTCATCATATAATAAACAGATGGCAGGTAGATTTTAAAAATGAAATTGTACGAAGCGGAAGGTGATGCGTGTTTACTCTCACTTTTCTCATATAATGTCAATTTATGTCGGCAGCTAGATGGCTGCATAATAACACAGAGGATATTTACACTTTATTCCCGCTTTACGGCGGAGGTAGGTTTTAAAATTAAGCAACTAAAATTAAGAAATTAAAAAATTAATTCGTGAAAATTAAGATGAGCTACTCAAAAGATTCAAATAAAATCAAAGTCCAAAGTTTCCAATTTTCCGAGTTTTGGTTTCTCCACCTTGTTCTCTCAATGGAAGAAGCGCAATCACATAGAAAAATACAAAAGAATAAAAATACTTTTTCTTTTTCAAATTTTTAGTGTCACCCTTTGTGTTGAAGTCGAAAGACGTGCGTTTAAAGAACATATGCAAATATAGAAATAGTACATACATACATACATACTTCAACCGGTTTTAATTGCGACTGATTTTTCAACAATTTTTTTTTTTCAGTGAAGTAGCTTTAAAATAAATAGAAATGAAATAAAAAAAAATTATAACTCTATCATCCTTTCTGTTGAAAACCTTGGAAAGGTTGATAGATGTTCTTATTCGAACAAAAGTTGGCCAAGGAATTAGGCAATGACGCAGCATGCGTACTGTAAGGGAAAGTCGGTGGACACAGCTCGGCATGATTTAGTACGCATGATTGAGAAGTCAATTTACTCTCAAGAGTTTTGTATGGTAGCATTTCTCGACATTGAGGCTGCCTTTATAATGTAAAAATGGAGGCGATCATGGATGAATTGTCATTTTTGAAGGTGGATTACCCTATAAGTAGGTTGATAAATCAGATGCTAGTAAGCAGGATATTACCTCGGAGCTGGGGAGTCCATTAGAAGGTGGATGGTTAGAGGAACCCCGCAGGGAGGAGTAATGTCCCACTTTCTTTGGAGTGCAGTGGTGAATGAATCGCTGTTGGAACTGAAGAAAGAGGGGATGGGGGTTGTAGCGTATGCAGATGATGTAGCGATAGCCGTCTCAGGCAAATATCTGGATACGATTAGGGATGCTATGCAGAAAGCACTCCTGATCGTTACGAAATGGGCCGGCAAATACGGATTAGGGATCAACCCGTCCAAGACAGAGCTGGTACTATTTACTAAGAAATATAAAACTCCGGTAGTTAGCCCCCCTAACGTGAACGACATTAGACTGGCTTTTGCTGACAGAGCGAAATTTTTGGGGATAAATTTTGACCGTAAGCTCAGCTGGAAGCCTAACATTGTAGAAAGGGTGAATAAGGCTAATGTAGCCATTTACTTGTGTAGGAACGCCATAGGTAAGAGATGGGGTCTGAAACCAGAGCAGGTACACTGGCTCTATACCGCAGTGGTAAGACCTGTGCTGATGTACGGGGTGGGCGTGTGGTGGCCGGCTCTGGAAAAGGTAACTTACATAAGCGGAGTCTTCTGTGACAAGCTCAATGTTAATATTTCTGTTCGTCTCCCTGACTACTGCAGCGTGTACCATGCTAAAGTGGTGGCGATAGAGGAAGTCGTGACATGGTTGAAGCATAACGTGATATCAGTGAGGGATATCGCGATTTATGTGGACAGTCAAGCAGCACTCAGGTCACTAGAGGCGGTTTCTCTAAAGTCACGGGTGGCGCTGTATTACCGATCATCTCTTAATGAGATGAGCGAGTATTTTAGTATCCAGATAATCTGGGTCCCTGGGCACTCGGACGTCATGGGAAACTGCAAGGCAGATGAACTAGCTAGGTACGGTACGACTCTTCAGATGCAGCTGGAATGGGTAGGTCTGGCGAGACCTATAGCAGCACTCAAATCGACGCTCAGTTACAAGGCAATCAATCGCCTTGACAGATGAGAGGTGGCAACATAAAATTTTGAATGCAGCTAGGTTTTGAGGTTAATAAGAATGAAAAAATTTAAAATCTTAACTATTATAGTCAGAATACGAGCTCATCTCCTAGTGGCTGGACTATTTTCGAACCAATCTAGATCTGTAGAAAATTTAATTCTATGAACTGTTGTAGTATATCACGGACCAACACTCTCACGTGCAGGGTATCAAAACAGGTTTGGCTAAAACTGGACCTGCGGAGCTCCAAGGCTCTAGTCTCATTGGAAAAACGAGAGTTAGGATTGGTCGTAGGGATACTGACAGGACACTGCCTTTTTTCGGAACATGCGAGAAGTCTGGGTCTAGAGACGAATGACTTTTGTAGAAGTTGTATGGACGAAGAGGAGGAAGAGACTTTAGATCACTTCCTATGCTTATGTTCGGCACTGGCATACAAAAGACATAAGTACTTGGGTGTGTACGATATGGACAACCTTTCTTAACTCGCGGACTTTGGAGTGCGAGATATTTTACGCTACATAAGTAGCTCTGGATGGTAAGTAAGGAGAGATTGGATCCTGTGGTATCACAATGGGCCATTATTAGCCTAAGTATGCAATAGCAGCTACTTTAATCTAACCTAACCTACTATTAGTTTAGTAATAAGAAATGAGGTAAATAGTTTAATTTTTGTAATCTTTTACAGTGTGGTTGTTTTTTTTTTGGTCAACAGACTGATATACGACTATACGAGTTTTAGAGTAAATTAGTATTGTCACCTCCAGCGTGACATACCGAGTTCTAGAGTAAATTTATATTGTCACTTCTAGTGTGACATACGAGTGCAAAGCGTTAATAATAACAAAAGCAGATAAATGTTGTTCTCATTTTGGGTGAGAGGATTTGGAGCAAATATTTCAATATGTGCGGTTCGAGAAGCTGTAAGTTTAACAGAAATTGAAATTTTTTATTGATTTTCAGACAATAACGAAATATTAAAGTTGTGAAATAAACTTGGAACTTTGATAAAATAAATAATTTTACTTCAATTTTCTATTTTGTTTGAAACTTTTGAGTAACCCATCCTAATTTTTACGAATTAATTTTTTAATCTTCGTTTAGTTGTTTAATTTTAAAACCTGCCTTCGGCGCAAAGCGGGAGTTAGTTCATATACGAAAAGTGAGAGTAGTTTGAGGCCATTATTCAGGGAGCTATTATTCTGTCTATATAACTAGTCTACTGTTGATTCGCTTCAGTCCGTTTCGTTTTCGGCTATATAACTGGGACTTTAGTGATCTCAAGATAAATTTTGCTGAGAAATCGCTAATATCAATGAGAAGGAACATATTACTTGTCTACAAAAAATTCTTCAAACATCTATGAAGTTGAGCATAAAGTTGCAAAATAAATTTGACATTTGTGCCGTTGATATTTTTTCTTATAATATTTTATGAACATATTTCAAAACATTTCCATTCGATTCTAATTAAAATTTAAATACCTTTTCTAAATTTTGTTGGCACTGAACAGTACCCTTGTGGAGTTAGCCCAGAATTCCATCCCAGGAAAATAAAAAAAAATCATCAGGTAACACTAAAACTGCAATGATATTCCAGCTCAGAATTTATTGTAGTAATTTTCTTCAATGTCGAAATTTTATTCTAGCCCATAATTTTTTTTCAAATTTTAAATATTTAAGTCAAAATTAAAAATTAAGTAAAAATTATAAATCTGGGATTTTATAAATAACGAATAATATCCATTTGTTGTGCTATAAAAACATGATCAAAAAAAAATCAATTGACTGAATGTATTCTATGTGACGCTGAATTGTAGGGCTCCGGTATAGAAAGGGAATCAAAAAGGTTAGCCTAATCTGTCTAGATATATCGGTAGTTAGTAACGAAAACCATTATATTCTAAACCCAGAATTATGTTGCACAGTTAGATCTTAGTTCTTGTTTTAATTTCAAACCGATTTGCATGTTGTAAATAGAGCTATGATGGTTTGGGTCAGTATACTAAGCCATAACACGCCGAATCCCCTACATAGCTCTGTTCATAACATGCAAATCGATTTGAAATTAAAACAAGAACTAAGATCTAACTGTGCAACATAATTCTGGGTTTAGAATATAATGGTTTTCGTTACTAACTACCGATATATCTAGACAGATTAGGCTAACCTTTTTGATTCCCTTTCTATACCGGAGCCTTACGATTCTGCGTCACATAGAATACATTCAGTCAATTGCTTTCTTTTGATCATGTTTTTATAGCACAACAAATGGCTCTTCGTTATTTTATAAAATCCCAGAAAGATAATTTTTACTTAATGTTTTATTTTGATTTTAATATATAAAGTTTGAAAAAAATTCTGGGCTAATATTGAACGAAATTACTATAATATTCTGAGCTGGAATATCATTGCAGTTTTAGTTTTAGTCTTACCCTTTTTTATTTTCCTGGGATGAAAATCTGGGCTAGCTTCACATACATCTGAACGGTGACGTTTAAAATTAAGCTTCAAATAAGTGTGATATTTGTGTACTTATCTAGAATTTTTATAGGGTTATATAATAAATATAATAAAGTTGCTTTATATATAATAAAGTTGTTCAAATTTTGTAGCCGTGCAACTATGCTGAATTTAAACCATTTAAAAATTGTTGGGCCTAAATTGTTATTCAATGTGAAGCTTTAACCACAGAACATTTTGCCTTTTTACTTTTGAAAGCATTTGACGATTACATTACCATGACCATAGCTTACAGATATTGGAATTATGGCACGCGTACATGGAATGTTTTGGTTGGAACTGCTCACCAATAGAACCGAGAACTACGTAGATTAGAAAACGTAATTTACCTCGCCGATTCCTGAAAGTATCTGAAGTTCTAAATAATTATAATTTCTTCCTACAACGCCGGAGTAATTCAGATAGTGGTGAAATAAAATAAAAAAATTAACGAAATGTTATTTGAAACAATAAAGCGAATTACGAACAGAAATTTAAAACATCAAGACATTACCGATTCAGTCCAAAGATAACCGGTCCTAAGACCACAACACAACACTTAAAAACTATTGAGTTTTTATGAATCGTGATTATTTGTTTATTTTAATATGGAAATGGTCGCTTGAGCGGTTGTGACTTTTAACATTGAAGGGTTTAAGCGACAAATAAAATAGTAATATTTAATTTATATGAGGTTGTTGTTCTAAATGTATGCTAAACAAAATCAATACTAGAATTAACTTTTGTTGTAAACATTTGAATTTGATATTCAGTCAAGGAAAACTTCGAATTTACAACAAAAGTAAAATTACTCATGTATTGGAACTTAGACAAGGGTAAACCTGACGTTGGTACCCCTTCCTTCATTGTATTTCTAATGTTAGAAATTAATCTAAATTTGTAAATATGTAATTAAACGTTTTCTTTGCATCTTTTATCGAGAAATACTAATTAGTAACATATATATATATATATATATATATATATATATATATATATATATATATATATATATATATATATATATATATATATATATATATATATATATATATATATATATATATTTATCGAATAATTTCATTTTAGTTCAACCTTTAAATTATTTTATTCGGAAAAACAAATATATTGTCTCAAATTTTAATTTAATTTATAATTAAAAATGTCTGCAAGTGGCGAGACAATTAAATACATTTAGAAATAGGTTTAAAAAAATGTCACTCACCCGTTGATCCCATTTATTTGTTTTGAAAAATTATGCTTGATTTCAAATCAAATACGATAATCATGAGCAATGATGGACTTTTAATTTAATAACGATGAGTAATAATTAAAGATTGTATTTGAAATTGTAGTGTAAGAACAACGTACTCAGCTACTTTGCATGTCGATGCTCGAGTCTACCACACCGATGCATAATATTATAAATTTATTCTCCAATTTTGTTCACAAATATTCAGTTTCAATATAATATAAATATATAAATTTTGTATTATCTAAGACCTCGAAATTTTTGATTAATTTAGAATTTTTTTTTGTTTGTTATTAAAGCTAAAATTGAATAAATAAATATATATTTTGGTAAAAAGACATTAGTTAATATCTTTAATATTATATTATTAAATGTATAAAATGATAAATTATATAAAAATCGTTTTAGATCGAAAATAGGAAAATTATATAGTTAAATAAATAAATTAAACTATTCTACCCATTTTATATAAATAAATAATTAAAAAAAAATAAATAAATTTCATTCTAATCGATTTTAAAAATAAAAATAATTTTAAAAAACAGCTAATGGTCTTAAAAGTTTTTCATTTGCCTTAGAATTATATTTTATGCATAAGATTTACATCGAATTAATATTGCTTTTTAAAATTATTTTAAAAATTCTAAGACAAACGAATTTATTTATAAATTAATAATAATCTGAACTATATACGAGTATATATAAGTATTATTATTTTTTGGTTAAAATATTAATCGTCAATGATGAAAGCTGATACTGAGTTCAATTCCATATATATATGTCATAATAATAATAATAATAAGAATAATAAATTTGCATTCCCTTCATTCTCTCAATCCAAAAAAAAAAAAACAAAAAAAATTAAAAATAAAATAAAGAATATATAAATAATAAATAAAATAAAAAATTAAATCATTTAATTAAAAATACACATAATTACTGATATATAATAAATGTATTTTTGTTTTGGTTTAAATGTTTATATAATATATAATAATTATTTGAATAAATTTGGTATTTTAATATTTTTTTTTTTAAATATTTTTAGTAATATTTTTTTGTTAAATTTTAAAATGTGTTTTTATACTATATATTAATAATCCATACAACATCGATGAGTTAAAAATATATAAATATTTAAAATTTAATAAATAAATAAATAAAAATGAATTCTAGTAATGTATTTTTAAATTAAAATCAAAACAATAATAATAAACGATAAAAAATTCTAAAGATGATTAAAATATCAAACAGAGAAGAGGAACAGAAGGGACATTCAATTATCGATTTTAAATATAAATTTTGTTTTAATATTAAAAAATTTTAATTTTTTGTTATAAACTTTCCGTTTTGTTTGGTTAGTTTTATAGTTTTTCAAATTTCAAAATTTTAATTTCAATCAATCAATTTTTGAATATAAAATAAATTCATGTGCCTTTTGTTTCAAGTATCTATATATATTCATTGATTGCATGTAGTAGGCATTGATTATAATTTTTAGTTATAGCGATATAGATTAGTTTAAGTTCGACCGGAGAACAGCTGATACTGCAAATTAAATATGAAAAAAAAAGAAAATATGTTAGGCAATGGACACGGTATACCCGTGCCCTAATTTTTTTGTTTTTGTTTAAATTTTTAAATTTAAAATATTTTTCACTACTTTTGTGTATTTAGTTTTCATTAAAAACGAACAAATTAATTGCAATTCTCATTCAGATTTTAAAATATTAATTTAATAACACTTTTTTGATGTTGTTGTTGTTGTAAGCAATGAAAAAAATTCTAAAAATTGGTTATTTTATTGTACAACTACGGTTTACTACTTTGGTTTATTTATTTTCAAAGGTACACTACTACTAGGTGGCAAAATAATATTTTTATTCCAATCAAAAAATAAAAAAAAATTATAAGATTTTTGGAAGTTTTATGCGATCGGTTCTTATTTAATCGTGTTTGTGAGATGAAGCGTGATCTGATTTGCTTACATAACTGGTGAGTCTGGACTAAATGGAGTGTTATAGATGCGGGATTTTCTTTAAAAATGTTTATTCATATTTTGAAAAACTTTAAATTTTTGAGGGGTTTTCTGCAATAAAGTTAAATTTTATTTGAACACATTTTAAGATCAGACTAAATGGCCGACAACTGTTTGGCTTCAAAACAAAAAATATTTTACAATTCAAGTCCACTGTTTGCACTCAAAAATGTTACTCTCGAGCCAATCCCAAAATGGCGTTTTTTGAAAAATCAAATATCATCATTTGATCATCATGATTATCAGCAGAACTAACTGCTTACGTTTTTAAAGTTTAATAAAATCGTTTCCGGGCCAAAATAATAAAAAGATATTAAAACAAAAGTGAGTTTTTTTATTTCCTGTGAAGGTGAAATTAGCGAGTATAAGAATTCCATTTAAATGAATAGTAAGAGAATTATTTGAATCTAAAAGTAGAAGTGTGATTATGAAAACCATGAAATTAAATGTTAACGCTGCTAGAGCCGCGTTAGATAGTTATCATCATTGTGACAATAGTTCTGCTTGTGACAGACATGAACAAAATAAAAAACAACTACGTGCCAATTGGGAAAATAATGCTTATTTTTAACACATATTTACCGTATAATAAAAAAAGTTAATAATACTTTTACCACGTTCGACAAAGAGTTGACTTGAAATAAGCTGTGTGTTTTCATAGTTTTGTTTTGTATGCCATATTGAAGCAGAACGATTGAGTACAAGTCATCCAAAATTCTTATAAAGAAACTGATTTATAATAGGCATGTCTGGCCTCCGGCTTATTGGTTATAAAATTAAACGACTTGTCATTTGAGAAGAATAGCGACAATTTTTTTTTTCTATTTCATATCTTTGGAAATTGCAAGTTAATATTAGAAACGTGTCAATTATTTGATTGAGGCCATTAGATTCATTTTAGCAAGGAAGTATAGGAACTAAGCGCACATTTTAGTGGGGGAAAAAAAACTCGTTATAATTTGTGGCAATTGTTAGTTCAATTTTTCATATTTTTTCAATAAAAACACAAACGTATGTGCAACTTTTATTTGTTTTATTATGTTAACAAGCAAATTGTCATTTCGGGTTGACTTTACAATTTGTGTTAATTTGTTGAATGAAACAATTAATTTTGAGTTCAGATGATCAAAAATATAAATATAGTCATAATTATTGCTGGCTCCCGATACTGGCTTATTAAATTCCGAATATAAAATAGTTATAACTGGACCATGTACATAATAATATGTATATTATAAAATAAATAATAGTCAATTTTATAAGTCAAGGGATCAATTCAAGGTTTCCAGTTAAAAATATAAATATGTATAAAAAAATTTAATTGTGACTTTCTAAATTAAAAAAAAAATTGCATTCAAAATAATGAAAATCTTGTTAGATGTACTTATAAAGTAGTATGTACTGATAAAGTTTTGTCTAAATTTATCTAGCTTTTATGTTGGTTGCATGTACAAAATTTATGTAGCAGTTTTGGCTGCAATGATACATTTTAATTTTAACGAAAAAAAATACAGATATCGAATTTTTTTCCGCTTAAATTTGCGCTTGGCTCCTATTGGTCTTTTAATCACCGCCTAGTTAGCACCACTTCCTATGTGAGTGAAAGGTGATATTGGTTTATACTAGAAAAAGTCCCATTCCATTTTATTATTATTTCATCATTTGTTACATTAATTGTAAACTAATTGAACATTTTACATAATACTCAATCGAATTATAGTCATCTATGAAGTTTATTGACGATTGTAAAAGTTGCAAAAACCAGCTAGCGGAAAAAGTAAAAATTAGATTAGCTATCCTTCAATGACATTTCGTAATAACATAAATCACGCATATTTTCAAATTGGCATAGCTGGATTATTTTCGTTTTGTCAAATTCGAATAGCTCGTTCAGTTTCAAATTTTTCCGCTACGTGCCACTCGTGATCCTCCAATCGTCAATATTACATTAAAACTGTTTTTTGGAGAACTCTATCACCTCTCGCTCTAGTTCCAAAACATTCCGTCGGATGTCTCTGGATGTTTCTCTACATTTTGAAAAAAAACAAATTTATTTATTTTCACTTTAAAGCGGTGGAAATAACGAACTAAGGTGTGTTAAGACACGGTTTAGACAAACCGAAGACGAATGGCAAATGAGTTAAAGTGATGTTTTTTGAAGTAGAGAAAATAAAGTTCATATTATTTGAACGTGATACAATCTGGCACTAAATTTAACCCAAAGTTAGACAAATCTTCTATATCGATCGATTAGTTAGTTAGTTAAATGAATAGTGCAGCCTTTATAAAGATTTTAATTTTCTTTCGAAGTCTGAACAAATTTAACTAAATGGAAAATCCCTTAAATTTATTTACATTTAAGTTTTGTAAACCTTTCTGCACGGAAAATGTATATTATCTCGATAGCAGTGAACATCATACACACATCAGTGGCGTACACAGGATTTATATTAGATAGGCATTACATTTTGGGTAAGATGAGTGATTTTAGCATCTAGAATTTTAATTTGTCGATAATTATGATCTTTTAATTTTCTTGTTACTCAAAAGTAGAAAGTTCAGACCAATATATCAAATTAATTAGGAAATAGTTTTTTACTGGGATATTTTGAATTCTTCTATAATATTATTCAAATTTTAGTATAGACATACAGTGCGCATCTACCTTTCTTTAATTGCTCTAAACGTAGTTCTAGTCAGCTGCCTACAGGCATTATAACGCTTTTTAACAGTTTCGAGCTATAAAAAAATGATCTTCTTACGTACAACGTTACGTTTCTAGCTTTTCAGCTTTTGGAACGTATTTTTTGTTTTTCATGTAATTTATGAACACGTCACATAAGTTTTGTGAAACCCATAAATATGCTGATGTAAACACACGAATCACTACAAACGTTAATTTATGATACCCTTATACCACTATAAACGTAAACTTTCATAACAATTCGAAATACTTCGACTAATCCCCTTCATCCTTAAATGTGAAGTTGATTGAAGCCTTTCGAATGGTTATGATGATTTAGGATTACAATGATGGAGGGAAGGATATCCCCGATTACCAAGCTGACGGAAATAATGTATCCTAAATAGCTGATGAATTTGAAGAAATTTGATACATGATTTAGAAATAACGAGAAATGAAGAGTTGATATGACATCCATAATGCAAAGCCAATAACCAGTCCGGAGCGTAAACAAGCGAAATTTAAATTTAATATTTGGATATTAACCTTAGTTCTATAATTATTCCTTTTTGTTGGACTGTTTAACATTTACAAATATTAATTCGGAAGCGTCGTGTGACCATTCTCTCTCGTCGTGTTGCACACGAACATGAAATGTAATGAAATATCATAAAATATTACAATTATGTTTATGCTCACCAACCAAATGGGCATTTCTCAAGTTGTGCCCATCTTAAAATTATATAAAAATCAAAATCTACGCACTCGATTTGTTATATAAATTTTTTTTCGGCTTTATCCGATGAGTATGAGATGAATAAACAGTATCTATATAAAGAGCACAAGTAAGGCACAAGTAGACTGATTATTGCTTTGCATTTTACATAAGGGCATATTTCGGGACAGTTCGTTTTACAAAAATTAATTATTTGAATTTAAATAACTTTGATTTCATAACTCAATATATGCGAATTTAGAACGGTAAGTTTAAAGTTTAGAAAAGGACACAACTGGGAATTTCAAATGTTATGCCCTTTTAAAAATGTTTTCATATTTTATCTGTAATTTTCAATCGAGTTATCTCCTTTTGTGAAATGCCAAATACGTTTTATATGTGATTAAGTTGGAAATGGCCTCATCTGCATCAACAGATAAAAGCAAACGTAATGTAGTAGGATCTTCTGGTATGTATATTAAAAAATTTCAAGTAACTGAATAAAATAATTAATATTATTTGAGATTATTTAACGTTAGGAAAGTATATCAGTATTGATTAATTTTATTTAACAGGAATACTTAATTTAAATACTCATTCAAAAGTTATCCGCAAAATGAAACAGAAATCTTTTATGATGCTAAATGATAATGGTAAGATTTATAAATTTATCTTTATTGTGGAACAAAGAGGCCAGCATTATTGAGTTTTAATTTTATTTTAATGTAGGTAAAGGCGACGAGACTATTGTTAATAAACAGTTTTTGCAAAAAACCATTTTAAATGAAAAAAATGATGATATACCACATGGTGATTCAATTATAAAACCTGCATAACATTCTAATTAAGACAGAATCTTAGATGCAGACAAAATTAATAATTTGGAAGCTGATTTTGATGGATACGATTCCGATAAGGATCTTGAATTTAATCCGGGTCGATTATTGGAGAGTAGTGAGTCCGACATAGAAGTTACGGCAGAGCAGCTAGAGGCTAATATAAACAATCTAGAAAATGTAACATCCAAACAACCATCTAACTCCCGAAAAAGATCGTCGCTTCACTGAGTCGAATCAAGAATAAATGTAGATCACCAGACAAACCTGTTCACGAAATATTAGACTCTGGGTGACTACAATAAAAGAGTTGCGTTTGTTACTGGTTTTATTCAAATAATCCCAAAAAAAAAAAATACAATAAAACTGAACTCTACGTCAGCAAAACAATGTCGGTTTTCATGTAAATGCCTCGTTAAAATTAAAGGGTGCGACATCAGTAGTTGTAAGTCCTGTTTAATTGCAACATTGGGAGAGACGAAAAATTTATTCGAAATATACAAATAAACTCTTCAATGACGTAACAATAATTAACACAGATCTACGCGGAAGGCATTTGAATGATCGTACATATTCCGAAAAAGTGATCAATGAAATTAAGAATAAAATAAATGAGTTTCCAGCGTGAAAATCACTACATGCAGCGAGATAGTTAAAAAAAATATTTAAATGCTGACTTAACTTTAACACTGACGTACAAACTTTACACGGAATCTCACAACAAACCGGTTTCTTTATCAAAATATTCATCGGTATTTAAAGAAATGAATTTAAAATTTAGACCGCCTTAAACCGATGTTTGCAATATCTGCGAAACGTTGAAAAGTAAGATTGACGTAGCCGCTGACGTTGAACTTGAAAAGTTAATAGACGAGCAAAAGAAATACTCACAATGATGCTGACAGATCATATAAAATGAAAGAGTTAGACAAATCATTAGCTAAAGATGATAAAAATAAAACAGTTTGCACATTTGACTTGGAACACTGTCTTCCAACACCATATTTGAAAACGTTGTTATCATTTTACAAAAGACAACTATGGACTTATAATCTTACAGTACGCGCGATTGTATTTCGAATAGTCCATATTGCTATATGTGGGATCAAACCAGCGCAAAACGAGAGGGAAATGACATAGCGTCCCGCTTATTTGCATTTTTGAATTCTATTCCACAAAATGCAACAAACGTAGTGTTGTACACCGATTCTTGTCCAGGCCAGGAAAAAAACTCTTTTGTAGCAACTATGTTTACTTTATTTTTGCAAATCGGTTCAGTTGAATCTACTGATCATAAGTTCTCAACTGTAGGACATACGCACATGGAATGTGATGTTGACCACTCGGTTATTGAAAGAAAGCGCAAACATCAAGAACAATTTTACAGTTTCTCTAAATGTTCTAAAACTAAGTTAAACTGGCGAAAAACTGACACTGATGGAAATACATTTTCTTGGAAACTGGTTCGATAGATGCAATTTGAAAAAAAAAAAATGGTTGTGATTAAATTTAAAACGTAACTCGAATTGGAGGAACCATTTATAGTTCTGAAAATTTTCTCGCCGAGAGATTAATTGTTTTAATTTAAGCAGCCTTAACAAATGCTATACTGACACTTTGGCAATAAATCACGAGAAGACGAAAGATCTTCGGGTACACATTTTCATGCATTTTACAAAAATTTGCGTATACTAACAAGGAACCTAACTACGATCCTGATGCCACCAGTGATGCAGAATAAAATGTTTTCTTGAAGCTTGAACACGATATTACTGTGCAATAAATAAAACATGAAATAGTTAAAAGGCACAAGTGATAATTATAATAAAATGAATTTTTAATAAAAGATTTAAGTTCAGTTAATCAAAAGGTTTTTTATTCTATGATTTTGTTAAACGGGCATAGTTTATGACATAAACTCAACAGACAGGTCAAAATTAAAATGCAATTATGTTAAATTTTTCAAAAAGGCACAAAATGGAAATTCTGAAATTTTTTATTTTCCAAATAAAAATTGGCAATTGAAATATTTGATGACAATATATTTGTGTAAAGTACATACTTGGAATAAATACAATTTAACTTTTCGTTTTTTTTCAAAGTTCTATTAAAAGTTTCAAATTGCTCTCCTGAAAAATTGGATTTTACGACTTATGCCCCCCCTTAGATTTGTGGTCACAGATGTATTTGATTCCATACCCAAGGAATGATTGATATAAGAAATCTGTTAATTTAACTACCAAATTTTTTCAATTTTCCTTTCAGATTCCTTTCATTTCTGTTCCTACTGTGTCCTTCGAAACCTTCCCTGCCATTAATAATTGTCTCATTGATATTATTACCAGGTTTTGCTTAGCTCGCTCTCGTGATTGCGGTATTTTGGCAACTTCTTGGCTTGTTAGAGCACTCAAACTTACAGAACAGCTTAATACTTGATGATAATACAATATTTAATTATTTATAGCATGCTTTAAGCAGTATTTGACACCATTTTGAATATATTTCAATTCCATTATGTATGTATGTATAATAACAGATTCGTCACTTATTGATGAACGTGAATTTAATATTTTCAAAATATATATATTTTACAATTATTTGTGCTTTGATCGATTGATAATTTAACTTGGATGCGACTTTGATACACAAATCATTACTCTCAACCAGCTATCTTCTGCCATAATACTTTCAATTTCAGCAATATCTTCCTTTTAGGTATAATGGAATGGTACAAACCTTTATTGGTGTTTTTTACATCTAATCAGTAGATCAAATTGGATGATGGCCGGTATGTAAATCGTCGCCTTTTTTATGACTTTGTACAAAATCCCTACTTCAAAAGATGTCCTATTATTATTCATCTGTGACATCATATACAATGGACAATACAATTGATGTTATACCAAGGAAGTGGTAATGGGGATGGAGCTTCTAAACGTTAATGTCAGAATATTAAATTGATATCTTAAGAACTCCAGAAGTTGGTTCAAAAAATCAATCAAGACTTCATTTAGTAGCATGTTAAGTATAGCCGATTAGTTAGAAACATCAATTAAGAGTTAGTTAAATTTCCTTCTAATAAATATTAGAATCGCTTTCATGATTGGCCTAATTTCGTTTTAATCCGTAAAAAACTATGTTAAATGCTTGTTCTGGTCGGGTGGGATAATTATTTACTACTTCTAAAGAAAATGTTTTCGTATAAAATGGAGATAAAATTAGTCTTACGCCCATCAACAAATGTCAAGAAATGTTGATTTTATTCGCCTAAATGTATGCGCCATTGAAAAACTGCGAATTCAAATTTGATATTTGGTTTGAACATTATAAGAGAATTTGCAAGTTTGGAGTCTGGATAAACCAACATTTATTTATAATCTCCAATTTATCATTTCATACTTAATTTGGGATATCCAAAAGATTTTTGCGAAAGGCGAAAGCAAACTGGAAGTGATAGTTTTGATTTTTCTAGGGTTTGATATTGGTTGTGTTAAAATTTAATATGCGTTACTCTACATTAACAGCAACTGCTAGAAATCAATTCAAGATGTTTATTGTTTAGGTGCGATCGATCATTATGTAGCATTGGTCGAATTTTTAAAAACCACTATGAAATGCGGCTGTTCCGTCGAGTTGAAACATTTGTTTGTATGCAACATAGACTATCCTTGCCTTGAAGCGTTTTTAGTATTGCGGTTGAATTTTAATTTGCTTGTGTGACATTTTTTTAAGAAACTTATTTTAATGCAGACCTTCTAGAAGGGGAATCCCTGTAATTAAACAAACTAAATAAAAATAATTATAATCTTGATGCAATAAGCATGTTTTGAAAATGCGTTGGTTAATGCTTTCATGAACATAACACAGCTAGTCATATAACAACATTGTGATCATAAACAAAGCATTCATAAAAAAATTAATAAAACTGTTAATTAAAAATAAAATTCAAGCCATAAAAACCAAGCTTTGTTATTTCGTGGATGCGTAACTTCTAAAGTTCTAAACTTAGAGTATATATAGAGTGGTTTATAGACCTAACTTTTTGTCCCGCGTCTGACCATAATGTTACGATATAATGATAATTTAACAGATTCTTTTTTTATCTAACCAAATCAATCCAAGCGCTTCTTAGTTTGCTTTTTCTTAATTTTATTAACACCGGACGGCACCTAAAGTATTTTAATTAATTCATTAAAGCTTTAAATAAATGGTATTTTTCTTAAAGTTGTTTGATAAAAATAACATTAAAAAATTAAATATATAGTATGATTTGGAAATAAAATATCATTTTTAATTTTGTTTTTTTTTTTTTTTTTTTTTTAATAAATAGGGTAAATAAGGATACTAAATAAATTATAATTATTCCATAATGTGTCAGTCATTCAATTTATTCAATTTCATATTTATAAATGAGTAGTTATATTATGTATATATTAAAATTAAAATTTTGAAAATATATAATTTGTATTTTTTATTTACGTTGAAATGATATATAAATAAATAAAATTATATTTATATATTCTGAATATTTAATTTCATTTCTTAATGCAATATTCAATTCAAAAAATGCAAACAAATAAAATGATATAAATGTATAAAAAAATAATTTATAATTTTTTATATCAATAAATTTTAATTCAAACTCCTAATTTCGATATTTTCCAAATAAATATTTTTTAAAATATTGTATGTTTGAATTAAAATTAATGATATAGTAAATAAATCTAAATAAATAAATATAGATATATATATTTTAATATTATAAATGGGCAGAGATCGAAGTCACAAGCGCAACAAAAGGAACAAAACATTTCTTATAATAAATTAAATTATTATATTATAACAATTTTTAAAAGCACTGTCGACAATTATAAAAATAATAATTAAAACATTTATTTATATACATATATATATATATATTCAATATAAAAATGCAAAATAAAATGTAGCAATAATATTTAATATATAAATATATTAAGCAAAAAATGGAAGCAATATATAGATATTATTTCTTAATATTAATAAAAAATAGTGATAAAGCACAAGGAAAATATTTAATAAATTTAATTATTTAATTAACGTATTTTTTTAAGTAAAGAGGTAATATTTATAAATATACATCTTTTCACAAAATGCAACTCAATTCACAATTAGCGTGTTTTCTTTGATTTTTTTTGTCTCAAATTTAAATTAAAAATAATTTAATAGAATTATACAAAGAAATTATAAAAAAATAATCAAATTTGAAAAACAAAGAAACTTGTAAAGTGAATGCTTTTCTATATAAAGTGAAAGAAACAGAAATATTATAATTTTTGTTTAGAATTTATAAAATCGAAAAAACTAATTTATATTTTATTTAAAATAGTTTAGAATTTTTTTTTAATTATTTTGAATATCTACAAAAGAGTTTTTTCGGGCGATTAGCTAAATTATTTAGATACTTTATTTTTTGATTAACAAATTTGTACTTTCTAGGAAATAGCAGAATCAATAAGGCAGAATATTTTTTCTATCAAAATCGAATAATGGGGAATTTTGAAAGAAAAAGTGTGCCGTTAGCCAACCCAGTAGCGCCGAAACCAAATGTTACAGTTACTTGGATCGCTATCCTATAATTTCCTTACCGAATAGAAAACTAGAGCACCCCACTTGACGAGTTATATAAATTTATTTAGTTTAGTGTTTTAACTGCAATGTCTGTTAGTGATCATTAGACAAGTATTCGGTTATCACGAAAGATATAAAGACGAAAATTTTATTTTTCAAAGACTCTGCAACACCCTTACAACCGCGAAAATAATTTTAGGCTATATTGAGCCTAAAATTATGTTTATGTCAATTGATCTTGTTTTGCATTTAATTTAGTTTTTGGTCAGATTTTCGATTTGAGTTCCGCTAGCTTTTAAGTGATAAAGCCTTATGCTTTTTCTAGAATTAGCAGAATAAAAAAAAATTAATAGGGCATTTAATTAGCCTAAAATTATACAAACTATCTAGTAATGTTCTTCTGTATGGGTTTGCTAGCTTACGGAACGTTTCACATGATCTCACACAGAATATTAGTGTTCCATATTTGAATGTCAAAATTCTACAAGAGTCCATATCCTAGATTTTTATCTTACAACAATCCCCCATTTAATGCACCCACGTGTCGAGGTCTGAAATGAAAGTTCTGAGTACTACCTTATAACCGTAAATATATATTTTAGAACACCATCGAAATTCAGACAGCAACGAAGGTGTCTTTGGCATTTTATCGAGGCTAGCTATAATTGTTAACGGTCATCTTTTCAACATTTTCCTTAGGAAAGCCATTGTTTCTATAACAATTAAATAGGTCATACGATTTTCATTTTCACTGAGACCGTGCTGCATGAAATGAATAAATATATCTCATTATCACTTTCCAATCACAATCCAAATTTAAAAATCAAGGTTTGACATGAAAACATTGTGCTAAACGGAGATCATCAATGATCCACTCCATATATGCCGGAGACTTTCGGGAATCAGTTTTGCAAAGCCCAAGTTAGCTTTACGATAACTTGGCTTCCTCTATAGATTCAAGAAGGTCTTTTTATCGTATCAGGTTCTCCTATATATCTGCAGCGACCGATTTGGACTTTCATTAGACCATCATGTATAGAGATACTGCCAAGTTTGGGTGAAGCATAAGGTATTCTCCGCCTGTTGCTATTAGGATTCAGCGGCATGCCATCCAAATAATAAGCAACTCCAGACTTACAAAGATCTGGGCAGTCTACAACACCGAAGAGATGTTGCAGAGCTCTACGTGTTCTACCGATTATTGCATGGTAAATATTCTGAAGAACTAAAGGCGCAAATAGCACCATTTGTTACTCCAGGAAGGATAACAAGAGGCACGGTCAATGCACATAGATTTACGGTAAAGCTGCCGAAAACTCAAAAATCAAATAGGTGGGATTCGCTAAATGGTTTCGAATTTCCGTTGGATTATAAAATGATCAAATAGATATCAACCTTTACTTGAGGAATCGCGCATTTGGGAACTCAGAATACCGGTTTTTCACAGAAATACCACAGCAAGCTGAAGGGGTTTATGTTGTGATAGGCCTTGATTCGTGTGTACTACGAAATCCCGGTTGTCTTTTCTTCTAGTTCTAAAGTCTTGATTTTGAAAAAAATATTTTTCACTTATTCGGGCCGGCCGGACTAATACTATTTTAACATAAAAATAAGATATCCTGCATGCAAGCAATATTTTGTAATCGATTTTATAGTTGCAAGATTAATAAAAAAACAATATTTTGTTAATGCAACATTTTGAAATGCAATATTTTATATCGATTCCAGAAAAATTATTTCACTAAAAATATTCATTATTCATTTCATTATAAAATAATCAAAATAATTATTTCGGAAAACAAAATTTTAAAAAACAAGAAATGGCCAGGTTTCATCCCTATCCGCTTTATTCCAGAACTTTATCAAAAACGAATTTTTTGTATCCCATTTAGGACCCACATGTCGAATTTCAACTAAATCGGTTAAAAAATGGCCAAATTCGATCCCTATTAGCCATTTTCTAGAACTTTATCTATCGCAAAGGCAAACTCACTTTTGAATTTTGTCAAAAAATCATTAAAGTCCCATTTTCCCACATGTCAAATTTTTAATTCAAACCGGGATTTTCTAAACATCGGGGGGTTTTTTTTATACAAAATCGGGATTTTGTCAGACTGGGATTTTGAAAACCAGGATTTCTTTATACACCCCTTGATTCTTTTCTGAATCGGTTCGAATGACTGATAAAAAAAAGAATAAAAAGATTGTTCCTCTAAACTAACCGAACACTGAATCAAAAACCCTTTCTTATTAGATAATTTTAAGTGTGGTTAGAACAGAGACTTGCAATAATTAATGGGTACTGGATTTGCCAGGTTTTATTAAACCTGTTCTGTTTACTAAATTCTGCCGAATTTTTCTGAGAGCTGGATCTTTTTTAGGTCTTATTAAGCCATTTAGGTTCGGCTCATGTTATATGTGACTCACATCTAGAGGCTTCATTGAAAACATGACTTAAGACAGGAAATTCACAACTTTATTTTTTCAGTTCTGAAAATTTACAAAGTCTCTATAATTAATTTAATAATATTGGGTTATTTTTAAATTGAATCCTAGCAGGCAGTGCGCTGTCAAAAATAGTCCGTGTTTTTTTATTTAACCTGAGTAATGTTTCAATTAAAAACAGATCTTTTTTTTATGTTTTGGTGTTTCATGCTGTGTGCCTCAGGTCGATTTTTTTCGGCTAAATTATGAACTAAGCTTTTTGAGGTGACCTAACGTTCAATTTAGTTGTCAAATGTTATTATTTGGTATTTAATGCAAATGTGAGATTACTCATATGTACAAATTTTTACATGATACTTTTTTTTATTTTTAAACATTTCGTAGTTTATAATAACATTTGCAAATGATGCTAAATATTAAATTAAATTAAAATAATTTAATTTAATATTTAGCATCATTTACAAATGTGATTGTGATTGTTCCGTATATTGGTCTATTTTCAGTACCCTCAAAAATAGACCAATGTACCTAACAATCACAATAAAACCATTATAATAAAAAAAACAAAGTAAAACTATAAAAAATTCCGAAAAGTTAGTTGTGAGAATGAAATATAGATGAAAAATGTGAAAGAATCGAATTTCGTAGGTTAAGTAATAATTCGCTAGTACTACAACTATATAGTATTGTTTTATACATATAGACAATATTCCAATGTAAATAATACAACATCAGTCGTCGCGACCTGATTCTCAGCAGGTGACTGATTTTTTCAAATCAATAATCTCTTCCGCTCGAAACTGATTGTTGTGATTCTTACAAATTTTCCATCCATAAATCAAAAAATCAAATATTTATTGTAGTTCATAATTTAGTCAGAAAAATCGATCTGAGGCACGCAAACATTAGGCTCTAAATTGGTTTAAGTTAGGATGTGAAGAAAATTATAACAGCAAATTTACATAAAATTTCAATCAAATTAAAGCAGATTATTTTAATTTTCCGCAAAATGCATTTCCTGTGAATATTCACAGATCTTCAGTTGCCCTTTTTCTTCAAGGCTAGGCTTTTCCACTTTATTTTATTTATATTTCTGTGTAAATCACAAATTTGATATTACAACTTTTTTCTGTTTCTGAATTAAAATTAGCTATTTACGGTAATTGAAAGGTAGATATTTTATCTTAACCTGTCGAATATAATTAAATTGTTTTTGGCCTTGGAATTCTCTCGTGAAGTACAACGAAAATTCGAAAGCTGGGTCTTAAAAATTCTAGTAATTTTAAAATATTTGTTTTATGTTTTATTTTTAAGTGGTCATTGAAATTGCTGATTTATCTTTCAATTTGAATTTAAGAATAAATATTTAAAAAAAATAGTTTATAAAGGTTTGAAGGGAGAATGCTGACACAATAGTAAATGTCATGCTCTTCTAGACTTTTTACCATATCTCTCTGCGAAAGAATTTCATGGTAATATGTCTATGTGAAAATTGGGTGTCAATAAACAATCCTCGAAAGATTAAAAAATCCTTGTGTGAGCTATAACTAGTTACCATGACGGTACAATCTAGTAAAAAGTAGTTTTAAATATTATTTTTCCATTTACTCTTTTAAAATTCTGCTGCTAAATGATTCTGCTGACGTAACGGGTAAATGCCTAAAGTTTCATTCTGTAATTTTCTATTATTTAAAACTGGGCTTAATAGAATTTCCTGCAGTGTTACAATAATATTAAAACTCAGATTTGTTATAATTAATATAAGGATCCTTTTTCACTGCGGTGACGAAATACTTCAACTCCGTATGAAGGGAATATATTTCTAGCTAAGGCGCTTAAACTCAGGATATGTAATCCACTAACTATAATATCTAATAATATAAATAAGGCAAGTATGAGATCTAGAACGGTCCTATGAAATTTAATAGTGGACCCCCGTTATAACCAATATAGATATGAGTTATAAAATAAATTATGCATGCAAAGAGCCATGCATAGTTAATGATTTTTATTATTGTAAAAATTTGTTTAAATTTCACTCAATATTAAATTCGAATATTTTTAAATAAAATAAATATTTTAAAACACGCTGGTTTGGGTTGGCTGATAATTGAATGCACAGTAAATAAAAAAAAACATTAAAAATAATTATAATAATAATAATTAGTAGGTATTATTAAAAAACACCAACAATAATTAAAATTCATTGATTTTTTGCCGCTATTAAACCAATTTTTAGTGATGTGTTTTTATGGTAAATATTACAAATATATATATATATATATATATATATATATATATATATATATATATATATATATATATATATATATATATATATATATAAATTTAAAATATGTAGGGATTCTAAATATAATTTAATTTTACGACATACATATATATTTTTATTTTGGTTTATTTCACAATAAAAAGTACTTATTGGGTATATGAAAATAAAAATAAAATATAAAACACAATGAAATACATAATATGTATAACAAAAAAGCTTTATGTGAGCTTTTCTATTAAAAAAACAAAATAACAAATACCTAGCAGGAAATCAATAAATTGTGTGGAGGAAGTGAATTTAAATACAGAAAAACAAAACAAAAAAATAAATATTTTCCATTTTTTACCTTTGATATTTATAAATTACAAAAACAACACAAAACAAAATTTAATATTTTAAGATCTAACGTCATATAGTTTTGTGTACCAAACAAAACACTTTAAAATAAAATAATAAAAACTCAAAACATTCAAGTTTCTTTCACTTTGGGTTCTAATACGAACAAATATTTTTAATAAACATTAAGATTTCCAAAAAAAAACAAAAATATAAATCAAAAATAATATTTAACGATGTTTTTTTTTCTATCTAATATTTTTTATATAGTTTATTTGAAAAAATGTGGGATAAAATTATTATTTATTAAAATTTTGTCTAAGTTTTAACTTTTTTCTTCAAATTTCTATCTAAAAATAAAAACAAAAAAATTAAAAAATAAATATAATTATATATAAATATATATATTTAATTAATTTTATAATTAATAAATCTTTTCTCTTTCATAAATATAATTTTCCTATTAAATCTATCAATTGTTAATTTTTTAAAATTATTAATTTTTTGTTTTTTAAAAAAAATACTTAGATATGTATTCACTTTATTAATTTTAAATGTATGTATGTGTATGTACTGTGTATATTTATAAGTAATTTAAAATTAATTATTAGTTTGATTTGTTAATAATTAATTATTATAAATAATAATTTTGTGAGCCGTGGAAAAAAGTCGCTCGAAAATAAAAATAAAATATATTATTTTTATATATTTATAATGTTTATTTATAATACAAAAATATATTTTATATATTTACAATTTTTGTTTGTTTAATTGAATAAATAAAATTAAAAAAAAAATATTAAATAATTTTTTTTAAACGTAAAACTGTCGACAGAGAATATGTATATAAATTTAATTACGTTTGACAAAATATCCTTAGTTATGTAAGGCATGAAAATCGACCTCTGCCGTTTTATGTTTTTCATTTTAAAACTTTTTTTTTGATATTTTATTTATAAAATTAAAAATCAAATATAAAATTAATTAATTATAATAATAATAATAATAATAATAAAAAAAATGCCAAAAATTATAATACATAATAATAAAATAAAAAGTTCTACTTATTTCAGTTGCTAAATGTGATATTGAGTGACGGACACTTTCGAACATAATTATTTCGTATAAGATTTCCATTTATAGTACTATTTAGTACAGGACTAGCTGTACCAGAACCATAACCGGAAGTTAGTTGTCTTACCATTCCAGAACCAAGTTGCTGTAATAAACCTGACCCCGATCCCAATGGGCCCGACGATAAGCAAGTAGATGGCCGACGTGATCGAATCGATTGCATACTCGATGACAATAGAAATGGTACACTGCTCGATGTGTTTGGCATTGAACCACCCTAGATATTTGATTAAAAACGAGATTCAGGAAAAAAGACAGAAAGAAAAGAGAAAAGAAAAAAGAAAATAATTAAATAAATAATGATTTAAATATATTATATTATTTTATATATTTTAATTTAAATGGAAATTTTATCTATTTTTATTTATTTTTCATGTTTAAAAGTACGTTATAATTATTTTTTTAATCGTCTATTTGTATTCTAATTTTTAATGTTTGATGATGATTTTTTGTGCGTTCTTTCTAACAAAATTCTTATCTTAATTCATACAGAAAATTTAAATTTTAAATTTAATTTTTTTTTTGTGTGTGGTGTGTGTATGTGTGTGTTAAAAGCGTGGAAAGGGAAGCAAAAATAAAAATAAAATCAAATTTTCTAGCAAAGTGGATTTTATTGCAATAAATTTAATATGTCTGCGGAGTCTTGTTTATTTACATTATACAGTAATTGAATATAGAAGTGGTTTCTTGGGTGTTTATTATACTTACATTAAAAGGAGATGAAAATATAGACATCTAATAATATTATTTTGTTTATTAGACATATTTTAGATGCGGGAAAATTAATTCAGTTCTTACGAATATGTATGTAGCGAGTATTTTCAATCATATATACTAATAAGCATTACACCAAAAATAAAATATATAAATCCAAAGTCATAGTCAGGGCACGATTAAGGATTGTTGAAAAAATAATTTTCTTCTGATATGAACCATTACAAAACAAATTAATTTTTCTCCTGATGACTAACAAGACAACATTGCAGCGAATTAGAGATAATTCGTGTTGGTTCCCGATTTTTCTATCAAATTAGGCTGACATCTTGGTAAAACGCATTTGAGCCGACAGAAATTACAATCACAACTAAAATAACAAATACACAATTCAAATTTATACACGTCAATGCACACAGTGACAGTTCTAGTTGTTCAGATTTTCTAAAATAATAAATTTGAAACAAAATTAGTTCTTATACATAGACTTTTTGTGTTGAGTGCTTTTTATGTTCCAGGTCGCTGTTTTTTTAGTAATTTAAAAGAAATGTTGGCACTTCCGGTTGAAGACTCAACGAGTGAGCACCATTTTGGGAGCTCAATTAGGTTAAATTCTTTTTGAGGTGTCTAATCTTGTGAGTTCTCGTGGTTTTTTCAATTGGAGTCGAAAAACACATATAAGTACTTAGTACAAAATAAAAATTATAGGTCTTGTGGACTAAATTGTCTAGACCTCAGCAAAATTATAAACAAAAAAAAAAAAATAAAAAAAAAATGAAATATTGGGTATAGAAATAAGTCTCCGCCGTTCGACCAAAGATGGTACCACCAGTAAACTATGGTTAATATTACCCGATGTAAAACGCCTTATCCTAAGGTTAGATATCTGTTAACAACCTCACCGTAAAATATTTGCGACTTTATGTCAGCATCATATAATTTTTTTCTTATGAAAATGTTAAGTTTTAGGTCTTGATAGAAACCTGCAGTTAGATGAGGATGCATTAAAAGAGAAGTTGTCGAGAGTGGATTTAAAAGTGTCCTTAACTTTAAAAGTGTTGGTGAATTTGATGTCGAAAACAAAGAACGTAGCGGAAGGCCAAAAGTGAATGAAGTTGGAAGCATTATTGAATGAACATTGAATCGCCAACACTGAATCGCCAATTTTTTCATGTGAAAATGCTGCTTGCCAGCCATACACGAAAGGATTTTTACATCGCATAGTCACTAGTGATCAAAAATGAATCCACTACGATAACTCAAAACAAGAAAAAATCTTGAGGACCACCTGATACCTACTTGGACCCATTCAATTGGGAACTTTTACACCACTCTCTGTATTCATCAAACAAACACCATCTAGTACTTTCATATGAAGATACCAAAAATTGGGTTGATTCATGGGTAGCCTCAAAAGATGAAGTGTTTTTCCGACGTGGTATTCGTATGCTGCCAGAAAGATGGGAAAAAATAGTGGCTACCGAAGGACAATACTTTGAATAGAACATAACCTACCATTTTTTTACAATACATATTTAATTTAGGATTTTATAATTTATATTTTTTTGATTGATTTTATGGTCTTTAACATTATGTATGAAGTATAATGTCGGTCAAGTCACCACCTCTAGCCATAACTCAAAGGTGCACTCTTTTAAGCACCTTTTTCATAACAATTTCACAGGCTTCTGGTGTTATTTCAGCAATTTTGTTTCTAATGTTGTCCTTAGCATCGAAGTTGGTTGGTTTATTAGTGTACATCTTTCCCTTCAAGTACTCCAACGGAAGAAATAGGAGGAGTCTAATAAGGGGATCTTGGGGGTCTGGCGATAAAACCACCTTTTCATATAATTATAGACTGGAAAATTTGTAATTTCATTTGTTGTGGTGTTAGATGCTCTACAATAAATTGTTAACGGCCACTCTCTACGACTGTCAAATGTGAACTGACAAAAATATCAATCAAAACAAAATGTCGGTCAACCAAAATTGACCTGAAACATAAAAAGCACCATTTTTTTCCAAGGTATGTATTTACGAGTACTTTAGAACCTAAACATACTTCGAATGCTTTGATCGGAAATTAAAATAGCTTCAATAAGCAATTTATTCTGTTTCCGATATTTCAGTAACAAAACTTCACACATTTACATTCAAAAATAACATACGCACCAACCTATATATACCACAGAAATCTTATGCCTAAAACAATTCATCCAAAAACATTGAAAATCAAAAATTCCCACTAAAATGTTCAAGGTTCTCAAATAGCCTTTCATCATACAACACAATGCAAACACTGAAAATGGGGTACCAAAAACGAAGTCTTTTGTTTTAACTTTAATCTCACCAACAAAATGACAGATACTCGTGACATAACAAAACAAAAATTTCGGTTTTGTTTTTGGATAAAATCACAACTATCAATAGTTACGTAACAATATTTTCGACTCATTATTCTTGTATTTCTTTAATGCATTGATAAACAAATGAGAAATTCTTTTAAAACTACAAAAATTAAATATTTCAAAGTCGAGTATCCATGGTGTATCGATTTACACAATTAGAGACGAGGGTTCTCTGAAAAGTTTACGACCTCAACATGAAGATGGCAGCACTCGTCAACAAAATTGGGGGAGTGTGTTTGCGTATGCGTTGAAAGGTACTCACCGAAATATCAGTCATTTTGGAGGCGCAGTTGTTTAACAATCGTTTGAGTGAGTCGAAGTGAGTGTTTTTGTGAAAGCGAAAAAAACGCTGTGTACGGGAATTCTCCTGCTAAATTTAAACGTGGCCGTACTAGCTTGGGTAGTGATGAATATTCGGGACGTCCAAACTGCAAACACTGACGATAACATCGCTCAAGTTCACCAAATGATGCTAGACAACCGTCGAATTAAAATTAGAGAAGTAGAAGAGGCTGTGTTTGTCAAATATTGAAGCAATATTTAGGCAATGAGAAAGCTATCCACGCATTTGGTGCCGCGTTTGCAGACATTGGACTTGCAGAAACGTGTGCGAATGAACATTCCAAACGCTCTGATTGTGCAATTTAGGCGCAATAAATCATCCAGATTATTACTGCTGTCGAAACTCGGATACACCATTACACTCCAAAATAAAAAATACAGTCAGAACAGTGGACTGACAAGGGAGAATCAGCACTCAAAAAGGCAAATGCTGTTCTTTCGGCTGGGAAAGTGACGGCGATTGTTTTTTGGGATAGTCGTGGAGTTATTTTAATCGATTATCTTTAAAATGCGAGAATCATTACATGAGTATTCTACTATATACAGTATACACATCACTGATTGACAAGAGAAGGCAGAAATTCCAGAATAACGGCCACATTTAGAAAAAAAACTCGCACCACCAAGATAATGAGCTGTCTCACATCTCAGCGGTTGCCACGGCGAGAACCCACGAATTATGGTGAGTTTAAAAAAATTAACATGATTCTATAAATAAATTTTTGACATGATTCTTTTGCTGTACCCACACAATTTTGTTACCTGGCAGGAAAAGGGATATAAAATAACCACTACTTTGTTTTCCGGTATGCTCATCTCGCGCTGTCGTTTTTGGTACAAAATCGACACTCAGATCTAGTCCCTAGCGACATTTTGTGTTCCCTAAGCTAAAAGTTGCGATAGCTTCCGTCGAATGAGGTGCTCATCACCTTCGTAAACAAGTCTTCCAGAGAATAAACTTACAAGGAGAATATGTAGAGAAATTAAAATAAATTTGAAGATAAAGGTTGATTTACATATGAGACGTGCGACGTGTGGCGGGAGCTTGTAGTCAACCAGAGACGAACTGTTGACATTCGTCACATGGCATACGCTACACGTCGGGAGATGGTTTAATTATATCTTTTCAGCCACGGTCGCACAAACACATACAAACTTGTATGTAAACGAAGTAGTTTTTGACATTAAATTTGTTTTGTTTAGGCATAGAGTTTGGCGTGTGTTGCAGAAATTATTTTCAAAATAAAATTATTAAAATTTTGACGTTTTCTCGAATGAGGACAAAAAATAAACTAGTGGGGGAACTAGTCAGAAATGTAAATTATTGTCAAGAAAGCGTCACGTCGCACGTTGCTTATGTAAATCAACCTTAAATGTCTTGTATCTTTGTTAGGTCAGAAACTTTTCAGATAACGTAAATCGAACCATCATAATATATTGAAATATTTATTTCTGCAATTTTAAAATAATTTTTAACAATGCGTTAAAAAATTACACTCCGCGAAATTCAATTAAAGCCACTCTTAATTTTGAATATAAATTATTAAACACGAATTGTTTTGTTTAATTGTACTGTAGGACGGGTCACGAAGCATAAATAAATATAATTTTAAACTTAACAATCGAAATGCGTCATGTTTGAACGAGAAAAAAACAAAAAGAAGTTCCGTTTATTCAATTAAAGCCAGTTAGTATATATTAGGTGTTTGATTTATTTAGTTTACTATTAGTGTATTTTTAACGAATTTTCTAATTAGTGACCCTATTACTTGGTATTTTATAAAATTTTGATTAAAACGGGCAAAGGAAAAAACCTAACAACCGAAGAAATAGGAAAAATTCGAGGTTAAAAGGATTGCTATAAAATTTTGCAGATCACGAATTGTTATCAACAGTTTCATGAATAAAAACGAGAGTTGTGGAAGAAATCGAAAAAATAAAAATAATCAGAAACTTTCACCGCACCGAACAACACAAATCCTAAGAATTGCGTAAAGGGGTCACAAAATTGTTTCGGAACATAATCTGAAAATACACGTTCTTGGGATCAATTTGGAAAAATCTTCTCTGACGAGAAGAAGTTTAATTTAGACAGACCTGATGGATTCAAATATTATTAATGAGCCAAAACTTAAGAGGCGGCTCCTTAATGATTTGGGCCGCATTTTCCTATTCTGGGAAACCGCAATGTGGTTCCAAGATTTTATAGAGCTATTAGATGAAATTTTATAGATTTTGGTGGAAATTAATCAACCTCGAACAGGATTTTGCATAATGCTGCCATCCATCGATTGGTTTAGAGAGCGACAGGTCGAAGTTTTGGGCTAGCCGGCTCGTTCGCCTGATTTAAATGTTATAGAGAATTTATGGGGCAATATGACACGAAATTGCTGGTTAATTCCATGCCGAGCAAAATTTTTTAAGTAATTAATAGAAATTAGGGTTATAGCTACTCATTAATAAATACACGATTAATCGTAAATATTTTTATTTTTATTGATATTATTTTATTTTAAAATTACTGACTAATTGAATTTCGTAGTGTAAAATTTATTTATTATTAGATATTAGCAAAAAAAAAAAAAAACAATTAAAATTATGTTTTCATTTTAAAATGTGTATATTAAAAACTCAAGTTAAACCTGATAATAGATCAAGTTCAAACTCTAGGCCTTACTTTACCAAAAATAAAGGGTGGCTTTAATTGGATTTCGCGGAGTGTAAAAGTGTAATGAGTTGACAAATGATTTTATCTAGAATCATAATCAATTTTTTTTTATTTTGTTATCTAGCTGTCCTTTTGTTGCTGCGATTCCGCCGTTCCACACTTTGATTCTTTCGTCGTGGTTCTTTCTTTCATATTCGTTTCCTTCCTCTTCACCACCCCAAATATATTTTGCGGCGTGGAAATTTATAATTCTTTGTTCAACGAAATTTTTGTTGATTCTACTGATTCTTGGATTATTACAAACAATACCACTACTGTACAGTTAGCAAATGCCGTTGAGTACCCAAGAATTACAAAACTGATTTGTAAATGGGCTTGTACAATTTTATTTGTTCCAATAATAAAGAATCTTCAAGTTTCAATCTTCAGCCCATATTCCAATACTAAACAAAACATAATTAAAATCCCAACAGCTTCATTAAAACTGAAATTCATCCAAATCTCTTAATATAGTGCTGAGTTTTATTTGGTGAAATCCCTATTATTGCAGAAGTTTATTAAAATTAATTCCAAATTCCAACTCCATTACACAAGCCGAATTTTCAATTCAAACAATTAAAAACTAAAATATTCGTTATTGCTATGAAAATAAGTTTTTGAGAAATTTAAATAAAACATTTCCGCTATTCCAAAATTATTGTTATTGGTTTTGTTATTTTTGGGGTACAAAACTATTCTCATGTTATTTTATTTCGCGCTTCCTGTTAGAATTTATATTGGAAAAACAAGAATAGCATAACATGAAATGAACTAGTAGGAAGTTAGCCCGAAAAATTACCCCGAAAAACCATTATAGTTAAATATGGCCACACTATTATATATTTACAGAATATTAAAAAAAAAAATGAAGAAAAAATGTCATGATAGCAGAAAATTTCGGGATGACATTCAGAACTAGCGTAATATAGAAAATTGTTCGAGATGACACTGAAAAATGTTGCGATATTCGTTTGATAGTGTTGCCATTGCATTTCTGCGGGATATTTTTTGGGCTAACTTCACAGACATATGAAATGTCAGATCCTAAAATCAGAACCAACTAAACAAGTTAATTTCTAGTTGAGCAGCTTATTTTCCATATAAAAAGTTTCAGCATAATTTTAAAATACGAGATTTTGTGCCACTCCCTTAAGAAATAGGACTGCTAGCATTTTAATAAAAAGCACAAGATTTAAAAATATTTAGGCTCGTTCAAAGTCCCACATTATTTTATTGATTGTATTAAAATGATAATAAAGCGGTGAACTTTTTCGGAGACATTTTGATCGTGTAGTAAGTTCACTTTTTTATACAAGTATTACGCTTATTTAGAAACGGTCCAATTTGGCATCTAGGACCATTTATTTCGTTGGCTATAATTTAATTGTTATATGAGAAAAATACTTACGCTTAGGAGGAAGAGGAACTGAGGAATTTTACGATTTGTAGATAATTTTATAAAAACGGTCTTATTATATCAAAAATTATTTATTACACCAACTGCACCTCGGTCCATTAATCCTAGCACTCCTTGCAGTAATACAAATTTTTGTTGGCTTTGGATTTCTTTATGTATTTTCTTTATGGTTATTCCGTTTATTGCGTCTCAATAATTACAGCCGGGTACCGATTTATTATTCCACCCATACAAATCATAAAGATTGCTTCATATTGATATTGATTGACCATTTACTTATTTTAAGACAATATAATCCGTATTATAGCCTGAATACGTTTGTTATACGATATGATATGATTTTATATTATACCTCCAATCAAAAACAGAAATCTTCTTTTATTATTCAAAATATTATATCAAATAAATAAATATTTTAAATCGATTTTTTTTTATACTTCGGTACAACAGATAAAATATGTTTTTAAAATTCAACATAAGATGATAAAAATAAAAATTTGATATAAATTTTTATGATTACACAGACTACAGAGGAGGAAGATATACACTTAAGATAAATTCATATTTTTTATTTTCTAAAATTTATTTAAATTAAATTTAACTTTTTAGACAGTGTATATATGCATAAAATAATTTTAATATTCCAGCAAAAATATATAATAATATTTTTTATGGAAATTGAGATATTTTATTTTTACTTATCACTGAATAGTAATTCACTAAATAATATTATGCGATATATGAGGTGAAAATATTTTATGTTAAAATTTGAATTCGGATTTAGTAATTTTTATATTTATTTTTGGATAATCTTTTAAAATTCGCTAATGGAACGCCATGCATTATTATTATGTGTAGCTATATTTGGTGTAGCTTATAAATAAATCCACTGCGAAAAAAAACCTTCATCAAACTTCTCGTTGTTTTCCGTTTTTTCAATTTCCCAAAATTTTATTTCTCGTATAAACCCGATTTTTAAACATGAAAAATATTTTTTTGTTTGATATGAAATAAATTTAGTTCACGAAATAGCTATAAAAGGTTATTTTTTTATTAAAATATCAAAATTAATAACCGATTAAGTATGATTGTTTGTAAAATTTGTATGCTTAAGCTCTAAAAATTTTTTATGTGGGATATACAAACCTCTTTTATATACTCGTATATTCAAATTATGACGATGTTACGTCCATGGTGTTTTTTGTTTATGGTAATAGGTACCATATAGTTAGAGGTTATTGTTTTTATGGAAATATTGTAAGTATTTTGGGTAAAAAGGTTGTATTTTTTTAATGATTTGATTACACATTCTAGGGTTTAGTCGTTATCGTAAAATTATATAAATACATCACGATTGTTGCTATGCTACAGGCGGATCAAGTGGTATGATTATTTAGAGAAGATACAGTCATATTTGAATGTAGTTCAACCGGTACTGTACAAACCGTATTGTTGATTTTCGGATGAAGCCAGAAAAAAATTTGTTGAAGTCATTTTTGGTTTTTTGGAGTGCAATTTTGTGGTTAGCTAAATTTTTTCGAAATTTAAGTGGTAAATATACACGTAGACTTCAAGCAGTGCATTTGGTCAAAATATCTAAAAAGAATGAAAGCGAAGATGATTTTGTCGGTTTTATTCTAAATACAATTTACCTATACAATGTGCTGAATTAAGATAAATAATTTTAATATTAGTTACATATTAAAGTTGTGAATTTTAAATAGGCATTCCTCCCATGTTTGATAAGACGGTGGATTAGAATGTTTGTTATTTTCAATTTTATGCTCGTAAATATGAGTAATTTTTCAATATGGAAAATTAACAAGATATTATCACAGATTTGGAAACAATTCCACTTTATAGGTCTATCAATGAGGAACATTTTGATGTACAAGCTTTTCCGAATTTTTCAACGTGGGCCAATCAGAAGTTTGGGTAGTGTTCCACTATACATATAAATATATATATATATATATATATATATATATATATATATATATATATATATATATATATATAGTTACGTCAAGCTACACATCCCAAATCATTATTCACACGGTTGAATAAGCCACCTCATAGTATTCACATAGTTTAGAATTACATTTATATCTAAAGAAAAATATAATTTTATTTAAATTTAATTAATCAGCAAAAGTCTGTAAATACAATATATAAAATAATCATATAACGCAGAATCATATTTTAATACCAAGAAAAATACAATTCTATTCTAATTTGAACGATGTAAACTATAATGTAATCGAATAACCAACATAAAAGAAAATAAAATATACAGCATTCCACTGCTATCGCAGGAAATGCTTTTCTTGATAAAAACCATACTAACAGTAGAAACGAGGTTCATTTAAGATTAATCGATTGTGTGCATAAGAACGGTTAAATTGCAACCATAAAAAAATAAATAAATTTTGTTGTGATAAAACGTTTAAGTTTTTTTAACCTAATACGCGAAACCCATAACTATATATATATATATATATATATATATATATATATATATATATATATATATATATATATATATATATATATATATACCGGGTGTTTCTTTTAAACTGAGACGATGAAATATCTCGAAAAATAGCCACTCTACGGAAAAAATGTCCATAATCAAAATTTAATCATACCGCGGGGGAAATACGTTAGTGCAAAAAAATAGTCCCCCACCCCCCGCTTTGTTGGTGGGGCGGGGGTAACTTTTAAACTAAGATAGGAAGCCATATTTTTTATTGCAGATACGGATTCTACGACTAAAAGTACGTATGATTTGAATGAAATATTTTGTTCGGTTCATGATAGATGGCGTTGTAATCGACGAAATTCAATTTTTTCTATTTCTTCTTCTTACAACACACGCATTCGATTCTGCAATACGTTTGTAATTAAAAACATCACGTTTTCATTGGAAATACTCGAAATTCGTCATCAAAGCAATTTATTAATATAAATGGCAGGTGAATAAAATAATTTTAGCTTAAAATAAGTGTTCAAAATGATGGCCTGCGACTTCAATGCATTTAATAATACGCATTTCAAATGATTGTACACAACTGAGAAGTGTGTTTGGTAGAATTTCAGCACACGCATTTCTGATTCGCTCAATCATGTTGTCACGTGTTGTTGGTTCTTGTTTGTAAACTTTGTCTTTGAGATAGCCCCACAAAAAGAAATCTGGCGAAGTAAGATCTGGTGATCTGGCGGGCCAATTTATCGGACCAGTATTTCACGTGCCACCACCGAATAGTGTGCAGGACAACCATCATGTTGAAACCACATGTTCCGTTTCACTTCTAAGCTCAAATTTTCAAGTAATGTTGGCAGTTCATTTTCCAAAAAGTTTCGGTACATTTGACCATTCAAGTTGCCTTTAATAATGTGGGGGCCTATGAGTTTGTTGCCAATTATTCCACACCACACGTTGACAGTCCAAGGACGCTGATGTTCAACTAGACGAAGCCAGTGCGGATTTGTAATACTCCAATAATGCATGTTGTGTCGATTAACCGTTCCATGGTTTGTAAAATACGATTCGTCAGAGAACATTACGCAACGATAAAAATTGGGGTTTTGTTGTATTTGTTCACGTGCCCATTGACAAAAAGTTACCCGATTTTGGAAATCAGCGCCATGAAGATCTTGGTGTAAAGACACATGATATGGATGATACTTGTGCCGTTTTAAAATTCTCCAAACACTGGTGAGGGACAATCCGTAATCGCGAACTATTTCTCGTGTACTAACATGAGGATTATGAGCCACTGCTGCCAATACAGCAATTTCATTATTTTCTCCAGTGACTGTTGCTCTACGGGTCCTCTTTTCGGTTGAACATTTCCATCAGTAATAAATTGTTGATAGTACGGCCAAATGAAGCAAACGAACGAGTCCTATCTGGAAAACGTTGAGCGTAAATAGCAACAGCATTTTCAAGATTTCTGCCAGCTTCTCCATAAACCAGAACCATTTCAATTTTCTCTGGCACAGTTACAGGCTCCATTCTTAAGTATTTTATCGTTTATTTTGCAATTACGAAAAACATGAAAATAAGAAATAACACAAACGTTAAATGTGATTTACAAAACTGAATAAATTGTTTTGATGACGAATTTCGAGTATTTCCAATGAAAACGTGATGTTTCTTATTTCAAACGAATTGCAGAATCGAATGCGTGTGTTCTAAGAAGAAGAAATTGAAAAAATTGAATTTCGTCGATTACAACGCCATCTATCATGAACCGAACAAAATATTTCATTCAAATCGTACGTACTTTTATTCGTAGAATCCGTATCTGCAATAAAAAATATGGCTTCCTATCTTAGTTTAAAAGTTACCCCCGCCCCACCTACAAAGCGGGGGGTGGGGGACTATTTTTTTTGCACTAACGTATTTCCCCCGCGGTATGATTAAATTTTGATTATGGACATTTTTTCCGTAGAGTGGCTATTTTTCGAGATATTTGATCGTCTCAGTTTAAAAGTTTAAAAGAAACACCCGGTATATATATATATATATATATATATATATATATATATATATATATATATATATATATATATATATATATATATATATATATATATATATATATATATATATATATATATATATATATATATATATATATATATATATATATATATATATATATATATATATATAAAGTAGTCCTGTCACTGAAGAAAGAAATTTCCGAACTGTAGATTTGGAAACATGTTATTAGCAATTTCCCACTTAAAGAAGTAATATTTTAATATGGGCCATTATAAAAATTTGAGTAAAATTCCAATACATAGACAATACGCCTATATCAATTATGATGTTTGTCATATGTAAAAATGAGAAACTTTTTGTAAAAAAAACTTTTCCAAACGCTCAATTTGAAAAGGTAAATTTCCACTCATACTCGAAAAAACATCACTCATACTAGAATTGGAAAATTTCTATCACACACTTTTAAATTCATAGATCGAAATAATCTTTTTCTACATAATTCACTGATAGACATATTCTGTCTATATAGTAGAACATTACTAAAATATCTGATAATTGATGCCCTTATTGTTTTCATCAGTTCTTGTACCCCACGCCGATGAAACCTGAACTAGAATTTTTTACAAATTTATTACACTTGCTGTGTGCTGAAATTGACTTAAACTGCATCACACGTAAATATTTATTGTGTCGTATCGGGTGCTACTAATTTTCATAAATTCATTACAATTTGTGGTCATATTTTAATCTTCCCCCATAGAGTGAAACCAATTAAAACTACCGTAATAAAAATAGTGATATTTTAACATAATATATATGCTATCCTGCATATGTACAGAGTTTGCTTCCAAATTCAATCTTAATGGCATTTCATTTGTCCAAGGAATTGAATTTGGTTTTCAATCCAATTTTTGGTCAAAAGAAGCAACCAATGAATTCTCGCGATTTGTTTTTCAAAGTTGGTAGTGTTTGACATTTGCGATTTTTTTTTGTATGAGTCTATTATAATTGATACAGTAAATGTTATTGCGTTTGTATTATTAATAATATTTAACGTAATAAATCAATACAAAACGCTTGTCTATAGTATGTATCAATTTTGTAGAAAATGTCAAAAAAATCAAAATAAAATATACAGGGTGGCAACATTTAGAACAAAACAATTAATTTGGAAAACTTTAGTGACAAGCACAGTAACTAAAAAATAGAATTGGAATTTCAATACCATCAACTCTGTATCAATTCAACGAATTCCAAATTGGCATTGATTACATAGCATTGTTGTTATTGTAAATAGGCAAATGAAATATCTCTCTTTTACGATCCATATTCAACCTGGTGCAATTCGAATTCACCCTTTAGTAATTAATATTTGTTCATATCAATTTGCCTTTGTAAAAATCCGAGTAGGCGATTTTTTTTTCTTAGGGGTGGAAATTTTCATTCTAATCAAAAGTGTCAATCTCAATTGTGGCATTTTTATGCTATGTACATCTCAGAAGAAAAGCCGGCACTAAAGTAATTTGTCTTTGTTGAATTCACCTTCAATTATGCTCGTTAGTTGTCTGTAAAATACCTAGAGCTAGTGGTACTTTTGTGAAACCCTGTGAAAACTTCTGCATGACAGGACTTCTTTGGAGTTGGCCAAAATCCCCAACGGCTGCTTGCAATTTCAGTCTTGAGATAGCCATAGGCCCTTCCTTTTTTCCATACTAATTTAAGGTATCATTTGAATTTTCGTTAGCATTTACAAATAAATTAGCTCTATTGAACTATTTTCTTTAACTGCATGCCACCAGAGATTCCCTCGCTCTCAAATAGAAGGATTTTAAAACTAGTACCGTTAATCATCCATCTCAGCCGAACACTAATTGCCTTCAGTTTCGACATTTTATTATACACAGATCTCGGCTCGCGATCCGGCTAGTTGTTTTTGGAACTTGTCTTTAATCATTCGACTTGGTGCAGGTTCTTTGGTGACCTATCCATCTTATTCGATTTTGTTTTACGTAATTAATAGTATCACAATCTCTGAATAATAGTTTTGTTTAAAAATTCATGCCATTTCTATATTGTCCCTCATCAATTTTAATGAGACCAAATTTCAATCGTATATAACTTTCCACCCAAAAGTGGAGCAATAAACAGCCGTCTAGTGTAGCCATGGTTGAAAGTTTCACCTGCTTATAATGCTTTAGAAAGATTTCTATGATTGAAACTAAACCATTTTATGTTGCTTGCCAGAAAACTAAATTTAATTACTACTATGGCACTATCTGGTAATTCCCCGGGAAAAGGGAACTAGGGAAAGAATTTATATTTAATTTTTATTTAAACATTTAGTTTCTGGCATACTGTTTTCCCTGCTAATTTAGCTATGGAAAAATTATTCCCAATTTATAAATATTTATACATAAAAAAAATATTTGAAACAAAAGTTACAAGTAAATTCTTTCCCCAGTTCCCTATTCTCGGGGAATTATCAGAATAGTGCCACTGGTAGTTAGGTAGCTTCTTGGAAATTAAAGGGCTGTAATACGTTGCTAAATCAGTTAATGTCTCTTTCCAATATCTCTTTTCTCGAATCAAAATCTGTAAAATGAATTATGGTTGGCCAAAAAGCAATCTGAGATGAGTTCATCGTTACCACTATTTACAGTCTACTTCAGACAACTTTGTAATTATCCCAAATTTTCTTCATTTGAAAACATGCAAGCCCTTGTTAAGTGTTAAGTTTACATATAATAAAAAGCGGTCAGTCAATCGCATCTTCGTTAAACATGAGAGTCTTGATATTTCCGGACGGATGATGAATTTATCCACGACAATGATAAAATGAGTTTATTGGTTTTAGTTACTGAGCCTGCGGCTTACAATAATTCAACGAATTCCTTTAACTAGCTCGTGTATTTATCGTAACTTTGTTGCGTCAGTTCGGAATTGGTAGGGATATCCTGGTGCTCCATGGGTAACACGCTTAGATGAATAAGGTCTGGATTTGATCGGATTACGGTTTTAATCGTACTGTAATGATAACCTAAATGGTTGAGGGCTCAGTATGAAACTGGTTAGGTTTACCACATTTTTTCTGTACTCGTGGGATATGTACTAATGACTCCAAATTTACACAAATATGTTGAGTCTAGATTTTTTACGAGTCCTTTAACCTAGACTACTTCTTGCGAAAAACAGATCAATAAGTAGACATTTTCGTCAAAGTATGGCGAAAAAACAGGAGATACTCATGAATAAAGTTAGTCTCCACAAATTACTTCTAGGGCAGAGGTACGGTCCCTAGGTACCGAAAACCAAGCTATGTAGAGAGCTTCAAATGCTATAAGGAAGCCCAACAAAATTTCGTATGCATAAGATGACGAAAAGATTAGGTAACTGCAACTTAGTCTCTCAATGAGCTGTAATATAGGGTGGATGCGTTCATAACCACAAATTGAGGTTTGGTTGAAAAAGTTTAAAGCGTTACCTACCTGACAATCATGAGAGAAAACTTGGGCCTGCGTCAAACTTGCGCTGATCATAATCATCATTTCTCTATAAAAGGGCTGATTAATGTAAGATGAACTTAGATACCTTACAGATAAGCAATTATGAATAACCTACGCTACCCTGCCCGTGGTCTAATTCAGACAAAATGTTAGGTAGTTTAACAATATTAAAAAAGTTCAAACGCTATCTTCCATCGAAAGAGATGTGTGAGATGGGATCTCTTACTAAACTCTAGGTGAACTCAAAAGAAAACGAATATTTCGATAAGATTGTAATAGCTGACAAGTTAATCTAACTGCTCAAATGTTTGAAAACACTGAGGATGTTAGAATAGTCTTAGTTTATGTATTTATGGTCAGTGGAGACGGGATATTTGGACTTAGGACATTTAATCTTACACTTGTAAATAATGCAGGAATGATTCTTACATTGTTAATTTAAAAAAAAAATAAACAGTTTTCTGAATGACCTCCCACATACAGTTCTACAAAACTTCCTAAGAGAGGCTCAATGTCAAATTAGAGCCATTCTGCGAAGTGATGTTAGTTAACATCAGATAATCTGGGACACCAATCTTCGTAAATGCAAAATTGCCGGTATTTTAACGTTTTAAACCAGCAATAATTTACAAGTGGTTATTTATATAATCTCTTACTTTATTTGGCCTATTGAGAAGACTCTTCAGTATAAGGAATTAGAAGCTGTGTTGCTTTCAAAAGATTACAACAACAATTGCATTGTATTCAAGCCGATTGTTTTAGAATGTTAAAAAAAAAATTTTTAGGATTAGGGGAAATAAAATCATTTTATGGTTATGGTGTTTACCGCAAGGCGTTATTTTTTCTATTTTTCTAGAAAAATTTATATTGAATAATAATTTAGCATTTGTTATTTGATAGCAAAATACCGAATTTAATTTATTCTATTTTTTAAAATAAAAAAAACTAAAATAAATATTAAGAAAATCAACCAATATAGAAAAATTAAAACGCATTAAAAAATTAAATCCAAAAGTTGTTGCTTTCAAATTTCTTAGCTAAGCTAAGCAGATTTGTGAAAGCCACACTACTATAGTTTTCTTGGATATAGAGAGGGCATTCTAAAACGTATTACCGGGAGCGATTATTCGGTTGTTCATATATCTGCGTGTGACCGAGTCCCTCAGATGGTGGATAGATCAAATGTCAGAATTCGGACGATTTATGAACAGAGGGACTTAGAAAGATGGAGTATTATTCACCTTCACTGAAACTAGGTATTTAATGACTTGTCATTAAACTTGGAAGGTTTCAATTTCCCATTCCAGCAATATGATGTAAATGTCCATCTGTCTGAGTGAGCATATGCAGGGTCGTCTTAGTTGTTTTTGAGACTAGTTCAACAATTGTAGTTTGATCGTCAATTCACACAAAACCGAATTTACCTCATCTTTTCTAGGAAGTATTTACATCCTCAGTGTTCTCTCATTTTAAATAATTTCAGTTGACCTAAACAAAAAAGTGAAGGTCTCGAAGATTTTAGAAGATTAAATAAATCCAGTATATTTCTCTACACCTGTCAAAATAGCAAGTGCTAACCACACTTAAATATCGTAAAATATACTCTGCGCAAGCCGCTTGCTACGTCCAAATTAATAAGTCCCTTCTGAATGAAGTGAAACACTTCTGCATGATATAATTCAGAGTTATTTTATACTTTGTTGAAAGGTCTGGATCGTTTAAAGAAGTAGGGGTCAACTATGTGGTATGGCTATAACCAAAATAAGATTAAATTGATTAAGAACCCAATAGATTTCTACAGGAATTCTGTTCTACTATTTGAGAAAATGTAGTTATATCACTTAGGCGTCCAGCTTATCTATTTCTACTCAGCAACTATTTTCATAATACCAGATGCTAATATTAATATGCCTCTAATCACAATTATGTCATGCTCGTCCCGTGTTTATGAATATTATTGGAAACATCGTTGATTCAAGCAACTCCTGTTTGCATTGATATTTATATGTGTATCGCCGGCGAGAATTACACACTACATCGATCGGAATGAGCTTTATAAAGATAAAAACACACAAGATTTTGGCGATGGAATAAATAGTTCCGCTACTCGTGCATGTATCTATCCACTTTAATCTTTTTGATACATCCATTATTAATTCCAAATTGTTTTTGTTGTAATGGAAAATAAGACAGACCATTGCACTGCCCCGTTTGCGAAATAGACAGGGGATCGAATAAAAAATGTTAGAGCAAACAAATTTTGTCGTTGACTAAAGCACGGAATTTGCTTTTAAACATTAGATGAATGTGTATGGTTTGGTTTAATTTTTTTCGAGTATCTTTGAATATTTGAAAACATTTATATTGTGAGTGATAAATCCCAATTTGCAAAGTCGGCAATTAGTAAAAAATTCATACACTTTCCAACCACAAATAAAATAAAAGTTTATAATATTTCAAAGTTCAAATGTAGCAACATCGTTAAATTTGATCTCATGTGGGAAATGCCTGAATAATACATTTTTATCCATATAAAGAAATGTTGGGCAGCGTACTGTAACAAGAATTTTTTCACTTGACATGGTTTTATGAAATATTTGCTGGGGAATAGGAGTGCTAATAAAACTTCATTTAATTACGAGTATATAAAATCCGCTTTTGTGTAATCATAAATTATTATTATTTATGTGAAAATTACCAACCAAAAAAAAAAAAAAAAAAATCCACATGCAAATTTTACCTGTTAATTGTTGTTTTTGTTCTTTTCAGAAATGTTTATAGCTATTTCGTGCCAATTAGTAAACGTATCTATGATAAAAATGCAATATGTAATTATGCTAATTCGATTCATCATACCATAAAATTTATATAGTATGTAGTTTTAAAACTGAATATATAATAAAAAAAATCATAATAATTTACAACTAAAATTATACCAAAAAAAAAAACTTGTTGCTTTTATTTATAATCAACTCAACGTTTATATAACCATCTCACACAATATGTAACTCTATATATTATGTACATATAACAGCTTTTATAACTATCTCGTGCACTGTAACATGTTTATGTAAATGAAATTCATGAGTGAAAATTCATCCACCTCATACACATAAATTTCGGCTTATGGCGAAACCTAGAATACAGGTGGCATATGATGGATTTTTTTATGTGGTTAGATCAAGACATGATGGCAAAAAAATTTGCTACGAGAATTTACCCAACTTGAATATTCCATTCACAATGTTGTGTAACTTCTCGATGCATTTTTTTGCTTCATTTCACCGCTTGAACTTGTGATACATGTGCGAATATTTCAATGGATGATGAGTGAATAATAAAATATACAAAATTATATAAATAAATTTGAATGGGGTGGTTGTGTTTGTGTTTCGGTGTGATTGGGTGAGATGAGATTATGAACGAATGAAGGCTATAATTTTATATTCGAGTGTGAATGTGATTAAATTTTCAAACATGAACCATATAATCCTTTTCATTTTACTACTTTATGATTATTAATTTTCTGCAGTTTTTCAAATAGAAAATTCTATTAAATAACTCTGATTTTTTTTTATAATCATGTACTCACGATCATGCTCCGTGCAAGCTGCGAGAGGAAGAAAGAAGCAGTTTTTCAATAGCATTTCGAAAAACATTTTTTTTAAAATAAAAATTTCAAATTTTTCATCGAAATTATATTGATTTTCCATTATACAGGGTGTTCGGCGCTGATGATATTCTGTTACAGAGGGTTATAGAGAATCAAATTCTGCGGGTGATGCTGTTTATAGAAATTTATTATCGCTATTACAATGTCCTTTGAAGAAATATTGTTCTTTCAAAATAAGTAAAATGATAAATTTTTTAAACTACGTTTTCGACCATGTCGTGTTAGAAAATGGCATACAAATTAATAAAATTCAGAAGTTTTGCAAAATGTTAGTTCTTGAAAATAAGGGTTTACGATAGTGGTAGCATAAAGAGTGTATTTTTTATCGTAGTCAAAAAAATTGTATCTCAACGACCTTGTACTTAAAACTATTTTCTCAGCAATAGTCCTAGAGCAGAAAAAAATCCCATACATTTTTCAACAAAAAATAAGAGGTTACACTAGTTCGCCACAAGAGGCAGCAGTATCACAAAAGATAATATGTGTTAAAACCAGCGTACCCCTTAAATTATTTTGTTGCCCTCCGAAAATAAGGAATTTGGTATAGAGAATTTTGAAATCTTGCAATGGCAGGCGGAACATGGCAATTTCTTGAATAGAATGAAATTTGGTTTGTGGTATTGGACATGGATTCAAGAATGTTTTTTTTTATATTCTGAACCCTGTTCATTAAGGACGGAATTCTGACTTTACTTAAACAATTACGATAAAATTTTGTAAATATTTGTTGAAATTCAACAAGCATTTTAGATGAAGATCTAGACCAACTTACCTTTGTGAAGATAGCGCAAAATTCCAACCCGAAAATAAAAAAAAGGTACGTATGGCAATACTTAATTCTATTTATACTATTTTCTATATTTATACTACATATTACGATATTCAATTATAGTTATGGCTCTCCCCGTCAAAAAATTAATTGCGTTAAAATTTTGTATACGAAATTGTATAAATACTATACGCATCATTCAAAACATGAACAACATTCTGAGATTCTAAACAAATTACAGTAAATAAAAAAAAAAGATTACTGTTAACTATCGTAACATAATATATAATTTTAGTATATGATATATAAAAGTGTCGGGAATTCTTTGATCATAGTTTCTATGCTTTTTTGAATTCAACAATTCTTACTCTCAGCCCAAAAAGTCTCCACTCATAGCCTCGAAAATATTTGCTATCATGATAGTTAAAAACTGTCGTGACAGTTGAACTTTCGGGGCTGAGAGTAGATAGAATACTTAAAAATATATGTTTGTGAAATAAGCCCAATTTTAATATGTGAGTGAAGATAGGCTAAATTCAATGTCAGACGACTGATATAGCAACAAAAATTATTGCTATCGTGACATTTTCTACTCTCAGCTCAAAAATTGCTATCACGACAGTTAAAAACTGCCATGGCAACTGAAATTTTCGAGGTTGAAAGTAAAAATGTAGGGATTTTCTTATGCGGTGTAAATCATTTGATAGGTGAATGTCTAAAGAGCACGTACATTTTTTATAGAATTTTTGTATGTGTAGAAGTTGAGATATAGTCCATAGAAATCCGAAACTATTCGTTGGTTCAACTAGCGGTGCACATCGTTTGATAGGTGACTATTTAAGGAACACGTACGATTTTTTGTAGAATTTGGCTATGTATAGGAGTAGAGATATAGTCCATAGACATAGACAAATTCTAAAAAAAATCGTACGTGCTCCTTAAATTGACACCTATCAAACGATGTGCACTGCTAGTTGGGCTAACGAATATTTTCAGACTTCTATGGACTATATCTCAACTAATACACATATAAAAATTCTATAAAAAAATGTAGGCGCTCTTTAGACATTCACCTATCAAATGATTTACACCGCATAAGAAAATCCCTACATTTTTACTTTCAACCTCGAAAATTTCAGTTGCCATGGCAGTTTTTAATTGTCGTGATAGCAATTTTTGAGCTGAGAGTAGAAAATGTCACGATAGTAATAATTTTGCTATATCATTCGTCTGACATTGAATTTAGCCTATCTTCACACACATATGAAAATTAGGCTTATTTTACAAATATGTATTAATTTTTAAGTATTATATCTACTCTCAGCCCCGAAAATTTCAAATGTAACGACAGTTTTTAACTATCATGATAGCAAATATTTTCGGGGCAGAGAGTATAAATGTGGAGACTTTTTGGGCTGAGAGTAAAAAATGTCATAATAACAATAATTAGTGTTGACATACATGATCAACTCCACCATTTTCGATTATTCAATGATGATGAAATTTGGTTTGTAGGATTCAAACATTAATTAACATTGGACTCGATTTGGATATTGAAATGGAAACCTGCGAATCTGCGAATATAAGTTTTTGAGTTTTTACAGTTGTTTTTGTGGCTCTACATGCTAATTTTTATGCATGATGGGTTTTTGAGATACTGACCACAAACCAAAAGATCTTGGCACAAAAAACTCAATAAATTACAGAGATAATTCTACGGGGAATCTTTCTCAATTTTAATTCTAATCGAAATAGCAGATGCCAACCTATACGTGTCAAATTTGACATTAGAATTAAAATTGAACTTACTAATCAAATTTTACCGTTATTGATTAAGAAATAGCCGAATTTTACTCAGCCTATCCAAATTTGAGACTTTTCTTCAAAATGCATCTTAGAATCCACTTTAATCGTGCAGTATGGACGGATTTTTTCGTAAAGTATATGTTTGAATCCAAATTAAATCATCATCGGTTACGAAACCCAGCAGATTTCAGAGGTAATTCGTTAGGAAATTACCGAGTTCTGACTTACATTTTATTTTATTCGTATTTTGTGTTTCCATATTTCTCATAAGTTCCTTGACTTCGAAGATCAACGAATTTGGCGATTTAAAGGTCACTTTAATGGTTTTATTCCGTTGGAATGTTTTCATTTGACCAAAAATAAGTAAAAATTTCCTCTGGTTCAAAAGTAACAAGAGACATTTTCTGTTGTAATAGTGCTGTCTATTGTGGCGAGTATTGTAACCTCTTATTTCTTGGTGATAGATTTCTGTTATCTTATACAGCATGTTGGTTGGACTTCAATTAACTCGTTCTAGAGGAATTTGAAGTTTTAAAATGTCGCAGGTTGGATAGCGATTCCAAAATGAGTTTTGGAAAAATATTCCGGACCCTGCTATATTAGTCTGAATTCTGTCTAGCAGAGTTTGACGGATCAAGAGGAGAAACATCGATATAATAATCCTAAATCCAAGGTGAGGCATGTAACCAAGACATGAATGACTAAGAAAACAGTTCGATCGGTAGCACTTCAAATAACTAGTACTCTCCGGTTTCCGGTAGTATTACCTCAGCAAAGGATAAACTACACACACTGTGTGAGGGTCGAACTTAAAAACAACGCTTTTAAAAACACAGCCACAAGACTCAAGACAAAGGTTGCGACGTTAAACCAATGGGACGAATTGGGCCTTAAAATTATCTTCGTGTCTCTGTCACACTACAGAAACAAAGTAAATGGTACAATAGACCGTTGCCTGCCGATGTTACACAACGATCTTCAAAATCTGTAGCAGCAAAGTAGCTTTCATAGCCTTGGCCGGCCCGGAGCTCTGTTCTAAGCTGGCTTGAACCTATTATTACTTTTTAAACAAGACTGATGGTACTGTGACTACACAAACTTTCGTCAAACCACCAATTTTGTTATGTCGGCTTGAGAGAACTGAAAGGAATATCGGTCGGTCGATCACTAGATTCCGTGAAGGTAACGGAAGGATTAATCGTATAAATTTTAGTAAGGTGGGTCATTTCTCATCGTGAGAATGCTAGAAAATCCCACAAAAGCGGGGTGATCCGAAATGACCATCCATCTAAGTCATAACTATGCCAAATGTCGCTTGGCATCGGTAGATAAGAGTCGTTAAACTTCAATGAGTCAGTTTAAAGAGTTGATCATTATTTCGATGTTAGAACGAAGGAGTAACTGATAATAGTTACAGGTGTCCTTGATGCAAAAATATTGATTAAAATGATTTTGAAATTGGCCAAAAATTTACCCTACCCACACTAGGTTACGTTGTACAAATTTTAAAAACTGCCGCTTAAATTTGCATAACGGGAATTTATAAATTGGCCGACCTTTCAAAGTAATGGGCATATTTTTCTACCTATTGAGGAAATTTACACGAGTAGCGGGTTTTAATAGTAACAGTATAAATTTAAACTTACATTCTGGAGATTTTTTACGAACAACGGAATTTTTTGTTGGCCACGAGACCAACCAACTGGACATAATCTCGGTTATAATACGAATAAATTATAATGAAATTTGGTTCGAAGGATTCTATAGGGGATTACTCATTTTGAAGGAGGTGTCTTTGGAATTTGGAATTGCACCATTTCAAAATCTATTACAATTTTTCTTTCTTTCTGCACAGTGGTTTTCCATCCGTAGCGACCCGAATTACGTACACTAATTTATAAGACTTTATTGGAATTCTCTTTATTGGGACACTTCTACATTTTTGAAGACTTTTAAAATTTTTAAAAAGCCTAGTGGAATTTTCATATGACCATTAACGCTATTCGCGATTTTTATATGAAAAATATCTTGGTAGTTTGTGGCGAACTACCCAAGTTTCAGAAATTGGCTCTCTCAGTAGAATAAAATGGTCATACCAGAGCTACCAGAGCCCTATGGCTCATATCGAAATGATATGAAAAATATTGATTTTTGCATGAAAGGATATGCCACTTGTGGGACTATTTTCTGAGATTCGTTTAAGTTACCATACGTAATAGCTTAGTAGTCTCAAGTAAGTGTCGTACATATTCCCATTGTTAAAAATATTTCTGAAAACAAGAATGTGAAACACAAAAATCAGAAAGACGAAAACCGCATGTGCGTTCCTATCTTCCCAAAATATTAAAAGTGTCCAAAAATTTAAAAGTGTGCAGATATTTTACACCTGTAATATCTCTACTTGTATGCACCAAGTTTAATAATAACTTGCAAAGAAGTGAAAGAGTAGCACCCAGAATGGATTCCAAAATTTCGTTCAGAGTCCCAATCGAATATAACAATCAATTTTCAGTATTTTGAGATTCGAAATTTTTTAGATCGGAGATCGGCGAATTTTTATAGATTTTAAAGCAAACTTTACGGATTTTAATCTGCTGGAACATTTTTGTTTTAATGAAATGAGGTGCGATAATATTAAAAAAAAATTAAAAATTTCCCCTCTTTGTAATGAGTAGCGTTAATTGTTGTTATGTTCCGCTAGCTAGTTTTCGCTTGTTGTTGTTATCACTTCGACAGTCGAAAATTCACATGTTTTAAATACTGATACTTATTTTTTTATGCTTTTAACGGATTATAATCGCGTAACGATAGTAAATTTCTTTGAACCAAGTAACATTTATTTGCCGAAAATTTTCTCCTCTACACGAAGATAAATCGCCAATGCCGAACACCCTTGGTATTACGGGGATATAAATTTTTAAGTCTCAGTTAATATTCAATGCAATATATTTTATATATTATAGTTATAAAAACATTTAACAAACAATTTTCCTTCAATTACCAAATATTTATTTAAAATTTAAAATTATAATTAAACAACATAATATTTTCCTTAATTTTCCATATAAAATAAAATGAAACAACATTTTGACAATACTTTTGTATGCTTATGTTGCACGATAGTAGCAAGGAACAATATACGAGTAATAATAATATAACGAACATTAAAGGAGTGTTACGTGTACAAAAGACATAAGTAAGAATTTATATATAAAATAACAACAACACTAAATGATCCAAACTTTTCTGTTATATAAATGAGCTTTTGTTTTATAGTTTATGGTCAACAGTTTTAGGATATTTTTAGTTGGAAAACTTTTTTTTTCGTCTTCATGTTTCTTGTTCATACAACGACACATTGACACACAACACAATTACTTTTATTCGAAATTTCAGTATTTTTCATATCCAATTTATTTGTATCGTAAAGTTTTCACGATATAATAATTTATATACTATAGCTATGTACTGTTAAATGATGTCACATAGTTCATTTAACAATAATAAACTATTTTTTGTAGATATTTAGAGAATGTTACATAGCAGAGAAATCACAAGTCATTGCTCAAGACGTTTCGTATTTAGTGATTTATATTATTTTACAATACTTTCAAATAAAAAACGATAAAATTTTTTTTTTACCAATTTTATCGTTTTAACTCGTAAGTAATATTTTTTTCTGGTGGATTATTCTTGAAAATATTTTAAAACACTTGTCTGCCAAATCTGAGAACAACATCATCAATGTCGAAAATAATTCATATCGAGAGAGTTGATTAATGGAAAAATTGTTTATATTCGTACGCGAGTATTGTTGACGTATCATGACAGTTTATGAAATGTGTGTGTACATACGAGTACATATTATGCGATTAAAGGTGATGTCTTTACAATTTACTGAAATTATAAAATATATAAATTGTTTTTTTAGAGACAAAAGTTGTGGTAAAAAAAGTGTCTGCTGGAATTCATCGAGGAAAGAATCGTCGGAGGAATTCATTTCGAAAATTTGTGACTCCTTTTCATGCAATTCACATCGAACGCCTAGAGATATTAATAATGGTGGATTTCTTTTAAAAATGAAAATACACGAACAGGGTGTCAAGGAGCTCGTTAAATCTTTTGGATAATCGATAAATAAACTTAACAACGTGAAATGGAAATTTTAGTTTGCCTTATAAATTTGTAGGCTGGGTATTTTTTATAACACATCGATGTGTCGTGTAAATATAAAGTTTGAGTTTTAACTATAGTCTAAATCAAATAAATATTAATAATAGTATTGACGATGATTGGTGATGTAATATATGTTTGAGGATTGAGACCAAATATATGCATAATCTAAAAATAATATAAAAAAGACCTCCTATAGCGGTTCTAAATAATAGCAAAATCTCATTGTCTAGCACCAACTTACTGCTCAAGCGAAAAAACAGGTTTCGAAGAAAGGAGCACAGCAGTATGTTCCGTTTGATCAAAATACAATTGAAATAATTATAAGTAAAATCTTTTATACAAATATTAAATCCTCTTTCGTAGGCTGGAAAATAAACCTGACAGGGAAAACGATTTTTGAGAGACCTTCTTTTGGAAAATGTTATAAATACACTTGAGAGCAAAAGAACTGCATAGTTGCATTTCTTCCTTATATTTTTAATTTTCTCGCGAATCGATTCTACAAGGGAGGCGATCCCTCAAGATTTGATGAAAACGTTTGTGAAATGAATGAAACATCAAAGGGAAGCTGTCATTCGGGCTAAGAGAGGGAATACTTTTTATTAATAAAAATATTTTGTTTGCTAATTTCCATGTTTTAATTCGATTTTTACCATTAATTTTTAGGCTGACAAATTCACAAAATCGTTTACTTTAGATGTTCACCCCAAAAATCAGTTTGTTGGCACGGTATAGGTACATAAAAATAAAATGTACCACTGGATAGGTGTAGAAATAGACTTTAAATCTGCATTCAAAAAAATTAAACAAACATTGGATTTTTTGATATTTTTGAACTTTGTAGCAAGTGAAGCTGTATTTAGTTGAGAAACAAAATATTAGATGCCAGTTTTAGAATAAGCACTGGTTATGTTTCTGAATTTGCCACAGCAAAAAAAATCTTAATCATATGGTAGTTGGCATGTTTACCAGTATTTCGAGTTTGCTTTATATACTCAAAAATATCGAAATTTTATATACATAAATAGAATTTGAATCACAATTACTACTAAGAAAGAATTCGCCAACTATGATGAACACTTTTCTTCAACTATGGTATATTCAGAAACCAACGCTGCTTTTTCTCAACAAAACGCAGCCAGAGATACAAGAAAATACAGGGCCGATTTTTTTCACATACATCTGAAAAGGTTTGACTAATCTCAGCATGTAGGAAGCGATAAAAAGAGGATTAAACGGATAACGTTGTAGGACTCGTTTAAGAATCCAAAAGACCTATACTCCGGAGACAATAAAGCAATTGGACTTCATCTCTAAGTGCAACTAGTCCTTAGTTAAGTTCAGGGGTAAGCTGGAACCAATAAAGAGATCTGCGGAACTAGTGACCTACCAGAAATGATGCAGAAAAGCCTTCAATAAAACTAAAAGTACAGGGGAGGCTCAAAATTGGAGCTGCTACAAGGGGAATATTAAAATAAATAAAAGTCATTCGTAATTTTTCGTCTGAGGAAGAATCTCTCTACCAATCCATTCACCCCTCCGTAATTTGGTTAAACCGGGTGGTTCATGGACTTCTTCAAATGGGAATACATGGGCTATACCTATACACGATTTAAGATTTATGTCATTTTCGTTTCAGAATGGGCCAGCAGATGTAGCAACCTATCCAATACAGACCTCTCCTATTTATTAGGAGACAAAAAATTCCGATTGTTAGTTTTCGCATCTTAAACGCCACTACCTTCATCTTTTCTAATAAGCGAAATTTCTAGGCACTATCTTGGACAGTAATCTGAATTGGAAACCGAATTTTATAACAGTAAAGGAACTATAGCTATTTACTCAGGTGGGAATGACATTGGGATAAGATGGTATCTCAGAGTTGGTTAATTGCCGCTTTGCAATACCATAGTAAAGCTAGGCCGAAAGAGACAATTATGGCGCGTTGCAGGACCCTAGACGATTAACGATTCACTAAAACAATGGAGAGAACGAAACTTGAATACATTGTGTCTTCTTTAGGCTTTGTCTCTACAAGAGTGGAAAGCTGTAAGATTTTTCACTGACGGCTACAAGTTAGAAGATAGCGTAGGAGCTCAAGTTTTCTGTGATTAAAATCTTAAGATTAACGAAAAGTTACCGAGAACCAAATTGAAGTGCTCGCGAATGAGAAGGTTTATTTGGTTGACTCTTATAATATTCTCGATTGATATTATAATCGCTTAATGAGATTCAGAAGGCGCGGAAACCTCACCAGATTGAAGTTGAATGAACACCATCACATATGACATATAGCAGGATCAGTTCCGAAGCTGGACTTGGGGCGCTCAAAAACGAAAATTTTCTTGCGAGAGAGATAAATAGAGAGTCTAGAACGATTTTAGGGATTTTTTTTGATGAAAAGCCTACAACTATGGCTTGGGATAATTAGAAACGTATACACTGCGGTTCAGTTGATTAGACGCAATTGCAATTTTACTTTTAAATGTAAATTTGAACAGATTTGTATTGAGAAGAGAGAGAAATCCCTACTCAATAAATCCATAATCGACAATTATTCTGAGAAAACAAATTAACTGGCATTCAATTTTTTTTTCGGTTCAGTTGATTAGACGCAACTTTAACAACAATATTTTAATTTTAATAATTTTTTTTTATTGAGAAGTTCTTTAATCTTTTACCCACAATCTTTAAAATTACTTCAAAAATCTTTTAATTGAGAGAATCATATAAAGATTTTAAGTAGTCCAACGAAATATCTGCCCAAGTAGCTTCAATTACTGCAGTCAACTCTTCGTTGGATTCGTATAGTTTACTCCCTTTCATAATTTTGCGAGTGAGAAAGCTCCAAACTTTTTTGATAATATTTAAATCAGAGATAATCTTTAATAAGGTGGCTATGGTAATAATTTGACGTTTTGACTTGCAATATGCGAAGTTAGACCTAACTTAATCCTAAACCAACAAAAACAAACGAAAATTTGTATGCATTGGTTAAAAAGTAAAACAAGAATGTCATTTAGGAGAAGTATTGAATTTGATAACTATAATTCCAATTTCAATTTATAACAAATAATCAGAAGTTCACCATTTATACCTAACAATTTAAGATTTTCTTAAGAAACTGAATATATCGAGACCTATCTCCATCTAAATCATAAAAATATTTTTCTTAAACATATTAGGTCTCAAGATATCCAATTTCTTAGGAAATTCTTAAATAAAATAATTCGCCTAAATGTCGTTTACGTAATTGGTGGCTATATTTACCAATATTCATTTTTTTATTTTTGTTTTTTTAGGATTAATTTAGTTTTAACTTAAAACGCGTATACAAGCGCGTGAAATTTGTGATGTAGCCTAGTCCCAAAGTTCTTTCCTAATTAAGTCTAACTTCACATGTTTACCCGCAATCCACGACTTTACTTGCTGTAAAGTCGTGGTTTTGAATTTTTGGAAAAACTGATTAGAGCATATCCTTTTATGAATTTCCCGTCATTTTATTGGATACAAAATTCTATTTAATAGAGCCCCTATGTGAAATGCACCCCATACCATTACTCTTATTTTTCTAGCATGATAGCGAGTCAAAAATTTTTCTTCTTTGCAAATGTCATGAAAATAATAATTCTAGCCATCTGGTCCATCTAAGTTAAATTTTTTCCAAAGTCATGTGTTGCTTAACGAATTCCAATCTTTGTTGCCTGCGTACAGCTTGCATTTATTGGTGCTTCTTTTTAAATTTTATTAATTTTAAAACTGAACCTCCTAAAATTGCTCTACGAACTGTTGATTTGCTGGGATTAAGTCAGCTGCCGCTCTGATTTTGTTGGTGAAAAGGGCTAAGTTATTAGCGTCATCAAAACTGTCTCCGATCTCATACAGCATCCTCACTACGCTTGATTTTACGAGCTATAGCTCTGTTTGTAAATTCATCCAAGTGGTAGGCATACATTTTTGCCCTTTCTACCGTATTTAAAATTCTTTTCTACCCATTTTAATTCTTGATGAGCTAGTGAATACTTATTTTGAAAATATTGAAATTTTTTTTAACAACTTACACTTAACAAATTTGTACTTACATTTTACAATGCGTCTATTCAAGTGAACCGATAAAATGTGTATAATGTAAACTATGTATATTCCAAAAAATCTAAGGAAAGTGTATAGTTAGATTGCTTCATATGTTTAAATTTTTATTCATTCCTTTTACAGAGTACTAATATCTCTCTCTCTCTCTCTTTCTCTTGTGTCTAATCAAGTAAACCGCAGTGAACATTTAGCACATGACACATTAAAACACTGAGTCGTACCTTTTTGTCTGGACACCACTGGGATTCGAACCCAGGACCCTCGAATAACTGAGCAAGTGCTCTACCTACCCTTTTATCGTGGGCGATTCTCACAGAACACTGGCTTTTTGGGAAACATGCTAGCATATTGGTTTTAGAATCTTGTAAGTTCTTCCAAAACTGCAGAGAGAGGAGGAGAATGAGGAGCCATTATTAAAATTATTTGTGGTTACGTTGAATCATACAATTAAAGGTTGTTTAAATTTTTAAATTCATAAGTTGATATTTGCCAAATTATCTGTACAACCTAAATGAAACCGTTTTTCAGTTATATGAAGACGTGACGCAGCAAATTGGGGCAACCCTTACCATAGAAATGGTCCAACTTATCTCTTTAGACTGACAGACTCATCATTTAAGTAAAAAACAACAACATAATGAAAATACTAATAACAAAAAACAACAAAGAAAGCTGAACGCAGTAGAAAATGGAAATATCAATAATCATTTTCACCTAAATAAAACGAAAATAAACAGAAGATACCTACCATAAAAAATAAATTAAATAAAAAAAGAAAATGTGTCACATTTTCCAGGTCTGCATATCTCCGATGAACATACCACTTTGTATACATCGTCCCATACATCTATATACACACATGATATTGTTGTTGTTGTTTATTTGTATACATATTAAAAATTTTATCATGATTAAGCATCAAACTAAAATAAATAATTATATCTAATGTCCATTTCATCCTTCTCAATTCTCACATATAAATATAAATTGAAATTATTATGTGATGATAAAACCATAAAAGTTTATTCCTACATATGTACATACATGTATACATAGTAGTTTCTGTTCTATGCACTATACATACATACATTGTATATAGACATGTTGATATCAACAATAATAATTTTATTCAATTGATCCAAACGAGAATTGTTCGACACAGTGGTGCTATAAAATTAATAGACATACAACTTTGGGTATCCGGTATCGTACCTATACACGAATAAAGATGCTACGTTTTTATGTGCGCTCGCCGGTCTAATATTGATTTGAATATTATAGCAAATATCCTAAAAAAGGCAAACACACATTTTCTATTTCCATAAATAAACTTTTGTTCCTGGTATAAATAGAAATAAAAATAACCTTTAGTTGCTTAGAATAACGCCACATTGTGTTTACATAATGAAAAGAAATCATTCAGTGACGTACATCTTAAAATTTAAAGAGAGAATAACAACAGGTTTTATTATGTTGCGGAAAGATTAGTTGAATATATTTTGTTATTGTTGGCGAACAATGTTGTGTAACAACCCACAAGAAAATCAACGGGTAGCATATTATTCTGTGTAATCGACGCGCTGGTACGCAACAGCAACTTTATATTGATGGACTGTTAAACCAAAGCCTGGGTGGTCCCGAAGAAGGCAAATGTATTCGGTGGCCCTGTTCGATTGAATGTTTGTCATAATGTTCTCCTTACATGCTAACATTTATCAATATATGAAAATCGTATGTACACAAAAAGGTAGATACGTACCATTATATAAATATCACGAAGTGTATACAAAAAAGAAAATTTTTGTTGACACTTTTCAAAGTAATCCTCCGGTATTAAAGATATAATATAATTTTTTTATTGATTTTGGGATTGCTTCGACTACTTTAACTATTTATATGTAAGTACCTTTATTTACCATCACATAAATTCTACAATTAAACATATTGAAAAAAAAAAAAAAAATAACAAAAAATATCTGAAGGATCTTTGACACAGTGTCAGATTAATCGTGAGTGAGATTGGTATAGGAAATTTAAAATGGTACAATAATCAATATGACAATTGAATTTGATATGTGAGATTAAGTCTATTGTAGATGTGTGATGATGATGTGAAAAATGATCAACGTCAAATTGAAAATTTTCTAATTTTTGATGTGGGCTAAGTAAACAAACACATAAACACATACACACACACCATATCGTTTTGTAAAAATTGACAAAACGGAAATAATGTGGGACACATTTAATATTATAACAATTTGAATTATTACGTAGCTTAGAGAAATACTCGTATCGATGAAAATAGAATTTTCCCATCCTTCGTCACTTCACTATATACTCGTTCTCGTACAAATCAATCAATAGATTGATTTGCTTTTTCGTTTCAATTTTAATTTTCCTGTCAATTAAATCAAATTATATTAGTTGATTCCCACCAAAAAATGTATAAAAGAATTGTTGTTGGTGTTAGTTTTTCTTGTACCTACACAAGAAACAGTAAACAGTTAAATAGAATATGACAGAATTAAGTTTTTTGTATAAATCAAAAGCGTTTTTATTTAAACATAATTCTGTAAATCGATTTTTGTTGGTTTTGCCGCACATGGAAGGCACTACTGAAGGTGTGGATTATCCGCACGAGGGTGGGAATTATAAAAGTGTATTATATATAATATACTCGTAGGCGTAGACTGCCGCAACCGTTATTTTTTAATTCGTTTAATTAAAAGTATTTTTTGTTCATAATCATAATTATTTTTAAACATGGAAAAATAATCATAAAAAATTTCAAATTAACTTCAAATTAAAATAGATTTTTCTTAACAAAAAAGTTGAGAAACATTTTTTTTTTTTTATATAAATGAAGTTAATTAGTCCTTACGAAAATTAACTACAACGAAGAAACCGAAAATGTTCAATTTTTAATATAATCTCGTTTCCGTTTGACATAAATTTTCTTTACAGTACAAATTAACTGTAAAAGTAATAAGTTTCTTCTTTTATTTATAAAGGAAAATAAAAATTTTGTATCCTTGATGCGAAAAACTTGGTTATAAAATTTTAAAACGAATAAAACTGTTGTGTTGTGTTGTGGTGCAATTGTATGAACTTGCTTGGCACTGCAACTCAATATTGTAGATTTTCCTTTTTATAGTTGAGTGAAATTTTTGCATAATTTTAATTGAGATATTTTATCGCGTGATATAATATTTTCATCTTTGCATATAATAAGATATGATTTATTTTTTTTAAATTAAGATTTTCCGTTTACACTGAAATTTATAACAAATACCAAAAATAACTTGAATTCGTATATGAAATTTGAGTGAAATTTTCAGATCAATAATAACCTTTTCCGTAATAATCTGTTCAAAGAAGGAACCAACACGCCATTCCAGAATGGAGATATTAAATAAAAATTTTGAAATGTACAATAGGGAAATCATTAAGAATAGATTTCGGATCGAAATCCTGATTCCGTACTTTATTATTTGGGTTATAATAGAAACCCGATAGAATTAATGTACTTGTTTGACAAATTTTAGTATTGAGTTATAACAAAATTCAAAGGGATTGCTCTCAGATGTATAGGGTGTCACAATAACCGGTTAAGAATTGACATATCGGTTATTTTGGCTCTGGCAACACTAAGGTCATTCTTTCTATTACAGAAACTCAGTATATTAGGTGTATACAGTTAACGAAATGATTCGCTTAACGCTTTAACAATTTATTTCCACAACTAAGACAATTGGTTCGAAATGGCAAGAAATTGTCGTACAAAATTAGGTCAAAACACGGGACTCACACTCAACGGTATCAAGAAGTTTGTGCATAAAGTGCGTGATATGGGCTACCTAGTCGACAATTCACAGCGTACCTGTGCTCGTCGTGTTCGTTCAGCAGAAAATATCGCCGCGGTAGCCAAAAATGTCCACCAACGGCCAAGAACATCAATTCGTCATCGGAAATGAACATCAGCCGGTCTTCCATGCAACGCGAATTCTGCGTAAAGATCTTGGTTTGTGGCCCTATTAAGTACAATTGGTCCAGCAATTGAAGCCTTGTGACCATCCGCTTCGATATCAATTCGCTGTGGGAGGGGGGGGGGGGCTTTTGACAAACTCGAAATTGATGAGGATTTTGCTAAAATATCATTTTTTCGGACGAGGTGCATTTCCATCTCGGTGGGTTCGTAAGCAAACAAAATTGTCCATTGCGTGTTACTGTTTGATGCGGCTTGTGGCTTGGCGGCATTATTGAGCGGTATTTTTCGGAATAAACTACCACCACATGGTCACATCTTTTTTGTGGCCATATCTTGAAGATATTGGTTTGGACGACCTTTGCTTCCGGCAAGACGGTGCACTATGTCAAACATCTGGCGTTACAATAGCGAAATTAGATGGCCGCATTATAGTCTAAATGGTGACGTGAATTGGCCGGCAAGAAGCTGTGATTTGACGCTTTTGGACTTTTATTTGTGAAGTGTCGTGATAGATAAGTGTTATACAGACAGTCCACATGCAATTGAGCATTTGAAAGTCAATATTGAAGCAACTATTGCCGAAATAGATCCGCACACAATTCAAAATGTGCTCCGAAATTGGACCGACCGAATGGTGTACGTCACGGCCGTGACTCCCATTTGAATGAAATTATTTTTCATAAATAACCAGGAGGATTGTACTTTCAAACAAAAAAATAAATATGGAAATGTAATAAGCCGTTTTTGTTTTATTAAATTTTTAAATCTGAACTTCTTATTGAGACATCCTTTATAATAAGTTCATTCTATACCGAGAACAGGGGATTTGGCTTTAATTTTTAGAAATTTTTTGCAATTTACTAGTTTCAGTATAGTTTTAGTCTTGAGTTACAAAAAAAAACACGTAGAGGTTGTTTTCAAATGCCTTTCTTTGGAAATTAAGGCGATATGTCTGTCTAATTATTGATCGTGTGGTTTAGGACATATACATGCATAGCGGGGATTGGCCCACATCTCCCCGTCTAGCAGGAAGGGGGAAGTGGCCATTCAGACTGAAGTAATGGGCATGATCGCGCTAGCGGTCGTCAGGAGTCCTTTATGGAAACTATAGGATTCTTAGGGCCACGGGTACACCGACATTATCATTAATTAAACTTTAACCTTAGTCAGTTGAATCGTCTGATATATTCCTCGACTGCTACACTGTTCTCGAATATTATTATAGATAACCATCAACCGTTCCACTTTAACAGTCTTAACAATCCTTCTTCAAAAATTTATTTTGTTCGTTGTGAGTAATCGTTCACCTCCGAGCTCTCGTGTAAAGAAATTCTGGGCTCCAGCCCTTGCAGAATTTATTTACTTTTTTGACGATTAATTTGAACAGGCCGGAAACAAATTCGGCTACGTTCATCTATTTTCACTATTCTAACCTGGAATTTGGTTGTTCCAACTCTGATCTTCGGACTCCACTATAATATGATAGTTGTCCACATTCGTACCTACCGAGTCGCTCAAAAATAATATAGTATCATTCTGGATTCCGCTATAAAATTAACTTCTCCTACCAAAGCTGAGTCACCTCTCTCATCGAGTCCTCTAAGAAGAGGTGTATGGGCCCATTCATGGGAACCAACTCCCTAACCTCACAAGTAAATTAAAAAACACCGTACTTTGTTTTTCTTATGACTGATTTCGCTCCGATTTACCATAACATGCAGTACCGAACATACCTTCCGAGGCCTACTGCTCTCAATACGTCGCCTTGGATGAATTTCGACATGCGGCGTCTATAACGTGTGATTTAGTTGGCCTTGATAACATCTTGATAAAATTTTTATAATTGGTATCTCCATTCCTATCTGGACACCTCTTACAAATTGTAAACTTTATTTTCTCATCTGGCATAATAAAAGAGTGTCCAGGACCTGTTAACACCTTATCAAGGACCAGATGGTGTCATTAATAAAAAGTGGATTAGAAAGGTTAAATCGAAACTTCGGCGATTTTCAACATTACTGAGACTACCTGGAGAAATATAGTTACTGGCTTGCTCATTCATGATTTCTCAGAGGCTCTCGACAGCAGAATAATGAGCTCTTATACAATAAACTGACTAATAATTATCGTCTGTCCAATTCGGCCACCAATCTGTGATAAGCAGTCATCATTTAGGCTACCCTTGCATGAAACTTATGATTAGCGGTCTTTCTGCCCCATATTCCTCCAAGCTTATGCTAGCTTTGTCTTAACTTTAGATGTAGCCCCCTCTTGGACTTGGCTCGGATACATTAGTACAGTGTTAGTCGGGTTTGGTCTATACCTCGTAAACTCCATCTAGTTGATAATTGAATATCAACTGAACTCAGAGCCCTGCTGGTTCATTCTCTACTGATGCTTCATTTCATAAATGGTGCTAAGCGATAAACAGACTCGAGTGTAACTAACATTCATTGGTCTAGTCGTTGTCTTAATGGTTGCATTCGACTGTTCCATTTCTATAGAATTTACGATCACGTCTCGCTGCCGGTTTTGGAATTTCTCGAAACTAGCTTTGCTAACTTCTTAGGCTTACACCTGGCGTATTCTCTTTAAGATTATTAGAAGTCGCTTATTAGCACATCTTCTCTGAAACTTAATTTAACTTCCAGAACCAGAAATATTATTCTCGCTATATACTTTCACACCGTCATGGAGCTTAATCTTGGTTAAGTTGTATAGCAAACATCTCTCTAAAAAAATTAAGAATTAGACTAAGAAGACTTTTTTGGCCAGAAATTAAGAGCTCTCATTGCATTTAAAGTCACAGTGAGTGAACTTAAATAAATGATGAAAGTCGCCCAGAAAAGATTAGAATGAACTTCTTACCAATAAGTTATGGAGTCGAGGAAAGAGCGTCATGTAAGCACGTTATATGATACGTAGTGGAGTAACTTGTAGAATGTGGTTTCTAATAAACCCATCATGACCCTCTCTACGGTTTATGTAAAAGGTAGGGGATCAAACTCACCGGCGCTATGTATAAATACGATTTAGTTGAAGTTCTATAGTCAAGAAAAGTGTTGGACTGTCCAGTAACCACAGCAACATGCATGATAGAGCTTCAAAGAAGCGTTCACCAACTGCTACCACTGCTTGGTAGAACTAAAATTTGAATTAGATTTATTTTTTTTCCAGTAGCAGCTGACGTCTGTTGGCAGATTTTAAATATATTTTTAAATCTTTAACCTGAAATTTTGTTTTTCTTACTACGTTTTAAATCTCTTAGCCTCTTTCCTTTTCTTTCTTAAGTTCGTTCAGTGGATCGAAGCGATTCTCGATAGGTGGCTAATTTTCTGATGCGGTTGAAACCTTACCAAGGCGATCTTTTTACAATTAATTTTGAAAATGGTTGCAATAGCCAGACTTCTGAATATTATTGGTGTTCATGCAGTTTCGAATTAAATTAGTTATCGACAATAAAAATAAACTAATTTAGCTTAGGGAAGGTTAGGGAGTTGAACAGACACAGTAACTTTTTTGAGGAATAATTATTGGTTAATCTGAAGAGTTTTAATTATATCCTTTGCTTTTTTCCAAAGAAATTTTTCACCAGCTATTGAACTAAGAGCAATAAAAATATGTTAATTGTCAAATTTTTCGATTTAAGCGAATATATTAAGAAATGTTAAAAAGGCTTAAATCTCTGGGTAAAATGCCTGATGCCTGCTAACTTTCAACTTTCAAATCTTCTTTACATTTTTTTTTCACGACCCAACACCCTATTAGGCTACTTTTTTGTTTTTTATTTGTTTAGTACTCCCAACTTTTTCGCAGTTCGCTTTTAATGTCTTACCTTATGTCCGATTAACGTAGAACCATCTGAATATTGCATTTCTCTATGCCAGCGAATAGTACTGGCTTCGAAGTTGGGTCGGCCTTCCGAGTTCTGCACTCCGACGGAGAGTTAAGGTGGATTTACATATCCGACGATGTTTCTGCGCCGAACATCACGTGACACATTCAACCAATCAGAAAGAACTTCTTCGCCGAAATTTCGGCACAGCGAAGACATGAACAAAATTTATCTTTTCGGCGCGACGACACAGCACACAAAATTATGATTTTTTTTCTACGATTTGACATCATATTTAGCTTGTGTTTATGTTTATATTTGATTTTATCGGCCTTAAGTTTTATTATTCACATTTTATTTACAATATATATTTACTTACAAATTAAAAAAAAATTATGTGTTAAAATATTGTTTATGTTTGTGTGAAAAAACTGCGCCGAATATGTAATTCATCCATAATAAAGTGTTCGCCGAATTTCCTGCGGCAAGCAGCTTCGCCGAAAAATCGTCGGATATGTAAATCCACCTTTATAGTTGTGTTCATTTACGTCACAGATCGGAATATGATGATGAAAAATCTCGTTTGTTTGATTATTAGACTACCCCCTTAAAACTATCCAACAACTATTATACGGCGTATGCTTTACAAAATCTCTGCCAAAATTGTCGATCTAAATTAGTCAATTATTGTTTTATCCAAAAAAACTGTAAAACTACGTTAAGCAATCTAAAAATGTTTAAAAACCAGTTTATCGTGCCAGTTTAGGCCCGGTCTATTTAAACTTGCTCAGACTACCCATGACTTAGATGTTTTTGAAACATGAAATATGTAACCCTAATTATTAACTTTGATCAACGTTTAAGCAGAAAAATACAGAAACGAAATCGATGGTAAATTCTTAAAAGTCAATTAGTTGAAAAATGAAAACCCCTTTCAGAAATATTTATTCTTAAACTATTTCGGTAGCAAATTTGATCTTTTCATTTAATATCAAGTTGAATGGATTTTGGAAACTTCTTTATCGCTGTAGTAGCCCTTGATCTTAAACAAGTAATACCTCAGCGATTTCTTACGAAAAGAAGCGGATTCTGGCCCTTTGATTTTTATGAAAGTTTGAGAAAATATTCTCATATTCAAAAAATATTCCTTCTATTTTCCATCACTATACTTTTGAACAGCAGCGCACGCCGATTTTAAGTTTAGGCCGATGCGAAAAATTAAGTTAGAAAAATTATACATTTTTAAAAGTTGGACTTTAAGAAACGCCACTCAACTTTTTGAGATTTGGTATTTTGAAAATCCGTTCTCTGAGTATTGAAGCAAAACTCAAGTGTTCAATCATAAAAAATGTAATAATAACGAGATAACCCATGTTTTTTATATCTTGAAAATTTTCAGTTATTCGTGTTTTCCTTAATCTTAAATAAACCAAGTAATAAAGTCATTAACGAAATGAAAACATTTTTTTAAATGACGAGATAACCCATGTTTTGTAGAGCTTCAAGAATTTTGTGTTAAAAAAGATAGGGGGAGATATAGATATTCAGACACTTAGCCAGATGGAAACAATTTTGACACGTGCTTAATATGGCAGATTAAGGAATTTCAAAACATCGTTAAACGTGATTTTAAACCTCACTGAAGTCATTAATATTGTAAAAGTACCATCATAATATGATCTTCTTGCTTCAAATGCTAATCCAATATTTTCATCGTGGCAAAAGTTTTAATAACTTTTATTACACTCAATGGTATTCTATCTCGAATTATTCCAGATTCTTGATGCAAGTCGTATGAGCCGAAATTTTCAGATTTTTGTATTTCATTCAAGAATATTCTCTGTTAAAACTTAATCCTCGAAATTTCATATTCAAACTCACTTCGATAACAGTTCTGTGATCCGTAAAAGCTGAGTTAAATATTTAATTTTTTTTTTTAAATTTTGTATTACACTTATTGATATTCTCGGTCATCTCTCTGCGTTGTGTATAACTGGTGAGCAATTTGTAAATTTTAGCATCTAGTATTAAAGTATATGTAATATTTAGTATTTGTTTATATTTTATTTATTTCAAAAGTGCTAGCAACACTCCAAAGTAGGAATAAGATATAAAAGGTAATAAGTCATTTTGTTACTTTTTAGATCTCTTCATTAATTCAAAATGTCCATAAAAACTGTACCGATATTTTTTTTTTAAATTTGGATAAGTATGTATATACCCAAAACCATGCAAAAATTAAGTTTCCTAAGACTGATAATTTTTTTCAGAAACATAAGAAAATTTTAAAAATGCTCAATTGAAAAACTGAAAAAATGAGTTTTTACCTTTTATATCTTCACCACAGAATTATTAAAACTTGAGCTTTCTAGTGACTCGAAATCGAATCGGTTAGTTGAAACAATTGTTTCTGATTGTGAGCAGGCGAAATAATTTGAAAATTCTTGTTGTTCTTATATTTTGTTAGTCAGCCAAAATTTGTGCTTAGCAAAGCTTATTAATTCAGAAAATATTGTAAAGGAAAATTTTAAACAAAAACTTGGCTTTAACTTTAAGTCCAACGGACACCACTATTTATGTTTTCCAAATGTGGAAGGGTGAAGGTCCGCAAATTACTGTCCGCAAATTAAAAATATTTGGAAAATATGTTAGTTATCTACACTTTGCCACGGAGACCACAACTACCGTTCTTGGATGACAAATATTTCAACGTATGGCTAGAGAGAAATGCCAAGAGTAGAACATCGATCCCATAATTAAATATGTTGGCATGGGTATTGTGGTAGTTAATTTTTATTAATTTCATTAAAATAAAATTTAATGAAAGAATAGCAAAATATCTTCTCAATAAAAATGATTTTTTTATTAATTTGAAACCCATCTTTTCCAACAATAATATTATATGTGTTACAGCGGTTTCAAAATCCCAGGTAAAAGTAGACAATTTTTGAACCCCAATTAAAATTATGCAATAATTTTCATACACTTCGATTTTTATCGGTTATGATAATAAATGGTTAATGTATAAAACAACAACAATTGTTCAAACCCATTATGATATAATGATGATGACAAGAAACACATTAACAATGCGAAATGAATTTTTTAACGTTTGTGATTTTGTGAAAAACAAGAAAACTCCATTCACAGTCCATTTATAACAGTAATATAAAATCAAAATAATCATCCAATATAGGTGTTTGATGAGAAGATGCGATATATTCGATTAGCACATTTTGTTACGTTCAATTACGTTTCCTTTAAATTTTTATATAATAATATTTATATTATAATATATTCAATCAACAAACTAAAACAAAACAAAAACTATAAACATAAAAAACACAAAAATCATTCAACAAAAAAACAAAACGTCAAATGCAAACAAAACAATTTACTTGTTGTATTATTTTTTTTTTTTTTTTTCAAACGAAAATTTTCCATTAGTTATATTTAGATAGGGTACACGATAAAGATAAACGAACAACGAAACAAAATAATACGAACTTTCAATTTTCCCAAACAAAATTAATAAAAAAACAACAGAAAATACAATTTTCACTTTGAAATGTAAAATAAATAATAAAAACATAAAAATAACTGAAAACACAAAAAACACTTTGTGGAAAGTGATAGCAATATAAAATGGTAGTAGTAGTAGTAGTAATAATAATAATAAATAAATAAATTTTGTTTATTGAATCGATGCGATATTTTCTTATTTTAATAATATAAATTTATTGTGATGATGATATTATGATGAATTTTTGTTTTAATAAGACTTACTACATAAGCGGAAGAAGAAGGCACTGAAAGGCTCGAGCCGGAGCCTCCACGGGCGCTGAAGCCAAAACCCTATATACATAATGTTTTAATATTTGTTTTTTTTTTTTGTTGTTATGTTTATATATAAAAGTTATTATTATTATTATTATTAATTGTTGAATTTTATAAAATATTTTTTTTTTAAATAAACTCTAAATAAATGAAACAAATCTTTCTACAATATTTGGTTAACTTTTACTTTACTCTAAATGTAAATAATTTCGATTACTGCAATATAATATCTAAAAATAATTAATTTAACTAATTTTCACTATAACAAAAATTTATTATTTACAATGATTTAATTTATAATCTAATCTAAAATATTTATGAATTCCAAAATTAATCGTAATTTTAATAATATGAATTTGACTCACAGTTGGAGGTGATAAATTTATAGTTGACCCTCGACGTTCTTGCGGACCAATACTAGAGTGACGACGTATTGGTAGACCACCACCTGGTGTTCCGCCCGGCGAAGATGCACATGACGGTGCAATTCTAATTTTTGGTGTCATAAGTGTGTTATCGGACAAGCGACGATTTGGAAATGCGTTGGCAACCCGTAAAAAGTTACTATCGGGCGATGATGGTGACCCGCCAAACCACCAGCCGCCGAGCATGCCAGAACCTGTAAAATACGAAGAGACTTTATATTTAATTACGTTTTGACCAGTTTTCTGTAAAACTATTTTTTTCCTTGGAAATGTATGGTTTTGCCCACACATCTATCACTATATATTGAAGTGCGGCTCTTCTGCGACATCTAAAAAATAAGGAAATCGTTATTATATGAAAATCAATATTCTGAATCACATTGGTGTTGGCAGCCAGCAGCATAACATCTATAAAAATATCGTAAATAAACTATTTTCGATCGATCATCGTGAAATATTAAGACACCTCCAGTTTTTGTTTTCCCGAAAACGAGGATAACTGTTGTGATGTCAAAATTGTCTCGCCGGTGTCACATTTATAAATTATAGCGCAGTTCAATAATAAATTCTACAGTGATAAATAATCAATTGGTATATAGTATTGGTTGAATTGATAACTTACCTGTCGAATTTTTTCGTGCCATATCTTCAGCACTGCTCGTTTTTCGTTGATCGATACGTAAATTCGGTATATTAAAAGGCGGTACATGCATATTATCCGACGAAAATTGATGTCGCAACGGACGATGTCGTTCTGGCGATGGAATCGATAAATTATCTAGTTTCAATTTGTTGCGTTGTTGTCGATCGATATGGTCCAGCATTTCTTGTAGCACGCCCAACAGCAACGTAAATTGTTCCAAATTTAATTGTGGATTAACGGTTTGCGGCAATAATGAAGGCATAACACGCGTTGCCATCACATTAACGGAGAGTCCATATTTTTTATCACTCAACATTATCCGATAAATGTCTGTAAAATAAAAAAAAAAATATAAAATTTACAAAAAAAGGTTTTATCAGTGACAAAATAAGCGAGCGAGCTCCTGAAAAGGTGTAAAATTTTATTATCGAATTTCGAACGACGTCGACAGGTGGATGGCAAATTATTTTTAATATTTCATTTTTTGATTTATGGATTTTGAATATTATATTTTTTTGTTCATTTAATTCGATTATGTTTCCATGTAGACAGGCGAATCGAACAATATTTTTGCTTTCCGTTTCCCACTAACGGTAACGTTATTCACAAGTAAGTATTACAATCGCCAATATTTTTATTCGTTTTGTGGGAAAAGGTTGAGCGGAGGCATCGGATAGATCGGAATTATTTGATTTATATTGCTTTTGTGTTGTTGTTGTTATTGTTGGTTGATTTTAGATACACAAAATTGATGATTTATTAAAATACATTTTCATTTTACTTTAATTCAATGAGCACGTCGGAGAGCTGGGTCATTAAATATGTACGGTAGATAGAAAAAATACGGCTTAACGTTATTCATATTATGAACGACAATCGAACTTACCTTGCTTCAAATGGTGGGGTCATTTAAGGATTTAAAATTTTATTTCAATAATATCGTCTACGTTTTATTGAGTTTACTCTTCTACACATAACTTTGTGCTTTATAGTCCGCAAAGCTAAAATTGAATGTAGTGTTTCAAATTAAAGAGGAGATATTTGAATTTTGCTACTCCTTTACTAAATCGGTTAGATAAATATTTATATGCTTGTAAAAAGCATAAATAGCTGGCAAATTTAAAAATGCTTACAGGACTGAATTTCGAATTGATAAGGGTGCAGATGCATTTTACAAAATTTGTGACAATTTACATTAAATGTTCTTAAAATCGGAAAGATTTCCCTATCAAAAAATATCAAAAGCCAAGACATAACCCATTTCATTAACGTTTTGTTAGCGGGTGGTAAACTGGAAAGCACTGATGTTACACAAATATTTAACAGTCTTTGCAGCACCGATCATCGCTCGGCCGGATACGTTATATTTTACTTGTAATACCGTGTAATAGTCAAGGCAATATTATACATTATGTCACGTCACTCAATAAGTCCCGAGGCTAATCACTTAAACACATTTTTTCAAAAATTCGACTTTATTCATCATCATAGTTTCCGTATAGCGTCATACATTTATTCCAACGCTTCTGTAACATTTTAATCCCTTTATTGTAGGACGATTTCTCTTTGGCGTCAAAAGTGAGAGTCATTGGAGCCAGATCCCGAGAATAGGATGAACGAGAAAACAATTTGAACTTCAATTCGTGCAATTTTGCCATCGAACCCATCGACTTATTGACACGGTGTGTTGTCTACGTGAAACACCACATCTTTTGCATTTCGAGCCATTTTTTTGTAATTTCTTCCTTCAAAACAAAAAGAAAAACAACACAAAAATTAAGTTCATTTATTTCATTTTCACGGACCATCGTTTTCTACGGTTCACTCGGAATCCTTGATGGGATCAAAACCACTCGATTGCTTCACCTAGGTGTATTATTCAATCAGTTTTCTTCTGGTCAAAGGCACATTTGGTTAAGCAATGGCTTAGTCCTCTTCAAAACGGTTCATTTACGGAGCCCGCAGCATGGTTCTTAGTATATTGCATATTTTAATAGTTCTAAAGAAGTTCAATATTATTCGTTCGAGAAAGGACTTTGTCTCATCCAATTTACTCATTTTTCAAAGTGACATCTAGCACCTATTTTAGAGTTGTATGTTTAACATATACATACAAAAATAGTTTTATCCCAGCCGGTTTAGAAATGGCTTATCTTCTTTTAAATTGACAATTTGTCATAATCATGTTCAAAATTTATATTAGATTCCTATTTTGATCTGAGTTCCATCATAGCGATTGAGAAATTTCTTTCTTCCAAGCAAGATGCTCCATGGTGGCCAGAGGAACTCGAAATGAATTTCCCGAAATCAAGATCATTAATAACAACGCAACAATGATGCAACGTGGTGCGATATCCCACAAAATATTCCAACATATGCAACAGTGTGCAACGTTACGCAGCATATTACAAAATCACACAACATGGAACAACATAACTCAACGTAACGGCCCCACAGTAGGACCTTCACCCACTAACCAATTTTTATCAAATTCATACGAGCTAAAAAAAGTGAAACAGGGACCTTTCTCATATGGAGAACACCTTCAACGAATTGTTTTGAAATACGGACTCAATGTAATCGGTTCCTGCCACTCGAAAATTTCCTCAATCATTTTGACCAAAGTCATGCGAGTGATTTAAAAAACGGATTGCGAGTTTCGATATTGAAATCGATTCCTGTTACTCGAAAACCTTATTTCAGCAATTTTTACCAAAATCATGTAGATAAAAGAACGTTTAAACTAACCCGGGTCGCACCAGAATACCCTCTAAACGTTTTTTGTCTGGACCTATCGCAATCACTTTGAAGTACTTGAAACCTCTCTTTCAGAAATTTTCGAAACTCTGGGTATAAAAATATAATTTTCAAAATGCCTGCAAATTCCTACCAATGGAAGCAAATTTAAAAATTCTATATAACAATAAACTAAATACTTGGCTATCATTTGGTATTCTTGCTATCGACATATTTAGGGAAATAAAAAGTTAAAATTTACCCGAATTTTTGTGAAAAGTGCAAAATTTATTTTCTAAATTGTGTATAATTGAGTAAAATTGTGTAAGATGTATAAAATTGTACAAAATGTGTAAAGTTGCGTAAAATTGTGTAAAATTGTATAGAATTGTGCAAAATTGTGTACAATTTTAAATAATTTTGTAAAATTGTGCAGAATTATGTAAAACTGTGTAAAATTGTTTAAAATTGCAAAAAGTTGTGCAAATTTTTTAAAAATGTGTAAAATTGTGTAAAATTGTACATAATTGTGTAAAATTTTGTAGAATTGAGTAGAATTGTGCAAAATTGTGTAAAATTGTAAAAAAAATGTGTAACATTTTGTAAAATTGTGTAGAACTGTGTGAAATTGTGTAAAATTGTATAAACCTGTGTAAAATTGTGCGAAGTTGTGTAAAATTGTAGAAAATTGCAAAATATTGTCCAAATTTGTGTAAACTTGTAAAAAATTGAGCAAATTTGTGCAAAAGCGAAAAATTGTGTACAATTGTGTAAAATTGTATCAAATTGTGTAGGATTTTGTAAAATTGTGAACAAAAGTATAAAATAAAATTGTGTAAAATTGTGTAAGGTTGTGTAGAATTGTGTAAAGTAGTGTAAAATTTTGTAAAATGTTGTAAAATTGAGTAAAATTGTGTAGACTTGTTGTAAAGATCTGTAAAATTGTGCAATATAGAGGCAAATTGTGCTAAATTGTGTAAAATTTTGTGAACTTTTGAAAATTTGTGTAAAATTGTAAAAATTTAAAAGATTTTTTTAAATTAAATTTTAATTATTTGAAAAAAAAAAAATTAAAAAGCTTAGTACAATTTCAAAAATCCTTTAAAACAGTTTAAAAGTTTAAAAAATTTGGAAAAGATTACAAAATTTTCTTACAATAGTTTAAAACATTTAAAACAGTTTAAAACGATTAAAAAATTCATTAAAGTTTTAAAAAACAGATATAAAGTCTAAAAATGTTTAAAAGAAACTGAAAAATATGAAAATGTCTAAAAGGTTTTAAGTTTGAAAATTGAAAATTTTATAAAGTGTGGATAAACATTTAACCAAATCACTTCTCAAACTTGTCTAATTAAAAACATTTATTTTGATAATTTCCTCTGATGGTAAAGGGTAATAAATTGTTCCTGGTGATTTTTTTTAATCGAACAGGAAATTCCTCTGCATCCGCCACAAAATTAACAAGAATAGTTAGTAGTAGTACCTCAACGTAGATGTTATTTATGGCGTTTGAAGTTGAATATGTATGCCATTTTGAAGACCTTTTACTAAAAAATTTCCGAAAAAATTCTAAAAGCGGTTCTTGTCATTTTGAGTAACTTAGGTAATTTAGTAGCGTACATCCATCATGTTGGTAGTTATTTTCTTGGAGTTTCACGAAAATACATATAATTTCAATCCTCGCTAGCTGTTTAATATGTAGACATTCATTTGGGTTTCTGCACCCGAGGATTCTTTCAGGAGTTTCGGAAATTATTTCATAAAATTTTTACATCAATTTATCGCAAGACTTTAGGCAAATACACCGGCACATTATTTGCTATTGGTTTTTAGGAAAGATCTAAGGCAAAAATAGTTTGGGCCCCTAGTTCGTAAATGAGGATAACACAGAATGATTGGTAGGTGTATTAGTAGTAGATTATTGTAATTTTTGAAATCTAGAATTTAATATATTTATTATTTTAAGTTTGATATTTTAAGATACAAGAAATAATCTTTGAGAATCTCATGGTTTATCGTTTGAACTCGTAATGATCAAATCATGCTTAGGGCACATTGAAAACTCTTTCCACTCGCGAAATACGCGATGTAGGCCAAAGACTCCTCAGAGCCCCGAATTAATTCAATCCAATATTTTTGAACGGTTCCTTGTCAGACTTCGTATAACTTCTCATGCCATAATAATAGCCAGTAATACACATAACTCGCATGTAGCACACAGGCCTTCCAAAAGTCGAAACACAAACGAATCTCAGTTTAAATTAATATTTGGTGAGTATGTAAACCACAAATTGGCAACGAAATATCAAGGTAGACAACCAACTTTATATAAACGAACGAACCCTAATAAAATAAAGTTATTTGCACAATTTGCTATTAGTATTGAAGATCACCATTAAGAATGAAAACCACAACATAAAGCATGTTTAAGCCAAACCACATTTTATTCTTAATATTCAGTCAAATTACAGTGTTATATATAGGACTGAAGACCACAACTAATTAAATTACCACTCTTTCCAATTGGTTGAGTAGTTTTTCTTCGGTTTCGTAAAAATGAAAATAGAGATACTTTTATTTATTTCCTTGGTACATCATTTTGTAATTGGACAGTAGTAGTAGTATATCTTTGGGAGAATTTTTTATTTCTCGTAATATTTAAAATACAATAATTTGTGGTTCTAATCAATTTTGAATTTACTAAAAAGTTGTAAAATGTTAAACCACATAATTGTTATTCAAATTATTAATTATTATATTTTTTATGATTTTCTTAAGAACAGTTTCCGCTCCATCGTTAACCGTACTCGTACTCGTACAGTATGCGAATATTAAGTTATACGTATTTATGCAATACAGCAATTATAAAGCTTTATGTATAAAGAGAGATGCACAGCATAATAGAGAAGTTATTTATTTAGGAACTCGTGATGTGTTTCATCATATTTTCCAGTTTTTATGACAACATATAAAAATTGAAAATTTTAAATAAATAAAGAAATCTTGAATCTAGAATTGAAGGATTAAATGTTATTAAAACAGTGAGTATAAACAAACACAACAGCAAAATGAATTATTTGACTTGAGTTTTGGGTACAAAAAATGTTGAAAGTAAATAAAAAATATACTGGACTGAAATCGGTCATTTCGTTCCGTTTCCCTGCTTCCGGTTATGACATGAACAATGATTAGTGGATTAAAAACGTATGATTTTTAAATTTGAGTATTTTCGTTCGGTTAATATTAAATACGCCTGGCTTAAACACGGATTTAATGATCGAATCTAGCAGTTTATCGAATTAGGATTATTATTTCCAATCTCGTTGATCCCTAATGTATTTATGTACATTGTACATAGTCTATTACGAACTGCGTATTTGTATACGTTACACGATTTATTATAAGACAAATAAAAATTATCTATTTTTTTACTGAAGCTCATTATTTTTGTATTAAATTTAAAATATATAAATCGTAAAATTTTATTGAAGTAAAAATTTGTTGAACAACAAAAATAGACTTGACAAGGTTTTCCCTGCTTGTTTTCGTTTGCGTTATCATTGTTCGTTTTTTTTGTTCCATTTTTGATAAATATACAACCCAAACACAAAACAAGAAGAAAACATAAATATATTTTTCACAAAAATAAATATATTATCAAGCATTTTGTAACAGTATACAAAGGTAGAAAATAAATTGTATTTTTATATTATTTTGAAATATAATAAAATTATAATTATAATGAAAATAGAAAATGAGAAAATAAATTTGTTGTTGCTATTGTCTGTTGAGATAACAGGTGAATAGAAAAGAAAACGGAACGTTTAACAATTTCTAAAAATTTATTTATGTCAGTCACCTTTTACAGAATGTTACGGGGGCCACGAGCAGTAACAATTTAGGGTTTTCAATTAACCATATGGCTTTCCTCAAACCCAAACACGCAAATGATTACAATGTTATAATTATAATACATTCGTGCTATACGGATGTATCACGTTTGGGATATTTCTATGAGTTGGCCTTCACAACTATACCAGTTCCAGTTTCAATGAGGAACTTGACGCCGAATAGAATTATGTTAAATGAAATAAAAAAATTACAATGTCCTCATATGAGAGCACTAACTAAACTATCACTTATACATTTTCATCCCAATCGTCTCTACATTTGTACACAAACAAACTACTTTGTAAATTTGCGTCACATTAAATTTTCATATTTTTTAATTTCAGTGTGCTTGGTTTAAAAAATATTAATTTGACTAATTTTTTGTATAGTTGCCTGCTCTATTCGTTACGGACTGATGAACATTTTTTTTCTTTAAAATACAGGGTGTTTCTTTTAAGGTGACATACCCTGAATAACAGGGTAGGTGATAACAATTGTAGAAAATGAACAAGGTCAATCTTTTTTTTAAAATTTAAAGTCTAATTTATGGAAAAAGTATCAGTATGAAGTTTTTTCGAACAGTCAATCCGCCTGGACAGATTTCCGGTAAAATTCAAAATATGACCTGAACTAATTTTGATTGAAATTTACAATCTTTTTATTTTAATCGTTTTTTTCGTAAATGTTATATACTTTCCAAAATATTTGCAAACAACAAAAAAGCTACCAGTTTGGAAGCTGCCACCTCTAGTAAACCGATTTCAGCAAATAATCACTGAGATCTATGGAAACTTAAGTACTAAGTTTCTTTCCGATCGGTCAATCCGTCTAAGCTGTAGAGAGGACTCAGATATTTTCGAAGTCAAAAAACTCGAGGTATAAAATTTTCATTATTAATTAGAAACTAAAGTTTTTTTTTCAAAAATCGATCTTTCCGCTTAAATTTTGCAAAATTGATCTTGACCGATATTGTTGCAAATTTAATTTAGAATCTTTAAGTGCTTAGCTGATTTACTCATAATTGAGATACTTTTTAAAACATTTGCATAAAACGAAAAAGCTCATATGGAAGGAGCCACTTCCGGTAGACTGATTCTAGCCAAGTTTTACTGGGGTCTTCACATTTATGGAAAAAGCTTAGGTATCAAGTTTCATTCCAATCAATCAGTCCGTTTGGGATGTTCAGGATTCCAACTTCGGACATACCTTTCAAAATATTTTGCAAAAACCGAAAAAGCTTCTATGAAAGCTGTCATTTTCGGTGAACCGATTTCGAACAAAATTCAATGGATCTCCATTTGTGAAAAAAGAAATTTAAGTATGAAGTTTCATCCCAATCAATCAATCCGCCTGGGCTGTACAGGGCTGTATTTTTGTTGAAAAACCTTGTGTCTAAAAACGTTATTTCCGCTTAAATTTTTTATATAATCTGGACAATAATAAATAAGGAAATTTAATTTTGAATCTCTCACTCTCTCAGTTCGTAATTGTGTTTCTAGTAAATGCCATTCTTTGCAAAATATTTACAGAAAACGAAAAAGCTAATATGGATGCTTTCACTTCCGGATTATAGCCAAAATCTTCGAATTAACAAAAAAAGATTAAGTAAATGAAGTTTCATCCCGATCGGACAAACTCTCTGAACTGTAGAGAGGACACACACATTTAGTATGCACGGAACCACACACATTTTTTAAAATTGAATTGGGATGAATTGAGGAATTGAATTGACTGAGAATACCATTCAAAATCGAGAATAAAATGACCAGCACGTTTGAGTGCCCTTTTTAATACTTTGGAAATCATAAAGTAGATCACGAAAAAAAATTAGTTTACACACCTGAGTATAGATTTTGTTCGAAAACTGAGACATGAGAGCTGGGAGTTATGATGATGTTTCACTAACCTACTAGATGCACAAATTTAATATTATAATTGATTGATGTAATTATTAATTAAATTTTATAGTTACATCGAGTCTGCTGTTGAAACAACATAAAAATTCCCAATTCTTAAATCACGTTTTTCGAACAAAATTCGTATATCGGTCAATAATTTGTTCAAATACAATTTTCCATTAAAGCTTTGTGTACCAATCTTCAGATTTTAAAAACGGTTGTAAACAATTTTCAGAAAGATTTTACTCTTTTTAGAATTCGTGAGCGTTTTGTTGCTATGAAAATTGAAGAACAATTTCAAATCATAAAACAATGAAAAATTAGAAAATGCTCAGTTTTATTTTTCTTCTAAAACAAAATCATGTTATGGTTCATTATTTGAAAGAAGAGTTTTGATCTTGCATTAGAAGGAATTTCAATTTTAAGCGGTTTTGAGCTGTTATCAATGTTAGTATTTGAATTATATATAAACACATACTGAAAATGTTTTCGATGTTCTTAATGATGCAGCCTGGTAACCGACACCATTGAAATTCAAGCTAGGGCTGACATCGGTTTAAATATGCACTAAGCTTTTCGTAGTTCTGGTATTAACTAATTTATCATATTGAGAACACAGAAACGTAAACCTTTATGGCAACCATGTAGAGATGGTCCATTAATCTACTGACAAAAAGCTAGGATGTTGAAGTAGGTAGTCATTCATATCCTCAAAGTCAATTTATATCCTCAAACTAGCTGTATGGAATGCAAATGGAATAGCGCAACATAAAGAAAATGTTCAGGTATACTTCTTATCAAGCACAACAATATCCGTATTTCTTGGCGGTTGATCTCATCCGGTTCAGTTTAGATTTCCAGAAGCAACACTAGGGCGCTTGCTAGATTTAAAGTCCATATTTTTAGACTTTCCATATTCAATTTGAACGGATTAGGATCAATGGGTGTCATGAAATATAGTTATTCTTATAATGATAATACTAGAAATAAATTTCACAAAAATTCACATTTACAAATTCACCCCGGGCGTTTGCCTCACCACTAAATATAATTTTATTGCAAAAATTCGAATTTTCAAGTTTTTATTGTTGTATGGTTGAATTAGCGAATTGGCGAAATCCAAAGTCTGATTTCTTTATTTTACAGTTTTCTGAATCTTGCTTCTTCAAATGGAGATTTTTATGCAAAATTCTGAAATAAACGGTTGATGAAATGTGTAATTGTTGTGAACGATGACGAATTGATGCTTTTGGACTCTCATTAACACCAGCAATTTAAACAGTAATAAGTACTTTTGAACGATCAATACGATTAAGACAAATTAAGCGAAGAAATAATTTGTATCCAAATATAACTATTCGCTCAGCTTCAAACTAGGGCTAACAGAGTTATTGAGACTAGGATTAAAAGGGTAAGTGATTTGACGCCAACTGAACCGAAATTGAATTTGCTCTTGGAAAGGCAAGCCAATATTCTAACCCGCCATTTTATCTTGCTATTTAACAAAATTTTCGTTCAGTCCCGAGTGCATAAAATAATTTAATGGGAATCCACACTCACTTCCTCGCAAGTCAAGACCCTTGTCGCATCATGTAATTTACCATAAAAAATGTTCTGCTACTTTCATTAAAAGCGGTGTATTTTACAATAAATTCAATGTCAAAAACGTGTCTTATTCATTATTGATTGTTAACAATTAAAAGCTGTTATTTAGAGTGTTATTTCTACAGCTATTTTATAAAATAAAGAACCCTTGTTTCGAAACGCTCAAATTCAGAAGCTCAAAATTCTGCTCGTCAGGAAGTGTTTATGTTCAACAAAATTTGGGTAATTGCAACTAAACTTCTCGAAATCCTCAAATGATTTTGATTGCGATGTTCGCATTCATCGACAATCAGTTTCAGAAATATTACAAGTAAAAATTTCTTGGTCTTTATTTCATGATATGCACTCGATTGTATGGATGAAGGCTAATGTTCCTAAAACTGATTTATTAGATATTCTCTGCGAAAACATACATCATGTTTCAAAACAAAAGTGGCGGGTTATCAGTTTCTTTCAGTTGCCATTATAAGAGTGACAAATAGTATTGCAATTGAAGAAGCGGGAGAGGCCACATTGCGCGATGGACATATTGAATAAACTGCACTAGTTGTAAGGGACATATTAAAAGGAAATAAATGCACCTAAACGTGACGGATTTAGCTTCCAATACAAAGAGAGGAGCTTACAGCATGATCGGTAAATCAGTTACACTCGATTATTCTTAACAAACCTGCGAGTCCGAAAAATAAAACCAAAAGAATAAACCTACAGGCTGATTGAGACACTTTTCTGAGAAATAATTTCTGTAAGACTTTTACCTCGGACAAACAGGCAGTACAATCCTGTCAGGACTTTAGATTGGAATCTGGCTCGCAATCTGATTACAAACGATGCTTTGCCGTGCCAGTGGAGCATCTTCTATTTTATTCGATTCTAATCTGGTAGTTCGATGGTATTTTCCCTTCGAACTTCATCAAAATTTCAACTTATGGTATTTAGCTCATTTTCTCCATTTATTACAGGCGTGCTTAGAATTGTTTCACTTTCACTTTCACAAGGATTTTCGTTCTATTAGTTTATCGTGAACTTTCCTAAAACAAGCAATTTTATTTATGGGGACCTTTCATGTTACTACCGCGGCCTAAGGGCTCGTATTCTCGAGTATCGAATACCCGGGTTCCGGGTATTTCACCAACGTTTTACCTACCCAAATATCACCATTGGTATCGCAAATAAAAAAAAAATATCAACCGAGCAGCATTTCTGTTATTTAACTGATCTTCATTCTCCATTAAATTTATGTTCTCTTTTAAAATGTCAATGAATCCATAAGAGTTACGAAACAATAGAACTATTTCTCTCTCTCTCTCTCTCTCTGGCACTATATCCCATCAAGGGCTTTGGGCGCCTCAAATGAGGTTTCATAATCATATTTTCATTTCGGATAATGAGCGATTAATTCATTGATCCTAAACCGGCCGTGAATTTTTTCCTTGTCACCACCGGGAATCAAACCCGGGACCTCCGGTCACTGGAGCAAGCATGCTGACCACTTTGCCACCGGGGCGGCTAATAGAACTATACTGTTTGTTAATCAAAATCTACCTAATGATTAGTGAAAATATATGCACCTCAAGCCCTCAAAATAAATGAAGGTGAATACAACTTCTCGACGTTTTTCGATTATTTGCAAAAATAATTATTTGAATTTTTTGACTTAAAGATGGCAAATGTGTAAGAATCACAACAATCAGTTTCGAACAGACGAGATTAATGATTTGAAAAAATCAGTCTTCTCATCAGGTCGCGACGACTGATGTTGTTTATTACATTGAAATATTTTCTATATATATAGACCATACCATGTAGTTGTACTACTAGCGAATTACTGCGTAGCGTACGAAATTTTTGATTCTTTCACATTTCCATCTATATTCTATTTTAACAATTAACTTTTCGAATTCACGAATTTTTTATATTTTACTTTGGTTTTTATCAATTGTAATGGTGTATTGTGATTGTTCCGTATATTCGTCTATTTCAGCACTCTCGAATTAATTACACAACCGTAGGAAATTCTTCCATTTGCGTCAATCTGTATGACAACGACCATGATAATCGACACCTACTTATACACAATCAACTTCCCAACCACCCCATACATTTTTCTTTCCTTTAACGCTGGATCGCGGATAAATTTGAATTTTTTGACTTTTCAATGTAATAAACAACATTAGTCGTCGCGACCTGATGAGAAGACTGATTTTTTCAAATCATTAATCTCGTCTGTTCGAAACTGATTGTTGTGATTCTTACACATTTGCCATCTTTAAGTCAAAAAATTCAAATTTATCCGCGATCCAGCGTTAAAGGAAAGAAAAATGTATGGGGTGGTTGGGAAGTTGATTGTGTATAAGTAGGTGTCGATTATCATGGTCGTTGTCATACAGATTGACGCAAATGGAAGAATTTCCTACGGTTGTGTAATTAATTCGAGAGTGCTGAAATAGACCAATATACGGAACAATCACAATACACCATTACAATTGATAAAAACCAAAGTAAAAAATAATTACTTTCTCATTCAAATCGAATCGAAATTATTCATTCCTCTTCTTGCTAACAAATCTTTCCAACTAATTTTAATCCTTCTCCTACCATATTTAACCTCCAAATACCTTTAAATTCAATATTTCGTAAAGCATAAAATTTATATTTGATCAACAACCGGAAAATTAATAGAAAATTCTCAAAACCTATTTTTGCTGTAGCAGTTAAAGAAACAGAGAAACAAGTCTAGCGAACCTTCGTTTTTATAACAGAGTCCGGAAAAGTTTTGAGGGGACTAATAGACAATGGATCCCAAATTAAAAAATAAGGGTTTTCCAATAAACACAAAATGTTCCAACAAAATTCATACAGCCGCTAGCATACCAGGGAAAGACGCTTAAAAATTCTCATGACTCCCGGTGTACAACAGCCACTACAACAATACTGGGGGTTTGATTGTTAGCAGGCTTTAGAGTTAAGATTAGTAATGGTTAAAGAAAACTTTCAAACGCTAAGTGCAGCCTATTATATCGATAGCAAATTTGTTTCTTGCAGTCTTGTCGGATTTTAATACTAGAATTTCCCAGCTGCATAAGACACCTCCTCCCCCTCCTCCTCGAATGCATCTCACCTTGCTCCGATTGTATATATTAGAAATGTCACTCAACATAATAAAAAAATTACAATTTATAATTTGTCATTATTTTTACAATTTTTCATTTCATCTACTTGTAACTCATACACAGTCACTCATACTCGTATGTGCAACACATTTTCTAAACGGTATTAGTAAAATTGAGATGTTGGAAGTCAGATAACGGGTTGCTTTATACGTTGTTATGTTACGTACAATGTACATGTGTAATCTTTGGAGCAATATATTTATGTAGGAAGATTGTTTTCTTTTTCTACTTACACGCCATCATTGAAAATAAACAATTTTTCCAATTCAGGCTACAAAGTAAATATCTGACAAGTAATCAGTATATAAATTGATAAATTGAACAGAAAACTTTATAATATTTGTATTTGTATAGATAAACAATAAACGGATTTTCAACAAATAAATCATAACGTAAAATGTAACAAGTTGTTTGTGCGCTAAAAAGGAAAACAATAATAATGACTTGTTGTGTGTACATGAATGATGATGAGGATGAGCGTTATGGCGTTATAGTTCTGAACGTATTATGCAGCTACGTTTGTATTTATGTAGGTCAGGAAAAGCAAACAGAAGAAGTTTGATGTATAAAAGTGGTAAGTGAATTGGAAGGATATTTTGAAATAAATAAAATTGTTTTTGATTTATCAGAAATGTACTCGTAAATGTAATCGTTTTGAAAGTATTTCATTTTTTATAGCCTTAAAGTGAATAAATAAAATAGCACACAATGTTTGTAATTTTGTATTTTATGTCCTATACGTATGTGACAAATAAACTATTATTATACTAAGTACATACTATAAAATAGAACTTAATTTTATGGTCCATCTAGAAGTTAAAGTGGTGATAAATATTTAGCTGTTGAAAAATATTTGAAATCACAAATTTTTGGAAGGCATTTTTAATTTTATGATTAGAACAGATTTTTTTCTGTTGTTGTTATTGGGAACATTTCTTCCTTAAGCTTTTCTCATAAAATAGGAGGTCCTTATATTTTTTGCTGAAGTCGGTCAACCGGAGTGATAGCCTCTATTGAAGCTTCTTCGTTTTTTGCAAATTTTTTGAAAACTATATGATTTGCGAGAAAAACGGTTAGAAACTAAAACAACCTAAATGAAATTTGTAAATAATGCCGGTCCAGATAATTTTTCCTAAATTCAAATGGAAATGACGTTTTTTTGACAATAATAAATATTTCTCATTAAAAATTTGGCCCTGTCGGATTGATTAATTAAGATGAAACTTCATACTTAAACTTTTTCCACAAAGCTGAGAAACCCCAATGAATTTTTGTCATAATCGGTCCACGGGAAGTGAGCGTCTATTGAAACTTTTTCATTTTCTGAAAATATTTTTAAAAGTAAAGCATTTACGAGAAAAACAACTATTAATTAAACGATTCTAAATAAAATTTGCGACAATATACGAGGGCAAATCAAAAAGTCTTGCAATATCATATGAAAAAAAAGAGTGAGAGAGACAGCAATATTTTTATTTTTCGACATAATCTCCTTTAAGGTTTATACATTTGTCACATCGATCAATTAACTTACCTAAACCCTCTAAAAAAAAAGATTTCTTTTGCTCCATAAAATATTCATTTACAACAGACTGTACTTCATAGTCACTGGAAAATTTCCGGCCCCTTAGTGTTTTTTTCAAATTGGGAAAGAGAAGTAGTCACTGGGTGCCAAGTCTAGACTGTACGGTGGATGCGGAATTTCCACGAAGCCGCAGTCCTTTAATGCAGCTTGAGCAATATTAGCCTTGCGCACTGGTGTATTGTCGTGAAGAAGCAAGATTTTTTTCCTAACTTTCCTTGGCCGTTTTTCCCGGATCGCTTTTTTCAATTTTCGCAAAACCTCTGCGTAATATATGCCTGTGATTGTGGTTTTCGGTGGCATATAATCGATTATCAAAATTCCTTCAGCATCCCAAAAAATTGTTGCCAAAACCTTACCAGCAGACGGTTGAGTTTTGAATTTCTTTGGTGGTGGTTCACTACGTTTAATCCATTGCATCGATTCTTGTTTGGATTCCAGATCCCAGTGATGAAGCCATGTTTCATCGCCTGTTATTATGTTACCCAAGAAATTTTCTGGATCTGCTTTGTACATATCTAAAATCGCCTTTGAAGTTTAAACACGCATTTTTTTTTGTTCAGCATTCAACAAACGGGGAACCCATCGCGCACTTACTTTCGACATGTGAAGGTGGTCATGTAATATAGTATATGTGGTACCGTATGAAAGAGAAAGTCTCCACGCTAACCGCGGAACAGAAATACGCCGGTCCTCCAATACAATAGAATCAGCCAAAATTACGTTTTCATGGCTAATAGCATCTGCTGGCCGACCCGAGCGGTTATCGTCTTATAATGACTCCCAACCACTTTTGAATAATTTTACCCACTTTGTTACTGTGGCATATGATGGTGCAGATTCGCCGTAAACTTTTGATATATAGTTGAATATATAAATTGCATTTCGTCCATCTTTATAGAAAAATTTAGTAACGGCGCGATATTCAATTTCATTCATTTTAAGAAAAATTCAAAACACATGTTACTAAATTGACAAAAACAAACGAACCGTAAAATTTACATCGAAATGTTCTTCTCGAAGTTTCATCGTGACAAAAAATGGTTTTGAAAAATATATTGTTGTCTCACTCACTCGTTTTTTTCATATGATATTGCAAGACTTTTTGATATACCCTCGTAGTTTCAGATTAATTTTCCAAAATTTAAGCGGAAATTAGGATTTTTGTCAAAAAAAAGTTTTCATTAAAAGTTTGGTCCCTGTACAGCCCATACGGATTGATTGATCGGCATGGAACGAACTTCATACTTAAGCTTTTAACATAAATTGGGGGATCCCAGTGCCTTTGTTAGAGATAGTGTTTTGAAAATATTTTGAAAAGTGTAAAACATTTACGAAAAATCGATTAAAATAAAAATTTAAAATTTTACCGGAAATGACGAGTTTTAATAAAAACTTTAATTCACCAAATATCGGCGTCTCTATAGACCAGTTGGATTGATTGATTAATCAGAATCAAACTTCACATTAAAGCTTTCTCATAAATTAGGAGAGCTATGCGAAAATTGGTTGAACATCTGCGTACTAAAAGTGGCGTAAGAGCTATTCAATTTTTACACTGAAGGTTTACTTCGATGGTTTTCTGAAATTTAAAGCAGGAATAATAATTTTTGATCATACAAGATAATTTTTTACACAAATCATGTAGGTACAATTTTTCACTTAGGAAATTAAGTGTAGTGTATTCGACATCTACGTACATTTATCTAAAAGAAAGTCGGGTTTTGGCCAAAACAATTATACCTCGACATTAACCGACAAATTTATACTTCTAACGTGCTAAATTTAAAAATATTTCTAGTTCAAATACGAGTTGCATGAATATATCTGTCTCTGAGCCAAATTTTGCTAATTTGCCAAGGAACCATATTTTCAAATTTGTCTAAAAGTAAGGCATGAGAATGACGCTGTATAAGTAGCAGCCCTATCAAAAAACAGAATTTTTTTGTTATATAGCTATCAGCAGAAAATTCTATTCATTAAGTATCGATTTTTTACTACGTCATAATGCCCATCGGAATAAATATTAGGAGCGAGCCTTAAAATGAGAAATTGATTGATCTCCGAAATCAAGGACTGGTATATGAAATCTCGAAATTTAACAATATTTCATCTTTCCGCCATTTCTTAATGAATTACGATGAAATTTGGATATTGGGATATCTATCAGATTTGGATATTGGATATTGGTATACATATCAGCAAATGATCCACGTATTACTTTACAAACAAGATTTTAATGCTAATAACACCAAGAATCAGTTACTATTGAAGACGATGATGACCAATTTATCTTTAGCCTTAACATAAATAAAATGTCTTTCAGTAAAATTAGAAAACCATATTCTAAAACGCGTTGAGTTTATTGAGTATATACGGTGTCGGTAACTGCAGCAGGGAAACTTTTCGAATTTCAAAATGAAATTTTGCATACCCATTAAGCTCAATTTGTGCTAATTAGTGCTCACGTTAAAAAGTTAGTGCTACTCCAGGAGTTGGGAAAACGAGAAAAGAAAATTGCAAATTTTGCCTGAAAGACGAACAAAAAACCTGATTTCTAGAAAAAACCAGAAATAATTTTAGTTTAATTTTAAAACTTTCCAAAAGCGGCTAATCTGATAAAATTTGCAGTTATAATAGAAATATAATTTTCATAAATTGAGGAAAAACAAATTTGCCCCTAAAAGATGCTTTATCAAATGTCAAAATACAGAGGTAAACTATTCAATAATATTTGTGTTGAACAACGAATTAATCAATACAAATAAAATGTTCTAAAATCCAAGAATAAGCAATTAAGAAAATGCACATTCTTGTGGTATGTTCATTGTCATCCTAAAATATACTCGCTGAATCTGTGCTAATCCAGAATTTTCCCAATTCCATTGAACAACAAAGACCATTGAATTAACGATTTGCAGACATAAAGAATTCTAGAAACCAATGAAATTGTCACTTCTGATTGCATATTCCTATCAGCACCTCGATTCTGGTTTTTCCTATAGGAAAAATATTTTCATAGTATTTTTGTCAAAAATACCAATTTCTGGCCTACTGAGAAATCATGTTTGATCTAAAATTTTATAATTTAGGAAATATTTTTTCCGTATCGAAATTGGATAGGAATAATATTCCTAATTTAATTTTGTTTTTGAAAAAATTTACACTAACTGTTTACCATAGTATGCCAGAAAAAAAATTATTGTGACCAAAATACTATGCAAATATTTTTAATAATTCCTTTTCCTATAGGAATAACCAGAATTGAGCTGCTGTATGTTCATTGTCATCCGAAAATAAAGTGGCTAAACTTGTGCTAATCCAGAATTGGCCCAATTTCATTCAACATATTCAACATGTTGAATAAACGGTTTTCTGAAAACACAATGTTGCTCAATGGAATTGGGCCAATTCTGGATTAGCACAAATTCCGCCACTATGTTTTTCGGATGACAATGAAGAAACCTGATAGGAATATGCAATCAGAAGTGCCAACTTCATTGGTTTCTAGAACACTGTATGGTCAGAAAACCGTTTATTCAACGGTTTAGATTGTTCAATGGAATTGGGCGATTAGCACGAATTCATCCACTATATTTTTCGAATGGCAATAAACATGCCATAGGAATATGCTATCTGAATTGCTTATTCTTGGATTTTAGAACATTTTACTTTTATTGTTTAATTTGTTGTTCAACACAAATATTATTGAACGGTTATACCTCTGTATTTTGTGATTTTCTTATAGTATCTTTTAGGGGCAAGTTTGTTTCTCCCCAATTTATGAATGAATATTTATGAAAATTATATTTCTATGATAAGCACAAATTTTGTCAGATTTAGCCTTTGGAAAGTTTTAAAATTAGACTAAAATTATTTCTGGTTTTTTCTAGAAATCAGGTTTTATTTTTTTCGCCTCTCAGGCGAAATTGTGAAATTTTCATTTCTCGTTTTCTCGGCTTCTGGAGTAGCACTATTTTTTCCCCGTAAGCACTAATTAACACAAAATGGACTTAATCGGTATGGAAAATTTCATTTTGAAATTCAAAAGTTTCCCTGCTGTAGTTACCTATACGCATATACGAGCAGAAATTTTAAATATTGTTTTAAGCAATTCAATGAGCGTCATTATTGCTCATAATTTGTTTTTTTTTGTTATTATTTTTTATTTTTTGTTTATGTTGGATGCTTGCGACCAAAATGTGCCCAAAGTTAAAATTATTTCATCTCGGGCAGGGAAATTTGTTTCCAATGATTTGATTGGATTTTGGTTCGCGAAACAATTTTTCTTAAGCCCTGGAATCCGTTAAATAATTTATTCGTTGGAATACAAAATGATGCAGTGTGCAAATTTTAGAACCTGCTACAAGAAGTAAATACCATTTAAAAGTCTGTTCTAAACCCAATTAACACAAAATGTAAATAAAATATGTTTATACCAGAGTAATTCCTTAAACACCAATTATATAAAACCACCACGTCCATCACATATCATAAAAGTGAAATACACACTCGTTTCATATGTATATACTCGTATACCAACAGATATGTACCTGTATACCTGTATAGATCAATTCAATTGAATGAGAAAATTGTATTCATACATAAGGATTTAAATTGAGTTCACAAAAAATGTATTTGCAAGTCAAAAACAGAGAAAATTGAAAAGTGTTTTTGTGTAACGTTTGTTAAATATTTTTTTAAATTTCAAATTTACACACCTTCCAGATATTTTTTCCATTTCAATTCTAAGAAAAATGAAATACGTTTTTGTTTTTCTTTTAGTGTAGGTATATCGCAAGCGATTAATTAAATTTCAATGCCGGGATACAACATTATCCACTGGAACGAAACTAGGTATAGCTATTAATAGCTGTAAATGTATATACACTCTACTCTGCGAACCTAACCTTTATATGCCACAATTTTCTAAATAACACGTCAAGACCATTGATTCAAATTTCAAACATGTTGTATAGCGTTATCTATCTTCGTAATAGCTTAAACCTCTATATACGAGTGTGAATAGCAATAAAACTATATATGTTGGTAATGTTCTTATGAGCTCACGCAATAGAAATACAATTCTTCACATCATAAATAACATTACGCCACTATTGGTTCCGAGTCATTCAACATGAAATAAAAATGAAAATCAAATTTGATTTTATGATTTAGAAAATCTTTATGAAAGTATAAAACAAATCCCATAGAAGTGTTTTTCACAATTTGCAAACACACCACTAAAAACATATGTGTGTGCGTACAATTCTGTGTATGTATGTGTCGTATACGATATATACAATAGAATTTTCCGATATTTTCCACAACATTAAGGAAATATACATATAATTTTCATCGATAAAATAATAACAATAAATGGAACAAGCACACAAGAATGACTAAACACTTATTGAAAAGGGTGATAATGATTTTGTTTGTGCGAGCTTTTTAACGATGTTCCACTTAAGCTGTGACGTTTTTGTTGCAAATTCAAAGATTTTTCTTAAAAGATTACATATTTTTGTCGTTCTCGTCGTCTACCCATGTTCTTATGTTCGGTTTGATAATTTTATGATTATTTAGATTTTCCTCGCCTATAAAAGTTGTTATTTTAATACTGTCGTCTTATCATCGTAATGAGGTTTCTCTGCTCTAGTGTTATTGTTGCATGTAACGGTACCTATGAAATGCGATAAAATAAATTTTACAGTTTGGATTTTCAATTTTACGATATGCGATTCCGTACGAGTATGTAGAAGAAAATTTATTACATGTCGCGTGTTTTACAATGTCGTCAAAATTGTTTGAACTTTCTATGAAGATTTTTATATGAGTGTGAACTTAAATAATTTGGAAGATGTAAGTCTGTTCGTTTAAGGCATTATATTTTAGTGGATGGAGTGGTTGGGTTCAGATTTATAAAATCTTTTCACTTCTTGACTGTGAATTGGTGGTTGTAGTTGAAAGTGATTCGAACAAATTATTGTTAAATAATTTATGTTTGCCTAAAGGCATGACATAGTAGATGAAACTACTGAACATAAAAGAATTTATTATTAACTTCGGTAACTTCGATAAAACCAAGCTATTTAAATTCTGAGGCTGATTATGTAAGCATTCCAAATATGACTTACGATTTTCGACTCAAAAACTATTTTTGACAAATTTTCTATGAAAAGAACAGAAATCGAATTTGTAAATGTGTACAACTAAATAATAAAAAATTTGACAGTTTTTTTAGACATCAAGAAAAAATAAAAATAATTATACGAGGTCCAAAATGCGTTAAATAAAAATCCTTTTGACTTAGGTTTAAAATCACTTTTCTCGACGGAACCCTCACCTGAATTCACAAATTTACCGCGCTACCTTGTTGTTAATCACCACAAGTTTACCGAGACCTGGATCGAATTCCAAATTAAGTTAAAATTTCCACCTTTGCCATGGAGATAAATAATTATAATTTTAAATTTAAATAAAAAGTGAGAATATCGTTTAAACTTTATGTGATAATTTTTGTTTATTTTTACTTTCTATTTGGGACTAGTTTCGAGAGTTCTCTCTTCGTCAGCTATTTCTCGATTCTCTTTTCCACAAATCTTGATAATAAGAAGCAGAATTTTATAGTTTGTATCAAGACAGTATATAATGTTGAAAATGCATAAAAAAATGATGGACCCGAGAGAGCGAATGATTAGTTTCAAAATGGCTAAAATTTGAACTTCATACATAATTGATGTTATATTTTCAATTCTGCCATACAAATCAAATTTGGCTATATATTTAAGACATCCATTTCCTAGTTCTCTTTAGCATCGTCGAATTTTAGAACTTCATTAAAAATTTATTTTAGAATTCAAATCCGCTTCTGAGGCTGTGTCGCAAACACCGACTTATTTGTGGACAATGACTTATTCAAATAAGTCACCTCGCGAGCAGACTTATTTGAATTAGTATGTCTACACAGAAATGTCTCCAAAAATGTGCCTTGACTAAATGTAAACATGCAGTTTTTTTTCAAATCTAGTGGCAACGGCCAACATGTCAAGGAAATTTTTTCTTCCATATAACAGAAATTGCATTTTGTATTTTTTTTTTTGATATTACGTCACAAATAAGTCGGTATAATGAATTGGAACGACTTGACCGACTTATTCAAGATGGCGTCAAATAAGCAAATAAGTCTGTAATAAGTCGGTGTTTGGGACACAGCCTCAGGTAACAAATTTGACAATAATTGGTTAAGAATTGGCTGCATTTCGTACAGAAGGCTCGTATTGCAGAACTTCATTTAAAATTCACGCAAAAATCCCAATATAGGTTTACATACCTTATTTTACCATAATTTGTTCAGAATTTGTCTAGGTACATTCTACAAGGCCGAATTCCAGAATGGAATGGGTACGATTCACTAAATTCAGAATTCCATACAAAAAATTTTAAGCAACAAAATTCCAAACACAAAAATTCCAGTTTAAAAAAATAAAATTCCTTTACAAAATACCAAATTTCAACATTCCTATATAAATAAATCCAAACTAAATTCCATTTGATGCCCTATTTCCCTGGGCGCGTGCTATCACATTTCCATTGACATAAAATGGAATTTATTTTGGAATTTTATTGTAATTTATAATTAAGAAATCTACGATTAAGTTTCGGAATAACAAGTAAACCGTTTCGGAATAACAAATTTGTGTATTAATTAATCAATTAAATTAAATTAAGAAACGAAAATTATTGCAAAATGTTGAAAATAATATTAAGCGTTCCCTTTCAAAACATTTAAAATTTAAATTAGAATCCCAATCCAATTCTGCATGCTGCAATTCTGCATTGGTTGAGGAATGGCAAAGTTCAATTAAGCATAGCGAAATTTCAAAGATTGTTGACAAAATCAGTTTAGTGCATTACCAAAGCTTACCCGTTGAATATCAGGGATTGTATTAATCCGGAATTTTATATAACCTTAACCTAAAAGATTTGTCAAGTATAGTCCCCCGGTCATTTAGCTGACTAATTTTAGGGCAAACAGAAGTGGTATAGTAATACCGATTGTAAAATAAAATTATTTTATTTTTAAGTCCAAGATCATTAAGATAAACCATTTTTCAATATTATTGATTCGGCAAAATATTTGGGTTAATCCACATCTATAAAAGGAATACCGTATCGTACTAACACATTGGATTGATCCTTTAACCGTTTCAGTTCCAAGCAGCGCGATCGCACTGTTGAGATTTTATGTCGAGAAAATGCAGTACATTTCGAATGTTGTCGACAACTGATGGTGCGTTACCATTGGTCGAAGTCGCTTAGATTTATTGAAGCAAGTACATCACACAGCTCCTTTTAATGTATAATAGTACATTTTACAATACGTTTGTCTCAATACATTGTCTTTTACTCATTTAGAGAAAGCGCTGTTTGGGATTCTTCGACAGTGTTTTTTCAATACCCCCTGGGACTCAAACGGTTAAATCCAGCTTCATACATTTTAATCCAACCACAAAAAATATTTTAATCCAACCATACAAAAATATAATAACCTAATTCACGATCTCTTGGAATGGCTGATCCAAAGTATGGTTAAAATCCCAATTAGAAAATTTAAATTCGTACCAAAAAACCTGAAGGTGATGTTAGTAAGATGACATAATGATCAACGTCATACTAGCCAGTGAATCACGATCTCAAGGAATGGCCGATAATGGTCATATAAATTTGAGTGAAATCACATCTGTACATCTTTAAGATCAAAATTCATTGGTGGACTCAATGGTCAACAGATGTACAAATGTTATTTTAACTCAACTTGGATGACCATTATCGGCCATTCCGTGAGATCATTCAGGTCTGGCTAGAACATGAAGTTGATCATTGGGCAACCTAACTAATACCATCTAGTGCTAACAATGCGTTACAGATTATTTACTACTAATTTTTATCATTTTAAGGTTCGTATGTTGTTACGACTCCACGGTCATAACATTGCGTTTTTTACGTGCGATTGATGCGAGAGAGAGTGTGTAAGTGACGCGCACGAAAAACAAAAAATATTCATCTGAATTTTTGGTGCGAGAGTTGTTTTTTAGTTCAGTTTGGAATTTCAAAATAGTAAAGTCGATTCATTTTTTTTGGTTTTGGAAGGTCGATGGAAAAATCATCGAAAGATAAGTTTTTCATTTTTGATGGAGAGCGAAATAACACTAGAAGTAAGTTAATTAATAATAAAATTATAAACACAAGTTAACAAACAAAAAAAAAACTCTGTATTTCTTAATATGTGCAGAGATTATAAAAAAATAAAATTTTATGATTTATGGAAAATCAATTGATTGTCAATTGATCAATTGATCTATTGATTGTTTTATTTTTCGTGCAAGTGTGAACTACAGTTAATTACGTTTCACAATTAGGTGTTTTGGGGGTAAACTGTAGGGAATAAAAATAAACATTAAGTATCGAAAATTTTTCTGGCAGACGCACGTTCACAGTTATTTAGTGAAGGGTACATCATTTTTACGGATGTTATTTATTATTAATGGGTGCCAGAATATCAACGTACACCGTCTTAAATATCCGGGTGCCGTCTTACATATACTGGCTCGCGGTTTCCCAATTTACTTCATCGGTTTTATGGTTAAACAGGTGCCGGTTAACTCATTAAAAGGGTACCGCATTTTTGAACAGGTGGCCATCCAGCCATGTGTTATATGGTATCGGCAAGGCGGTCAAGGCTGCTTTTCATGACTACGAAGAAGGTCAAGAAGGTACCATTTTATTTTTGTAATTTTAAGCTAAGTTTTTAATTTTCTATGAGTTTTTTACAATTTTTTTTTTATAAAATCTTATATGACTTTAACTTACAAATTTCAATTTTAATTTTCTCATTTTATTTTTTCATTTTTCAATTTTTATTTAAATATTTTTCTAATCGAGCGCCATACGGTTGTTCGACACGGGCAGAGGGAACACACATTGGTTTCGTTCTTAGAATTGTTCACGTTCGGCGGCTATATTTTTGTCCGATTTAATTTTTTTTTGTTACCCAATATATTCGATTCGTTTTCTTCTCTCCACTTCACAAATTCCGTCAAGGTCATCAACCCTTTCCGCATTTTGCTCGGTTACAATTATTTTTTTACTACCTAATTTCCGCAAGTTCAGTGACTATTTCGTCCTGGTTTTGTGTATGTTAAAATGATGTACTAAATTTTTGCGGGGGGTTCGGGTTTTTCATTTTGTGTCTGTTCCATCTTTGCAGGCTGGGCTTGTCACTCCCCATCATCCCCTTGGCAGGACATCCACAGGGTCCGCGTTTCGAGTCCAGCGTATGTGTCGTCCATTCCGGGACGACCGTAAAATCCAAAAGCTGTTGGAGTGTGAATTGTGGGAGATTACCTATAGATGTCTCTTCGGACAGAGAGAGGCTTTTTCTGGTGTAGAAACGTCCCTACTCTCATACGCTGCTTCGTTGTGGCTGAGCATCGGACTCTAGGGGTCGGTGGGTCATTCGGGGGGTTCTCCGGCAGACATTGTACTTGTTGCTCGGTGAGATCCGGTCGTAGCTGGGTGGGCACATCCAGTTATTATTAAATTTATTCCGGTTCCTCAAGTTTCAGTCGACGAATTCTGGTGTCATTTAATTTGCTTTTTATTTTTATTGTTGTTCTGTTCCATGTTTCGTATTCCTCAACTTCCGCACGACCCAAAACCCTGAGATCTAGTTGGAGAGAGGCTTCTGCGTGCTTAGATGAAATCTGCGGGTTGGCTTCATGCCATCCGTAACAATGTTCTTTGAATTAAATTTGAATTTTGTATTTAAGCGTTCTCATATGTTTAAATCACCTTATTTATATACGATACATGACGAAGTTTGTTTATAGAATTGTGTTTTAGAAAATAATACAAATTTTTTATTTAACTTAAAATTTGAGTCATTTTCTAAAAAGAACTCAAACGTATAACATGTACTAAAATGTCCAATAAGAATTATGTTTTCGTGTTTGAATTTGGTGTAACAAATGGAATGCCTGGAAAAAAATCACATTCCGACTAATTAAATTGAAGGTGAGTTTTTAAAAGTTTGAGAGAAGGTTCAGATACGAAAATATGCCAGATATTAAGTACGAATATGCCATAAATTAATTCAGAAATTGATCAATTTTACTTTATGAAGCAAATTTTAGTTAAACATCTGACGTGGTTTGTTTAGTGCCATCATCAGGGAATTTACACAAAAAACCGGTATCGGTCACACAGTATAAAAATAATAATGTAGAAAAGGTTATAAATAAAATTTGTAATTATTGAACTGGTCATTTTATTATTATTAGATCGAAATCTGAGGTTCCCCAAAAATATTGTTCACGTTTTGAACTGCGTGAGAATTTTTGAAATTTTATCAGCTGGATAAATCTGGATGAAATTTTTGGAGTACACATTCAAAGGGCGGTAGGAATAACTGAATATGAACATTGATAGTGAACCAATTTCATTATAACGTCAGCCCAAATGTAATTTATGGGTTTAAAAATTTAAATTTATGTACAATACCAATTAGCCCGACCTATTACTACATATGTAAACACTGTTAGATTCACATTTATCTGATCCAGACGTAGATGTTAATTTTGCTTAAAATATTCCTCTCCCATAAATTTCCTTGTGATAATTTATTTAAACCTGTCTAAAAAATAATTTCAATCAGAAGCATCAACATGTTTCTTTTCCATATTAAACTTGACATCTTAAAATTTTCACGTTGTATATATGTATATTTATGTAGTATGTATGTGTATTATGTATTAACATTACATAATATAGAACCGTTATCTTAAGATAAAATAACAAAATTTATCTTTATCTTTGCGTCCTTGTAGCTAAGCCTTAAAGAATATAACAACTGTATCTGTTCGAGAGATCAAAGACGAAAAAGTCAAGATATAGAAAGGAAAAATTCTTTAATTTTTTCATCATTCTATAAAAATATTATAAGGAACGGAAACGGAAACATTACACAATGACAGACTGTGTTGTGAACGAAAAAGGCAAAAAAAAAAAAAATTTGTTTTATAATCGTACATTAAATTGAATTGTTATAATTTGTGAAGCAAATTGAATAATTTTTCTCAATTTTTAAATTGAGTTTTCATTTCGCATTTATTTATTTGTAATTGTAAAATGAGAAAAATATTATTATCATTTTCCTTATTTCTGTCGTTGTATTGTTTCATTTTGTATGAATATCCTTAACAAAATTAATTGCCAAATTATTTATCCGTTTCGTATACTATATACGGAGGGTTGATGATATAGTATAGAGCTGCTGCTGCTGGTGTACAGGTAGGAAAATTAAGTGATTGAGGGAAAATAAATGTATGGTGTACAAGATGGTAAACTAAAATCACTAGAGCAACAATGAAATAATTTTTCTTATCACCTCGTCGACATCTAGACGGAAAATAAGAAAGACACCAAAAACAAAAAACGTTACAAAGCAGAATGAAAATTCGATAATAAATCTCCACGAATCATAAAAATTCCCGGTTTAATTTTTTATTTTAGTAAAATATTTAAATTAAGATTTTTTTTTTGTTTTGTCTTAAACAATATTCATTCTTTTAATTTTCACAAGAATATAAATCAAGATGAGCGTATGACAATTTATTAATAAAACTTTTCCACGACTTGTGATTTCTTCTTTTCTTTATAAAGCTGGGTGATGTAACTAAAGAAACAGAAAAAGTTTTATAAACATAACTTTTTGGGCCCGAAAGGAAAATTATAATTTTATTCTGTTATAAATTTTTTTTTTGATTTTAATGTCTTAGATATTGGAAGCAGTTACCTACACAAAATTTCAGTCAGCTTTTCGGTTTAAACTAGTAAGTTTCATTGAAATAAATTGGATTTCCCATTTGCTTAGAACATTTTTTAATACACTTTCACTTTATTCTCTTACTGTGAAATTTGAAATGAGGAAAAGAAAATAAAAGTTTGAAAAACTTTCTTATTGAAAATTCATAAATAAATATTTATTTAATTTCGATTTTCATTTTTTTTTTGTTTTGTACAATATTTTTGTTTGATTAAGAATGGAATTTTCATTTTTTGCTTATTTATTTCATATTTTTTCATTTTAATTCCTTTACCGATGGTACGGAGCTATGTAAATATGTATCAACGAAGGCGAAAACAAGCAAACATGCCGCAAAAAGACGATAAATAAGGAAAAGAAAATTTGTAAATTAAAAATTTATTTTATTCATTTTTCCGATGTCGACGAAGACAACCTATTTACTGATGGATGGTGCTATAGACGTGCGCGGGGTAAAAAGAAATGAATACTTCAAAAACTTTCACCGTTTGATTAAATAAAAAGCTGTTCTTCTTTGTAAAAAAACGAAATTCTTTTTATAAGGCAATCACGGTGCTACAGAAACGAAATATATAATTTATATTTTTGAGTTATATATGTACTAAGGCCCTGTGAAGTACTCTTCGCAGTAAAGTGAAATCATATAACAATGCTTTAGATAGCCAAAGCTTTTATTTACAATTTTAATGTAATTTTTATTTTATTTTTTAGATAGAAAGTATTTATTATCCAGTGGATTTAATGTCCTTTGAAGGCCAATTAATACCCTCCTTTTCATTCAGTCACCCACCCACTTAGTCACACAGTTACATCATAACACCTGCACATTGCAAGCCCCGTGTCAACAGTACACTGTACACTGACATGGACGGTTGATCGGCACTGAATTCTGAACTCCAACAGAGTGTTTTAGTTTTGTTTATTAACATCACTTGTCGTAATCGACGAAGAAGATTCCCTTTGTATCTAGCCTCTGGTGGGATTCTAACCCTGTACTTGCCGGTCCAAGTGCCGAAGCTTTAACTACTGCACGACTTGTCCGGTGAATCTAGCTAAATAAAGTGGCTGTTATCTACCTACTGAAACAGTTTAATAGTTTCCAGATTTGCGTTATCTTTATATATCGTCGGTTTGGTGCAACAGTGACACAACTCAAAATTTTAATTTTTTAGTAGAGCGAATAAAAATACATTCTGATTAGTAAAATATTATTTTTTCTGTTCCTACATCCTCTATCGGATCTTAATTTAAATAGTTCTTTAATATTTTGCAAATTGTCTTTTAGAATAGGTTCCAATCTTGTATTAATTTAATTTTTCTCGCAAATTTTTTATATTGAATTTTGGGAATGGAATTTTATCTAATATGCAACTACATAATAGAGTATGTTTTGATACAAAATAAAAAAAAATATGCATTATTGGGTATCGTTTGATTCGAATGTCTTAGAAATGAGTGAAACTTGAGTTGTGTCACTATTACACCAAACCGACGATATATACTTCTTCTGTACGTCTGTATGTGACTGAACTCCTCAGGAGGAGTTAGGCCGATTTTAATGAAAGTTTGTGTGTATGTTTGTATGAGTTTCCGGTGGGCTTAGAATCACAATTGGACCCGATAGGTAGCACTGCGATTGGTTCTAGGACTTTTTTTTTTGTTTTTTGACGAATTTTTTTTTAGATTTCCGCATATCAGAACATTATAATCCCAAAATTTCACCACCCCTTCCCCTCCCACCACTCCTTCCAATCCCACTACCCCTTCCACTCCCACCTCCCCTTCCCCTCCCACCACCCCCAATCTTTATATATATAATTATTCTGTACGTGTGTATGTAATTGAACTCAAAATTTGCTATACCGATTTTAATGAAATTTCGTGTGTGTGTTTGAGTGGGTTCCTGGATGGTTAAGATTTAAAATTGGATGCGGTAGGTGGCACTGCGATCTTGTTCTGGGATTTATTTTTATTTTTTAGCGAATTTTTTTTTATTTTTTTGTTTTAATTTCTCCCATATTATAACATATAACCCCAAAATGTCATCCCCACCACCCCAAATATTACATCATTTCGATTGAACTTCTTTGGGTGTTTTCCAAATGTCGACTTATTACAGACTTATTGACTTATTTGACGCCATCTTGAATAAGTCGGAGAAGTCATTCCAATTACCGACTTATTTATGACGTAATAACAAAAAAACAAAACGCAATTTCTATTATATGGAAGAAAATAAATTTCTTGACATGTTGGTCGTTGCTACTCGTCAAATTCTGTGGTAGTTGACATACGGATCAATACATGCGCAAGTCACTTGCGTTGTAGCTTGGTGTTGTAGCGCTGAGCGGTTCCGCATTCGCCATTGCTGTAGAATCGACAAAGCACACATAAACGTTGAGTTCTGCAGTTTGGCGAACACCATCAAATAAATTTGAATACGTTCATATGGGCAGCGATAAACGACAGAGCCCCTTCTGTTAAACATATCGCAGTGCACCTTGAAAATGGACAGCGTGTTTATTTCACTGCAAAGACTGCTCTACAACAAGCATTAACTGCCCTAAAAAACACACTAACTGAGCTTTTTGAACTATGCAACCGACCAGGTATTTTCGGTCAATTCGCAAAGACATTAATGTATGCTGATATGCCACGATTTTTCAAATGGAACAAACATGGATACGATGGCATATTCATAGAAAATACATTAGACCGATTGCATCTTCATTTCGAATATGCCACTCTTTCATTTCAGTGCGCCATTGCCTAACCTAACTTATTTTTTGATTTTATTGATTTTATTTGATTTTATGTCAATTGTCACTTAGTATATAGTTAATCGAAAATTCGAATGACGAGAAAACTTTTGCTGAACCCGCTAACAGCAGGCAAGCCAACGTTCGGGCAGAATAACGTTTGTCGAGTCCGCTAGTAGTCTATAAAAACCTACGTAATATTGTTGTTGAATCAAATGCTCTGCGTTTTTTAATTTCATTGGTGTATTCTTTGAGCCGTGTAATGAAACTTCTACCTGTTTCTAGGATGTAGAACGCCTCGCAATTGTTCATTTTAATTTATATATGCTTCTCTCTTTTATGTTGGTTCCTTTTTTGTTAACACGATTTTCTATTTTGTTCGTTGTTCTGTATGCTACTGTTTTTTGAGGGCGAAGTGTTTTACTTTTGTTGTCCCTTTGCTTGGTTTTCTTTATATCTTGAAATGTTTGCTGTTGACCTTTTTGTATTTTGATATTCAAGAAGGGTGTATGTCATTGATGTAGTTGGGAGATTTTTAAGTGGCCTATTGGATCCGTTGAAAATAATTTTGATACCATCCACGTTGCGGTATCAATAAATGATGTTATTTTTCAAGCTATTATTTTCCTTGAGTACATGTTTCTGAATGAATATTTCGGCTAGTGTTCCAGATAGAGGAATTGCCATTGGTAGGTCTTCCTTTTTGGTTGTAAAACTGGTTATTATGTTGAAAATAGTTAGGATTTGTAATAGTTTGTATTATGTTTATGACTTGTTCTATTTTGCTTCCTTCATATTCTGTTCCCTTATGAAATTTTTTGTTATTTCGAGAGTTTAAATTCGTTGTGTAAGTATTTATTGATGTGTTGAGATAAATTGTTTGCTGGTGCAGTTGTGTAATTCAGCTAGTTGAGGTGGTATTTGTCCTTTGTATTGATTATCATGTTAATAAATAGAAATAGAAATATGGCGTTGTTAATATTAATTAACAACGTTCAAATTAATTTATAGCGTGATATTCAAACGTAGCAGAGCCATTAACAAGTTTATAACGGAAAATTAAAAAGTTTGTGTTTACTGAAGTTGCTAATAATTTATTTAATGAGCTTAAAATTACATTGTTTACAGCTCATGTTTTGAGTCATCCACATTACACGAAATATTTGTATATTCATTGTGATGCTTCTACAATTGTAGTGGCTGGTGTACTATTTCAGAGCATAGAATATCGGAAAGGAAAGGGTAATTTGATACTTTGTCTAGAAATCATGCTGATGAGACCAAATTAATCAATGAGATGACTAGAAATCAACCTTTTTTCCATTGATATGAAGTTAGATGCATCTAATGATTTAAAATATCAAACAACAACTCAAAATTTAAAGAATAATCCAGGAAGACAAATGTATGGCATCGATCAACTAAATTTGAATTGCGATATTCCAATTTAGAAACTTTACATACCCGATCCATTATTAAGTCTCCTTATTTTGGAATTGACAAATTTGTTGAAATTATTCGTCACAAGTTTTATTGGCCAGAGTTATCAAAATATGTTCAAAATTTTGCTAATTCTCGTGACATATGCGAAGAATGCGAGGCGACAAATAGTTTAACGAGACCTTCAATAAGTAAATATCATTAGGTCAATCGGAACTGGTCATTTAAATAGCCCGCTTAATGGGATTGTAATTTTTTTTTGTCGCTAGAGTTGGCACAAGTCTCTCCTCTATCTAGAGGTGAAGTTTGAGTGCGACAAAATGAATAAAAATATCGAACAAAGAATTAGTCTCAAATTTTATAGTGAAAATTGAATCTCGTATGTCGAATCGCTGAAAATGTTACAGAAGGCTTACGTTGAATCGTCTATACGGTACCAGATGTGGTGGAAGGTTTGCCTCTCTCCGGTCGGCCTTGACTAAAGTTAACATCAATAAAGTGAAGGAAATGGTAACGGAAAATCAACATTAAGTTCGAGAGAGAAAGTTGTTGAACTTTATTTGTCTCCCAAATCAATTCGTTCCATTGTACACGATTGTTTGGGCATGAAACGCGTTGTCGCTCGACTAGTTCCGAAAGACCTGCATTTTGTTTAAAAACGCAATTACGTATAGGTCACTGAAGACATGCTAGAATGAGTCAATTCCAACCCCACATTCAGAAAACGCATTATAACTGGTAATGAGACATGGATTCGGAGTGGCGCTTTCTTTGACTATCGCTGTGTACAAATACATACCATCGAACGACAACCGTATCACCATATATGGCTCTGACTGACTTTTTTCTCTCTTTCCTCTTTCTTTTTGCTTTATTCGATATTTTTATTCATTATAAAAATCGAAAAACACACTTGAGATGAACTGTCAAAATAGAGCACTGTAAACAAATTAAATGACAAGTCGCGCTCAAACTTCACCTTAAGATAGAGGACAGACTTGCGCCAACTTAGCGACAAAAAAAAATTACAATAGGCTTTTTAAATGACCAGTTCCTGTTACTTTCTTGACATACTGTATATCGAACCCTGCTTGGCTTAGTGGCACTGGAAAAGTCATATTGGATCATTTAGAAAAAGAGTATAAGCGAAATAAGGAAATTAATAATTTACGGACACGCGCTCGAAAATTTTAAGATATGCTGCAAATAAAATTTCAGCAGAATTAATTCCAAAATTATAGAAAAGATTTTGTAAGTAAATTTGAATGTACCATTTATCAATTTTTTTTTGTGATCTTCGTTTGTGAGTAAAATTTTGTAATCTGGTTACAATGTGCAAATAATATTTGATTTTTTACGAACAGTCAGGCTTCAAGTAAAATGCTCAATCTACATTTTCTTACATCGAACGTAGCCCAAAATTGTCTCTCATCTCTTAATGAGATGGCTGATCAGTTCAAAATCCACTTTATTTAGGCATCCAGTGGCCCTATTCTGGCTTTCCCTGAGAATAAGGAATTGGGAAAATATTGTCATAGCATTTTTGTCAAAATTATATTTTTCTGGCCTACTGAAAGAATAAGTTTGTTGCAAAATTTTTCAAAACAGAGTGAATTGGGAAACTTTTGTTCCACAAAATTTTTATCGGGAAAAATATTTTCCCAATTAACTTTGTTTCGAAAATATGAACACCAAACATGTTCCCTCAGTAGGCCAGAAAAATACAATTTAGACAAAAATGCTATGAAAATATTTTTTCAATTCCCTATTCCCAGGGAAAGCCAAAATATTGCCACAGGGCATTCCAATGTTACGGGGAATGAAAAGATGAGTTAAATTACTCGACAAGGCACACGCTTCATTTCACCAAACAAGGCGGATGTTAATATACCGCTCGCTACGTGCAAATTACTGTTTCAAGCGAAAACTAGAATTACTCATGCGTAATAAGTAGGTATCGCTGTGACGGTGGCAGAGGAGCAAGAAACTGTTCTCCATTTGCTTTGCACCTGTCCCCGTCTAGCGCTTATAGCAGACTGAAATTCCTAGGAGCTACCATTCTAAATGCCTTGACGATCGTCAGTAAAATGGACGACAAGGATATCCTACGCTTTGTTGAGAGCTCCAGATCGTTCGATGGGTAGTTGAGGAGAGAAAACAATGAGACACTGCTACGGACCGGATTAAGTCTATACCAATCCTTTAGGACAACCACCCTAATCTAACCTATTTGATTCCGGATTACTTGGTTGCTTTGGCCTCTTTTCTACCGACAAATGTTGGTTAGTTCTGGCTGGTAATAGTTATAGTAGTTTCGGCTAACTTAATAATTGACACCATTAATGTTTATTTACATACACGCGTTTGGCTGCCTAACACATGTCTGCCCGCATCGGTTAAGAAAATTAGAACAAAGTTCATAACACTCTTCCATACTGTCGTATACATATTCGGGTTTTCTTATGGGATTATCTTTATTTTAATTTTATTACATAATTTTTAATGTGTGCTGCTTAAAGACTACTCAAAAATTAAGTAGCTACTCAAAATAGACAAAAAGTAAGTTAAAATATTTATTATACCTTTTGGTTTTTCTGTTATTTGGTTGGCACTTAAACCATATTATGTATATGTATGTGTGTTATAGGTTTTTTATACGAGTATGTCGAATCAAAAACCTCAACAATAAATTTTCAGTTAGGTTGTTATTACAACAAAAAAAAAAGAGCAAGAAAAGGTTAAACTGTTTTGAACTTCAATTAAGTGTTATTGAAAAGTTTATGATAATATTTTATTACGTCCAATTAGTTATAGGTACGATTTATATACAAAATTAAATAAAATGTATGCTCAACTTACTGACAACTCTTAGAATTATTTCTGGATCTGATAACCTCACTTCCCACAGCAGCGGTAATACTTCGTCTATTATCTGCAAAAACAAAAAATTTATTGTTGTTAGTCGTCGTATCAAATAAAATTGGATTTAGTGCTTCAAAATGACATTTTTATTACCTGAGATTTATCTAGCTTGTCTAACGTTCGTTCGATACATTGCAGCACATTCGCAATAATTTTTAAATCATTTTGATTTTTATCAAAAACCGTTTTGATTTTAGGCAATACCATCCGTCTTATTGAATTCTCATCCAAATATTCGTACACATTTGTAACGGCAACTAAAGCAGCGCTCTGGAGCAGACAACATGAAAAGTACAATAAAAAAAGATAGAAAGAAAATTTTAACAAAAATATTTAAATACATTTTTCCAGGATTTCCGCACACACAAAAAAGGTAATTTCATAACCAAAGAATTTTCTATTTTCTTTTATTTTTGTGTGCGTTTATTTAAATTAAATTATTTTATGTTTGCCAATATTCAAATCTTTAGAGATTTGCCTTCAATTTCTGACATGGTGCGGCACATACGAGTAGACGTGTACCTACACATAAATTCTTCCTTTCTCAATTTTTCTTTTGTCTCGTTTTCCATAATTTCTTTCTGAAAATGCGTTTCTTGTTTATATTGACGTTTACGAACGTAAAAATGATAATCGTAAAAGGAAAAAATAAATGAAAATTGTATTTATTATCTTTAAGGATGGATATCTTTCTATACGTACGTACGGCTTCCTCTTTTTACCGGTTTGTACGAGTACTGTACAACAATAAATTGGAAAGCTTTTTCCTTTTCATTTCTCTGGTGAATGTGATATTGAAATAATTTTTTTTTTGGTTTTCAATTTTTATTTTGTATTTTTGAAAATCTAAATAAAAATTGAATACACAACAAAAAAGGAAAAGGGCTGTCGAAAATTTTCTGTTATACATAGTATGATTCTGGTAGAGTAGCATATTTTTTGTTGCTGCTTTTATTGATATATAAAAAAATGAAAATTATTTTTGAATACCTATTGAATGGGTATTATCGAAATTCAGGATGGAATTGATTGAATATACGCATACATAGAAGCAAATCCTAATACTTTGATATGGATTTTCCAAAATAAAAATGGTTTATTTGTTAAACCCGGGTGGGTGGTTATAAATACACATATGAAAAATACATAGTATATGTGGCTGACAAACAAAATTTTACAAGTTCGTACATTTGAAAACATATTATAAAACCAGCCAGGTGGTAAACAGCCAGTAAAGATAATTGAGTGAAAAATACAATCACTGAATCCGAAAATTGAATTAATTCAAGTTTAGCCTTTCTTAATTCTCGTTAAGCGGGCACGAATTTCAATGAATTTTAATCGCGTTCCGCGTAGTTTAGCTATCGAACCACAGATTTGGGTATCGCAGTAAACTCAATTCTACTTAATATTTTAAATCCTAAGAACACAACAAAAACTGATGCTTAAGGTACTGTCCTTTCGAATCAACATACAGATAACCATATTTCATTCGAACCATTTCGTTTACTCGAATCGAATTTTTTATTATAAAATTTACTCGATTTGGGTTTGAACAATAAAACGATGACCGTTTACCATATGGTTCGTTGAGTCCCAACTTTTCCATACTATACACACACACACACAAGAAGAAAACCAAAATGGAAAAAGCTGTAATTGTCGATCAGGTGCGCAAATAAAAATGTTTCTAGCATTCAGCAAAATTTACATATAATCCTTCGATAAATTTCAAAATCGAAAATGTTTGAGAGCAATTTTTTTTTATACACAAAGCTCATTTATGGCAAAATCGATAGTTTACCGAAAAAAGCGTTTCAGAAACGATTTTTATCCAATTCCTTGATTCAGTTTGATATATCTATTATATTCCTTTTTATATATTATTACTGTATCCTTTTATGTTTCGAGTATATATCTACCTAAAATTTACAAAAATCTAATTTTATCTTCCCAGGATAATAAATAAACATATCCGATATTATTGTTATGGACTTTATGTTGTGTATGTTGTCGATATATTACCATTTCGGCCAAACCTACATAATCTATACGTCTAACATAATATAGTTGTTATAATAAATATGTAATATGTTATCGTTGTTGGGGGTATATAACTTTCTTGTTACAATATGTTGTGTGTGGGTAAAATTGACTCATCAATTGTGTGTTCACATAATGCGAGTAGTAAAAAAAATATTTCTTCATTTTGATTAACAGCTTTTCGGTGAACGAGATGATTAGGAATAATTTTTATGTTTGTAATTCATCATAATGTCGATTTTTAGTACTTAATTTGTATTTGGTATTAATTTGATGTATGACAAATTAATTTGGATGGCACTGCTATAAACGGAATGTTGGACATATGTCCCCTCTATTTCAGAATCAATTGAACGGAAAATGTCCCTCCAAACGATATTACTGTAATTTATTCCATTATATGTTGACAGAAGAAAGAGAAGTATTATACTCTCATTTCTTAAAATGTTCGTTGAGTCGACTTATAATCGAGATTAGCTGAAGCCTTCTTGTACTGCGTATGTAGACTAAAAAAAATCTGTATACGTGGAAAAAACCTTATTTATTTAATAGTCTAATCTATCTAATCTATCTAATCTATCTAATCTATCTAATCTATCTAATCTATCTAATCTATCTAATCTATCTAATCTATCTAATCTATCTAATCTATCTAATCTATCTAATCTATCTAATCTATCTAATCTATCTAATCTATCTAATCTATCTAATCTATCTAATCTATCTAATCTATCTAATCTATCTAATCTATCTAATCTATCTAATCTATCTAATCTATCTAATCTATCTAATCTATCTAATCTATCTAATCTATCTAATCTATCTAATCTATCTAATCTATCTAATCTATCTAATCTATCTAATCTATCTAATCTATCTAATCTATCTAATCTATCTAATCTATCTAATCTATCTAATCTATCTAATCTATCTAATCTATCTAATCTATCTAATCTATCTAATCTATCTAATCTATCTAATCTATCTAATCTATCTAATCTATCTAATCTATCTAATCTATCTAATCTATCTAATCTATCTAATCTATCTAATCTATCTAATCTATCTAATCTATCTAATCTATCTAATCTATCTAATCTATCTAATCTATCTAATCTATCTAATCTATCTAATCTATCTAATCTATCTAATCTATCTAATCTATCTAATCTATCTAATCTATCTAATCTATCTAATCTATCTAATCTATCTAATCTATCTAATCTATCTAATCTATCTAATCTATCTAATCTATCTAATCTATCTAATCTATCTAATCTATCTAATCTATCTAATCTATCTAATCTATCTAATCTATCTAATCTATCTAATCTATCTAATCTATCTAATCTATCTCAATAATTGTTTGTAAGTAACGTTTCGAAAACAACTCGAACGATATCAAAATTACATAAAAGAGGTTAATGGAACCAGGAATCTATTGCAATTGGTCTAGATTTTGGGAAAATTTGGTTGTACGCTCATCCGAGAGAGAGGGAGGGTCGTTTTTTGGTATATACTGTTATTTGTGGGTTTTCGAAGGGCGGAAGTCGATTGCGATGAATCTCGATTTGAATAAAATTTGGTTAAGCGTGCAGCTTTACTTCTGTTTATATTTATTTTTTTTTCTGTGGATCTGGTTTGGCCGTCATCTTTAGTTAGGATGTTCCATAATAAAACTAAGTAATTTCTCAATTGATTGGGATAGAACTTAACGTATATGATGAAAATTTGAATCTCTTATCAATTATGGACATGACTATGGAACATTGCCAATTTGAATGAACCTAAAACCAAATTCCACCAATTGATATAAAACTTTCTTTCTAAGTTTCCGATTCCTTATCGAGTTTGAAGAGGTCTTCATAAAATCCTGTACCATGACATTAAAATTATCGTTGTCGACTTTAATCTAAAAATTTGACTTTAGTGCAAAATTAGTAAAAAAAAAAATAAACAGTAACGTCAATGGCCGCCCCGGTGGCAAAGTGGTCAGCATGCTTACTCCAGCGATCGGAGGTCCCGTGTTCGATTCCCGGTGGTGACAAGGAAAAATATTTCACGGCTGGTTTAGGATCAATGAATTAATCACTCATTATCCGAAATGAAAATATGATTACGAAAACTCATTTGAGGCGGCCAAATTCCTTGATGGGATACTGTGCCAGTAAGAGAGAGAGTCAATGGTCAATACAGCAGCGAATTGGGAATAATAAACAATTTAGTTGTAACATTACAAGGGCAAATCGTCATCTACATTCAATAGACAAGCACAAAAGACCGTCCGTTGGAATTGCGATGCTTTACAAGATCAAGTGTCCCTGCAGATTTAAAAATTAGCCAAGAACCAACTTTGGGGACCACAAAAAACTTTACCGTTTAAAGCATGAACTCTATCGAACTATATCGTGGTATAGTTTTATTGAACAATGCCTATAAATTGTGGGTTAATATTGTACTGGTTAGGCTCGTCCCACTCGCCAAAAACATCATCGGCTATTACCAGTGTGGGTCTCGTCCCAACCGATCAATCACAGGCAAGTGGTTCATCTCATGTGGATTCTGGATCAAAGTTGGTAGTATAACATAAACATCCAATAACTACATATATAAACTTTCAGCGGGCAGTATCGACCTCGAGAATCTCTGGTCTCATATATTTAGGAATTCCAGATAAACTCGTTTCTTTATTTAAATTAACAATGTCTGGGTTCATAAGTGGAATCGCAGTCGAATAAACTTTTAAATCTATATACTCTTTGATATAATATCTGATGTTCAACAGAGTGATGCACTCGCGCCTACTAAGTCAGGCGAATTTCTTGGATATGGAGATGATATCGTGCTTTTTGGCCGAAGACTTAACGAAATCAAGGAACGTTTTATATCGGAATTTTGTAATGCAATAATTGTAGAGGCTAATGGCTGCGTTTTCCCTCGCTTAGCCCTCTGAGGGGCTTTAGGTTTGAATTTCGGGGGACATAGGAGCCGGAATCAGCAAACATGTCGCACTGCGTGCCGCACTTAGGAGCAAATTATGTAGAATCCATTAATAACACCTAATTTAGTAAGTCTATAAAAAACAAATTTTATCATTTAATGTTTTTAAAAAAAAATCCCGACTTTTGTCGAGATTTTTAAGGTTTTTAAGGTTTAAGGGATTTTGAAAATTGGGATTTTGAGAGTCGGGATTTTGAAAATCGAGATGTTTTTTGTCGGGATTTTGATAAATCGGTGGTAGTGGGGGAGAGAGAAAAGGAAAGAGATTGTCTACCTCTTCTCCCTTCTTGGGAAATATTAGAAAATATCAGTGAGGCAGTCGTGATTAAATCCAGGCTTAAATTTTTCGATTTTGGAATCTTTTTCAGCTGGATACCATGGGATTTCCAGCGACATTAAATTAATCCTTTTCTCGTATCCTAACATTGGCACATATTTAGCAGTGGACGTACTAATTTTACGTTGATTAACACCACTAAATTGTGTATTTTGATATTCTTTATCTAAAGCCTTCAGGGAGATACAAAAGTACCGAGAGAAGTGAAACTCGATTTGTTTCACAACTTCAACGCCATCCTTCTTGGTAACGCGCTGAGTCATCAATGATGTTTTATTATATACATCCAGTGAATATTCTTAAGATGATATTCGGATAATTTGAAAATATCGATGCAGGACATAGTTGAAAGTATATTGAAGATGCTGAGCTGCCTAGGTGTAAATAAGTATAGTTTCTGTTCAATCCACTCTGGATATATTTACCATATTTGAACTTTCTAGGACCGTATCCGCAGTCCCGCTGTTCTATTGGGCATCAATCTGTATTACAAGAGTATTCGTTTAATGATGCTTTTTAATTATACAAAACGTTGATGGACTTTAGAAAAGCTTTCAGCTATGAATTTTGCCCATACAAGTATAACTATATTTTCCTGTTAAAAATCGATCGTCATCGTGCTCGTGAAAAGCGTAACATAATTTATTTGTTTGACACTCCAGCTTTACCACGAAATAGACATGTGTTGCAAGAGTTTCACAATATTGGAAAAATTAGTAGGCAGCCCCTAAACAAGCCGCTTGGACAAAATATAAGAGTTGCGGCAAGGAATTATTATTCAAATTGTAGTCAGATGACCTCAGTTTATTTAACCTATTTCATCCCATAACTATTTTTAACCCAAACGATGCAAAACCGTTTGAAATCCCGTTACAAAACTCGGTACGAAAATGTTTGCATTTTCTGATTCTGCAAACTCGAATCAACCGAAATATTCGGAAATAAAATTATCCGACAAAACAAAAAGGTGTGGGAACACGGGCGTATAATAAATACTGGCAATGGTCGTTTTCATCCATTTGGGGTGAAATATGTTAAGGCTAATATCGAATCCTTGCGCAGTAATTATTAACGAAGATACGTTTGTTTGAAATGGTTAAGTACATCTACCTTAAAGTTGTAAAGCAATATTTAAAATAATGAATTTACAGTTATAACTAACATAACCATGAGTCGAATGGTAGACAAATCATATTGAGCCTCGATCAATTTAAGATTGGGTAGAGTAGAGTAGAAATTCCTTCAATTCATATGTGAATTTGAAATTGTTTTTTCTCAAACCAGAATAATCACAACAAATAATTGGGGTTGTTATCGGGGCCAGCTAACATGACCACTTATTAACATTTTAATAAATTGTAGGTTGGTGTAATATTTGGAAGAGGAATTAAAGAACAATACGTAAAAAAGAAGAGATATGGATAGACCTACTCCATCGATATGCCAATAAGCCTCACAACAGATCTGGGAGCTGGTTAGGATTACAATGAATTGATTAATCACTATTCCGAACTATGAATTGATCATTGGAACTCTTTATGAGGCTTCCAAGCGATGTGAAAATATTGATTTTAGGCTACGATAAATTTGTTATCTTAGTGGAACCTGACAGCTATTTGATTTATTACAGATCCTGCGTACGATTCGAAAAGATATGAATTTTCACCTTTAAAAATTACTTAATGTCGAAAATCTTTGTGTTTTTTATATTTTTTATCGATTAAAAATATTAAAAACACAAAGATTTTCAACATTTCAAGCCTTAAGCTAGAGGCAGAATACATCTGTTGCATTCCGTCCCTTTTTTATTTCAAAACTCAATTTTGACAGTTTGCATATAGTTTTTTTATCAATAAACGGAATATTAGACAGAATGAACGGGAAAGAGTCGAATGTTTTTAATAAATTAAAATTATACGGAAAGATAAGAAAACGAAACGGACGTTCATTGAACTGAAATGTGTTATCGTTTGCCTTGCCGTCGACTATATTGAATTTGTTCCAAAGTAAAGCATGAAAAAAGAAACGTAATGGACGACTATGCCGGAAAAATCGTGTCTACCAAACGGTTAAAATCTACCACTTTACTTAGAAACTGTTTTGATGACTATTTATCGATATATGCTTAATTACAGTAAAAATTATACAACTGGTTAAACCGCCCACTGACAAACATGTGATTTTGCAACTCGGTTAAGGCGCCTTTATGGTTGCGTTCGTTCGTACGTTCGTTCAGTTTTTCCACCAATCATCTCTTGTAGAAAAATCCAGATGAATAAAATCGTCATTTTTGAGCAATATGATTGGTCGAAAAAATTGTCAGAACGAACGAACGAACACTAACCATAAAGGCGCCTTTACAGTAAGAAAACTATAATAGATGCAATTTCGATGCAATGATGACAAAAATTCAATTTTTTAAATATTTGCATGTTACACTTTCAGATACTATCGTGGGAAAAGTTTCACAATCAGCTTATTGGCAAATTGCAATACTATGTTGACACAGTTGTGTTTCGATCCAAGAATATCCTATTTAAACTGGTAGTGTCAAAATCGCCATAATCCAAATAGTTTAGTTATCCACTGATCTATGTATTTGTCAGTGTAACTTTTACAGGTCAACCAATTTATGAGGTGCATCTGAATGTTTATTTTATTTTTTTTATGTACAATAGATTTACCAAAACTATCATTTTCCTATATAAACTGCATTTCCTGGTTATATATATATATATACGCGATATTATAATCCCTTGTGTATAAACGAACAAAACTGTTTCACATAATTCCAGATAACGATAAAAAAAATATTCTATAATATTGGATTAGCAATGCAAAAATATTTTTATTTGAAATGTTTCAAATTTATGTTCGAGCTTTTCCCCGATACGAGACACAAGAACAGCGCTCTACTATAATATTCCTCTGTGCTTTGTAAATATGGATGAATGTATTTGTTTAAACTTTATAAGTTGGATTAAAATACAATTCTTTTGTTTCGTATGCGGAAAATCCGGCAATATACGAGCTTTATGTTTTTATCAAGCAAAATATTTTATTACAGTGTTTTGTATATACGTTACCTGAACTTGTATTGTACTTTCAAAGGCATTAAACAATAACGGTAATACTTCTGATCTTATGTCTTCGCGCGGTGTTTTTTCTAATATTACATGTAAATTTTCTAATAGTGTTACGGTAGCTTGTACAGTTTTCGGTGCAGCAAACACAGCACGAAATGTTGGTAAAATTATTGTTTCATATTCCTCGTTTGATGCTTCTTGTACAAGTGATAAGGCTGGTTGTAATACGGCTGCTAAAACTTCAGCTGTTCGCATTTCATGTTGTAAACACGGCCAAACATGTTGCCACCATAATTTCTGTAAACAAAAATAGAAACAATTCAATAAGGTAAAGTTTTATGTTTGCCGCTGCTTCTGAATGGGGCTTAAGCGATTTTTAATTATAGCAAAACACACACACACAATAAGATAAAAAATTAACAGCGTGAGTTAGCGTAAACACATGCGAATTTTCCACAAATGCTACAATCGTGTAATATTGATTTTATCTTAAAATACAATTCGATTGGATATTTTCAAAATCAGCTTTTTCATCTCCATTAATCAATTTGTGAAGTACAAAGCAAATAAATATAAAAAAAATTGAAGATTTTTTTTATTGTTTGAATCATTTTCCTGCGTCTTGATGGTTGGAAAACTTTTCCACATTTTTTATACTTTTACTTGTAAAATCCGTTCAATGATCATCATCAACAGTTTTCCAGAGAATGAAAAAACCGAACGAAGGAAATAAAACCGCTAAAATACAAATGAAAATACGGTACGATGCGAACGATCGTATATATACATAAAGCATAATACCGCATTTATGAGGAGACGGGGAAAGGGTACATACAGGGTGGAAAGTTCAATTGAATTTTAAGATATTTAATCTTTTCTGGTTTTTATTGTACACAATAAAGAATTTATGAAGTTTGGTTTTTGTACTCCGCTATATACCATGATTTAAGAAGATTTCAGTTTTATATTTATTTTTCTTGTAATCGAAAATTGTATATAAATATACCAAAAATTTCCTTTTATCTTCCATTTAGATGAGTGCACAGGATGGTGGTGTGATTGAGAGGAAAATAAGCTTTGAGAAATAATTTACAATTTTTCTGAGCACTCACAAACAATAAAATGTTGGGCAACCACGGTAATGGCGAAATAAGCCCATCCATATACACGATAAAATAAATATTATGGAATGCAAACCATCAAACTTTATCGGGCTCAATTGCGGCTATAAAATTAAATAAATAAATATTTGAATCGTCTAGTTCTTATACGAGTATTTGAAGTAATTTTCTTTTGATTGGTTTTGATTTATCAAAAAAAATCGAAAATGATAAATTAGGCAGAAAGCGCTTTCACAAATATAAAAAGTAGCCGCTTTAAAAAAATCGTAGGGTGAGCGGTTAATAAAATCGATATAATCCTAACAAAAATATTACTTCACTTACCTACTCGATTGCTAATGAAAAATCGTTGCATTTTCATTAGGTGCTTTGCTTTGGTAAAATTAAACGGGTTTTACTATCATATCTCAAAGCAACAGCTTTCGGCTTTAGTTTTTCGATGCATTTTAATTTTCTCTTGTTGGTAATAAAATATTTATATATCGTGTGATAATTGATTATTATGTAGTTTTAAATATAAATACAAACATAAAAACTTTTTTAAAAATAAAAAAAAAAATTAAAAATGACCGCCTTGCGGTGAACACCATAACTATAAAATGAGTTTATTTTCTTAACACTAAATTTTTTTGGTTAATATTAAAGCGTCTCCGATTTTATACAATGCAATTGTTGTTGTAAGCTAAGCGGGCTTTGTCAAAGTAAAACTCGCTTAATTCTACCAAAGCAAAACACCTAATGAAAATGCAACGATTTTTCATTAGCAATCGAGTAGGTTTGCATTCCCTATAAGAAATTTTGATTTCACAAAGTAAGGCAGGATTCATACGTCGTTCGTTGGCCCGTTTCACACTATACTTCTTTTGAAGCTACTTGTTTTTCGTCTCTTTCCCCGTTTACCTATAAAACTGGTTTTAATTGCGACTCGTTTCAGACAAATTAAAAATGAAATTAAAAAAATTCAAGGCTATTTTTTGCATGTTGATTTTAGTTTAAATTTTATTTTCGAGAGTGCAGAATGAAACAATACATTTTATGGCTAAATATAAAATAAGGATTTAAAAAGATGTAGAGTGTGGAACGCATTCACACAATTTTTTCGACCAATCAACTCTTGTGACAAAATGCGGAAGAATAAATATCGTCATTTTGGAGCTGGATTGGTGGAAAAAATTGTTTGGTGGAAAAAAGTGTTTGAATGAATGAACGAAATTATGAATTCGGCCTAAAATTTTAAATTTCGTGCGAATAATTCAAACTACTAGATTTCCAATGAAAAAAACTTTTCATATTCATTATTTCACGGAACGTGACTTGACCCCCAGAACGCCATTTCAATCCTCTCTTTAACGTATATTCATAGTGGAACGGTATGTTCAAAATCCGTTGACTCGTGATTGTACTGTTTTCAACATTTAAATGCAGAAGTAGTTTTATCGCTCTGATCAGCTTCCAGTAAAGCAGGTTTTATACCCAAGGTTGCAAGCTCTGCAAACGTAAAGATTTTGTTTTGTGTTACGAGGTACAAATTTTTCTTCGTGGATTTTCGCTGGCGGACCGAATTCTCAATGTATTCTAATCGTGGTCAAATATGCAAGAAGTGTCTTGTTTTATTGTTAGACAACCTTGGAAGGCAAAAAGCACACTGGCTCCAAATGAACAGCTTTTTTTTACCATATCTACAAATAAACTAATAAATACTTCTTGATAAAAAAATCATAGGTTTGACGGTTGAAAGTTTGTATTTCAAACATGGGATGCAATTCTTGAATGTATTTTGTGCGCACTTGATGTTTCGTAAATATTGAAGCCGACTACCGACACGTACTATTCCATTTTAATCGGTAAACGGCATTAATACAACAATTGAAGATACTCGTTGATTTTTCATGAACGCTTGAAATCTTTGAATAGTCGAATTCTCTAAAAGCACCCGCAATAGTTTATAACATGCAGAAACTTTCTTGGAGAGCTCATCTACGGTTTAAGTTTAATTTAATCGGTTTTCCCACATTATTGGCTCGTATAACCAACTCTTCATCCATTGAAAATGATGAATGTAAATGAGATACTTCCTTCCTCAACCAAGCTGGAGCTTTGGCACATGGTCAGTCTGGTAATAATTTGAATTCACATGATGTCAATTTTCGCTTTTAGAATCAGTGAAGTGCGATTAGCAATGCACGCCTTCCAGCCACTTGGCAGTTTCGAAAGCCACGCAGGAACAATATTCGAAAAAGTTCAATCATTTATTGTACTCCAAATACAACCCGGTGATTATTGATAATCAATTTTCTTTAATTATTTACTATAACTTCTGAGTGAGACGAGGCTATTTTCCTAAAGATAAACCCATGATTTCTAAGTACGTTTTGCAAATCGTTTTGGGTTAAATTTTCCCAATTGATTGTCTTAAATGTGATAACGAAGTGATAGCAAGGTGTGTTGATTTGTTTTAAATGTCCTCCTTATCGACAAAAATCGCCTAAAACCACACTATAGCAGTCATTTATGAGATATGCTTCGGTGTTAAATGTCAAAGACATACCATATTGCGACCGTCACTGGCTCTTTTTATTTTTCAATGAAGTACTTGATTGTCTCTTGTTCATTTCCTTGATAGTGGAAATACGGTACGGACTCTGACTCTTAAAACCATTGCTATATGTCGTCCGTAATTCATGGATCAAATAAAAGCTGTTTAGAATAGTTTGATCGGTTTGTGTAGACTAAATTCTTCAAAATGTTTACACATTTACAATGGATGCCCACCAATGCACGTGAAATAATTCGGTTTGCATCCATATATATTATGACATTTCACATTTTGATGATTGTTAGCATTGCATTTTACGCTAGATAATCTATTCACCGCCTAACATTTTTCCCATGCATCACATTGTTCATTGAGAACCTTATGAGGATTTCTTTGATGCTCGGAAAATTACTATTTAAAGAGAGAAAAATTTATGCAAGATATCATTAGTCAAATTCGGTAAAAACAATTGGATCAGATAGGGATCACATACCTTATAGTATTATTCCTCAACCCTGTTAACCCTCGTAAAATCTCATCTGCCGTTTCACATAACTATCGCAATGACACTTTCGATGTAATGGCTGGTGAATAATTCACAAATATCTGTATAATTATCGTAACGTTCTACAATATTTTTCAAGTGCATGTGTTTTATAAGATCCTCCGCTTCGTCGAGCAATAACGAAATTTATGTAACGTCATTAATTTCTCGATTTTGTGCACTGCTGCCTCAAATAAATCTCGAAATGAAAGATAATCTCAATAATGTTCTCAGAGTTTGGGAATATTTAAACGAGCCAACCGAAAAATAAGTAATAGTATTTGTCATTGATTTATCGAATGTTGTTTCTAACACTGTTTCGGTGACACTAAATTTCTTGCTGCGCAGCATGTTTCCATAGTAAAATCATAGAAAACCTTAATTTTATGAACTGTGCAATCTCAAAATGGCGTCGTAAGTCGCAGTGCGACTATCTTATCGAAATATTCACTTAAACTACTGAACAATATAAGCTACTCTTCGACTTGCTCGGCTTCTATTCGCCATCCGGCTCGTAGGGCCAAATGGATAGATGGTACCAGAGAATAAATCATGAGTTTAAATTAAGTGCTGACATAAGATATGCTATGTAACGATATGATTAGCCTTCACATGCCACGGTACAAACTAAGTAGCCCCCAAACGCAGAGTGGAAGATCTGTCGAGCAAAGATATAGAACGGGAGTATTTAGGTCAGTCATCTACATCTCACAGAAAGAGAGGAGCACTTCGAAACCTCTAACTATATGAAGGGAATTAGATTTGCAGGTCGAAACCCACTAAAGAAATACGAAAAATTGGCAATTTGGTGGGGTTGAGCAAAAACGCAAAGCAACAGCAAGTCAAAATGTATCTATCTTTAAAATGTTATATAAATTTGAATTGTTTCTGTTCCACTGTAACGGCTGCATTTAACTCTGGTGGTGCGATATGTACATTATTCGATTTTGTGATGGTAATAACTCTATTAGCTTATGTTGTCGAGCGATAGTACATTGTTATATTCAAAATACATAGGTCAGTAGACTTGAATTGCCAAATACTATCGAAATGGAAATTAATTTCTTGATTGTGTTGTACCGACTTTACTGCATAATATGGGTATATAGATTTGTGTGTATTATGAGTTATGCATTTTTCTTGTGTAACTTGGATTATATACTAATAGTACATGGTACGATCGTGACCAACAGCAAATACTAACTCATAATTTGATTATGTGCGAGTATATTATGTACTGCCAAATGTTTATCTATTTGTATTTGGTTGCACAAACAAAAAAAACTTAACTTGCTATTGATTTAACAAGAAGTTCCGCAAGAGCATGTTTGGTTATCAAAAATTAAAATTGTGTTTAAAACAAAGTGAACCACATGCTGGGAAGGTAAACCTAAATTATAATTCCATCCGCAAAAAACTGATAATTTCTTTGATGTGCAATTTTTTTTTTGTGAATTGCTAAGTTTTGCATCCGTGGTCCAAGTTAGTTACCGCTAATTTTGGAGGAAGTGTACGTAGTACAGTAATACCCCCGGAATAAAAATTCGTTTCTTGCGGAACATACATTTTTTGACACCGCTACTCAAAATAAAGAATTCTATCGCACATACCGGTAAAAGCACCGATCATCTGGATTTCCAATAGGCGTGCTATCGGGCACTATACAGCATAAGCCACATCAAGATAATCATCTACAACTTACGAATCAACTTTAAATACCGATCGTCATATAATGTTGTGTTGTGTGTGTATAGTGTTAGTGGTTCTTTAGAACGAAAGAAAATTATCGTTCAGTAAATACATATATAAAAAAAAAAATATTTTTTTGTGAAAAATTAAAATTATTAGTTTGTCAAAAATACGAGTTCGATTGTATGTTATAGAATTAACTGTGTATCTTATAGAATCAGTGTTCTTGAAAAGGTTATTCGGAGCCACGTATATAATTTCAATTTTTAGGCACCCCAAACAACCTCAGAGTACTCTTAGGCGGAATTTGGTGTGGTGAGTTTTTCTTTATATTTTCATTATTATATTATATTATCTTGAATATTACATACTGGTTATTAGTTTGGCTCCCAATTCCGTTATATATACAAAACGTTAATATATTTTCATAAATTCAAATATAAACTTAAATACTAAATCTTAAAAAAATAAATAAATATATAATGATAAAATTTCAATTAGTTTGTAATTATAATTTTTCTGTTTAATAATAATAAATTAAAGTTAATATGGAATAAATTTTTTTAATGTGAAGATGATATGGGATATGTGGGGAAAATGTGAGTGCTCTTAAATCAAGTGGTAAAAAAAATACGTGTAAATTTTGTAGACCTTACTTTTTTACGACGGCTATGTGAACCTCCCAAACCAACTGTAAGCTACCTATTTTAAACACGTAATAGTCGTCAAGGTCTGTAACACCACATCACCAAAAAATATGTTAAGTGATAAATTCAAAATGAAAAACGAAGAGCGAAAATGAATTGCAAATTTTAAATTGGATCAAACCGTAATATTTTTTAGAAACAAATTTAGTACTTCCAAATAAATAAACCACAGTTGTTCAAAATAGCAAGGAGAGTAAGTAAATAGACAGACAAACAAACAATTGTTTGAAAATGCGTCGACGATCCACAATGTATCAATCCATCCGCAACAAGGAATTCTCCCACGATTTTTTGATCTTATTTACCGAATAACTATGAAGCAAATTTTTTGTTTGTACGGGATTGTAAATTTGATAAAATTCATTATCTTTACGTTATAAGGTTGTAAGAATTACCAAACTTCGGGTGCATGAACATCTACAAGTGCTCAATTCATTTTCAAGCATCTAAACGAAGAGATTACTAATTAAGTCTTGTGATTATAATATTTACAGATTTGTTGCCATATTAACACACTTCAAATAATCACCTTTATTTAATTTGTAGTTGTATTAAAAATAAATATTTAAGACATAATAAAGAATTTACTAAGAATTATAATTTACGTAAAAAATAAACAAACACTCAGCAATCCATTAAAGATAAGAACCCCAACCTATCATCCCTTATCATTTTTAGAAATAATTTTGAAATATTTCCCATTTAAATTTAATTAGGCGTGTTTACGAGTACATGCAACATAAAGAAAATATTTTAAAATTTATAATGAAAATTAATTAAATAAATTTCAACACAACACTATCCACATATTTTTGATTTTTAATTTAAAACTTACCCTTGGTATATATGGTAAAACTTCCCTTAACGTATTCCTATAAAAATGGGTTTTTTGGGTAGGATCTTTCATATTTATTACGTCTAAAAATTGTAAAGCATGTACGGCTGGATCACTGGAAACGAGAATACAAACAAACGTTAAAAACATGAATTAAAATTTAGAGCGAGCTAAAAATAAAATAAAATTTGAATTGCTATAAAGTCGAAAATAAATTATAACTATTATTTTGTTTAATTATTATAATGGAAATAGTTTTCTTTTTCTTTTCCTATTAGTTTTTGTTGTTTTCCGAAAATAGAATTAAATTAAAGCAGTAGAAGTGAATGTGTGGAAAATCAAGCCACATAAATAATCAATTTTCTGTTTTTGTTCTAAAGATAAACCGAAAGATTGGAGAATGTATGCTGACCTTATCTAAACCATAGTATGGTTGTATAGAAAAGATACTTTTACACTAATACATCAAAATCATTTTGTGGGAAATTTGCTAACCATAAAATATTATTATTTTCCGTTATTTATTCTACACTACATATCCGTACATTTCATTTTTGCAATCGAGTGTAAACAGTACGGGATACTATGCAAAGTATTTATGTACATAATGTGCATTGCTATTGAAAAAATATTTACCATTTTTGCTTGTTACTTATGCATGATTTGAATTTAAAGAAGCTTTGATGTGCATTTTTGAGAGCATGAACTTTGCATTATGCTGAGATAATATACTGATGTTGTACTTTACTTGTTGATTTAACTTGACTTTGAATGTAGAATAAACATAAACAGGTGTTTATTTTACCAAAAACATCTCAATATAAATAAACATGAGATAAAGTCACATATTGTACCTAAAGGTTGTTGCCATTAAGATAACAAAAGAAAAAAAAATCGTTTTACAAAAATAGGCTAGACGAGAAACACAAAAAAGAATAAAAGTTTTGCAAACAGCAACAATAAAATAAATTGTTTTAGTCATTAGCATCACACAGTATAAAATTTAAGACAGAAAACTTTCAAAGAACGAACGAAAGCAACAAGTTCTATTTTGCCAACTTTGTGTTTGTTTAAAATCGAAAAAGTTCCTTTCAATTTGTTGTAGAATTCCGATTCTCTGTAATAATAACACAATAGTAATAATAAAAAGGTTCTATGGAATTTAGAAATGAAGGATAAAACCATTTAGCTTGTAAATAAACATTACATTTCTGCAAGACTTCGCATTGACTGAATACAGTTATAATAAATTGTATCGTGAGCACACGGTAAATTAGAAAATGACAAATTCGACGATTCTATACCACAAATAGAAAAGGCGGCTTGTGACTTAATCTACAAATAATGAATGTCGTCTGGACAAGTTAGTATTTTATTATAGAGTCTTTTATTTGCAAATTTGTGTATGAATCCCTATCGAATGCCCGAAATTTATAATAATATACATAACTACTACCATTGATTAATTATGACTTAAGATAATACCACTCCGAATTACAACAACAATTTTTATTTTTTGTTGCTTCTTACACATTGTAAAAGAAGAACACAACTCACTTCATGTAGGTTTAAGAAGAACAAAGATAGGCCTAATTCATTCAAAGCAGCTAGAAAGAAGCAAAACATACAATGTTTTACAATTATTTATTTTTACCCACACCACTAAATATTATAACAAAATTAAAAAAAGATTGAATCAAATGTATTTTCCTCTCTCTCAACTGAATATATGAAATATCAATACCAATAATTAGAGAACCCCGAGAATTTCTAGAATTTCAAGAATTCCAAGAAATTCAAGAATTTTGTTCAAGAATATCAAGAATTTAAAGAATTGAAGAATTTCAAGAAAAATTTCAAGAATTTCAAAAATTTCAAGAAAAAAAGAATTTCGAGAATTTCAAGAATTTCAAAAATTTCAAGAATCACGTGGCTTTCGAGAATTTCAAGAATTCCAAGAATTTCGAGAATCTCGAGAATTTCAAGAATTTCAAGAACATGAAAAATTTCCAAAATATCAAGAATATAAAAAATTTCAAAAATTTTGGGAATACCGAGAATTTCAAGAAATTCAAGAATTTCTAGAATATCAAGAATTTCAAGAAACTGGCGGCTTTCAAGAATTTCTTGAGAGTTTCAAGAATTCAAGAATTTTGGGAGTACCGAGAATTTCAAGAAATTCAAGAATTTCAAGGACATCAAGAATTTCAAGAATTTCCAGAATTTCAACAATTTCAAGAATGTCAAGAATTTTAATAATTAAAGGAATTTCAAAAATCTCAAGGATTTCACGAATTTCATGAATTTGAAGTATTTCAAGAATTTCATAAATTTCAAGAACTTCTAGAATTTCAAGAATTTCAAGAACTACATGAATTTCAGTAATTTCAAGAATTCCAAGAATTTCAAGAATTTCAAGAATTTCAAGAATTTCAAAAATTTCGAGAATCTCGAGAATTTATAGAATTTCAAGAATTCCAATAATTTCAAGGATTGCAAGAATTTCAATAATTTCACGAATGGCAAGAATCTTAAGAATTTCAAGAATACCAAGAATATCAAGAATTTCAAGAACGTCGAGAATTTTAAGAAATTCAAGAATTCCAAGAATTCCAAGAATTCCAAGAATTTCCAGAATTTTAAAAATTTCAAGACTTTCAAGAATATCAAGAATTTCAACAATTTCCAAAATTTCAAGAATTTCAAGAATATCACGAATTTCAAGAATTTCTCAAGTTTCGAGAAAAGAATTCAAGAATTTCACGAATGGCAAGAATTTCAAAACCTTCAAGAATTACAAATTAATTTAAGAATTTTAGAAGAATTTTTTAGGATTTTCTAAGAATTTTTTTAATTGGTGGCTTTAACAAGAAGAATATCAATAATTCCAAGAATTTCGAGAATCTTAAGAACTTCACGAATTTCAAGCATTTCAAGAATTTCAAGAATATCAAGAATATCAAGAATTTCAAGAATCTCGTGGCTTTCAAGAATTTCTCGAGAGTTTCAAGAATTTCAAGAATTCCGGGAATACAGATAATTTCAAGGAATTCAAGAATTTTAAGAATTTCATAAATTTCAAGAATTTCAAGAGTTTCACGAATTTCATGAATTTGAATTATTTCAAGAATTTCATAAACTGCAAGAATTACAAGAATTTCAAGAGTTTTAATAATTTCAAGAATTTCACGAATTTCATGAATTTGAAGTATTTCAAGAATTTACCGAATTTCTAGAATTTCAAGAATATCAAGAATTTCAAGAATTTCAAGAATTTTAAGAATTTCAAAACTTTCAAGAATTTTAAGAATTCCAAAACTTTCAAGAATATTAAGAATATCAAGAATTTCAAAAATTTCAACAATTTCAAGAATTTCAAGAATTTCAAGAATTTCAAGAATTTCGAGAATCTTGGGAATTTCAATAATTTCAAGAATTCCAAGAATTTCAAGTATTTCAAAACCTTCAATAATTTCAAATCAATTTAAGAACTTTAGAAGAATTTTTTAAGATTTTCTAAGAATTTTTTAATTGGGTTCTTTAACTAGAAGAATATCAAGAATTTCAAGAACTCCAAGAATTTCGAGAATCTTAAGAATTTCCCGAATTTCAAGAATTTCAAGAATTTCAAGAATATCAAGAATATCAAGAATATCGTGGCTTTCAAGAATTTCTCGAGAGTTTCAAGAATTTCAAGAATTCCGGGAATACCGAGAATTTCAAGAAATTCAAGAATTTTAAGATTTTCATAAATTTCAAGAATTTAAAGAGTTTCACGAATTTCATGAATTTTAAGTATTTCAAGAATTTCATAAATTGCAAGAATTACAAGAATTTCAAGAAATTTAATAATTTCAAGAATTTCAAGAATTTCAAGAATTTCAAGAATTTCCCGAATTTCAAGAATTTCACGAATTTCACGAATTTCATGAATTTGAAGTATTTCAAGAATTTCCCGAATTTCGAGAATTTCACGAATTTCAAGAATATCAAGAATTTCAAGAATTTCGAGAATCTCGAGAATTTCCAAGAATTTCAAGAATTTTAAGAATTTCAAAACTTTCAAGAATTTTAAGAATTTCAAAACTTTCAAGAATTTCAAAACTTTCAAGAATATTAAGAATCTCAAGAATTTCAAAAATTTCAAGAATTTCAAGAATTTCGAGAATCTTGAGAATTTCAATAATTTCAAGAATTCCAAGAATTTCAAGTATTTCAATAATTTCACGAATGACAAAAATTTCAAAACCTTCAATAATTTCAAATCAATTTAGAACTTTAGAAGAATTTTTTAACATTTTCTAAGAACTTTTTTTTTATTGGGGGCTTTAACAGATTATGTTAATGTTATGGTTGTAATTCCTTAGTTAAGTTGCTGTAAAACTTTAAGAGAAATAAAGCCACACAAAAAAACGCCAATCTGAAAATTGAGGATGTTACAGATCACGGGGACACAAAAATTAAAATTATTTTATATGCGATCCATGTATAAATTCTAAGGTACGAACAATAAAAATTCTATGTTGATAAAATTGATAAGAAACCTAGCCTCTTTAAAATGGTGTAGGATATACCACTTACGTCAAATTTGAAACATTTAAAATAAATTGAAAACTATGTTGGTCATATATCTGACATTATAAAGTAAAAGCTTTTAAAATTTCCGAGATTAATCGAGATTAAAGGCCGAATTTACCTTAAAATCGGTAACGTGTGAGTCCGACCAAATCTATGCATGTGAACTACGAATTTTTCGTGACCCGATAGCATTTGCGTAAACGGGGCATTTAAGGAAAGTTTATTCGCCAGTCTTTTAACTTAATTAGGCTTGTAAGGAGCTTTGCTGTTAATCGATTTGTTCCACTCATCTTGCCAAGTTACTATGGATGCTCTTCAAATATCCTTTTTGAACCTACTTAGGATAGAACTTAAACTTTTCCGTTACTAACTCTTAAGGTTTCCTTATTTTTTAAATAGCCAATTGTTCATTGAACATTATATCAAGTTTGATAACTCCAGCAAAGGCATGCGCTCATTAATGTTTTCGATGATGGCGGTTTATTTTATCCGCCCAAATAGCCAAGGTATTTTGCTTCAAAGACCACATTTCTTTAGTTAACTTTTTATATAGAAAGTAAACTTTTTACTACTATCTACAACTATTTTGACGTGCTTGGCTGCACCGAGGCTTGCATCAAAATCTGAACCTTTCGGTTGAATCATTACGGTTTTGAAAAAGAATAGCTCCATTTAATTGCTATTGCACTAATTCACCATCCAGATTATGGCGTAGACCTTTTCATCTGCGTGAATGCTACTTCTTGGACATCATAATGTATACTACTCATATTCCAGAGATGCAAGCACAATATTAAGCCTTGTGAATAGCCTTTGTTTGTGCTTTTGGAAAACGAGCTATGGTTTGATACAACGGAAGCTTTTGCTCTCACTTCTTTGCTATGATGGCCATTTTCACCAAAACGTCATCTGTGGCCCTATTTTTACTCGAACTGCTTATCGCTGTATCTACCGCTATCGTGAAATTTGTTCAACAATCTGCAGGTAATTAATTTCTCAAGTTTATGTAAAACCTGGAGCAGTATGATTGGCATATATGCTTGAGATCGGTGCGATCTCTGTTGGCCCTTTTTGATGATTATTATTTCTCCAAAATTTTGGAAAAATTCCTTTATACAAATAATCATTCCGGAAGCTGGTAATACTTGATCAACATTTTTGTACTACGTCAACTTCGATGTTGTATAGGCTTTATCTTTTTCCATGGTCATAATGGCAATCGTATTTTCTTCACTGCTAAACCGTTCCACCCGAATCGTGTTTGGTGCAATGTAGTGTTGAGCACAGCATATTGTTTGGTCACTTATATCTGCTTACTGGCAATCATCAGGCAAAAGTGTGTTGAGTAGACATTTGGTAGTGTCTTCCCAACATGTTGTAGCCTGATCACCATCGTTTGCCAATGTACTAAATACATCAACTACAAATTTATTTTACTTAAAAGAAAAAGAGACCTAACCCATTAAAAACTTTATTTAAATATTTAGTATTGGCTCAATAATTAATTTTTAAATACCTCAATGTTTTTAAGTTTGCCTGTGCTGAATTTTACGGCTTCGGGATTACCATGTTCCGTAACAAATTGCTCTAACCAACTTTGGCTTGATAAATTAATACTATTAATATATTCATTACAGCACGACACATAGTGTCAAAAAAGTAGTCTACAGTCAGAGCATAATATTAGTTTTGGTTACCCTAATGTGCTTCAGCTAAAAATTTTCACCTTTTTTGATGGAAAGTTCAAAAAATCATTTTATAGATAATTTTTCAAAGAAATCCCAAAAACTAGTATCGGGCCTCCAAACCATTTAGAGATTATAGGTTGCTTTTTAACAAATATAAAGTTCAGACCAGCTCACAATTTGGGGGCTGTTAAGTCAAATTTACTTCAGGGTTATTTGACTGCACTAAGTAACTTTGCAACAATAGATATTAGAGTAGATACTCGGTTAGCTAGCAAGCCGAAATCTACTTACATACGAGTATTTATAAAACTGAAATTACATATTTTTATCTAATGTAACCTGTCACATTTTTGAAATTCCAATTATACAAATATTATTCCTAACAGAAATTAACACAAGATTATAAAAAAAAATATTTTTACTTGATTTTTGACATTTTTAAAACAATTAAAGTTTTTATTTAATTCTCTTTAAATTATAACCTCATATAATTCTATTTCATAAAATATATCCTTTGATGACATGTAATGAAAGAGCTCATGATATTTCATTTGCAGTAAACGTATTATTATGCAATTAATTACATCTTCATTTGGAAAAACTGTTAAATTTTTTCTGCCGCAAACAAAGGCGGAAGCAAAATATAAAGCTTGAAGAGATAAAACAATTATACCTCCACAGTTAAATACCATAATATATTACCGCATAAAATTATATAGCCAGCCAAGATAAAATCTAAAATCTACACCACCATAATAAAAACGTAGCAGTTTTATGGGGCATATCAACACCAAGCATAATAGCGAAAATATTTCCTTATGGAATTGAAAGAAAACAGATTTTCGTATAACAAAGCGCACGTTTTTTGCTTAGCACAGTATAAAATAGTAGAGCAGCCAACAACAAAAACGTTAAGTAGGATTAAAATAGTTTTTCGAAATATTGTTGTGTATTTCGTCCTTATTTGCAAAATACACGTAGATATATGCACTATAAAAAATTATTACGTTACAACAAAAAGTATGTATATAATTTTTATAAAAAGAATTGCAAATATAATGAGAGGTAAAATGAAAAGCTCTTGAGCTTTGTGTACACTGAAAATTTTTTAATTTAATTTTTTTTTTGTACTGTAATCTACTAACCTAAAATACTTGATTAATTGTAAAAGTTGCGCGGTTGGTCGTGTCACTGGATCCTTACACACTAATCTGGATGTTGCTTCTTGTAATGGTATCGGTACCCTAGGTAACATGTTATGCACTGCATCGTCTAGCTGCAAGAAAAATATTTAAGTAAAGTATTATATTTTTCCAACAAGTTATTTGTATGCAAGTGGAAAATGGAGGAAATGATATTAAGAAGTAGATTTTAATGGATTTTCTATTAAATGTTTTGTTTGTGTTATTGCGAAATATATAATCTTACAATTTTGTTGTTGTTGTTGTTGTATATATGACATAAAAACGTCCAGAAAATATTTTTGCTGATGTTGAATATATCCTTTTTGGGATTACGTACGGTACATGTATCCAATATCACTTTAATAGGAGAATTATTCATTCCATAAAAGAAACACATAACAGTTAATGAATAAAACTTTCATGTGGTATGTAATAATACGAAGTTTATAGTTCGTTTTGGTACTATATAGATGTGCGTTATTGCAGCATCCCGAATAGAATAATAATAACATTGCCTTTTAGGAAGCAATTTTACATAAAAATTCATCCATTATTCATATAAAATGGATACATATAGCTATTTATATAACATATAGGAGGAAAACATAAATTTCAATTTATCACCACGAACAATGACAGGATTTTATTTTAAATAATAATAACACCACCGTAATGTTTTCAATTGATATGCAGTTCTGGTGTATTGGATATCAGATATGGGAACAGACACAAAAACACAAATGAATGGAAAAATAATAAAAATTAAATATAATTTATAGGAATATTGTTAGGGGTGCAATCGATTGGTATCTAATCGTATATTGAAATACTCACCACCTCCAGTTGTTTCACGTACGCTGATGTAGAATTTCCGGCCATAATTAATGGCCGCCCATGATTGAATATCGAACATATCACCATCCCCAGTGAGAACATGTCACTTAATATACTACAGTTTGATTGTAATTGAATTTCAGGTGCTGCAACAACAACAAGAACAACAATAAAAAATGCAAAAATTATTTTAATTGAATCTGTTGTTAAATGGTTAACTCAAAAAATATCATAATTTATATAATTAATTAACGTTTACACCAGTAGTATAAAAGTAGGTATCAAAAAAGTATGACGATGTAAACTCAAAGTAAAATACTTTATTACATTACACATACTTTTTTGGTATTAAACTATTGTACATATCTAAAAAGTATTGGTATAATGTTATGCGGTGTGAATTGTTAATATAATATTTTTTAGATACTGTAACTAACGACTTATCGTTCAGCAAACGACTTACCGACCGTTACAAAAACATCTAGCAAAATGTCTGAGCACAGCTTTTGCGGCTACTGACTCAGGGCAAACGGGGGGATTTGAAAAATTCAAACATCCTGCTAGACATGTGATGCTGTGCCAATAAATTTAAAAATTACATCCCATACCTCCAATCGCCGACCTTCACTCACTAACAGAAATAATTCTAGCACATAGTGTGGCACGCCTCGATGAAATCAAACATAATTAACTGGTTCAAATTTGGCTAAATTAATCACTATAGAAGACGTGAAAACCTTATTCACAAAATAAACTATAAACCACAATGAAAGCACGAAAGTTTCAACATTATAATACTAAGATAAAGGAAAACAATGTACTAATAAAACTAAATACTAATTGACTAAGATTAATATTGTAAGTATCTTAATAAAAAAATGCAAAAAAACATACAAAAAAAACTGTTACCAGGTGATCCCTTTCTTTGTGGGTTGAATACTCAGCTCAGGTCCTCTGGTCTTTCCCAGGTTGCTTACGGACGAAAATGAAATTATCCAAGTGTTGCTTATAATATTGATATGCCGCTCCTCGTTAAATTTACAGCAATTGGTACGACAGCATATAAATGATTATTGGTTTCGCACATCACATTCGTTGTACCACTTACGCAGATTATTTGTACACGACTTGGAATATGATGGTTGTTTCAAAGGTTTTTTTTTTTTTTTTTCATTAACCATGGAAGTAAGTAGGTGTTTTGGAATGATCAACACACATAATTTTCATGTTGGTTTAAATGACAATTTATTAATAAATTCAAGTTTAGTTCTGATTATAATGTTATAATATGTTAACTTATTTATGTACCATTTATACTTTATTTATTATTATTTTAGGTAAAATTTTATAATTTTTGTTTTATAATTTATAGATAAAATGGCAATTTTTATTAGAACCAATTACAGATATTTAATCACTTGATCATGGTTACAGTTCATTTATCAAAATTAAAGGTTTTCACTAAGATTTCAATATACAACTACTCGTGTTAATTTGTGAAATCTTGATCGCACTACACTATGTCACGTATTTTCTTTAAAGTTTTTAATAGTTCGGCCACTTGTTAATTAAACTTTTATACAAAATAATATAGCCTTTTAAATTTTGGTCAAATAAAATTATCTTTTTTTCTTTTTTATGCGTACCACCACATTACTCAAATCCTCGAAACTTAATAATTTTTGTTCAAACAAAAAAACGGACTTCAGCCAAAAAACAAGATAAAATATTTTTTATGGTCTTGCTTTTCCCGCGCAAACCACCTTACCGCTGGACAAAATATTTCATACGATTGAAAAATAATATGATTTACGGTTAGCTTATTAAATATGTATAAATTTTATGCCGGGGAGATCAACCCAATTTTGTATCAGGTGACAGCCATTCAAATGAATTGTTACAATACGAAATGTCATTTTAGTCAATCTGCAGATTTTTCTTATTTATTGTAATAAAATAAAACTGGTTTTGTGAAATATTAGTGAAATATATAAGTAATAAACTATTATAATATGTTTTCACACCACTATGGTGTAAACTGAAGGAGAAAAATACTTTATTAGTAAAATACTATTATACTATTAAAGTAGCTATGGTGTAAACGTGGTATATGTATCCCGGACTCGACGGAAAATTTGTTTTCATATTTTACTCGTAATTAGACCATGGGACCAGAAGGATAAAATGTAATGAAAACTCTTTTTTACTCGTATAACACAAACAAAAGGACAAAAAAATAATCAGTTGTGGTTTGACTTTAGTTAATATAATTTGCATACAATCGGTTGGTTCGTACAATAAAGCTGATGGATTTCGGTTTAAAAAGAACTCAAAGTTTAAGGTTAGTTCAAGTTTATTTTGTGAAATAAGTTTTCCTCTTGTAGAAAATTTTTAACTTCAAATGGTTTTTGAAAACTAACAAGGAGAAAATAACATTTTTCTGTTTATTGCAATGACCAATGGGGTTTGTTCTAACCACTAGATTGTTCGATCTTTAATGATAATAATTTTAAATTACATTTCCATAGAATACATTTTCATCACTTCAAAGCTTAGATGAGATAAATTGCACTTGTGATTTAGTTTGCAACGCTTGGCTTTTTACATTTTTTGTCAATAGTTATAATTTTATAAAGTTGAAACCATAAACTTAGTTTGTCGTTATTTTAGTGTTAATAGTAAATTAATTTTTTTTAAAGGTTTCGTTTAAATTTTTAATTTAATCCGAATTTGGAATGCTAAGCCGTTAGGGAATTATTCCTTGGTTTGTTATGTAAAAAAAAACTTATGGAGGGAAAGGGCGTTTCAGTTTCTGATATCCTTTGAAATATAGGGTGTTAAAAAAATTGGTTCATGAAAAAAGAACACACATATAAACTGTAACTTCCAAAATATTTATCGACGACCTTTAAAAAACTGTACTTTTTTTTATAATCTCCCCTACAAGCCCCAAATACAAAGTTTGGCTCAAGAGTAAAATGTAGTACTTTTAAGGAGGAGTTATAAAAGGTCCTCAAAATTTCTTCATTGAACACAGGCTAATATTCGTTTAAATATGCCTTTGGTTATTTTAATTCTTGGTAATTTTTCCCTAGCCCTTCATTTAAATCTAATAAAGTTAGATTAGGGAATGTAGCAGGCCAATGAATTGGACCATTTCATTTAATCCAACTATTTGGATAATTTCCGTTTAACCAATTCTTAACATTTACACCGTTGTGAGTAGGTTCCATCATGTGTGGAAAAACCTACATGAATGCGGTGCTGAAATGATTTTGTTTTTTCAAATGAGGAGTTTCAGTTTAGTTTGTTATGTCATCTCTTGTGAATTGAGAAGCATCCGTTCATAGAATACGCTTCACAAAACTATATCATTGTCAAAAATTCTTACAATCCAATTACAAAACTCCAATCTTTTATGGTGGCCTATCGGTAATAGATATTGAACGGGTGTGGTTACGGCATGAAATAAGATTTTCCTTGTACAATACTTGATGAAATCGTTAACGAATTGTAAAGCGAGCCTCCTTATTGCTGTTACACTACTAATTAACGGATTAGCATCCCTATTTAAATACGATTTAGGTTATAATATCGACTATTTCCGAAAATAGAATTATATTTTTGCACGTAGGTTACTCAACCCTTCAGAAATTATCTCGAAATTCAAATAACTCGTACTCATAATGAAATTTTCTACTAGCTCCCTCCCTTCTGCACTACTCTGAAATATTTTGAAAAATAAGTTATGTGTTATTTCATAATGTACAGTTTTATCAATTAGCAACAGGTTTTCAAATTCGCAAAACTCAATTAAACCTAGACTAGAAAATTCTACGAGCATATAATTTTGGCTTTTATTCACAAAAATGAAAGCTCTCGGAACGACCCGTTAGAATAATTATAGAATGGATTGTTTACTGCCATCCGAATATATTTTAATTACAATCCGTTATGTTAACGACACAAAGAAATGTAAATCTTAATTCGTTGATTTGTGACAATTGTTTCAAACCTGCACTGAAAAAAATAGCGCGGAGATATTTACACATTTTGCTGTGTAAACTCAAATTTGCAATTATTACTAATAATGTCTTAATTAAGTACGAGCCTTGTAAAATTTGCAGTGCAATATTTACAGTGCAATTTTAAATATTAAAATTATTGCTGAGCACCGTCTGATGACAAATTAAATTAATGATATTGCAATGCTGCTAAGCAAAATTTGAGCTGCGCAATTTGAATATATCATTTTCAATGCAAACATATTAAAAATGAAAAAAATTTGTTTTTTTCGTTGAGAATAAATTGCAAAGTGTTTTTAAAATATTCAAATACTTTTCAAAATTTACTATGCACTTTGTAAAACAATTTTTGCGGGGAGATTATAACAAATCAAATCATTTATTCTACCCGACTTTGCATTTTGTTCTCCAAATTTTATTAAAAAATGTCAAACAAATTATTTATTAGTCTTGAAGTGAATTTAAAGCAGTACACAAGTTGCCACAAAAATGCCAGTTCGTCTAGTTTCCAGATTTGTTGCGAAAAATGGTAATTATTTAAAAATAAAATAAAATTTAAATTATATTTATTTTTATCCTTCATTTGCAGTGTTTTTGTAACCTTACTTCGCGTCGCAAGAAATGACCGCTAAACCTTCACTATTAAACCATAGAAGTGCTGAAACGATATATGGTAAATCCAAATTAAATTTACAATACTTTATGTAACTTTAATTATATTTGTTGCTTTCTTGTTTTAATTTCAGGATTTTATAAAGCATCTTTAGAGGACCGGACCAACTTAGTTCCCTGAACATTAAATGGTTCATCGTATGATGAGAATTTAATTATTAGCAACATTACCACAATTCCATATCTTTTAAGGCTGCACAAAGGAAAAACATGTTTGATTAAAATTCAGACGTAAGTTTATTGTCAATCCGGAGATGTAATTAATTATCATCTTTATTTTAAGAAAAATTGTTGGCCTTTTGTGAAAAGTGAATAAAAAAGATTAATTACAAAGAATGTGTTTCATTAAAATTGGTTTTTAATATGTTAAATATTAAATTCTGTCTCCTCCCATCTAGAAGTTTAGAGTGTTTGCTTCTGTGCAGAGTAAATATTAAGGCGCTGCAATTTTCTCAACCCGCAAATGTTAAAATGAATTGTAAACCATTATCCACTTTGCTGTCGTTATTTACCATGCGCTCTGTAAAAAATTTCTGAATTATTTTAGAAACTGCGGAGTAAATAAATCAAAGCAATAGCAAATATTGCTTATCCACCGTGAAATAAAAATAATAAAATTTACTCAGCAAGTTGTAATAATTGATTTGCTAAAATCGCAATAAATACAAAGCGCTTGTGTGGCTGAATTTTTAATCATTTTTCATTAAATATTACTCCGCTTTTTTGTGAATATCACCGATTATTTTTTACAGTGTGGATGTATATCAAGAAAATGTCCAGGAACGAAGAGAGAAGTTTTTGAATGACACATCAATTCAATGCATGTCATTGAAACCAAAACGTGGTTAAAATTGAATCGTTGCCAACCACCGCTCTCGAAGATTTGGTTTCTAAAGAACGGTAAAACCATTTTCCTCAGCTCATATCCGTGGAAAAATAAAAATAAAACGAGAATTGTGAAAAAATTTGTACCCGGCTCCAGCTTTGGATAGACCATCTCAGAACCCTTCGCGGGGGTACGTACAACAACTCACCAAAGTTTCAGTGCAATCGGATGAATGGTATAGGAACATACATAGAAACATTCATTTTTGTATAATTCAAAGATAGATTTCCGATGTACCGAAAGAGGGATCATTCCCTCTTGATATGAGTTCACAAATTTTTCACTATAGTACGACATGCCAGATTAACTCTTCGAATGAATAGGTATAAGTTTCTTGCAACCGAAAGTAGATGATTGGGCCACAAAATTAATGAAAAGAATTAAGAGTTTTGGCCCGGGCGGCATATAGTAACCGAAGTTCAACGATTTTTATTAAAATCAAAACGTTAATTTACAAGCTTCTTAACAATTTATAACAAAAATCCAAGCAGGAACACTTCCATTGGGGTAAGGTGAACTAGCGTGTGTAGGTAACTTTACGATACCACGCCTTCGTGTGTATCTGCGTGTCAAGTAATTCCGCCCGTTAGTGATTGTTCTATTATCCACATGATTGAAAGACAAACCTGAAATGTTACAGAGAATTGCTATATGGTGGATGTGGTTACCCAAATAATATTTTAAGAAAATTCATCGACCAACAGCTCGATTCTGGTTTTTCTATAGGAAACACGAATTAGGAAAAATATTTTCATAGTATTTTTGTCATACATTTTTTTTTCTGACTTACTATGGTAAACAGTTAGTGTAAATTTATTTTTTCAAAAACAAAATTGGGAACATTTTTCCTATCCAATTTTGATACGGAAAAAATATTTCCTAAATTATAAAAAATTTGATCAAACATGATTTCTCAGTAGGCCAGAAAATGATATTTTTGACAAAAACGTTATGTAAATATTTGTCCTAATTCCTTTTTCCTATAGGAAAACCAGAATCGACCTGTGGAAGCGAACGAATATCTCACGTCGATGCATTTAGTCGGTGTCCAAACGAACTATCGCTAGAAAGGAAAATTTTCCCCCTCTCTCTCTCTCTCTCTCTCTTTAGCTTTCACATCTCGTGGAGCATATAGTCTAGATCTTGCCATACGACGTACGCCGTTTAGCTATTGATGGAATGATTTCCATATTATTCGTTTTGATAAGCGCATATTACATCCAGGCCCATGGGCCTGCAGCCACCTCGGCTGGATTTAATGAATCCAATAATATCGCAGTCTTCAAGGAGTTGCTATATTTCGTGATACATTTGAATTCGGTTCTCGTTGTTCGCAACATTAAAGGAAGAATGACTAAATCGCGTGATCTTTGTTTCCCACGTGGATAGTGATCTAAGATATTTTGATCGCAGCATAGAAAACTCGTTGTTCGGCTGCTATGCGGGCTTTAATATTCACCTGGTTATCGTTCGTAGATGTTATAATTGATTTGAAATATATTTACAGTCTTTCACGTTGTTAAAGTCGTGGTCGTTTATTCCGAGATTTGCCACAGAGATGATCCTTGGTGGCAAAAAAAAATGTATGTTGCCGTTGTTGATTTTCAGACTAAGTCATTTCACGTTACTGTCAAGTGACATTAAACTGTCGACCAAGAAGCACAATATCATCTCCATATGCAAGAATTTGGTCTGACTTATTGAATATGTAAGGAAAAGGTTCAGTACACTAATTCCTTATGTTAGATTAAACGATAAGAGATAACATCCCTTCTAGTACGCTTCTAAACATAAAGCCAAATGTTGTTAGCTTACAGAGAGAGACAAGTTCCTCTTCAATTCCCAGACATATGAGAGCGGACTAAAAGTTCTCGCGATTAGTGCTATCATATGCCTGTTGACAGTCTACGTATAGTAAGTGAATGGTAATATTCAACTCAAACATGCTTCCAAGGTCATCCTCAACGTAACTCACTGTTCAATAGTTGATCTGTTAAGGCGAAAACCATGATCACCAATGGTATGTTCGGTGAATGGGATGATTCTAGTAAGTAAAACATTTGCAAACACTTTGTAAGTGGAATTTAACAGAGCTGTATGTCACGGTTTTCACATTTGAGACAGTCACATTTTTCTGCAGCGGACAAGTGAGTGCGGTCTTCCATACTTCAGGTAACTCATTAGGGTGAAACTCCCAAGCCTTTTAATAATTATGCGGGGATTCTGTTTAGATCGGGTGTCGTTCCATTTTTTAAACTACTAATAGCTGTGTCATCTACCTCTACTGCGACATGGGACAAATAGCTCATTGCCTGGTAGAGCAACAGTTCGAAAAGGGAATATAATCACTATTGTCAGTCCAATTTTTGCAGAATTTGAAAGTAGGTTTGGCAGACTGCGATAACATCAGCCGTGTTGGTTCTCAGGTTTCAATTCACGTTTTTGGTGGCTGTGGAGCTTGAATGGAAGTTTTAACTAAGATTTCTGGCGTTAGCAAAACAGTCTCTCGAGTTGCCATTTTCTGACTGAAAGCTATAATGTTTTCGTCCTATTTGTGATATTCTAGAGATATTCTATCTGAAAATTCCTAGTAATTTTAACGCAGCTTTAGTTTATTTTCAACGAGTTTGACGTGACAGCATTGATGGTCGAGCCAATCATTACATGATTGTGCTCGTTGCGACAGTTACGGAAGATTGGAAATCTTGACACTGCTCCTGGAAAGTAACGAAAGCTGCGGCTGGATATGTAATGGAAAATGGAGTAGATCAGAACGACTGACTTCTTACAAGGCAACTTCAAGAAGAACATTTGATTATAATTATAGTAGTATTCAGTGGAAATCAGAAGTTTGATAATGAAAAGCATTTGAAAGAAGAGTATTGGCAGAAAAATGTATGGTTTTCAAAAATGCGCCTATATGTGAAGCCCTGCCTTGCTGTATGCGTAATGTTGCTATACGAAATCGAAAAGGCAAAAACCTGAAGGTCATCTACATTTCCAAACGAACACGATTGCAATTCATTCTTCAATGAATATTGCCGCCGTAACATTATCCAACAGATCAAAATAGCGGTACGATCTCCCCGCACGATTGGATGAATGGAGAGAGCATCAGACCATCTTGCTATTTATTTTTACTTCCACCAAGGATGCAAGGGATTGGATTATCAATTCACAAAAGAATTGGTCAACCCAATTCAGTGAGGTGGATAGACGTAGTATCTACAGGTATTGGAAACTATGTCAATGCGATTAAAGACATCAAAGGGATGCAAATTAAGTTCATCTCGTAAGTTCAGTTCAGTTTATTCGATCGACAAAATGAAACTTAAATGTAGTTCATCTATTGTAGTGGAGGTATCAGTTACGGTATGTATTATGTGCGGCTGAACTGCTACGAACCGAATGTACGGTTGCGAATTGACCTCAGCAAAGATAATTATTTAAGGCCTTTTAGGAGGATTTTGTTAAAATCGTTGAGGTTTTTAAAAGGTTTACTTGCTTTAAATATAATATTCCAATTTGTGAACCTTACGATTCTGTTTATTAGAAGGAATAACTCAAATAACTATAACTATAACTAACTATAACTATAGAATAACTATAGAAATTTCATAAAGCCATAAATAAGTTATCGAAATGTTTTACAATCAACTCTAGGGTGTTCGACAGGAGGATGATTTGTCACTGGTAACATTTAGCTTTAATTTATAAAATAGTTTTATGTCATTTTAAACAAAGGGGCAAATGACTATTAAAGAAAGCAAATAAGATCGTAAATTAATACGGAACTCATATGGATAGTCACCTCAATACCAAACAGAGTTACGGAAGCCATATATAGTTAGAGAAACAAAATAAACAACTCTATAAGTGCCGTCCCAGGCATCAAAGCAATCATAATTTGTCGAGGGTGGTAAATACTATAGAGAATGAAGCTTCAAACTTGTATTTAGTAGGGCGATCACGGCAAGCAACACCAACACAAGAACTAATTATCTACTCCTTATTATTTTGGTTGACCAAACTGGAAACAAAACCGCTATGTCAAATATAAAATATGAGCATCACATATTCACATCATTTGGTCTTAAAATTTCACAACTTTATTAGTAGAAACCATTTCATAAAAGCCATCAAACACCTGTGGCTTGCTGCATATGAAAGTTATTTGAACAGAACAAGATGCCCAATTTGAAGAATAATTTTCTAAATTCTACCTACAGTACTGGAAAAGCAAGCTTTAATCTTTGATTTCGAAGGACATTTTGTTTAACAAAACAAGTAGTGAGTAATTACCGTACCTGACAAATTCAACTATTTATTCAGCAATGGTATTTTAGGATCAGCATTAAGATAATTCCGGAATGACAGTTTACCTTATTGAAATTTTATAATTTTGGCAACACTTAGATTTTTTAATCATTCAGCTAGTCCTTTATGTGTATTATTAAGAAAATATACCATGGCCACTTATTACTGGTTGCCGAGGAAAACAAATTTAGGACAAAACAGGTATGTACGCAAGAGAAAGGATATGATTTGGGACAACTTAATTTTAGGGCATATTTTGGACTATACACATTAATCTCAATCATACGTTGCGTAAAAGGTTATGTAAATAGAATTAAATCACCAGACGATGAAACTACATCCCAACTCAATGAGAACTAATTTTATGATTATGTATGTGTGACATGTAATTTACAACATATTCGTGTCATACAAATTAAATATGTTTAAAAATTTATTAGGCATTACAATCAAATTTAATATTCCGATAAAATAAAATTTTGACATTATAAGGGGTTAAATGTGTTGCTGAATGCATGTGTGTGTGTGTGTGTGTGTGTGTGTGTGTGTGTGTGTGTACTCCAAAAAGTAAATTGATTTTTAACATAAACATGTAAAATTTATATAAACATTAATTCATCATGTCAAACGTATTAAAATTAATAAAGCTTTTAATACATTATGAGTGTTATATAACAAGATGTGCTTCGTATGTAGGTACATAGGTGTATGAGAATTACACATAACACAAAAAATAAATAATTGATTCTAAAATGTTTTAAATAGATTAAAAATTAAAATTTTAATTAATTTTGTATAAACATGATAAACATTAGCTGTCTGTATTTGAATATAATTACCCATAAAATCTAAATTTGGTTGTGCCATTTTTGATATACGCTGACTCCACGGCTGACTAGGAACTGGTTCTATGCCATCGGTATCGTTTGCTCTTTCTGGAAATAAACAAAATTATATGTGCAACATTCTAAAGCATAGCGCACACGAAAGCTTATTATTAAATATATCTCACCAATAAATTCTAATCCAGCTAATTTCCAAGTTCCCTTTTTCGTAACCAAAATTGATGATGGACATATATTTTTGTGTATTACATGTTTTGAATAATGCAGATATGAAAGTGCTTCGGTTATCTGTTTTTTTTTTGGGAAATGTGGAAAAACGGAAAAATGAAAATGTTAATAAAACAAAAAAATATACGAATTGCTAGCTAAATACGCACGCATACAACATACACAACTATAACCAACAAGTTTCTATCGTAATACCGCACGCGCTTAATTCGCCGTCAGTTTGTTATATTTTCATTTCGCATTTGACTTTTTTTTCGTCTCGCGTATTTTCACCCTACATATTTTCGTTTTATTTTCTCGTTCGTCTTTATTTTTTGCATTTTTTTTAAGTACATAATTTTTATCATATTAAAAGCTTTTCTCTGTCAGAGTGGTTGAAGTAGACGGTGGAGTGAAAAAATGGGGAGACAATATGAAAAGTGTATTACAGCAACAAGTGAAGAAGTGAAACGATGTCATGATAAGAAAATTTGCTGCTCTTCTTCTGTTTTCTTTAAATGTTTTTCTCGTATTTCCTATTCGTCTTCAAGTTTAAATTGTACGTCAAAATCCGGAAATATAAGTTTTTTATGTGGCAATGATATGGCATAGTGCTTATTTCGTGTGACATAAAATTAGATTTCTTTAGAAAATGTACCGAACCGAACTGTGGCGGCAATCCAACGAAACAAATTAGACTTTCTGTTTTACGTCTCATCTATTTTTGGTTCGTCGGAAATTTAAATATAAAACTAGAACGTTTTGGTACTTCTATTTATTAGATGATTTCAGAGTTTAACACAATCTCAACCAGAGTGTGAAGAGCCAACGAATTCTAAATCATAGAACACAGAATACACACGGCCCGAATAACACCAATATATAAATAGTAGACCGATGGTTTATGAAAATATAGCAGAAATAATTATGTTATATGGAACCATTGAGGTTAGTTGGAAACCGTGCACTAAATACGTAACTTTTCAACTTATAGAGAATTGGCCCGAACAATATCGACCCCCGATTACTATCTGTTAAGTCGAAAATATAGTTCATGCGAAATTATCGATCAAAGATCAAAACGATTCGTGTAAAATTTGTCATCCTAACCCTCTCACTTTATGATATTTGAAGAAATAAATACCGTTCATACGCTACCTACCACAGTTAATAAAGCAACCACAGCATCGTTAACTATAATTAACCCATCAGCAGTCTCGCAGTATCCAGCTATAGTGATAGTATTGGATAAATAGTTGTCGGTAGCTGTCAGATTCTGATTTACAACAGATAGTCAAGCATTTGCGTCAAAATTTAAGTTTCCACTAAAAAAGTTTTATGTGATGCAGGCGTTCTTAAACAAAAGGAATACTTGGATACAACGACAGTCAATGGTGTCAAATTATCACGCTAAGCTAGAAGTATTTGTGCTACCATCAATCACGAACTTTACTCCATTGATGCCAATAAACATAACTAACTGGCACATTCCATCTAATCTTCCGTCTAGCAGATCCAACATTCATAACTTCACAAAATGGTGGAAGCCGAGCTGAAATAACTTACCACATCGTCAAAATACTGTGCTTGGTTGTCATCATCATCCCAATGTTTAGTCCCTTTTTAACCTCCTCCAACTTCACCACCGATGATGAAATTGAACGCTTTTGGAAACTAGAAGCAAGTACGGACGGCTCCAAGGTATTTACAACGAAAGATCACCCGTGTGAAAAACATTTTGTAAAACAGTTTCTACGAAATGAGGATGGCTGTTTTTCTGTAAGACTTCCATTTATTCACCCGCCTTCCGTTTTGGGTGATTCGTCGAAAGTAGCCCCAAGGCGTTTCTATAATTTGAAAAAGGGGCTGTGTAAATATGAACGGCTTCTTGTTGCATATACATCATTCTTAAACGGGTATATAACACTGGGACACATAAAGCTTGGTATCGAGTTATGAGATACCAACACTAAATTATTATCTCAAACCAGATAATTCCACGACGAAGCTTAGAATCGTTTTTGATGTCGTTTTTGATGGATCAGTAAAGACAAGCAACGAACTATCGTTGAATGATATTTTGATGGTGGACCGGTGCTACAAAATGATCTCCCATCTATTTTATGTCGTTTCAGATCACATATAAGTGCGCCTTTAGTGACGACGTTTCGTAGATATATCACTAGATATGTGTATACCCTGAAGACTCCAACTATCAGCTGTAGATAGTGGAGAAATAATCCCCGTGAGACTCTCCAATGATATCGCTTGACAACGATGACTTCAGCAGCTCCTTTTCTTGCCACAGACCATCTAATACAATGCGCAATAGATAACCAACAGATTCATCCTGTTGTCTGCGAAGCAATTCGGCACGATATGTATCTCGATGACATATTAACTGGTAGTTACATCAAAATATTAGGTAAATTTTGGAAGCCCGAACTGCTGCAGCAAAAATTAGAATGGGACGAGGCCAATGACGGTTTCTTGTGCAACTGTTATGTTCAAAATCCAGAGTCGCCCCACTACAAAAATCTGCCTTGCCCCGGGCTATAACTCTCTTACTATCTCAGTTTGGTTCTCAAGTTGGCTCCCCTGTAAATTTATACGATCTGTGGTATCATTTATTGGACTGAGTCAACTATCATGGTGCATTGGCTAAATTCATCAGAGTCAAATTTGAAAATCTTTGTAGCCAACAATTTCACCAATTTCGAAAAAAATTGAGAAACAATAAACATTTTTCTGTTAAAAAGTACCACTTGATACACAGTTAAGTTTAAATTTCAATTACAGAGCTGTCAAACTGTTAAACAAAAAATTTCAAGTCACAAAAAAGTTTTACAGACAAGCATACATTGAATGACCCTTCATCGGTTAACAATTCTTATAAACGCGATAGTTTGACCAAAGGCCGCTGGGTATTTTAGACAATATTACTCAAGTAAAAAAGTAGGGATGATGACTCTCTCGGCCAAATGTAAATCTCAACTATCAGAAGAAAACAAATATTGTCGATATTAAAAATCTCCCTCCATGTATTACCCTATCACTTAATACTAATGGTCTAATTCGCAAACTGTATGTAAAATTTCCGTAATGTACTAAAATGGTATTCGTTAAATATAACTCCGCTATATAAACGTAAGATTTGTTCTGTAACTTGGCAGGACTGGAAAAAATTGTCATTTTCTGAAACGGTTGTCGCATATACATGTTGTTACCTACATCATCTCTATACAAACAAAAGTTAAAGCTAATCCCAATTGAAGTGTTTGAGCTTATAGATAAAATTTATTTGTTTCCGATTTTTTTACTTTGTTGTATTCGCCTAAAGGTTGATACACGTACAGTCGAAACAAATAGTTTGTCTGCGATATACAACGAAAAACATTATTCTTAAGGTTTACAAACGAACGTCGCAAACTGTAGTAATATGTTGTTTGACAACTGTGCAATACATTCTTATTATTTCTTAATTAATTTAAATAAAATTCAAAATTTAATTTTATGATATACAAACATAACAATTTTTTTTTATAACGCGAGTATTACTTACGTTCCTTAAGCCAGCAGAACCCATACATCAGAACATTACAAGATAGTATGGATAATTGTAGGCTAATTATAGGCTAATTAAACGCCCCATTAAAAAAAGTTGGGCTCCATCCCTTCCAACTAAAACGCGGGTTCTGCTAGCTTTAGAATAACTACAAAGGCTTTATCATTTCAAAGCAGAACCCAAATCGAAAACCGGACCAAAATCGAAATTAGAACGCAAAACAAGATCTATTGACAATCAAATAATTGTTGGCTCACTATGGGCTATTCAAATTCTCAATTAAAAAAATTTGGGCTTCACCCATTTTTGACCAGACTTCAGGTCATTTAATCTAAAGCCAGCAGAACGCAAATCGAAAATAGGACCAAAACTGAAATTAGAACGCAAAACAAGATCTATTGATAAACAAATAAGTTTAGGCTCACTATGGGCTAATCAAATGCCTCATTTAAAAAATTTGGGCTCCACCCGATTTTGACCAGACTTCAGGTCATTTAATCTAAAGCCAGCAGAACCCAAATCGAAAATCGGACCAAAATCGAAATTAGAACGCAAAACAAGATCTATTGACAATCAAATAATTTTAGGCTTACTATGGGCTATTGAAATCCTCAATTAAAAAAATTTGGGCTCCACCCATTTTTGACCAGACTTCAGTTCATTTAATATAAAGCCAGCAGAACGCAAATCGAAAATCGGACCAAAACTGAAACGCAAAACAAGATCTATTGATAAACAAATAATTTTTGGCTCACTCGTTCTTGATAGATTAGGATTTTTCAATGTTTTGGTATCATGTGTATTTAAAGGGTCCGTATTTCATTTGGAAACGTTGTGTTTTATTTATTTTATTTTATTTCAACTAACTACTTTTATAAATAGTCCTTAAAAAAATTAGCCTAGAAATGTGAAGTCGTTTTAAATGTGAATCGAAAAATGTTACAAGAGTGAAATTCTGCTTGTTAAAATATTAATATAAAGTGTATTATACTGAGTGATTTTTACTATTAAATAAGTTTGGTTAAGCTACATATGTTGTGAATTAACGTAGTAACGTTAACGTTTTAACGATTTGTTTTGCGTTCTAATTTCGGTTTTGGTCCGATTTTCGATTTGGGTTCTGCTGTCTTTAGATTAAATGACTTGAAGTGTGGTCAAAAATGGGAGGAGCCCAATTTTTTTAATTGAGAATTTGAATAGCCCATAGTGAGCCTAAAATTATTTGATTGTCAATAGATCTTGTTTTGCGTTTCAGTTTTGGTTCGATTTTCGATTTGGGTTCTGCTAGCTTTGAAATGATAAAGCCTTTGCCATTTTCTAGATCGAGCAGAATAAAAAAATTTAAATATGGCACCTTTAACCTTTAATTTTCCAATTGTTTTTAAATCAGTTTTTGATATGGGTTCTGCTAAGTTATTCTAAAGCTAGCAGAACCCGCGTTTTAGTTGGAAGGGATGGAGCCTACATTTTTTTAATTGGGCATTTAATTTGCCTGTAATTAGCCTATAATTATCCATACAATCTTGTAATGTTCTGCTGTATGGGTTCTGCTGGCTTAAGGCACGTTATTACTAACTGATTTACAGTGGCGACAAGTTTACAGTTTGTGAATACATTTTTTTAGAACACTGTCTCTTTTTCTCTGTAAGCAATTTCTATAAAGTTGCAGCTAGAGAATTTTAACATTTTCAGAATCAGGCCATTCATTTTAATCTAATAAAAACACACAAATACCGCATGAATACATATATTAATTTTGTGGTTAAAACATGAAATAGAATTTAAAGAGGGCAAAAACAAATTGGTTGAACACAGCTTCAATGTGTGGGCCTTATATCTGTAGGCTACCTTTGTTGTCTGATATTCGTTTCGAAGATGTACGGGTAAATCGTTTTTCATTTTCTCGTACGCATCTTCGAAACGAATATTATATTCGAAACGAGTATATTGCGCTGCGAATTTCTCTCATAGAGTTATAATTATCAATGAAACCCGTGAAGGGATATTATATACCAACATTTTATTTGGGTTTGTTTAAGATGTAGCTCGATTCTAACCTTAAAACTTTCTAGCTGGCTGTAGAACGCGGACGATCCTATTTTCCGAACACATTAACGAAGAAGTAGTATCGATATAAATAACATGTCAGTTTACCGACATATGGGAAAATAAATCTTGATCTAGTTCCACCGAGCGGGTGAAAGCTTATGATGGTCGTAATTTTGTCCAGGCACTACTATTGAAAATTGATTTATATTATTTCTGTTAAATTTTTAATTACGTTTATACAATCATTTGCCGCCCCGGTGGCAAAGTGGTTAGCATGCTTGCTCCAGTGACCGGAGGTCCCAGGTTCGATTCCCGGTGGTGACAAGGAAAAAATTTCACGGCTGGTTTAGGATCAATGAATTAAACACTCATTATCCGAAATGAAAAATATGAATATGAAACCTCATGTGAGGCGGCTAAATCCCTTGATGGGATATAGTGCCAGATAGAGAGAAAATACAATCATTTATAGTTGTCATAAAATCGGTAGCTAAATTACTGGAGGACTCATTTTAAAATCATCGTTGATCCTGGCCAGTAAAAAGTACAAATAAGATGGGTAGAAAAGCTCGAATTTCAAAATCTCGAGTTATTAAAATCCCGCTTTTTTAAAATGCCGCTTTTTTAAAACCTTGCTTTTAAAAATCTTGCCTTTTTCCAAAAATACCGTGAATAAAAATAACAAAAATTGGTTATTGGCTTCAAACACGATAGAATGGCCTAGTGCCAGCAAGCTGCATTGGATTTGTGCGGAAGTAACACGAACACGTTAGCAAAGCAGAATATCACAACCATAATCTGAACGAGGGCGTATCAGTGAAGGTCAAATTATTCTGGCAGAATAAAGTGAAAGTTGAAAGTACAAAGTTTGGCTTGGTATACATTTTTCCTCAACTAAAGCCGAGTGGATTGTTCGACTGAGCAAACATTTTGATGTGTTCAATAAACTTAAGAACCTTTCTTGTGATTTTACACACAAAAAAATAAAATTCCGTTTCACAAATTACCGAAAGTTCAAAATTTCAATTGAGAAAATTGCAAAATTTATTTATTTTATTAAAAAATTCTTCTGAAAAACATGTAACCCTGATCCGCTGATCCGAGACATTTTAGTTTTTTAGGCGAAATAATTCTACTTGTATCGAGCCGGTCGAAAATTTAAATAAAAATCAATGGAATTCTTACGAAACGAAACGGAGCCTGGCTCAGTCATTTAAATGGTACTATATACCATATTTATTTGTATCAAGCAAATCTTAAATTGACTTAAGTTCATTCAAATTCCATAATATAATTGATGTATTATTTCAGTTTAAAAATCGGGCGCCTCTATTAGCACACCCTTTATTTACTGGTCTGCTTGTTTATTATAGTTTAGTGAACTGCGATTCAACCCATTTTCTACCACCGTTATGAGTTTAGGTTTTGAGTTAGATTAAACTTTGTCCTGGAATGTGCATACTCGTATTTGCCTGCCTTGAGGACACAAAATCTGATTCAGAATCTTCTTCCATAAATTGATTCGTTTATTGGCTATGACAGAGATATTCAGGAGCTAAACTTACTAGTCTTCTCCTATTATTATTAATATTTAATAGATATGTATCCCAACATGTAGCCATTTGATATAAACAATTTCAATTAATTGAAAAACTATAGATGTAGTGTCTGTGTAATATTCGAATCGCAAGCCTTAAACAAACTATACGAGAAATTGAATTTTTGAGTAGCTAATTGTAAAATATTGCTATTGTTGAAATGAATTCCATTGTCTATAACGAATATATTATATTATTTAGAAAAAACTATACACATTGCCACAACTATTTCGTGAAATTTTAGACAAACATGCAACGTGTGCCAATTAAAATTAACCTTCTATTGAAAAACCAACATTTCGTGACGTCATGCAATTTATTTTTATTTTCTATTGACTTCATTTTCATTCAGTGGTCATTTATATCACCAATTATATTTATTGGATCAGCATCCATTAATTCCCAAATGTTATACGCCACCAGATTATATACTCGTACCTACATCCCAAAATAATGGTATACTTTGTGGTTTTACAGCAACAAGATCATTTTATATTACCCGCTTTATAGCTCGGTGCATGTGACTAAATCTGGCACAAATCATAAATTTGATAATATCAATAAAAACAAATCATAATGCCAACATTATCGGATTTTATCACTGCATTAAAATGCAAATTTAAAATGCGTGTTCCATGTTGTATTAATTTCTTGACAGGATAACAACGGCGTATAACAATATTATTTTTCTGCACTTACCTTTATACTCGTACTCGTATACGCAAATCAAACATAAATGCAAAAATATACGAGATAATCTTAAGGCAAATTATTGATTCGGCGAAAAGCTTTCAAAATCAAATTATCATATATGTATGTACACAGAATTTACTTTATTATTATATCAACATTTATTATTATCAGTCGCGCATTATTTTTATGTGATTTATTGATTTAAAATAAATACGTACGAGGATACATCATCACACCGTATATATATGCTCGTAGGTACATAAAAATAGATTAATGAAAATTTTATGTTTGTCACGTTTTAGGTTTTGATTTTCCGTCTTTTGAAAAAATAAAAAATAAAATGCTGTTCGCTATTTTCCACTGTATGTATGGGGTACTTTACTATATCGTACTGACACGCATACTTACGTACTCGAACACAGAGAACGAAAGAAAATCGCATCTATAGAATGAAAATAATTTTTCATTGTGGATATCCAGACGACTATAGAACTGAGGTGTATACAGTATACCTATATACGTATTGTTTTAACAAGTTGAGTCAATTGTTGGTGTAGTTTTGGAAGATGTTTTGAATATTTTAGGCTTAACTTTTTTTACTTTTTTGTAGCCCTACCATAACGTTAAATGTTTTACGTTAGTGCTAAATGTTGAGTAGTTTTTAACCGATTTGGTATCAACGAGAGATCTTTGGAAAAACTCCAGTTCAAATTATGGGTAGGTATATTGTACTGTTGAAATATAGGCGGTGGCCGTTTGCCTTAATTTCGGTTCCTGTTAATTTAATTTGTTCAATTACAAATAGTTAAAGCCGATTGGAACTCACCCCATTTTTATCCATAAAAAAGAGAAGGTCGAAATGAAACGACGTGTACGGGAATATATTTCTATAAATGCACAGCTTTCCAATTTTATAAAATCAAGGATGTTTCAGGTAGAAACATTACTTTTTAATGAATACTTTATATGTAAAAAATAGTAATGACATTTTTATTTGAATCCGCAGTAATTAAGAATATATAAACATCGGTAGAACCACCGCAAATTTAATTTGAAATATTGATAGTGCTAAACATTTTCATAGCGTTGGGCGTGATTTTACTCAAAATGTTCCCAACTCTTGGGGGCCCTGAAAGCGTATATTGCCTTCCATTTTACAAAAATTAGAAATTAAAGACTAATTAACGGAAACTCATTCCTAAAGATTTATAAAGCTAAGGCTATTTCATTTAAAAGCAGCATTCCTATTTTATTTGAACATTACTATGGGGGTTCATCAATAAGTACCCGTGTTTGAAAACAGGTGGCGTTGCTGAGGGAAGTTCACATTACAATCGTGTACTGTTATCTGTCAAAAGACACCATATAGTATACTAAATTTCAGTCTAGTTCACAGGTTAATGTTTATTTGGCAGCCAGTTGTATCACTCATGAGTCGTGTTTCTCAATAAAATGGAAAAAGAGCAATATCGATCCGTAATTCGCTTTTTATTTTTATTAATAAAAATAATAATAATAAAAGCGACATTTAATGCTGTCTATGAGGACCCTTCATCATCTATTAAAACCATGAGGTATTAATTCAACGAATTTAAACGTGGTTGTACATCTGTTTCTGATGATGAGCGGCCAAGCCACCCGGCAGACGTTGTTATCGATGAATTCGTTGACATTTTTGTTGCGCCCTCCCTACCCAAGCAAAAAAACAATCAAAGAAAATACTGTTGCTTCATTCAATCAATTATAAGCGATTGCTGTAGAGAGATATGTGTTCTATATTTTAATTTCTTTTACAACTATTTAGAAAATGAAAATTTCCGTTTTATTTAATAACTATTTCTTTCACTTTATAAAAATGTATTTAAATATTTAAAATTAAACAAATTCAACTTTCTGAACTTAATTTTGTTTATTTGGTTACGAATTTAAATTTAACTGACATTTGAAAATGGCTACACTATTCCCCACCGACTACCGAGAGAAACTTGGGATTTTTTAGCCTTTATGTTACTGAATAAAAAAACACTTTTAGCTGACTGGAATGGGTACAATTGCACCCAAATTTAAATTAACAGAGAATTTGACTAAATGATTATTTATAAAATTGTTATACATAGAGAGAAAAAAATATATATTTCTTCACAAGCAAATCGACATGAAAAAAGGAATAAAATTAAAAATGTAAGAGAGTTTCAGCCACGTACGTAAACTATATCATAAAAAAAATATAGAGTCAAATATGTTTGGATAGAATTGTACCAATTCAGTCACATAAAGGTTAGTGTAGAAATGTGTAGTACTTAATCGCAAAACATATAGCTACAGTGTGGACAAAATGGGTGTAGTTTTGAACTGTTAAACTGGCCAAGCATCGATCTCTCAAAAGTAACAACGAGACAATCATCAAATCCTCCATTCAGATCCAAACTCGGAAACACATCGAAATACCTAGATCCTAGACTACCTAGAGCCTATAGATGGTGAAGTATTTGATATTGCGGGTATGGACATTGTGTATGCTGAAGATGTGCCTGGTCTTAGTGATTCCGTTACTGCCATGAATCTGTATTTATTTTTCGACGATAATATCATCGCACATATCGTACACGAGACAAATATTTACCGAATGCAGAAAAATCGTAATAATAATATTTCATTTACCACAAAAGACATTAAAAATTTCAATGGCATATGCTTGTTTTCCTCTGTAGCACAAATCACTAATACCAGAAGATATTGGCATCAGAAGTTGGGTATTCATATGATTCAAGAAACCATGTCACTAAAAAGATTCGAGATAATCAGACAAAATATCCACTTCAACAATGAAGAAATGCTACCTAAAACAAACCCAGCCCATGATCGCCTGCAGACCGTTGCTCAGTCTAGATCGCTAACTATCAAAAAATACCATTAGAAGAATGTTTATCTGTAGATGAACAAATGTGGTCCACAAAGGCAAGATCATTCATAAAGCAGTATATATGCCGGTTAAACCACACAAATGGTGATTTATATTATTCGTGCTTTGTGACACCTAGGGATTTGCCTATAATATCGAATTTTATACTGGTCAAGAAAATTTCCACAAAAACCGCCGCATAATGAGTTAAATCTGGGAGCAGCATCCATTGTTGTCATTCGTCTCGCAAGAATAGTTCCATCAAATATGAATTATAATTTTTTTTATTGATAAATAATATACATCGATTTCGTTGTTAGTCGAATTACTAAAACGAGAAATGCATAGCTTAGGCACGGCTCGTAAAAATCGTTTGCCGAATTTGAAACTTCCCGATGATAAATATTGAAAAACACAGCCTAGAGATTCCACCTTTGAGATGGTGCCCAATTTCGAAGGAAACGAAATTACCGTAGTAAAATGGAAGGATACCAAAATAGTGACACTAATCTCTACAATTGTAGGGAGAAACCCACTGCACTTGTCAACACGAAGGCAAAAAAGGAGCTGGTAGCATCAATGTCGACTGTCCGTCACTCGTAAAAGAATATGAAAAGTTTATGGGTGGTGTAGACCTGGTGGATGCAAATTTAGGTTGCTATAAAAGCAAAATACGATGAAAAAAATGGTATATGAGGGTGTTTTACCATATGCTAGATGTTCCCGTAGCAAATGCGTGGATATTGTATAAATTAGTTATAGAAGTTAAGTTGAGTTAATTAAAAATAAATTTCTCATACATTTTAATTTGTTAAATCAAAACAGAAATATCGGAGACATTAATGAAGTATTCAGTTCAGATTCGACAAGAGTTCGAAGACCATTCCGAACTATTAACGACCGAATAGATTTGAAGAGAAAAAAGCTACTGCAGGTCAGCTACCACAAAAAGAAATACGGCTGGATAATATAGGACACTTGCCCAATTGGAACGATAAAAGATTATCCTGTAAGCTTCCAGGCTGCAATAAGCTGGGAGTTGTGCGTTGTTCTAAATGCAACATCACTTTATGCCTTCACAAGGAGCGAAATTGTTACGCAATATTTCATTCCTAATAACGAAAATCAAAAAGTATACCAATAGCAAAGATAAATTATGTTTATCTTTGCCAAAAGAGTGAAGTTTGAAGACTCTAAATTCTGATTTTATAGTTTACCAAAAATTATTTGTTTTTTAATTAATTCAATTATTTCTTTTTATTTTGTATAATTCATTTTATTATTTTCTAGTTTTTATTTATTTATTTGTATCTATCTATCTATTTTATTAATACGCTTAATTTTTTCAAACTCAACCCTAAAATGACCCCTAAACATAATCCGATCCGTTTAAATTTTCCAGGGTAGGTCGACATAAATATAGTGGTGTGCCTTTGCTAGAAAAAACGGTAAAATTCCACCGGGGAGTACCCGAAACGGGTACCTCAGGTGTTTTCAGCAAAATTTTGTCACGACGCCAGAATGCCATGACAAAATATGTTTATATTGAATCTATGATCATGCGCATTACACCGTGACAACGACAAAATTTATTAAAATTGCCGATGTTTTTGTGATGACACACTGTGATGACAAAATGAGTAGAACATTTGTAATTGAATCTCAATTAAACAAAACAGAGAACATAAAATGATTTTACATACATTTTGTTGTTAATATTTGTGAGTGTAAAAATACAATTTTGTCATGACACTCTATCTATTTAAGATTTAAAAATTAACCGCGTATATGAATTTACTTTATTTTTGATAAAAGTGCATCAAATTTCTTCTTAAAAAATCTTCTTAATTATTTCTTAACCAAAAATTCAATAAAATGTATTCACGTGATTGATTATTCAGTCGAAGGTCAGCTTCTATCTATCTTCTATCTATCTATCTATCAATTATATTAATATTCTTATTTTTTTTCATACTCAACCATAAAATGAACCCTAAACATGATCCTCTCCGTTAGATTTTTTCAGGGTAGGTCAACATAAATATTGCGCTGTGCGTGGGCTAGAAAAATCGGAAAAATTCCACCGGAAAGTACCCGAAATGGATACCTCAGGTGGTTTCAGAGAATTTCCAAGTTTTTGTGCGCGTGAAATCTTGCAACATTTGAGAATTTTATGGGACGACCAAAAAGCAAATATTTTTGTTCAAATTAGTGGCGCGCGATCCAAATTCAAAGTTGCAAACAGTTGGCATGCGATTCAGATTCAAAGTTGCAACACTGTCGGCGCGCGAACCAATTTCAAAGATGCTTAATGGTTGACGCGAGATAAATTCAAAGTTAATCATGCCAGGAGCAGAGCTCACAATCATAGACGGGTAGTGGGTGTTCCAATAGCTGGGAAAATCATCCTCATGTGTGGTGACTACCTAAAGGCGGGACGCGCGCGAACTTGCGAATCGACCATCAAGTTGAAACCACTTTGGCAATTGGTAAATAAGTTTACACTCACCAAGAACATGCGCGTCGATGAAGGATGAGGATGAGTTTGCGCAATATTTGCTTTCTGTTGGAAACGGCAATGCTCGAACCGACTCGATCACACTTCCAGCAGACTTCCTCAAAGTGTGATCGATTTCGTGTATGGTGACATCAACACAACACCAGCCGAGGGAACCATCGAGGAGCGCATCATCCTTGCACTCTAGAATGATGATTGCGCGCTAACCAATCAGCAGGTGCTTGACCTCCTGCCCGACGAACAAGAAGTCAAACATAGTGCTGATAAACTTGAGAGTGACGACATGCATGAAGAACTCCGCCTACCCGTTGAGTTTCTCAACAAGATTGAAGGGTCCGGATTGCCGCGCAATGCCATCCCGCTAAAGGTAAACGCAATCGTTCATTTGATGAGGAATCTAAACACTAGCAACGGTCGAATTAATGAAACACGCATGCGCGTCGCAAAAATAAACCACTACATTCTGGAATGTGAGGTGCTGACTGGCTTCTCAAAAGGCGAGCGCGTTCTCATCCCACGCATTAAGCTCTCACCCTCGGATTGCATCTTCTCATTTAAAATGTCTCTTTAAAGTGTACTTGCCGGCCCCCGTATTTACGCATGATCAGATGTATGTGGCCTTTTCACGATGCCGCTCATTTGACGGACTCAAGGTGTTTATCGTTGAGACAAGCGATCAATCAGCTGATCGGGATGGGCGCATCACAACAAATAATGTATTTTTTGAAGAGATTCTGTGCATGTAAATTGTATTATATTTTACTATTTTATTATCTACCTTCTACGACTATTTTTTTATCCTTTTGTACATTTCTTATGAATTATTTAGATTAAAGTTTGCCTCAGCAATTCTGTGCTTTTCCCTTTTGAGATTTTAATATTTAGTTTGGCTGCGTAAGTGATCATGTGATCACGAGCGCGCGCTTCCTGTTTGAGATATGAATATTTGACTTGACTGACACGTAAGTCATACTGTGTACATTTGAGCGCGTGCTTGCCGTTTAAGATTTAAAAATTAACCACGTATATGAATTTACTTTATTTTTGATAAAAGTGCATCTAATTTACATCTAAAAAATCTTCTTAATCATTTCTTAACCAAAAGATATGATATACATGAAAAACTTCTATTTTCGTGAAAAACGAGTTTTTTCTCCACCTAAAGTATTAACTTTCGTTTTAAGTGATTAAAAATACATATAAAAACCATTTTTTTCAACAAAATAAGAAACTGTGCAGTAAAGGGTTAAATATATTTGCTACCTCGAAATCAGAGTCGCAAAAAAACAACAACAAATTTAACAAGTTGCGATAGAATTTTTTATCGAGGATGTCGGATGGGATTGATGTTTCAGCGGTGTTAATTTGCTTAACACGCTTGCGACTATGGATGGAGCATATGCCCCTTAATTGCATTTACAACGGAAATTATGATGATTTCTGGTGATTTTCAGTAATAACATACTCTATAGGAAAGAGGACTGCGACAACAATCCCGGAAAAATGAGACCTTCTTTCGTAGGTTTTTGTGATATCACAATCTTCTCTTTGATCTTTCCCAATATGATTCAGCGGGTTGTCATCATTTCACCTATGTTGTGCAAATGTTTCTTCCATTATCGCGTTTTACTGTTGTTGGAGGTTTGCCTGCTCCTACGGGCGCCTTACACAAGACTCAAATGATTTGAAAACAATATTGGTTAATTTAACCTAGAAGTATGTCAATACTGTGCAATTGTGATGAGATAAGTGAAATAATAGTACCGGTACAGAATTGACGAGCTAATTCACCGACAAATTTTTTCTAATACGTGGTGCTGATTAAAGGAGAAAGAAGCCTCTTGCTGTTGAGCAACAGAATATAGCTCATATTGATGTTCCAAACCGATTTACAATCGCAGGTAAAGTAAAGCTAAAAAGGCTGTACTCACTAGAATAGCAAAGCAAATTTGTAGATCAAAAAGTGCAAATGGTGGAAGGCTGAAGTTCTGAAATCACGCAATTTGCGTAATTTCTTAGACTACATTAAATCTGAACATTATGAGGATCCAACTTACGATGAAGTACCTAATTCAGCACTCTTGTTATTCGAAAGATAAACATAGTAGAACCGTTCTTTTGACCATATTTTTCATTCGTCGTGACAAAGCGAACTTAAGTTTGATGAACTGAAAGTGGCGGCGATCTGCCTTATCTTCAAGAAGGAATACCACTAGAAATGTGAACTATCGCACTATCGATATGGGCAGCTCAAGCTGAAGTAAAAATGTTCATGTCTTCTCTATTTATTTATTGCACAATCTACTTTTTGTATTAAGCTTCCTAGTTTTAGGCACAAAGGAACAGCATAGATTTGTAGGTCTAGGGCATCGTATCGTAATTCGATTGTGCTTCAAGCATACAGAAAACTCAGGTTGAACTTGTAATATATAATGGACCCAAATGCTTAATAGCCAAACAAACATCAATTTAGTTTATTCTGAATTCATCAACAATTCGATTTGGTCTTAAGTAATAAAATTATTACGAGCAAGGCTAGTGCATTGTCATTGTCATACGGCCAACTTATAACAAACGCCATTCTTTATTTTAATATACAATTATACTAATGTATTATTATAAAATACAAAAACAAACATAAACCAATATAATATTCTACAATTATCTACATTTTCGACATATTCTACGCCAAAGGCAATATTATTTTTTATTTATTTATTTATTTATTTATTTATTCAAAAAAATATAACGAATTTTGTGCCGAAAAAACGGCAGAAGCAAATTCGCGTAATACATAAAAATACAACATAATCCTAATATTTACAAAATTAAATGATTAAAATGAGAATAAAATGTGATAAAAGCTTACAATAAAATGACTAAGATACTAATACTATTACTACCATTACCAATACTACTACTTTTACTACTAAATTTCAACTTCATAATATGTGACTAAATACATCAAGTTTTATGTAATAACCCTGAATAAATAGGAGATATCAACAGTTTCAAATAGCCATTGTTTAACTCTAGGTAAAAAGGACTTCAAATGAATGTCCTTCCTAATGTAAATTGGTAGCGCATTAAAAAAGGTTGGTGCAGCGACCAGAATAGAGCGTCGGAAGTGGTCATTGAAGAATCTTGGGATGTTACAAAGAAATTGATGGTTACCGCGAAAATTGTAACGAAAATCGCTTCTCATTATTTGTTGACCACTTCGATTAAAAAAAACTCTCAATACCTTATAAACATACAAATGTTTCAACGGCAAAATATTCGTCGTAAAGAATAAATTCCATGATGGTTCAGTTCTTGGTTTCTTTAGATATATTCTCAAAATCATTTTCTGTAGAACATATAAAGGATACGAAGTTGCAGCATAACAACCACCCCAGCACGACAATCCATATTCCAATTTAGCCATAACTAGCGCACGGTAAGCTATTTTTAGAACCGACGGAGGACAATAATCACGAAGAAGGTAGAAAATTCTAGCAGTTGATGACAGATACTGGTGGACTGAATTAACATGCGTTTTCCAATTAAGGCAAGTATCCAAGTGAACACCAAGATATTTAAACGAGTCAACTTGTTCGATATCAAAGCACTCAGAGTGGCAACCACTAGACGCACATTCATACCTGCTGTGATTAGTCACCCGCGACAAAATAGACGTATTAAAGCTACCAGACAATTTAAACAACATGAATTTAGTTTTCCGGCTTAAGATCAGGCGATGTTTGTCGAACCATGAGAGTAAAACTTTTAAATCAGAATTGATCATCGAAATAACGTTGCTGGGAGAATTCCCACAGTAAGCCAGAGCAATGTCATCAGCAAACCCGGTTGAATAACCATGAAGATTCAATTTAAATACGGAGTTTGTATAAATGAGAAACAGCAGAGGGCCTAATACTGAACCCTGGGGAACACCAACGTCAATAAATTTCGGATCGCTTAAATTATCATTTATCTTAACTCTCACCGATCTACCATCTAAATACGATGCTAACCACTTATTTGCCACTCCTCTAAACCCTATATCATACATAATAGATAGCAGAAGCTTGTGATCAACCATATCAAAGGCTTTAGCTGTATCAATAAATAAAGCACCGCAGCTATTACCTTTATTTAAACCAGTGTTGATTGTATTTAGAAAATCTAACAAGGCCGATTCGGTACTCATACCATGACGAAAACCATGTTGATGGATACTCAGCACACCCGTTTTATCTAAAAAATTGGAAACCCTATTTTTAACTACCTTTTCAAGAACTTTTAGGATTACTGGCTGCAAGGCAATAGGTCTATAATTACCTTTATCAAGGCGATTACCATTCTTGAAAAGGGGAATTATAGTTGCTGTTTTCAGTCGATCGGGTACAACTCCCAACTCAAAGGAAAGGTTAAAAATGTGTGCAAGAACGGGACTAATATGCCCAGCAATGACTTTTAATATATAATTACTCAGGCCAACATTATCAATTGAGTATTTAGGTTCTAAAGCACAAATAATTGAAAAAACTTCATAACTAGATACTGGGGTCATAAAAAACGTTGTCGGACCGAAATCAAAAGGCAAATTGAAACTAGATGACGTGTTGACAGAGTCAAATTTAGCACCTAAATCTTTAGCAACACTAGAAAAATAACAATTAAACTCATTAGCAATTTCTAGATCACTCGTAAGAAGTTCTCCGTTCTGTGCTAAAATAGATTTGACTAGTGAAGTTTTAGGTTTACGAGTCAGAATCTCGTTCACTAAAATCCAGTTTTTTTTTATATCACCGCGGTTAGCAGAAAAACGCTTAGAATAATAGGTTTTCTTTTCATTTTTGATATCTACATTAATTATGGTGCACATTCTGTTATAGCTATCACGAAGTACTGCATTATCAGGACGCTTATTTAACTTGGACCGCAGTTTATTCCTTTTATTAATACGTCGCGCAAGGTCAAAGGAGATCCAAGGCTGCAGGCGTTTAATTTTAGACGAGCAATAAGTGTAGCAGCGTTCCAAGGTAATAAAAATATTATCCAAAAATACCTCAAGAGCTAGAGATGGATTGTCGATGTTAAAAATGAACCCCCAGTCCATATGATTCAACCTTTCATATAACAACAACAGATTGAGTTTCTTTCTACTTCTCGTGGAATTTTGGTTCAAATTAGACCTTGGTAACAGTATCTGAGAAGCCTTAAACCGTATCTCAATCAAGTGGTGGTCAGAAATTTTTAAGTCCACAGCCGATGTTCTTATACCTGAAAGATCATTAGACCTAAGTCTAGCAAAAAAGTGGTCAATACACGTTGAAGAAGAAGCAGTAACCCGCGTGGGAGTACAAATCAATGACTCAAGCCCAAAACATGACATAAGGTTTAGATAATCAATGCTGTTGCTTGGAAACCCAAGAATATCAATGTTAATGTCTCCAAAAACAAACAGATTTTTTGACCTAATACTGCCCAAAACCTCGGCCACTTCCCGAACATAGACACTCACAGCTGTAGATTGAAGTCGATAGATGCATAAAAAGACATATAAATCAGAAGAAAATCTCCACTCAACCTTTATGATATCGGCTGATGGTAAGTTATGGGCACTAACTGAGCAATCTAAATTTGAGTCAAAAAAGACGGCAACACCACCTGCTCTATACGAATCATTGCACGCACCGAACAACGTATAACCATTTAAATTATATGAAGACAATTCATTAGTGTGAATCCAAATTTCACTTAAAAATATAAACGAGGGCCTTGTGTTATATGCATTAATATTGGCAACCAGTACGTCAAAATTCCTTCGAAGACTTCGAACATTTTGATGTACAATTAAAAAATCCGCAAAATCACAATTATCCATAAAAACTGAAAAGGTTATTGAATCGCGAGAAATGTACTGAAAAATAAATTACAAATACAATCAATACGTCTAAATAAGCAGATAATTGTAACAAATAAAGATCAGACAGCCAATTAATTTGCAAAGTTAACGTTATATTCATCTGTTGATATATCGAATTCAAAGCTATTACATCACACGAAGGTAATGCAGATATTCCAAAATGAATACACGGAAGTATCATACAAAAAGAACAGTCTGAATTAACTAATAGAATATTAGATGCGCCTAAAAGTCCTAAAAGTGTTAACAAAAAAAGACTTAAAATTACTGAGTTATGAAGTAGAAATGTAATATTTATGAAAATAAGAAATAGTTTATGAAACAATAATAATAATAATAGCATTAATAATAATGGTAGTAAGAACAATAAAAAATATTTAAAATTAGGTCGATATAAAATAAAATAGCAAGGATTCAAACTAATATTGTAGAACTTAAGGTGAATAAAATAACATTTGTAGGGTTTTAAAGTAATTTTACAATGAAAATGTATATGAAATGTAAGATTAACATAAAATTCGAAATGAAATCTGATATAATAAAATTTGACAGTGACCAAAAATAAAAATGAAAACATTAATAAAAACAGATGTGTCACTAATTTAAGATTAAAAACTATATAAGTGTTAATAATAAATTGTGATAAATTGTGGAAAGTACAATGAAATGAAACTGTGGTGATTAAAAACAAAAGAGTGGTGAATAAAAAGAAGAAAATGTAGTTTGTTGTGAAAAATTGTGGGCTTAAACTAGTATTATAATTATGCGAGACTAGAGAATGGAAGTTAACAGGTCTTAATAAATAATATAGAGTTATACTTATTTGTGCTTCATAATTAATTTCAGGAATCCAGGGCCTGCTCACTGTTCTGGTGTAATGTTTCAAGTTTACGGATATCGGCTTTTGACTGGATCCTGTTGATGGTAGCTCCTTCAGATTTACGGATGAGTATATTGCCCTCAGAAATCCACAGGTATTTATATTTTGATAACTTTTTGAGTTTAAGTGCTTCGCGAAATAATGAGTGACGTAAAGATGTGAGATGGTCGCGAAAATATAACTGATAATTTTGTTCCGATTTAAATCCAATTTCGTTGGCATATAGTGTAGGTTTTAAACGCTTTTTTTGTTGCATCGCCTTAGTTTTGGAAACTTGATCTTTAAATTTCATGATTAATTTGACATCACCAAATTTACTTTTATGTGAATTTTGTCTATTAAATTTGTTGGACGACATGTATTCGCAACTCGATATATTGAATACTAATTCCTGGCATTGTAAGTGGTTCAATAACTCCTCAGCTACAGCCTTTGGATCTCTCGAATTGTCCGGAAGACCAGCAACAATCACATTGGAATTCAATTCGCATTGCTGAAAACCATCACATTTAAACTCCAGTTCGCAGATACGGATGTCTTGTTTTTTATACTCGTTTTCAAGGCGATGATATTTGTTTGTTAAAATTTCATTCTCCTTGGTTAGCTTCTCAATTGAAATTTTTACGTCATCCAGTGCTTTGCAGCAGAAACTTACTGAGGCTTCAAGTGCGTCTAACTGGTTTTTCATTGCTTGCAGGATAATAACCACATCGCTTAAAGCTGGGGTATCGTTGTTGAGTAAATTTGGATTGTGACTGGCATCGCCAATATCATCCAAGATGGAACTGTTGGATTTGCTGCGACAATCAGGGCACAGCCACGAAGTAGAACCACAATTAAGTTCTCTGAACACCTCGTCAGATATGCCGGCACATTTAATATGAAATAGACTCGCACAAACTCCACATTTAACACCAGGAAACCGCGCTTTGGATATTCCCTTGAGACACTTCTCACAATTAGAGCTCATGTTGAATTCGCGCCAAAAAATACGTCAACAAAAATAAACTTAAATTTCTATTAATTATTAAATTTATTATTAATTATTATTATTATTGTAGTTTAAACTTTTTCTTTTAGAATAAATGATATTAATTAAACTAATCACTCAAATTTTATGTTTTCTTTATATGGATTTAATTTTAATTTATTTAATTTAGAATATTATGACACAGAACGATGTTGCTAGTAAGAATGATATTGTCGACGCATTATCGACGCCATGACATGGAAAATTCCAAAATACGCGTAGACGCACAACGCTGAATATCACAAACAAAATTATCAAAAATTTCGCTGGTATTGGAATGGACGTACTGAACTGGCAGATTTAGGAGTTTAAAAAGCGTGGCCATTAAATTTCTGTCAAAATAATCCTAAATATGTAAATATTTTAATAATAAAATAATTTAGTTCTGTCAATTTGGTTATGTATAAAACAAAGGTAACTGAAATCCAGCTATTTTGGAAATAATTCAATTTTTTTCAAAAACTACTTGAACTGAAATAAAATGGAAACATTGGGGTAGATACTCGATTGATTAGCAACCAACCAATTTGCTAGCCAAATTCCTGGCTACTCAATCAATTATACCAAGGAAATTTAAATTTCAAAATACATTTTTCACAAAATTTTTGTGTATTTTTGCAATGGCACAGTAAAATTTACTTTATAAAGCACTGATAAGACCTGTGCTGACTTTCGGAAGCGAGAGCTGGACCATGACCTCTAACGACTGTAGATTATTATCTACCTTCGAAAGGAAGGTCATCCGTTCAATTTTTGGTCCTATTAAAGTTGCGAACAATGAATACCGGTTTCGCATGAACCACGAAATAAAGCAACTTCTCGGAGGTAGCGATATTATCGGCTTCATCAAATCTAATCGAGTGAGATGGCTCGGCCACGTTGCAAGATCGCCACAACAACGAATGGTTTACAAAGTGTTCCATCAACAACCAGCCGGAGTACGTCGTAGAGGAAGACCCCGACTGCGCTGGCGTGACGACGTCGAACAAGACCTACTCGTATTAGGATGTCGAAATTGGAGGACGAGAGCGATGGACCGAGAAGGATGGAGGACCATAGTGCTGGCGGCAAAATCCATTCATGGGATGTAAATGCTAGAGAGAGAGAGAGAGAGAGTAAAATTTACTGCTTCAAAAATTAAACAGTCATACATCCCGATTAATCGATCCATCAGAACTGCAGAGACGCCGAATTTTTCTTGAAAAATAGTTTTTGGCAGGTCCAGAAAACTGATCTGGACCGATATATTTGGTATATTTTAGTTCATAGTCGTTTTTCTTGTAAATGCTATACTTATCAAAATATTTGCAGAAATCGATAAAGCTCCTATGAAAGCTGCTGGTTTAAGTCAAAAATCACTATAGGATTTCCCAATTTGTGGAAAAACCTTAAGTATGAAGCTTCATACTGATCAGTCATATTTTTTAAAACCACTTTCTTTTTTCTTTGGTGAAATAGTGTATGGTAAATCTGCAATTATCTCGAGGTACAATTTTTTAATGATTACTATACTTTATTTTACTACGTAAAAGAAAGTAAAAGTGGTTCATAAAATATGGTATAAATTCAATAACAAAATTGCCAAAGACCACTGGTACTCAATGGACTTAAAATTACGTTAAATGACAAATAATCATTTATCATTTAATACGTAATAGCGTATTGTTTAACGAGGATATAATGTAAACTATCGGATCGTGTTGTAACTTCATCGTAACTTCGAAAGAACTATATAGATGCTACATAAATAATCCACAGTTCGGTAACATCCATATTTTTATTTATCCGGAAACTTCATTCTCACGCTTTATAATTCACTAAACATAATCCGGCCACAAAAATACACCCATCAAGCAAAACCGCTTTTCGTTAATTCCAGATAAAACCAAAATAAATAAATAACCTTTTTTAACTTGCTTCATTTATAATTTATGTATAATATTAGCAAAAATAATTTTTTATTCTTACTCTCAATCATAAGCATAATATTTATGTTATTTTTATTATTTAAAATTAAAACTTAATAAAAATGAATAAAATTAACAAATAATCGTTGTTGTTTGTTGTTGTTGTACTGTACTGGAAACATTATTTATACGCATATTGCGCGTTGTTCCCGTTCGCGCATTGTTTCTTAATCATAATCACCATCATCATCATCGAGCTTTTTATATCCATTATTATTTCAACTTTATGTGCCGCTCTTCCTTATTTTTTTTTTTTATACATTTAAATTATTATTATTATTCATGCGAAAATCAAATTATGTTTCTTGAACTGACTTATTTATAAATTTTTGTCTTATTGTTGTTGTTATTATTATTATAAATAATAATAATAATATAACTTTGATAAGATATAAAACATCAAAGTTTTTGTTTTATTTTTGCTTTTCCGAACAAAATGAAAAAACGTGAAAAATTGTATTACAAACAATAAAACGTTATAATAGTCTGTTATTAAAAGTTTTGTGAAATGTTTGCTTTTTTGTGCAAAGCTTTTTTACTTCAAATCATTTTATACTTCATTTTAAGCAATTGTTTTAGATTTTCCTAAAGTTTGGAAAAATATCATTTGTGTTACACATAATTTCCCTTAAAATACAGATTTTTGATGGAAATATTAATACGAGTTATAGAGAAAGTAACCCACTTAAGAGCTTTAAGTTTGTTGTTTTATTTAATATTTGCCAGACTAATGATTATTTTTAATGATCTTGAATGTAGTGGTCCTTTAGTAAATTTTGTTGGAAAATAATTAGAAAACTTTTATAAGTTGGCGAATGTCACAAAAATAATGATAATAAATAAAACTGTTTTAAAGTATTATTTAGGGCTTAAAGACGCAATCTCATGCCATTTTAAAGCTTATTTTTATTTGTGTTGTACCTAAATTCTTAATTTGGTTAATAAAATAAAACTTATTTTTTAAATGAAAATAAATATTTCAATCAAAAATTATTTTATTGTTAAATACCAACAAAAACGTGACCTCAGAAGTCACTGATGTGTAGTGTACGTATTAAGTTGTATGTGCCTTTTGCCATAAGAAAACCTAAAATGAGTATGATAAAGAAAACAAACTGGGATAAGGATACAAAACTGGACAAGTAGTGCAGTGGTTAAAGCTTCGGCACTTTGACCGGCAGATCATAAGTTCGAATCCCACCAGTGGCGGGATGCCGAGCGAATTTTTTTCGTCGATTACGATTGCAAAAAGAGGGTATTCCTTCAAAGAGCATTAAATCCACTGGAAATGCGAATAGAAGAAATGAGAGAAACGGGAAAATGTGTTTTGTATTGCGCTACATTTGAGTAATTGGTAAGATGCGGATCAGGCCAAATTTGAGGATGTAGATTTTATCAGAATTTCAACATTCGGTCTGAGTGAAGAGATACTAATTCCGGTAATCGGGAAACCGATCAGAAAAACAGGGAACTGGATTGTTCGCAAATTATTATATTCCTTTTCCGGCCAGCGATCACAATTGTGTACGTTAAAATCGTGTATTGTCACTGTTCGTGCTATTGATTTATTCAGTACAAACTTCACACCTCTATATAAGTGTGCGATTTTTTCGTAAAATAGTACTTAACACCATTTTTTAATCTAGTAGAAAATTAGGATAAAATTCACATGCTTACTAAACGTGACTAGGAATTTTCGTCTAGCGTCCCACCTGTTCTTTGCAAATGCAAAATGCAGCCAATGGTGCAACAGTCAACATGTTGCAGAAAAAAGCAAAAGTCTACGTTTTTATTGTTCGTTTTGATGTGAAATTTATTTATTTATTTATTTGATCATTTCATTTTATTTTATATACATTTGAATGGTTTCTTAACCGTACAATTTAGCTATTTAAACAATATTTGTTTGAAAATTTGAAAAACTATACAATAAAATAAAATAATAATAATTAGAAACTAACAAATAGTTTTTAGATAAAAATTCTGACTCATACTATACGATTAATATTAATTATACAAATTATATGACTTATTTGCAGTTTAATTATAATTATAGAACAAGCAAAAAATTAATTTTAACTAATCATAATACAGAAATAAAGGTGAACTCAGAGAAACTTAGAATTATATAATTACACAAATACAAGATTACAACCAACCTTCAATATCAGAAACCTCCATTACCCAATTTCTAAGGCAATTTGAAAATTTTAGATATGTAGGTGCCGATCTAATTACCAAGGGCAGTTTATTGAACAGAAGTGGTGCCTTAAAATGACAAAATTTCTTACAACATTGCTTACTCGTGAAAGAAACCAAACATTCCACAGAACACGTATTATAATTTTTAGGCTTAATATACTTCAAATAGCTCGATCTTTTATAAAATATCTTCAATACTTTATAAACATAAAGGTTACGTATAGTAGTAGAATATAACATTTCACAAATAAACAGGAGACGCTGCATTATCGTACTCCAAATGACATTAATTAAAGGAAAATACAAACAATTTAAAACTTTTTTGGGTACTATATTATGTAACAGATATAGTTTTCTAATCCCAATGAAAATTTTAGACTGAGTTTTTTCAAAATGTTTTTTAAAATCTAAATATTTATCCAGCCATAAACCTAAATACTGTAACTATCTACACTTTTAAGATCAGCGCACGCATTTTTACATTGAAAATTGTTACAATCAACACTATGAAATTTTACAGAAATTTTACAGAATGAATGCATATTAAACCATTTGCTTAAATATTTTAAATCTTCTTGCATGGCATTAAATAACCCATCTAAAGATACATTTGTGTATGAAATTACATTATTATCCGCAAAAGCGGAGAATACGAAGATTTAATGTAAGTAACGGATTTATATATATTAAAAATAGATTTGGCCCATGAACTGTACCTTGTGGACACCTGATGTAATGCCAATTTTTCACTGAAAATCTCACCAACCCGTGAAACTTGATATCAATTTTTTAAAAATGATTTAAAGAAATCAAGAGCTATACCTCTAAAGCTGCCATGTACAGTTTGTTAAGGAGAATGTTATGTTCTACTGTATCAAAAGCTTTCATAACATCATTGAATAAAGCCATAGTAAGCTTGTTAGAACCAATGCCCTCAAAAATTGAAGAAAGAATTTTAATAATCGCATCTTCAGTATTAGCGTCCTTAAGATACCCAAACTGACTTTCATTAATAAATTTCGTGTTACATAAAAAATTCATTACTCTTGATTTTACAACTTTTTCAAAAAATTTTGAGAAGCCTGACAAAAGGCTTATAGGGCGGTAATTATTTTTCATATTGGGATCACATTTTTTATAGAGTGGTATAACAATTCCAATTTTTAAACTATCTGGAAATATTCCACTTGACAATCTTAAGTTATATATGTATAAATGATAGCGGCTCAACAATGTAAATAGCTACTATTTTAATACACATGTTGGAAATGTTATCTAAACCACTTGACTTAATAGATTGCATGGTATTAATGTGGTACAACAACTCAATCGGACAAGTAAGAGTAAAAAAGAATGATTTATTTTCAAACTCTTTCGAATATAGCAATGCATTTTCCTCAGCATTTGAAGTACGTAAAATATATTTGTTTTTGATATCATTAGCAATTGAAACAAAAAATGTATTAAAAATATCAGCAACCTCTTTAGAGTCACCCCTGAATTATCAAAAATTTAACGATTTTGATTTATTTGATTTTTCGAATTGCCAGTAACTTCGCTAATTATTCTCCATTGCTTTTTAACATTATGATTGGCATTCGAGAATAATTTTTTTGAAATAATTAACTTTTGCTTTGCTGTGGCCCTATTCTGGCTTTCCCTGGGAATAGCGAATTGGGAAAAATATTTTCATAGCATTTTTGTTAAAATTGTACTTTTCTGTGGCCCTATTCTGGCTTTCCCTGGGAATAGGGAATTGGGAAAAATATTTTCATAGCATTTTTGTCTAAATTGTATTTTTGTGGCCTACTGAGGAAACATGATTGGTATTAATATTTTCGAGACAAACTTAAATGGGAAAATATTTTTCCCTATAAAAATGTTGTGGAACAAAAGTTTCCCAAATCACTTTGTTTTGAATATTTTTGCACTAAACTTATTCTTTCAGTAGACCAGAAAAGTATAAAATTAACAAAAATGCTATGAAAATATTTTTCCCAATTCCCTATTCCCAGGGAAAGCCCGAATAGGGCCACTGGCCTAATAAAACAATAAATTTAGTGCAAACATTTTCAAAAAAAAAGTTATTTGGGAACCATTTGTTCCAGAAAATTTTTGTAGGGAAAAATATTTTTCCATTTAACTTTGTTTCGAAAATATAACACCAATCACGTTCCTCAGTAGGCCAGAAAAATTTTATTTAGACAAAAATGCTATGAAAATATTTTTCCCATTAGCTGTATTTTGTTGAGAAATAAAATATTAGAGTCCAGTTTTGGAATAAGCATTGTTTGTATTCTAATTTATCATAGTAAAAGGAAATTGTTCATCATAGTTGGCGAATTTATCAGAAGTAATAAAATTCGGGGTTGAATTATACAAATCAAAAAAATTGAAGGTTTAGATAAGAATCATAATTACTACTGAAAAAGAAGCTAACTATGATGAAATTTTTTTTTCCGTTATGACAAATTTAGAAACCAACATGGCTAATTCCAAAACTGGCCTCTAATATTTTAATTCTCAACAAAATACAGCTATTGTTATATCTAAAGCTCAAAACAGAACAAGAGCGAAGGCGGCGAGCGAAATCGCCTGTCATATTAGAAAACACCGAAATCATGCAAAAGAAACACAACCATCAACGCAGGCGACGACGATTTTTTCGTTGAAAAAAATTTAGAGTCTTTCTATTTTTGTTGCCGACGAAACATTGTTGCCAACTGTTTTTTATATATGTATAAGTTGGCATCAATTAACCGTCATATTATTAACCATTTTTTTTCAATCTAGTAGCCTAATGCCACAACGTCATGTGTCAAAACACAGAAGGTTATGCCGTTTGGTTGTTTTTTTATCGCCATACGCTGACGCTTTTGTTCTGTTAGCTACAGCGATATCGCGGCGATATTTTTTATTTATTCGTCGACGCTTGCCGTCGTTGCTCTTGTTCTGTTTCTAGCTTTATAGAGCGCTTCGAAGGTCAAATATTCTGCCTGTGCCTTTAAAGATATGTATATCAATATAAGCTGCAAGCTATAACCCACCAAATTGTCAAACAACGGCACCTGTTCATTAATAAAAACTTCCGAAAAAAATATTATGTTCGGTATATAATTGAGCATATTTAGCTGGCACATGAATGCATCTAAGTTCTTCCTTAAACTTTTAATATTCTGATGTACAAAAAAAATCATCTTAAAATTGATACGACAAATGGATACTACAAATGAAATGACTCACCATTTGATGCATCCAATCAACGCCTGCTTATAGACGATACGAAGCTATATAAAAATAAGTAGAATCAGATAAAAGAGAGCGAAGAAACTCAGAATATCTCAATGCATCACCGTTTACATTGAACAGATGAAAAATTATAGCTTTTTCTTTGCGATGGCTATTAAACTTTCTAATATCTGGCCGCTCATTTAGTAAATTGAGTGATTTCGTCGATGTACAGCGGAATGAGCGTTTGCGGCGCAGTATGTAAATTACGTCTGCAAGACGACGTGCGTGTGTTGTTTCTGGAGTTTCATTTCGGTGGCGATGAGTTATGAGACTTCGTTTGTGGTCCATCGAACATGAGTTGTGGTGATGAATCGTCTCTTTTTCTTTCCTCAATTCTGATCTGATATATATTTTAAGGTTTTAAAAATATATACAAAGAAACTCCACTCACCCACGGATACAATTTGCTTGATAGTAATAGTGATAACCTGTTACAATTTTACACCAATAATACATTTTCTGATAAAAATACATAATACCAAGGTCGATCAATAAGTACCCATGTTAGGAATAAAGGCAAGTTTATATTTTAATTATTTTTCAACGTAATCTCCTTTCAGGTCCGATACACCTTTCCCAACGTTTCTGCCATTTCTTTAACCCCTCCAAAAATACAACTTCTCAAACTCTTCAAAATACGCCCCTTTTACCTCCAACCCATGTTTTCATGTTGAGAACAGAAAGAAACCGCAGGGAGCCAGGTCGGGCGACTAGACAGAGAGCAAGTTTGTTGAAGGCAAATTTAATTTTTTGTGTTGAGTAAATTATTGGTGTTAAAAAAATTGGCTAAAGTGTAGATGACGTATACATCGCGGAAATCAGGTAAAAAGAAAATTTTTTATAAAATTTTCTTTGTAGAATTGTGTACCTATCGTTTTTAGGAGGTGCAAGTAAAAATTTCTGAAAAATTATCACATTTTCCGGGAAAATTTTGAAATTTTCATTTTTTTTGTGGTAAGTTTTTTAATAGATTTTGATGTTGAAATTGTGAATTTATGGTAAAATGCAACATTTACTTACTTAGGGGTTATTGTGCGCAGGACATGAATGTCAAGCGGCTTTGGGGAGTTCCCAATTTTAGTATATGATATACCTACATAAAAAACATATATTTTTGAAAATATTTTGCAATCTTAGTATTTGCTGTTTTAGTATGAAAGCAGTTGTTTTAAATTTAATAGAGAAGCGGGTGTTTGGGGGGCGGCAGCCCTCATCCTGTAATGTATAAGACATATAAAAAATATGAACATATGAAAATATATATGAAAATATGAACATATGACATATGAAAAAAAAACGTAAAATATTTTTGGAAAAACTGAACATTGTCCCGCAAAATGTGGTGTTTTTCCGAAATGTTTGGCTTCCACCTCTTAAACATGATAGATATAGTTTCCTATAAAGATAATGTTTAAAAAAATGTCCATCTTACCCGATTTCGGCAATGTATACGTCATCTACAATTACGCCAAAAAATTTTGTGTAAAGTAAATTTTGGTTAAATCCTTGTTAAGTTTTGATAATTAAGTGTAGTTTCGAGTTCGTTATATTAAATCGCGCGTTTCGTTTTCTGGGTTCTGTGTGTAGAATTTTTTTTTTTGATTTCGGTAAGTAAAGAAGTAGAAGGTGTTATTAACAAACTAAATAACAATAGTGGGTTGTTATCGACAGTCTGTGAAAAAGAAGAAAAATTGACGCTAAGCGGCTCTTTTCTCTTCGCAGATTTAGATGGCATTCCACTATCAACCCTTTAACTAGCCCTACCCACCATTAGGGCCTATGGGCCAACCTAACTTAGTTAGTTAGTTTAGGGTAAGATGTTTGCGTAAACATCTTACAAATACAACTGCAGTCGATGTTTTCCTCGTGATGGGCAGATCAGGTATCCACTACTTCGGGGTCCGATACCCCAATTTCGTACTCCCCATTTTATTTAGTTTTTTTATACGGTAAACTAGGCTGCTATCTGGGTGCCCCAAAACCCACACCGTTTGCCTCTACCAGACTTAACTGTGGGAACCAACGCCGCATGGAGTACCAAAAGATAGTAGTAATTCTGTGAAATTGGGTCAGCCTTTGCTTATGTATAAGGCCGAACCGTTTCAAGTGGCGCCCGTCTGAAAATTCGCCTCCTGATTTTGATCTTTTCTCGAACCCTTGTTGTTTTTTCGTGGTCAAAGTGGATTTCTATGATGAAAACTGTATTCATGTATGAGTTCCCAATCTAGCTCCAGAAATCGTACAATTTGAATGAAATTAAGTCATTTCGTAACCGATCATGGTGTATAGGATATGGATTATGATATATGAACCGGGTTGAGCGAGGTAAATTACACAATTACGTAATCTTTTACGTAGATGAAGGAAATGTCATTATAAACTAAATTTTCTCTTTATTTTCCCTTTATTGTACGCTGAAGATTGCTTTAGATAAATAAAAAAAATTGAAAGTTTATATAAATCGAATTTGAATCAAACTCGTAATTACTACTGTTAAAGACGTCAACAAAAATGAAAATTTTATTTTGCTAAATGTTAAATTCAGATACAAATACTTCTTATTTGTGTACTGATCTCTAATATTTTAATTCTCAACAAAATACGGCTACTGTGTGTCTCACGCTGATTTTTTGACTTAACTTCCGACTTACTAAATTTATGGTTAGTTCATATCAGCTGTTTTAGATGGTACAAAACAAACCGCTCCTCATTTTAATCTTAAATTTAATAAATTATTTATAAATCTCAAAAAGTCTTATAAGTTTTATAACTGTCAACTGATGAATCTGAACTAATGTTGTAGTTTAAGGAGCCGATATGGTTGCATTCGATCGGCCAATTTTTAAACCTCTTGTGAAAAAAATCCAGAAGAAATAAATCGTCATTTTTGAGAAATATGATTGACCGAAAAAAATTGTCAGAACGAACAAACGAACACTAACAATAAAGACGCCTTTAAACCTGAATAAAACTCTAGAGAACATGAAAAATAATAGAGACATCTATCAATGACTAGTATGAACTAATCGCCAATTTAGTTAGTCGGAAATTTAAGCTGTGTTTTCGAGCAGTATCCGGTGCCGAATGGGACATTTCTACTGAAACTGCAGCTATTATTCACTGGTGTCACAATACTTTAAAAATTAAAAGTAAATGCATCCATAAAACAAACATTTATCGCCTGAAATATACTAATTGACATTTATTTTAACATGACGTTATAAACAAGAATTCATCTTGCTGCGTTTTAAATATTTATTATAAGATTAAGTTTCTAATGGTTTCAGGGGTTTACAAAATAAAGGCCTTTTCAAATTTCCCGCTGAAATGGATAGCGCTCCCGATAAATAGGTATAGCAAAATATTTTTATGTCGATTTTTAACTAAAGAGTTGAATGAAAAATATTAGTTTGGAGTTATATAAATTAATTATATGCAAAAAAAAGCGCGCTAAATATAAGTTTTAACTTAGAAAATTGGGTGCTCTGGATATGTCTATCGGGTGCTAATAAAAAAACACGGCTTTAGGAAAAATCGATGTCAGGTACATTGCTTTAGATAAAAACTGTCAGTATAATCAAAAATCTTTCTCGCAGCTAAGTCCTTTGTTCAAAACCAGCAACGTCCTATGTTCAAAATTTAATCTATAAATTTATGTCAATATTTTAATTCTTGGCCGTTTTCTGTAAATGTTTCACTTTTCATCATCATTGCAAACCCGGTCTTCAAAAATCTCACTCTACCAAATTTAGTTTAAAAAAACACGATCCCACAGGAGAAACCATATATGTCTTATCTAAAAATATAATGTTCGCATTTTAAATCTCGCGGTGCGTGACAGAGAGATAATGCGGCAACAACTACATCAATCGACGTCAAACAACCGTTGCTGGCGATAGTAGTCATGTTGGTGATCGCATGAGAATAGAATAAAAGTACTTGCACAAATGAATGGAAACGAAATCATTATTTAGGATGACTGATCAAGCCCAACCGAGATTAATCGTGAAAATTAACATGATAATGTACCCTCATTACTGAGACGGTGAAATTCCTCTATGGGATAAGGCGCCAGCAAAAAAAATAGAATTCCCTCTCGCCAACTTATATCAAAATTGTTTGGGTCGAAAAAAGTTTAAAAGGGATACAGGCTCCACTGTAGGACGAACTAATTTATAATCACTTGCTGGCCCTAGAAATGAAAATCCGCCAGCACTAATTTTAACAAAAATAGTTGTTTTCGAGATAAATTAGATTAAAGGATAACCTTTACTGAATAAACTCTGAAGCAAGTTTTTTCGAAATTTAGATTTATCGCGAACGCTTTCTGCTACTCACTATAAGTAAGTTTTATAATGAGAACTGTGCCCCACTGCAGAACCTACTAAATAAATTACCTTGTATTAGTACAATAACTTCCTAGCACTCGAACCCTAACTCTGCTATACAAATTATTCGAGCCTAAACGAATTTAAAAACGTTGTCTTTAATTCATGTTCGAGATCAATGATATTATTCCAAATTTAAATCATATACGGTTCAATTATAGAGCAACCTATCACTTCAACAAAGACTTAAAATTGTCAAAGGACAACTACCAAAAATTATTTGGTCCTCCAAACACGAGGTATTTAATAGGACGTTCGCTTTTAAAATATATGATTGGTTATTCACATCATTCCCTCGCACAAAGACATTTCAATGTATGTATGTATGTATTTATGCTGCGATTCAAGAATTTTTTGGTCAATGATTTATATTCTGAAGAAACTGCTGCTTAAAACGTTATAGGTGCACTACTAAATAATTTTGTAATTTGTCATTATAGTTTGAGATTGTGTTTGTCTGTCTGGTATATATAACACCCACATAGAAAAAAACATTGCATTTTGGATTATTTATTCAAATCATATGCACACGAAATTATTCAACATCATTAACCACAAACTCAAAAGGGCATGGTACGCTTAGGGACGCATACAACATAATCAACTATGAAACATGTTACCTCTTTAATATTTTATATACGTTATACTGAGGCTATAATCAAAACCATAAAACATGAAAATGTAATCGAAGATATGTAGAGAATATAAGAATTCAACATACTCCAATCAAATATAAATTACATCTTCAAGAAGTCAAAACATTACAAGGTACGGGAATATGTTCGTATATGTAATCCGGAGCAAGGATAACATCTATATATAATGTTTGACATATGTGGTGGAAATATTTTATCAGAATTTTAACCTCAGACTTTACACAAACACATACAAGTAAACCGAGACCAATAACAACAAAATTAAAAAAATGATTTTCAAGAATTTTGATCCTTCTTTCGGTGTTGTTGAACCACTACTGCTAAACTGAAAGGTTGTTCCTGCTGTATTTTCCAGATTTACATTCTTAATTGGACAATTATGATTACAAAATAATTATAACAAATCTAATCTAAATTTTTATAACTAAATAAAAAATTTTAATTAGATTAGTTGCTATGTACATTCGCTTCAGTGTTTGCCATATGACGTTACGTTATATTGTTATTCACTAAACTAAATTAAATTTAATTAAAAGTTTCGAACAAAATACGTAAACGTAAGTTTCATTATTATTTTTATAAAGCATACACAAAAAGTTTGTCATTTGCAAAAGGTACTTGATGCTTATTTTCTCGCATATTGAAATTAAAATTTACTTTAATTTATTCAAAAGTGTTCGACTGTCCTCTATTATGTAAATATCGGTTTACAACACGAGCACAACAAATCTGCACCTAATATTGGAAATACGATATAATCCATCACTTAAAAATGTCTTTATTAAATCAGAAAGAATATATTTAGCTCTTAAAAATAAAAAGTTAAAAGCATTTGACTGATTAGAAATTTAATTTTCAAATGTTGTTGGATTTTTCCTTTATAACACGAGATGAGGAAAATTGATTTTGTGTTTGGGAAACGACAGTTTAAAGGAAATAGATTATTTACCGGTTTATAGAGTCTCGAATTAATTTCAGTTGTAAAGATTTGTTTTCGTTTTTTGTGATAGTTTTCAACAAGTGTGGCTGAAGAAGGATTGTATTTTTGAATGTCAACGATAGAAAAAAAGAAAGGTTCATCCCTTGTCCATTGATAATGTTAGATTGTATTGGATTTTATAAGAAAATGGTGTGGTGGCGTGGGTCCAGTTATGAGTTTGTGAATCCCGATTGCCGTTATTGCAAAGTCTGAAAAATTAGTTATAGGAATTGAATAATAGAAGAAAAAAAATTAAAGGACCTATTCAAGTCTCCTTTATTTTTTGTTGCAAAATTGAATAGAGATAGTAGATTTATCTCTCTTGGTGTGTGTTTATGTTTGAATTGCAAAAAGATTAAAACTCATCGGATCAATACTTCCGTAATCCAAAGACACTCAAATATTTTCAAAATGTCCGTTTGTTTATCATCGAAACTTCATGAGCTCTTAAATCGGAAAGTTTTTGTTACCTGAAAATATCCTACCCTTCAAGGTTAAACAAATTTCATTTTTACGGAGACGTATTTGTTGAATAAACTAATAACAAAAATGTTTTAAAATTTAAAGTTTCTATTAAAAGTTGTTCTACTTAAAAGAAAAGTGTTTTTTTTTTTTAAATAAAATGAGTATTTATGAAATAATTAATTTTAAAAGAACATTACGAATCAAAATCGATTTAAAATGGAATTATTTTGAGCAAGTAATACTTCCAAGTTATAGGACAAGGTTCCGATTTATAGGTACAATCAATTAATTTAAATTTAAAACATTTCCTCGTACAAGGTTGTTCCGCCTTCGACCGGAGGGAATCAGACCTTGTTAATAATAATTTTCCGCCGCAAATTATTGGTATTCTATCATTTTTGGCTAATAACAAGCTCTCGCTTTGCCCAAATAGCTGAAATTGGCAGGCTATTGGTGTGTAGAGAATGTATGTAGACAATTAGAAAAATGACGTCGACAATGTAAAGAATATAAACAATGTTGAAAATTATTGTTTCTGTTACAAATCAGAATAATTCTATGATTGTTAATGGAATCATTTCGGCCACATGGTTCATTTCTAATTCACATTTGAAAGATTTAAACTTATACATTTTTTTAATGACGTACTCCTATGTATATGTGTTGCTATGCTATGCTCGGAAAACGGTATTATAATAAAATAAAGGTATTTCTTGTATATCCTTTAGCTGCCTTAGAACAATTTTAGAAATATTCCAAATAAGTCAAAAACCTATGCTATAAAAAGTAGAACTATACATACAGTTAAAATATTAAACCATGGTACTTCAATAAACAAAATCATCATTATGCAATAAAATGTTAAAGTACAAATTCATGGGAGGATGCATAACAGCTCCACACAGAATCAATTTAATTTCGGTAAAACCACCCAAATACCCCAATATTTTTATGAAACTTATAAATGCAACGAGCAAACATATTTGACTGTACACACAACCCCTTCGTGTGATGGTCATATCTGTATAACACAATTTTGATAAGAAATGGATATTAAACTAAGGTAATGAAGGTTATACAGTACTCTTTACAAAGATGAGCATAACAAAAGGCACTGCCTAGAGGATTGCTTTCATAACCACGAATTTAGCCTCGTACAACTCCGATACATAACCACATTGCTACATTAAATTGCAGCACTTGATGCTGAAAATTCTTTGAAGATGTTCCAACCCGGAAATTCCTTGACTAATTACTCAAAATAGATTACATCGACCATTGTGTAGTACCTGTATTAAAGCTAGTGTTAAAACCTGGGATTTAAGTTAAGGAAAATATCAGTGTATGCTTATTTACCGATATGCAAATCACGCAAATCAGATATACGAGAAATAATTTTTGAACCAAATTCAACAAATGCGCGAAAACTTATGTTGAATCCTCATACAAAAACTTGCTGTCAGATCAAAAAATGCAATGCCCATTGCAATAAATTTTGGTGATACTTGTTGCAAATTTATTGCATTGACAGTGATTTTTTCTGAGAGAAAAATTTTGTTTGAATTTAATTCGACATTATATTAATCCAATTATTTATTAATACTAGCATTAAAAATTATTAAATGTATGTAAAATGTTCAATAGAATTGTAAACCAAAAAATTTTCATTTTGCGAGATGGGAATGGAATTGCTAAAGGGAGTTCCAATATTAGAAGCATCGGTCAACCAAGTATAAACGTGAATGGATATATTATGATTAGTAAATAAGAAGTATTTAATAATCGTATCGGACAAAATATTATTTTTAATGGCAACCATACAATGTTTACGACTTTTTTAGTCGTAGAAAACAAAGAGGCCATTTACTCACAGTATCACTACCACAAAAGTGAAAAAATGAACTGCCCCTCATTATGATCAGTAAAATAAACTTATAAGCTTAGACATTGCACGTTAAAAACATTAGTTATTGGTCCTGTACACTAATATCAGAGAAGAGAACCAAATTTTTGTCCACAGTTCCTTGAAAAATGGTGCCAGCTGAATAAGAGAATGCCGCAAATTCTTGGCATATCTGAACTGAACAGTCTACTTAATTTAATAGTAAAAATTGTAAATTAATATTTTTATTTCAATTGCCGAAGGCAGGTAATTGGTAAACCTAAAAAAATTACTTGAAATTGACAAAAATCGCAAATTTTCAGTACAAAAATCAATCTTCAAATGACTCAGGAAAACATGCTCTTTATAATATATGATCATCATTAATTTTGAATTTTAGATCGGTTTTAACAGTTTCATATTTACACAATGAATCGAAAAATTAAAACATTTCCAATTTGCTTAAAATTTGGTAAGCAATATATGCATTACCACCCCTTACTTAAAACTTCTAATTGCCATTGCACCAACTCGGAAAATATACATAAAAGGAAAATCGAAAAATTCCCATTAAATAATTGAATTGGAATAATCCCATTTCATAAAACTCTCAACAAAAATCTTCTATTTCTTCATGGATTTTATTTAAATTGGTTTTCAAAAATACAAATTATTTTGTGACATTCACGAAGACCTTTTCAATGACATGAGGTACGTATATATTCTATACCAAAAAAAAATTGCCACCCGTATCAACGCTGAATTTATTTCACAAATTGCTGATAAAAATTTTACATTGTCCAAAATCTTAAAAATGATTTGCCACATGATGATATGCCATATCGGAATGAGAAAACATGTATTTGTAATCAGCGTCATATGGATATTTGGACTACTATACTTCAGGTAATTTGTGCATTCTTCAAGTCCTTTTCATTGACATGTCACACTTATATATTCTATAATAAATCAATTATAAGCTCTAAGCGCCAACGATAGATTTCACATCTAGAGGGATAATAAAATTTACATAAGGAAATAAAAACAATTGTAACTGCTTTCAGCGCTACAACGGTAGTTTTGAATACTAAGGTGTTTCGGAAAAATTTACATCATTCTTCAAGAACTTCCCAATGATATACGACACCTATATACATATATTATATAATAATAGAATAACTAGCTACCAGCGCCAACACGGTGGACTTATGAACGAAAGAGCTGATAATATCATTGTTGCTTTTTTAAAGACCTTTTAAATGATATGCCACATAATTATATAGGATTAATAAAAGTTTGAACTATTCCCACCGCAGGGTATAGTGTTTATTACTTTGTTTTTCTGCAGAATTAACGGCTTTCTTCAAAGTTGTATCGAAATTGTTGTTTGATCCAAGAGTTTCAAACGACATATGTACTTGACGAGTATATGGGAAAAATGTAAAGCAATGTCATCGTATTGGGTGTTTTAAAATAAGTTGGAGATAGACATCCCAAATGCTTTTCATTCTATTTACCGAATTGAACCTAAAAGAAAATTTGTTCTTGTGATTACACCGGAATAGACATCCATCCAGACGGAACGACAGACTTTTTTTTAATTTTTTGATCAAGAACCTTCGGACGTCGAGAATAGTGGTTTTGGAATCACCTGTCTTAATTTTTATCAGGATTTCAATAACTTGGTGTTACAGACCGAAGGTTAAACAACAAAAAAAGTAATAATACATATTGTCTACAAATATTCTACATACTACTCATATTGTCGACATTACCTACGCCAAAATGAATTGTCTACGCTATTTTCAACACCAACAAGTCGACAATGAGGAATTACGAATAGCCACACAACACTGGACATTTGGCCTTTAGCATAGTTTTTACTGCCGACGTCAACAGTTAAAGATGCAAAGAACGTCGGACTTGTTGCATCAACTCCTGTATTGATTGGTTCACTTGATAAGGACTAAGTTCATTCGCAAGTGGTACCGTTAAACATGTAAGTGAAAAGTTACGGTATAATACAAATTATTACGGTTGTGAAGTTTGTCCCAAAAAAACTTCCGTGTACATATACAAATCCAATTAGAAATTTTTAATGCAGAACAGTATTAGTATTTACACTGTTAAAATAAAATCTTTGCGAAACAACTATATAATAGAAGGAGACGGAAATAGGCGCCCCATTTTTCATATTCAATTTATGTATTTTGCAAAGATGAAAGAAAGAGTGAAAAATAATTGAGAAAAAATAAAACACATTAAGCTCTCGCAAATCTAATCGATTTTATTGGTTTGAGTAGTTTTAATTCAGATACATTATAAATATCCTAGAGTTTGTCAGAAAATTTCACTATATCCAAATGTTAGCTTCAGGTTGACACAATCAAATAATTCCAGAGCCATTCCCATATCTAGGGGATAGGTGTTATTTTTTGCTCTCGCAAATTTAATCAATGTTATAGGTTTGAGTTGTTTAAATTTAGATAAATTCTGAATATCCTAGAGTTTTTTGGAAAATTTCATTATGTCCAAATGTTAGCTTCAGGTTGTAAGGGGCGTCGATTTTGAAGGTTTATATACTATGTAGCCCAAATGTCAACCTCACCTGCACGTGGTGCTTCATGCAAATTAACCAACGAGGCTCTGGCGACCGAAGAACGGCGAGATAACTGAACACTGGGAACCTAGCAAATGATTTTAGCTCTATTGAACCACCACAAATTGCAATAGTTAGGTTTACAATATCTGCAATAGTCTGTTCTTAAAGCAATGAAGTTATAGCAAAACGAATTTTACAAAAGGTGGAACTCAAACTGCTCGGTTGGCTTAACCACCCTCTAACGATGCCGGCTCAAACGATGCTTTGTTGAGACAACCAATCAAATGCCCATTCGTTATTTAAATTTATCTAAACAAAACTGCTTAAACCAATAAAATCGATTAGATTTGCGAGAGCGAAAAATGACACCTATTCCATAGATATGGGAATGGCTCTCAATTTATTTGATTGTTTCAACCTGAAGCTAACATTTGGATATAGTGAAATTTTCTGACAAATTCTAGGATATTCAGAATTTATCTAAACAAATTTTATTCAATCCAATCATTTTCGTCTTCATTTTCCACAACTAAAAATGATATCTTATTCTCGGTATCGTTTGGAAATTGAACCTAATTAATTTATTTTTGTCAACAAAGGCTCTTATTTTTACATTGGTGATTTTTCCCGATAAAGTGTAAGATAACCAGAATTCATTTTAACAAGAATTACTCAAGCTAATAAAATCGACTAACTTTAGCAGAACTTAAAAGGATATTTGGAAACTAGGTTTATTTCTTTGTGTTATCTTATAGTCATTTTCCGGTAAACTCTACGATTTTAGTAATATATTTAGTCTAAAACTACTCATACCTAACGAAACGACTCCATTTACCACAAAAAAATCAGAAATATCCTGTTTTTTTGGAAATGTCCTTTAGCTGATTGTCTTCTCTGTCTGGATATCCTCTTATCGAGAAATTTGGAGAGTATTGCGGTTTTTATACCCGGCATTTAGATATATTGAAATAAATTATCTTCTTCAAACTACTTACAAATGAAGAAAATTGAAAATGATTTTCCGGGGTATTATGAAGAATGTAAAATAATTTTTTTGAGTTTATTTTCTAGTTTTCACTCAAAATTCTTATAAGAATTTTTTTAACAGTGTATATACTAATGCAAGTCCATTTTTGTTATTTAGGACATACTTCACTGCCATAAATTATTACCGTTAATATTTTAGTGAATATTGCTTGCCATTATTGACCGTGTTTGTAATTCTAATTGGGATATTGTCAGGTGAAACGTGGTTTTCGTGGTTTTATTTCTTTCTGGCAATATTTTATTTCAGTGGCTTATGGTTTTCAATTCGATTTCGGATCTTTTGATATTTGGTTTTCATCTCTCTCTATATACAACTCATTTATACATCCATTATGGAATCTTTTTATTAACCCTTTAATGCATATTGTGGCATATTTGATACATTTAACATGTTCCACTGTATTTTATATAAATAACGGCTAACTTCATATTTGTTTTGTTCAAGACTCGTGTTATATTTTATTTTGTTCGCAAATAACAACGGCAACATCACTTAATCGGAAATATCCGTTATATGTATGAGTATTATCATCACAAATCTAATGCAACAGCAAATCAATAGTAAAGTGTAACTCAGGTAAAGGTGTTTTATTAAAGTTTTAAAGTTTTTGCTTGTAATTTCAATTATATTTTAATTGAATTTAACTATAGTAAAAAAATAAAATGTGTTATACCTTATGTATCAAATATGTAACAACATGCTTTGTTGTGATAAAAAATTATTGTCGCATATTTGATACATCATAAGTTATCTGTAGTTTTTTTTTTTTTTTTAATTTTGGGTAGTGTTTTGGGTATTTAGAATGCGGGGACCCAGACCGGATCATTGGCCCAGGAGGAACTTTTGAAGATTGTGGAAAATTGGAGTGTCAGTGAGAATGGCTTTGAACAAGTAGAAGATGTCGAGAATTGTTTATATGATGATCTGTTAGTAACTAACATGGCACATGATGATACAATGAAAACTATTAAGCCTGATGAAAATATTGTGTTCAACATCAACGATATAGAAATTATTTTACACACTGAGGGTGAGATTGATTCCAAATGAACCAATTGCACGTGAAAAAGGGGCAGATGAGCTCCGTAATACAGGGTGGGGCACAAATGTTGCTACAAAAACAAATGTGAATATTTCTGTTATTTTTTTCTTGTTTTATTTTTTTTTTTAGTATAAAAGGTGGTACATATTTTTTTTTTAAATGAATAGGCTTGAAGACGTAGATAGAATACGAGTGGTGACTGTATCATGAACTAAAGTCTCCAATTTTGGTACAGAGAGCATATGGAGCTAGTTGTCACATAACAAGACAAGTAATGGCGGTCCTGTGTGAAAAATTTGGTGAAAAAATAATCTCACTAAACACCGAACATCGTTAGCCCCCAAGGGCGCCAGACCTCACTGTTCCCGATTTTTTTTATGTGATATTGTAAACAAGAGGTCTATAAAACTAAGCCATGCATTTTGGTTAGATGCAGGATTTGCATTAACGAAGGTGTAGGACACTTAAAGCAAATTATTTTTAAAAATTAATTCTTATGTTAAAAATTCAATAAAATTCTTGATTTAAAAAAATAAAAAAATTTTTTTTTTTTTTTTAAATAACAGAAATATTCACATTTGTTTTTGTAGCAACATTCGTGCCCCACCCTGTATAAAAGACAGAGTAAGTAAAATTTCATGGCGGAAAAAAATTGAATCTGAAAATATGGACACACATTTACGGGAAGCACAACATTGCCAAGTGATGTGTTTGAATTGGATTCTCCTTTTCCTCATTTTCTTTATTTTTTTTGATAAACAATTAGTTTTGCATATTGTTTAACTGTCAAACTGATATACTGCACAAAAAGACGTCTCCAGACCATTCAAATTCAGTGAAAATGATATCTATCGATACATTGGAATATGCCTTTTAACTTTAATAGTTACAATTAGCAGCATTAGGAGATATTGGAGTCCAGTAATGGGTAATCGAACCACGACCAAAACACGATGGGAATAAATAAATTTGAATACCGATAATATATGGGAGGAGTTGACTTTGCAAAAATCGTGGATACAAGCAATTTTCTTTCTGCGTTTGTGAGAATGAAATTGCGTTATGCTTTAATAAGGATAGAAATTGCTTTTATGTATTTTAAATTTTTATGTATTTTAAAATGTAACAAAATAGTACACTGGATTGTATACCAAATACATTTTCTTAAATAGATAATTGCCGTTTTTAATTTTAAATGCATGATGTAGCATATTTGATACAAGCAGAAATTGGGAAAATTCCGGGAAATTCAAAACTTTCCTGATGTTTTTATTGATATTTTCCTAATTACCAGACCAGTATTAATTACTCATATTTTATTTTCATGCATTAAAAGTTAATTCACTTCCCGATCAACGAAAATTTCGCAAAATTACAATTGGTTAAAAAAGACGACATCTCATGCTACAGAGGAATCTTAATTACTTACATATATCCCTAAGTTGTACGAGTTAGTTGTCTGATAAACAACACGGGTTTATGCCGTGGAGCTCTACTACTAGATCAAATAGACGTAATCTATACAGACTTCAGTAAAGCGTTTGGTTCAATTTGTCATCAAAAGGTGCCTTTTCTTTGTATATTCGGATTCTCAGTTAAATTCATTGAGTCGTTTAAATCATATTTAACAGACCGTACAAAATATGCAATAACTGAAAGTAAGAATACAAATTAATGAATGTTATCTCGAGAGTTTCCCATGGATCGAATTGAAATTTGAATATATCATCTCAACAAAAAACTCTTAGTTAGTGATTTGTCCACAATAAATAGCACTCGAATATCAACAAATACATGTGAATATCATTTCACAGAAACAGAAATTTCATAATCAATACTGACAACATCAATAACGTATTGCTAAAGCCAATTCAATGTTTGGCTTTGTTAATCGATGGATGGGTGACTTCTACATTGGGAATATGACAATAATATAACTTTCCATGAGAATGTGACGCAACTACCTCCATATAAGACCAGATGCCTGAATTTTGACCTCTGCACTCATGAAACTAGAAGAATCCTATTGAATGCCGCTTTTATAGGAAATGTGCTAATTTGCACCGTATAGATTCACCATACATCACTCAAAATTCACTTCATGTTTCGAGAAGCAGACTACGTAATCACCGACAGCTGGACCTTGAACATCATTCCACTAATTATGAAGATAACAATCCATTGAATGTATTGGGCTAAATCTTTTAACATTTCATAACATAAATTTGATTTTATATCAAAGGACAGGTACAAAAACAATCTGTAAAACTACTTTTTAAATTTACAACTTAATTTTTCTTTTTGACAGCTTCTTAGTGACTAAAGTGCTAATTTTAATATTTTTATTTTTAAACTTATTTTGCTTTTATGTTTTTAATTTTGAAATTTTAACTGTTATTTAAATATTATTTAGTTGCAGAAATGAATCAATTTGTGTCACAACGATAACGTTAAATGCATCACAGCTAATTTAAATGCAAATGTGATGAAACTACTAAAGGTTCACTCCACAATGTACAGGTTTTGGTAATCCATTACAAGTAGCATGCGTAAACAATAAATTATTTCATATCAGATTTCAACTTTACACGCTCTAAATCACAAAGGTAAACCATTATACATAAATTATAGAAACCTTTTACAAAAATTAAGCAAAAATGATTGATTGTTTCTTATTACCGTTGTTACCACGCAATCAAAATAATAAAATCTTAATAATCCGAATTCAAATAAGGGAAACGTCCACAATTAGCATGTTTGTATTGTTAAATAAATTTGTCGACGCTTATTTACATTATGTAGCGTAATTAGAATCCATTAACCGGATAAATATTCCGGAAATTCCGTTTTTGTTCATTTTGTATCAACTTTCCTATATTACGGTACATTTCAAACGATCTACATGCAGCATTAAGCGAGTCAATTAATTTTCTACATATTCTTTCGTTCATTTCGTGAACGGAATTTTCAATCGGGAATTTATGTATTTATGATATTTATGTTACGGTTCTTACGATATATAATGTTCACTCACCCACATCTCGCTCGCTCTATACGTATATACAATTCATAAATTGTCTTACCTGTAAAATACCATATTTCAATTCCATGTCTAAAAAATTATATTCCTTGGCATGAGATGGTTTTGGTGTAACACCCGGTGGTGGTGTTTGTTGTGATGCTCCGGTACTTGGTGGTCCAGTCACGTTTCCACCTGATTCCTTTATATTGTATATATATTTAGATGTATACAAAAAAAAAAACATGAAAATATAAATACGAAATTGAAATATTAAAATATATTTTTCATAATTTTTCTGTGTTCTCGAAATGAAAATCGTTTTTATGGTTGGCATAATACACACACACAACACAGGCGGGAAGATAGGTTTTCCCATTAATAACCATTTTTATGCCATTTGTTGTTACGATAAAAGGAAATTTATTCTTTTTTCCACTTTGTATGTCTCGCGTACAGTTTTGGGTCAATTTCATCGTTTAATTCCGACAATTTTGTGTTGCCCTGTGTATTTGGTGTACACACACAAATTTATTATTCCCCAGTGACTTATTTCTTTTGGCTGTAAACTTTAATGCTCTAATTGGTTGAAATAATGAATGGTTAAAAGTGAGAATGACAAATTATTGTTCATTAAGTACGCGACGTTATTATTGTCGAAATATAAAAATCCTCCCAGGCCATGTACATTGATAAAAAATTGCTTAGGGTAATTACGGTAGGTATAGTGATATTTGATCACAATAAATTTATTGTTTTATTCAAACAAATAAAAATTTGATGGTGCGTTTTCGTTGTGCCACCCCGGTGGCAAAATGGTTAACATACTTGCTCCAGCGACCGGAGGTCCTGGGTTCGATTCCCGGTGGTGACAAGGAAAAAATTTCACGGCTGGTTTATGATCAATGAATTAATCGCTCATTATCCGAAATGAAAATATGATTATGAAACCTCATGTGAGACGGTCAAATCTCTTGATGGGATATAGTGCCAGAGAGAGAGAGAGAGTTTTCATTGTGAAACATAACTTTTAAATTGACGCATGATGTATACAAAGTTAGTAATCTCGCACGAGATTATTAACAAAGAATTATTTTGATAAATTTGAAATGACACGAAAGAAAAGAAACCGCATAAAAGAGTGAACGATATGTTATGTAATTCAACAGCTGTTTAGATCCCAAAACGGTTTGTAGCATGTTGAGTAAAATCAATTTAATTGGTGACGATTTCACTAGTCATGATGGCAACAGTTGAGGGACTTGAAAGCGCTCATACTATTTAGTATTTACGAAAAAACCGATAAAACCACTAAGATTGAAAATTAAGTTTCAAATAAAGCTTGTTCTGATCCTTTTTCGCAATTTTATCGGAGTCTTGGTACAAAAACAATATTCCAGTAAATTTTGACATCTCTACAGTCTCATCTCTACAGTCCAGGCGGATTGGCTATTCGAAATAAAACCTCATATTTAAGCTTTTTCCATAAATTGGAAGACTCTTACGAGATTATGTGGAAATTTCTGTAGCGGAAGTGGCAACTTCAACGTATAGCATTTACAAATTCAATCAAAAATGATGATTGGTTTTAAATTTAATCAAAAATGATGATTTTTGAATATACAAGACAGTGCTACCAAAATTCCGGTAAGTTTAATTATTCCCTTTAGAAATCCATTTTGGTGTATTCGGGATCTACGTATCCATTCGTGATAAAACAAGACAGGTGTTGGCCACTACAAATTCACCCCTCCATTTGTTTTAATTATAATGCTGAGATAAACAAGTTGGAATAATTTTCAAAATAAAACAGACAACACATAAAAGGACATCAACCCAGTAAGTTGTCTTCAATAGTTTAAAGACCTTAGATGTCTCTGGTGAATTTTACTTGGTCCTTCAAGCCACTAAAAAACAAGCGGCAATGACAATTAACTACAAGCACATGTGCAATGATGAAGGGTCCAATATAACAATAATACCCAGTGGATATATTACTGCTATAACGAAATCATAAAACTGTAACTGCGACGGACGTAGAACAAATATATCGTCAATTACTTTACGAATCGAGGTTACTAAAAAACGATGGTTCTCTAATTCAAGTGAAGTACTAAAACATATCTCAAAGAACTACACGGTATGGGTAATGTAAAACTCAAGTCAAACGGTTGTGTTAAGAACCTAGGCATTTTGAACGACAAGACAAAGCTCATTAATCCAAGATGGGTATCTCCATTAACAAGCACAGCAAATATCATGATGCAAGAAATATGGTTAAGTACAATAAAATGGGTTGAACCTCTTGTTGTGATATTCACAACCTCACCTGTTCAAAATACCGCGAATCAAACGCATCATCAATAATCAAACCAAAATCCAAAACATAAGTCGCTGCAATATTCAAACGACACCACATAATACCATTGACATACATTTCTTTTACGTACGTACGAAAACAAATACACAAAAGTGCGAGCGGCGCGCTACACACAAAATGTAAACACACAGAACAACAACAAAATAACATATAGAGAGATATCCACATACGTCACACATACTGTACATTTCGCTTTCTCACGTAATATCAAAGAAAGCAAAGAACAACAACAAAAACTGTATGATATCTACAAATGACTACGACACACTTGAATTACTTTACATATTTATATTCTCTTTTCGGTATTCCCATATACTAGGAAAAGAGTAATAAAAATAAGAACATCGTACGTTACTAATCAAAAGAAAATTAAAAGAAAAGCAACAACAAAACTATGGTATTCATGCAACCCGTGTGTACATACATATATATCGGGCAAATCACAAACAAAACAATGACCTATGGTTTTCTTTTGATGATTCGGGAATTCGATAAATACATTTCCCAATTTTATGCATATTGATTTTACACATATGTTAATATATTATCAAATTTCGGTAAAATAAGCAATTCACGCACAAGAAAATGCAATGAACCGTCGATCGAATTTTACGCGTGTTAATATTGACGAGTTTTCAGAATTCGAATTGTTGTTGGAATCAATACAACAATTTTAGTATATAAGATTTAGATTTTTAATTACAAAAAGAGTTCAATCAGTTCAGTCCAGTTTTTAACATCGTCCGGAATCCAAAATATATTAACCAAATTTTGAAAAGTGAATAAATTTTATAATCATAAATTGTATTTGTTTTTAAAGTCAATAATAAGTGAATAAATTTAATAATCATAAATTGTATTTGTTTTTAAAGTCAATAATAAGTGAATAAATTTTATAATCATAAATTGTATTTGTTTTTAAAGTCAATAATAAGTGAATAAATTTTATAATCATAAATCGTATCTGTGTTCAAAAAACAAAAATCATCAACGAGAGTATTACATCCATCCAGATAGCAGACAAAAATTGGTGAGTATCATCGCTTCAATTAACATATATTGGTAAGTATCTCAACAACTAACCACTGGGCACCGTCCTAGTTATTCGTTATTTCTTAATCTCGCACGGCAAAGCGAGAGGGTGAGGGGAAGAAGTGACATTGTTGTGAAAGCAACTTTGTCTGAGTATCCACACTCGTGTAAATGACGCTTAGCTAGTACTATTCTTACTAACAATAAAATATAGGTTCCACCCATAGAGGTGCACTTCTCTCAACAATACCGTTAGTATAATTTCGCTTCTATCCCATTTTCACCTTGCATTGGGTCTCGTATCTCAGTTAACTCAAGACGTCAACTTCACCTCGACAACATTTCACTTTGGCATCACCCTCAACAAAATTCAAATTAATATAAACTAATTATAGAGTAAATGTATGATCCTCTCTGTTCACAGGTTAATTTAAATATATTAACCAAAGTGTTGCTATTGGCGTGTTGAAAAGACTAAACAACCTAACAAACAGTCTCATAAACACGCAAATATACAACATAAATTGGCGCTGTAGAAATTCTGTTTATCAACGTGATTAAACAGAGATCGAACGTGAGGTAAACTCAAAAGATACAAACAAAAAAAAATTAAAACACATTTATGAGTAAAAACTCACCCCTTAGCGTACATTTCGCAAAAGGAAAAATTGAGACTATCGATCACGACTCACCAGTTGGACGCACACGCAGTCAAACACGAAACTTTTTAAAAACAACTGACAAACAGAAGATTACAGTCACGACAACAAACACGGAAACAATTCCAAAAACAGAAACACACATAAATACAAAAACAGTTACAAATCCAGAAGCTCACGTTAAAATGGATCAAAAAAAAATACAAGAACTTATCACTAGCATTGTAAAGGAGTTTGATACGGAAGGCATCAAAAATACCGAGAGTGAATTAACAAAATTCCTCGATACAGCCGACCTAATCTATGACAATCTAACAACCGACGAAGAACAAAAAATCTTCACAAAACTAATTAAATTCAAGCTGAACGGTGAAACATACGCAAGAATTTGTCACAGGGACATAAGTACATATGAAGAATTTAAACAGATTCTTCAAAGTATGTTCCTCCCGACATATTCGCTAGACGAGTTAGAAAAAAGATTATCAAACACCAAACAAAAATACAATGAGTCAATAAACAACTACGGATATCGAATCACAGAAGCACTCGAAGAATACAAGCAAGGGTTCCGAAGCAAATACAATCTAAGAAAGATAGACGAAACATACAACAAACACTTAGAAACTAGCACAATACAGACATTCAAACGCGGCATCAATAACACGATACTAAGGGAGAAAATTGCCACAAGCAGGGCAGAATCAATTAAAGACATTATCGCAGAAACCACAGAAACAGAACGTATGTTAAGCGCAGCCGTAGACACGAACAGTGACGATCACAGACAAACACATGAACTACCAAAACAAAAGAAACAAAGTCAAATAACCTGTAATTACTGTCAAAAACCAAACCACACCTGGGACGTATGTCGAACAAGAATATTCGATGAAATAAGGGCACAAAGAAGGCCAAGATACAACACAAACCAGTTCAATAATCAGCAATTCACCAACACACAACAAATGAACCATGGTGGAAACAGACAGCAATCATACAGAGCAGAAAACACAGGCAACTATGCAAATAACTTCTACAGGCAACCGCAACAAACTGACACGTACATGCGAAACAATACAACAAACTATAATCAACCAAGACCACCAAAGTTCTGTTCATTCTGCAAGACGACAACAGGCCACACATTCGAGGAATGTAGAAGCAAATTCTTCAAAAAGAGGTTCGATACAAACAACCTACCACCTCAACCAAACCAAAATCTGGAAGAGCAATTCCAAAAACTAAAAATAAATCTGATTAATGCGCAGCAATGCAACGAAGAACAACAACAGGGAAACGCTACTGGGTCCAACCAGTAGTAAGAGAGTCACTGTCGTTGGATCCCAAAAAAATTCTTGAAAAATCAATTAAACCACAAAGCGTCTATACAAACAACTCTCAAAACAAAACGAGTCCAGCCACTCAACAATCAAACAAAACGAGTCCAGCCACTCAACAATCAAACAAAACGAGTCCAGCCACTCAACAATCAAACGAAACGAGTCCAGCCACTCAACAATCAAACGAAACGAGTCCAGCCACTCAACAATCAAACAAAACGAGTCCAGCCACTCAACAATCAAACGAAACGAGTCCAGCCACTCAACAATCAAACGAAACGAGTCCAGCCACTCAACAATCAAACAAAACGAGTCCAGCCACTCAACAATCAAACAAAACGAGTCCAGCCACTCAACAATCAAACAAAACGAGTCCAGCCACTCAACAATCAAACAAAACGAGTCCAGCCACTCAACAATCAAGCAAAACGAGTCCAGCCACTCAACAATCAAGCAAAACGAGTCCAGTCACTCAACAATTAAATACAAAAAGCCAAGACGCCCATCAACAAATAACAACGAGTCCAGCAACTCAACAAACAAACAGTCCAGATACTCTCATCGAACAAAGACAGAACCAGCCCTCGCAAATTAATCCAGATATAACAAACAAAACGAGCTCAGACGCGCACACATTAAAACAAGACGTTATCACCAAAAATTTTCAAGACAAGGAGGAAGATTGGCCACCGTCCGGTATAATCACAACAAAAGCACAAATCCACCGTATACCCAAATACACCAAAACAAAAGAAGCAGAACACAAAATAAGCTTAATCTCGAAAAACAAATTCTCACAAGACACAATCAGAATAGCCATCGGCAAAACAAGACAAAACAAGACTGAATTTCTAATTGACTCTGGAGCTTCAGTATCCATACTTAAAATAAACAACATAAGGGATACACAAGCAATAAACACTGCCGACAGAGCGATCTTAAAAGGAATCGGGAAAGGCGTAATCAAGTCACTGGGAAGTTACGAGACCGACATCCACCTTACAACAACATTTCAAATAAAACAACAATTCCAAGTCGTAGACAATAATTTCCCCATCACAGAGCAAGGCGTACTAGGAAGAGACTTCCTAAGTAAAAATAAAGTCGACATACTTTACAGTTCGAATCAATTACTAATCAACGGACATCTACTTAACTTTAACAACCGATTAGAACCCATCACAATACCACCAAGAATGGAACAAGTCATCCAGATAAAAACAAACAACTCAGGAGATGAAGGAACCTACTTATGTGAAGCCCAAAAGATAGCCGAAGGAGTATTTATAGGAAACTGTCTAGTAAATAAACGAAACAACAACATAAATATAAACATAGTAAATATCAACCCACACCAAGTTAGAATAGAAAGAGTACAACCAGTTTTAAAACCCTTGTCGGAATACAATATCATGAAACTAGAATCAAAGATAACAACAGAAGAATCACACCAGAACAGGAGCGAAAAAATCATAGAACAAGTGATCAACACACTGGACGAAAATTTAAACGTTGAAGAAATGGAATCCATAATAAACATAGTGCAGGAATACCAAGACGTATTCTATTTAAAAGGCGATAAGCTATCTAGCGTACCAAAAGTAAATCACACAATAACCTTGCACTCAAACACAAAACCTATAAATGTGAGACAATACAGATTGCCCCAAACACTCAAACAGGAAGTAAACAACCAAGTACAAGAAATGCTTGAAAACAAAATTATTAGCCATAGCATCAGTCCATTCAATAGCCCATTACTCGTTGTACCAAAGAAACCTGATAAAGAAGGAAAACCTCAATGGCGAGTAGTAGTCGATTTTAGAAAGTTAAATGATGCAACCATCAGCGACGCATTTCCGCTACCGCAAATCAGCGACATTTTCGATCAACTAGGCCGATCACAATACTTCACAACATTGGACATGGCAAGTGGTTATCACCAAATACAAGTGCATCCAGAAGATAGACACAAAACCGCATTTAGTACTGACTACGGTCACTACGAATTTCTAAGAATGCCATTCGGTATGAAGAACTCACAAAGCACATTCCAGAGAATGATCAACAACGCACTACTGGGACAGCAAGGAATTAAATGTTTTGTTTACCTAGATGATGTAATCATCTACGGAAGAAGCTTACAAGACCACAACATTAAGCTAATGGACATATTCAATACGTTACGGAGGCATAATCTAAAGGTACAAACCGAGAAATGCCAGTTCCTGCGTAAGGAAATTCAATATCTTGGACACATAATAACAACATCAGGAATCAAGCCTAACCCCAAAACAATAGAAACAATCATGAAATATCCGCAACCAAAAGGCATTAAAGAAATGAGAGGATTCATAGGATTAACAAGCTACTACAGAAAATTTGTACCCAACTTTTCAACAATCGCAGAACCACTGCACAAATTAACGAAAAAGAATCAAAAATTCACATGGTCATCTGAAGCAGAAGAAGCGTTTAACAATATAAAACAAAAATTGATATCACCACCCATATTACAATATCCCGACTACGAGAGACAATTCATAGTAACAACAGACGCGAGTGAATACGGACTAGGAGCTGTTTTAAGTCAAATCCAAAACAAAGAAGATTTACCAGTTGCATACGCGAGCAGATCACTAAAAGCAGCTGAACGGAACTACTCAACAATCGAGAAAGAAATGCTTGCCACCAAATGGGCAGTCGAACTATTCAGACCATATTTATTCGGCAGGAAATTCACGATTAAAACAGACCACAAACCACTAATAGGTGATCTGAGGAATGCTTCCAAAAGGATAATCAAATGGAGAGTAGAATTGGCCGAATACGATTACAACATAGTGCACACACCGGGAAAACAAAATTTGGTAGCAGATGCATTGAGCAGAATAAGGCACGAAGAAATAAACATAATCACTAGAGCGAAAGCAAAGGAATTAGCTGAAAAGAATTCAACGAACAGCGAACCGGACAACCAAACGACGGAAACAACTGAGAAAAACAAAGCAGATAGAACAAAAGACATCATAGAGAATACAGAAGAAATCCCAACTAAAGCCCAGATAATAACAGACGAGAAAACTAAACAATTAATACTACACGAGAAACATAACCTACCACTGGGAGGACACCAAGGCATCTCCAGAACTTTCAACAGAATAAGACTGAAATACTATTGGCCAAACATGCTTAGAGACGTGAGAAAATTCATAGAAAGTTGCAAAAAATGCAAAGCAAATAAAAGCAGCAGAGGGACGAAAGTACCACTAGTATTAACCGATACCTCAAAATATCCATTTCAACGTGTAGCATTAGACATTGTAGGACCACTACCAATAACAGACAATTTTAATACCCACATCTTGACGTTTCAAGACGACTTAACAAAATACTCTGGTGCAATAGCAATACCGAACGACAAAGCATCGACAATAGCCAAAGCTATGTGCGAACAGTACATAACCAAACTGGGGGCACCTGAGAAAATCTTGACAGACATGGGAGCAAACTTTCTAAGCAAAATCTTCGAGGAGGTATGCAAACTCCTGAAAATAAAACACATAACGACAACAAGCTTTCACCCACAAACAAACGGAGCGCTAGAAAAATCACACAATACCTTGAAAGAATACTTGAGGAACTTCGCAGACGTAGACAGACAGAACTGGGACGAAATGATACATTATGCAATGTTCGTTTACAACACGACACCACATAGCGCGACAAAATTCACCCCATACGAACTAGTATTCGGAAGACAAGCTTTAATACCAACTAGCGTAAAAAAAGACCCTGAACCAGTGTATAATTACGAGGACTACGTTTTCGAACTGAAAAACCGACTCAGAACAGCACATTATATAGCTAGGGCAAACACTCTAAAAAAGAAAGAAGCAACCAAAAAAACGTACGACAGAAACACGAAAACAATAGACTTACATCCAGGAGACTTAGTATGGGTCCGAAACAAAATGAGGAGAAACAAACAAGCGGCCTTATGGTTAGGTCCTTTCAAAGTAGAGAACGCATATTCCCAAACAAATACTATAATCAACGTGAAAGGAAAACTAAAAAAAGTACACAACAACTTACTGAAAAAAGACTAACGACTAACCAGAAGACGACCAGACTGAAACATGAATTTATACAATTATACTAACCACTTACATATACTTTTAGTAACCATGATTAGATTAACCATAACCATAATAGCGATGACAATCAACAAGAACTACGGTCTACAAGATAAGGGATTTACCATAACCAGATTAAACAACTCAGGAGTAATATTCGAAAAAACGCACGACGCCACGTTCTACTCAACGACCCAAACAATAATCACTTCAATCAAACCACCAGACATGACAACAACTATAGAATATCTAAGAAACGGAAGGACGAAACTCAAACAACTATGTACGGAATTGAGAGAAATAGAGACGGACAACACCTGCTCACATTTTTTGGACGAACTCAAGACACACATCACGGACATAGAAGAGCACAACGAAATAATAACTCATGCGTCAGGACGAGCGAAACGAGCGATATTATCAGGCAGCATCGGCACGATATCCAAACACCTTTTCGGGACAATGGACGAGGAAGACTCTAGGAAGATATACAACGACCTACAAAACCTCCATGAAAACGAAAAACATATCTTTAAAGTAATAAAGGAGCAAATAGTGGTGATGAAATCCAACTTTGACACACTAAGAAAACCAACAGAAGCAATAATAGCGGATATAAAAGCAGTACAACAAGAAATTGAAGCGATCAACAGAGAATCGTTAGCAGCACTGAACAACCAGAACAGAACAAATTTCATACTGTATATGGAAGAAAAATTCCTAGAAATGTCAAACTTGCTAATGTTAAAATGCATAATGATAAACAAGGAACAGAACAAGCTATTAAGCATCATAAACTCAATTAGGGCAAACAAATTACACCCAATGATACTATCTACCCAAGAAATAATAACAGAAATCCAGAAACTAATAAAGAATCAAATAATAGAGACAAATGCAGAGTTTATAACACAAACACACATAAACCAAATCGCCAAAATAGATCATCTAGAACTAAACGGCACAATTGTAATCCGAATCGAAATTCCGTTACCAGAAGAAGAAAACTACGAACTGTACAAACCATTTATAGTCCCTATAATAACAAATGAAAGATGGTTAGCATATGACATCGAAACTGAAATAATAGCTGCAAACCAAGCAAGGACCAAATTCCTAAAACTGACAGAACAAAACATGGCATTATGCAAGAATGTGCTTCTAGAAAACAGAAGAGAAAAATTAATATGTAAACATGAAAGCAGCATTATTACAAACAGCCACGAAGATTGCTGTTTAAACCTGTTCAGAAACCCACTAGATGAGATAAATCACTGCAAATTAAGAAAAATGAAGGAGCAGAATATGATAACCAAAATGGTAACAGAGAACGCGTGGTTATTCCTTTTATACACGCCGATAACAGCCACAATTAACTGCAACAGAAATATATCAGTAATTAAACTAGAAGACACAGGAATCATAACGTTCAAAACAGACTGTAAAATACATACTGAAAACTTTATATTACCAACGTACGGGTCCAAGACAACAGAAGTAAAGATTCATCAACCCACACAACAAAAAGAAATGCCCGAAATAAACATCAAGTTACCAGAACACAATAAAAAGAAGGAAGAAAGTTCAACGGCGGCAAAAATCAGCCATTTCTCAGAACACAACGAAAACATAAAACAAGAAAAGGAAAAACTGGAAAGACTACAAACATTAGCAGACATAGAAGAAAAATTAATACACACAGAAAGAACAACGTGGAAAATAAGTGACTGGAGGCCACCAACAATAGGGATAGGAACAATAGCAATGTTAACAGTAATAGGCGTCTTAGCTATAAAACTCAAGTTAATAACATGCAGATGCAGAGACAAAATAAGGGAAGCAGCACCAACAATAAATCTAACTACCGTGCAGCCAGCATCACACAACAACAATTGTCAACCAGCACACCAGAAAGACTCAAGAATCATCGGAAGCGGAAGAGAGAACAACAGATTCAGGATAATCTAATAGACATAAAAAATATATATAACAGCAATAATCTAAAAATAATAACAACAAACTCAAAATAATAATAACAATCAAATAATAACAATAATCAAATAACAGTAACGAAAAATAACAGAAAACGATAACAATAACCAAGACAAATAATAACAGCAACGACGAATAAAAAAAAAAAAAAAAAAAAAAAAAAAAAAAAAAAAGTAACAACTAGCACGCTAATAACAACCACAATAACGAGACGAACGACCACAACAAAACAGTAGTCAAATACGCGATGTAGTAAAAATAAATTATCTCATTGTCCACAGAAAATGGAGAACACCCCAAGAAAGACAATCACCATAGAAGAGTATAGGAGAAGAAAAGCAAGCGAGCCAGCAGAAGCAAGAACTACGGCAGAGCAAGAAAGCAGCAAAACAGGGCGCATGAAGAAACGCAAGCGATACGAGCTAAAACAGCTCAGAAGAATCCAGCAAATCTGCGTAAGACCGACCGACAAGAGGCTCATCAACAACCAAATTAACGAAATAAGGCAAACTCTGAAAAACAAAAGAAAAATACGAACAACCTCTACGGAAAATCGAATAACCTTTAAAGAAGCTCACGAAAGAATGCTGACAGAACTGCGGCGGGAAATGTCCACCGCAGGACCCAAAACACACCCACCAGTATTCGGCGCAATAAACCGAATCAAAACGACACCAGAACCTCATCTAACCAGATGATACCGCATGGGCGACCCAAAGGAGAAGGCAGAGTACCAAAAGGAAGTTCAGCTGTGCGAACGAAAGCTGAAATGGTTGGAAGCTAAAGGGAAACCAATATACCCATGGCCTCAATGGGACGAAAAAACGATGTCAGAATTAGAAGCACAAATGCGCAATAAGTAGTAATAAGTAGTACCTAAGCAAAATTCAAACATACCTTTAACTTCACAATTTTCTTTGCAAGTAATTACAAACTCTCTAGTACATATACAAAAAATTAAAAAAGCTCTAAAAATACTTTTCCTTTATATATATAAAAAAAAAAAAAAAAAAAAAAAAAAAAAAAAAAAAAAAAAAAGTAGTTTTAAATATAATTTAGATACATTTAGAGAGTAAAATAATGTTTAAGCACAAGAGTCTCAATTATTCAAATTTCCAAAATAGTCATTAAATCATTAAATACGATTGAAGACGTTCATACGACCTTCAAATTACTATTAGTTACAATTTAAATAGCAATCTGTAAAAATAAAATAAAGTAAAACGAAGCTTAACATGTACTCATAGTGTATAGAATTCCATAATCTACAACAGTCAAAAGAAAATTCGTCAATACAAAAAATAAAATCCCCTTCTGGAATTTTATTTTTCTTCCCCGGCAGAAGGATGTGTTGTGATATTCACAACCTCACCTGTTCAAAATACCGCGAATCAAACGCATCATCAATAATCAAACCAAAATCCAAAACATAAGTCGCTGCAATATTCAAACGACACCACATAATACCATTGACATACATTTCTTTTACGTACGTACGAAAACAAATACACAAAAGTGCGAGCGGCGCGCTACACACAAAATGTAAACACACAGAACAACAACAAAATAACATATAGAGAGATATCCACATACGTCACACATACTGTACATTTCGCTTTCTCACGTAATATCAAAGAAAGCAAAGAACAACAACAAAAACTGTATGATATCTACAAATGACTACGACACACTTGAATTACTTTACATATTTATATTCTCTTTTCGGTATTCCCATATACTAGGAAAAGAGTAATAAAAATAAGAACATCGTACGTTACTAATCAAAAGAAAATTAAAAGAAAAGCAACAACAAAACTATGGTATTCATGCAACCCGTGTGTACATACATATATATCGGGCAAATCACAAACAAAACAATGACCTATGGTTTTCTTTTGATGATTCGGGAATTCGATAAATACATTTCCCAATTTTATGCATATTGATTTTACACATATGTTAATATATTATCAAATTTCGGTAAAATAAGCAATTCACGCACAAGAAAATGCAATGAACCGTCGATCGAATTTTACGCGTGTTAATATTGACGAGTTTTCAGAATTCGAATTGTTGTTGGAATCAATACAACAATTTTAGTATATAAGATTTAGATTTTTAATTACAAAAAGAGTTCAATCAGTTCAGTCCAGTTTTTAACATCGTCCGGAATCCAAAATATATTAACCAAATTTTGAAAAGTGAATAAATTTTATAATCATAAATTGTATTTGTTTTTAAAGTCAATAATAAGTGAATAAATTTAATAATCATAAATTGTATTTGTTTTTAAAGTCAATAATAAGTGAATAAATTTTATAATCATAAATTGTATTTGTTTTTAAAGTCAATAATAAGTGAATAAATTTTATAATCATAAATCGTATCTGTGTTCAAAAAACAAAAATCATCAACGAGAGTATTACATCCATCCAGATAGCAGACAAAAATTGGTGAGTATCATCGCTTCAATTAACACATATTGGTAAGTATCTCAACAACTAACCACTGGGCACCGTCCTAGTTATTCGTTATTTCTTAATCTCGCACGGCAAAGCGAGAGGGTGAGGGGAAGAAGTGACATTGTTGTGAAAGCAACTTTGTCTGAGTATCCACACTCGTGTAAATGACGCTTAGCTAGTACTATTCTTACTAACAATAAAATATAGGTTCCACCCATAGAGGTGCACTTCTCTCAACAATACCGTTAGTATAATTTCGCTTCTATCCCATTTTCACCTTGCATTGGGTCTCGTATCTCAGTTAACTCAAGACGTCAACTTCACCTCGACAACATTTCACTTTGGCATCACCCTCAACAAAATTCAAATTAATATAAACTAATTATAGAGTAAATGTATGATCCTCTCTGTTCACAGGTTAATTTAAATATATTAACCAAAGTGTTGCTATTGGCGTGTTGAAAAGACTAAACAACCTAACAAACAGTCTCATAAACACGCAAATATACAACACTCTACCAGAAAAGATCAACACAAAGGTGAAATATAAGGGAGAAATCAAAGCGGATACCACATGAAATCAGGTGACAACTCAGACGCATCATCATGGAGAATTAGAAGAGAAATTTCGAAAAATACTGTCAATTAGAGCGACAGAGAAATCCACAATTTTTGTGAATTATTTGAGCTATTCCCAAACTGCAACAGATTAAAACGTATAGTCGCAAGCTTAGAAGCAGTGACGAAGCAGCTTCAGAATTGCAAAATGCGGAAATAACAAATCTCAAGGTATAGCAAAAAAGAAAGTATTTTGTAAACCGATGTGAAGTTTCTAGCAACAAACTCCAAATTATGTATGTGCTAGCACCACCCAATATTAAATTTTTATTAGAATAAATTGAGTGTTACTTATTACCCTGCTAAAGAAAAAGTTAAAAAATAAATAAAATTAAAGCTTTAACAAAAAAAAAATATCAAATATGTTTATTACAACTTTTCACTCAAAATATTGAGTATTTTATTAATCTAGGCCAATAATAAGCTACTTCCAGCGATTAGGGTAATATACCACTATATAAGTCGGATTAGCCTATCTATAGAGAACATTTTCCGGTACAAGGTTTTATCTAGTGGAGAAAATGTAGCCTTGTTATTAGCAGTTTTGCTATTGCATGTACCTATCTCTGGAAGTGGCTTGTTATTGGCCCAGATGATAAAATACTCAAAATTTAAAGTGGAAAATTGCTAATAACAAGGCTACATTTTCTCCGCTAGGAAACACCATATACCGGAAAATGATCTCTATAGATACGTCAATCCGATCTATCTAGTGGTATCTTGTATTAATCGATGGAAGTGGCTTGTTATTGGCCCAGATTGATAAAAGCTCAATATTTTGTGTGAAAAATTGCAATAAACATATTTGATATTTTTTTTGTTAAAGTTTTAAATTTATTTATTTGTTAACTTTTTCTTTAAGTTATTTATATATTTCTCTAATATTTTTTGTATTTATTATCTTTTTTAAATTTTATTATGTTTAATTATGATTTTATTTAATACAATAATAATTTTTAATAAAATGTTCACTAATTTGCATTTATAAAATATTAACAGTGTAAATCACCAATGCTAAAACAATTAAATATGGCAGCTTTTGGAATCTATTTGAATCCAATAAGAATTACGCTTCCGTCATGTTTTCCAATTGGAGCCGTATACGTATATGTGTTATTTTTTGTTAAAAATTTCACGGGCTCTTTTGTAATGAAATAATACCCACGATGAACAAGTTAGCGAAAAAAGCAAACTTTTATCACTTAATCCAACACTAGACGAAAATGACAGTAAACGTGCAGTACGGCATGTAATACAAAAATGCACTATCTGCTTCCGCCATAAACAGCACGTTACTGACAATGAGACATTCTCCGTTGAAGGAAATAACTTAATGAAAAAAGGGCATTACCTTGCCACTCAGTTTCGTTGACCAAGTTTTTCCAATTAGCGGGTATACCTGGTCACTGTTATGTTAGTGTTTAACACATAGATTGATTGAATTTTGCGATAATGATTATTAGTTGAATTTGTAATTTCTACCGGTCTCTAGTAAGAAAGGATTTACTGTTTTGCCCCAGCATACATACATATACAAATACATTTTCTCGTTGTGGTCCAAACAAATGAGCCTTCATCGATGCTATGCCAAGTTTATTCGAAAAATGCCGTCCGAAAAAATAGTTGCATGTGCTTTAACCAATACTCGAAAATATTGCGAATCATTTAATGTTAGTAAGTCACGAATTTTTATTCACGATATCGTGTAAGAGGCTCTCAATATACCTTTTGACTATACATATTTACGCAAACATTACTCGTGCTTTAAAACGTGATTTAATTAATTTACAAAATCTACGCTTTAAGAATTATTTAAATCAAACCAAACACTATATAAACTAAACGTAACTTTTGTTAAAATTTTAATTAGAGCAATCAACCCAAATCAATACATAAGATGAAAAATTTCCCCCACCCAATTTTCTTAAATTCTACCTTCATTAATGTTGTTATTAAACAACTTAATCTCGTCTCATAGTTTCTGTAGCAGATAGCAAAGCTCCCCATCCCCCCCCCCCCCCCCTCTTAAATGAATAGTTAAATTACAGATACTTTTTTAAGTACACAAGCAAAAAAAACTTGGGGTTGACTAAGTGTAAACTTTATAGTTAATTTATTTTTTTAAATAGACGAATAATAATAATCTAATCACGTTCTACCTTTTTAACTTGCTGTTTGTTTGTGTTATCGTTGTTCGGTAGATTTTGTCATTTTTTTTTAAATCTAATTAAAATAATTAAAATGTCTGTCACCACACAATGTCGTTCCAAAGAATTTAATACTTTAATTTATAGAATACGAGTCGTAGCAATTTTTTTGTATACGAAATATTAAAAATTAGCAAATAAGCTTCTTATGTAATTCTGTAATTGGTATAAATCATTTAATTAGCTTTCGTGCTTTTCTTTCATTTTTTTTTCTCTGTTGGTTTGTTTTTAATTTTCTCTTTATACGTATTAATATATTACTCGTATAACAAATAACAGCGAAACTTTTTTTCCAAATAAGTGGTAAAGATTTTTTAACATGCTTTCACACATAACACACAAAAGCTGAAAAATTTATTGTGTGATGAAAATTCCGTGCTTTTTATAAATACATAGTGACATTGAATATATTATAAAAGCGCGACATGTTAGCGTTGGATGGGTGGGTGTGCAATTTTTGTTTGTTTGTTTGGATTAACATTTTTATATGTATGTTCAGAGTGATTCGAACACTAACAAAATAGAGTGTTAGAGTTAGTTGATTAGTCAGTTAAATAAAATATTCGTTGTCAGCAACAAATTTGTAAATATTTTTTGCATTTTTAATTACATTTTTTGACTGAATCAATTTCAATGTTGTATCATTGTACAATTTAAATATGCTGCCGGGATTTCTGATATGTTATCCTTTCTATTTGTGACAAAATTTTACTCTACACTTATTTTAGAGTGGAATTTTATTTGAAAATTTATAATTGCCTGCGGGCTACAAAATATATATTAAGTTCTTTATGGAAATAAGAACCACATTTCCATCTCCTGATTTTCTTATGAGAGAATGCAGTTTATTTTGCTTATTTATTCAATTAGCTTTTACTTATGTTACATAAAAAAAATATAAAATTTTCATGATAGTAATTATAGTTACAGCACTAAAGTTGATAAATAAATCAGTTAATTAGTGAGTAGTTTTAGTTGCTGAGAGTAGAATAAAACGCTATACTAATGATTTAGTTAATTTGTCATACGTGTAAATTATCCCGCTTACTACTGTATAATAAGAAAGCGAATAAATTATGAAGTGTCGTTGGTAGCAATCTCATTAATTTTGTTTAATGGTAAGAACTTAATCATTTCTCAAATAAGCAGAAATTTGTCGTCTGCGAAACATCTTAGTAAGCACAGAATCTAATCTAATCTAATATATTTATACGAGGAATAATTATATATATATATATATATATATATATATATATATATATATATATATATATATATATATATATATATATATATATATATGTATATATATATATATATATATATATATATATATATATATATATATATATATATATATATATAAATGGTGTAAGAAATGTATGCGCATCAGTTCAGCTGAACCGATTTGGCTCAATCTTTTTTTATTGTGTTCGCAATTGCCAGGAGATGGATCTAACCAAAGAAAATTTTGAAAAAATCCACCGGAAAAGTCTAAAAACCCGAAAAATCGAATGAAAAGCCATTTTCATATGAATTTTGTGTGTACATTTTTTATGAGGCAGGTGGTGCAGTGGTTAAAGCTTCGGCGCTTGGGTTGGGAGGTACTAGATTCGAATTTTACCGAAGGCTACATTCAAACTGCTCCAATATATTTATTTTATCTATTTATTTTCTCTATCTATTTATCTAAATAAAAATCAATTGCCGTGCGTTAGTCTTGCGAAAACTCGAGAACGACACGACCAATTTTATTGATTCTTTTTGGGTATTGTCCGTCTCAATACTGTGGTGGCTTAGAAAAAAAAGAAAATTCCGAAAAATTCAAAGGAAAATCCGTAAACACGAAAAAATCGGAAACCAAAGGAAAACCGAAAAATCAAAAAAAAAAAGGAAAATCGAAAATTGCGTTTTGTAGAGGAATTTTGTATGGAAATACACTTAACACCACCGATGAAAATTGTATTTCGACAATGATCATTCATTTAAATAGCCACTTTAGATTATTTTCAATAGATGGCGTTGGTGCGGACTACTATAAATATAAGTTGTGTAGAATTTTGGCAATCTTATCTTCTATATATATATATATATATATATATATATATATATATATATATATATATATATATATATATATATATATAGCGTAAATTTTTCCATTCTACTTAAAAAGAAATTGCAATTTAAACCCAACAAGCTCTACACTATCGCTTTTGAAAAGCTATTTTGATAATCGCAAGCAATTTACAGTCGTTAACGGTGCTAAAAGTGATAGAACAACTTTAATTGGTGGTGTTCCTCAGGGGTTCATTTTGGGACCTGAATTTTTTATCTATTATATTATTGACATTATCAGTTTAAATCTGCATGGCAAAGTGCAACTTTATGCTGATGAAGCTATCATTATATATAAAAGTCAGAGCCCATTATAGACCTGCACATAATGATGGAAAATGACTTGTTAAAGATTATAAATTGGTTGTCGGCGAACCAGCTTATAATAAATTTTACTAAAACAAATTATATTATATTTAAAACGAATTCGTTACCAATGCAATTACCTAATTATTTTTCAGTTAACTCTATAAAAATTTCGCAAATTTCAACAACTACGTATTTGGGTCTACTAATTGATGAAAAATTATCTTGGAAAAACCACATCCATATGATAAAAAATAAGTTATCTTCTTTCAATTTGGCATTGAAACGTATAAGGCAATGCATTTCATTAAAAACCGCTTGGATGTTGTATTTTGCAAACATCCAATGTCATCAAAGCTACATAATAGTTATTTGGTCTTCTGCAGCTGGATATATACTAGAGGAGCTAGCTATAGATGTCAGAACAAAACTATCAAGACAAATCGTAAATTGCCACCTTTAACTAGGACTAAACAAATTTATTCATCAATTATTTTACCGCTTAACGTATTGTATATTTATCCATAAAACAAAATTTGGTTACATTAAGTGTAATATTGAGTTTCAACAGGTACGGGATATACATGAACACAACACGCGAAGAAGATCCCATTTCTTCATAACAACTCCTAAAACTCATATTGGGTCTACTAATATATTTAAACTTCGTTTAACGTTTTACAATAATTTACCCAAAACAATTCAATCAACCCTAAGAATAAAACATTTTAAAGAGTTTTTAAGAAACTATTTATATCAGGATTGGCTCGGCCTTGGTGCTGACTTCTAGAGCAATTACTATAATTAATTTGTATTTTTATATAAAATGGTCCGTGTCTGATGTATGGGTCTTGTATTATAAGCGCATAATATTTTTACCTTTCTTATATTATTTTGTTAGATATCAATGAATCGTACGGTTACCAAACAATGTTCTTCCAATGTCTTCCTCAAAAGTAAACAAATATTTAATATTAACATTAGCAACCTTCCTATTCAATTTTCTAACCATAATTTGATTAAAGTCCATATATCTCCATCAACATCAAGTTCAGTTACTATCAACTGTAGGTCAAATTTATCACATGTTAACTACACTAAACTAAATGATCTTTTTAAGTTTGACAATTGGAATTCTGTATATTCCCAATCCGATTGCATTATGGCTTTTAAACATTTTGTCAATATTCGAAGGTCTCACATGTCATCATCCACTTCGCAAACCTTGGATGAATAATAAACTTTTGTATAAGATAAACAAATTGAAAAAATTCTCCAAGAAGCTCAAACGATATCCTGACCACAAGAGACGAAAAATATGTAGGCCATCTATCAAAGCAGGTAAAAGTTGATGTTCGTACTGCAAAAGAACAAATTTGATTCATTCATTAATAATTCCAAGGCTACCTGGAAAATAGTGGATGAAGTATTAGTAATATATCCATCGCGAATTAAAAATATCCTTACGTGTTCAAAGTCCATTTCCAACGGATTTAATAACTTTTTTATAAACGTATCCCAAAAAATAAATCCTAAATTTAGACTGTGTGCCTGAGAGCGATTTTTTCGACTAAATTGCCGACTAAACTAAATTAATGAGTTTTTATCATTTAGACTCCTGCAGAGCTTGCTTGACTATTTAGTTGTCATTTTCATTTTTTGTTTTTATTAATTTTTTATCGAATACATAAGTTAAAAATGTCTAAAAGGAAATAGCCACTCTCATTCTTAAATTTCGATTGTAATTTATAATCACATTCATGAACAATGCGGTTCCCATATCCACATTTGTTTTGGCGGTTCCCATATCCACATGTTTTTTCTATTTTCTTGATTTTAAATAATATCAAACTGGTGTTGTTGAAAACAATACAACGTATGAAAAGTCATAATTTAGTTTACAATCGGAGGCACAGCATATTTAAAAGATACTAGTGCCACCTTTGAATGAATGATATGAATCAGTCATTAATTTAGTTTAGTCGGCAATTTAGTCGAAAAAATCGCTCTCAGGCATACATGGCAAATCCACTGAAGAAGCACTAATTTATTTCCTCAGTCAAATATATACAGCTATGAACAATTTGCAAAACCCTACAGCATTATTTGTGGACATTTCTAAAGCTTTTGATTCAGTTGACACTGGAATAATGCATGCAAACCTACGTAATATTGGTGTACGAGGTAAAATTTTAGGTTGGTTTAGAAGTGACCTTCAAAATCGGCGTCAGATTGTTAGAATATGTGAAACTTTAAGTGACCAGCACACTGTAAAATATGGCGACCTCCAAGGATCAGTTATGGGCCCGTTATTATTTTTGATTTGATAAAAAGAGAGAGTAGGTAGATTTTAATTCGATTTTTGAAATTAACCTCATAGATATTCGACTGCTTTTGCTGATGATTTAGTCCTAAGTTATGGAAGGCCAACGACTGATATTACTTGTGACATTAGTCTTGTTCTTGAAAAGGATCTTCATAGTTTAAGCTAATGGTTTTATCATAATCGTCTCATGATCAGCGATAAATCAAAAATCATGTATTTTGGGCGACAGAATACTAGGTTATCGGCTCAGTGTTTTGTGCTTGAGTCTGTACAAGAATTTAAATATTTGGGCTTAATGATGGATTCAAAACTCAATTCGAAGTCTCATATCAATACCACAAGGAAGAGTGTAATTTGGGTCATATATACATTTTATAACCTTAGGAAAGTCTGCCCTAGAACTGTATTAAGGAAACTATACCATGCCCTAATAGAATCAGTAGTAATGTATGGCACATCCAATTGGGGTGGTACATATTTTACTAACATAGAAGACCTGTATATCGCACAATAAAGAATTATTAAATTAATCTACAAACGCCCTCATACAATACAAAAACAGTTCCAATGTTTCGTGAGCTAAACTTACTACCATTTAGATATCTTTATATTTATCAAGTCCTCAAAATATTTTTTATTCGAAGTGACAGTTTTCACAATCGCACTGTACATATATACAACACGAGGTATCCCAATAACTTTGCCAATGTTCGCTGTTATAGCGAGAAATTTAGAAGATCTTATCTTTATATGGCACCGTTCTTTTTTCACATGCTACCTAACGACATTAAAGGTATCAACCCTATGCGTAAACACAAACTTAAGTGCGAACTTCAATCCTGGCTGCTCACCATAGAAAACATTGAACACTACTTTTAATGATACAATGTATTTAGTTATATGCACGAATAAATAATTTTAATATAGTGTGTAAGTTTAATATATATTAGTAAATATATGATATTGTAAATTTTTGTCAACAAAAGATTTTGTATTACTTAGTTTTAACAAATATGTTCTTGTTGCTCCACCACAGATTTTTGTATTTTGTATAAAAAAAAATTATGTAAAATTGTAAATTATAGCTTTCCAACACAGCACTCTGATGCTTTAAGAAAGCTGCTACAAAAAAATAAAAGATAAAGAAAAGCAAATTTCATCTTAATTGTTTGAGAATTGGCCTAGTTCCATATATGGTGGTTATGTTCTAGAACTTCCCTTAAAATTCGTATAAGAACAAAATTGCTTTCTACAAAAACGGTCTCATCAGGATCGGTTATGAAATGCCCTACTTAGCTCTTCCAAAATCCTGAACTGCGACTCCATTCTAAAAACCGAATGCCATTACATTTACACTATTGGGAGAATATCTGACAATTAAATGACAGATTTAAGAATGAAGATCCCCCTGAAGGATAAGGATAGCCATATTCTAGAACATCAACTCAAATATTCCACTTAAGAAATGCCTATTGGTCTTTTCAACACAACTACTCTACTTAGGCGAGCAAAAGGTGATGTTTGTTTATATGGGAAAAAGCCTCATTTTATTTTTATTTCATTATTTATTACATTAATATATACTAATTGAATTTAATATTCACCCAAATTATAGTCAACTGAGAAGTTTTTTCACAGCATAAAAACTAGTTTCTTGAAAATTGATCACATTTGAGCTAAGTTTTAAAATATCCCGTCAGATGTTAGTCACTTTGCGTTAAAAGGCGAATAGATTCAGGATATTTTTAATGTAATATAGTTTGATAAACACACATTTAAAAATATATATGATAAGCAGGTAAATGTCAAAATAGTCAAAATTATTAAACAAATGGGCATGTTCAGTTTTATTTGCATCAATATATTAAATTCTATGTATATGCCTGAAGCTTTTATACGACTAATAACTCTTTCGCAAAAACAATTTACCTCTCGTTACTATCCTAAATCGGATTATTTACTTACTAATTTGTAAACCCTAAAGCGGAAATGTTACAAAAAATGCTAGACTGTAAACAAACCATTAACTCTGTTTTGCACTTGTAAGACACTAACTTGAATTTTATGTTAATTTTGTTTGTGGTTAGCTTTCTAATAGCATCCGCCCAGTAAACATTACTAATTTGTTTGTGCCTAATATGTTATCATACCTAGAGATTGCTTGTAATTACGTTTTGCGAACATGTGACGTTCACCGTACAAACAAGGTTAGTTAAGCGTGGTATTTTTAAAATAGCCGGAAATCATAAAGAATATTTTTTCCGGAATTGAAATATAAAAATTGTTTACGTATTATGTAAAATTAATTTTTTTTTTTTTTTTTAATGAAAATCAATATTTTTCATATTTTCTTTTTTTGTTGGCAATTTTTTGTTGGGTTAAATTATATCATTAATTTTACGTTATTTTACCCCTTCGAAAATAATATTTTCGGCTGTTTTGTGTGTTGTAGCTTGCAGGTATGCTTGTTTGCTTTATTTCCAGGTAGAAAATATTTTTATACACACACTGTGTAATGTGTACACATTACAGACATATAAACAGTGAAAGCTCAATCAAAATGTTGGTTGCCCCAAAAAAAAAAAAAAAAATACAACCATAAAGGTTGACAACATGTAGATATGCGGTTTGGATATTTTAAATGTTGTTGGGTGGTATGGGGTGGGATTTTATTATGGTATGAAAATTTCTATGTTAATTGGTTGAGTTTCGGTCCTAATTTTTACCTTTCGAACTCATCATCGAATGTAATTTTTATTTTTACATTTTGCGGAAAATTATGCAAGATAAAAGATTTATTTCCTGGTAAAATGTTATGCTCTGGTGAATATTTAGCGGGGTTAAACAAAAACGATCTTCATTCGGTAACATTAATATTTATGAATATAAATATGCATAATGATATGGAAAACATACCTGAAATGCTAAAATATTTGCTAAACTTGCTAATACTGGTTCCGTGGCAAATGCTAATGTATCCGGGCACTCCTCGATCGGATGGACAAGTTGTAAAATTTTTGCATGTCTTAATCTCTCTAATTGTTTTACAGAAGCTCGTAAAATTTCGGTTACAGTCTCTTTGCGTTTTGGTTTGTGTAATTTTTCGGCACATCGTTTTTCAAATAAAAACACGGAACATTCCTGGAAGTACATAAAATAAGTACAAAATTAATTATTTTAAATATAGTAAGATATATGGAAATATAATAAATTATCATTTCATTATAAATTCGGAACACAGGGTACTGATTTATAAGAAGGAACGAGAGTACAAATTTTGTAAATTTATATTTAAGCTCATTGAAGAGTTCCCACTTTTCTTTAATTTTTTCCAGTGAAAGCAATAAAATAACCATTAAATGTTATCAAACATGGACTTACAAATTTAAATAAAACTAATTAAAAATTATTGAGTCGAAGTAAAACAAACTTTCCTGTTTCGCCTAAATTTTTGAAGTCATTAGCATTTCATTTCAAATGTACATTCGTGCGCTATTTTTACATTTTGATGTGGGCGAAATATTATTTTCCTTATACTTTGTCGTTAAACTCGATATCTTTGTACTGGACTTTCGAATGACGTATGTTTTGATATTTGATACGGATCAAAACTTCAATTTTCCCTGATAAACCTTTTGCAGACAATGTGACTAAAGATAATAAGTTAAAAAGTCAGCCTTTGTCTATTGAGCATCTTATTGAAGCCGTCAGCAATTATTTTTTTGTACTTTAGTGCATAATTGTATTTTATTGCATTTTCATTGCATTTCCAATTAATTGATGCAAAAACGGGTTTTAAGAGAGGTTTGAAAGAATAAATAATAAATTTCATTTTGGTCATCGATCAAAGCAAGTCTCAATAAATCAAGCTTCCCAAATAAATTGCACTAGGGATTAAAACACAAACATCCAAATTTTCAAACATTTTAAACGGGAGATACCTAACATTACGATTGATAAATAAGAAATAAATTAAAAATATTTTCGATTTAAAATATTTTTACATCAACCGATAACAGATCAATTATATTTCATCTCAGTAGATGCACGTCTTCAGCGGGTCTACCATTTTCCACAAATACGAGAATGATATAAAAATTAAAGTAAGGGATTTTCCCTGTACAACTACAAGAAGTAAAAATACAGTGGTGTTCAATAAAATAGCACACTACGAACATTTTTCATTTAGAATTTTTTTAAAATTCCTCTCGAAAATTTACAATGACAGATTACCGCAAACAATAACAATATTATCTACTAAAAAATACATACTGGGTAACTGACTCTTTTTCTAAATTTGGGGAAATCACCGAATGCCAATATAAAAATTCGGTATTCGGTATTCCACATCGAAAAATTAATTTAAAAAATAATAAATTAGGAAAGCGTTGTTCAACCATTTATTATTTCAATTTTTAAAATTGTAAATAAATACTGTTATAAGCAGATATGCGCCGCGCAACTCATTGCAAAGTTGAAGAAAGGCCCACCGATTAAAATCTGAAAGAAAATCGGTATCAGAAATAGCTCAAATCCTTCGTCGTTCTCGTAAGTTAGTATCAAATGCTCTGGAACCGCAAACATTAGTCGAAAATTGAGGCCGCATTAGAAGAACCACTCAAAAAGAGGATGCTCTAATCGTAAGAACAGACAAAAAGCATCGTTTTATTATGTCTAAAGAAACAAAATAGGACCTCAACTTAAACTGTTCGGACGTCACCATTCGTAGATGCTTACTACTAAATAATTTAAGGACCTGCACTGCTCGACATGTTCCCTTGTTATAAAAAAAAATGTGAAAGCTCGGATAAGTTTTGCCAAAACGCACTTGGCCACTCAGGATCCGGAAAGGCGGAGAAAAATTCTTTGAGCGGATGAAACATGTTCGGTTCTGATGGCTGACGTTATGTGCGATGACGACCAAATAAAAGTTTACCGCCCCATTACAACAAAAAAACGTAATGTGAACATTATGCAATGGCCAGCTCAGTCACCTGACCTAATTGCCCTATAGAAAATTTGTGGAACGATTTAAAGCAAGTCATTGGAAACAAAAAATACAGAAGGAAGAATTATGGACGGCAAATAAATCATAATGGGAACCAATTTCGGTTCACAAATGTCGAGAGCTGGTTGACTCATGGACCACAGGTGCAAAGATGTAACGTCATAACGTCAAAAATCACCATTTAATAGCAACAAGAAAAAGAAACCAAACTTATAAGAAAAGTGTTAAATCAAAAAGAAACGTCAATAGCCGAGTTTCTTTTATATCTCCCGATACGTCAAAACTTTTGACGCGCTATTTTTGCATATTTATTGAACTGCAAATAATTATTTTTCATTCAACATTTTAGTTAAAAATCGAGAACATAGAAGATGGTTTGACCCATAAGTTCTGTACTCCGTCAGGGGGTCATATTGGTGTCCATTTTCATCACCGAATATAATCTGATGATGATTTTTTTTTGGTATCCTGCCACTATTGGGGATTGAACGCAGTACCTCTCACTCTAAATACTGCGCTGTTTGTCTGGTTTTTGATTTATTCCCGAAAATAAAATAATTTCGAAACAAGTCGAGCTAAAGCTGTTTTAAGTTGATTTTGACATTGTCAAAGGGTCAACTGGTGCCCACAAAACAGAAATATGGCAGATAAAAACCTTCAACTTCATTTGCCTCCGGTATTTAAAATTAGAACTGTAGTGTAAAATTTTTACACATATGCCTTGAATTTTTGGCATTTTTTTATTTATCTAACCTTTCAATCGGTTTGGTATGATTTCATGAAAATGATCTTGACGATAAATAATTCGTTATCTAGCAGGCATTTAACAAACACGTCATACATACTCCATAATCCTATTCTACCCTCCCTCCGTTCACCAAATAATAACCAATCATTTTTCTTTTCGAATATGCCTTGAATCCAAACCTAGTTACCTCTTAGCCGTTTACAATTTATTCGGCTTTTATCTACCTCCGCCATTGCACTAAATGCACTACCTCCCAACCCCGCAACTATTTCTCGAAATATTCGAACATCCTCTTCAACCATCATTACATCATATTCTCAATCAATCATCTACACAGCACGTTCACAAAACACTTCATGACCATCTTCCACATCCCTCTAATATTAAATATCCAATCATCCACTTTTTCGACTTCAACATATGTCAATCATTCGCGAAAGCGAAAAATGAACAAAACGTAGGATTTATTTGACGAAACAAACAAATCTAAATTTTTATAGCCCATATGAAACGACGACAAACGAGGAAGGTTCACAGTTGGCGAAATTAATTCGAACTATTCAAAATCAAAACGTCCAAAAAAAATTTTTTGAATGTTATGTCAGTGGTACTGACTCATATGTTCCAGACGATCATTTCGGACATAATGAATCGCACGTTTCACTTGGAATGCGCAAAATGCTGGACGTAATTCGAATCTCGCTTGCACTTCAGCCCGACGCGGCTCCATTGAACGCGCTTGCTGGTATGGCTGAGAGGATGTACGAAACGATGCGTGAAAGACATACGCAATCACAAAAAAGGCCGACAACTTCACATACAAAATACCATCGTCCCAAAGGCAACATCGTCCCGCACGACCGATATTGGAACGGCACAATCAACCGACGTCGAAGCTAATTTAGACTATCACACAATTATACAGGCATTGCTGCTTGATACTTCTGGTCTAATATAAATAAAGACGTGAATCATTAGGCACAGCCTTGCTTGTTCTGCTAAGGATAGTAGGCCCAACAACATACTAAATTCGTCTAGTCTGTTTTAATTCCACCTGGTCGATTTCAACATATCTATTTAGTTATAGTTGATCCCCTTTCACCGGCCAAGACATATATTTACCTTTTAGCCTGAGTCGCCTGATTCACTCAATGGCCTGCAGCATGCTGCATGACAGACATGTCAGCACAAACCATTGCCGCAACATTCTTCAATAAGTTCGTATCACCATTCAGTGTTGCACCCAATATTACAACCGATATAAGAACGCAGTTGACTCCAAACTTTTCACCGAATTAACGAGACTGCTTGGCTCACATCGGATAAGCGATGGTCGAAAGAATTCATCAACACCTTAAAGCTACTCTGAGTGCCCGAGGTGACAAACTATATTAGAGCTTGGAAATTCCAATAGCCCTAAAAAAAATCTTTAAGTGCTTACCAACTGAAATGGTTTATGCACAAGCCATCAAGCTACCCGGTGAACTCTTTACCGCAAACTCCCTTTCTCCTCTAAATCTTTCATCCAGATGAATAAGCGACAACCACTACACAACAAAAAAGTTGTTTCAAATTTGCTCGAGAATTTCGATTTTGCCTTTGTGAACACGGAAATGGTTCTCATGGGACTGTAACCCCCACACGAAGGCCCCCAAGAGCCACTCGTCGGTTACGTAGAAACTTTGTCATCTCAATTAAAAATAAAGAGGAACTAGTATCTATGGGCCGATTAAAACCTGAACATATAAATCCGTACGAATCATGACCTAAATAATCCCCTCTCGACATAACCATAACCACAATAGGCTGATGTTCCTTGCCTGAACTCAATGAATTAGTATTGGTGGGAACATCTAAATTTCTTTGGGAATTAAGTAGCAAAGGCCATTCTGGTATAAAATATCGCGTTTATATTTTGTAATCGGAGTTGTCGGAAGGAATTACTAACAACAACAGGTGACAAACGATAAAATTTCTTCAACTATTATGTTGTAATAAAGTGCTGGAAATGTCTAGCATTTATCGTTCGTAGCATGCCGATCATACGACTCTAGAATCACAAAAATTGGCCTTAAATGTATTGAAATTTTTGAGTTTGTTATGGTAACACATTGATAATCGAAAAAATTAATTGAATAGAAAAATTGAACTCCCCTATCTTCTTTTTGGTGACTGATAATGCTCAAACGATTATTACGATCGTTGCAAGCAAGATCGTTTTCTACTTCCTCTTAAAGCCAAGTTTAGTAATTAATATTAGAAAGGGATCAGAACAAAACCAATATCATAATTTTCAAAATATTGCAAACCATGAAGTAATACACAAAAAACATTTTTAAAAGATCAAAATTTGATAAGTTTCTATCATTTCCAAGTTTAGTTAAAACTATTACATTCATGATTCAAATAGATTCACAAATCGTAAAAAATTGTACATCCAAGATTTTTAGAGTCAATAAAGCTTCGAATAGAGAGTCTCTTATAAATCTAGATTGCTCTTCGAGCTAATGCGTGTTTCAATTTGAGCTTAATTTTAAAAATTTTAGTATAGCACAAAAATTATTTGATAAGTATCAAAGTTTTAATTTACTTTGTATTATCCGGTTTAGTAATGGAAAATAATGTCTTTAAAGTGACTTCCTATGCTGCTATTCGGCAAGCTATCAGTCTTTTACAAAATTTTCGATGATATTTTGGCATTACTGCGATTAACTACAGGTTCCCACTTCGACAAATTTTTCGATTAACAAAAACTTCAGACCATAGGTCAATTGATTCTGTTGTTGTATGGCATGTGGTGCCGTCCAGTCGAATATTCTCTCATTAACACTAGCACTTACAGCAGCAATATGTTCTTCTGAACGAGCCCCACGATGGTAAATTTTGCGTTTTTCATCTTTTGCCGCAACAGCTCCCACAAATTTTGCAACAGTTGTACGAATGATTACAATTTTCTCTTCCATATTCTGTACGAATTTTTTCTACAACTTCCGTATAACTTTCGCCAAATTTAAAATAATTTTGAGAATTGAATACGTAAAAATAAATTACACCAACGATAAGAAAATTTAAAATATTTATTTTTATGAGAACACCAACACACACATGGTTTCACACCAGGCACCAGGTGTACCATAAAAAAATTATAATTGATTTGTAATTTTTCACAACATAATCCACAAAGAAGAGATTTATATAGACAGAGCACATCAAATTTATGATTCGAGATGCGAGTCAATCGCAAAACCTTTCGAACCGTAAAAATCCACTTTAAATTTTATTTCGCTCATCCTTTTCTGCACGATGCACGCTGATGTTAATATTTCGGTCACATTTACTTATCTTGTCAGTAAACAAAGCCATTAAAAAATAACCAACCTTAAAGAAGCAAACAAAATTTCATTTGCGTAAATAAAATTACACAAATTTTCCAGATCATATAATAAAAAATAAAATTTACAATAAACTAGAATATTAAAAGGCAAGTCACACACACAGTGCGGTTGTACTGTACATTACGAATACATATATATATAAGTATTTTTCACACACCATGAAGAACATAAATAAAAAAAAATCATAAAAACCAACAAATAAATTTTCCAACTAACACAAAAAATTAAATTTTATGATGACACAAATCGTATTAAATTTCAGTTAAAAAAGCTGTGTGTCTTTTCCATTATAGATACATGGTGATAATTTGATAGATTTTCTTATGGCCTGAATGTTATTTTTTTTATTTTTTTATTTTGGTTGGTAATTCATCCATATACAACCAACATTTTATTTATTGATTTTGGTGGCGTTACGGAAAAAAGTTGAGAACGGACAAGGAACGAGGAGTGGACAACTTTTGTTATTTTTATTTTTTGAGGGGCCTTAATCGACCTGAATCGACAAAAATAAAATATGTAATCAATGACCTAAACTGCAATAATAAATATGAGACATCATGAAGTTTAACTTGATTATGGTATTTAGGTTTGATGGATTTTACAATCAATACTTTATTTACTCGCATATTAAAGTGGTTGGGCGGAATACAAACGATTATTTTTGTTGGTGTAATAACAAACACACCCCTCAGAGTTATTAATGCCGTTTATTAGTCAAAGTCAAGTTTTAGTTTTCAATAAAATTAACTAGATAATTTCAGTAATTTAACATCCAAACTTTTTTAGATGGTTTCGGCCTTCATCCAAATTTGATGAAATTATTTTATTTCGTTACGATCAATTATTAATAATTTAAATTATTAAAAAAAAAAAATAAAGTTTAACAGAAATGGAAGTGAAATATTTGAAATTTGTGAAAAATTACAATTACATCACAAACATCCTCTCTAAACTAAATGCAGTTAAATAGTCATTCACAAACGTTCCAGAGTCGTAAAATATTTTGCGAATGATGGCCACATTTTGATTTGTTTCTTTAATTACCGGCCAAATGGCACAGTGGTGTAAGGTTTGGAATTTGAATCGGGAGCGGATAACGGTATGGAGAGGATGCATCTAATTACGATCAGTACTTTAAACGATCACAACTATAATTACCTGTTGAGTGCACAACTAATGGACCCACCCATCAGTCATGCCAGAACTATAGGCTTCCATAGAACTTTACATACTACTGCGTCAAAAGCGAACTGCGTAAAATGGGTTTTAAAATTAATTCCGTCTTTTTTGACGAGTAACAGGGTCCCTCGAGATATGCGGTATTTCACTTATGCGGATTTGATTTATGCGGCTTGAAATTTTGTCTGAAAATATTGAGTTATGCGCCTTGGATTTTGAGTTTTGCGTGCATTATACTTATTTTTTAATAAAAAAATTTTTTTACTAACTATACTATATACTTCGCTAAGTCAATGAGAATACATTAAGCATATGTGTCTTTAATATTAATAGTAATAGTTAATATATTTCATAGTAGAATTAAAATTTGTTTTTGTTGATTAAAAGTTTTTTTGTTTAACGGTACTTGGAATATTGCTTAGAGTTGTAAGTATTTAACTATACTTACTTACATATGTGTGTATGTAATTAAGTACTTACGCACAAAGCATTTTATCAGAGAGGTGGCGAATAAAATAGTGAAACGAAAAAAAATTACAATGGAAATCAAAATCAAGATTCTAGAAAGATTTAAAAAAAGGGATGGACCTGCGGCTATAGGACGCGATTTTGGAATGGGCAGAATCAACAGTACGTGCAATTAAGATGAACGAAAATAAAATAAGACAATCGGTCGAGGCTGGTTCAACAATCAGCATGGATAAGACACTTTTAGCCAGAAATCCTTTAATGGAAAAAATGGAGAAGCTTTTGATGATATGGATAAGCGATAAAAACCAAAAAATATGCCTTTGGATGGCACAGCAATCCGTTTAAAAGCAGTGCGTATTTACAACCACATCAAAATAAATTAACCATCCAGTTCTATTAGCCAAAAATCAGAATTTTCTGGAAGCAAAGGATGGCTGGAGAATTAAAAAAAAATGTTCCTTACATAACGTCAAGCTATTGGGTGAAACAGCATCATCTGATAAAGAAGCAGCGAAATTATATCCGTCCGAGCTTAAACAGATTATCGAAGAAGGCGGATCAAATTTTTAATGCCGATGAAACTGATCTGTTTTGGAAGAAAATGCCAAACCGCACATACATTTCCAAGCAAGAAAAACTGTGCAAGGTTTTAAGGCGGGCAAAGACAGAATTTCGTTGATATTATGTAATAATGCTTCAGGTGATTTGGTAACCAAACCATTAGCCACCCATCCCGCATTAAACCCTCGTCCGTTTAAAAGCACTACTAAAAAGCAGCTTCCTGTATTTTGGAGAGCGAACAAAAAAGCATGGATGACTTCCATTTTATTTCGGGAGTGCTTTGTAAAAATGTTTGTTCCTGAAGTAGAACATTACGTTAAAAAAAGAACTTAAATTTTATTGATTATCGACAATGCTCCACGCCATCCAGCTGATTTAAGCCATCCCAACGTTCAAGTAATTTTTCTGCCTCCAAACACAACATCCCTCATTCAGCCTCAAAAACAAGGAATTATTTCAACTTTTAAGGCTAAATTCTTGCGACTGATGTTCGAGTTTCTTCTTGATAAGGTGGAAGAAGACTCTACTTTATCAGTAAGTCAAATCTGGAACAAGTACAAAATTCTACACTGCGTCAATTTTATCGGGCAAGCAATTAAAGAGCTACAAAAGTCAACTCAAGAGATATTGAAATTGAATTGGAACGTGTGTTGCAAACGACACATTCGGTTGATGAGGAAGGCTTTAATGATATGGGTATGGATGAAGTCAACACATTGCTTGATATTGACGAAGATCTAAGTGAAGAAGATTTACTAGATTTATTAAATGACAACACCGAAGAAACCGTTTCAGAGGATAACAATGAGATAGAACCTCCTCGTTTTACATCAAAAATAAAAGGAGAAGCAATCGAATTAGCACATAAACTGGAGTCTCTTATAACTCAAAATGATTTCGAAATAGACCAAAGCCTTAAATTTCAATGTTCTTTAAAAAACCTAATGACTCCGTATGTAAAAATTCAAAACGAATTGTGTCAAGAAACAGCCATTGATTTCTTCATTTATGAAGCAGACTCAGTTACCTCGCTTATCCGCTGAAACTGATTATTCAAGTGATGAAAGTGTAACAACAAAACCAAGCTCAAATCGTCGAATGCTCATTGATTCGGAGTCAGACTGAATATTACTTTAGTTATTTAGATTTGTTTTTTTTTCATTCCTTACAAATAATGGATTTCAAATTTTTTATTTGCATAGCATTTTGTTGTGATATTGAATATGTTCAATTAAATAATTTAGAAACGTTACTTTTCGAATTTTCATTTCTAACTTATCTTGAATTATGCGGTTTTGAGTAATGCGCTGTTTTTGCGGAACCAAACTACCGCACAACTCAAGGGACACCGTAGTTTTAAATACAAAATTGTATATCAGTAAAACATTGTTGTACTGTTTTCAAAGTTTACATTCCTAAAATTATAAAAACCCTTCTAGTATAACATTACAAGATACCGCGGAAAATTTTAGGTTAATAATCAGCTCAACCAAACACTTAATTAAAACTTAATAAACACATTTTATTAAACACTTGTTTTTTGTGTAAGTATGTTTTACCAAGTGCGCCTACGCCAAATAGTGTTAAAAGTATTTAATAAAAATATTTCGGATTCCATCCCTTCCAACTAAAACGGTGGGTTCTGCTAGCTTTAGGAAATAATTCCTGTCCAGTCGTAATTTTTGCATTATCAACCAGAAAATATAACAGTAGCCAAAACCAATATCCTTGAACTTCGATGCATCAACCTAATCAACCAACCAGAAAATCAATTATCTTATAAAGTTCGATTTTTCATTTATTGGATATGTTGAAAATGTCAACGTTCTTTCTACTTTGCCTTTAATACAACGATATAGAAGAATCAATAAAATAATTACCTTAGCTGCATAAAAGACATTTTTTCGCCCGTCTTAAGAAGACGAACAAAAAGAAGCAAGGGAACGGTAACAACAAATTACAAAAATTAATAACGTCTCACAAATTTCACTCTCAAATGAACAAATAAAATAAAAGTATAAAAAGCTGCTTGTGCTCCGCTTTTCAAAATCCCATTACGATATTTCACTGAAACTTTAAAAAAGCATCGAAGATAAAATTTATTTTCCACGATAATAGACGGTTGCCTATTGGGATCTTACCGTCGTTTATTTAGTTATTTTATTTTATTAACAAATAAGAAAATATTTTTTCTTCTTTATCGTTTTTAACTTAATTGCAGTAAAATTTGATGATAAAAGTTTTATTTTTGTTATAATTTGTATTATTTATAATATTATAATCGAAAACAAGAACCGTATATAAAAATAGTAAAAATCAATTTTAAAAAAGCTTTTCACTTGCTGCTTTAGAAACTTAGTCTTAAAAGTTTAATCAAAAAAGTTGAATTTGCTCAATTCGACTTTTTGCAATTTGTATAAATTAAATTTTTGTAAATCTGCTGTTTAGTTTTTCTAGTATATTACGTTCCTGGTTAGAGGCGAAAACATTTTACTGCCCGCATAAAATAGTTGGTGATGGTGTTTTTTGAAAGACTGCACGGCATCAAACACGCACAGACAGATAGAAATTTTTTAAAAACCATTTTTTCTTTCTTGGATTTCCTGAAGGCGCGTCCCCATCGCGTGACGCTGTTCAGTTTATTACGAGGCTGTAACGAGTAAAATAAAAACGTAGTGTGTACAGAGTTACTTGTGGGGTTAGTCTATCATATCTCGGTCCAACTCTTTAAAATATTAAGTCCGACGATGTTCTCACCCTCCAAGTCCCAGAGGAGGTAGCGGTAATTGACTTTGCTGATGATATCCCAATTATCGCAGTCTATAAATAATAGTACGAGTTGGAGAGTATCTATAAACATTCTATGGATAGAATTCAATAATGGCTTCATTTACTACAATGGTCATGCAAATCGATATCAAAACTAGCAAGGCTCTCTCTCAAATAATTGATCGATTGAATAATAGACGAACGAATCATCTGTAGCAGATGATTTACTCCACTCGTTAGTGATGAAGGCGCGCAGTTTTAACACCAGTTGTCATGTCATTCATGAATCACCAAATACTATCAAACCATCAATTAAACCATAAATTAATGACATCAAAAGCATCCGAATTCTATCAATTTATTCATCAAACAAACTACCTTATATATGTAATCGGGAAAAGTAATCTCAACCCAGGTATTCATAGTACAGAATACTTTGAGCAGAATTATATTTTTTACAAATGTGATTGCACTCCTGAAATGAGTACTAAGGAATCAGGCGGTGGCGTATTGATAGCCGTACATTCAAATCTAGAGAGTTGTCCTGTTCATTAGTTCCATGGATGCATCCAGACTTGAGCAAATTTGTGCTAAGATCAAAATAGGCAAATGACATCTATGTATATACAGTGTACATACCGCCTCGGTCAAATTGCGACTACTATGGCATCTGCGTCGATGCGATACATGAAGTCCTGAAAACATCTAATTCATCGGATCAAGTTCTTATACTGGGCGACTTTAGCCTTCCAAATATCAACTGGAAACATGACATGGATATGTCTATTCGTCGATACCATGCTTGGTTTTAACCTCAACCAAATTAATATGATTGCTAATAACATCGATAGGTTTCTGGATCTGGTCTTCACCAGAGGAGGATGCTTTCAAAGTAACTGAATCAATGAATCCATTTGTTGTAAACGATATCAACCACAAACCTTTGGACATTGGTTTTGACTCAACAAACTGTAGCCTGAAAAAATCTGAGCAGCTCCCAAGAATGAAATACAACTTCAAGAAAGCAAATTACGCCGGTTTGCAAAATTATTTAGAAGCAGCAAATTGGGATCTAAATTTAAATGTTGACAATGTGAACGAGAATGTTGATAAATTTTATAACTTGATTCACCAAAGCTTTCAACTCCATGTGCTTTTTTCAATAAATCACCGAAAACTCATCCTCCGTAGTTCGATGACCTGCCAACCAATTTAAAAAACCAAAAACCCTATACTAAAATGATGAAATCTCTTTTTACACCGCAGTGATGAATTTGAAGCCTATTTCAATTTTAAGTACATGTCTCACCTTGCAAGTATTGAAAAAAAAAAATTAAATTAAATCCTACACAATATTGGAAATACTTTCGATCCAAACGGGAAATCGAGGGATACCCTTCCAACATGACTTATAATAATACCAGCTCCTTGGACGCAAAAGTGAGAGCTGCCATGTTTGCAGCAAATTTTCAATCTGTCTATATTCCTTGTGATATAACATGGGATATACTGATCATAATTTTTGATCATAATTTGGACCGGCTGATATACCGCCTTTATATTAAAAAGGTTTGCGAGTAGCTTCACAAATCCACTCTGCAAACTTTTCAACCAATCAATAACCACAGTCGTGTTTCCTGAAAAATGGAAAATTTCAAAAATAACACCTATCTTTAAATCGGGTAAAAGAGCGGATATCTCATGTTACAGAGGAATTTCAACATCTTCATCAATTCCAAAATTATTTGAGCTGATTGTGTGCAATGCTTTCAAATCTACATTGATACGTCACATTTCTATCTACCAACACGGGTTCATCCCTGGAAAATCGACATCTACCAATCTGAGCGAATTTACCTATAAAGTGTTAAATGTGATAGAAAATCATCATCAAGTAGATGTAGTGTATTCAGATTTTAACAAGGCATTTGACTCTATTTGCCACCTCAAAGCACTTCAAAGTCTACGCGCATTAGGATTTTCAACCAGATTTATTAATTGGTTCAAATCGTATCTAACAAACGGACTGCAATATGTATTTATTGGGAATGAGAAATCCAACGTTATCGAATTGACCTCCGGTGTCTCTCAAGGATCTCACATTGGACCCTGAATTTTTAATGTGTTCATCGATAGAATAGCCAAGTTAATTAAGCACTCAAATGTTCTAATGTTTGCTGATGTCGTAAACATTGTTCATACAATTAAACATGAACATGATGTTGATAAACTGCAAGATAGCGCCACAGGGGATATGTGGAGAAGCCAATGCATCCATTTATTATTGGGCCGTATTTCTTGAAAGATGAGGCGGACGCGACCGTTACGGTCAATAGAATCAACTAGCGCCACATGTTAACATCTTTTTTGTGGCCATATCATGAAGATATTGGTTCGGTCGACCTTTGGTTCCAGCAAGGTGCATTATCAGTCTAAATGGTGGCGTGAATTTGCCAACAAGGAACTGTAATTTGACGCCGTAGCTGTAATTTGACGTAATTTGTGATTTTAACTAATAATGGAGGAGGAACAAAATAATAAGCTGAATAATTCGTAAGTATGATCAGCTTACTAACCACTGGAAATAAATCTAGCTAGTATCAACTGATTAACTTCACATCACAAAGTGAAGCGTAAAGCGATGGAATGTCATAAGGCATGTTAACAAAGAATACCACCTCAGAGGTGTCTAATCACTAATTAATATAATACACACATTATCTTCATTTCACTCTCATTTTCATTTTGAAATAGTGGTCGAGCCCTCACTCGTGGTACGTTAATTATTCTTTTGATAAATACTAAAATAAAACCTCGAACTATAATAATTTACTTCAAAGTAAAAATTACGAATTAAGTAATTAAATAATCAATTATAATACACTAATACATTTCATTTCTAATCTATAAAGTCAGGTTAGTTACACCATTTATAACTCAAGAACGGCTGGACCGATTTTTATGATCTTTAATTTGTTGGATTTGTCTTCGCTCCGAATAGCATAATAACTATTAAAACATCGGAAAAATTCACCAAAAAAAAATTATCAAGAAAATTCATTTTCTCATACATTTTGTTTTTTTATTTTGTTCGTCTCAATACAGTGGCCGCTAGCGACCAAAGTGGACCAGATGGCAAAAACCATGCAACAACAAAGTGAGCAAATTGCTCAACTTTTGGATATTATTAATAAATTTTGAGTGACATTAAAATAATCGCACTAAACTTCAATTCAATTAAAAGCATTGCAAGAAGATTAAACCTTCTCAAATTCCTTGAGCAACATAAACCAGATGTATTACTGATCAGCGAAACGAAATTAAACCCACAACATCAACTTACATTCAAAAATTATAACTTTATTAGAGAAGATCGTCCAAATTCAAAACAAGGAGGCGGAACGGCAATACTCCTAGACACCAACATCAATTCAGAAGATCACATACAAATTCGAATCACGGAAAAATGGATTCAATTCACGATTATTAAACTCAACTTAAAGGATAATACTCATCTATACATCGTATCCATCTATTGCCCATGCTCAAATAACAGGATGACTGACACGTTAATCATAGACGAATGGGACAAACTTTTCGAAAATCTAGACTTAGGTAACGTAAACAACTACTATGTATTAGTAGGTAATTTTAATGCTCAACATATAAATTGGGGTAATTCATCCAACAATCCAAGAGGCACAAAACTAAATGATTGGCTAATAGACAATGAAATGACCTACAGAGCAGCATATTACAAAGCGGATGCTCCCACTTTCACACGTTCGGGTAACTACCTCGACCTAGCGATTACAGATAATCGTATTACAATTGCTACAAATGTCCATCGTGAAATTCCATCCCACACATACGACAGCGATCATAAAGCCATAGAAATTATTTGCCGGAACATCGGACAACTGGAAATTGGTCAAAACACAACACAAAGAAATAGATTTAATTTTACTAACAATCGATTGAACAATATGGCAGAATAATCTGAGGAAAATATATAAACGATATTTAAGAGAAACTGGTCAAGAAAACATTAGAGCTAGTGACAGAAATTTAAATAATATAGAAATTGAAACAAGCATCAACACAATTACAAATTTAATTAACGAAAATTGAAATACGAATGCACCAAGAGTCCGGCGAAAAAACAGTATGGAAGTATACACAAACAATGTAAGAGAACAACTGTATAAACACAAAAGCAACATCATCACTATACTCAAACGTAATAGAAGAAATGGGTTGAATAACACGAGGCAAAACAATATACTTAAAGCGGAAATCAGGCGAACTAAAGAACTAATAGAACAGAATATTAAAATTGAATATAACAAATTTTGGAAGCAAATATTGGAATCATTAAAACCAAGACCCAAAATGTTCAGGAGCATTAAAAATATTTATCGAACGAACACAGAAATGAAGATCAACCAACTACAAGTCTCGGAAAATGAAATAACAAGCATGGCCACACTAAACGTAGACGGGTCAACTCTCCCAAAATCTGGGATGAACTATATTAGTTATAGTAACGAAATTAATTTAAATATTCTGGCTTACTATACCGAAAAGAGGACGAAACCAAACCCTACACTAGGAAAAAGGGACCAGGAAAACATAATAATGCAAATAATTCAACCAATTAAAAATAAACTCTGCATGACAAGCACAATAAACTAACTATAAAACGAAATTTTCCGTCACTAACAGAGCATCCGATCCTGTTTATCCAACTGACCCGAAATACTCTGTGGATGTAACAGAAATGAAGAGTATACTAAAACATATGAACACATAAAAATTATATAGCTTGGACAACGTGCCTTGCATTGTTGTTTTGTTGTTAAGCACGTCCCTGAAACTTTTAAATAACAAAACATTCCCAAATTGTTGGAAAACTACGAAAGTGTACCCAATACTAAAGAAAAATAAAAATCAAGTAAATCCCAACAACTATAGACCAATCAGCCTGCTATCAAACATCAGCAAAATATATGAAATCATCATTTACAATAAACTTCAAGATCATGCCGACAGCAATAACCTATTACCTGACAATCAATTTGGGTTTCGATACGGCCACTCTACTACTCATGCAGTAACAAAACTGATTTCCGATGTATGCCACAACTTAAACGCCAAAAGATGTACCGGAGCGGTGCTGATTGAGATGAATACAGCTTTTGAATCAGTATGGTTGGATGGCGTTTTATATAAACTTTACAAGATGAAATTTCCACCCGAAATTTTGGAAATATTACAGGATATGCTGTATAATAGAAAGTTTATAACGACTTCTGGAAGTGAAAAATCCAGTATGATTTTCAACATATGTAACGGCTTACAGCAGGGATCAGTAACAGCTCCTCTACTATTCAGTTTATATACAGAAAATTTGATAGTCAGCGAAAATTCAAATAGTAAAAATATTCGAACTATAGCTTACGCAGATGATATCGTAATCTATTGTCCCTTGCCTAAAATATTATCAATTCAACAGAAACTTCAAACAGCACTAAACTTTATCGAAGACTATTTGCATACGTGGAGAATCGCGATCAATGCTGATAAATGTGAAACTATTTTATGTCTCAACCTGATCACATATGCAAACTGGGATACATATTAATGAGCATATCAATATACAATTAATAAAAGCTAAAAGAGCATTCATTAGTCACAGGAAAATATTCTACTCCAAATATGTGCACCAGGATGTGAAGACTATCTGTTATCAAGCACTAATCAGACCAATCATAACGTATGGATGCCCAATCTGGTTCAATATCAGTTCATCATGTATCGAGAAAATATGCATATTCGAAAGACGTTGCATATGTCATTGCAGGGGTATTTTTCGTAAAGCTGAAACGAATTTCCTTCACTACATATCGAATCAAAATCAATACGATAATTTTAAGCCGAAGAGAATTGACCTTTACATCATTGACGTAATCCGAAATCATATTCTTAGAACGACATCCAATCTTACAAATTCCCTGTTGCATGGTCCTTACAATACTAATAATCCTAGAAAACAGCTTACAATATAATAATATTCCAGGACCGCAAGCACTTATTTTACTAGATAGAATTGGGTTTATACAAGATACAGAGCAGAGGCCAATAATTTACCATGTATAGAGAAAAACATGCGAGAAAGGATTTGATAACGAAAAGTTCAGCCATCCAGAACAGTATATACGATACAGCACTGCATTCAAGCGAGTAGACAATGGGTGTTTCTTACGAGAAAAAGCCAAATTTTAGTGGCTTAAGAATATTTAGTTCAATAAGGATAACTTAATTTAGTAATAAGTTTTTTTAGTGTTGTTTAATTTTATTTTAATTTATAATGGCAAAATTTTAATTATGCTAACTTTATGCCAGCTCTAAAAAAAAACTAATTATTTTGAAATAATAATATTGTAAATAGAGATCTCAGTACTTATAATCAAAACAAAAGAGATGTGGTTTGCAAATCCATTTGGGATCATAAACCATTTAATTGTAAATTATTTAGATATTTTTTGTAATATTCTTTCGTCCACATTTAAATTTGTAAGGGATTAGAGCATATAAAATAAAGAATTATATTTAAAAAAAAAAAAAAAAAGTTTCGGCGCTTCGGCCGCAAGATACTGGATTCGAATCCGACTGGAGGCTGCATGCAAATTTGTATTTTTTTTTATCCAATCTTTTTATTTTATCTACTTAGCTCTATAATTCATGATGGAAATGGTTGATTATTTTTCTTCGATGCGCCCGGTGGAACTGGGAAGGCATTCTTCATGTCATTGATTTTAAGCACTGTTCGTGCAAGATCCGATATTGCTGTAGCAGATGCTCAACGTTGAAATTGTCGTTAGACCTTCAATCGGCTGAAACCCGGCTTGCAACATTATAACATTATATTAAAAACAAAACCGTACATAGTCCTTTAACCCGAATTAATACCTACCGATTGTTCCAGCGGGCAGGGATGTACATTACGTTACGGAGCACATTTTGAAACATACTTTTTAGGATTTCGGCTACATAACGAAAGATAAATCTCCAAAAACCTCGAGGCCGTAAATTTTCATGATTACTGTATTTTGTAAAAACAGTAAATCGGACGCTATATGTTAATGACCAATGAACGTAAATCAAGAATGCACCGCAATTAATTTTTAAATAAAAAAGGAACCTACCTATTTGTGGAAAAACTATATGTATAAAGTTTCATCCCGATCAACCAACCCGCCTAGTACAGAGTACAAATAGTAATTTCCGATTAAAATTTGGAAAACTGACTTGAACCGCTATTATTGCAAATTTAATTTAGATTCCTTAAGTCCTTAGTCCTTTATCTCGTAAATGATATACTTTTCAAAATATTTGCAAAAAACGATAAAGCTCCTATGATAGCTGCCACTTCCGGTGGGCCGATCTTGGCGAAAATCACTGGGATTTCCAAATTTATGAAAATAAAATAGTTATGAAATTTCATCTCGATCAGTCATTCGGTTTGGGGTGTAGGGAATGAACAGGCAGTTAGTTTGCACGGCACCATACACACACATGTTCTAAAAACTTCTCTATACTGCGTAAAAGCAAGTAAAAAAAGTAATTAAATTTAAATTTTTCCGGGACTCTTCTCAATTTAACAGTGTCGCTGACTTTTGTGATACACACCACCAAAAATTTGGTAGCATCATTTAAAAAAGAAAAATTAAATTGACTTTACAAAAAATAATTAAACAAAATTATTTTTTATGTAGAAACGCAACGTGGAATGAAATTGTTTAGTTTCTTAAAGTAAATAACAATTAAAATTTTAATTTACCGTTTTTCTAATTCGTCGTCTTACATTGTATCTTAAATGTTTTTTTTTATGTTACATTGTTCATTATGTGGGTGTACACACTTTTTTCTTTTTTGCTTAGTAATTTACACTTCATGGTGTGTTAGACGAATACACGAAAGCTTTAAGATTTCTATTTATTTACAGTAGGGAGGTTTGATTTTAACTAAGTGTTTTGCGTTTTGAATGATTTCATTATCATAGTGTGTGATTTGTGGGCGTATAAACCATAGTACATACATATGTTTTATGTATACGTATACATGTGTAACGCGTGACGGCAGATTTGTGGGTATGATTTAGTTAACCATTTATTTGGTTTGAGGGTTTAATTTATTCATGTGTTATTGAAAATAATGAAGTAATTTTAATTGAAATTCAAAAAATATTTAAATTACATTGATATGTGAGCATATAATAATTTGGCTAATTCCAATAACAACAACTCGGTTAATTAAGTTAAAACCAAAATGTTTTCTAGTTAATTTTGTATATACCTACCTACCATTTATATAAATTCATACAGATTCTGAGCTATAGATAGGGTACTCATATGCCAAAAGAAGACACATTCAATGTAAAAACTACATTATCATTTTTATATCTTAAATTAATAGAATAATTAGGCTACACCGATCCAATGTTCCCAAGTCATATGATACCTAAATTCACACCTACAACTATTTTTTTGTTGTCGTTATTTTTGTACAATTTTTTTTCAACCCACTAATTAAAATTATGTATAATTAATCTACGTACATCTAACATTCATAAAAACGGCGACTAGCTTCTATGTCAGCACATCATAGATAACATGACGGTGGAAAATTGTATAGTGAGGTGGTTGAAAATGTGTTTTGTTTAAAGTTTACGTTATTATGTTATTCCTTTGTTACTATTGGTGTACGTTTTTATTTAACTAGCATGGTTTGAGTGATTAGTATTACATCATGAGTATATAATATCATAAAACATGAAAATAAATCGGTTTCGATATCCGCATATACAAAAATTAACATTTTTAGGTATTGGAAATTCCTTTTGATCTATAACGCAAATTACAATTTTACAGTACAATTAACACTCTTAATAGACATACATTAGCGCTCTGTGCTTTATAAACGCACACGTAAAGGTTTTGTAACTCCTCCTGTGCCCCATAAAATTAACAATCCGTGAAGAACGGATACCACATACAGTACAAATCGAATTTATATTCTAATTATATAAAATATAGATTATTAATAAAAACCCATAAAGGACATAAATAAATAAAATGTCACAAATTTTTGTTCAGAAAATTTATGTAACCGTGATGACATGTTCAAAATATTAAATTTAACACCACTGTATATTAAATTAATTATTAATTTATGTATATATTTGGCTTTAATGATCACCATATTCAACAACTTAATTGAAATGTATAACAAATTAATGTTTATTACATAGTGAACTACCTTAACATTTGTCTACTTTGTTCAGCTAGGTAAACGTTATTAAATTTTTTATGATTCACACCATTTTATGACCAGTTAGATTTTCATTCCTATTTTCCACTATCCAGTTATAAAATGTAAGGACTTTTTACATTTTATGTACCTACAATGAGAACAAAATGATTCACATTTTACATTCTGCATTTGTGACGTAAACGCTCAGACTAGGAAATTAAATAACATTTTCCTATACATTTTTATTACACCAATTTCACTTCCTGACAGTCTAGTTAAAATAAGACTGTACATACCTTTGTGTGTGTGTTATAATATACGTGTTGTATTTATGTATGTACTGGGAAATTCTGGTCATATCCCGTACTATATGTCGTTTTATCTTACAAAAGTATTTGTAATCTATCTTAATAAATTTTCAACATCTGAAAAACTATGTACCTACATATAAAAATATATTTTCAAGAAAGAATTTATTAGTTGATTTAAATTACTATGCAAGCGATTTATTTGCATTGTCGTGTTGCCCAAACAACCTTAGTGTCTTGCGGATTCTCTCTCTATATAGAATCCATTTTCTCTGCCTCTCTCTATTTTTTACAGTAATGAACGGGTTTTGCTATGGAGATATTCCGCGAATTCTTTGACATAACATGTTTCAAAGTCAAAAATTTAACATAACATGTTCTTTCGAAAAAAAGACTTACTCGGAAATGTTACCCCGTATAAGTTTATACCATCGTGATATATTACCCGTTTAAAAAAAAAATACGCACACATAGATATATACAGAAAAATAAACGTCAAAATAGTCAACAAACGTAAATATAAACATAGATGTTCAATCAAGAACAGGTTTTCTCCCACCAAAGCAAATAATTGTACAAGCATGTGAGCGGATGATCATTTCATATGCATAGGAAGCTATGGAAAAAAACAAGCCTATAACAACACTCATGAGTATTTTGTCTGAAATTTTTTTGTATGCATAGAAATCAGTACATACTCAGACCCAAGAAACGTACTAAATGAGAATAAATTCAAGATTTATAACAAGTGAAAGTGATTTGACTGCTAATTGACAGCTGTCAACTGTCAATATCGAAAATCTAACTCCATATTTGAACGTAGCGACCGCAAAAAACAATGTGTACCACATTTTAGAAAAAAATATTAAACACAAAAATGTATGCTTCAAAGGGTTAAGAAAAAAAGTGATGTTTTTAAACAAATATCTGAGTGATTTCTATGCATACAAAAAATTTTCAGACCAAATACTCATGAGGGATCTTTTAAGAATCTCATAAAGAGTATTAAAAAAAAAATACTGAATTTGGTGCATTTTTCTACGCTCTAGACATTTTTGGGACTAAACACTACTTAAAACGCTTATGTGCGTCGCACAACCGCTCAAACGAGTAAATGTCGCAACAGCTTCAGTACGCTGTGTGACGCCCAATTGTAGCGGAAATCACAAATTAGAGATCTGCCCATGCTTCAAGAATATGCTGGCCTTGGAGAGGGCTAAGTTGGTCAACCATCTACAACTCTGTGTGCGATGCCTGGAAGGTCAGGCATGGGTTCAAATGGGCACAGATTCAAATGTTCCGCCACGGAACTCTGCGTAGTCTGCAACGGCAGACACAATACCCTCTTTCATTGCAACAACTCTGCATCGAAAACCGAGCAGGTTTCGAAAATATTCGTGGTTCAGCAAACATCGGCAGTGTTATTGCCAACTGCCGTGGTCCAGGCATCAACCGTCAACGGTCAGCTCGTAACACTGCGAGCCCTGATAGATCCTGGATCCCAGGCAACACTAATTTCCAGCGCCGTGAATCGTTTTAATTTCAAAAAGAAGAAAATTATTATAAAAATGTCCGGCATTGGAGGTCAAGTCGCCGGAGTATGCAAACATGCCGTGAAGCGCAAGCTTGGACCGATTCGACCATCACATTAAGCTGGGTCAACGGAGAACCAAGGCGCTTCAAAACATTTGTAGCGAACCGCATTTCCTGCATAAGACAAAATTTACATAGAGCCACTTCCAATTTACCAAGAGAACATCTTCAAGAGAATTAGTCCATTGCAAGTTATGGTGGCACGGTCCAGAGTTTCTACAACATGGTTCAAATCAATGGAAACTCTCTGGAAATATAGGAGAAGGTAATATTAACACCAGCAACGAATTTAACCAACGTCTGGGTGGAATTGTTCCAAAGAAGTTCCAGTTATGACAAATTTAAACGAGTGGTGGCAAATTGTGCAACGTTCATCAACCGGGTTGCACGGAAAATTCCAGCAATCAAGGCGATCACGCCGGAAACCATTATATTTCGTATGAGTCAAGAGGAAAACTTCTACCAGGAACTCAGATGTCTGAGAACCACACGCCAATTACATCAACGCAGCAAATGGAAAACGACGCAACCAAATCTATCGATCAACGACTTAGTCCTCTTACGAGATGACCAACTTCCGGCAACATATTGGAAATTGGGTCGAGCTATCGAAACTCAACCTGGCACTTACGGCCTTGTTCGCGTAGCTACTGTTAAATGAAAGTACAATGAGTACAAACGACCAATCACCAAACTATGCAAGCTTCCCATAGAAGCGGAGACGAAAGATATCCCAGAATTTGAAGCGAACAACAACAAGGCTCCACATATTAGGAAGCAACCGCCAAGAAGAGCTAAGAGTGGATTAAAGGCTAGCAATTTAGCATAGTCGTTATTATCGGTATACACCATACTAGGGTTGGCGCATGGTGTCACTAACATATGCCCTTCGACCATCCATCCACTTTGAGGAAATGGGAACTTTAGAAGCCGTCGCCATGAAATGGAAACTAGTAATTTTTTACAACTTGACCGACTATTGGAAAGAAGTAGAAAACTGCAAGCAAGCCGTAGTCCAACTAGAAGAAACTTGTAGAGATCTGTCAGGATTCAACTGTAATACTACCTTACAACATTTGCAATGGCGACTCAACAACCTCATAGCAAAAAACCAGCTATTAGAAGATAGCAATAAGGATCGCAAGCGATTAAAGCGAGGCCTAGGAGATTACGCTGGGGATTGCGATGGGCGATATATTTGGAATCTTGTCGCAACGCGATGCGGCACAATACGAATACTAGTTTGAGATGATCAACGCCAACGAAAACCACCTAATGAAATAAATGCAGAATCAAACATCGATAATAGATACCACGGTAAAATTGATAAAGCACAATTCCAACCTCACCATGATGTCCATGAACACGTCCATGGACACATGTCTTACAAGAGCAGAGGCGATTAAGACAAGAGTTAATAGAGCTACAAGAGTATCGAAGCTATGAGGACAGGGTTCGCTCGGTGCTAATGATTTTAATCGAGCTAACCTTGATCCTCCGAAATTTGGACGACACCCAACACAGTCTAGTCGATATAGTATACTCAGCGCATCATGAGATATTGCATCCCACTATACTTTCGCCGGACCAATTAGAAGAACAACTTTCGCTGATTCGGCACCATGTACCGACAGGAGTCCGCGTCTCTGGTCACCAATTGTCTGATTTAATACATGTGTATCAGAGTCTAACAGTCAGAAGCAGAATAACCAAGCAGAACGTGATCATCGAAATCATCATCCCACTGACTTTTGCAACAGAATACACGCTTCTATCCATGATTCCCGTACCAGACATTCTACATGACAACACACAGTCAAGCATAGTAACTTCAACTGAGTATCTGGCCATGGACAGCCATCGCGAACATTTCGCGTTTTTCTCTACGGAGCAACTATCTCGTTGCCAGATTGTTTCCCTATCTCATTTTTTTGTGCGAGACATCACCAGACATCACAAACAACGGTCGATGCGAGGTAGCTATCCTGCAGCGAAAATCCGCTCTTGAACAATTCTGCAGCTTTCAAACTGGCATTCTACGAATAGATGGATACCCTTGAAGTCACCAAATCAATTGATTTATGCGGTTCCCAACGTAACAACGGTCGACATTTTATGTGGATCCCAATCTAGTCTACACACTCTTCAAGGCTCGGTGATAATAAGCATCGATGTGGGCTGTCTATTGCGAGACAGGGATTTATATATTGTAGCTGTGGGTACCGCACCCAACAGTATAAGCAAGGCAGTCACATCAAAATCAAGGTGCGTGATGACGCCGTAGCTGATCTCGTCTCCGGTTTGGATACCAAAAAGTTGGATTAGATAGCAGCTCTTCGGGAAAATGAGTACTTGATCCAGAGGAATAAGTTCTTCACCAACCAAAATCAACACCATGATTCATATTCTGTTCTGGAGCGCTTTTATCTTCGGAACAATCTGGATCATATCTTACATCCGACGCCGGCGCCCATTAGTTCCGCTGCAATCTCGATTGGTGGACGCTACAGCGTAGTACAACCTTCTCAGCCGCCCGGGAGTATGCTCAATCATGAACCGGTTTTGTCCCACCAAAGCAAATAATTGTACAAGCGTGTGAGCGGATGATCATTTGATATGCATAGACAATGCAAAACATCTATGTGAAAATGATACATCCGCTCTAATTCTTCATAGTTTTTTGTTTAGTGGGAAAACTATTTTATTTTTGTTTGTTTTGTCTTTGTTTGCTTTTTTATGTATAAAAACTTCATTGACAAATAAATTTTTCGTTGTCGATTTATACAATAGCAACAGTTCAGTGTGTTAATTTTATTTTAAATTCAAATAGTTCTAGACAGTTTGTCTAGAATTTTCAATAGACGTGGTGCCATTTAAATTATTATTGTATATGTTTATTTTCATTGAGTCTAATTTGTGATTCTGTGTTCCCAAAATAAGTTGAGAACAACGAAACGACGTCGTAAAAAATTATTCCGAAGATGAAGTAAGTAGCTTCCACTATTGAATTTGATAAATAAAATATTAGTCCAAATTGTGTTAATTAACGATATACCGCAAAAGCCCGATTAACTGAACATTCAGTTAACTGGAATTTAAATTTTTAGAAAATCTTTTTTGTTTTTTTCTCTTTCAAAAGGGAAATTATTTATTTTATTATTCGGGGATTCACAGAAAATATATCTTCCTTTACTTTTTTCTGTTTTATGCATTAATCTATTTGAATTGAATGTGTAAAGTCGTATTACATAGTTAGGTTAGTGAAATATTAGTATTTAATTTGACGATAGTAGTTCAATACCTTGTTAATAGTATATTAACACTAATTTTAATAAATCAATAATAAAACTAACTTTAATAATTCCATAAATAAATGTTAATATGGCTTCGATCTCTCGAGATTTTAGAGAGGTGAATCTCGCGAGGCATTGATGAATTTCATAATATTGGCAGTTCAACTTTATACGTCATAAAAAGTAATAAAGAAAAATTGTTAGAGTTTGCTTCTAAAATGGAAAATGATAAATTCGCTAAAACTAAAATAACAATGGATCTTTATGCAAACTGGAGCAGCTCGATTCTGTTTTATTTGAGTGGTTTTTGTGTAAGAGGAGTGAAGGAATGCCAATAACTGGCCTCAACATCATAGAAAAAAATATTTATGGTTGGTTAGCATGTTTTAAATCAAGACACGGTATTCAAAAATTGGATATTTGAGGTTAAATGAAATCAGCAGATGAAATCACAGGAAGCGATTACTGCACAAAATGTTAAAGAAATTGTAGAGAAATATCGTCTCACTCCTGAACAGGCTTATAATGCTGATTGAACCGGGCTGTTGTGGCGATGTTCACCAAATTCTTTAGCTGGAACAAGGGAAGCTGCTGCTACTGCCTTCAAACATAACAAACAGCGATTACCAAATCTTTGTTGTGCAAATGCAGCTGGAAAGTATCGGTTGGAATTCTTGGTTATTGGCAAATATGCTCGACCATGAGCATTGAAAAATATCAGTGGCTTATCGGTAATATATAAATACCAGTCGAATACTTGGATGAACCGAGAAATGTTTCATGACTGGTTTAATCAAATTTTATACCATCGGTTAAATCGCATTTCACAACAATAGATGACACACACAATCAAAAATGTTTGCAAAAAAGTAACAGCAACGTGCCTTACGATGAAATTTGCGATATCTTGAATTCTAATGCAAAACAATTTTTGGACACTCAAGAGCACGAGATTGCTGTGAAAGTGTAAATCCCCACGCAGCAGATAACTTAAGCTCCGATTCTGATGAAGACGTACAAGTAGCTGAAAAAAGTATCACTTGACATTTGATGACATTTTTCAAACTTGCATGTTTTCTGGTACATAATTTGAAAATAAATAAAAGAGAATCCTAAAATATATTGAAATCAAACGAAATTTTAGTAAAATTTTTAGTTTTAATGAAATATTCAATTATTCGGAATTTTCGATTATCCGGAACGCTCTCATCCCCGAGTATTCCGGATAACAGGGCTTTTACTGTATTACGTATTTACAGTTTAAACGACATTTTCGATTATCGAGATTCGTGGCGTACAAATTAATCGATATGTATGGAAGATCATCACATTATAATAGCAAGCTATACATGGCGGAAGAAAGGGGGTAACTCCAAAAACTTCAATGTTTATCTTTTCTATGGTATAAAATATTAACTTATGCATAAGTTATGAAATGCTTAATTAATTATTATTATTATTTAATCATTTACTGTAGGTTTCCTGCTAACAAAAGTAGAAAAGTACATATCGAGATCTAATTTATTTACAATACTGTAGCTTCGTCAGAATGCCATACTCATTTAACAATATTTTGGATTTTTTTTTTTGAAATTTCGTCGGAAATTATCAAATTTTCAGATTCAGAAGAAGAAAAGGCTCAAAAGTATCTTGAATTGAAATTCAAGATACTTTTGAGCCTTTTCTTCTCTTTTACGTCGTAAAATAAAGTAAAGTAATCATGAAAAATTTTGAACTGGAGATTTTTGCAGATTCATAATTCGCTATATCGCCGAATTTTAAAAAATTGGTTTAAAAAAAAATCTCTGTGTGTTTGTGTTTGTGGTTCTGTGCAGATTAAATTTCGGTATCTTCTCTAAAGACCAAACAAATTGACTGATCGGGAGGAAACTTTATAATTAAGTTCTTCTCATAAATTGGGAGATACTAATGATTTTTGGCTAAAATCGGTCCACCAAACGTGACGGCCTTCAAAAGAGTATTTTGCATTTTTCAAATATTTTGTCATTCGCCAGAAAAACGACAATGAACTAAAAGATTAATTTAAATTAAATTATTATCGATATGATGGACAACTTAGTAAGTATATAGGAGCCTGTACGTTTAGGATCAGATCATGAATATAAGAATGTTTACTCGTATATCTTATCGAAACAAATGGTTTTATCGTTGAGCGATTTACGAAAACTTCCTCTTTTTTTTTATTTTTTAAATATTGAGCTGATTATTAGTTTGGATTATTCCAGTTCGAGAAAGGTGTCTCTAAATCAATAGTATACCATTGTTTCTTTTTGCTATCACTGTCATTGCTACCACTATGTAGCCAAAAGCTTAAAAGAGTTCATCCAAAATTCTAGTCCTATTCCAGGCCATGAAGGGTATTTTTTAAAGGATAGTATGTACACTCTTGTGTTCTTTGATATAAATTTCCTTCATGGGCTGAGACCATTGTAATATGATATTTCGCACATTTGATGCTGTTCCAAGCCTCATGGCTTGCTCTTTCTCACACTCGCAATAAGAACAAATTTCATGCTATAAAGCGCATATACTCAAAAAGTGCTAAGTCGTATTGATTTCTTAAGCTTTAATCCAATTCTGATCATTATCGTGTATAGCTTTATATATTCTTATATCTTTAAATAAAATAATTTCGCCAAAATTCTAATTTAATACGATTATTTCGTAGACATAAAACATCTAATAAAACTCAAATAAAGAACTAATTAAGTTTACACGAGTACATACAGATAAAGAACACATCAATATACACACATTATTCAATCGTAAAAATCCCTTTCGTCTGTTATTTTCGAACGTAATAAAACCAACAAAAAAAAAAAAGAAGGATACACACACAAAAGGAAAATTTATAATAATCTTAGTGGAAATAATGTTAACGTAACGGAAAATAGATTAATCTTATTTTGTTGGGAAAATCATAAACAATTTTCCTCTATAAAAATAGAAACCGAGCTCTCGCTCTTTAAAAACAACAATACAAAACAACAATAGCAAGCACAGCTAAAAGTTAAAGTGAAACAAAACATCAAACGGAAAACTGATTTGATTGATTACTAAAAAACAAAAACTAATGAAAAGAAAAACTTTTTCTCTTGTTTTCCATTCATTTTCTCCGTATACACAACAAACATAAAGTTCTTCCTGTTAAATTTACTTGCGTTTCCATTTATTACACTCAGTTGTTGTTGTTGTTGTTGTTGTTTTAATTAAAGGAAAAACAACTTCGTAAATACCAATTACACCAGTAACAATTACACAATAACTTGAAGAATCATCAAATGTAATGGAAATTGTAAATATTTTTCATTTTCCATCATTATTTAATTTCTGTTATTTTCAATTTAATAAAATATGCGCGAAAAATCATTCTCGATCGAAACATTGGATTTACATTTCCGACACATTTACATTTTACATCTAGGCATTTGTAGCTATGTCCGCATATAAATATTTGAAAAGGATGTATATTCCGCTTCATCCCACCACCGAATATACACTTGAGCGTTGACCGACTAACCTAAATAACATGGCTTTTCTCCCGGTGATATGTAAATAGGTCAACACGGTAGGATATTTTATGGGCTGTGTGCTATGCTATGGCAAATGTTATTAAAATTTTCAGTTCGCCTTGCTTGCTGTTAATGAAAATTTATTAGCCTGTAGAGTGGTACAACAGGGAGCAACATGTGGATTTTACACAATGTTTATAAATGATGTTAATAATTATTTATGAGCTTTTTAGTTTTTGGGAAAACACCACTTGTTGCATTGGATTATTTATTGTGCTTGAATGAATTTATGGCGTACAGAATAGTAACAAGAAGGGAGAGAGGGAGGGATTAATATTATTTGGATACTGCTAGTCCTAGTGGTGGTGTATAAATTTTGTTCATTATTAATAACAGTCTGCGAATTAAAATATACAGAATGTTTAAATGACCGAAGGGCACATGTAGTGTTAAATTTCTTTGTAGTGTTAGGTAACCTAATTTTTGGGTAATTTATAAAGTAAAACCCCTTAATTGCAGAATATTTTCCCATGAACAAAAAAAAACTGAATTTTTAATTTATTCGTCAGTTTCAATAACTTTGCAAACCATGCAACCCACTTTCAGCTTAAACCTCATTCATAATGAGAATTCAGTTTTTCCTTTTGCCAAATTCTCCCCATCAATGCTTTTCTGTTATTTTCTTTATATTTTGCTGTATTTGTTAAATTTGTTATTTAATTTCGAACAATGCTGGACGTTTTTTAAGTTACATTCAACACATTTGGATATGATTAGCACTAGACATTAACCGTCTCAGGTATTTGTGTGATATTTAGCACCTAACTCCAAGTATATGCAATTTGCAACAACCTTATACAACCAAATATTATAAATTAATAAAATATATTAATAATAATTAAAAAAAATTATTTTTTTTTATGTTTTATTAATTCAGTTACAAAATTGGCGCAGCCGTGCGGAGAGTATACTGTATATTGTCGTGATCAGTAGTGCCAAAATCTGCGAATAAAACCTGATTTACTAGTGCATTCTCTATTAATAACATATGCAATACTTATATTGTATACTCTACAATAAATCAATAAATGGCTACCAGCGCCAAACCGGTGGATTTATCATCTAAAGCACTCATATCAAATTTTTTGCTTTTTCCAAGCCCTTTCAATCGATATAGCAAATTATTATATGAGAATGAGAAAAATTACAACTACTTTCAGCGTTACAATGGTAGTTTTCAGTAATAAGGTGCACCAACAAAATTTATGGTATTATTCAAGTTCTTTCAGCGATAGTAAACGTAAAATTTGACTAAACGCCAAATGGTGGATTTACTACATTATATATATTAACAAAAGTAATATCGAAAAAATTATTGTCTGACCCATGGCGTTTCACTCAATATCCTGTTCAATCGATATAGGTGATTTTCTATGCAGGGATCCAACCCTCATAAGGTAGAGATCATGAATTCTCTGAATTAAAAATAAAAGATGATTGGTGAAAAAAATCAAATTGCAAAACAAAATTTTAACTGTGGTCTGAACGACCAAGTTATTGAAATTTTGATAAAAATTATGTAAAATGTCTTTGGTGCAGAACCATTTTTTTTATGTTTTCAAGGTCCCTCATCAATCTTCTTCGGAGAATAAAAACTTTTGAGTTCCCCACATCAAATGGTCGAGAACTTGCCATAGGAAAACACTCAATACCACGATACTGCTTTACATTACATACAGTCGTGTAGTAGTCGTTTGAAAGGTGGATCAGATAACAATGGAAAATACTACTTTAGTTAATAATTATACCGTTCTGCCGCTACTTAGTAGCTAATTTTCCATTATTAAGGAATGTATAAACTTTCGTATTCGTATCGTCGCATATCATTAAAAAGTCCTTGAAAAACGTCACAAATTTAAGTTGTGCAGATTAGTACTCAAAACTACCGTTGTTGGCGCAAGAGTCGAGAGATAAAAGGCGTCGTCTAGAAGGCCAATATATCAGCCAAAATGTCACGCTCATCCGCTCAACGAGGATCTGGTGACCGAACGGCGTGATAACCGAACCAAAAGAACCTTTCAAATGATGTTCTCTAGACTGGCCCACTGCCAATTTCATTGGCTAGATTGGTAGCTGCTTCAATAGCCAGTTCTTACTGCAATGAGTTAACAACAAAAAGGAATTTTTATCCCAGGTAGTAAAAAACCGCACAGTTGATAATTCCATCCTCTAAGGAGACCGACTCAAAGGATTCTGGGGTGAGCCAAAGAATTCGAGTTCATTCGATCGAAGTTCAAAAATATCTAGATAACCACCACCCTTGGAAATTAAAAATGTTGAACTACGAAGAAGACTGAGGGAGATAGAAAAAGTAGTATCACAACTTAGCAATGAAATTGTTAAGTTAAAGAAAGAAAACTAGGAGCTGAAGATGACCAGACTGATAGAAATTCATGGAAATTTTGTTTCAGAGAATTTTGTTTTGTCAACAGAGATGTTTACCCCACCTGCAAGAACGAGGATATAATAGAAGATCTGAAAATGAAAGAACTGTAAATTAAAGACGCAATAAACATCCTTAAACAGGAGAATTGAAAAGAGGGTTCCCACTGTTCATGCTCACATTCACCAAAAGCGAAAAAATTGCAAATACAGTAGGCTCGCGACAACATGAACGCCGTATACCATGAACTCCGAGTAACACGAACAATTAGAAACCGCGATAACGTGAAATAAATTTTGTACACTCTCGTATGTTCTCTGGCATGATTCGGGGATTCCCAGTTTGTTTTTTCGCACAATTTGAATTAAGTTAAATTAAAAATGCGACTCGAGGATACAAAATTTGTCTTTTTTCATAATTTGGAACGATTTAACCCAGATATTGTCTTTGTCCGTTATAACGCCACACAAAACACTGTAGAAAATTCAAGCACAACTTGTAAAAAGTTTTTTTTCGAAAGTCCCGTTACTCCTGTTTACTAAATTCATTCGTTACTCCTATTACTAAATTCATTCTAAAGATTCATTCGTTGCAACGTTTTTTAGTATTGAAGTGTTTGTGTTTGAACATGTAGATTGAATTAAAATTAAGAACTAAATTTGAGGTTGAAAATACGGTGATTACCAATTTATTAATTTGTTTATAATTTGATTCGAGTAAAGTTGAAAGTGCAGCAGTAAGAGAAAATACTTTGTGCGATCAAGTAGTGAGTTTTATAAAAGTTTTATTTGCTCTGCGATTAATAGTTCTTATTTAAAAAATGGGTACAAAAATAATAGTACTGTAATATTGATATAAATCCATATTTTTTGTGTATCCGTGGCTAGTATCACACAATATATATTATAATTTGAAAAATAAATTACACACAATTTTTAAAAAACACTATATGTTTAAAAACATGTAACTTAATCGTTATTGTGATAAAAGGTTTTTTAAAAAATCGTCTGACGACCTGGTTTCGGACGTTCGTCCTTTTTCAAATCTGGTTAATTACTGAATATTGAAAAATATGATATAAAATATATGTCAAAAACAAGCTTATTGCGCCAAAATTATTATTTATGGTTGTGTTAGAATGATGTTAAAGTTTTATCAACAAGTCATAAAGCTTGTTTGTCTTGGTGTTGATTTTGTCATTTAATAGTAGCGGGTTATTTCGTTGTTTATATATTTCAAACTTTTCTATTCTATCCATGTAGCTACTCTTCTTTATGTGCTGTATGACGTGTAAATTTTTATCAATGTTTGAGTATGTATGTTTCTCATCGGCTAAGTGTTGAGCATAATTTGAATGATATGATGCAGAATTTATAGCCAGCAGCAGCATCAAAGAATTACAAATTGACCCAACATCCAATTTCCGCAAAGACATCAATGCAGTAATAAATAAATCGACAAAATTTCTAAACACGATTGTTATCAAATATATCATAGCAAAATGATCAAACCAAAAGCACCTATAATATCCGGGCTACCAAGGCCACTTATAAATTTCACAACAGCACCGTCATATAAAGTCACCAAATATTTGAATTACTAAATCATTCCGTCAAAAACAACGCAGAACTGGTAGATAAAATTCAGTCCGTAAGAATACCCAATGGAGCAAAACTTGCTTCGTTTGATGTAACAAACATGTACTCGAATATCCCAGTAGCTGAAACAATCACAATAATTTCCGAGTTGCTGTCAAAAAATAAGATCGATAAAATAACCGTCAACCAGGTCACTACTTTGCTCAATACCATCTCGCAACAAAATTACTTCCAACATAACAACAAATTGTATTTACAAATGGATGGTTTACCAATGGGTAGTCTATTATCTGGAACCTTAGCCAACATATATTTGAACCATATAGAAGAAAAACACATATTGAACAACAAAAACAAATTTTTAAACAACATTATCTACTGGCATCGATATGTGGATGATATCTTATTGTTGTTTAAAGGATCACACAGACAGTTGGACATGTTACATCAATACATCAATAACATACACAAAAATATTAAATTCACGTTAGAATTGGAAACAAATAAATCCATAAACTTTTTGGACTTATCCATTCACAATGTCAACAACAAACACCAATTTAAGATATTCCGCAAACCTACACAAACTAATCAAACGATACACAACACTTCATACCCGCAACAACACAAAACATCCGCATATTATCATCTAATCAATCGATTGAATAATATTCCTATGAACGACATCGATTATAACGAAGAATTGAAGATAATTAAACATATTGCATTTTCTAACGGATACTCCCACAAATTTGTAGACAAAATAAATACAAAAATAAAACGGAGAATAGAAAATGGAAACCTGGCTACGTTGCACAACATTGATGACACGGTAAATAAATACATCACAGTAGAATATTGTCAAGACACCTGCAATACATTGAAAAAGGCCTTACAACGGTATGGATATACTATAGCATTCAAAACAACTCATAGCATTAGACACAAATTAAAAACGACCACTAACAGAGAACCAATAGAAAGTGGGGTATATAAATTAACGTGCAATGAATGCAGCAAATTCTATATTGGGCAAACGGGCAGATCATTTGGGAAAAGATTTCAAGAACATACCGACGAACTTAAAAACACACGAAAAGCATCATATCATTCAAATTATGCTCAACACTTAGCCGATGAGAAACATACATACTCAAACATTGATAAAAATTTACACGTCATACAGCACATAAAGAAGAGTAGCTACATGGATAGAGTAGAAAAGTTTGAAATATATAAACAACGAAATAACCCGCTACTATTAAATGACAAAATCAACACCAAGACAAACAAGCTTTATGACTTGTTGATAAAACTTTAACATCATTCTAACACAACCATAAATAATAATTTTGGCGCAATAAGCTTGTTTTTGACATATATTTTATATCATATTTTTCAATATTCAGTAATTAACCAGATTTGAAAAAGGACGAACGTCCGAAACCAGGTCGTCTGACGATTTTTTAAAAAACCTTTTATCACAATAACGATTAAGTTAATTTTATGTTTTTATAAATTTTGAATTTAATATACATGTTTTTAAACATATAGTGTTTTTTAAAAATTGTGTGTAATTTATTTTTCAAATTATAATGAAAATAATAGTTTTAATATTAACCTTATATCGTCAATAGGACGTCCCACATATACATAGTTTCCTATTTTATTCACTTATTTTTGCTCATTTTGTAAGTGTACATTTTATATTGCTGATTTTGGAGTACTTGATAAAATAGGGTCACTTTCCTAAAATTGGGACACCTGTATCTCCTGAATTCTGGAAGCAAAATTAATGACTGGCCATTAAATTCACTTTTTTTATATCTACAATAGCTAAAGCTATTAAACTGACCATAACTTGGGTAAATTTAACCTGGGTAAATTTTGTGGTTGAAAGGGTTAAAGGAAAAATCTAAAATTATTGAACAATTTCGTAAAGGAGCAGAGCTACACATTTATCCATAAAATATAATGTTGATAAGTCTACTATTTCTGCAATTAACAAAAACAATCATGCAAATTTAATCGCGGTGAACAACACCTTTATAAGTCCGGGTAAGCGAAGAACCCTTAAAATGTCAGGATCCTAAAATGGAGAACAAATTATATCGTTGGATTCTTGGGCAGCGCGATAAAAATGTTTCTGTATATGTGGCGATTTGCTTAAAGAAAAGGCTTTCTTTAAGACTTTAACATGGAAAAATAAAGGAAAATGAAAACACTTTTCATGCAAGTTATGGGTGGCTATAATGTTTTAAAATTCGTTTTAGTGTGCGCTTACTTAAAATTACTAGAGTGAAGTTATCCTCTCAACCTGAACTTGTAAAGCCATTTAAAAGAAAACTGCAAGTCAAAATAATTGAACTTGGTCTGTCTGTCAGCCAAATTTATAATGCGAATGAAACAGGCTTGTACTGAAAACTTTTACCAGAAAAGAATTTTTATCATTAGAAAAGAATGCGCCTGGAAGGAAAACCGAAAAACAACGAATTTTGTAGCATGTACTAAAGCAAATGGACTCCATAAATTATGACTATTGAAAATAGAAAAACTAAAAATCGACGAACATTTAAAAATTTTAACTGTCCTATGTACTATAAGCATTCAAAAACTACGTGGATGACAGCTGCAATAATTAAAGACTGGTTCCATAAATCATTTGTACCACAGATAAAAAATTCTTTTAAGCCAATAAATTTAAATTAACATTTTATCAGTTTAGGTACGAATATTTTTGAAAAGCCAAGGGCTGCCACTTAAAAGCTCTTTTGTTGTTGTTTAATGCTCCATTCCATCCACCTGAAAACAAATTAGAATCAAACGATGGATGCATAATAACAATGTTTATGCCGCCAAATATCACACCGCTCATTCAGCTAATGGACCACAATATGATACGAATAATCAAACTTTATTATCGTACTAATTAATTAGCTACAGTAGCTATTGAATCTTAAAGATGCTATACTTTGTTGAGCTGCGGCTTGGGAACGACTTGAGCAAAGTACGATCGCACAATGGTGGAAAAACATACTAAATTTTGTTGAAGATAAGGAAGATCCAGATGATGATGTTCCTTTTAGCATTTATTTAGAGAAATCAATGGCATGCTGAAATTAACTCAGCCAATAGAATTTAATAGGACGATGCAGATATGCAAAATGAAATAACTGATGAAAATATCGAAGACAGCGATACCGACACTCGACAGCGAGCTAGACATTATTCCCGAGTCGAAAGAAAAAATCGATAGAATGAAGCAATTGAAATTTTCAATAAGGCTTTACAGTGGGCTGAGGAAGACATGGTGAATTTAATTGAAATAATAGTGTTACGAATTTTGAGAGACAGCAGTTTTAAAAAGCTTGGAAACGAGGAAGATTCTTGAAAATTAATGTGTCATTTATACTCTTTTTTTAGCTTATTGGTAACTTTGCGGAGAGACTTAATCTTCTGCACTTGTTTATTGGATGTGGATGAAGTTAGAAATTATAACTGAATACCCCAATTTATAACCATATTGAGTGGACTAAATCCCTTCATGAGATGCATCACAAGTAGTAACTGGTTAACTTAAATATGTACCCGCTTTCCATGCTCCGTACGTTAGTGGGCTTTTGAAAATTATGTTGTCATCGACTTGTTTAACCATTCTTTTATCATTTGATCTATTGCTACTTACGTAATATATTAAAAACATCAATGCAACTAAGTTATAATTATTACGGTTAAAGCAGGTTTTCGAGCGGTTTGTCTTTCTGTGATTCGTCATTATATAAGTTTGCTGTGCAGCTTCTCTTGTATATCACTAATGCGTGCTCTATATTTACAAGTTATATATTATCGTCAGTCTAGAGAAGCGGAGCCCGTTGGGGTTGATGTGAAGGTCGATATGATCTGAAAGTATTGAACTCGTACTAATTTTGGCATTGAATTGGTTCAAGGTTATTTAAATGTCATAGTGGTGGAGTATAATGTTGATGATGTGCTATGCGACTTGCGGTCTATCAAAGTACTAATGAAACGTCGAACTAAAATTTTCTGGATCGGCTTGAAAGGCTTAATGTTTAAACGCTTAGTAGTTTCCGTGTTCCTATTTAGGGTAGTGTCTGTATACCAACATACAAAAATATGGCATATTATTACTTTCATGCATTTTACCAACTCTACTACCCGCAACTAATTTTCAATGAAAAAATAATTTTAGCATACGTCATTCAAAGCACACAATGCCATATACAAGTAGTGCCCATAACGTCGATCGCGTAATGATTTTTGGTCCATCTCATTGAATTATTTATTTTCTAATAACTAAATAAATATTTCTCTAAAAATTCTTAAAGTTTGTTTATGTTCTGTTACGTCATTATTCCATAAGCACTCATATACGTCGTCTAAATCAATGCCTTCTATACTACTGGCCTTTTACTACTCTCATTTTTCGCACATGACGTCAATTTAAGTCTAAACCGAAACTGCGCAATAATAATTTTAATATATTTACACTAACAAAGCAACTAGAGAAAGCAACAACAACGTCGACTTAGCGTGTCGTCATCATTTGGTGTAAGCGGCTAGTAGTTTAGAAGGCATTGTCTAAATGCACCTTTATAAAACGAATACGTAAAAACAAAAACGTAACAACAACTTGCATCTATTACATTTTCTCTAATTCGTTATTTAATCTGTCATTCCGCTATTCCACACTTTGATTCTTTCGTCGTGATTCTGTCCTAGTTTCCTTCCCCTTCCCTCACAAACTATTTTTAGTTTGTTGGTGAAGGAGAAGGAAACGAGGAAAGAATCACAACGAAAGAATCAAAGTGCGGAATAGCGGATTTTGGCAAAACAGTGATAATTATGCTTTCAATTTTTTTTACTAGTGAGTGTTTTATCAAAATGAACCTAAAAAAAGTTAAACCCTACCATTATCATGAAAAATTTAATAAGTCAGGCCAAATTCTTGGATATGCAGATGATATCGTGCTTCTTGGCCGAAGACCTAGCGATATCAAAGACAGTTTCTTGCCGCTCGATCGCTCCGCAAAACGACTTCGTTTGGAGGTGAACAGTAGTAAAACCAAATATTTAGCAACACCTGGGAACATCTCTATGGCAAATCTCGGAATTGGCGACTACAATTTTGTTGGCGCCGAAAACTTTAAATACCTCGGGTCAGTTATAACATCGTCGAATGATATGCAGGCAGAAATAAAAGCCCGAATCGCTACCGGACAACGAGTTTTCTACGCCAAATCAATATTATTGCGATCGAAACACCTATTGCAGTTGTGCAAGGTCGCACTTTATAAAGCACTCATAAGACCTGTGCTGACTTTCGGAAGCGAAAGCTGGACCATGACCTCTAACGATTGTAGATTACTATCTACCTTCGTAAGGAAGGTAATCCGTTCAATCTTTGGTCCAATTAAAGTTGTGAACAACGAATATCGGATTCGTATGGATCACGAAATAAAGCAACTTCTCGGAGGCAGCGATATCATCGGATTCATCAAATCCAATCGAATGAGATGGCTCGGCCACGTTACAATGTTTCCACAACAACGGATGATAAATAAAGTGTTCCACCAACAACCAGCCGGAGTGCGTCGTAGAGGAAGACCCCGATTACGCTGGCGTGACGACATCGAACAAGATCTACGAACATTAGGATGTCGAAACTGGAAGACGAGAGCGATGGATCGAGATGGATGGAGGGCCTTAGTGCAGGCGGCGAAATCCCTTCATGGGATGTGAAAGCCAGAGGGAGAGAGAGAGAGAGAGAGAGAGAGAGAAATTATCATGAAAAATGGGAGAACGACTATTTTTTTATAATGATCAAAGACAAGAGTTGTTGTTTGATATGTAGTGTTTGCATTGCAATGCCAAGAAAAGGAAATGTTGAAAGACATTTCAAAACTATGCATAATAACTATGAAAATAGGTATCCGCCGAATAGTGAGCTAAATCAGCAACGATTGCATCACTTCGTGTGATTCATGTTCTTACCAAGAATAAAAAGGCATTCAGCGATGGAATCATTTTTAGAAGCGCATTTTTTAAAGCTGCGATTCTTTTTTTCTACCTTTCCCAATAAAAGGTGAAATAGTATCTGCCATTAATGGCATGCAGTTATCGCGAAATAGTGTAGCACGACGAGTGGAAGAAGTTGATTTAGATTTAAAAGGGCAGTTAATAAAATATCTTGAAGATTGCTCAGCATTTTCTTTGCAGGTAGATGAATCTACTGACGTGGTCGACGTATATCAGCTAATCATATTCGTGCAGACGGCTTTTAAAGATGTTACCGTTAAGGAAGAATTATTAACAATAACCCCTATGAAGGGAAAAATTCGAAGAAAGGATATATTTTCTAGTTTTAACACATTTATTAACAAAATTCAGTTACCCGTTTTTAAACTAGTATCACTAGCAACCGATGGGCTCCCCGCAATGATTGGCTGTCATAGCTATCCCAATTTTTTATCGTACCATTGTATCATACATCAAAAGGTATTATGTGCGAAAATTTTAAATATGAAAGATATTATGGCCGCAACATTTAAAATGGCAAACTCTATTCGAATGAGAACTTTACAGAAGTTATTTTTTTAAAATACAACGACGTCCGATGGTTAAGTAGAGGCAAATTTCTTCAACGGTTCAAAGATTTGATTGGTGAAATCAAGGAATATCTTGTTTGTACGGGTGATTAAGTTACCAGATGATAAGTTCCGTAAACGCGTTTAAACAGAAACTCACTCTTTACGCATCTAAGCTTGAGAGTGGGAATTTATCCCATTTTCCAAATTTAGAAGATCAACTGAAAAGTAGCATTTCAACAAATTATGATCCACAGAGATATGTTAATGAAATAAATTATATTAATACAGAGTTTGAAAAGTGATTTAACGATTTTAAAAAATTGGAAGGGGTTGCTTTATTTATGAACTATTTGATAATAATGTTCCAGAAAAAAAAACAGCAAGAAAACTTGGATTCCTTTGCTATTTCAGATGAGCGAAGAAATTCTAGAAACAGAGATTGTTAAAATTCAAAATGATTTAACACTAAAATCGAGAGCTTCAAACTAAAATTTTTGGCTACATGTACCAAAGGAAAAATATCCAAGCTTAAAAAAAGGGTAGAAAATTTGCTCTCTTACTTTGGAACTTTTTTATGCAAATCTGCTTTTTCTCAAACGAAAATAATAAAATCTAAATACCGAAATACTTTAACCGATGATCACCTGGACTCTTGCTTGAAGCTGTCTAACAATGTACACACCAAACTTCAAAAAAAAATTATTTTCTAAATAAAATGTTGGAATAAACCATTTTTCCAGATTGATTAGATAAGTTTGATCTTTAAAAGTCGATCACATGCAAAAATTAGTGGGCACCGCTGCCCTATACGCTATAACAAAAAATGATATTGCATAGGTTTATGTGAATTGCACAGGTTTTTTAAAAGCTAAGAGCAGCAGTAGATTACACATAATAACTGTCAAAGTAGTAAGTGTTGCGGATTACAAATGCGGAGCAACACCGAAAATTTTTATTTTTAAACTTTTGAAAAAAAAACACTTCACAATATCAGAAAGCTCCACGAAATTCTACACAAATGATTTATTTATAAAACAAAAATTTCTTACGTAAAAGTATTGTTTACATTTTTATTCATGTTTGATGGGTGTGTATGTTTTATGTTCCTACTAAACATCTTAATAACTTAATTCATAAAATTGCCACCCAAAATAAAAATGGGTATTTTAAACGGCGTATGTAAATCTCATATTTCATCACCACCCAAGTTGTTATATATTACGCATTTTCTCAGATCTACACACATGACAGATAGAAACCAAAATTTTATGCAAATACACTAAAAAATTTATTTAATTATTTTTAACTTTTTTATGAACGCTGCTTTAAATAAAAATTATTAATGTTTCAAAATGAATTCTGGAAGCAAATGGGGCGTCTAAATCATTTAAGTATTACATGTGGTCTGGTTAAAGTTTGCCACAGTCTTGAAACAAAACCAAAATAGTTTAGCCTTTAACACAATCAAAGAAGACGACTTCAATGCCAGGCCATTCAAATTTGTAAACACGAAATTAAATTATTGCTATAACCGTTTATTTGTAAAAAAAAAAGTCTTAAAGCAGCCCAACACTATCCCAATCCAATACCTTCAAATTCTTCCGTAAAAACAAGAAATAAAATTGTTAAATTAAATAACGCGAACTTCAATTTACTTTATTATTTCTTCGATGGAAATTTAAATTTTCCTCACTCTTCCTTTACGTACAAGTATCCGCCAGCAAATTAAATAAAAGTTTTTTTTCGGTTTTTGACACAACTTTTGAAAAATCTTACTTTAAATACTAATATGTTCGTACATATTCTAAACGGACTTAAAAATGTAAAACTCAAACACAAATTGTAACTTTTCAACACAAACACCACCAAATAAAAAGTTTTGTGGTTGTCGAGATGTTTAACAATCAAACGACTGTTAAAAAGAGATCAAGAAGCGGGAAAAGAAATCACATAATTTTTGTAAGAAGTTACGAAAACTAATTTACCTTTCAAAGTTACATTTTGAAGAATTTTATTATTTCGTTTTTCAAAACCAAACAATGTAGGAAGACCAAGTTATTATATTACGTATGTGATGGGGAAATTCAATAAAAGTTTGGGATGGAAAATGAAAGCTTCCACAAAATACACTAAATTTAATATTTTTGTTCAGCAGCTTCGTTAAGATCATTGATAATTTTTTTAACGTTTTCCTTGAACAATTTTGGTTTCCTTCTTCAAGAGATTTTTATATAAAAGACGGCACAAAATTTTTCCCTAACCCAGCCTTTGTCAATAACATAATATCTTTGAAATACATACATCCGAAATATACTGTAATCCACGTGAAAACTAATGAACCATTCTAATGATAATAAAAGTAATCGTTATCATATAAATTCAACATCTTAAAAACGAAAATCTTTTATTGTCTACTTTTTTTTAATCAAAAGATTTATTTTTAAATTATTTGTGTACCAACCACCAAAGAAAGGTAAAATAAATGAAAATGTCTTATAGCAAGAAAATTATATCTCGAAAATAGGTTTCCAAATAGGAATAACAAAAATTGGGTTCTCGAGTAAAAAATGTTAGGATGTTATATAAATATATTTTGTTAAATTCGACCAACCAAAAAAAATTATATTTCTTTGTTAAATTATTATTGCTTTACGACTTTTTTTTTGATATTGCAAATAATATTTTACAGGTGACCTCTTACTAACGTCATGACGATGCGATCTCAAAGACGTAATTTACGAAATAACAAAGCCAGTGCGTGCTGTATCACCTCTGTTGGTAATTCTACTTCATCGACTTTTTATATATCTGTTCAAGAATTGGGTACTTTCCCACATGACTGTGTTATATAAAATAAATAATTGGAAAAATTGGATGTAAATATTTATAATTAAATTTTATTGGTTTTATGAAATCGCCCCCATATTGCTGACTTAAAAAAATATTGAATATGTATCCTTAAACATTTACACAAATATTCGATTTTAATTTATAAATAAACCTAAAATTGGGTTTCTTTGAAAAAATTGTTGTGTGCACAAAAAATATTTCCATTTCGGTAAAGAAAATTTAAAAGTTAAAAATCATTACATACTCAAATGAAAAATGTATAACCTCAATATGTGTGTTAGAAAGTTTGCGAATATAGTCAATAAGGGGTAAATATTTGATCGGCTAGCATGCAAGCAATTTGCTAGCCTAAATCCTATAACTACTCAATCAAGTTTACCCGATTTTTGGTTATTGTTGCGATTTCACAGCTTCTATGCTACAAATTTTACTGTGCAATCGAAAAACTAAACAAAAAATTTTATGAAAAACAAAATTTTAAATTTGGTCAATTTGGTCGTTTTTATTTTAATTCACTGAAATAGTCAATAGATAGTCAATATAAGTTGTACTGTGCACATTCCAAAAAACAGTTGCTATAACTTTGTCAGCCGATTGTTGCGTTTTCGGGCGCCTTGGTACACTTTCACCGGCTTCCACCCCAACCCCTTGTTTTGCCTGTTCCTTCAAAAATTGATTATATGTCCAATGTGTATTGAGAAACATCAACTCTTTTTAATTTTTGTTAGTCTAATTTTTGAAGAAGCATTTCTGAATGATGCTCGTCATTTGTGGTCGAAAGTCGAAACTTAAACTCTCTCACGCACCGTCGGATTATTGTTTTCGATTTAGCAGACTATAATACTTAACAAGCTTCTCTTTCGTTTCTCTAGCCGTTTTGCCTCTCAAATAATAATGTTTAATGAGAACACGAAATTTTTGACGCGGAAATAACTCTCAAACACCAACAACTTGAGAGTTTTTTTAAACCTCAGATTTCGATTTTTTTTTTTTAGGTTAGCAGTAATCTGGCGCGGGACTTTACAAACAAGGTATGTATGAGTACTTGACTCTTTAGGAAATTAGTTGAAATGTCAGTATGTAAATGGATTTCAGTGCCACAACCATTACTCGTCAATAGCGTTCCCCTGAATATTATATATGTAAGCTATCACTGCGCCATCTTAGAGTGTCAATGTTAGTGTCACAATCAAAGTCACAGTCACAGTCATGATCAGTCTTCACTCGCAAAATTGTGTCATGACTATATATAGAATGTCATGTCTGCTCATGCGCAATACGTCGTAACAAAAAGAAAATTTATTAAAATTGCTGCTGTTTTTGTCACTGTGAAAAAAACAGTAGAAAATTTTATTTCACTCTATTTTAAACAAAACAGAGAGAATAAAATTATTTTACATAAATATTTTACTATTAACACCGGGTTGTGAGTGTTAAAATACAATTTTGACATGACATTCTATTGTCATGACAAAATGTTGTGAGTGAAGACCGAGCATCACAGTCACAGTCATAGTCGCAGACACAATCATAGTGAGAGTCGGTGTCCAAATTGAATTGCAGTCGGTGTCCAAATTGAATTGCAGTCCAGCGTTGAGAAGACGACGTGTGACCGTCGATATAGAAATCGGCAAGTCTCGACTTTGATTTGTAATGGCTGCGATTTCTGAAGCTGTTAATCTTCTATTCCGCTTTGATGCTATTACTTTATTGGTATCTTCTCTGTTTGTTGTGCATCTAGGGCGACCAGACCTTTCTTTATCCTTAATTTCCTCTGTGGTTTTAAATTTAGTGATGGTATATTGCACTGTACAGTACGGAATCTTGAGTTTACTGGCAATCTGGTGTAAAGAATTACCATCGTTGTATAAAGTTACAATTGATTGACGGTTCAAAACTGAATGAATTCGTTTTTTGCCATTTTATTCTAATTTTAGTTAAAAAAAATAAAAGAAATGTAAATAATATTTATTAAAAGTAAAGTTATTTTTTAGTACTTACTTTTTGTAAGAATACAATGTACTTCGAATATTTTATTAAATATTTAACAAAATAAATATTAGCAAATATCCTATTAGCAGAAGAGTAGTGTAGAACGCTGAGAAACACCAATAACTCACTTGAACACATTAAATAAAAATTTGTTATTTTTACTTTCGGTGATTCCCCGAAGTATAGAAAGAAAATCCTTAAAGAAAAGGTTGTGTTACTAAATTAATCTTTGCACTTAATACAAATTCGCATAAAACAATTCTAATATTGATTTGTATATTTGTGAAATTGCAGATTTGAGTGGTGGTCAAAAACTTTTGAGCGGGAGTGTACATAAGACAACATTTACGCATAAATTCAAATCCTTGTGATATGTAAAGGGAATAATAAAAGGGAACTCAATTCGGTTTTTGGAACTCCCACAACTTTTGTAATATGTTTCCTGCATTTGGATTTGTTGCTTATGAAGCTTTTTACAACTTCTATGGTTTTTCTTTAAACTTTTTTTTTGTCTGCTTGAACATTCATTGTTTCTTCAACCTCGAATGTAAATCATTATAATAAAACTTACATAATATTTTTTTAACACCAATACCGGTAATTTCTACATTTCTTTAAATTTTATTCTATATATTTAGTTAACCTTATAATTTACCTTATAATTTTATAAAATAGTTTTAAATACACACAAACAGATGATCAACATCTTTGGAAAAATTCGAACGGTCGAATACAAAATTCGTCAACTAAATGGTCAATGTTTTCTTTTACTTTCATTATAGGGCGAATTTTGTCGATAATATAGTATGTGCGTTCGAAAAAATTCGCCTCTATTTTTTTAAGGTACCTTTTCTCGATATCGAATAAAATCGGAAAAGAAAAATTTCATAATAGCCCCCTCAGTTCTAGCTGCTCCGGGTATGGAGAAATTTGAAGAGATTCACCATGGTGATTAATCTACCCAACCTATAAATTGATTAATAGTTACTTAACTAATCGTCAACAATATGTTATGATTAATGGAACGAGCAGTAATATTATAACTGTGAAATGTGGGGGTCCTCAACGCAGTGTGTTGGGACCATTACTGTTCCTGATATTTATCAATGACATTTCGAATTTGCCTTTGATTGGCAAAATTCATTTTTTCGCAGACGATACTACATTATTTTAGGAAACAAAAGTCTCTTCTACAATACAGAATAGCATGAAGCATGATATGACATCTTACTGGAATACTTCAAATCGAACATGGTTTCATTGAATTTAAATAAAATAAAATATTATAATCTTTCATTCACTATAAAAATGTCCAATTGTCCACATGTATTGGGTTGAACACATTAAATCCGTCTGTAGTATAATGGCTCCGTTAGTAGGATTGGTAAGAAAACTCTCGTATTGTGTGCCTAGTTATGTAATGAGACTGATTTACTTTGCATTTATTCATCCCAGAATTCTTTATTGAATTATTGTTTATGCAACGGTAAGTCGGAGCAAATTAAAACCTCTGCAAATCATGTAAAACAAAAGTGTGAAAGCTATCTTGAAGATCGCATCATTAAATGTATATGAAATTGAATCCAAAGGAATTTGGCCGTTGGGTGCGTTGTATGATTATCAAGTTTCATTATATATGTACAGGACATTAAATGTTTCTTCTACCTTATCTTATTTGGAATTGAGTAATAGTAACCATAAATATGAAACCAGATTTGCTAATAACAGATCATGTGGATCTATTACAAACGAATTTGGACGCAGATCAATCCGATTTTCCGGTCCCTCAATTTACAACAAATTACCGGAATCATTGAAAACCGTAATGAATATTCATCAATTCAAGAAACAATTAAAGATCTACTATAGACAATTGGTAAATAATTACATTTCTTAAATTTTATAACTTTAATATGATTATTACTGACACAAGTAAGAAATATGATTATTATAATGTTAATTTCCCTTTAAAGGACAGAAAATCCATTATGGGGAATATTGACATTGTAATTATTATTATAAGTTTATTGTAATATTATTTTATTGCAAATTTAATTGTAACAATAAATTAATTTGAACTGGTAGCTCTCGTAAAACAAAAGGAAGTAATCTTAACCGATATGCTCCAGTCGGGGGCAAACAAAAGGTTGTTAGAGATCAGTTCTTAATATTTACAATGTGACCCCTAAAATTCAGTTCACTGTTACTAATAACACCCTAACCTCGAACTGAAGTAACTCGAATCTGATACTTGGGAAAGCATGCTTACGAGAGTATGGAATAGTTGGCTTTAGCTCAGTTTCACTTCAAGGTCGTTTTTCATACATCCAAAAGATTACCTGATACCTCGTACCTCTCAGATATCAAATCCAATGATTCTGAGCTTTAATATAATAATTTAATAGGAAATCCTCTCGAATGTTTTGCAAATATTTGTGGTAATAGCATCAAACGCGATAAAAATAGTGGTTGTGGAACGACCACGAAGGCAACGGTTTTCTATAAAAGTTCAGTGAATCATAAACAACGACAACAACAACGATGTTCAACAATTTTGAAATGCAAGATAGCTTCGCCTATAATTCCTAATTTTCGATTTGCCTAACTCCACTGCATTTTTTAAGATGATAATTGGCAAACCATCTGAGCCAGATGAGAAATGATATTGTAGGTTAGTAATTTTCTCAACCATAATGTCATAATCGATCTGGGTGATTATTTATAAACTTGAAATAGTCTACTTTAGGATCCGAATCCTTGTTCGAGAAGTCGATAAGTCCGAACTAAATAATTCAGTGAACTATAGGTGGTAATAGCTATTGAATCATTTAATTTCAAAGTTGAAGGATGTCTTTCTTACATGCTCGTATGCAAATCGCATTTTTATATTCTGTGTGTGAATTATTTATTTAAAGTAAGCTCCATCTGCAGCTACAACTTCCCCCCATCTTTCAGGATATTTAGGATTCCCTCTCTGAAGAAATCCTGGTCTTTGGGCGTGGTTGGATCGTCAATTTTTGATTTCTATGCGAGAACTGAAACGCAGTTCAGAAAGAGACGACTGCATCGACAACAATAAGTACTAATCTGAAGGAGCTAAATTTAGTGAGTACGGCAAGTAGGGTAGAATTTTCCAGTCCTCTCCTTTAAAATAGTTTTTCACAACGTATGCAACATGTGGTTTTGCATTATCGAACTGAAAAATTAATTTGTTGTGTCAATTTGCCCATTCTGGTCATTTTGCTCTATAGCTCGCTGCAAACGTATTATACCACGCCTTTCTGACCCAACCAGATACAGAGCATGACCTTATTGCAATGTATATCTCGCTTCCAGCTTCATCAGGATTCACCCAAAATTTTTTACGTGTGTTATTATCATAATAAATCCATTTTTCATCTCCAGTAACTATTTAATATAAAAATACCTTTCTTTGTTATTTTTGAAGCAGTATTTCACAAATAGTTTCTCAACGTTACAAGTCTTGTCCTTTTAATTCAGGTGGATCTCAGTTACTAGCCTTTTCCAATTCAATCAAAGTATCTTCAAATGTTTTGGTCCGGTTTTCTAGGCTCTTTACCTTTAAAGCCAAAATCATCATTTTTAAATCATCAAAACCATTCTTTGCATGTATACGATGTAACTGTAACTTTCCACAAGCAAACGATAGGTTTCCGCTGCACTTTTCTTTGCAATAAAATAATGTAATAAAACTTCCCGTAAATGAAGTTTATTTGGAATAAAATTCAACATTGTCAAGGAGTTAAAAATGCTAGTTGTTTACACTTCAACCAAATGTCGCATACTGCGTTTGACAGCTGACGCCAAGTACTAATACTATTGCTCATTTACAGTACACGTAAGCAGTACTAGTAACGACACTTATTGGGAAAGGGCAGAATCATGTGCACGTTAATTGACTTCTGTGGAGCGAATCCTGGAGAGTTGGGCATCTAAAAACCTAAACAGTAGATGAAAGTAGTTTAATTTCAAAAATATGCCACACGTCCATGCGGATCGCCAGAGTATCCAATTTTTGGCCTATTTATTTTATCATAGATATACCGCACAATTTCGAAAATTGAACTTTTAAGAAGCGAATCCTGCACATTTTGACACATATAGTGGATTAGATGAAAACAGCCAAACTATGAAAAAATCTGCCACATGTATATGCGAATAGTCAGGGACCCCATTTGGGCCCATTCATTTTTAATAATAATAACGAAAAAATTAGACCCTTAGCCACCTACATAGTAAAATAGATAAAATCAGTCCAGTTTTGGAAAAATATGTCACATGTCAATGCAGAATCGTCATGAACACCATGTCGACCCGTTCATTTTTCATAGTTATAACAAAAACGCATGTAAATGAAAATTCTATAAATCGAATGCGGGCGATTTTGACACATAGCCACCCACATTTTTCGAGAATGACGTATTGCAGGCGTATGCAGATCGTCAGGGTTCCCCATGTAGGTTCTTTCATTATATCTTAATTATAATTAAAAAGTCCGTAAATGGAAATTCTGTGGAGCGCTGGAGATTTTGCCACGTATATTGTACATACTATGTAGATAGCTACGTATCAAAATCTCAAGAATTCGCTTCACAGAATTTCCATTTACTGACATTCTAATTATAATTAAAATATGGAAAAAACCATACCGATCCATCCGCATAGACATGTGGTGTATATACGATAGAAGAATAACGCCCAATTTTAAAATTATACGCTACATGTCTGTGCTGATTGTTAGGGTGCCCCAGTATACCGGAGAAGCAAGTGGTGCAGTGGTTAAAGCTTCTGCACTTGGACCGGGAGGCACTGGGTTCAAATCCCATCAGAGGCTAGATGCAAATCGAATTTTCATTATCGATTACAAACGGTGATGTTAATAAACACAACTAAGACCCTCTGATGCAGTGCAAAATTCAGCGCCGACCCACCGTGCATGTCAATGTACAGGTTAATTTTTCATAATTATAGCGAAAAAGTTGGTAAATGGAAATTGTGAGGAACGAATCCTGGAGATTTTAGCACCACCTACATAATGAGATATAGATGAAAACAGTTTCGAAAACATATGCCAAATGTCTATGCGGATCATCAGGGTTCTGAATTTGGGTCCGTCCAATTTTTATAAATGCCCAGTATTCGCCACCCAAAATTACCATTTACGAACTGTTTCTTTAAATTAATGATATTATCAACGGGCTGGAACACCAAGATGGATCGCACGCTGGCGATCCACATAAACATGTGGCGTATTTTTCGAAATTGGACAGTTTTTATCTATTTGGCTTGTAGCCAGCTTTATGCCATAACTTTCATGAATTGCTCGGCATAGTTTCCATTTTTGGAAATTTTCGTTACAATTATGATAACTTGAAAGTCAAAGTTGGAGCATCCTGTCTTTTATAGACAATTATATATATTGTCATGATAAGAGGTTAGGTTTGGCAAAATTTTCAAGATTCGCTCCACAAATAATGAACGAGCCAACATGATGCCGCATATGTTTGTTGGGATATATTCTAAGATTTATTATGTGTATGGGATTAACTACTGTGGTACGACGAGTTGACGACACACAAAATCTTGATAGGTTTTCAATCAAAACCTTTCAATTTCGTCTTATGCAGGGAAACTCTAAAACAAATGTGAATTGATAAAACAAAATGTGGCTTAGTGAATTCTTCTGTTGATCCATCCGATTCGAGAAATTTTTACGAAAAAATTTGCTAAATTAGTAAAACTTTCGTTATAACTTACCCGAATTTTATAAAATACAATTCCTTTTTATACAAAATTAGTCATTTCCGTTTAAATAACAGATAAGTAACAGGGACTGCTGTGTTGAGAAAATTTAATTTAAAATTGCAAATACTGTAAGGGGCTTTTTACGATATTTGCAAACTATCGGTGGGCTGATTTTCGGCAAATATCACGAAAATTTTCTATTTATTATTAAGCCCCTATAAAGTTCCATTCCGATTTTATAATTCTGACCCGCAGAAAGGACAATGTAAAAATTTATGCAATTTTTGATTTAATTTAGCATCTTGTGCTCTTTGATTTTTCTTTCAATGGAAGCTAGAACTTCCGGTGAACTGATTTCGACGAAAAATAACTGGGATCTTCTAATTATATTTCGGTTAATCATCCGAAGATAAGAGGATTCACTTCGACTAATCCATCTATTTGGACCGGAGCGATGTCACTTCCTGTGTGACCAATTTTCATAAGTCCCATAATTTTTTTTTTTATTTTGTAAGAAAAGAGAAATGATTTCAACAGCCAGTTTTATGAGCCTTTCGTTAAAAATAGAAAATCCGTGAAATCAAAAGGTACAAATTTTCTCAGGGCGTTATCAACAATTTAAGCTTCAGTGAACAATTTAGAAATAATTTTCTGTTGACTAAATTTGGTATCTCATATATTCCAAAATTAGGCTTATCCCGGAAACGCTGCTATTAACTTAAAAGACATCATAAATTCGTTTTTAAGTATGGATTAAACCTGGTAATGTGTATACCGAAATAGTTCCGGAAATAATTTTTTCCGCCTATGAAACAATTGTTCACTTCGAAAACCAACCGTCCAGGTGATGCACTATTGAAGTGGCAAGAAGACATTTTTGCAAATATTCTTTACACATTACATACCCGTTTGCAGATGGGCGTTTTCAAATATAAATTCTAATACCTAGCTACTACTTTCGTATTTATTTAATCCATTGGGATTATGCTATATAGATAAGACATTCCTCGCGAAATAACTAATAAAACTTAAAAGCTTTCATTTAGCGGTTTACATGATGTCTAATTTTGTACATTTAGTACTCTACGCGCATGTTTACGATAAACACATTCCGTTTCTCTCGTCGTACATTATTCACCTAATCAATTATACAGGAGCTTTCAATTAGAGCGTGTGTACAAACATTGAGTAAAAAAAAATTAATTTTGATTTTTTGTATAAAAATATAAAAATTAATAATATCAACAACAACAACAACAGCTTATAAAAGTAAATAAACAAAAATGAATGTTGAATTTTTTATTAAGCGGGAAAGCTTTTTCATTATTTTTTGTACTTTTATTAAACTGAACTGTTATACATAAAAAATGTAAATTAGACTGAACATAAAAACATACACACACATACATACAAGCCAAGGATCTAAGCAAAACAGAAATAATCTTATTTATTTATGAATAAAAGCTTTAAAAACGAGGAACTCCTATAAAACGTTTTCAACTTGAATTGATTGCTTTTGTGTACTTTTAGTGGAAATAGACAATCAAGTTATAATTTTGGTAATACTGGGATACATATTTTGTTGCTGTGCTATATATGATTTAAATACTAAGGATTTAATTAAATATCAATTTCATATAAAACGAAAAATTATTAATAAATACGAATAAAAATTAAATTGTGAAAAGAGCGAAAATAAAAATTAATTTTATTTAATTTGATTGACAGTTGACAATAAATTGACTTTTTTTTATTAGGGAAATTGAATTTTAATGAATATACGACTATCTATCACCCTTTTTGTGTAGGGTGTACTGTACCATATTTTCTATACAATTTCGGGGACGTTATTGAAATGAAAATTGAAAAAATATCTTGTTTCAAACCTTATTAACGTAACGGATTTTACGTAAACAAAAATTTAAGAATTAAATTGAAAACAAATAGCTGATTCGTTAATTTACAATCCATCAAAAAGCTTTTAAAAAATATCCCTCAAAATATTTTTAAGGACATACAATTTACGATCAGTCAATCCCATTCAATTAACGTATCAAAATCGTTTCCGCTTGATTCACCTTCAAAATGGTATTTGCACTCCCAAAGTACATAAAGGAACAGACGAAATTTATTATTTTTGACAAGAATTGCTTTAAAGTGTAAAAGCTTTTTTATTATTATCGCACATGAATAAGATGTCCGTTGCCCTGTGTGTACTGAACAAAATTAAGGACGATTGAAAAATATTTATTACTCCAGACAAATTTGCCTCTAGTGAAATAAACCAATATATCATATTATTACGGATCAACGTCTCGTTAGGGTAGAGGATACCTGAAACCCAATAACGGAAGGCATTTTCACGAAGGATTATACGAATGTCGATTGGTTATTGTATAGGCGGGTATGGTATCATGAACATATTTTATTCGACAAATTAAATTATTATTTCGTTACACATAAATTCAACAAGTCATAATTTATTTATTGTGTATCTGGTGATGATTTATGTCCCAACAACAGCAACAAATAGCTCATAAATTTCACAGTTTTTCTTTATATATGGACATTATAGTAAGTCATTAAATAATTGAATTTTGATACTCCTACTGTTCAAACGACATTATACAGCAACAACAGCAAATTTGTACAGACGTATTTTGGGATCACACGACGTTGTGGCATGACGTTGCGAAAAACGAAAAAAAAAATCAATAAAAATTTAATTTAATTAATGTGACATTATATATTAATTTATTTATAAGGGGAATTTAATATTTTATCGGTTAAAACCTGTGTGTGAATGACATTAAATTCGTCTGGGAATTCTTGTGTTTAAGGTGTAGGATTTTTGTGTTCAGTTCGATCTGGCTATGACATATCGCAATATAACATGCAAACGAATTTTATTGTATCTACATTATTATGTATAGCTAGTTACCAATGGTGGAATCTTATTGAGTTATTATGGCAAAGCTACACAAAGGCATAACCAAAATGCGTTATTTTTTCGGGCGAAAATACAGTAAACACTTGGTTAACGTGTTGGAAACAGGTTAATTACAAAATCGTCATTCGTTTACGTTCGAAAAGGTTTGTGTAAACTAATTAAATGAAAAACTGCTATGTTGTAATTTGCATATGCAGGGCAAGAGCGTGCAACTATTAAGAAATGATACGTGTGGCGTTCTTGCACACATTTAGGCGTATTACATTATTATGTGTTGAAGAATGTGCTGATAGCCGAAGTAAAGAAAGTCTTAGTTAAGATGGTCTTAGTAGTCTTATCGTCAGAATCGGGTGGAAATGTTTTGTTACAAAATGCAAAATGCAACCCCAGACCACGCTCAAAAATTAAATAAAATAAAAATATTGAGAATAATTCGAAACAAAAATCGTATTTTTTTGCCGAAGGCTCCGTTCTTTGACTGTGAATGGCAGTATAATTAGTAGCCAATTCTTTCAAAACAAAATTTTGATCTTAGATCAAAAAAATGACTAACAATGCAATAAATTTACACGAAATGTCATTAAAATACATTGCATCGGCAGTTATTTTTTTGATCAAAGATCAAAATTTTGATTCGAAAAAATTTGCTATAAATAAATGATATGATATTGTTTGTTCAATCGTTTTTTCGAGAAACGATATCCACAGACACGAAAAGCAACAAGTTCTAAAAAAAAATCAAAAAAAAAATTATTTTTACGCAATTGGTAAGATCCAGTTTATTAATTTACATTAATTTATAATTTATTCATTCAACATTTCGTTAAACGTCTAAATCTCTAGAACTTCTTACGAACATGACTGCCATCTATAGTTCAGAAAAGAAACAGTAGGCGAACTAAAAAAGTTTAGAGCAAATATAACTTACTTTTAATTTAATTACTCGAGCTATTTGTCTTTTGTTTATTTTTATTTATTTATTTATTTATAAAACGGGTATAAGCAATAGCTTTTGCACCCTAAGAAGCTTTTATACAATAGTTTTTATTAAAAAAAAATATTAATAATAAAATATATATATTATACTAAAATTGTATACAATAAATGGTTAATTAATAAAACAGTTTTCCTTCAAATAACTAAATACTGATTTTTTAAAGCTTTCCACAGAATTTACACATCTAACCTCAAGTGGATTCCATAAAACATAACATCTATGTAACTAACGCCGAGTGCCTATAAGCATTGTTTTGCATATTTGGAGGTGATATGATACATTTAGTTCGAGCAGATCTACTCATCTTAATTTTTTCGAAGAGAGCGGCTCTCTAATGGTTAATAATTTATATAAAAAAACAATTTATGAAAAATGTAAAATTAATTTAGTCTGCAACCTAGAATATTTCCAGAATAATTAGAGATGTGATCATATTTTCTTAAATTATAAACATATCTGACCGCGTTATTGAATACTCTTTGGAGCGAGAGAGTTGCAGATCAATCACAATGTTGGTAAATAACATCACAATAAGAAAAGTGCTGAGCTAATAGATTTGACTAAATACAATCTTACATTTTCCGGACATATTTTTCTATGCTGTCTTAATCCATACAAAATAGAATTAATTTTGTGACATAACTCCATAATATGATTATCCCAAGAAATTTACTGTGCATGCGCAATCTCAGGTTACAAATGGTATCAACTACGTTAATTTTTTCGTTATTAATGTGTAAGTTCTGAATTGTGGTTGTCTATTTGGTTCTACAGATAAATCTTTCCTGCGTTTTTTTCGTATTTAAAAATAGGCCGTTGGATTTAGACCACGCGTAAATAGCACTCAAATCTTTGTTTATTATTGCAAAAATATCATTTATTTTGTCCAATGAGCCAACATAAATTTAAACGTCGTCCGCATAAAAATGATATTTCGATCCAGTTATGCAGTCAGCTAAATAATTAATAAAAAGAGAAAATAGTATTGGACCTAATATGGAGCCTTGCGTCGCGCCGCTTGTAACCGTTGCAATTCTCGATGTCATATCTGCTAAATATACGTATTGATTCCTGTTCGACTTAATATGATGACATTAACCGTACTGCCGAATCTGGGAAATTACAATGAAGTTTAAATTTTTGCAGTAACAGCTTATGATTAATAGAGTTAAAAGCTTTTCAAAAATCTAGTAGAACAATCACAGCAAAAGACTTAGGCTCATTAAGTATGTGAGAGAGATATCTCTACCGTATTCACATTAACTAGAGCAAATGTTGTGCTGTGATTCTTTCGGAAACCAGATTGATGGGTATTTAATAAACCATGTTCATTAATGTGCAAGGTAATTTGGTTTTTCAAAATCAATTCCAAGACATTTGACAGAAAAGGAGTAATACTTATTGATCGTAAGTCTTGCAAAGATTTAACTTCCTTGCCTTTTAACAAAAGAATAACCAATGCATTTTCCATGTAATAGGACAATATGAGTTAGTAATATGTACACTTATTGATAATAAAAGTCAGATAAGGTAAAATTAAACACAATAATAAATTTAAAAATTTCAGATTCATGCTGTCATGTCCAGCAGCGTTTGATTTATTTTTTGCGACTACATTCACAATATTGATATCGAACATACATGTAAATTGAAACAAATTACTTTGGGTAGGAGCAACACGACACTACCTGCTGGAACGACCGTGTAAAATGTGTATTAATCTTATCAGCTGTAAAGGGAATAAAATCATGACTAGTGAGTGGTCTTTGCGTTAATTCCAAGCGATCTTATAGATTATTCCTCGCCTCATAGTAGTTTTGGGATCACTAAAACAATATTTTTGTTTACATTCCTGGATAAGGCTTGTCACTTGGTTCCTGTATTTGCAGTAAAAAGATTTTTGCTCAAGATTCCCATTATTTTTCCATAATTGATGAGCCTGATCTCTCAAATCACTTAATTTAATAATTTTGGTATTGAACCGTGCGGCAGGATTGAAATTCAGAAGTTTTTTTTGACGGGAATGCAATTTGAATGTACAACATTTGAAAAATTAAGAAACTATCACAAAAGTTTATCCAGATTACTTATGAACTTTAGCCCTTCAAAGTTTAAATCGTAAAAAATATCTTGAATTAGTTCCCGCTTAGCATTACTGTAAAAGGGAATAGAAGAATATTATTATTATTATTATAATCTTTATTTCAATAATTTCAATAAAATTTGAGACAAAGTTGAGCTCCTTTAGACTTTATGTCTGTAGTGGAGCAATTTATAAAAATTAAAATCAACATTTAAAAAAATATAATTAGGTTACAATTTTTAATGAACAAATACTATTTATATACAAGCTCAGTTTTTATTTTAGTTATATTATAAATTTCTTCCCGGCTCATTAGGATATAGTATAAATGATTAATTTGCTTACTAAAAGTATTGCTCAATGTTATCAATGCTAAGCAGCCTTTTACTGAATCGCGTTAAAATGCTTCCATTGGAGCAGAAACACAAATTTTTCAGGGAACTTCCCTGAAAAATCCGAACTTCCCTGAAAAATTTGTGTTTCTGCTCCAATGGAAGCATTTTAACGCGATTCAGTAAAAGATAAAACCAATACGGTGCCATGTATAAATAAACTCTTCTAAACTTCTTATTACTACAACGAAGACCAACAAAATTGTTTGGATTTCTCGTATTATACGCATGATATATTCGACTATGAAAACTATTGCTGCGAACAAAAAACATTTTCAATACTTTAAACACGTATAGATATCTCAGAGGCAACAAATTCAACTCACGAAAAAGCGGAATTGTGGGTGTAACTTTTGGACGAGCGTAAATTAATTAACAATTCTTTTCTGCGCTATAAAAAGATCAACAATATTAGCAAAGTAAATACCTCCCCAACTAGTTATCCCGTACATTATGATGGATTCTACAAGAGCATGATACAACCTTCGCAAAACATAAGAAGGACACAAAGGTCGAAGATTATAGAATTTATGCACGGCAGTAATCACAATTTTCCTGATATTATTTAAGTGAGAGGTCCAACATAACTCTTGATTTATCACTAGCAACATGTCAGTGAAAGAAAAACCATTTACATAGAATGCATAAGTCACACTCAATAGAGCGTTGAATTTCAATGTGATCATTCGACGCATAGGTTAATGCCAAATCGCCCGCGAATGCTGTAGCGGAGCCTGTTAGTTTAATTTCAAAAACGGAATTAAAATAAATTCAAAACAACAAAGGTCCCAAAACCGAACCTTGGGGAACATCACATTTAAGATGGCCTGGAAGACTATCCACCTTATTAACTCTTACAATTTGACTACGGTTTCGAAGGTAACTGATAAAATAATCTAATAAATTGCCCCTAATTCCGATACTAGATAATTTTGTAAGTAGTATATCGTGGTTGACAGTATCAATTGCTTTCGAAATGTCCATGAAAACCGCAAAGCATTTGTGAGAGTTGTTAACAGCTAAATATGTATTACTAAGTAAATGTAGGAGAGCTTCTTCAGTAGATTTTCCAACTGTAAAATAAAATTGGTGGCCATTTAAAAATTTGATTTTATCAAGATAAGAGACCAACCTTCGTTTTATTAATTTTTCAAATAATTTGGAAAATGTACTCAATAAGGAAATTGGTCTGTAATTATTCAGTTGTAAAGCATCACCCTTTTTGAAAACTGGAATAACAACAGCTGTTTTTAGAATGTCGGGAAAATTCCGCTCATTAGACTTAAAATTATAAAGAAACTTCAATACATCAACCAGATACCAAATACATTTTTTAATAATCACATTGTCTATACCGTCGATTCCTTTAGAATGTTTGTTTTTTAATTTCTTAATTTCAAGTAGAATCTCAAAAGAATTGATTTCCTCGAAAAAGCAGGAAGTACAGGAGTTATCACGGTTTCCGAAAATAAACCGTTTGTACTCTCCACTGTTATAAATACTATTTTGGTTAAGACCAGAAGTTAAATCGGACGAGACATTTATAAAAAAAATTATTAAATTCATCACAAATATGTTGATTATCCGTAAGAACATGCTCAGACTTATTTTTATAAATTTGCGTTTGTGCATGTATTACGTCCCAAAATAATATCAATTTCCTTCCACATAAGCTTAGAATTGTTTCCAACTGATTCGAACTTATCTTTGTAATACAATCCTTTGACCCGTTTGACATTGTTATTCACGTATTTAGAAAGTTTACGGACATAATTTTCTAACCGCACGTTATTTGGAAACCTTCTTAATTTTTTAGAAAATTTTTTAAGTTTATTGATTTGACCTAAAAGATAGGAATTCATCCAGGGTTTTAATTTCTTGTTTTTTGAACAGTAATTGTGTCTTTGTAAAAATTAATATGAGAATTTAAAATTTTTAAGAAATTGTTGAATGCTGTGTTCCAATCCTTTTCACTGTAAACAAGGTCCCAGTTTTCAACTAGAAGGCGATCCCTAAGCTTATCGTAATTGATTTTTGAGATATAATCACTATTGTATATTACTTGTCTATTCGAAACCACCCAGATATTTAGTGAAATTAAATTATGATCCGAAAATTGAATTGGTAAATTATCAATCGTAAAGTTATAAGTATTACTGGATTTAACGAACATATGATCTAAATTCCTGGTTGGGTTATTAGAAATACTCAGGAATCCATATGATGCAAGCAATGTTTGGTAGTTAAAACTGCTTACGTTGTTTAACAAGCTGATATTGAGATCACCTAAGATAACTATATTGTTATTGCTAATGTTTGCGAGCAAATTATCCAAATCATCATAAAAAACGTTAAGGTCACTGTTACAAAAACGGTAAAAACATAGAAACGTCCAAACATTTTTATCTAGTTGAATGTCCAACCTAAGAACATCAGCTAAGCTCCAATTACAATTATAACATGATCCAGTTTTCAGATTTTTATTTATAAATACACCAACACCACCGGCACGGTAATTATCGTTACAGCATGCTTTAAAATAATAATTAGATAAATCGAATTCAGTAGTTTCGTGTGAATAAATCCAAATTTCAGTAACAAAAATTAAATCTGGTTGGGTTTTCAGACTGGCGATAAACGTACTAAAAAAATCAAAATTTGCTCTTAAACTCCGAATGTTTTGATGTAATATACTATACCGATTTAACATTGTGAAAGGCGATAGTCAAAAATATATTGCATACAAATACAATGATAATGATAAAGTGAACCAATATAATATATCCAAATTGAGCAATAATCATAAAAATAGAATGACAAATGCAGTACACTCTTAATGGTAAGAGAGTATATTTATATATACTTATAGATTTAAAAAAAATTTTAAGAATTGAGAAAGTTAGAAAATGTGCAACGCACTAAAAAATAACTTCCATCATGCTTATTATTCATGGCATTAATGTTCAATGTTACCAACTTTAAAGCAATAAAACGCAAGATAAAAATACGAAGATCTGTCAAAAAAATGTAAATAAACAAAGAAGTGTAAATAAACAACAAAAAAGATAAACAAACAAAAATTAAAACTTGAGCTTTTACAGGTAAATAAATTGTAATACTTAACAAACTATATAATTGCAGATTCACAGGTAGATCAACTAGATTATATTGCCTTCAATAGGATTGTGGATATTTTTAATACGAAAAATATCATTCAACGAATAAATTCGATGAACATCAGACTCCGCCGTTTTCCGTAAGTATATTTGTCCAGCTTTACACCACAAATAATTATACTTATACAGTGTTTTGATATTTTTAGCTTCCCGGGATAATCTGGACTGGAATGCAGACAATTTATGCATGATGTAGATGCGCTGTACAGGGTGGTTTATTGGTAGATGGATATCCAGCAGATTTGCTGTTGATAGTGATTTGTGTTTTTAAGTTTGTGTCAAAATGTTGTTTTTCAGTTCAGTAGAATTTAGTTTCACAATAAAGAAATCTTTTTGCAAAAGCTTTGATTTATTTTGATTTGCTGAAGCCGACATAATTTTTTTATGAATTGTTTCAACGGATACTATGTCATCACCAATCACATTAACCCCAAATTTTTTAATAGCACAAATGATTAGACCACGAATGTCTTCATGGTGAGATGGTAGGCCAATAATCACGATGCTGGAAATATTTGTTGTTGAATCGGTTTATCCACATCCGCTTCTAATTGATGTAGTTTTGAGGCTTGTTTAAGCAGTTATTCCTCCAAAAGACACATCCTGGACTTAATTTCATCATTTCCATACTTTAGCGATGCTACACTGGTTTTCAAGTCTTCCAAAGCGGAGAGTTTTTTTTCCATACGTTTAAGCTGTTATATGTTTGTTTTGATCTTTTAAACTTTACTTTATAAGTCATGTGAATTAAGTAGTGGTCAGAAATCGATGGCACCGGGATTTTATTATAATACTCGATTCTATTAGTATCCTTATCATTAATAATAATTAAATCTATAAAATTAGATTCTCTTGTATAATGGTAAGGAATAACAAATCAATTAAGCATAATCAAGCTGTTGGAAAGTCGATTAGCAGGAATATTTAAATTAATATTAAAATCACCCAAAATCATAACATGAGAATAGGCATTTATACAGTCCAGAGAGTCAATTTGCGTTCCATGAATAAATGAAACTGAAAAGTTTTTTTTTTCATTTGCAATCTAACAAAAAGATATTTACACTAACAAAACAACTAGAGAAAGCAACAAAAACGTCGAGATAGCGTGTCGTCATCATTTGGTGTAAGCGGCCTGTAGTTTAGGAGGCATTGGTTATAGCCAACGATAACTGCATATTTAACCGTTTGAGTACAATCGCGCTGTTGAGATTTTATGTCGATAAAATAAAATAAATAAATGTGATCAAATATAATATTGGTGACGGAGCGATGACAAAAAGACGAGAATCGCCTTACCTAACAAATACAAGAAGCGATTGTTATCTGCGTTGGAGATTATTTTTGTTGTTTGTGTTTGCATCACAAATGTTTTTACGTTGTTTGTAATGCATTTGCATTACCTCCTGGGACTCAAACGATTAGTATTGTTAATAGTCAGTTCTGAGACTCCGTTTTTCCCATTGTAACGAGATCAACGCACCTTATGTTTAAATTAGATTTAATATACAAAGCCAAACCTCCATCTCTGCCAGTGGCCCGATCATGGCGTAGGATTTTGAAGCCTGGTATTGCAACATGACACGAAAAAATTTTGGAATGAAGCCATGTTTCACTCAGGGATAAAAAATTTTCATCTGCATCAATACGCACAATTCATCTATATGTTTCATCAAACTTCTTACATTTAAATGAGCAATATTTAAATGTGTGTCACTTAGATAATTATGCTGTATGAGACCATTTGTCGTTGAATCAGATGTTAGATTTCTAGAATCAAAACAATTAAAAAAACTATTAAATAATAATTCAGTACATTCTATTAGATTTAAATGACACTTAACTAAGAATTCATCTGTAAAGATATGCCCAAGTTGTTTTTTCGATTATAGTTGACAAACGGTTTAATAACAACGCAATGTGGTCACATATTAGGTGAATAAATTTTATCAAAATTTAACGGATTTACACCAATTTTATATTGCTAAAATTTTATAATGCTATAAATTGCTTCTATCCTTTGTCCTCGGTATTAATGCTTGGCAAGACACACTGTCCCTAGTCTTGTTGGTTTTGGTTGTAATATGACGAATTATATCATCATCAGAGGTAGAAGTATGTAGAAACGTGGCTACAAAATATTTTTCTTCGGCAACAACACGTATATTAGTATCATCCGAATCTGGCCCGCAGTAAAATGTACTGGATTATGTTGCAATGGCATGGTTTTTGTTATCACTTCACCAAGGTTAGAAAATATCGTTGCAACTTTATTAGTGACCTCATCAAATCTGTTGAACATCTGATTAGCTGTTGTCTGTTGAAAACTGTTCTTTACTTGATTACATGTATTACACACAAACTATATATTTGATGTATTGTTACACAATTTTGCGGTAGTAACTGACAAAGACGAACATTTTTGATGATACGAATTATTACAATTTCCGCAGGTGACAAAAAAGTACTCGCTGGTTGTATCATTACAATGAACGCATTTTAAAGGCGTTCAATATGTTTAACGTCGATGAAAATTAATGATGTACACGTACACAATATTTGTATTATTTATACCACAATACCGTTAACTTAGGTAGTACTAAGATTCAATCAGGTACATAATAGTTAAGGTCGATTTATATTTTCGACGTGGTACAGCACAGCTCATACCAAAAAAATATTGTTACATGCATTTACTATATGAGAGTATTTATATTATTAGTGCATTTCGGTGCGATACAGAGTTACAGCGCATATCGTATAATCCAAAAAGAATATTTGAAAATGAAACGCATACGAATAGATACGAAATAAAACAAAATACATACAAATAAAATAAATAAATATGTAAAACTCAAATATTCCATCGCAGAATGATAGATTCAAACGCACCCCGGAATAAATACGAACCCAATATATGAGCTGAACCGAGCTGATAATATAAATCGTTGATGCATGAGACGATACAAGACTGTGCTGAGCCGCGCCGATAATATAAATCGACCTGTAACACGTTTAATTTTGTTTTATGATTATTGATTTGTAGCAGCATCCAACACTATTTGTACACACTATTTTATACAACATTTTCTTACTACATCAGTAGCACTATTTGTGCCCCCCCCCCCCCCCCCCTTCCCCGGAATAGGGAACGGGGAATTGGTGACGTATTTGCAGTTGGGAATTTTTTATTCCCCAAAGTGTATTCTGGCGTTTGGGAATTTTTTAATTGGGAAAAAATAATTCCATTTTATAGCAGTTTTGGCGTTAATTTGTCCCCATTATTTTTTGAGGAATTGTAAATCGTACATTTTCGAATTTTTAAACATTATTTTTATTAATAAATATATATTTAAAATTAATTTAAACTTGTAATAAGGTCGCAATATGTATTTTAGTTTATAAAAAACAAAATAAAAAAATTTTCCCCGAAAAATTATTCCGAGTCTACCAGAATATGCATCTGGGAACGGGAAATAAATATTTGGGAATTAGTGCAATTTGTATCTACAGCAAAATATTTTCCCAATTCCTAATTCCCTGGGAAAGCCAGAATAATGCTACAGAAACATATTTTCTAAATCCTTCATTAAAAAACAAATAGAAATCACAAAATTGCTTTACAACTGTTTGCTGTTATACGTCAAATCCCATAGCCATAAGCGGGCGGCATCACTTGCTATTTAAACACAAAATATTAACTTTTGACACAGAGATTTATTTTCAGGTTCGATATTATATTTATTATTATTATTATTAAAAACATCAAAAGAAACCTATAATTTGTAATTATATTTATATATTATAATTATTTATTTGTTGTTATCACATTAATTGAGATTGAATCAACGATAAAATTTAACGATAATTTTTAAACACGCAGTAGAAACACGTCTGTACTCGACGAAGTTTAACAATTTTCAAGTGATTCATTTACTGGAAATTGTTTTTGATTGTTTACTGAATTTTTCATACAACTAACAGATTTGCATAGTCACTTGGAACGACTCGACCAGAAGAATCGTAAGATTAATTATATGTAATAATTTTTGTGTTTCTTGAAAACTCTTGCCTCGTGTTTTCTGCATAGCTTTCTAATAAAGATTGTTGTTTAGATTGCTAATAAAACTAATGGCACAATTTGTAGAAAATCAGTTAAAGCATTTATTTACTAACCTACACGATTAAACAGAAAGTTGAATTCTATAGAAAAATATTAAAATTATGCCTCATTTTATCGTTAATCGTATAACATTAAAATTTTAGTTACTTAATTAAATTTTCATTCAAAAACAAATTAAAAAATTGGATATTTTACATTGTTTATTATAGGAAATTTTCCCCTCTAAATAAAATGCACCTTTTAATGTTACGGCTCATTAAATCATAGATGGCTCCGGTATTATTCCATTGTTCGTTTTCGACGCTCTTCGACTGTGATCGTAAAGAAAATTATTTGCGTAAGAGCTCCATTATTTTTGCTTGTTAAATTTTCGTATGTTAAACAAGTAGAACTAATTAAAATAAATAAGAAATTGGAATAGTGAGGTGTCGAAAACAATAACAAAAAATGTTTACTCGACCGATTTCAATAGTAAGGGCACCGATTTTAAAATATTTTATATATGTATTCGATTATAATTTTATTATAACAAATCAAATATCGAAAAAAAGATCAGGGAAAAATCGAAAAATAATATCGATTTTGACAGTTATTTTAATCCTTTGTTTACCTAAGAGGATGGTGACTGTGCCCCAAACCTTTACTTCTTCAATTTCGCTCATTAGGGGAGTAATCATAAGAAATATTATGCCACAATAATAAACTCCCTAAATCAAGGTAGATTTCGATTACTTTGGGTTTAGACATGCTCGAAAAAAAAAATTCGAACTCAGAAATACCGATAATAAAAATCTCTCTAATCAAATTAAGTGGCTTCACGATTAAATGGCATTTCGATTAACTGGCCTTACGATTATGAAATGGATGTAAATCGTTTGTAGTTACTGGTAAATTCCCAGTTCACTTCAGGTATAAATTTGTTTCCGATATTTAAATTTAACAAACGATTACCTTGAAGCTGTGTATGATAATCGGTGATAGCTTTCAGTTTAGCATTTTGCGAAAATTTCACAATCGTTCGATTCAAATTGATTTAATTACAATTCTCGCAGGCTATAATGCTTCAATACTGGATAACGATAACATTAAAAACAATTTCATCATATTATTGATTGGCGTATCGCATATTATTTCTTGGAATTAAAAATCGTTCCTCTTGACGTAATTCAATTTACGTCTACAGTAATAAAACAACTGTTAATCATAATTTTGCATAAACTATATGCACTTACTCTATAATCTATTTCATTATTTTACAATGTTTCGGTTCTATATAATGACAAGTATTTAACAACAATAAATAAAACTTTTCCGCATAATAATATTTTTGTTTACCACGAATCTTTGTCATGTACTTTATAAAACTTATATTTTCTATGTGCGAAAGCTCTTTGTTTACAAATACGAGCGACATAATAGTAAAAACATTAGAATTTATTACACAGCTCTAGAAAATTTCCCAGCTTGTACTGTTATAAATTTTGAGAACAAAACACAATCATTATAATCATCGCCATCAACATAATGTCTATGAAGAGCTGAAGAACGGAAGAATGAAAATAAGTTTTCATTTATAGTTTTCCCGTATCTTCTTTTCTTATCTGTGTGAAATGTATTTTAGTTCCATTCTTACATTATACAGTGTTTGTGTTGTCAATTGGCATATTCTTATCATCACGGTACCGTGAATAAGATGTAAACAATAGATACTATATTTTCAATCTGTTGTCGTTCTCAGAAATAAACAAAAAAAAAACAAATTTTGCCTGGTTACTTTTGTGAAATGCAGTTTCGGCATAGTTTACTATATCGATTAAATCAAAGTAAGCGGTTGTCAAAGAAACAAATTGATAAATAGAAATATGAGAAATAAATTTTATCTGGGGTGTATGCCACCCAATACTTTTAATACCACCCATTTTCCAAATAAACACCACGATTTTCATCAGAAATATGCTACATTTTCCGCTTCATTCGATTTTTAAAATTTAAATTAATTAAAATAAATACTTTTATTTAATCTTTTTAAATAAAATTAAATTTATTGATTGAAACTTTTTAACAGATAAATAAATAAATTTTCCAATTTTCTTTTTATGTGTATTCTGTTACAACAAAATATAGACGAATACGTACATGTTTATGTTTTTATGTTATTGAGGTTAAAAAATTGAAATTATACCAAAACAATTATTTTAAATTGATTTTTCCTTTTTTTTTTTTGTTGGTCGTTGTTGTTGAGCTTTTCTGTGTAACGGAAATGTAAAGTAAAAATCAAATTGGTAAAATCAATTTTTGAAGAAAGTCAAATAAATTCTATGTTTGTTTTTTTCTTAAACGCAACAGAAAATGATTTATATTTAGAATTTTTTTTTTGAACAAGTATATTCATATATACGTACATATGTGTGGGAGGACATAACTCCTAAAGGGTAGAGTGTGTGATATACCAGTTGCCTTACAGGCAATTAAACCAGTGTTGTGCCCTATTGTCTAAATCGTGTAGTTTATTAAATTATACACGTGTAGATATGCTATAGCAAGTACTAAAGTGGAATGCAGCGTAAGAAATTGATTTGAAGAACTTGCAGTTCTGTCCTTTCCGAGATAAAATACAGTATTGGGAGAAGCTTGGAGGTTTGATTGTACAAGGGATTCTGAAATCACGATAGTTTGTAAAATCGGCTTACGTTACAACCCTTTTTGAACAACATCTTTAAAAAAATATTATCTGACGGGATCCGGTAAAATTATTATTAGCGGAGGCGAATATCCATTGTGAAAGCTAAAATTTCGCAAATTATATTACTACATAATTTTAAGCACACAAGATTTTATCGAGAATATATGTTTAAGTATTCAATATGAGCCTTTATATTTTTAGGATTAAGCCTACTATAGAAACGCCAAGCTCTCAAAAGTCTTTGCTAAAATTACAAAAACCTGTTAGCTATGATCGGTCCCAAACTAAACATCCTCACCATCGAAAAAAATATTTGAGGACGAATTTGTATTCACCGAATCGACTATCTGTTCAAAACATGATGTTATCGCGCTTGCCACTGAAAATTAGGTAGAACCAACTCATTTAAGACTAAAATTAGGGACTAAAATAATATTACAGTGACGTCTCAATAAAAATAGGAAAAATTACCAGCGGTACGTACAATATATCGAAATTCCAAAGTAACAAATCCAAGTAATCGTAGATATTTGAAGAAGTACCATCTCAAAAATGCGTTTAACCTTATAAAGCATCTAAACTTGATTGTGTTAGAAACTACATTTTGAAAATTTGAATTTTTTCCTTATAAAACTGTTTAACGGTTGATTGATGTGTACTGACGAACAGTTAAAAATATTTGACGGAGTCTAGTTTCTTCATTTGGTCAGCACTCTATAATCAACCAATCAATCAATCTACACTCGCGAGCAACAAAACCGACTCAAACCTTCAGCGCTAACAGAAAGACGAGTTTTTTTAAAACGGCTTTACCGATTTTCACATGACATTAGTTTTTTGAAAGCCTGGGACCGTATTCTTGAAATAGGTGGAAATTTCCCTAATCGGAAAACAATTTGCTTTAAAATTTTCTATATTATTCGAATTTTAGTAGGGCAAAAAAATTATTTTTCTTAATTTAAAAAAATAAAACACATTTAAAAAAATGATAAAAATAGCCGGCCTGCCACTCAAAAATACGGCCCCTGATCTTTTTCTTTAAAATGACACTATTTTCATGAATCAGTACTTTTTTTTATCGTGAATTCCCCATTTCATCTGCAAAGGTTCGCATACGGTTTCCCATTGAGCTTATTAAGATTTTGACAAAGCTTGCGGAATCGCACCACTCCTCATCCGACGCAATCTTAAGGTCAATGATGTTAAATGGTACCTGATGTCTGGCTCGGATGTTCCGTTTTAGTACGTCTCATAATGCTCAATTGGATTCAAGTTTGGACCGAGGGCTGGTCTCTTTTTCGTCTTGAGGCCAACCCCATCCATGAACTGCCAAGTGGCTCGAGCTGCGTGACACCGGACATTGTCATGCATCAGTTAGAAATATTTCAATATAAATCCTGCGTAGGACACTACATGATCCATGAGATATGACAGCCCATACCATGCACGAGCCACCGCCGTACGAGACTGGTTCAGCAAAACAGCACTGTGAAAATCGCATCTCCAACCGGCGTCCGTTGACCCAGCCTCTCTTATCACTACCATGGAGGCATATTCTACAATCATCAGTGAATAGAACGGATCTCCATTGGGTTGCGGTGGCGTGCTGTCAATGTTGGGCCGAGTGGGGTCACAAAGGTCAACGTCTGATAGTGTATATCCTTTTTTCAACCCCAAAAAAATGGCCCAATTTAAGTCCAACCCACACAAATGTGAGTAAAAAACCATAGTATGTAATGGCGTTTTTGATAAAAAAATTTCGTTTGATTTGAAATACAACCAACACAATTGTGGGTATAGTTATAGTGTTTTTTTCGGACGACAAATGTTTAAGTTGGTTCAAAAAACATACAAAAATAACTTTTCGCATGGCACTTTTGCCGTACCCACACAATTGTGTTACCGGCAGCAAAAAGGATATATCAATATAAATTTCCTACTAAAATTTCCATAATCGTAGATTATCCTTGTATCCAAAGTTGTGGTTTTAATTTTTTATAAATAGAAGTATAGTTCGTCCAACAATCATTGTGCCGATCGGCTCCATACAGTGCAGCACGATGCAACAATAAAAGGAATAACATAGCGGAACCATTGTAATCGTGTATAATAAATGTAAAACAGCCAAGATACAATTCTTATTACATATTTTTAATTGGTTCACGAAAATATTATTTTTAAGGAAGAATAATATGTGGCCTCGAGTTTTAAAGACGCACATATGCCAAAATTATTGATTTTTTGAATTTAAACGGAATTTTTTACTTTTGTTTACTATCTTCGAAATATGTAAACTTCTATTAAGAAAATCGGAGTTTCTGGAATATTTAAAAAATCTATGACGTATGTCATGGAAAAACTAAAAAATCTATGACGTATGTCAGCCTTTGTTAATAAACGCCTTATATTTAAATACGACTAGTCTCGGACAGATCTGGTTCAAGCCTTTACGAATAAGAAGTTTCAGGATGTGGTGATGGGGTCTTCATATCGAGAATGGCCTATATTCAGCCGTTTTACGAACAACCATAATATTTAATGGAAGTTGAGATTTTCGGTGTTGGTCATGGGTCTCACTATGATTTTCGGACAGATTTGGTTCTAGCCTTTACGAGTATTAAGTTTCAGGAGGTTGTGATGGGGTCCTCATACCAAGAATGGTCTATATTCAGCCGCTTTACGAAGAACCATAATAGACTAGAACCAAATCTGTCCGAAAATCATAGTGAGGCCATTCGTGGTATGAGGACCCCATCACAACCTCCCGAAACTTCTTACTTGTAATGGCTAGACTCACATCTGTCCGAAAATCTTAGTGAGATCGATGACCAACACCGAAAATCTCAACTTCCATTAAATATTATGGTTGTTCATAAAGCGGCTGAATATAGGCCAATCTCCGTATGAGGACCTCATCACAACCTTCTGAAACTTCTTAGTCGTAAAGACTATAACCAGATCTGTCCAAAAATCATAGTGAGACTCGACATAAATTTCAAGACAAGAACAAGATATAAAAAATTTGTGGTTCTTTAAAAATCTGTAAAGAAAAACAAGCATGAACATGTTTGAGTTAAATGTGTAATTTTTTATTTTATTATTAGTATAATTTTATAAATTTAAATTACAATTGTATTATTTACATTCATTTCATTTAAATTCATATTTAATCTTTGAATCAATGAGATATTCAACGTTTTTTCAGTTTTCTGCCATCACAGTTATCAAAATAGATGACGGAATTGCCAGCGGAAAAAATGTAATTTTTTGGGCCAGAATTTTGGGCTAACTTCACAAATGTTTCAGTGTTGCGCTCTTTCGTTCTTTCCTTCCTTCTAAAATTTTTTCAAACCAATTTCATTGGTTGACGTTTGTTGACGGTTTTATATAAATCTTTTTTTTTTAGTTTTATTTAAAGCCAACTCTACTTTAATTACAACCGATAAATACGCCAACTATGATGAACAATTATTTTCAGTTATCGGAAATTCACAAACAAAATATTGCTGAAACCAAAATTGGCCTCTAATATTAAAGCTAAGCGTGCTTTGCGAAAGCAAAACAACTAATATCTAATAGATTTGTTAAATTTTATTTTTTGTTTTTTCTATCCGTTTCACTCAATCATTCAATATAAAATGAAAATAATTTTACACATAGACCCGAGCCGCACTTGAGTTTTGCGCGGAAAGGCAACTGCTGCTTGAGTTTTGTTGCAAAACGCAGTGCGTGAAAACGATAATAGACGAGAAACGGTTATGTAAATAATTATTTACGTACTCCCTGATTATACAAAAGTAAATTAATTTTAACAACCCTGAGAGCAGTCATGTTAATACCTTTCCATGGACACAACCGTCGAGTCCACCACCAATTTTGAGTGACGTAATAACTTCGAGCATTCCAAATCACATCTTTTGTGAAATTTAAATACGAATGGTGAATTAACCTATCTGAGAGTCTTCAAGTTTACACCACTGCCGAGTCTTTATGATACTTATAAGACAATTTATTTAAAATTGAAATTTTAAGTGACGTCATAGCCAGATAAAAATAAATTTAAAAAATGTATGATGAAATTTGTGACGAATATGTGAAAAATTAAACAAGAGCATAATGCAACAGAACCAGTTAACCAGAGTAGAGCAATTTTGTCGCCAGTTAGAAAATTTTTCAAAATAGTTACAAAACACGAAACGCTTCTGTGGAATCTGCCATTTCCTGTAGACCGAGTTTGGCTTAGTCTACGTTGTCCACGCTATGTCTACGTTGTAGTTGCTTTCTCTAGTTGTTTTGTTAGTGTAAATATCTTAATATTATTATTGCGCAGTCTCGGTTTAGACATAAATTGACGTCACGTGCAAAAAATGAGAGTAGTGAAATGAGGCCTGTAGTTTAGGAGGCATTGACTACATATATTCAAGAAATATGTAGATATTCAACTTTACGAAACGAGATTGATTAAGTCTTTTAAACTTTAGATATTTCACCGTAAACGATTTAAGGATAAGATTTAAATGTTAAAATTATAAGTATGAACAGTACTTTTCTAGGATTCTGGATATGTTACACTTTAAATTTCGCTTTTTTTACCCGAAACCATATACACACTAAAAGTACACATTCTAATTGAAAACAAAACTGTATAGGAAGATAAAATCAATATTGGGGTGGAACTAAATATATTTATACACTTTCATCTTCTTCTTCTTCTTCTTTTAATTTACATAAAATCAACCAAACACATTTTTTCTACTGTACATAATTTGCCACAATTTTCAACTTAGTAAGAAGTCATACATTTTCTTCATTTCCTTTTATTTTCTGTATACGATCGAATTCGTACCAAAAAATGTACAGAAAATCATAAAGTTAAAAGTTCATCAAAAATAAATAATGAAGAATTTGCTTCGGTTTGAAAGGAACGCTCCGCACCGCACCGCACCGCACCGCAAAGGAAAACTTATTTAGTGTCTAAAAAGAAAATGAAAAATAATAATATGAACAAAAAAACATAACGTTACACACAAAGTCTAATGATGACGATGATGAGGTTGATGATGAAAAATGTTTGTATAAATTTATTTTTAACTGGGTGTGTGGAGATTGATGGAGATGTTAAGGTAAATGTTTGAGAAGATCAAAATTTGTAATTATATTCTTAAGCCCAAAGTAAACTTTTACAAATTCTAAATATATTTTTTATTTTTTTTATTGCTTTTAATAGAAAAGGATTAGATTTTAATAGAAATAAAAAAAATATTGTGTATGTGCCGGATGTGTATATCGTAATCTAAAAAAATGTGTCATATATATTTATGAGATTTCGTATCTGTTCGAGAAATTCTTGAAACCTTCAAAATTCACCTGTTGCATTTTTCTTTTGTATACAATTTACATTACATACATTTGATTAAATTTAAAACTACATATATACATTTAAAAAGCTCCAGATAAACTAGCTCATGCATATTTCTATCTGCTGACGATAACATAAAAAGCTTATATACCTTAAAGGTAACTTCAAATGGCTTTCCTTCGCTCTTGTGTTCCACTTAAATGTTTAAGAAATTCTTAATATTTTATTAGTACGAGTACTTACTAGAACTACACACTATAAATATCGCTCGGTTGTGTTTGCATAATGCACATACTCCTTACATTTAAGTTTTATTTAAATTTACCTTATGTTGCATCGTCGTATTCACCTTAAAGCTGTATAATGCTTTTCTTTTGTTTAAAATTTCTCTTATGTATTCGTATCATTATTATTATATTCCTTTTTTTTAAGAAATGAATGATGATAGTGTAATTAGAGAAGTGTATAAGTACTTACATGTAGTAACATGACTTTGGATTATGTTAATTTTTTATACTCTTAAAATATGTTGAAGTTTTTATGTCTCATTAGTTTTTATCTAATATGGAATTAAAGCCAGAAACGAAATAATATCTGATTTTATGGCACAATTAAATTTTTCATTCGTAAAATGGTATACGTGAGTTGATTTAATGTCTTTGCGAGTGTTTATTTTTATTGAAATCATATTTAGTGTATTCTATACGCAGATTAAATTGTGAGACGTCACTGGTAATATAATATTAGCTAAGTAGTTTTTTTAACGAATCATAAATGTAACCTGTAAAATTTATTTTACTTACAAAAAATGATTGAACATCATTAAAATACAGAGCACAATTGGACTGTAAGATCGAGCACTAGACGAGATTCTCGGATAACGCTGGGTCTATTCTTACAGCCTTTTTACACATACGAGTAACAAGATGGAAGGATAGGAAAGGTGAACACAGCGAGGAACTAATAAGGTCAACAAAAAAAAAGTTAAACAGGTGTTTAAAATCAAATCAGACGTTGATTTATGAATACTAATATTTTATTATTAAAAAATCCTAATATTTTATTAAAAATCATGAAGAACTGTGATAATGGAAATATGCTATTTTTTTAAAAGTAGCAAAGGTATTGATTGAGATAATCAAATAAAACAAAATAACAACCAATTGTGTAACCAACCCGTTTCCTTAATAACAGCTGTTACCTTCACGAGCTTCTACAATTGCTTCCATTCATCTTGCCATGCTTCCGATAACACTGTCGATTGTTTCTTGTGATAAATTTTCCCATTCGTCCACAACCATATTTCGAAGTTCTTCTGTGTTTCGAACTACTGGATGTCGAGCTCGAACCTATCCCCCTAACATGTTACAGAGATGCTGTATCGGGTTCAAATCTGGAGACCTTGCAGGCCAGTCCAATTGATTTATTCCAACCTCAGGCAAAAAGGATATTACAGAGCGTGCATTATGCGGCCGAGCATTATCTTGCATTAAAACAAAATGATAAAAGAGGCGAATGGTACTAGATGTCCTAGCAGAATATCTCTAACATATCGATCAGTTGTAAGAGATCCGCCATCAATAATCACCTATTCTGTACAGGTGGCTAAACAAATATCGGTCCAAACTATAAAAGAGCTTTTTCGTAATGTTACATTAAGAATACCGCTCACTTGGTCATCCCAATCGGTGTTCTTGAGCAAAACTCAATCTTACTACTCGGTGATTTCTCAATAGTAGGGGTCGTTTGGCTGGAACATATGATCTCAAAACGGCTTCTTTAAGCATTCTCATAAGTGAACGTATACTTATTAGCACTCCTTGAACCTCTTCTGAAGCATTATGGGTTTGAGTTGCAGTTTCATGCCTGTTTCTCATAGGAAGACAAGGTCATTCAAGGACAATGAAACTTTGATCTATGGAGCCAATACAATATTTTCGTCCTTGACCAAACCTTCTCTCGCAATAACCCGTTTGCCTATATCGAACGGGTCGATAAAGGATAGGCGTCGACACACCTTTTCTTCCGGCCACTTGGCGGTAAATGTATCCCTTTTATATCATTGTCATAGCCCTGGTGAGATCAGAGGGTTTTTGTCGTTCATTTTGATTTAATAAATCTTTTTCTTCAAATTCTTATGGCGAATGAATGGATATTCACACAAAAAAATACTATACCACTAAAAGAGTTAGATATTCAGTTAATAGTTAAAAATTTGTTTTCAAATTAATAAGATCAACGATTATAAATTAGAAAAACAAAAAATAATAAAAAAATCATGTAAGATGGGAACCTATAGTAGGGCGATACTTTTAGTAGTGGAAAAAACCATTGGAATATTTGTCGAATATTTTTAAAAATGCAAAGGATCTACGATTTCCATTTGTGTGTCCGTGGATTTAGGATTACCCAATTATCCCGTGCTTTTCGCATAATATTTTGAAAGTTAATTAGCAATTAAACGTCACCAAGTTAAGGTCAATCAAAAAAATGAAATTCAAGAAGAATGAAGTGGTACAGTGGTTAAAGCTTAACCACTTGTACTTACTTCGTAAGTACTGGGTTCAAATTCCACCAAAGACGACATATGTCTGTTGAAGTGCAGAATTCAGGCCGGCCAATTCCATACTACTGTGCAGATTGACATGAAAAAACTCGGTTTTTTTGCATGAATACAATTTTGATTTCGTTTTTTGCGGTAAAAGTTACTTATTGGTGACCAAACAATAAAATATTAATAACCTCACCCAACGACTACCTTACGAAAGTTGATGAAAGCGGTTTGATTGTCATTAAATTAGATGCTACGCGGGAAACTTATATTTTTTATATTTATCTAGTTAATTTTTACCTTTCAAGTGTAAAAGTGGCCAAACGAAACCAGTCACGAATTCCATCAAAATCTTTGTACGCGGGTTTTTGATGTTTCACAATTAAAAAATCTATATATATATAAAGCAAAGTCGGGTTAGTTACACCATTTATAACTCAGGAACGACTTGCCCGATTTTTTTGATCTTTGTTTTGTTGGATTTGTCTTCCCTCCGAATAGCATAATAACTATTAAAACATCGGAAAAATTCACCAAAAAAAAAATTTATCAAGAAAATTCATTTTCTCATACATTTTGTACATTCTGTTTTTTTTAGTTTGTTCGTTTCAATACAGTGGTGGTTTAGGAAAAAAAAAGAAAAGTCGGAAAAACTCAAAAGGAAAACCCCAAAAATCTAATAAAAAACCGTTTTTTATATGAATTTTGTATGTGTAGTTTGTATGTGACGTGTGGTGCAGCGGTTAGAGCTTCGGCGCTTGGGCCGCAAGGTACAGGATTCGAATCCGACTGGAGGCTGCATGCAAATTTGTATTTTATTTTTTTTATCCAATCTTTTTATTTTATCTACTTAGCTATATAATTCATGATGGAAATGGTGGATTATTTTTCTTCGATGCACCCGGTGGAACTAGGAAGGCATTCCTCGTGTCATTGTTTTTGGCCACTGTTCGTGCGAGATCCGATATTGCTGTAGCAGTTGCTCAGCATTGAAATTGTCGTTAAACCTTCAATCGGCTGAAAACCCAACATGCAACATTGCGAAACACTCAGCAATGGCGAAAGTTTTGGTAGCAAGTAAAATCATCATCGATTATGAATTTTCAATGGCTCACAAATGCGCATTGGACGCATTCAATCGAACTATGAAAGATCTACGCAATGACTCAAGATGTTTTGGAGGCGCAATGATTCTACTGTCCGGCGATTTCCGTCAGAAAATACCAGTGATTCCAAAATCGACCGCTATCGATGAAATAAACGCTTGCTTTAAATCATCGACTTTGCGTGGTGCTATGTGATGAAACTTCACCTGACGACAAACATGCGAGTTGCATTGTTAAACCAGAGACAACCTAAAAAAGATATTTCATCCTATGTAAACGTAAAAATTTAAACTGCGAGTTCATTTTCTGTAAATAGTCGCAAACAACCAAAAATATTTTGTTTTCAGTTTAACGAAAAATGACAGATACAACGATGACATTGGAATTATCAGAAATAGATTTTGTTTTCATTTTTTAGCTCGAACGAAAAATTTAATTTGATTGTCTGTGGTTAAATGATCCATCTGCCGAAGATTTCTCCACACAATTGCTGACTATCGGTAATGGCCGTGTTCCGGTCGATGAATCGAACGGATTGATTTCATTTCCTCAGAACTTTTGCAATTTTGTCTCAACGAAGGACTAGCTTATCAACAAAGTGTTTCGAACATCATTACTAACCACAAAAATTACAATTGGGTGAGTGAACGAGTAATTCTTGAGACAAAGAACAAAGATGGGGATCACTTAAATTTCACAATTCAAAATCTAATCGTCGGTCCACTTCATTCCTTCAAATCTATCGACTGTGTGACAAACAAAGACGAAGCAACCAACTATCCAACTGAATTTTTAAACTCATTGGATCTGGCTGGCTTGCCACCGCACAATTTAAAACTGAAAGTTGGTAATCATCATGCTACGAAACCTGAATCAAACAAAACTATGTAACGGGACGCGTTTGGTTTTGAGAAAACTCAAGGAAAGTTCAAAGGTGAGGAAATTCTCATTCCGAAAATTCTGAAGATCCCAACCGATATGCCATTCGATTTTAAACGAATTCAATTTCCGATTCGTCTTGCATTCGCCTTGACGATCAACAAATCACAAGGCCCATCCTTGAGTGTTTGTGGCCTGAATCTAGAAAATGAATGTTTCTCTCATGACCAGTTGTACGTAGCATGTTCACGTGTCGGCAAACCACCCACTTTGTTCATTCTCGCACCTGACAATGAAACAAAAACTGTCGTATACCACAAGATGCTTTACTGAAGGGAATCGACCCTATTGCAACCCACCCAGCAAATAGTTTAAAAGAAAGTAGTGCAACAATGCTACGCGAACCATTTCGAATCAATTCAATAAAACGAAAGCCTTACTGCCCAGTGAATTACATTGCCCAGTGAATTACATTAATCACATTAATTTCAATGTAATTAAATTAAATATCATTTTGATTGAATTTAATTAATTTGGAGTATTCATTTTATCCGCCCCGGAGGTCTCGGGTTCGATTCCCGATAGTGACAAGGAAAAAATTGCACGGCTGGTTTAGGATCAATGTATTTATCACTCATTATCCGAAATGAAAATATGATTATGAAACCTCATTTGAGCGGCTAAATCCCTTGATGGGATATAGTGGCAGAGAGAGAGAGAGAGAGAGAGAGAGAGAGAGAAATTCATTTTATCTTAATAAAAAACTCAATTTAATTAAGCTATAATAACTTTAAACAGCATTTATTGAATTTGAATTACGAAGTTCGCCGGGTCAGCTAGTACAGAATAAAAGGAACTGACCGGTGTGAAGTTTCTAGACACTTTCATAGTTTGGACAGAAATGTATGCGAGTGTCTAAAACTAATTGTTTGGACAATATTATTTGCAATTTAAATTTCTAAAACGTGTAAATACAAAAAAAAATTTGTTTGTAGAAATGACCAAATTTTTATATTTCGTATTATTATTTTCAGAAATTATTTTAATCATCAGGAATATATGCAATTTTTGTATGAAAGGATGTCGTTGAAGCTTATGGTAAAATACACGCAAAGATTGGCTCCCATACTGGTACTATAGGTTTGAAGGGGCATACGTTGCGGAATTAAAATCACGTTATCCCTTTTCGAATTCGGCTCTCATATGAAATGGCATTATGTGATTTTAATTCCACAACGTATTTCCTTTGAAACCGATATAGCCACTACAAGTGGCTGCCAATCTCTGAGATTCGTGGAATTTACCCCAAGCTCTACTATTTCGTTAAAAAAAATTTACTTTCTTTGTTTCCTTATTTAATCTTTCTCGAACATATGAAAATAGATACGGGGCCAGTTTGATAAGTCTTTTTGTAACTTTAAATACAACACTGCTCCCGTCAACTGATATTTATTAATATACCACTGTCAAATTTTGAGAAAGCTGTGCCATTTAGTTTGTGTTTGATAGCCATTGAAAGCAGACAACTTCGAGAGTTTTAACGAAAATGGAAAAAGGTGGATTTCGTATGCTGATTAAACATTCATTTTTGTGTAAAAAAGCCATCATCGAAACCAAGGAAAGTCGTGATACATACTATGGGGCACATACTATGGGGCACGTGATACATACTATGGGAAGTTGGTCCAAAATTATATCCCAAAAAAAAAATTTCAACACTGGCAACACTTTCAAACTATCACTATATAGAATAAACTATCGCGATATACAATTGTACATACTTGTATACTGTAATAGTAGTATACAAGTACAATTGTATATCGCAATAGTTTATTTTATATCATGAATTATATTATCATTTTCTATCATAATACAAAGCGACCCGGAAGGAATTTGAGTATAGAAAATTTATTTATACAAACCAAGAACTTTCGACACGTTCAATTAAAGAATTAATTATTATTATTTAACAGTTATCATTACTATGTAAGTTTCATTAACCTATGTACATATAACTAAATGAAAAACAAATTTCGTTGTAACAAGTGAGTACATTCAAAAAATTTTAAGTTTGAAGTTTTTTCAATAATAAAATATTCGATGTTAATAACATGAATGATTGATACGAACTACAAACAAAATAAATACTAAATCAATAAATACTCATCAATTTTTTACTCTGTAACTTTTAAGTTATAATATTGACCCGCGATGCCATTATATTTTTCGAATAGTTCTGGGTCAGATCTATACTTGTGCGTCGGGGCATCTGATTCTAACAAGGATCCCGTGATCATATATGGCCCAATTATAGCTCAATAAATGCTCATTAATTTTTACTCTGTAACTTATAAGATTTTGTTACAGATTAAAGATACAGAATAAAAAGTTGCAAAATAAAAATTGATGAGCATTTCGAACTATTCGAAAAATATAATGGCATCGCAGGCCAATACTAAAACTTAAAACTTATAGAGTAAAAATGGAAGAGTGTTTATTGAGCTTTAATTGGGCCATATATGACCACCAGAGCCTTGTTAGAATTAGATGTCCCGACGCACAGGTATAGATTAGGACCAGAGCTGCTCGAAAAATATAATAGCATCACGGGCCAATACTAAAATTTAAAAGTTACAGAGTAAAAATTGATGAGTGTTTGTTACGAGCTATAATTGGGCCACATATATGACTATCAGAGCCTTGTTAGAATCATACGGCCCTATGCATTGGTATAGTTTAGGACCAGAACTTTAAGAAAAATGTATTTGGATTGCGGGCCAATACGAAAACTAAGAAGTCACTGAGTAAAAAATTGACGATTGTTCACTGAACTTGTATTGGGTTATTTATGACCAAGATGGCCATGTTAGGTTGTTTAAATATATAGTGTTCTGGAATATAGTTGTTCCAGAGCCTATGGAAAACGTGATGCCACCGTTACTTTACACCTGCACTTTGAAGTTGCAAAAATAAATTTTTATTTTTAAATTAACTTCTTGCCGACCCATCTTCCATGTCAGTACTATAGGCTGGCATGAAGCAATGCAATGTGCAGATGGTTCTACGTAAATCGGACCTATAGCCGTACGTCCTCGATTTGGCAAGCAATGCGTAAAGTAAGACGGTAAAAGTAAACTGCGAAAGAGTTGGGAGTGCTTCGGCCCCAGAACAGCTTGCATAGAATAAAACATAAAATTTTAATGATTTTTTTAGATATTTAGTTTTTATTATGCGAGATTATGCGTTATAAGTTTGTCTTTAATTTGAATTTGAAATAAATTTTTTTATTTTATTTTATTATTTAATATTTCATAATGAATTGTTGGGTTGAGGGTATTTGTGACAGTGAGACAGTTTAAATTTTTGTTATAGTTAATTTTGGGCTGACTATGAGAAACTATCACGATAGTTATTTTTTTTGAGCTGAGTTCTTACAAAATGTTATGAAATACAATTTTTTGGGCTGATACATTTTAGTGTTGCCATCGCATTTTTTGGGGTCGAAATTTGGGTCAACTTCACATACGTCATCTACACAATAAATTTCAATGGTAAAGAAGTGGGTTATTGAATTCTGTTATGGTCGCATCAGCACAAGCGACGCCGAATATTCAGATGACCAAAAGAGGTTGCTACGGCAGAAATAGTCAATAAAATCCATGGACAGATATTGGACGATCAGAGAATGAAAGTGTGTGAGGTGGCTGGGGCTCTAGACATCTTAACTGAGTGGATTCTCAGGGGAGGGGGGTGCAGCGATTGTTCACACTTGACCAAAAGCGCAACCTTGCGACCACTTCAAAGGAGTACTTAACGATGTTCAGCCACAAACCAGATCCTTCACAACACACCAGAGACCAAAGAACAATTAAGATAGTGAGTTTCTCCAGGTGAACGTGCACTAAAGAAGACAAAGGTAGGTCTGTCGGCCAACAAGGTCATGCTCACAGAGCTTTTGCACAGAATCGATATTAATTTGAAGCAAAAATGACCGCATTTGGTGAATAAAATGTGCTGTTCCATCAAGACAATGCACTGGTGCACACGTGCGTAGTCACCATGCCAAAATCCATAAAATGGGCTATGAAATGCTATCTCATTCAGCATATTATCCAGGTTTAGCTCCCTGCGACTATTTCCTGTCTCCAAACCAAAAGAAATGGCTGGGCGGTAAGAGATTTGGGTCTAACGAAGAGGTCGTTACTAATACAAACGCCTTTTTTGAGGGCCTTGAGAAAACCTATTGTTTGGAAGGAATAAAAAAATTAGAAAAACGCTGAACTAAATGTATCGAGCTTAAAGAAGTCTATGTCGAGAAATAAAACGTTTTTTGCCGGCAAATATATGTTGTTTCGTAATTTTTGTTCCAATGACCTTTGATTTAATTTTCTAGTTGACAATTTAAAAATTTAACAAAAAAATTAATGAATTTCTTACCTTGCCATCACTTTTTTTATAAGCATCGTGTATTTTCCACACAAGTTCGGGTCCTGCAGATGCTGTCTGTTTACCAATTTCAAAATATTGCGTTATCGGATTACTATCGATTGGATTTTGTGGGGGTGCTGGGCCACTTTTAAATTTTGAAAACATAGTTGCTGCTGGCATTACATTTGGTATTTAATTATGTTTAATTTATTATGTTTGTTTCTTTTTTGTTTGTAATCTATTTAGAATTTATTCGCTTTATTTTATTATTTATATAATATAAATTAATTTTATTTTAAAATATTTTTAAAATTCCTTAAAAATTATAAATTCATTTTTATTTTTATTTTTATACCGTTAGAAAAATCTGCAAAACAAAAGAAAAATTATTATTAAAATTATAAATACCAATATAATCGTACTTTTTTAGAAATCTATCGTAAATTGCTATTAAAAGGGTTAATCTTAACCAACAACATTACATGAAAATCTAATTCGATTTCATTGAAATGGAAAAATGTAGTTTAAAATACAATAGCAACAAAAAAATCAAATTTCGATCCTTTTGACTTTATTGAATTTCCCTTTAGTTTTTCTCTAACACACACACACACACACACACATATAAAACCTATTTTTATACATTTAATTTTCAATCCGATTTTTCCCAAGAATTTATGATTTCGTCTTTTTTACTTTTGTACGAGTCTATATGGCAACAAGATAAAAGTCACTGAGAAATAAATTACATATTTTCCTTGTAAAATATTTAAAAACGATGTTTGTTCAGTATGAGAGAATGTTGATTCTGTTAATAGACTTTTCAATTTTTTTTGTTCTATCCATTTGATTTGTTGTGATTTTATGAATTGCGACTGGATTTTCCAATTCTGTGTCATGCTCGTAAACATCTATTACATTTGAACTTTAACATGAGAAAAATTCATAGTCATCCAGCACAACGTATCTTAGAATTAATCAAGATGGTATTAACAAAAATAGACAAATAAGTACAAAATTAGGGTTAAAGGTTAATCAATTCGACAATCAATAATGATCGGATATATTTTGAAAGGAATAAAAGGATTGACTGTTATCTTTAAAACTGAATAATACAAGGATATACAATTAATTTATCTCGAACATGAAAAATATGGATTAGACGTTCTTGGATCTGCTCCATTTATCATCTGTATCTATAGAAATTTTTGCTGCAGGACAAATAATTTTATTCTGTTCTACGTAAATGTGGCATAAACTAGCCACCCACATTCTATAAAGTTTATCAAGCATATTTAAATTTAACTCATTTTGCGGGAAATGCGATATGAAACCGTTAAATATACACAGCGCCAAAAAAATCGAAACAGAAAATTTTTTTCGCAAAAGTACCCAGATTTGAATGATTGTATCTTGATGAAATAACACTGTTCAAAATTTTTGCTTCTAATTGAAGGAAATTTTCTCTGCTTTTCGATACCGAAATCTGTTTTATTTTATTTTGTTCTTATATGACTTTTTTGAGTAAAACAAAAATTGTCTAAAAGAAGAAAAAAATATGCTGCGAACTTGCTCGATATTTCATTTTCAAATCTAAATTAGCCGCTTTATAAAGAATTTAGAACCCTTGAAAACGATGCCATGGAAATTTCTGTACGACGACTCCTTGTCGATTTAATGTTAACTATCTTGCAAACTAAACACTCTAATCTCTCTCACAAATTTTCAGGAATGGGCGCTTTCAGATCCTCTATCATTGTTAGTAAAATCAACGTCAATTTGATTTGAAAATTTCATGGTACTAAACATTTGAATAGCGTTGGCCGAAATTTTAATCAACATGTTCCCAACTGTTGGGTGTCCTGAAAGCGCTCAATGTTTTAAATATGCTACGGCATATTTATGAAGTAATGCGGGCTAAAGGAGGTAAAACGCGATATTGAAAATTCCATTTTGCTCTTGGCTTTTAGTTTTATTAGGTTTGAATAAATTTCATAAGTTTCTCGCTAAAACTTCAATAAATCGTCAAGAAGTCGCCGTACAGAAATTTTAATGGCATCGTTCGTTTTCAAGGGTTTAAATTTTTTATAAAGCGGCTAATTTCGAGTTGGGAATAAAATATCGAGCACGTTCATTTACAGTCTCAAACATTTTTTCTTCCTTTAGATAATTTTTATTTTACTCAAAAGAGTCATAAAAACACAAATAAAATAAAACGGATTCCACGGATTCGAAAAAGTGTCTGTTCCGATTTTGGTTTGGCGCAGTGTATAATGCCAGAATGCTAATTCTATAAAGCACAATTTTTAATCTTATTTTAACCTGTTCAAAAGGTAGAACGAAAATTCCTCCATTGTACTCCATAAAGTCCTAGAAACTCCTTCGTTGATGCTTTTTATTAAGCTTTCTTCACTGAGTCGTTAACGTTATACTCGAGGGTGAACGGATTGTCAACATGAGAATGTCGATATTTCGTAAAGCTAGGTAGCTGTCCGAATTAATGGGTAAAGCAACGCTGGGCCTTGCGTTGGTCTCAAATCGAATCGGATGATCAAGCCATCTGCTGCTATCATGTGGTTTTTCATATCCCACAATGTCGGACAAAGAATGGCAGCTCTAATCAAGTTCGAGTCACCATAACAATATAATGTACTTTTGCGTATCTGGAATCAAATATATCGTCCCATCCCTGATTTCATAACATAGGAGCGTGCAGCCTGCTCAATCGCACTGCCTTGGTGTGAGTGTTTTGCTTCGTCGGCAATCGTTATTTGCTGTGCTTCTCCAGACTCCGCTTGCGCGGATTCGATGTCTCTTGTATCTTAAACGTCACTTCCACTGTTTACAAAATTTAATATTTATGTGGTAAAATAAAAAAGTTTAAAAATAAAATATTTAAATTGCTGTAACTCCTTAAAGTGGAATTTTTTTAAATTAATTTTTTCTCTTATTGATTTCGATGCTTAGACATCATCGTCAATATTTTCACTTTGAGAAATTAGCCGAATTACCCCTTTGAGGACGGACCTTCAAATTTCTAGATCTTTTAAATTTTTTTTTCTGAATATTAATAAAAGTAGACTAAATAATATGTATTTTAAAGACATTTATTTTATTTTTGTCAGATAAGTGGTTTATAGGGTGGTTTCATTTTAGTACCACTAGGAACAGAAAGGTATAAAACAAAATGAAAAAATATTTCAATATGGCTTTCAATTAAAATTAATAATAACATAAAATCATAAGAGACAATAAATTAAAATAATTTAGTATTCAAACAAATTACTAAAACTGATTGATACACGCCAGGTTTATAGCTTTCTATGAATGTTTTTCCCGAAACGTCCAATAATGGTCGGATTTTATAAAGCTTATCGTAGTCCTTGGTACCTGTTTTAGGCATTACCGAGTTATCGTTTAAATGAACATTGGATAGCAACCAAGAAAACCAATCTCTCGGCCTTAGCGATGAAATAGACGTAACTCGCATCAAAGGGAGGGATGACCAAAAATCTTTATAACTTGGCATCTTCTTTACACCCATTAGCATGTTAATTGCCAGAAACATTTTGATTTCGGTCACCGTTGTATGTTTGAATGCGCCCATTGTATTTAAAAATGTCTTCGTTGCGTATAAATTTGTTTGAAAACAAATATGTTCGATCAAGTGTTCAGGAAATAATTGCAAAAATATTTCTGTCGGTGACTCAGCATTATCAGGAATGTTTGGTCCATAAATCTCTGTAAAATTCGTTGCAATATTGCAATGCGCCGACTCCTTTGACCAAATATATTTATCTTTGTGCCATATTTTCTGTAACTCTGATAAAGGCAAATTATGCTCTTCTTCCCAATCGCTTTCCTCATCGAGTATATCTGGAAAATCTTCAAAAACGATTTCCATACTGTTGATATCGAAATGAGTTTGAGGGTTTGCGTTCTATTTGAGATTCATAGCTATTTGAGATAGCTCAGATTCTGGATCTGAAGGTATTTCTATCAGCAAAGCGTCTATTTCATCAGAATTCATTTTTGCCAGGTCCTCAAGAAAATAACGTTTGGCTTTTTTATAATAAAAAATGCATATTATTTTTATATACTACGTTCCTAGTGGTTACGTTTGAAACCACATATAAAAACAGTAATTTTTAATAGACAGTATGTCACAAATATATAATTTTTTGATTAAATTGTATATATTACACATTTTACTGTACTTACCAGCCATATTTATAACAAAAAAATTAATTTAATTTACACAAATGAATTCTAACTGTTACAGCAACTAAAAATAAAAATGGTAACCTGTTGCACATGCAATTATCCCTAAACTAAAATATGTGCACGTGTGAGTAATTTTTGTATATGCTCAACAACAATGTGTTTTACGCATGCGCCAAATGGTTTCAATTTAGTACAAGTAGTTCGGAAGAGAAAAATCATTTTGTATGTGGTTTCATTCTGATACCGCTTGTACGCAAAGGGTTACTTATAGGTTCTAGTTTCTTTAGAAAGTCGTATGGCCATCGCTAACTTAGACTAAAGGATTAATTTGTAAATTTTGTTAGAAGTTGTATAAGTAATTTTAAATAATAAAAACTGAAACAAGAACTACTAATTCGATTAATCGTTCTTAAGCGATAAGCGCTGCTCTGTGGGGCCACGACATTTACACAGAAGATCCTCCAACGCAACCTTCCATCACACCAGATCGTATCGTCTTTCCTCACCAGCTCACCCTAGCTCAACGTAAACACTCTTCTCAAGCGGGCTACTAGTTGCAGACGTATCCCACAGAGGAACAAGAGAAACAGTTCGCCCGTATTTATGATGAATTCTTATCAAGTAAATGATAGCATGGCCCACCGTCCTATTCTTATGGACTGCATAGCCTCAGCATTAAATATCGGCAGTATTCCCATTTCGATCGTATAATGGAAGTAGTTAGGCAGATTGCCTTATCCAAACCGAAATCAACAAGTCCAGGTCGTCTGTGGTTATCTTGTCAACTCGTAGAGCGTTGCGATCAGGAAACGACGTGTCTCCCTGTTGGTGCATATTTTCTGTCAGCTCTATTACTTTTCGTAACGGTTGTTTGAAGTCCTTATTTTGTCTCACTGACGGAAGTCATCAAAATATAAAGATATCAAATGTAGTTTTTTTTTTTTTATTTTTTTTTTATTTTTTTTCATTTTTTTTTTTTTTGTTTTTAAAGGAAGTATTAATTGTCCAGTGGATTTCATGTCTTTTGAAGGTCAATTAATACCCCCCTTTCATTCACACACAGACCACCCATTCACACAATTACAGTATACCACCTGCACATTGCAAGCTCCATGTCAACCTGTACACTGACATGGACGGTGGGTCGGCGCTGAATTCTGCACTCCAACAGAGGGTCTTAGTTGTGTTTATTAACATTACCGATCGAAATTTCGCTTTGCATCCAGCCTCTGATGGGATTCGAACCCAGTACCTCCCGGTCCAAGTGCAGAAGCTTTAACCACTGCACCACTTGTCCGGTAAATATATATATATATATCATATATGTATTGAATAAAACTTAACCGAAAAGTTAAAAACTAATAAAAATTAGTTAAACCATTTTATCAGGGTTAACTACTTAGTCTTTGTTGGGTTCTCCAAAACGGTGAGGTGAATAATATCATCCATTTCATTTACGCAATCCCAAGCTGCATCCTTATTGTTCATTTAGAATACTTTTATATTTTATAAGGGTTCTAAAGCAATACTTTTAGTACCTGCTATTCCTTTCCTTTTTCTGTTCCACAATCGAATCTACAATATTTTTGTCATTCAATGGCTTTAAACATTCGGTATTTTCATCGATTGTCATATAATTATTAAAATCAAAGTCCAGTTCATTTAAATTTGGTGCTGATTCATCGATTTCAATGAGATTTTAAGGATCATTACGAAATTTTGATTTTTTAAACAATTCTGAATAGTCAAATTAGTAACCTTGTTCCAAGATTCTTTAACTAAAAGAAGCGTTTTCAATAAATCATGTTTTTTTCACAAGTTTTGTAGCTACTAATATTTGATATGTGCGGAAGACTCAATTTCTAAAAGCAATTTCAGCAATCTTCTGTAATGGAACTTAAAATTACGGATGATACCCTGATCACACGGTTGAATTAGTGATGTTACGTTAGGTGGTAAAAAACTAATTCTATGTTATTTAATTTCAACTAAGGACGAGCGGAACAATTATCTAAGATGAGCGCAATCTTACGACTTTCGGAAGATAATGCTTCTATGTAATATAGAAGATATCATCCACGCATTATTATTGCTTTGGGACTTGACTAGCAACTGTTTTATACCACGAAAACAACGTGGTGTTTAGACCTGCCAATTACCAAAACTGATTGCTTTTTTCAATCCATCCGTCTTGAAACTTGAGATCCGCTAGGCGTTGCACGCCACAAAACGCCAGACTAGTCAGCGTTGAATATATCCTTTGGTTCATATAGGTACGAAGAACATCAACTAAGGAAGTAGCTAGTTATAGCCATTTATTTGCTGCTGGAATATCTGCATCAACTTTCTCACCATGAGCTTTTTTATAAACGATCCCGTATCTTTACTTCCATCGATCTAGCCATCCATTTGTGGGTACAAAATTTTCGAAGTTAAGATCACGAGCAAATGATTCAGCTTGTAACCGTAAAATTTCACAGCTGATTTTGATATGTGTAGCTAACGCACCCACAAACCATTTATACAGTGCTTCATCCATAAATGTTGCTCACAGTTGATAGATCAATGTTGAATATCTTAGCAACTGCTGCTTATGTTTGTTTAGGTGGGCCGTCGAAGCTGCTATAATTTCTAGTTTCTGATTGACAGTATCTTCGGTTCTTTATCGACCTGCTATGTTGGATGTGCACATGTAGCTTTGTTTTCATGGTTGAAATTGTTTTGTTTGTTTTTAATTAAACTGTTCTGGACTTTACACAACTCTAACTTTATCTTTATCTCTATATAGACAACTCTAACTTTATCTTTATATTCTAACACAGTTGAAAATTGAACTGAATGCATGCACAACAATTATATCTCTTTTTCTACCAAAGAAATTTTTTTCTTCAATTTAACTCCAACCCACGCAAATGTGTGTGTAAAAAATGACAGATTGTAATGTCTTCCGGATTTTAATGCATTGAAAAAAACATTATACTTTGAACATATTAATTACACTGTGCTAGTTGAAAAATGTGACAAGCTGGGCACCCAGGCGGTAAACCTAATTCGAGTACGGTGAATTCAATGGTGCTAGTTCCATTTCAAAGTAAACCCCATTTTAGAGATATCGCTTTCGACATGTTTTGGCTCTGAGTCCAAATATACCTTCATTTTCACGTTGATAGCTTCTGAACCATTAAGATTTTCGTTATGTTCTCTTCAGCAAAGTTGTTGCACAAGTCAAGAGCAACAACTTTGTCGAACATATCAAGACCTAAAAACCACATCCATCATATATGTGTGTTTTACTTAGGCCAAGGTTAGGTTGGAGTAGGTGCTTCCGCACATTTAGACCATTAGTTGCCCGTTCAGGTACCACAGGAACCTATTTCCCCTTTACCGCTGTTCAAAACCATTCGGAGCTACGTACGTAGTACAAAATATCTCGCACTCCACAGTCAGGCTGGCCATATCTGATCTGAAAGGCTGGCCATACTGTACACTCCCAAATACCTGTACCTTCTGTATGATAGTGCCGGACACGAGCATAGGAAGTTATCTAGAGCCTCTTCTTCTTCTCTTCTTCGTCCGTGCAACTTCTACAAAGTCATTTGTCTGTAGACCCAGCCTTCTCACATGTTCCCCAAAAAGGTAGGGTCATGTCAGTTTGGGCAAAAGCTTCTCACAGAAGCTTTTTCTCACAGCACCTTGCCGTTTAGAGAAACATGGGTACACAGGTAAGGCTAAATACAACTGGAGTCGGCATACGCCAAACAGGACGCTCATTTCAGACAAGATACAAAGAACACATCAATGACATAACCAAATTTAAAAAAAGTACATAAAATCAAGTTTCGCACAACACACAACCGAAAATCATAGGTACACTAAATTCAATAGAAATGTAACCATTTTGCACAACATCAAAAAAGGACTGAAATTAGACAGGTTAGAAGACAAGGGTATACATTTTGGGTATAATTTGACTCATGTGTCATGAGACATTTGTATAATGTACGTATATACAAATTTCTCATGAGTCATGAGTAAAATTACGGCCAAAATTCACACCCTGAAAATATACAAAAACAAAAACACCAAAAATTTACTTAGCGACAAAATTAAAACAAAACCCAATAAAATTTACGAACTATTATCCATAACTTAAAAACAATACCTCCTTTGTCCTCCTCAAAACGATAAAGAGCTTCAAAATAAATTATGTAACAGTAGTAAAAAATAAACCGAAGAAGAGATTATTCTCGAAATCGATATTTCTAAAAAAGTTAAAAAATTGGCACAATAAGTAAGAACTAAAAACTGTAATATAAAATTAAAAATAAAAAGTTGTTCATCTAAATGTATAAAGTGACAAAAGAACACATAAAATAGTGTGAAAATCGCTTGGGAAATCTGGTGAAATAAATAATAAGGATAGGTGTTTTAAACTCAAGTGCTTTTGTTATGAATTATATTCTCGATACAAGCAGAAACAAAATTGGTTCTTTGACATTCATTGCAATGACAAATGCTTTTCACTGCCGCATTCACATAAAATTGCTATTACCAACAACATGGTGGTTCAGGTGAGACCGGTGAAACATCTTCATCAACATGTCAACTATCAAATGTCACTGCGCCATGCAATCACATTGAAATCTCGCAAAATCGTTTGGATATTATGGTACGACGCCTGAAACTATCGCAGCGTCAAGCCATGTTTTTATTAAAGGATTTAAAACAAGTAAACATTTTGGCTCCAAATGTTCGGATATATGGAGTAATAAATCGTCATCGTCATTTTACGAATTTTGCAAATCAATTGAGAATAATTCACTCACTTTTTGCACTGATATCCGAGGTTTGGTATCCACAATGCACAATGCATATGATTTCAAAGAGCGATTGTTTATCGATTCCTCTAAAAGCAGCTTGAAGGCAGTTCTCCTTCACGTTACCAACTCAAAGAATTCCATTCGAAGTGCACTCAGCACAAACACAAAGGAAACCTATGCATTAATGAAAAAATCATCGATTTGATTAAATACAATGACCATCAATGGAAAGTTTGTGCAGATTTAAAAGTGATAGCTCTGGCATGCAATTGGGTTACACTAAAAACATGTGTTTTATGCGCTTATGAAATACGCATTTTAAAGGCCACCAATACAACGAACGGAACTGGGCTTTACATGAGAACATTAGATTTCAATATGACAGCATCGTTGAGGAGTGCAAATTAAAAAAATGTGGCTACCACCACTTCATATCAAGCTTGGAGTAGTTAAAAAATGCGTCGCATTTTTCCACGGTTAAGTGGAATGAAAATAAAAAAAGGATGGTGTTTGAATCTATTCGAATCTAGGTTTTGATCAAATGAAATTTCATCTCGCATCTTGGTTTTTATTACAGGAATACTTAATGGACCAGATATTTGTCGTTTGATGAACGATGATGCAATTGAAAATGCTCTCAGTGAACGAGAGCTTGTGGCATTTAAATTTGAAAAAGAAGTTATTAAGAATGTTTTCGGAATTAATCGATCTGATGATTGGCGCAGATATATTGAAAATATGCTAACCGCTTTTCATAATATAAACGTTAGAATGTCATTGAAAATACATGTTTTGCATTGTGATGTGGAAAATTCACCGAACAATCACCAGCCGAATCCGAAGAGCACGGCGATCGTTTTCACCGAGTAACAGCACGGCTCGAACATTGGTACATCAGCAAAAAGCTAGATGCACTCTCGGGTGACATTTGTTGCAAATTGCAAGAGGAAGAAGATCCTGAAGAAAGCAACTGAATCGATTTAATTTTCTTTTAAATAGTTTCTAACGTATCTATATTTGTCGATGCAATGCTTATTCGATCGATTTAACTTCAATAAATGGACAAAAATGATAAAAAACGTGTTTTTCGTCGAATTGAAAAACAAAAAAAAATAACACAAAAATTGTGAATGTAGATGTCGTTTATCGGTCTTAATATGTTCGGCATAGTTGTTTGTCTTGGCTTGCGCAACAACTTTGCTCAAGAAAGCATAACAAAAATCTTAATGGTTCAGGAGCTATCAAAGTGAATATGAATGTATATTTTGACATATTTTTGACTCAGAGCCAAAACATGTCGAAAGCGATATCTCTAAAATGGGGACAAACTTTGAAATGGGAAACCGAATTAGGAATCCCCTGGGTGCCCAGCCGCGGTCACAAAAAAAAGTTTGCGATTCAAGCACAGTGTTATTTTACTATTATTATAGTTATAGTGTTATTTTTCAGACGAACACGAATAAGTGGAATGCACAAATGTGTAAGATGGCAGGCAGGAAAAAGGATATGTGGAGAAGAATATCCGTTTTTCAACCAAAAAAAAGATTGACTCAATTTAAGTCCAAACCACACAAATGAGTGAGTAAAAAACCATAGTATGTAATGGCGTTTTTGATAAAAAAAAATTCGCTTGATTTGAAGTACAACCAACACAATTGTGTGTATATAGCAAGTGTTTTTACGAACAAAAAAAAGTTTAAAAGGAATGCACAAATGTGTAAGTTGGTTCAAAAATCATATAAAAATAAATTTTTGACATGGTACTTTTGCCGTAGCCACACAATTGTGTTACCAGATAGGAAAGGGATATATCCATAAAAAAGCGAAACGTAATTAAAATAAAGGTTTGAAACAATCGTTTGGTTCGGGGGCAACACCTCATAATGCACGATTTCTTTCCTATCTCACCAAAACCACTCAACCTTGTTAGGTCTTACTCCTGATGATGAACTAACAAGTCGAAATCGATCGAGTGATTTTTTAAACTTTTTGAACAAATTTTTTAATTAAAATATTCAAAAATCTAATTTTTTGCGAAATAGAAAACAAGTGTTTAATAAACTGTGTTTATTAAGTGTATGTAATTTAGTAGAGATTGAAAAGTATATTTTAAGTATCAATGGTTATAACCGAGTCGTGGTATTAACCGAGATGATATTAGCCGGGTTGACCTGTATTATTAAATTCAATCTAAATATTATTTTTCTGTTACAATTAACATTCTATGTAGAAAATTTTATTTAAAATTTTCTTTCAGTTACAAAAACATCTTGCAGCATCGATCATAAATAAAAGCAATCAATTGCCTTCCAATTTCATTCTCAAAACCCAATTTTGCAAGGATATTGTATGAAAAAAGAATAAACTTCTAAACTTTCGAGCTATATGCAAAAATTCTTCCCTAACTGTAGTCATAATTTTGTATAAAGTTTCGGTATAATATTTAAGTTCATCTATTCAAAAAATTCTCATAACTAACTTGAAAATTTTGCAATATTAACAAACCATCAGTTATTTAAGACAAATTATTTATTATTTAATATAAGTAAACTGTTCGTACCAGACCATAAGCTCAACGTTTCTTTCATTTTTGTTTACGATACCTCAACAATTTCCTTTTCGCAAATTAAATAAGAGAATGGACGGGTGCTGAGATTGAACAGTAGAAAGCAACATTCAACTCAGTGTATCAAAAAATAATTTTCATGATTCCAGTTAATTTCAACGCTGTATACCATAGCTTAAAATATTTTAACTGTCAAAAAATTTTATAAAATTATTTTTGAGATAATAAGAAAACGCAAATAAATAAGAAAGCTTTAAAACTTTTCTCGATTGTTTTTTGTTTTGCTTTTCATATACAAAGTTTGGTTTGATAATTAAAGTTATGGAATAATCATAAATTTATTTACTTTCATTTACAAAAAAAAAAAAAACATAAAAAGTTTTCTTTTCAGCTCTGGTGTCATTGTCTTATTTATTTATTTTAAATTGTTTAATTAAAAGTTATTTTATTTTATTATTTGTGTAGCATAATGATAACAAAATTGTTTTTTATTTTCTGTTTCGTTGCCTCGGATGGGGGTTTAATAATTTTAAACTTGATATACACACACAGAGTATAATTACCAATTTCCCCATGATGATTTTCTTAAACTAAACACGTTTTAAACGTTCCGCAAAAGTATCATAAAATAAAAATGTTTTCATGCCGTTTTCCCGTTTTTCTTCAAAATGATTATTATCATTAAGATAAAACGATAAATGAAAACAGATGAAAATATACAAAACAATACACCTCATTATAATACAGGTGTGAGAATTTTAGAATTTAATTTTTCAAGATAATATAAATTGAAAAAAAATTCTAATTTTCCTTATGTTATACCGCATTGTAATCGCACAATGCCATTCGCTCGTATTAACACTTCTTGATAAGATTATATCAATACAATTAAATAATGTGGGAAAGGTGATTTTTTTTTTGTACCTATCAATCCAAGAGATTTAGTATAGGAAAGAAAGGATTTCGCTTTTAACTAAACCGATCATCGATCAAGCATCCAAAAGCAGATTTTATATATAATCCCAAGCCACATTTCTAACCATTCATATATTTCCAAGTCTTTGTTCTGGATTATAATTTAAAAACTCATCAATTAAAAAGGAAATGCACACCACCCCCTCGTGCACGACAGTAAAACTATTTTTTAAAACTGGCGAATCATTCTCGACCAATTAATTTGTTTACTTTTTTGAAGTTGAGCGTGAAATGAAGAAACTCGTCAATAACAAAAAAAAAAATTTAATTGGAAATAATAATTCTAGGCAGTATTTTTTCTCGTACAATCAATTCCATTTTTTGAAATTTCAGTGCTTTTATGAAAGTAAAGTAGCATGAAAAACTTTTTAACAACTGGAAGCTATAAAGGTCGAAAAGGAACAAAAATTCCTTTATTTCCACGTACACATAATGAACGGAAAATGGCACAAAGATAAACATTTCTGTGTTGTAATCGATATAAAAAAAAATCTATTTATTAAAATGAGAAATTCAGATAAAAAATATTTTATTAATGAGATTTTCTATAATGATCTAGAAATTTCCCTTTTTTTGTTTTATTTATTTTATTTTATTTTATTTTATTTTATTGAAAATTGATATTGTCGTAAATTATGTGATATTTAAACTTTCGGAGAAAAAAAAGTTTCGTAACTATGCTAATGGTTGTATATTAGAAAAAAACTTTTGAACTCTTTAGTCAAAGTACATTTTTTTTTCTTATGCTAACTAATTATGTCTTCAACTTTTCAAATGACGTAAATTGGAAAATTTATGATTGGTTTCATTTTCCTGTTACTGTATAAGTGCAGTATACATTGCAGCAAGTGTTTTATATTTGCTTTTTTGTAATAAATCACGTTTTATACCAACAATTCCGTTGAATTATTTGAGAAACTGTTATGTGTTAAAATTAAATCTTTTAAGTTGCGTGAGCTTTTCTATATAAGTAACGAATGATTTTTTGTAGGTAATCTTTTTTTGTAATAAAATTATTCTCAAAATAGTTTAGGAAAACGTTTGCTGAAATTTAAACATTCTTAATTAAAGCCTCCATGTTTAGCTTATTTTGCCAGATGTCAAATTTATTATGTATTGTATTATTTACAAATTATACCGGAGCTTAGGGTATTCGGTTTACTTTCTTTTTCTATTACGTAGTCAATTAAGTATAGCATTCATAAAATAATTTAACCACGAGATTTTTGCTATATCGTCGAAGTCAAAAAAGTCAAGACCAAATGCCCGTGTTCTTTCTACAGCCTCCTAGATGGTTTGTCCGATCGGGTTGAAACTTCATACTTAAGTTTATTTTTATTAATTCGGATCCCATTGATTTGGCCGAATTCAGTCCATCGGAAGTTTCATCTTCCATGTGAGCTTTTTCGATTTTTGTAAATATTTTTAAAATTATACCATTTACGACAAAAACAATTCTGTACTAAAAGATTCTAAATTAAATTTGCAACAATAATAGTCAAGATCAGTTATCCAATATTTAAGTGAAAATGATGATTTTTGAAAAAAAAACGTTTTCAACAAAAATTAGGCCCCTGTACAGCCCAGGCGGACTGGGTGATCGGGATGAAACTTCATGCTAAGCGTTTTCTACAAATTGGAAGATCCAAGTGGATTTTGTACAAAAGCGGTCCTTCGGAAGTGACAGCTTTCATAGGAGCTTTTTCGTTTTTCTATCGAAAGTGACAGCTTTTATAGGAGCTTTTTCGTTATTTGCATGTATTTTGGAATGTATATCATTTACGCTAAAAACGGGCATGAACTAATAGATTCTAAATTAATTTTACCAGACCGTTCCAGATCAGTTTTTTTTAAATATTTTGAAAAGTATTTTGAAAATTAAATTTGCAACAATACCATTCTAGAACAATTTTCAAAATTTAAGCAAAAATGACGATTTTTGAGAATTTTTTTTGTATGGTAATCATATACATATTTCACCTCGAGTTGTTCGAATAAATGTCTGTATCCTCTCTACAGCCCAGACAGATTGACTGGTTGGGATCAGTCATCTTACTTAAGGTTGTTTCATAAATTGGGAGATTATAATGATTTTGGCCGAAGTCGGTCAACCGAAAATGACGCTTCTATAAGAGCTTTTTTGTTACCTGCAAAACTTTTGAAAAGTAACTTATTTACGAGAAAAACGATTATGATCGAACACATTTTAAATTAAATTTTCAAAAATACCGGTCTAGATGATTTTCCAAAATATAAGCGGAAATAACCAATTTTTACCAAAATACTGCTTCCTAACAAAAAATCGGTCCTGATGATTCATCAGCTCTGATGAATTCATTAATCGAAATACAACTTCATATTTAATTTTTTCCATAAATTGGGAGATGACAGTGAATTTTCGTCGAAATCAGTCTACTGAAAGTGGCAGCTTCAACAGGAACTTTTTAGTTGTTTCTAAATATTTTGAGAAGTATATCATTTACGTGAAAAACGATTATGAACTGAAAGATTTTAAATAAAATATGTAACATTATTATTATTACCGTTCTAGATCAATTTTCATAATTAAAGTTAGGTAACCTTCAGAAATTGGCAGAACATGTGATTAATGGATAATACATTCCAAGTTGTTGTTATGATATAATATGAGAATGATAAACAGTTTGGCTGTTTTACCACCTCTTTAACCAATTAAATCTCGATTACGATAGAGCATTTATTAATTGGCAATCAGTTGAAAGAGCTTTTATTAATTGAAATCATTATTTTAAACCTAAACTCTTTTACTCTAGGTAATACAAAAAGAGGATTGCAAACAGAACTCAGTTAACAAGAATTCCCCAATATCCTACAGAGTTTTGGACAGTTTTAGATTTAGTATGAAGTATGGTACAGATGTTTAAAAATTTTTTTTTTTGGTAAGCTTCATACAGATCTCAATTAGTAGCTAAATAAAAGTTTTCGAATGTAAGTTTGTAATTGTGAAAAACAGAATCCAATAATTACAAATGGGGCTAGAGGTCAAAATTCGTAGTGAACACGTTTAAAAAAAACGAATTAAAAAGTTACAAACAAATATTAAAAAAAAAATAGGAATTCAAAACTTAACTGTGATAAATAATAAAAACATCACATTAATTCATTCAAACTCCTTAAAATTAATGACCCTAATGCTGCACCAGCACTTGTAGCACATTCCAACGAAAATGGTATTGGACTTTTTCACAAATTTGTTACACAGGTAGAAAAATTGTTACAGGTCCCGTTATCCTGCAATTCGTGTGTGGGCTGGCGTTATACAAAGCTACACCACACTTTTCGTATTATTGTTAATATTTATTGTATCGTACTGGAGGTGGTACTGGAATTTTTTACAAAATAATTACAACATATCAGCATAGTTCAACCCCCAAAAAAGTACCCCTAATGCACCCCTTGCATTCTTCAAAAACCATATTTTTGGTTAAACCATGCTTTTGGCATTTCGGTTAATATTTCTTGCATTTTGGGGGTGATATTGTAATTTTTTACAAATTAAGTACAATATATTGGCATAGTTTGGCCCCCCTCCCCCTTCCAAAAAAACTATTCCTATGGTGTGCTATTTTTGAAAACCTTATTTTTCGTCACACCACGCCTTTTGCATTTCTGTGAATTTTTGTTGTATCGTGTTGGGCTGGTGTTGAATTTGTTTACAAATTAATTACAATAAAATGGCATAATTAAACTTCTAGAAAATTACCCCAAATGGGAGCAACTATTTAAAATCATTGTATCGTACTAGTTGATACAAGAAGTTTTTACTAAATAAATTACAATATATTGGAATAGTTCAATTGCCAAAAACTGCCACTAAAAAGTGCAGCTCTTTAAAACAATATTTCTCTGTATAAATGCCCCCTCAAAAAGGACCCATGCATTTATTATCAAATTACCTTCCTATTCAAGAAATAGGTACCAATGAATTTATTACAAGAGCCCACACCAACAAAAATCAATCAAATTGCATCGAACTTCCATCCTGTGGAAAAAAAGGAACCCTAGAATTTATTACAACAGCCCACACCAACAAAAATCGATCAAATTATATCGAACTGCCTTCGTTTGCAAGAAATACATACCCATGAATTTAATACAATAGCCCACACCCACAAAAATGGATCAAAATGTATCGAATTATCTTCCTATGCGAAAAATAGATACCCATGAATTTATTACAATATCCCCACACTCACAAAAAATCGATCAAAATGTATTGAACTTTATTTCTATGCGAAAAATAGATACCCATGAATTTATTACAATAGCCCACACCCACAAAAATTGATCAGAAAGTATCAAACTTCCTTCCTCTAGAAATAGGAACCTAAGAATTTATTAAAACAGCCCACACCCAAAAAAATCGATAAAAATGTATAGAACTTCATTCCTGTGCAAAAAATAGATACTCGTGAATTAATTACAACAGCCCACACCCCCCAATAATCGATCAAAATGTATCGAACTTTATTCCTATGCTAGAAATAGGAACCCAAGAATTTATTACAACAGCACAGATCATAATGCATTGAACTTACTTCCTATGCAAAAAATCCCAAGGAGGAAACCCGTGAATCCCAGGAAAATCCTGGGATTCGCGGGGAAATCCCTAAAAATCCCGAGGGGCATCACGGGGAAATAGAGGAAATCCCGGGGGAATCCCGGAATTCTCATGGGATTCCGGAAGGGGGCACTGAGATTTCCCGGAAATCACGGAAATCCCGGAGGGAGGGGAATTCGGGGAATCTCTCGGGATTCCTGGAAATCCTCCTGGATTCCCGGGTTTCCCCTTGGGATTTCTTGCCTAGGAAGTAAGTTCAATGCATTATGATCGATTTTTGTGGCAGTGGGCTGTTGTAATAAATTCTTGGGTTCCTATTTCTTGCACAAGAAGGAAAAAATTCAAATTCATTGGTACCTATTTCTTGCATAGGAAGGTAATTCGATAGTAAATACATGGGTCCTTTTTGAGGGGTAGTACCTATATAAAGAAATATTGTTTTAAAGAGCTGCAATTTTTGTGGCAGTTTTTGGCAATTTATTCCAAAATATTGGCTGCGGGCCAATAGTCGGATAAAAGTCAATTTTAAGTAAATTTTTCGGTAAATTCATTTATTTATCTTTTAAAAGTTTCCAAATAAACTTAAAATTTTGTTGCACTTGGGTTCGATTTCCACTTCCTTCCAAATAATTAAATTTTTTTGCAGTTGCGCTAGTGAACAAGAAGATCTAGCCCTGTTGTTGGATGATAGTTGTGGGACAATTACCGCCGATATAGAACTTTGCAACTCTTCTGACAAGGTCACACAATTTTCATTATGTTGATCAGCAAGTTCTTCATTTTGATTTGAGGCAGGCATTCTGGACGTTAAGTTGGCATCAGATTGTAAAATTGGTCCACTTTGTAGCTAGGAAAGAAGAGTAATTAAATGCATGTGCTGATTTCACGCTAAGTGCTGATTTACAATCGCTTAATTTTTTATATAGAAACATAAACACTCTTAACGTGTTTAAAATATTGCATTCTTCTTTGCTGAGTTCCTCTACAGCCAATTCTATAGGTTCTAAAATTTGAATTATACTAGAAAGTACATAAAAATTTTCGTCTGTGTATTTTAATTTTTCCTTCAAACCAAAATCTTCCACCGCTTTTAAAATGCTGACATAGACATCAAAAACCATGCAATCATTGAAAGTAGAGAATTTCACCTCGTTCGACAGTCTAAAATAAGTTGTAATTCTTTACGTTCTTGTTGAAAGAGGTATGTTTGAAGACATTGTTCCGTACAGATGATCTTTTGAAAAAGTTTGCAATGCTTCGAGTTTGGAATAGTAATTTCTTTATACCCGTTCGAAAATTTAAATTATCTTCTAAATAATTTTCATCTATAAAAAGTATGTTACAGTCCAAAGAAGAAAAATTACTCTTATATTCATTGGCTTCGTCATCCATTTCACTTTAAACATCATTTTCAGCATCATCATTGCTGTTCTAGTCGGTCTCTAAAAATGAGTAACTACCCGGGTAGAACCGACTTGTATTCCCTAATTATAATTATAATTATTCAAGTTAGAGTTTCTGGATTAATTTTTCTGGATTCTAAATTTTGGTTGAGGTAGCAAAGCAGAACCCATTCACAACGTATTCACACTTTCGTTTTTTACTAGTTAACGGAAAGTTTAAATATTTAACTGACATTTGTGATTTAATATCGTGAAGAACAATATCAACAACAATTGAAATTTTAGAAGTTATCCATATTATATTACGCAAAAGCCCCGATTGTACGAGTACTGAGATACCGAGAAATCTTGTTTGTTTAGTTTACTTGAATGTAAATAAGGAACCTCGTTTGTTGTAATTTAAATCACTATTTTGGACTCCACCGAAAAAACTTAACTCATCTTGGATAACGCAACATAAATTACTAACGTTCAAAGTTTTCACAAAAAATCAACAAGTAGCACGTCAAATATTAAAAATAACTTTTGTTATATAATCGAACAACATCATGCCATTGTATTATATTACTTTAATATCAATGTGGTTTCAATTATATTTGAAAAATCCTTGATGCTATTTCTAAATACATATTTGATTTCGGTGTAGGTTGATCGATATGCTCTAAAAACGCTTACTTCAATCAATTTAACTACATGAAGGGCAACGAAAATAAATGACCCCAAATTAATTTTCAAGCAACTTAAATATTAAATTAATTTAGTTTATTTTATTATATTGTAAATACACAATGTAAATTCATTCAACAAGAAATAAACAAGTTGACTGTTATCTTCATTAATTTTTCATTTTACCCCGCCGCCACTGTCTATTATATAAAAATTCCCTCAACGAAAAACACTCTAAATCGACAAAAAAAATCAACAAATACCTTAATTATGATGATCCTATCAAAATTTTTTAATCTTAACACAATACACAACTGACAACGCAGAGGGAGTGGAAAGTTCCCTACCTAGTTTTTGCATTGTTTTGGTTTGGATTGGAGATAAACCCAAAAAAAAAGTATAACAAAAAATAAAAATTCGCAGCAAAAAAGCTCATCTCTAATCGTAGCACGAGATAAATATTTTTTTGAATTAATTATCTAAACAAAAATACTGATATTTTAATTGAAATTTTGTTGATAGCATTTTCACCAATATCGGGTTGTTGTTATTTTTTCCTATTATGTTTTATTATTTTTGGGAAAATTTAATTTGAAATTGATCAATAATCAAAAATAAAATTTAATACAAACAAAAAGGTTTTAAAAAAGCATATAACAAAAAGGCTTAGGGTGTCGGTTGACCCAAACTTTTCCTTGTGCCCCGGGTTATATTATATTTTCTTAGTTCGATAATAACATGAAAATTTGTTTATTTTTCATTGTTTATGGTTCGAGATTAATTGAAAAATTAAAAATTCTAGGTATACTTAAATTATTCTCGTATAGATATAAAAATTTTCCAACATACAAATAAATTTTCATTTATCTTCTTTTCGCATAATACGTCAACAAATTTTTTTTTTGTATGGGCACTCACTCGACTGAGGATGTCAAATTGTGATTTAAAGGCGAATCGTTCACCGATCCAAAAAATCTATAATAAATACTTAAAACTAATATTCCTGTATTCAACACGAAGGTAATATACATACAGTATTGTGCGAATTAATGCGAACACAGGAAATTATTGAGACAAATTATTTATTATTAATTTTTTTTCTTGAAATGAATATTAATAATGTATGTGTCCACCTTTGGCCTTAATGACATCTTACACACGGTTAGGCATTGCATTAATTAAATTTTGACAATTTTCTGTTATTTGTGGATCCGGGAACCAAACCTCGATAACAGCTTCCTTCATTTTTTTTTACTGTTGTACAGCCTTGTTCCCGAACTCTAACCTTACAAATGGCCCATAAATTGTCTATCGGATTCAAGCCCGTTAAATTGTCAGCCCAATTGAGGAATTAAATATTCTTCTGTTCAAGGTAACTTGGTACCAACTTTGATTTATGGCATGGCGATGAATCATGTTGAAAAATAAAATTTTCACCAACATCGACTTTTTTCTAATTACGGTGTAATTCCCGCATCAGCATAGCTTTATACTTCAAGCCGTTCATCATGCCTTCCACGGGTACTAGATTGTGTGTGCCCTTATACGAAAAACATCCCCAAAACATCTTTTTGGTGGATTTTTGACTGTTTGTTCGAAATGTTTCACTGTCAATTTTTCCCCTGCACATTTTCGTACGTACATTTTCGTAGTGAACGCTGTCCCTGCACGAAAAAACGCGTTTCGTCCGAGAACAAAACTTTTCTCTAGTCCTGAGTTGGTCAATTAGCATGATCACTCTCTCTATATGTAATCTGATAGATAATTTATGGGCCATATGTAAGGTTAGAGTCGGAAACAAGACTGTACAACAGTAAAAAAAGGGGTGGAAACTGTTATCGAGGTTTGGTTCCCGGATCCACAAATAACAGAAAATTGTCAAAATTTAATTAATGCAATGCCTAACCGTGTGTAAGATGTCATTAAGGTCAAAGGTGGACACATATATTATTAATATTCATTTCAAGAAAAAAAAATTAATAATAAATAATTTGTCTCAATAATTTCCTGTGTTCGCATTAATTCGCACAATACTGTAGTTTCCAATGGTCGAAACTTTCGTATTTGTGCTTTATTGAAATGTTATCTTAACATAAAAAATATTTTTTTATGGTTTAAGTCTCGAGGGAACTAAAACTTTTTCCCCGTTCCGTTTGTTTTATAGTCTGTCTGACTGTATATGTACTAGGATAATGTTGGTTTTACTCCACATCCGAGACTCTTTCGATTGTTTTACCTTTTTTAAACAAAAACATTTTTTTTGCCTTGTGTAGCTTTTATTAAATGGAAGACCAGTTTGGGTTTGGTTTTTTAAAAATGGAATTTTTTTGATTAAGAGGTTAAGTAAAGGTACTGATGTACCTTTCGGATTATACGTATACCTTTTTGTTGGTTGAATTTAATATTAATGGTTAAGCAGATTTGATTGCATATGAGAAGTGACAAGATTATGCGATAACGTCAAATGGTTAATCTGTTTGAGTGATACAAGTATCCTATTACTCTTGCATGCTTTTTTTGTAAATTTTGGTTAGTGGTAACTATATATAATGTCTTGAATACTTTTACTATACATATATATATATATATATATATATATATATATATATATATATATATATATATATATATATATATATATATATATATATATATATATATATATATATATATATATATATACATCGAACACTTCTAAATTTTGTACACAATGTACTCTGGATATTATCTTAAGAATATTAAAATTCAATACAAATTTCTTTCAAAAATGAAGGGTATATATTAGCTTGGTAGAAGAATGGAGTGAGCAATTGCAACACTCCCAATAACAGATCTGAGAAAATCTTAGGTTAATTACGTTCAAGTCTTTATCTCTTGTAACGACCAAGCAAAATCATTAAAGTTACAAGCACATGCGCATCTAGGTCTGCCAATATATTTGGGAACGTATTTGAAGTGTTGGAGACTTAAACAATCCTTCCAAGGAGCCTCAAAGATCGGCAACATAAAAATTCCAATATTCAAATGGAATGGAGTTTCAAGCTGGCCCTAAATTGAGTACGTTTAATAGCATCATTTTATCTCCTGATATACTTTTTATACTATTTGCCGTAGGCACTTGCTGAAACACACTTACACTTACTTACACTAATTTTGCGAAATAAAAAACAAGTGTTTAATAAAAAATGTGTTTGTTAAGTGTTATCTCCTGCTGTTTAAACGAAAGAACTCTTCCGTTTTCTGTTGAAAGTTTTATCGTGGTCTTCCTGGACTTTTATTATCTGTGCTGTATAGATCTATCTCTCGATGAATCATGAATGCTTAAGCTTTAATATTTCTTTGGAGAATGGTGTTTCTGGAATTACTCATAGTTCAGGTAACAATTGGTTATTCTTCCTGCTACCCTCAGTATTTTCTGTCCATTAATAAATGGATTGAGTAAAAGAAAGTGGCTTTTTGTTGATACTGTGCCTTCTTTGTTAATCTGCATGATTTCAACCTGGAACTCTGCATAGTGAATTTTTATAATCAGCTCGTTACAGGGGCCTAAGTATTGAATTCGACGTTCATTTTCGAAGGCTATCGTTTTGGTGATGTAGAATAAGAAAACGACAAATGTATAAAAATTTTACTATTCTTTTCGTTTTTTTTCTACGCTTGCTATAAGAAAACGAGAGTTGTCGAATAACGTCAAATTCAATAGTAAGGCCCTAGGATTCATTAATTTCTGCAGCAGATAGTAGAATTTAAAACATGGGACCTCTTGAAGCACAATCTGGTTCCTTATTGGTTGATTCCAAGTGATGCCACTCTTTTGGACTTGAATATTTTTAAATTTTTGATATTCAGTTAGTCACGAAAGGTTTAAATTTATGAAGACGCCCTCAAATCCAACTAAACGGATCATCGAATCAGTCTTCAAATCAAAACGAGCAACTTTTGTTTTGTTAGGATAGATAATTTTTTCAGAAGTGGCAGCGAGATTTTAAACTCCTGCCATTTGGCTGATATGTGTGACAGAAGTTTTTCATTCTAAAAGAGATCTGCTAGCTATAGTTCTTGCATCGTAAGCTTAGCTACAACACTAGTGTCAGCCAGCTTAATGGATCAAAAAGTTTTACATTTTCCAAAAGTACGCTTCGCTTGGTAAACTTGCCAATATCAGTCGTAGATTGACGTAGGTAGACGTAGATATTCCTATAGTTTTAATGATTTCTTCGCCCAGCTTAAATTCCAATCGAATTTGATTGCTTAGACGTGCAGGAACGGATTCCAAAAGACCAGTGTTACTTACGCATTGCGTATTTTCTTAAGATCCCGTGTATTTTGTCCAGTAATCAGAAAATCCACGTAAAAATCATTTTAAACTATGTTAAATGCCATGGGATAGTTTTGTTGTCCATCGATGGCAAGCTGTCGAAGTCACTTCAATGCTGTTATAATATTTTGTTCAGAATACCGACTCATACATTTCGGAAAATTAAACTTACCTGTCCTTTGGTAAAACTGTCTTGCAAAAACTCAAAAATCATTATCCCTGCTTAAATTTGAGAAAACCAGCAAGAGTTGACCACCAGTTAAAAATGTAAACTTCTCAATTTTTTGAATCTTTAATTCTTTTTCATCTTTGTCATTTTTGTAAATACTAAATTTGGCAGCTGCCACTTCTAGCACACCGATTTCCACATTACTATTTGTTTCTTATCCAATTCCTATTCATTTCCTATTCATTCATTCGTATTTGTTTGGTACAAATTTTGCAATCGATATTACCTCGTTTTTATTGTTTGTCCGGGTGGAATCTTACAATCGAAATTTAAACCAGTTCCCGTCCAGATGAAGAGCACTAATTTTCAGTGGAGCTCAGTGCCCGATGACAATGCAAGTTTCAATCATTTATAGCACTTTGTGAGTATTTAACACCATTTTGAATAAATTACTTTACCATTACGTGCGTAATATCAGGTTCGTCGTTTTTTGATTTTATGTAGGGATTCGTGTCTTTTGTTTATCCGTTATGTATTAATATCAAAGCATCATTTGGTTTTAAAGTAGTATCGGAGTAGGCTTTGTCAAAAATTCCAAGATTGATATTTAATTGGCTTGTCAAAATTGTCTAAAATGACTTTTGTTTTATAGTGAAAGAACAGAGTTTTTTTAAGTTTTATGTTATTGTGGGTGATAGCCAGACAATAGTTTTACATTGAGTTGAGGGTAGCAAGGCGTTGGAAGTTTGGTTTCGAATTAATGAAACATCGAGTTCTTTAAATTTCATAGTGATCGAGACAGCGGATGAGCATATCTCTCGGATCGATAGCTAAAGAACACCACAAGCTGCATCGAAATAGATAGAGACAGCTGATGAAGATATATTCGTCTTGCTCGTGATGTACTTAGCCAAGCTGAAACAAAAACGAGTGAGACTTGCCGAAGCGCATATCTTTCAGCTGGAATCAGATCGATTGAAACACTCTGAATGAAGAGCAATAAAGACAAGTCGGGAACGTGAAGCAACACTACAACGTCAACCTAAAGCTTGCGCTCAATGAGTGATTAGGCAGATTTTCACTAAACTATAAATACCGTTAGCGACAAGTGTTGTGGTGTTTGCCAGAAAAATGCTACCCTAACCAGGGGGTGAAATATTTTTTGATTTCACCAAAGTCATACTTGCCACCGGCAGTTGTCGCTAAAAATTATTTTCTTGCTTGCCATCATTTCAATACGTTATTGAAGAGCTCAAGTCATGCTCCATCTAAGGCATAATGGTATAACTTGGAACCAGAATAACGTTTGCTTTAGCCCACAAAGTGATCAAATTACAAGGCAAATTGGATCAATGCGGTTTCAAAGGGCATGCACAATTATTTGCTCTCGATAACTTTGAAGTCAGCAAAAATCTGCCTAAAATGCTTCCTCGATCAAGCACAGATGAAGGAATTGTTGTAGTGACTGAAACTCTAGAGAACTTGAATGTATAATAAATAATAGTTTTGAGGAAGCTCTTAACATTTCACCGGATTGTGTCTATAAGGCACTTGATTGGCTTATTACAAATAATCTACTCTTTGATTAGGTCAAGAGAAACTGAAATAAATCTGAAATTTGCCACAGTCTCCCCACATGAATAAAAAGCAGAAAATACTTATTTAAATATAAAAAAAACTTCCTAGCCCCATACACTTCTATAATTCATTCAGATTCCTAACATCATCCTTTCAAAATATTTGCAAAAATCGGTGGCCGCGGTCTGATTTCGACCTCCAATTTCTGCCTCTGGGATCTCCCACTTTATCAAAAAGCTTAAGTATGAAGTTTTACCCGATCAATCGACCCGTCTGCACTTTTACTTTTTGACTGCGATAAACTGCAAATATGTCGAAGTTTTTTATGATTGCTATATTTTATGATACTACGTAAACCAAAGTAAAAAAAAATAATAGATTCTTCAAGTATGTGCACTCGATAACGACACGACAGCCACTAATGATGACAAACATAATAATGGTGACAAAGTGTGAAATAAAATTCAATTTGGCAAAAGCGAAATGTTAAATTGATAATTATATAAAATAAAAATCTGTTAAGTGCGATATCGGATGAGGTAATACGACCGAAACCAAACGTAAATAAATTACAACGCGCATCCATTAGTAAATTTCCAAAATTAAACTCAATTATTTAATAATAATAATTTGTTTTGGTGCTGTTGATAAAACTAACATAATTTTATTTTCATCCATCCATAAAACCCCAAAACAAAAATAAAACTAACACTACCGTGGATACCAAACCCATTACGCTTGTGAGAACGATGTGCAATTTATTTTATTTTCATGAAAGGGCGATCAAATGAGTATAATAAAATTTATATTACCAGCCTGTTGCTTATTTTATGTAGAATGTGCTTTCGTCATACAACAACAGTGAACGAGAAAAATAACACAGCGATATTTCAATACCAGAAATAACAAAATAACAAAATATGCTATGTTGTTTTGTCGACTCCCACTCCCCATAAAACATTTTGTGCACCCACACTGCTCAGCAAACAATGTTCGCATTATATTTTAGTTCAGTGCGATTCGAAATATCGAGTAAGAATGCCTTAAAATAGAATTGACATTATAAACTTAAGCCCTTTGATGTAGTTGTATACTAACTCATAAATAATACAATTTTCCCACCTGTATGAATCAACCAATTGTCTAGGTAATTTTCCAGTCAATTATTGTGAAAAGCGCGCACTCAATTATAATCTAAACAATTAACTATCATTCTTAACAACTGAACTGCTAATTGTAATAATCACCATTATTATATTACGTTAAACGGTACTGATGATGATGATGATGATGATGATGATGATGAAGATGATTATATAAAAATTATTTTCTAATAAAAAAAAGCTTTATTATATAAGACATTTGAAAAAGCTCAGTTCGATATAATATTTTGTTTTCCACTTCTTTCACCCACTTTTTATTGTTAATTAACGAAATGAAAAATAATATTTTTCCCATTTAATTTTCATACAATTAAATAATAAATAAGGCGTCTGAAAACGTAATAAACATCCCAAGTACATCTCTTGCATACCACACTCGTACCTACGGGTATGTGTTCCTCTGAAAGGTCGAATATGTCGTTAAATTAGTAATTAATTCAGTAATATGTAACTCAATTATACGAAATATCGATTTCTGTCTCTCATGCCCAACCAAAAATAAATATTTTCTCATACATCATATAATGGTGTGTGGAAAACTCGAAAGTGTAAGAGGGAGGGAGGCTGACGAAAGAAAATCAATGCTGTTCGTGTAAAATCAGAAATAATATGGAACATATGTAACATGACGTACGTTAATAAATATAAGGTATGGGTAAGCCTACTTTCGCGTTGCATCTGTCATTGTCGGTAAAAGGGCATATTTGGCCAGTACTGGTTTTTACCATCGAGCAATAAATATATAAGAGAAATCAAGTAGTGCAAATTGTATAAGCAGGTTTTTCCGAGGTTAATCTTATTTTATAGTTTTAATATATTTATATACACAAATTTAGTTTTTTTTCTATATTTAATCCACATATACGTATCTTATAAACATATCGGCATAGTTATTTTATAGTTCATTGTTCTTGTTAAGCCTATACAGATTGCCAATAGTAAAATAGATTAACCTCGGAATCTCTACATGATCTCTCTCTACAAGAGGACTCCTCTTATATATATATTTTTCTTTATGTTTTTACTTAAGTGAATTAGACACTCAGTTAGTCATTTCTTTATTAGGAAGTTAATATTTTTCTGGATTTTGTTGGGTGCCTCGCGAAGTCATGCTAATGCTATCGCTTTACAAGATTTGTTTTTTTGAGTTGTCGAATTTTAAAAAAAACCAACGAAAACAGAAACCGTTATTTCGATTAAATTTTAGTAAAATAACGCAAACCAATTTTGGTATCAATTTAATTTAAAAATTTTTGGCGGTAATAGTTTTTTTTGGTAAATTCTATACTCGTGTTATACAAAATATTTGCAAAAAACGAAAAGTTCTTATAAAAAAGATTTTATCAAAATTTCTAAACCTTAAGTATGCAGATTTATGTTGATCACTCAACCTGTTTGGGCTGTAGGGTGGCCGAATTGTGGTGGTAACAGTTTGTTAACAAAAATCGTTATTAAGCTGAAATTTTGGAGAAATGATTTAAACCAGTTTTGTTACCAATTTAATTTAAAATCCCTCGATTTTTTCGTAGATATGCTATATACATGCTATAGTGGTCCCGTGGACTGATTTCTGCTAGAGTTCATTAGGACCTCACAATTCATGATAAAATTTGGTTAAGAAACGATCAAAAACACATCCCGAACACATTTTGTGATCCTGTCCTATATGTTTAATATACAGAGTTGTATCACAATCGATTAAGAAATGCTTAGGATAATTTAAACTGACTTTTTTCCAGAGGCAGAATCAAAATATATATTAGATTCCCATTTTCATCATTATATTCTGAGTTTCATTCCCTTCGATTGAGATGACATAGTATTCCCGATATTCGAAAACAAATTTTTCCGAATTTAGATTTCATCACAACCGATTCTTAGGACTGGTAAACCCATCTGACCCATTTTTATTAAAAGTCGTTCGACCCATCCGGATGGGTCCATACCGAAGGACCTCCTAAACGAATTTTCTCGAAATTGGCACCCATAGAAATCGATTCCTGACATTTAATTCTGTGGCATTCCCTTCACCAATTTTTATTATAATCGTTATAGCTGAAAAAAATTAAATAAAGAGACCCGGGCTGCACTAGATGACATTAAAATCGTTTGAGGTGAAAGAAAATGAAAAAATTGATCAACACATTATTTAGATAGCAAATGTTACAAATCAATATTGTTATTCATAACAACCAACATTTTTGAAAAGACGTGATTCCACAATGTGATGAAACATAACGATATCTAATTAACGAAAAACTCAAGAAAGAATACGAAGCAATATACTACAATATAAAATCTGGCAACATGGTTCATCATGACGTATCATGGTGCAATATCAAGCAATCAGGTGCAAAATTAAGCAACATGATACAACATGACGTAGTTTCAACCTAGACTGACCTATGGTCATATCTCATATATCAATTGAAGGGCAGAAAGTTTCGAAAATCGCATCAAATTTGGATTGAGACGCGGTAGCGGAAACCACCAGATAATTGAAAGCTTGGATTGATAAACCCCTGAGCAAAAATGGTTGCAATTTGTCACCATGTCGATTGAAATAATTAAAAATTGAAATGGTCCGTTCATAGCGACTCAGTCGAAACAAGTATAAAAACAGCGGATGAGGCCAATTCTATAATGAAAGGCAGAAGCAATATGTTCTGAAGTGCTCCAGTCTTCCGCCGAACATAAAGCATATAGGCGCTATAAGCGAATAGTACGCCTACTAGGTAAACTATTCGTTTTCAACGCCTAAGCACTCTATTGTAGTTATATTGCAGCTATATAACAGGTTGGTGCGAACGTTTTAAAAGTTGTAATAATTTTAAAACAACAATTACCAACAGAGGTACATCGGAGGTTTTGATGAAAAAAACTAGAACAGGACATAAATGTGTAGTAAAAATTCATTGCGCCTAAGTGTTGGCTATGTTTCATTTATGGTGAATATAATTGCTTCATACGTGCAGAATGGTAGCAAGCAATAAAAATCTAACTCATACAACAAGGATTTTCAATTGGTTAAGTAATTACACATGGTGGCTTGAAAAAGCATTCGTGACGTCGATTGGGTTGATGCGCGCGATAAAATTTATTGGGAGACGATCAATTTTGGGTGGGACAGTCGAGTTTGGAAATTTAGGAAACACCATCACTAAATTATAAGAATTTAAAAAATAATATATTGTATGCAAAATAAATTGAACAAAAATTTTAAAGTTTTAATGTACTAAATTTAAAAATTATGTGAACATGTTCAGTGCATCTTTGTTATATACAGTACAATTTATACATAATGGTTGTAATTAAATAAAAGTATTGTATTGTATAATAAACCACAAACAACAAAAACTTTATAACGAGAAAAACTACGAATGACATTATAAAATCAACGACAAGTTAAGGAACTGAGATTCTGTCGTACCTGCTTTACCTCGTCATTGGTTGAGGAAGCAAATCTTTTATACCACCCACAATCCAGAAAAAACGGATTTGTATGCTGCTGGCCAGGGCTCCGGCAAACCGTTCAAGCATCCGGGTTACAGAGAAGATTCCGGCAATTCAGAGAAGATTGTCATTCGCGGAAGGTTACCTCCCAAACAAAACAGTAATTGGTAAAACATTTTCTATTCATATCTTAATTTTTTTTTTTATTAACATTTAAAGAGATGTTTTGTTTGGTTCAATTTAATTATTTTTAAATTATGGTATGTAAGTGATCTAGTGAAGATTTCATCCAGTTAACCGTCCAATACGATCACGTTTTTTTATGTTTGATTGGGTACCGCAATGATATGTTAACGGTGTGAGCACTGATGGAGTGATGTAAGCGCGCAAGTGGTGTAATGTTTAAAATTTTCTATATGTGTACATAAATTAGTTCATTTTTTGTTGTTTGTAAATTTAGATTTTTTGATTTGTGGCACACACATGTACAATATTTGGTTTGTTTTTTTTTGTTTGATGGCCGTTGTACATGCGGGGTAACGGAACCCTCCCGACCGGTATGCGCTACCCGTAAAAAAAATATTTGTGTGCAACCTCGCGGTGCGCTTGACCCACGTCGTCAGGTTACAAACGTTCCACTGCAACGTTAGGTATAACCATGGATGGGAAATTTCTTAAGCCTCATTTATTGTTTTCGAATTTGAAAAAAAAAAATGGTTGTGAACAATAAATGTGAGGTGGACGTTAGTAAAACAGGCATGTTTAATGACGATATCCATAAAAATTATTTAAAAGAAATAAAGGGTGTTTTTAAGCCTGATAAAACTTTGTTCGTGTCATTGTAGTATTTAATATTTGTGGCTTACCACTGATGAGGGCTTACAAATAGATTAAATGGTTTTTGTTTTACAACTGAACCTTTTATTATGTTTAATTCACAATTATAATTTGATACATATCTTATAAATTATTATATGTATGTAATGCATGCAAATACAATAATTGCTTATCAATCAGTATATTACACGTGAGGTGTCAGGTGTATAATGTGTACACATTATATTTAATAAGTAGAAAAAGAAATATAAAAATGCAAAATTACTAAAGTTGAAAATACCATGTCATTTACGTTGTTGAGTTTCAACAACTTGAAATTGGGAAAAATAAAACAAAAAATTAAATTTTTATGAAAAATATACTCTGGCAGATCTCAGTATAATCTGGCAAATCATCATGAATAAAATTTACTTTGAAAATCAGTCGTCGATTCGCGCAACTTATAGACGACTTCGTGATTTTTATAGCGCACATAATCGTCCATCTGATCAAGCCATCCGTCAAACAGTGAATAGATGTCATACCACATACTCTCTTGGCCAACCCCCTACAAGATTCAGCTAGTAAATCAGCAACAATTGACGCCTTGGAGGCCAACCTTGTTCGTGTTATTCGTGACATACGGCCAGTAGTGCTCGAAAAAGTGGCCCAAAATTGGACGTTCAGAATGTGTTTCATCATGAATAGCCGCGGTGCCCATATGCCCGAAACAAAAAGAAAATTTTGATTAAAATTTAACTTTTTGTGTTATTTTTTACAATTTCAAGTTCTATCGGGCTTAACAAACACCCCTTAGTTCTCAGTCGGCCTCAAACCAGTCTTATCCGAGAGCCTATTTTATTATTTATGGACTCATATGGTAGCCACATTAAATTACAAGATAGTAATTACCTGACAAATATAATATTTTTGTGGTTCTGGTTCCACCTAATTTAACTGGCCTGTTGCAACCCTTGGACGTTGCTATAAATCGTAGTTTCCAAAAATATTACAATTCACAACATGATGAATACATATCAAATACATTAGAAAATGGAGAGTTTCCAAACGCGCCAACGGCATCCAAAAATCCCGTACTATTTAATAGTAAGCAATTGGGTAGTAAACTCGCCGATAGGCAGTAAAAATGAGGATTTTGTTAGAAACGCATTTAAATTTTGTGGAATAACAGCGAGGGAAAATTTTTTCAAGGACGATTTACACTGTGCGCTACAGAAAATATATATTAAAAATTTTAATTACGACGAGTTCATTAAAAATAATCCCGAGCTACTGGCCAATGGCACAAATTTTTTTGAAACAATTGACGGTATAGGTGAATGGTTTTGGCCAAGTGTGCAAACTACAAGTTTTTTCGCTTGTATTCAACAAATAAAACAGATCGAATCTTAATTAGAGGAATTCAATAAGCATTACGCTGATAAAATCATTAATTTTATTAAACAACACCCGGATACCAAAGAGATATTGGATGAAAATTTAATTAAATTGGGTGAGTTATTTTCAACAAATTTAGAAGCTGAAAAATGGAATTTAAAAATAAGTGAAATTGACGGAAATTGCCTCGAAATTACTTCTTTTGTTTATTTAGATAGATGCACCGATGCAAGAAATCTAGTTAGTGGATGTATTGATATGAAAATTTACTTAGGCATTTTAGTAGGCATCATAAACGCCTTTCTACATTGTCCAAATAGGATAATGGATTTTTTTCATCTTTCTAAGTTTGATCGCCTTTATGTAGTAAACAATTGTCTAGTAAACCATACAAAATGGGTTTTATATGAAGCTTCCTTTTGGCTAGAATGAATGTAATAATTATCAATACAAAAACTTATGCGACCCTCAACGACGGTAAAAAGTGCCCTCGACTAATTTTCGAAAACAAGAACGAAACAAATTCATGCAGAGCAGTTTCGTGGTAAAAATTGGCAACCTCTTCCAAACGACGTTTTTGTTCAAATCTTTAAGAAAACAGTAACATAATGATTCGAGTAGTTGGTCCGCATTATTTTGTGGAAAGGGAAATAAACTGACAAAGCTACAAGTATAGCCTTTGGGCTACATATTAATTATGCGGTTTGATGGTACCAAAATTATATGATTTACCAAAGGTTCACAAACCAAATTTGCCATATCGACCTATTATAAGTTTTATAGAAGGACTTACATATACATTATCATCTTATTTAGGAAATATTTTGAAACATAGTGTCGGAAAAACATATCCGTATATTCAAAATTCAGAAAATTTTAAGCAAAATATTAGTAACATTGTCATTCCACCAAATTGTCTTTTAATTTCTCTTGACGTGGTGTCATTATTCACAAATGTGGATCACAAATTGGTAAAAAGTATTATAAGCAATAATTGGAGAAATATAAAGAAAAGTTCGAAATCAAAATTAATAAAATTACAATTTTTAACCCCTTTACATATTGTTATATATAATTCAGAATTTTCATTAAATAACAAAGTGTTTAGGCAAATTATTGGTTCACCTATGGGTTCTCCAATAAGACCCATAAATGCAAATTTAATCATGGAATATTTGGAAAATTCGGTGCTAAATTCTTTAAATTTCCAAACATTATTTTATTTTAGATATACTATGTAGAAGATATTGTAACGGTCATTTCAGAAGACAAGATAAACACATTTTTAGATGCTTTCAATTCAATCGATAAAAGTAATAGAATTAAATTCACTTTTTAAAAAAAAATCAGAAAACAAAATTTCATGTTTAGATATTCGCTTGATACTTGGTCTGGTCGCTATCTCAATTTTATGTCATGGCTTCCCATCTCGAACAAAATTAATACCGTAAAAATTTTAAGTCAAAAAATTTTAAAACTCTCGGACAGTAAATTTCATTAAAAAAAATTTTAAAATTTTAAATGATACTTTACTTCAAAATCATTATCCCAAACAAATTTATTTTAGTATAAATTCTAACTCTCGGCCACAAAATGAAATTTCAAATTATTTGTCAATTCCGTCCATTAAAAATTTATTCGAAAAAATTAAACATTTATTCAAAAATTATAATTTCAAAGTTATTGGACGTTCTGCGACTTAGGCTGCGTACCAATCCAAGGTCAGGTCAATTTTAAGTAGATCTTTTGGTAAATTCAATTATTTTTGAAAAACTCTATGGTAAACTGATCGAAATATCTATACTAAAATCGATTTTTACCGTAGTAACCGATTCACCGTTGGATTGGGTATCGAAAGCTAAAGCAAAAATAAATTATTTTTGTAAAATGAGTTAAATACCATTAAAAAATTAAGATATTTGATGGTTAAATTACATTATGCTGCAAAGTTATTTTTTCACCGAAGTGCGATAAAAGTCCCGAATTTTTGCGAACCTGTCATAATAACTTCCTCAGTATGAAGCTTATTATCAGATCAACATTATTGGGCTAAATTATTTTATTAAATCAATAATAATAAAATTAATCATGAATGAATTTCACAACCAATGTTCAAAATCACTTCTAGAGGTCTCAATACATTTAGGCTATCGCTTTGGAAGATTTATTTTTTTTATTTTCATCCCGAGAAACCTGTCGCACTCGATTAAAATCAAAGTCGTCTTTCCAATGGCTCAGATGCCCACCCTTCCTATCGTGCAGTCCAAAAAGCCGCTATGAACTGCTTTTTTCCCCAATTCCGTCTAACCTGACAAGAACATGATTTATTACACACTTGGATAAGGTTGACCTGCTCTCTAAAAGACTTTTAGAGCCACATTTGGCCCATAAACTGGAGGCGGTCTAGTGTAATAAATTAATAAGGGTGGATAATTTGGCATTTATGAAATAAACAGTCGATTTGGGGTTACATTTGGGCAAGTTATGAGGTCTCGAACTAAGCAATATAAGGTAATTAATTTGTAATAAATTCTGGCCTAAGAACCATCCGGATATCATAGGTACACCAAAATTTACAATTTTGGCGATGCAGATTTAATTGTAAACTAAACTGTCTAAAACAGTAACTGTGTAGGTTTTATTGAGGCGAGCAAATTTGGTCGTTGCAGGTTTAAAGCACTGGAAAAAATAGGCCCACAACCCAAGAAATGCTATTTAATTTTATTTATGCCGAAGAGCGAGAGATTCAAAGTCTTATTAAACCAGACTCGTTTGTTACCGTACATGTAGATTTATGTCTTAAATTGTGTATCGCATGCAGATGATTTATATTATTTGTTTAAAATTTTTGGGCCCCTAATATTTCATACATTGTCATCTAAATTTGTCATATGTTTACCAAACTCAAGTTTATGTTAGGTATATAGAACAAATTTCTTCCTCATCCCCATTGTAACCCAAATCAAATTAACAATAAACCAACATAATTTTATTGCTTGGAAAACTACTTGTTGTTAATTTTATTTGTTGGGTTTTCAACTACCCCATTATATAATTAAATTAATATAAAATAATAATTGTTCTTTGTGCAATAAATAAAATTAATTATAATTAGTTAACAAAAAAGCAAAAATGCTTATTGATTTTCATTGCTGTGTACCACCAACGAACGGTACATGCCGAAACGGGAAAATATGGATATAATATTTTCATTGTGTACGTGTGTGTTTGTGTGTACGTAAATGACATAAAATAAGGAAGTTAAATTTTTCTTCTTTTTTATTGTTATTATATTTTCCTTCCTTATTGAAAATATACATAACATTTTCTTGGAAAATCATGGTTGTTTTATTTTCTTGTTGCTGTAACTGATGGTGTATATAATATCTAGGCTGTGAGTATCTCAATAAAAAAATTATTCTCGGTTTAAAAATATTTTATGCGTTTTCCGCTTTTCACTCTGATGAGGATATCGATATTTTCATCCTATATCCTTGAACCAAATTTGCGATTTAATTTTGTTTAAGTAGACAGCTCGTACATACAATAAAACGATATGTGAAACTCATTCGGATAAATTAATTGCTTACCGGATTTCTTTTGTATATAACAAAATTCTTACTTTCTGTTAATTTTCAAGAAAATTATTTTTGTTTTTATATTATATTGAATTAAATTCACATGATTAATTTCTAATAGGAGAGAGATGCTTTTGAATTTTCTTCTATTTTTTCCCCTATTTGGATTACACGTCTGGTGTTGTTCGGTTATCAGATTACTTAAAGTTTATCTTTTTTCTACATAATTTACGTTTTATTTAACTTAATGATCAGATTAATTAAGGGATTTGTCAAATTGGTTAAAATGAAAATGCTTGGTTATTTATATTTGATCGTTGACACAACATCAATGGTATTTGGAGAAAAGCTTTGATTTCAAATTACTTTTTGAAAATTACAAGTTTGTTTGTTTTGTATCTTCCGGCCGCAAACAATAAGTTCAAAGGTACGTAATAGGTATTAAATCACTTTGCTATTTTTATTCCGTAATAGGGAAATAGGAAAGTAAAAATAAAACTTTAATCTCCGGAAAACATATTTTATGGAATTGTTTGGAACAAAGGTAGGTACTAGAAAGTTTACATAGATTTCAATTAAAATCCTTTGAGTCAAAGGAATATATGGTATAGCGCATGATATTAAATTTACAACACTCCTGTCTTCCAGCTCTTTTATTACCGTATCTCGAGTTAATGAAAATTAGTTAAAATTGAAGCACACTTCATTTATTCAACCAACGTAACACAAATTTTAATTACATTGTTTTATATAATTAAATTTAATTTCAAGAGTATTTAATTTCAAGTATTTTTTTATTTATTAAAAAAACAAATTTAAAATAAAATGTAATTTGTGGTTGATAATATAATAACATAAATAATATATTAAATTAAATTAAAAAATATTAGGTAATCAATGTAATTTAATCCACTTTTTTGTATATATAAATTTTCGGTGAATTATCAGGCCAAAGGTACAAAAAAGTAGAAAAAAAAAAAACAGAAAATTACGAAAATTTCAATTGATTTATTAAATTATCTCATTTTACCACTCCCTTGTGTTCGAGCTCAAAAAAATCAACCATCACCCGCTAAGATTGTTAATTTTTTTTTGTCGTCATTAACATTTCCCTTTTCAATTAATCATGAAAAGCATGAAAAAATAAATGTTTATTTTAATGTTTTTTATGTATCAATGAGTTTTTTGTTTTGTAAATAATTTTATTAAGTTTGAAACAAAAAAAGTTTTTTTCTTAACGAAATTATCAGCAGCAATAAATAATGTAAAATGTAAAAGGGTCAACGCAAGTTGTTTAATTTTATTTTGAAAAATTACGGGATAAAAAATATTGTAAATTAAAAGGAAAATTAAAATCGAAACTTTAGGGATGTCTTTAGGTTTTTCGAAAATAAAATGATTAATCGCATCAATTAATCTTGATTAGATGAATATTTTATGAAATTTGGAAATTTAAAGTTAAATTATAAGCATTTTAACTCTTTTTTCATCACCTATAGGTGTATGTATACATAAATGATTTTTTCTTATCGACACAATTTCTATATCGGGATTCTGTGTTGCAAACCCTTTTTTTATAGGTATTTAGTTGTTAAGAAGTGACCGTTTGGAGGTCATCTAATATCACATGGCAAAGTTTTAATTCTTTTTGTGTTTTAACCCATTAGTGATGCTGTCCACATATATGATATGTTATATATGATATGTTAATTTCAATTAACTATATTTCGTAAAAAAAAATCTTTTTCATCACTACTCTGCCACAAATCCCTTTGTTTATTGTATTACTTAGTACTTACCAACCAAATGGCACAGCGGTTAAAGCTTTCCAGTGCGAGATTGAACGTCGTTGGATTCACATCGCAATTCAAACCCAAAACTAAACTATTTAATTATAATAATAATTAATAATCAATTTAATTATAATTTAATTTAATTTAATTTAACTATTTTATAATTATAATTTTTTTTATTATAATTAATTTTTTTTTTTTCACGGTAGTTACCGTGGCTGAAACAACGAATGCAGATAACGTCATATACCGACAAGATAGTCATTAAATGTCATTAAACCACAAAACAGTAAAGACGCAACATCAATGGCAACCCAGCAGCAACACAAGTGAGATACAACGGCCGAAACAGAAAACAGTGAATCGGACAAAAACACCAAAAGACTCAAAATGGTGGACGGTCGCTTCGGCGATACAGCAAAGTCAACCAAAAGTCAATTTCAAAAATTAGTTCTCAACGACATAAGAAACTACTATATTATTACAGGTGATTTAAACGCAAAACATGTAAACTGGCGAAATAATTAACGATAAGAGGGATATAAAACTTAATTCATGGCTAAACGAAAACGGTATAATCTACAGGTCAAAATTATATAAACCAGACGCACCACCATTTACGCGATCGTTAAATACACTGGGTGTGGCAATTAACGACAACAGACTCACAGTAAAAACTAACCAACGTGATGAGGTAGCATCACACACATATGAAAGTGATCACAAAGCGATTAAAGTATTATGTAGCAACATCGGATGCATGGAAGATACCACGAAAAATAATACACAACAAATGATAAATACAAACAACATCAATTGGGAATGCTGGAAAAAGAAATTAAATAAAAATTATAAGGATTTTTACATAAAACAGGGAAAGGCGAACATAATTCCAACAACTAGAAACCAGAAGAAGGAAGAAATAGAAACATATAAATTACTATATCATAACGGATCTAGTAGCCAACAACTTAACAACGACCATACCAAAAATTAGAAGAAAGAATAATATGGAATGCTACCCCAATAAGAGAATTGAAAGTCTATACAAACATAAAAGTCGAATAATTTCAGCCCTTAAAAGAAATAAGAGAAATAACACCAGGAACATAAAAGGAATTAACACTGTAAAAGCCGAAATAAGAAGAACAAACGAACTAATTATACAAAATGTAAAGATGGAAATCAACAACTATTGGATGGAGGAACTAAAAACGATAAAGCCAGGTGCCAAAAAGTTCGCAAGTATTAAAAAATCTGCCAACCGAAAAACGGACAGAACGATACAGTATCTAGAAATCCCTGAATCAGAAATAAGGAACATGGCGGTCCTGAATATAAGCTGGAGTAATATCGCAAAGGAAGATACAAAGTACAAAGTTCTAAATAATCAACAGAAACTTAATATTCTCGGACATTATATAGAAATACGCACCATCCCAAATGCAGCTCTGGAAAAAAGGCACACGAAAATAAAATTCAAAAGATAGTTGGTGAGTTGAAACAGCAGTTTATACAAGATAGAGCAAACCTCAAAACCGAAACGCAATTTAATAGTACAAACAAGGCAAATGGACCAAACCAGCAACATGGACAAAAATATTTTATCAATACTACAGAATTGAAAGATATTCTAAAATGCATTAATAACAAAAAATCATATGGACTGGATAGATTCCCAAGTATAGCCATGAAACATCTGTCAGATAATCTAATAACTGAACTATGTACACTCTTCAATAATTTGCTAAACAACTTGTCGTTCCCAAATAGTTGGAAAACCGCAAAAATCTACCCAAATATGAAAATGAATAAAGAGAGTTCAAATCGAGAAGCTTGCAGACTGATTAGTCTTCTGTCAAATATAAGCAAAATAATCTCATGCCAGATAATCAGTGTGGCTTCAGACTCGAGCGCTCAACTTCAGATATATTGTTACGACTCTATGGTCATAACCATTGTTTCCCTTCTTACGTGCATTCTTGTTATTTAGTTCTATGATGAGTAGCGTATTTTGTGTGACTGCAGTGTCACCTGTTCTCGAGCACGTGGTACTTTTTGTCCTAATATTTCTTTTTGCTGTCAATAAACGTTGAATAAATGTGGAGGCGAGACCAATCTGTGCACCGGGTGTGTGTGTCCAATAGCCGACCATATATATAGAATGTTTTTTTTTAGGTTGTTTTTTTTGTCAATTTGATGTGCGTAAAAGGAAGTGCGAGAGTGCCACGTACATAGAAAAAACAAAACAGACAACCGAAAAAGAACATTCTAGAAGGGTTTTTTATGGTGCGAGAATTTTTCTTGTGAGCTAGTTTTTTTTGGTAATTTTGATGGAGTCTCGTTTTTGGCGATTGATCCATTTTGTTCGATAGTTTTTATTTGTTGGATTAAATTGGTTGTATTAAAAAAATTATATAAATAGAAAAAATTTAATTGTTATGGATATACAAAATTTTGTGAATTAGAAACAAGTACTCTGAGTTTCATTTTAATTACCAATATACTATGTATATTTCCTGAGTGTTAACAAATTGTCTAACGTGGTATTAGAAAAATCGATAGAGTGATTGGCAGCTCTTCGAGTTGTTGTTGTAGGAAAAGAAAAGTTTTTGTAACTAATCATATCAGTTGCCTAATTAAATATTATAATTATATACGAGTATTTAAAATATACATCATATATCATAAGCGTTAAGTGGAAAATAGTCGTGATACATAGTCGAGTGGCAAGTGAAAATACTGCCAACGATCAGGGCGGCCGTCACGAGGCTTGTGTGCGTTGTCACAGGGGTCGCATCGTGTTAATCGGGGGCAGTGAACATTACTGCAATTACTCAACAGGTGTCATGGGCGGTTTAGGGTTACCGTATGGTAGAACGGGCACCACAGTTTATCTGTGGGTACCACCGTAATCAACGAGCGCCGTATTAATTAAGCAGGTGTCGTGATCTAATTTCATATACTATAGGGTGACAACTACCACATTATAACGGTACATCAAGTACTTACGAGTGGCCAGGTGAAGCCATACGCATATTTTTGTCCAATAATTTGTTTACTGGTGGCCAGGTGAGGCCACTGTTTATTTACTTGAGGATCCGCTCCAACGTCTGTGACGTTCTAGCAAAGCCGAATTTGCAGCGGTTTTGGAAAAGTACGCCAACCACATTTCACTGCAAGAAGACGCCAAACGGTTCGGGCTGGGTGACTGTGGTATGACGGTTCTCTATAAAGCAACAACCCAGTTAGACGTCGCAACTATACAGGGTGACTAGTACTGAAGGTCGTAAGATCTCGTCCCCAAGATTTTTTTTTTGCTTTGCTGTGGTAATTTTTATTTTTAATTTTTTTCTTTTTACTGATTTTGTTTTACTACTATGTTAGGTACGTGGTGTAATTAGCCATTATTTTCTTTCTCTGTTCCTCTATCCCGATGAATTTGGTTTTTTCCTTCTCTCTTTTATCTTAAATCTGGCGATTCCCGGCAGATTCAGGTATTTTCTTTGCTTTTCTTCTTGTTGTGGTAATAGTTTTTCTATTAAAAAGAATTGCTAAGTTTATATCGGATCGGTATGGTGAGAGGCGGCCTCTCATTCTGTACCGGTACCATACTTACAGGGTGGGCTCCTCACTCCCCTTCATCCCCTTGGCAGAACATCCACAGGGTTGGAGTGGCCAGTCCAATACATGTGTATTCCCTCGGGCGACTGTAAAATTCAGCGGTCTCCTCGTGGCACTTCAGCGGTTTCATGTTGCCGAAGTGTGAATTGTAAGAGATCCGGTCGCCAACGGATGGACACAGCCGGTTATTATTTTCTTTATATTGTTCCTCAAATTTCGGTCAACAAATTTTGGTGTCCGTAAGTCAGCTTTATTTTTATTTAATTTGCGAACTTTTCTTAATATAAATGTCTGTAATCACAATGTAGGCCAGGAGCCACGCAAGCCTAAAATACTACAACCCATAGCATTTCTCTCGAAGATTTATGGCTCTATTATGTTTCTCACCTCACCTCACCGAGCGAGTCACCTCACCAATCCAAGTCGTCTGAGTTAGATTTTCGTATTATGGTGCTCGCTTTTATTATGACAATTTCTATTAGTTGTTAAGTTGGAAATATTGTAATTTTTGACGTTTTGGACATACATTTTTCACTATATTGACGTTTCGTGTGTTTTTCATTAGAAATTCTTATTTTATGCCTAGAAATATTTTTTATTATGCAATAACTTTATAAAATAAAATTTTATAAAAGGACCGCAAATAGTCTAAAAAATAAAATGAAATCCTATATAAAAATTATTATTAAAAAAATCTTCCGATTTTTGCTATCCATCTTGATTGGTTACGTTTTCGATTTTTGCTAACCATCTTGAAAAATTACTATGAACTCACCAATATATTGTTGGTGAGTATATTTGACACTAGAGTCACCTCACCGCAACAAGTGTAATATCAAATATTTCAAAATGGTGAGTTCAAGTCACCATTATGACGTATTTTTCGGTGAGTTGAGGTGAGGTGAGTACCATAGTAGGGGCATAAGCCGGCAAAATCACCGTGTGAAGCCTCTATATGGTTTAGATGATATTTGCGGGTCGGCTGCTGAGCCATCCGTAACAATATGTTATAAACTCAACAACAAAACATGTACTGGAACTGTGCTAATTGATATAGAAATAGCATTCAAATCTGTATGGCTAGAAGGATTAATGTATAAATTAAACAAATTAAATGCGAAACTAATCTTTTACGGATAATATACGAGATGTTGTACAACAGGAATTTGTTAATCACAAACACCACAAAAACTTCAACAAACACTTTCAACATCCACAACACAACGGACTACAACAAGGATCAATCACAGCCCCACTGCTATTTAATCTATATACTAAAGACCTGATAGAAAATAAAAAACTTAACTCAGAGGGAATACAAAGCATAGCGTATGCAGATGATATGGTAGTGTATACAGCAAGCACAAAAATCAAAATAATGCAGGAAAAACTACAGGGAGCAGTGAAATTTATTGTCGACTTTCTACATTCATGGCGTATAAAAATAAATGAAAATAAATGTGAATCGATACTATTCCGTAGGCCATATCAAAAAGCATCCAGTGATACAGCTAATACAAAGCAACTATAGTAAAATATCTAGAAATACACTTGGACCGTTTCTGTTACATAAATGAACACATCAACATTCAACTCACTAAAGCCAGAAGAGCTTTTATAAGTAACAAAAAAATATTCTACTCCAAATATATCGACAATAACGTACCAAAACTAGGTTATTTAACACTGAAACACTGATGAAGAAGATGGTGACAACTAATAATGACGTGAAATGTGTTTCGTGCACGGAAAAAATTGATTTAATAAAAGATACAAGTGTTATCTGTAAAGGAAAATACAAAAAAATTTACCACAAACGTTGTTCCAAAATTAGTGATGCTAATTACGCGATTAATACGGCTAATAGTGAAATGGTGTGAACTTGTAAATTATGTTCCGATGCTATATACTATACAAAACGCAAGTGTCACATTCTCCAACATCAAATGTTAAAAAAGGATTACCATTCTCTACAGCAGCAGCAATTGATGAAGACACTAGATCGGAAATATTTAACATATCCCAAAACATTGTTAAGATCCTGGAAAATCAAGCGGAATTAGAAAAAAAACTTAATGAGATCAAAAACGATTTAAGTCAACAAGTGGTCGACCTAACCTCTGAAGTACACGAACTATACAGAAGGTAAATAATGAATAGACACTACACCTTGATAACGTTAATTTTAGGTTAAATACGAACAAACAAGTAAAGTTGAGCCATAACATTGAGATCTGCGGTACCCAGTCACTACCCGGTGAAAATCTTATTAATGTTGTGACAACTTTGAGTGCAAAAATCGGTTCGCGATTAAACAAGAACAACATATTCAATGTCTATAGAAAACCGAATCGCAATAAAATTACAAACGGAGGAACTCACCCGATAATTGCTATTGTTAATGATTTATCAGCCAAGGAGGATTTCATTAAAAAGTGCCGTAAAATTGAAAAGTTAAGTGCTAGCATTTTGTGCATCCCACAAATTGATAATTGCTCCCTGTATATAAATCACAAACTCACTAAAATTTCACAATTTTTACTTGCTAGAGTAAAAGAAAAGAAGAACGAAAAATTCGTTTGGGTAAGAGAAGGGAAAATTTTGATCCGCGGTTGTGCACAAGAAGCATCCGTTATAGAATCTTATTTGATCAATTCTAGTCGTTAAGGGGACATAGCACCTTCAAAATTGAAAAAAAAAGTTTTTCAAAGATTTTTTTTAATGGAATAAAAAGAGATATCTTTTAATGAAACTTTCCATTGACATTTTATTCAACTGAAAGTACAAAAACAATTTTTTTAGATTTTTTTTAGCCCAAGGTCGTCTGCTACAAGGGTTTTCCAAAAACATTGAAAATTCTCGGCGTGCATCATAACTACTCTCAGAAACGTCTGATTAAAAAAACGGGTTTTTATTCAGCATTAAATCGCCCTTGGAATGAACGAAAAGAAAAAAAATTGGTTGCATAATAAAAAAATGACGGCATTTTTTCGAAAATGCAGCTTTTTTGTCCCCCTTAATTAGTTGTAACTCAAAAAAGTGAAAACCGATTTTTCCTTCCGTAGTTCATTCTGAGCAGAAATATATGTAGATCAACGTGTTAAAATTTTAGAACGATATTCAATGTGGAATGGATAAGTAGTTTTTTCTCAATCTTGCATGCCAACTTGCAAAACGTCATTTCGAGATAACCGCGTTTAAAGTTCGTCATTTCGAGACAACCGCGTAAAAAAACGACTTTGGCGCGCTTCGCAATAAATAAAATAAAAAAAAAAAATTATGAGATTTTCATGTTTATATCATTAAAATCATGTTTATAAACGTTCATTCTAACATATTCTATCATAAAAAAAAAATTCGATTTTTTGAAAATTTGAAGGTGCTATGTCGCCTTAAGCTACGATACGATCGTCATTTTCATTAATTTTTGAATGTTTTTTTACAACTGGAAGCAATCTTACTGCTCTTTTGACTTAAGAGTTTACTATTGCCATTGCTCTTAGTTTGTGGTTAGCAGCATCCGAACATCATATAGTCGATTCTGTGTTGAAAAGTTTGTGAAAAAAATGTTTGCTGGCGCTGTGAGTATCAAGAAGTTATCGTAAGGCAAAATTCGCATTAATCGAATCTGTAAAAAAGTTATAAGGAGATTAGAGAGCATATTAAAAATAAAAGATACATCGAAGAAGATGTTCTAGGTCTACTTGATTGCTGAAGGGTTCTATTTACAACCCGTCACTATAGCAATCAAGACTGGTAAAAACTGGCGAACCGTAAACACTGACCAAACACGATCGAAACACTTAATATAGGGCCAATTTTCGAAATACTCTTTATTTATTCAGAAAAATATTTTGAAATAAATGAGCTTTTCATTCAAATTTCTTGATTCTGCCCCTGAATTACTAAAGGGCAGAAAAATAAACTAGAATGGACGGCATAAGAAGCTCCTGAGGTCAATATTGTAGTTGCAGCATCATACCAAAGAGGATTGATGGTTATAAATTTTACGAACCACAAACTGTCCACCAAAGAACGATTACCGGTAGTATGCTGTAGTAATTAAAAAGTCATTCACTGCAATGTAAAAGTGGAATAAAAGATCATTATTGGATTGTGCCTCCCTTATGAGGTTGAGGAACCGAACAGACCTGGCCTCTTGGATAGCGGATAGCGGATAAAGGTGAACTATGTGACACCAACATTTAACTTTCGAATGATGCATCAAAAGTAGAAGTTGAAAGTTGTATCTGAGAAGCTATCCAGAGCGGCTACCAACTTTAATTGTTCAATCAAATTCAGGAAGATAAGTCTTACAGAAAGATTAATAATGGACAACCTTAAAATTGTCGAATTGATTTTCAGATAAGGAACGAAATACTATAAAAGAACATGCTCAAGTATAAATTGGATTTGGCACCTCTGAGATGTATAGTTGTTGTAAGTGTTGCATGATTCTTATGCAAAGCGATACACAATGCTGTAAAGGACGAAATGCATTGAGGTCGGTATAATCAGATTTACCAGTTTTAGAGATGAAAACAACTCTAATCTTGTTTCAATATTATGGAATAGTTTTGAAAGCAGTGCATGCTTGAAAGATTTGAAGTAAGAGATTCTGATTGTGACTAAACCCATGCGTTAATTCAAAAGGAAATATTCCATCAGGACCACCAGGCTTGTAAGGTGTAAAGGAGAATAAACTCTAATGCATGGTCTCGAGAGTGACTAGCCTATGTGTTAAGTCCCAACCGAGCGGTTTCACGGTAAATGAAAGTGAACTGAAAGCTGTAACCCAAGAATTTCCCATTTGGAAGAATTCTCTGCCTGCCGTCAGGAAGTCACAATACCTCAAGTTTACAAGAATCATTTTTAGCAAAGACTTATGCGTGGCGACACCAGAGGTATTGTTGATTTAATCATAAGTTAATTCAATAAACTCTGTAAGCGGATCTTAGACTTGCTTTTATCCTTTTGATGCTGCGTAAAGTTATCCCAATCAACCTGAAGATTAGATCTTTTGGCGTTATTCTTGAGTCTTCTATACCAGTCTTTCTTAGTTTTTATAGGTCTGTACACCAAAAATGCTTGTTCAGAATATTTTATTTTGTAATAAGAGAACAGGATTTTTTGAAAGCTAATGTGTTTTTGGCTCAAAAAGAGCAAGAGTATAAACTGGGAAAAGAATAACTCCAAATTTATAAGATTCTTTATGGTAAGATTTAAGACTTGGTCTTTCAAGATTGAATGTTCATGGCTACTTTCCAATGGAATATCAAATCATTAATAAACATAGAGCACAACCGAATATCAATCACCCTTCTTACAGCATTGACAAAAGTTGGCTCATAGACTTTGTTGAGGATTTCAAGCTTAAATAGTCAAACAGAGATGAATCGCTATACTGTTTATGCGCGAGCTACCCCATAACGTGTGATGAGCATTAGCAACTTACCACTAAACATAATTCTCTTTTCTTGGTCTACGAACTCTATGAAACAAGGTTTCGGTTTGTAGGCATTAATGTAGGGTAAATACACTAATGCCACCACCATTAAATTCGATTAACTCAAACATTCGAGAGTAACGAGCACAGCTGCAACTTATGCTGAGCTGCATTCTTGAAGAAGAGTTAACGGCAGCACCCTTGTAAACGAATCTACAAGGGTTTGGATTTAGACCAGAAACCGCACCGACATAGGCATAGTTGCCAGCTAAAAAAACATAAAATAATGAAAATTCTACAACCTTGAGACGACCCTAAAGAAGATCGTCTCAGAGAAATAATGAAGCCCGTCAACTAAACGCGATACAATGTCCGAGTTGAATCCATAAGTTTTAATCATGTTAAGGATCATTATTCGGTAGCCTCATATACTCGGATGTGCCCTATATTTGGTATTTCATAACATCCTTGAACGACATCAAAATCTCGGTAGTATTAATTTTTAAGGTGTCTTTTCTACGAAAGGAAACACAAATTTCAAGAATTCTCGGTATTGAATCAAATTCAAACCCGAATTTAATGAAGGATGGTAAGCTCTACTACTACTAATGATACAGAATGGGATAGCCAATCCTCGTCACTTATATAAAAAAGGCTAATTATTTGCATTTTCATACAATTTTTCCGACCAACATTTTGTACCACCAACTGTTATTCTATAACACAAAAATAACATTTAATAATCCGACCAAATAACAACGCGCCAAACCAAACAACAACATAAAACCAATAAAAACTAAAACAAATATTCTAATCTCGTCTAATTTACCAGTTTGATTATTATAATTTTGTCAGAACTTAATAAAATTTTCCCATTTATCGTTTTTCTCGGGCGATGCTTCGCTAATACAAAATAAACTTTTAGATTAAGCTTTCATCTGGCGTGGGTGGATGGGTGTGTGTATGTTTATCCGTATGTAGGTACACAGACAGAAACAAATTTAATTTTGCCAAAACAGCGATAAAAAAATAAAATAAACTTAACCGTTTGTCCGCCGCGTTAAAAAACACTCCCCAAAATATACCCCCGAAATATTTATGTATCAATGGTTTAGTTTTTCCGTTAACACTTGTTGTAAGAAAATTCATCAAGGAAATTATTATTTTCTTATGCTACTTCTTTATCGTGTTTTTGTTGGTGTCGGGATTAGGTTTATACATATTTTTTTAAAAATTCATATCACACACCCAGACACCAAACAACGCTGTGGAATTTTTGTATTTTTCGCATTTTTTTTTTTGCTCTGGTTGGAATACGAGGTATTTAAGCTTTTTTTGGTTGTTGTTAGTGTTGCGGGTGATATAATATATTTTTACCCTTGATCTATGTAAATACTTGTTACATTATTGTGTTTCACTTTCCATATAAAACTTTTGTGTTAAATTTTTTTATTTATGTTTTTGTTGTTGTTGTTTGGTAACTTTATTTATTTATGTATCTTAGCTTAAGAATATTTAAAGATTTTTATCTTGAGGAAACAAACAAAAAAAACAAAATAAATCAATATAGAAGTCGAAATTGAAATATTATGGTAAATAATTTGAAAAATTTAGATAAACTTTTTATTGAATTTTAAATTCGATGCGTTGAGATTTATATTAGAATAAAGGCACAGTGACAAAATTAATTATTCATAATCAAATTTCTTGCTACGTATATATTGAACCATCTTCATAACACTCTAAATCAATATTCTAATCATCACACCATAAAAATGTTGTTTACATAATTTAATCAAATTTATGAGTACACACCAATATTATTAAATTTTGTAATAATTAAGAAAATAAATTTGCCTCGTTACTTGTTGATCCGAATTTTTGCTTTCGTTTGATTTTTAACGAAATCATCAAATATTCTTTTTACGTTCCCATAGCACCAAAATGTTCGATTGATTACGAATTTAGTTGAGCAACAAAAAATTTTATTAACAAATTTTTGTATGAGAAGAAGACGAAATTCAATATTAAAGTTAAGCCTTTTGTTTATACCAAGGCATTCTTACATTGATTGGATGGTTTAGTAAGTCAGTTACATAATTTTATCCTACACTGGTAAATGTTTTTAATTAAGTAGCTGCTTAACTTGTAATAATAATATTAGAGCTAAGCTAACATATTTTTAAAAAATTATGCCTTTCGGCAGTTTGTTAAAAATCGTTTGTGTTTGAACAGGCTAAAATGTACGTATACGCATATAAAAAGAAAAATTTGAAAGTAGCTGAAAGCTGAAACCAATTCACAAGAAATTGTATTTCAAAATTAATTATTTAAAATGTTAATAAAGCAGCTACTTTACATTTTTAATTTTGTTGAAATTATTCATTAAAAATTTTTATATTTTTAAAGTGGAGTGTGGATGTGGAAGTTATAATACTTTTTTGCTGAGACATGTTAATGTAATTTTTTTGATTTTGATAAAACTCGTAACTTCTGTATTTCACTTTTTAAATTTTTAAGATTTAAAAAAATTGCTTAAATTATTTCGAATATTAAAATTTGCGCGAAATTGTTTTATTCAATTTAGTTATTAAAAGATCTGTTTGTGTGGCTTTCATATAATCCTGAAGTATTTGGGCCAATCTATAATCTTTAATTAACTATGGTTTACTTTAAACTGTAGGAATTGTTACTTTTCACATATCAATATTAAAATCCCCCAAGAAATAGTGAGTTTTATTTTAATTGCTAACCACATTCGAACCATCCCTCTAAATTATTTAAAAGTGCTTCATTATTAGCCCAAATATTCGAGTTGTATGGTCTTTTATGATCTGAATTGCCAAAAACCGAGCGCGGTCTTTCTCGAGATTAGAAATTATTTTAAAACTTATATTTTCGTGAGTATACAAGACAACATCTCCATTATGATCGACACATTTATAATTTTCTTTATAAAATTCTGAGTCATTATGTCTTTTGTTGTTCCAAATTCACTGAGAAACACAATCGACAAATGGTTTTCGGGTGGCTAGTTGAGGACATTCCAATTTACGGTTTACCACATAAAGACGCTAACGGATTTATTTTTGTACATTATATATTATATTTTTTTATATTTTCTTTTTACTAATGGAAGCCAATCTCGAAGGCTGTCATTACAATGCAACAGGTAGCAAACCGTCCCTTTGTAAATTGGTTTGTATCGGTGAAAGGCATCGCAACCCGCGAGTGGCCAGTTGATGCCATTCATACAGGAGGCCTACAGGTACATTTTTTTTATTTAATTTTAATTTTTTTGATTTTCAACTTTTTTAAATTAATTCAACTCACTTTCTAGTTATATTTTTTTCAATTTTCAATGTTTACATATTTTGTATAATCAAGCGCCAAATAGCGTGTGCGCGTGATTGGGGTGCACGTTGGTTTCGCCCTCAAAGTTACTCACCTTTGGCGACCATATTTTTGTTCGATTAATTTTTCTTCTCAACCAGTTGTAGTTTGAATTATTTTTGTTTTATCGCTTCTCCCACTTCTGATTTTTCTTTCTGTTGGACAAAATTTCTTTTTTTAAATTTGAACGGCGATTCCTGTCATTCGGTTTTATTTCTCTTTCTCCTTGTTCAGTTATTATTCGGGATATTTTACCTATTTTTATTTTCTTTTTTTTTTTTTGAATGAAGTACAAAAGTTTTTCGGGTCGGTATGTAGGGAGGGATTCTCATTTCGTTTCGGTTCCATATTTGCAGGCTGGGATTTTCACTCCCCGTCATCCCCTTGGAACACCCACAGGGTCGAAGTGGCAGGTCCACTATATGTGTCGTCCATTCGGGAACGATCGTAAAATCTACATTGTCGCCCGATGGCACTGCAGTAGTTTCAAACTGGCGGAGTGTGAATTGTGGGAATTCTCTATAGAGTTCTCTCCGGGTGAGGCTTTGTCTGTTGGAGAAACGTCTCTACCCTATTATGCTGCTTCGTTGTGGCTGGGCATCGGCATCTAAAGGTTGAAGGGTCATTCGGGGGGATTTCTTCAGCAGACATTCTACTTGTCATGCGGGGAGATCCGGTCGTTCCTGAGTGGATCCTGGTGTAAATTTAACCTAATTTCAGTTTTCAGTTTGATTTTAATTTATTTTTATTCTGTTACACGGTGTAGGCCAGGAGCATGCAAGCCTCAACTTCCCCATGACCCAAAACCCTGAGATCTAGTTGGCAAAATTACCGTGAGAGAGGCCTCTACGTGTTTAGATGCAATCTGCAGGTTGGCTTCGTGCCACCCGCAATAAAATTTTGCCTGAAATTATTTCATGTAACAAATTTTCCAGTTTGTTTCATGAAACAAAATTATTTCACCAAAATTCGGCATCTTTACGTACCAGGCTCAAAGAAGGTTCAAAGAATTAAAAGATACAAATAAATTTAAAGATTAAATTTTCAATAACGGTTGGCCTCGTTGGTTTTCTGAAATTTAAGGAGGAATACAATTGTTTTATTATAAAGGGTGCTTAAATTTTAAGGGGCGATGTTGATTTTGAATAAAATACAAATTATTTAGGAAATTATTGTCAATTCTTTTTATTATGATAATATGGTATGGTTCAATTATGTATGGAACAAAATATCGGCCAAATGGCCGCCGCGACCTCGGCGGCATACCTCCACCTGATGGTCCAAATTTTCGATGACGCTTAGGCATAATTGAGGTTCTATGCCGTTAATGTGCCGAATTATCTCAATTTTTAGCTCTTGAATTGTTGCTGGCTTATCGACGTATACACCTTTTCTTTCAAATAACCCCAAAGAAAGAAGTCCAACGGTGTCAAATCACATGATCTTGGCGGTCAATCGACATCGCCACCACGTGAGATAACACGGCCATTGAATTTGTCGCGCAAAAGAGCCATTGTTTCGTCCACATCCATATCTTCCAATTCGGGCCATAAAACGTTCGTTATCATCTCACGATAGCGAACGCCATTCACAGTAACTGCCTGACCGGCCTCATTTTGGAAAAAATACGGCCCGATGATGCCGCCAGCCCATAAACGCACCAAACAGTCACTCTTTGTGAGTGCATTGGTTTTTCGACAATCACTCTTGGATTATGATTCGCCCAAATGCGGCAATTCTGCTTATTGACGAATCCACTGAGGTGAAAATGTGCCTCGTCACTGAAGATGATTTTCTTCGAAAATTGATCATCCACTGTTGCCATTTCTTGCCACCATTCTGACTATTGACGACGTTTGGAATGGTCAAGAGGCTTTAATTCTTGAGTCAATTGCATCTTAAAAGCGTGTAAATGCAAGTCTTTATGCATAATGTTCATCAACGACGAGCGTGAGAGGTGCAATTGTTGGGCACGACGACGAGTTGAGGTGGACGGCTCTTCAGCCACACTATCGCGAACAGCAGCAATATTTTCTGCAGTACGAGCTGTACGAGCATGCACTGGTGTTTTAAAATCTCCTACAGACCCGGTTTGCTCAAATTTTTACACGATTTTTCCGATTGTACTTACATTTGGACGATTAAATTGACCGAAAAAGTCACGAAGTGATTTTGATTTGAACGCCCATTTTCATAATATGCCTGAATAACTTTAACGCGTTGCTCAATTGTGTATCTTTCCATGGTTCAAATTGAGTTAGTCTGAAATTGAGAAATGTCAAATTAAATGCAGAAAAAAACTTGACGTTTAGGTGTGGTTCACATTCAACGTCGGCCCTTAAAATTTAACCACCCTTTACAAGACAATTTTTTCCAAAAGTCCGGTACTTTTAATTTAGAAATCAAGTGTGGAGTATTCGAGAACTATATGTACATTCATGGTAAATGAAAGTCTGATGTTGGCCGTCCGTAACATAATCATCCCTCCTCCACTCTTCCTATTGGGAAGAGTCTTCCCAACATGTTGTGATTATGTTTTTTTTTTTATTCCAAGTACTTTAATATTTTTTAGTCTACCGTGCTGAATTTGTACACGACGCCCCATGGCTCTACTTTACTATGCAGCATATCAAATTATTCTAAGCGAATTTGGCTTTATACATTAATGCTTTTAATTTATTTATTACCGCACGTTATATAGTGATGCTGATCTTCCTTGTGAGAATTTTTTTTTGTGTGAAGAGCACCTATCCCAATTCGCGTATTTTAGTGAGTATCTCTGAATCTTGTCTCATGTTTCATCCGTGTTTTATGAAGAAGCTACCTCAACAGTGAACACCAATTGTCTGTCTGGTTGACCAACTTTATTTACAATACAAGGCTACTTCTTGCTATAAATTAATGAGTATATAAAATAATTAATTAATGGTTGCATGGCAAGCATTGCATCGTCTGTATATTTGAAGTAGATAGTCACTAAATAATCATTACCTATTTTTGATCTCTTTTCTACTATACACAATGTGAGTCGAAGTCGATCTTTTCAGCACCAACAGATTACTATTAAGCTTGCCAATCTCGTGCCAAACAACGTTCGTATTTTGTATATTGAGCTTGTATATTAAATTTACTTAAACTTGAACATCAACTTAGACTGTAAGTCTTCTATCATAGCAGTTTTGATCAACTCTGCCTTTGGCACTTATAATCTATAGGAAACCAATATTGCCATCCAGCAATGTTAGTCTCTTCTGAAGACTTCTTGACAGCAGTTTGCTACTGATGAGGCATAGAGATGATTTGATGCCTGATCGTTATGCAATATTAATTTTTATGTAAATAATGTTAAAAAAAGGTAAATAATATAATTAATGTAATGTACACCAATGCAACTTCATTTACAATAAATAATAGTTTTATCGATATTTAAATTTCAATAATAATACAGATTTGCACTATTTATTTACCAGTCTCTTAATTAACTAAAAATTAATTAAAAAATATATCAATTTATTAAATTAAGTGTTTCATAAAAAAGATTTTATTTGCAGTGGTTTTTTCCCCCGACTAGAATTAACAAAGGTTAATTCGCAATTTCTTGTACTTTTAACGAAGGTGAAGCCACTTATTTTACATCATTACAATTTGTAATTAAATATAATTGTAAAAATATAATTGTTTACCTGTAAATAATGTAATGTAAGTGCACAACACTATATGCCTGAATTTTCCTTGTACCTAGCCTCAAATATCTTTGCGCTTAGACGACTACCGCCTATAAAAGGCACATCGCACAGCTAACGACAAGAACTGAAACTATACATTCTTGAATTATATTCTGTCATTACGTTCAGTACGAATTCGGAATTGGAGAGTCGGAGCCCATTCTACCACGGCATAACTGCAAATGTTCTTGTTTATTACTTAATATTTGAAGTCCAGATTTGCTGACTCCCTAAGAACGTCTCACATCGATTTTCGCATTTTCCCATTTCACAATGAAACACACGATTTTAATTGTGAATCGAAATCTTGAAGACCAATGCGACAAAAACGGTCAACAAGATAAATATCATAATTTTCTTGTGTGTTGAACTAACTATTTTTTTGATCGAGATCTGTACACAACTCTCTTACGTTACCGAAACATACAACAATATATAAAATTAAAGAGAGATAAACAAGAAAAGTAATTGGCTTACCGCTTTCTTGGTTCATGGTTTTAACAATTATTTATGCATGTTAAATATATAAACACTAAACAATATAATAAAATAAAAATGTAAAAGAATCCCTAGATGCTATTAGCAGTCTGAAAAGTTCTCAATTTCCTTTTCGTTAATAATTTGAGCCATATTTCACTCTAAATTAACTTAAATAAAACTTTATATTTTTGCTACACAAAATGCCTCCCATAAGAATTACACCATCATTACTTCTCGCTCCCCTTTCAAATTATCTGTGCTGTACCCAACACAATATGAAAAATATTAAAACCAATTGGTCCATATTATTTCCAAAAAGTTAGTTTAAACATAAGAAAATTAATGATGATAAAAGTTTTTGTATGTGCTAATGGGGCACATACCCTACACTATAATTTATAAAGTGAGGCTCACACGCACGTATATGAGCATATTAAAACAATATAAAAAACAATTAATTTAAATTTATTCCAAATTAAAAATAGAAAACCATGTTTTCTTATAAATATTAAAATCGAGCTCATATTGAGACGAATCCACAAAAAAAATGTAGACTTACATGAGAATCCTAAAAAGAAAATGGTATTTATCCACCCACCGCTTTCTCCCAAACTCAAAGCTTATGTATGTTGAAAAGAAACTTTTACCGAAATAGAAATTTATTTGTATTCTTATAAACCGAACGAGCACAAACATTTTTATGGTATACGTTACACCCAACTAAAACTAATATGTGCTTGCTCATTTTTAAAATTAAAAAGTTAGTTTTTAACTTTCGAAAGTTTTATTTTATAAAATAATAGTATTACTATCATAAATATATTTTAAAGCACGAAACAAATCTTTAAGAAAGTTTTAACAGCAAACAAAAAACTTTGAAATCTAATGTGCAGTTAAATAGACGGTGCAGACGTAACTGATATAATATCTATCCGATTTGCTTCAACGCAATATCGCATTGAATACTCGGGATGGTGAAACCTTAGTGAAGGAAAATTCCTGCGGGATTTAAAACTCTATAAACTATTTGGAGAAATAAATTTTGACATTTTGATAGGATACAAAGTTTATAGTTTTATAATATTTTTATGTTCGGAAACTATTCAAATTTAAAGTTTTATTAATAAAAAGTATGATGAAATACAAAAACCAATCTATATTAGGTTTCAAACGAAAATCAATATAGAACGTCAATCAATATAGAACCCATTTATCATTTCCAGACGAATAGATCACAAAAATTAGTGGTTCAGCCAGTGCTTAATCGGGTGGTTTTAATTAATTGAAGTTGAAACATATAACAAAATTGGCAAGATAAGAACACTTGAAGGTACACACAACTCAAAAATGTACGCGACCCAGTACATTTTTGAGTTGTGTAATTAATTTATTCCAGGACCGATTTGTGCCTATAAATCATTGGGCGCTTTTAGGACATGCAACAAATTTGCGATGATTTTGGAAAGGAAAGGATGTTGTATCAAGAACATGAATGGCTATGTGTAGGTTATCCAACAGCAAACTTGTGTTTGAAACCATGTCAAAGCAGCCCGATAGCAAAGCAAAGAAATAGAAGGTATTGACAAGTGGTGTAACCAACACGGACAAAAGAGATAACGCCCCGCAGATTAGCATGACGTTCGTCGAGAGGAGTGGACAGAGGTAGGAACGGGAATGGCTAACAGTGAATGGCTAGCCAAGCAAATTCAGGGAAAATCATCCTGCCTGAAGCTAGCAGAAGTCACCAGAACTGACTGTGGTAACATGATTAGGATTGAAGAGGAGCTGAGACCGCCCGTTATAGTAACTACAGTATTGTTAGCTTGCCTCAACACCAGTGAGAACAACCAGGAGTTTCCCAACAGACCTTAAATGTGGTTAAAAGCTGAGAAATACCACGACCAATAACCAACAACTCCTTTTGGAGTGTTACTTGACAGATACTGATGTAGAAAAATCCCTATGCACCGGAACAGGAAACCAACTATTTGGCGGAAGCAAATAGCCACTGAAAAAATGAGTAAGGTCCTGCAAACCCGGAGCAAATACCATAAGCGAAACCGAAAAGGGTTTCACGACAGTCAGAAATCGCAATAAGAAGAAAACCAAAGATGAGACCATCCTAGTAAAAACAGATGGACAAACTTATGCTGAGGCCCATAAAAAGTGAAAGTACAAGTCGAAATAGGTGAATTAGGTGGTCGCTCTCTGAAAAATACCAAGACGGACGATTTTTTATGATTCGTATAAAGGGCGACAAAACAAATGTTGCTACGTTGCAAAAGGTGATCCAGAATAAGTTTGCCGGTGTATAGTGGCCGATCTCCGAAATGAGGCATACATCGAAGCAATCGTCAAATGTGCTGGAGGGGAAGGGCAAACAGCAGAAACTGGAATGGTTATGACCGTAGCACAGCATGTTACAATTGTATAAAGGTCGGTCAGAAGAAGAAAGAATGTAAGAAGGCTAAAGACTGACATGTCTGTTTACTGGGTAAACAGACTACCCGGAGGAAACCGATTTCACATCCTATCCTAAAGCCGCCAACTGGAAGGAACTCTATTCCAGTATTGATGAGAATCCCTAGAGAGATGCCTACAAAATTGCTTCAAAGCAATTTTGACATGAGATTCCTACTAACTACTCCTCCCCTACCCCCTACCTACCCCCCCCCCCCCAGGGCTCTTAGGATTGCAGCAGAAGTTCAAGCGAAAAGGACTCTGGAAGTGTTTAACAGTGGCTTTGAGAAGAAGAGAGTTCCCTTTCTGGGAAAAAAAACCATTAGTATTGTTAAAAAAAACCCGAGTAAGCAAGTTGGCTAACTTGCTACCCTTCATCATATAGACTCCTATGTTTCTTAGACACTTTCGGTAAACTACTTGACCATCTTGCTGCTGCATATACTGCTAGGCAATATTATCGGAGTAGGAGAGTTTGTGGAAAATCTCGCTCCTCCGAGCGAGGAACAGTCCACATCCAACGCTATAACGAAAGCCATGAGGTTCGTCGATTTGGCGGCAAAGGGAACTAGTTATAAAAGGCAGATTCCGGCTATGTTCACATTAGACGTGCAAAATGCATTAAAATGTGCTGCGTGAACCTAATTCAACAAAGGTTAGAGGAACTGCAAATGAGCCCATACCTTTGCCGAATGATCCAAAATTATCTCGCAGATGGACAGATTATTATCAAACAAGTGACTCTATTAATATAAAACTAGCTTCCAGCGGTGTCCTCCAGGATTCGATACTGGGCCCTGTATTACAAAACGTGTATAGGATGAGAAGGAAAGCATCTCCGCATGGCTTTGCATCTCCATACGACTCTAGAGCTGGCCCCCAAGTAGACCAGTGATGAGAGTGGTGGATTACGCAATGTAACCTACGTAGTTGTCAACACGTAATCTTTTACGTAGATTACATAGCCATTTCTTACGTTACTGTTATCGGCAATAGACAACGTCTTAACCCGAGGAAATGAAATTATGAACTTAATTTTCTCATTATTTTCTATTTATTTTACATTATCCTTTTGATAAAGTTTCTTTCTAGCCATTACGTAATTATCTAGTTATCTTACCTATAGGTCCAATAATTTTCCATTTTGAGAGGGGTACGTAAGTTTAGTTAAACTATTAGTTTAATATTAATCTCAGTTCGCTAAAAAGTCCAATGACTTGTCAAAATAACACAATAAAGTACTTAGTTCATAAAAAACTGTAATATTTGGGAATTGGACACATACAGCGTCAATTCAAATTGGCAAAAATCTGCAATACTAAACATCCGTTTTAAAGAATTATATTTTAATTATATTTTAATTTTGGCCTCTCTCTTTCTCTCTCTATCTCTCGCTCTCTCTTTCTATTAGAGAGAGAGAGAGAGACGCGAGGTTTTTCTTTTCCAATCCTTCGTTGCAATTGACGAGTAGTACATTTCAGACACAGACACTTAAAAAAAACATTACTACCAAATACTTGGTTAAACTTCTCTCCGTGTATGGTACAGTGGAACATTGTCTTTGTTTGGGGTAAAAAATACCCCAACGTATTTTGCACTTAAAAATTATTTTCCAAAATAAAAATTATTATTTTTACTTGATTGTAGTTTATGTAATTTATTAAAAATACAAAAACTCAATGTACAAGATAACAAAATATACCTATAATTAATTGATTAAATTTTGATTATTAAAATCATTAATTTCTTCCTGTTGTTCAATTTAATCATCAACTATTTCTAAACTAACGCAATCATCACACATGGCTTGATGATGGCTTTTGCATGCAGATTTATCGCAGAAGTGGCAAGTTACGTTTGTTTTCACATCAGCACTCCGCGGACATAAATCGCTACTTTATGTTTTACGACTTTTGGTTTGTTGGTTTTGAGCGATTGGTGAACCTCGATTCTACAACATGTATCCTATTTGACTCATTGCGATTTTTACGCTTTTTCCATGGCGAGAGTTTCAAGTCGTTTTTTGATTTTATTGTCCACCAGCTGCAATGTCAATTTCAGAAATTCTTTTCGTTCCAAACGCATACATGCTATGGGGAAAGGGATGCTGCATGAGTTGCCTGAGAGACAGATGAAAAATCGATAAGGGAAATTTTGATTGCTTTCTTTTGATTGTTTTGATTTGTTTTCACGGCATGAAAGAAAGAGCCTCCTGCATCGAATTGCTACGGGAGATGAGAAGTGGATGTTTCTAAGTATCGCCTTTGCAATAAGTCGTGGGTATCACTTGGCAATCTTTTCGGAAAGAAGACAATCGCTGCGTTTGATGAGATCTGAAAGAAATCGTGTACGATGAGCTGCTGAAACAAGGCGAAACTGTCAATGGGCAATGCTACCGATAACAACGAATCAACCATGCATTGCTCTAAAAATACAATCGAGTGATATTGCAGCACAACAGCTCGTTCCATGCCATCGCACTCCCATCGTCAAGGGCACCATCAAAACGCTGAGATAGGATCTGCTACCGCACCCGCCTTATTCGCCAAATCTGGCCTCCTGGAATTATCACTTGTTCCGGTCGAATGCGTATGGCTTGGTAGGGCTAGACGTGGCCAGTTTCGCAGAAGTGCAAAATTGGTTGGATGAATGGTTTCAGTCCAAAGACGCGTATTTAGCGTTGCTTTGTACAGATTTTTATATAGAAATGAATGGGGTAGTTTTCTACCACGGTACACAGAGTGAAGTTAAATTAATTTGGTTGTTTTAACACAAAATTCTGAGCTAGATAAACCAAACCTCTTATTTAATTTAGTATTTCCTTACTTGCGATTACTCAAAAAATGGGTGAAATTTGAGTTACCAGGATGTTAGTACGTAGTTTTGTTTAATTTAACCAAAACAGATTTTGTTAGGTGAACAATATTATTGTAATAACTAACAAAGTATTCTGGTTTATTTCAGAATAAATTCTTCTTCTGAAACAATTTCGTCACTGTTAACAAATAATTCGTTGTTTCAACCTAAACTGTTTTCAACATTAACCTCCAATTTGGTTACATTAACTAAAAAAAAATTGTAGAATTAACAAGTCATAAGTAAAATAATTTTTTTCCTTCGTTGATTTAACAAAATAGTTGGCCACTGTTACCAAATTTTTTCCACTTTTATCCATTAAAATAACCATTTGTTTTTGGTTAAGTTAACTTAGTTAAAAATGAAATAACCACGATTTGGTTATTTAAAATTAAAATTTTATTCAACTAGGATCTTGTTCGTTTTTTTAACTAAGAGGTTTGGTTGATCGAAAATCACCAAGATTTTTGCAAAAAAAAACTCAGATTTTTGTTTCTTTTGACCTAAGTTTTTCTCTGAGTGAAGAATAGCGATCCCTAAGCCTTATACCTGAATCGGGCGTCCAAAGTGATCTAATAATTAACGCCACTATTTCTTAACGCCACTATTTCCAGTCCCAAGTTCCAAGATTAGTAATAATAATTGCTGAGGTTACGATAAGATCTTTAACATGAATTAATAATATGGGTTAATTATCAAACGAGCAATACGGGTCTACAACAGCACACTCATTAAATTAAATAGCAGTAAATCCTCAAATAAAATCGAGTGTTATGATTGACGTTATTTCAATGCTGTTCTTAGAACTTTCTCAATAATAGCGCCAGGGATACTCAACAGTCAAAATTCCACAGCTTGCTAAACACGGAATGGATCATTAAATACTACTTTCAAAATTATGTTATTGGTCGTATATGGTTTACATTGATATAAAACCCGAAGAATCAAAATCACCCAAAAATATGATAGATTTACAAAAACTTTTCGACATGAACACCAGACTTAAAACAATTTGTTTTGAAATTTGCTTGTAAAGTTGGTAAAGGTGCAGAAATTAATTTCAGACAGAATTCAGTAGTCGGTCCCTACAAAATTCATTGTAAGTATGTACATAAAGCAAAATATATATAAGAGGAACCATGTAGAGATTCCGAGGTTAATCTATTTTACTTTTGGCAATCTGTTTAGGCCTAACAAGAACAATAAACTATAAAATAACTATGCCGATATGTTTATAAGATACGTATATATGGATTAAATATAGAAAAAGATTAAATTTGTGTATATAAATATATTAAAACTATAAAATAAGATTAACCTCGGAAAAACCTGCGCATAAAATTTCCAATACTTAATTTCTCTTATATATTTATTGCTCGATGGTATATATTAATAGATTATTTGATTTGCGCGCCATCTATTATCAAATAAGCTTATTTATCTTCTTTTTCAGTCCCAGTGAGCAAATTTGATATTTTCTAATTGCTTCTGAACATTATGTTTAAAAAACTTTAACTTTGGAAGTTTAAATATCATGTATGGCATGCTAAAAATGTGCAATCTAGGATTATAAAATGTTTAGTATGTGCGTGTGTGTGTATGTGTGTTGCAACATATACATATTTTCAAATTTCGGCCCGACTTATTCTCACCCCACATCACATTATGCCGACCAAAATATTTTACGAATAAAATATTTTTCTTTCCCAAAAATAAAACGATTCCATCACAAATAAGTATATGACATTATTCCGAAACAGACAGCCAAATATTTAATTCCGTAAAACATAGTAAAGAACTCGAGTTATGATGAAAAAATATTCAGAGTAGAACTGGTCATATTAGTAAGCATGATGTACCTACACATCCAAGATATTGCTGTTGATGTTAATTTTACGTTTGTGTCAATTATTTTTATTAAGTTCTCCACCTCCGTAAGTTGATTAAGTAACTTTTTTTGTGGTTAGTTTTGACATGTTTTACTGTATATTTTATAGCAATATTAATTTGCATTAACTGAAACCTCCGGAGGCAGAAGTTGAAAATATGTAGATCATTCAACCCCTACTGATATGAAGTAGTTGTCATGCTGTCTACGATTAGTCAACGTTGTCTACGAGTAGTCGACATTGTTAACGATTTGTCGATGAGATCACGTAAAAATTAGTAGATGACGCGTAAATACCCAGTTTTGGAGTAGACTGAAACGGTAACAATAGCGGGAAGGCGAGTTCTTATAAATGTAGAGTTCCTCGTTGATAGGGTAATTGTCAAAGCTATAGACCAGATCAAATATCTTGTTGGACTCACGGCGTTGCTTCCAGATATACAAGTCAGAAATACTGTGACAGAGGCAACAAAAACAGAGGGCTATGTCGAAGGGCCGCTCTATGGAGGGCTATGTCGAACAAAGGCGATCCGTCTAGGTCCTATAGTTCGTGTAAAGTAAGAGGGTTACTAGGCATCCTCGATATTGAAAAAACAATTCGTTGTACTGCCATACCTACAACCTCGACCTCTGCGAATTTATTAAAAATAATTTAGGAGAGACAACATAAGCAATAAAAATTAATCTATTGATCTAGTCAGCTGTTGTTTATACGGAAAAATTCACTGTGCTAGTTGAAAAATGCAACAAGCTGGGCACCCGGGGGGTAAACCTAATTCGACTATGCTGAATTCATTGGTGCTAGTCCCATTTCAAAGTTAGTCCCAATTTTCGAGATATCGCTTTCGACATATTTTGCCTCTGAGACAAATATTTGTCAAAATATACACTCATATTCACGTTGATAGCTCCTGAACCATTAAGATTTTCGTTATGCTTTCTTCAGAAAAGTTGTTGCGCAAGCCAAGACCAATAACTTTGCTGAACATATCAAGGCCGAAAAACGACATCTACAATCACATTTTTGTATTATTTTATTTTTTTGAAACGCAAAAAAATAAAATAATACAAAAATGTGATTGTAGATGTCGTTTTTCGGTCTTGATATATTCAGCAAACTTGTTGGTCTTGGCTTGTGCAACAACTTTGCTGAAGAAAGCATGACGAAATTCTTAATGGTTCAGGAGCTATCAATGTGAATATGAGTGTATATTTTGACAAATATTTGTCTCGATGAAAAACATGTTTTTATCATTTTTTGTCCATTTATTGAATTTAAATTGATCGAATAAACACCTCATCGACATATATAGATACAATAGAAACTATTTAACAGAAAATTAGATTGATTCAGTTGATTTTATTGTGATTTTTCTCAATTTTTTCCTAAATAATTTACATTTTTCTTAACTTTTAATTTTAATTTTCTGATTTGTTCGTGTCGTCTTCGGGTTCTTCTTCCTCTTGCAAATTCCAACAAATGTCACCCAAGAGTGCATCTAGCTTTTTGCCGCTGTACCAATGTTCGAGCCTTGCTGTCACTTGGTGAAAACGCTCGCCGTGCTCATCGGATTCGGCTGGTGATTGTTCAATGGAATTCTTTGAGTTGGTAACGTGAAGGAGAACTGCCTTCAAGCTGCTTTTAGAGGAATCGATGAACAATCGCCAATCTTCAGGATTATATGCATTGTGCATTGTGGATACCAAACCTCGGATATCAGTGCAAAAAGCGAGTGAATTATTCTCAATTGATTTGAAAAAATTCGTAAAATGACGATGACGATTTATTGCTCCATATATCCGAACATTTGGAGCCAAAATGTTCACTTGTTTTAAATCCTTTGACAAAAGAATGGCTTGCCGCTGAGATAGTTTCAGGCGTCGTACCATAACATCCAAACGACTTTGCGAGATTTCAATGTGATTGCATGGTGCAGTGACATTTGATGGTTGATATATTGATGCAGATGTTTCTCCGGTTTCACCTGATTCAAATGTTGTTGGTAAATAATCCTCGGTTGGGTTTGATCTTTCCGGAACAGGCATTTCATCTGAATGCGGCAGCGGTAGATGTGTATTTCTCGTTGCAGTGTATGTCAAAGAACCACTTTTGTTTCTGTTTGTACCGAAAATATAATTCATGCACCCATAACATTGAACTGCATCATGTCCTTGTGGATCGATCCATATCATCGGGACACCAAATGGCATTGCGGCTCAAGTGTTTTGCCATCTATGCAGATGGGAAATGCATGTTGTACAAACAAAAGACGGCACCCAATTTACACCACTAATAACATTTTGTGAAAAGTATAGTCGATATAAATCAGCGGTTTCACCACTTATTTTGCGGCGATTGCTCATAATTGTAAATTTTCCACACACATAACAAAAGCACTTGAGTTTATAACACCTATCCATATTATTTATTTCACCAGATTCACAAGACGATTTTCACTTTATTTTTTGTATTCTTTTGTCACTTTATATATTTAGATGAATAACTTTTTATTTTTAATTGTATATTACAGTTTTTAGTTCTTACTTCTTGTGCCAATTTTTTGTTGTAACTTTTTTAGAAATATCAATTTCAAGAATAATCTCTTCTTCGGTTTATTTTCTGCTACTGTTACATAATCTATTTTGAAGCTCTTTATATACTGTAGCTAAGGCGCTGCTCTTTGGTACCTGCTTTGTTTTTAAGTTATGGAGGTCGTAAATTTTATTGGGGTTTTGTGTTGATTTTGTCGCGAAGTAAATTGTGGGTGTTTTTGTTTTTGTACATTTTCAGGGTGTGAATTTTGGCCGTAATTCGTATACGTGCAGAATACAAATGTCTCATGACTCATGAGTCAAATTGACCTGTCTAATTTCGGTCCTTTTTTGATTCTGTGCAAAATGGTTATATTTTTATTGAATTTAGTGTATGGTTTCAGTTTTTATGTGTTGTACGAAACTTGATTTTATGTACTTGTGATGTGTTCTTTGTATCTTATCTGAGATGAGTGTCTTGTTTGGCCTAAGTATGCCGAATTCCAGTTGTATTTAGCCTTACCTGTGCACTTATGTTTCTCGAAACGGCAAGGTGGAGCCGGAGTCTTCTGTGAGAAGCTTTTGCCAAAACTGACAAGACCCTGCCTTTTTGGGGAACATGCGAGAAGGCTGGGTTTACAGACGAATGATTTTGTAGAAGTTGCATGGACGAAAAGGAAGAAGAGACTTTAGATAACATCCTATGCTCGTGTCCGGCACTATCATACAGAAGGCATAAGTATTTGGGCGTGACCAGTGTGACCAGCCTTTCAGATCTCGCTGAATGTGGAGTGCGAGATATTTTGCTGTACATACGTAGCTCCGAATGGTTTTGAACAGGGATAAAGGGGAAATATATTCCTGTGGTATCACAACGGGGCACTCCTGGTCTAATTGTGCGGAAGTGCCACTCCAAGCTCACCTTGGCCTAAGTAAAACACACACATATGGAAAAATAACACAAAAATGTGAATGTAGATGTCGTTTTTCGGTCTTGATATGTTCAGCAAAGTTGTTGGTCTTGGCTTGCGCAACAATTTTGCTGAACATATCAAGGCCGAAAAACGACATCTACAATCACATTTTCGTGTTATTTTATTTTTTTTGCGTTTCAAAAAATAAAATAACACAAAAATGTTATTGTAGATGTCGTTTTTCGGCCTTGATATGTTCAGCAAAGTTATTGGTCTTGGCTTGCGCAACAACTTTTCTGAAGAAAGCATAACGAAAATCTTAATGGTTCAGGAGCTATCAACGTGAATATGAGTGTATATTTTGACAAATATTTGTCTCAGAGGCAAAATATGTCGAAAGCGATATTTCAAAAATGGGGACTAACTTTGAAATGGGACTAGCACCAATGAATTCAGCATAGTCGAATTAGGTTTACCCCCCGGGTGCCCAGCTTGTCACGCAAAAAAAGTTTGAAATTCAAGCACAGTGATAAAAACTGGGGAGGTGTATAGCAGGTAAGCGAATAGTCATCGGCTGAGTAACAAAATTCAAGGAACATTGAAGTGCATTCAATTGCCCGACGTAATGCTCATATTATTACGAACGTGAGAATAGAACAAGGCAGGATCCATAATTGGTGAGACACGGATTTATCTCTGTTCGTAAAGGATATTTTGGTTAAGGAATATGGATTTTCGAATTTTGTAAGGTTCTAAGGTATCAAAACGTGTGTTTTTGCGTTGTATATGTAATATGTCTAAATTGTTCAAGCTAGTTGTATGATTTTCTTCATCCTTTCCCTTTTTTATTATTAATTTTTCCGGATAAACAACAGTTGGCTGGGACGAACAACAGATTAATTTTTATTGCCTAATTTTGTCTATGCTTCTTGCTTTTTCATTGTTTACCTTTTTCTACTATTTATAAATAAATTTTTACTTTCACAAACCAGTAAAAACTCCTGATGATGACCTAATAAGTCGAAATCGATCAAGTGATTTTTTAAATTTTTTGAACAAAAAATTTTTAATTAAAATAAAAAAACAAGTGTTTAATAAATTGTGTTTATTAAGTGTAAGTGAGTTTCACCAAGTGCCTACGGCAAATAGTGTAGAAAATTAATAAAAAACAATTTAAAAAACCTTTTAAATTTTAGTATTATTTTAACACATGAATACAAATATGTATTTGGTAAATAGGTACTTCTTGTAAAAAATCATTAACCACGACTTCACAATAAGCGACGAGGACGTACAGAGAAAGGTTAAAACTTCAACTGACTATAATTTTTAAAAATAGATAATAAATTATTTATTTATTTTAATAGTAAAGGAATGAAAAAAAAACTCATGTCATTTTCGAAACAGCATAATTCTATCTTTGAACCATTTTCCTCCGCTTCTGTTCTCGTCGGTAAGGTTGGTTTAGTGTATTTAAAAAAGGCATCTCAAGAGTATTATTAATTTTATTTCCGTTCTCTAAAAAGAAAAGGAAAATTGGACCATTAAAAGCGATATGTAATACGACATACATATATTTGAACCTAAATACATGTACAATTTTAATCACAAAGGTAATAATAGTTAAGGACAGACGTTTCATTATAGAGCTTCTACGTTCGTGCACTAGCACTTTCCTTCACTTTTACAAATGTCGTACATAATATTTCGTTTTGACATTAAAATGAAGAAGATAAGGCAGAATACTTGACATCACAGAATTATTCTTTACTTATGTTACTTTATCCTTTCGTGATTGTCTTTTTTATCTTTTTTATTATTTAAGATCTAAGTATTATTATTTTTATACAATAAATTTGAAAAATAATAGAAAATGATTTTATTGTAATAACACAAATAATAAAATAATACTAGTAGTATGGTTGTTATTTTACTACGAACATTACACAACTGTACAATAGTCTCAAGTTAATTTTAGTTCTTAGTCGTAAAGAATGTAAATGTTGTTATTGTGTGGGAGAAAGAACTCGTACGATTATGTAGAACTTATATCTTGGTGCTAAATTGCTTAATATATAGTGTTTTGGTATACATAGTAATTTATAGCTGTTAGGCCAATATAAATCATGTTGGTAACATGGGGTTATTACAGCTTAACATATGTAACCATAAAATAAGTCGAATATGCTGAAAACATACTTTCGTTATTTAATAGGGTTTGAGACACTGGTAGAGAATTTCTCCGCATAATCGTTACGAAAATCCTATGGAATTAAACAAAAACAGGATATGCAGATAACAGTCGATGCAGGATTTGTAATTATATTTAAAACCCTGAACTGTTTTTTAAACTGTTCATTATTTTCTTAGCAAATCAACAAAAAAGGCGAGCTTTGCCCAGAAATACACTACGACTTCAAACTTTAAATGCGATATCCCAACATTTATGTTTTTGCAGTTATCCTGTTTTTCATTTAAGCAACGCTTGTCAAACAACTGCTACAATACACTGCTCAAAACAAAAAACGCGACAGTACATTTTTAGAAAAAATACCCTACTTTCAAACGCTTGTATCTTGGTGAAATGTCGGTTTAAATCAATGACAAATCACTGTTGACTTATTGCAGTGTTAGGGAACTATTGTTTTCCACAAAATGTGTTTTTATTACGAAGTTTGATATAACAATTTTTCGTGAAGTGTTTAGTTTACAAGTTAAAACTTAAGATAAGTTTACGATTTTTGCCATGTTTTTCGGTAAAACTGCAATGTCGTACGTCAATAGTCTCATTCTCAAGGTTTCGAAGTTCTCTACAAAATGGCTTATTTGAATTCGTGGTTTGACAATTGACAATTTGTGTTTTTTCCCCGTTAAAAACATTTTTGTTTCACTCAAAAACAAGACATAAAAACAAACAAAAATATTAAAAAAAACAGACCCCAGCATCGGAAAGTAGACTAAATTTCCTACATTTTAAAAGTAAAAAAGAAAAATTTTAAACCGACTATTCACCAAGATACAAGCGTTAGAAAATAGGTTATTTTTTCTAAAAATGTTACTGTCGTGTTTTTGTTTTGCGCAGTGTATGTCAGTTATGTATGGTAGTCTTATCAATATCATAATGTCTATATAAATTGTACCGAGATACTGCAACGTCGATGTCTCCACTTTACACGGCGTGGGCTGCCTAGGATGGACAATTATAAATTTATAGTAAGCGAGTAGAGTTACGATAAACTTCGTTCTTTTACAATCATACATATGGTTGAAAGTACTGTAGGCTGCTTGGTTTCATGTTACAATGTAATACCAGTATGAAATTGCACCAGCGACCTAGACTGTCATTATTATTCTCAATTGTAATCGAACGGTTTACCCGTAGCCTTTTTTAAAACTTCTAGCATCACCAGTCATCACGACAATGTAGAGGAATATTCCCGTTTCACCGCATAGTCACCTAATAATAATTCCTAACGAACTGTATCATTATTAGTTTTTGGAGTATTCATGTCCTTAAAGCTGCTGTATTAAAAATTAATTGAAAATTGCCAGGTGTGCTTAAGCAGATTAAAAATAAAAATTCTCAATAATTGTAATTTTTAGTAAATTAAAGTAAAACCCCTTATATAGGAGGGCCTCTTATAAGAGTTCTTAAAATTATTTATTATTCCGAATTTCGTAAGGGAGTATTTAAGCGTTACATTAAAGTCAGCTTGCTTACGTTATAATCAGAGTTGTCATCAATATTATTTACCTCACGCAGCATTCTTGTTATAGGCTCGTGATGTCCATAATGTCCACAGCTGCTTAGTTAATAGGCCAATGCCGTCATCCGATATTAACATTAACGTTGAAAGTACTCATGTAAATATAATTCCTGGTCGTTCGAGGCTCCTTATTGTTGCTGCTGTTCATACAAATACTCGAAACCACCAATGCAAGTACTCGAAAAAGGATGATATTCACCGATAATATGCTGAATTCTGGTTTGCTGCAGACTAGCAACGTCAAAAACAACCTGGACCGGCAACTTGACCTTCTGAATTCAATAATACTCTCAACTGCTTCCAACCACTGATCCGAATAAAATTCTCCTACAAGCAAGGTGATGTCAACCTCGATTGTAATCGTTTGAATTTTCGTAAAGCTGATTTTACGAAACTTATAATGAACTATTTATCAAATGTTGATCTCGCTGTTATTATAACAACAATTTCAAAAATTTTGAATTTCAGACTATCAAGTTGGTTTTATGCCACTTATGTAAGAAGTACAAAATCATTCATGTGACCGAACATTAAAATTTTTGATGGCTTTTTCTAATGGCAGTTCAATGGCTTCAATTTAAGTTCGAATGTTCTTCTTAAGATCATCAATTGTTTGTTGATCATTGCAATACACTTTACTTTTCAAAAACGCCAAAGAAAATAATCTAACAGGTCAAATCGCATGATCTTAGTGACCAAATGACTTTAGAATTTCTTGAAATTATGCAATCATCGAACTAAGTTACCAGTAAGTCGACCATTTCATGATTTGTGCGGCATGTGGCACCGTCTTGATGAACCAAACCTTCATATAAATCAATTTCATGAAATTTTGATCACAAAAATCCAGTTAAGATGTCAGAAAGAGATGCTTGGCTCTTGACGAACATTTTTACTTACAGCTGTTAGTGTTTCATGAGTAAGAACTGAACGCTGATGTTCATATGATCTACGATCTGCAACTAATCCAGTTACTTCAAAATGTTCAACAATTTTGCGAATTGTAGTCTCTGTACCAAAGGCTTGACTAAAATCATCAGGTAATTTATAAAAGAAAAATTTTACAGAACGACCATTTTCGTAATAACTTAAACACATGACTAAAAATGGCATAGTTTTGACTTTTCAATTATCAAAAGATTATCGGGTTGCCACCGCACAATAATTTATTTTTTTTTTTTTTAACTTAAAAAAGAACAGATGGAATACTCTTTATAACCAACGTTCAACTGTTGCAAAATGACCTCAATAACTGTGCTATTTGGTATGAGAAGAACCAAGTTATTCTCGTAAAAAGTTGTACCCCTCAAATTGTGAATATGTTATCAATAGTTATAACATTTATCGAGCTACATCTGCTCGTGATTTAAGTGTATTGTGTGTCAATGAATAGACCTTAAGGTTACATTTCATAAATTTCATCAATAGCGCAATTTTAAAGATTTGGTTTTGTCAAACGTTGATCTAAACAATTTCTGAATCGTTATTCGTTACGTTACAAGGGCATTTTACTCAACCTTCGTTATAGGCCTGTGCTTGAGTACGATAGCGACAGCCAAGTGTGGCGTATCTAGTTATCCACATCAACCGAATTGGGGCAATGCAACGCAGATCCCCCGCTTTGCTCTTCGGGGCCTTCGCAGATCAGATAGTTACAGTTTACCACTCTACCAAGACTGTTTAGATCTAATTAAAATTCAAGAACTCAAATGACGATGTTATTGACTGGCGGGTTTTTAGTGTCCAGCCTTCCTTGAAAAAATAAATTTCAACTTCAATTCACCTAATGTAACGACGGATCTGCTTTTCGACCAACTTTTCGTAGTACTGATGACGGCCAAAATGAGCTAGTTACCAGAACTTTTCGTGAGGTAAACACAAGTTTTACAAGTTTCGACTATAACATCACGAAGTTTTTTTTTTTTGAAGAAGCTCCTCTATGCCATCTTGCAAACTTTTACTTTTTTATTTATATATTTCTTGCATTTCACTATTAGCTTTTTTGTACTTTTGATTTTCATTTTTCTTGGATATTTCTCTTACTTCATGAATAAGTATTTTCCATATGTCTTAATCTGCTTGAATTAAGTAGACCACTTACGTGAAAGGTAGTATATGTATATTATATTAAGCATACAATCGAGTTGGTTAAATTATCACAAGCTTTAAAAAAATCAGTTTAAGCACCTAGTTTAAGCAGAGTGAGTTAGTAATTTTGCTGATTATTTTGAAGACAGTTATTCTGGAATTCCTCATTTAATAACGTTTCAATTTTGATAACAATTCAAAAAAAATTTCGTGGTCATTCTTAGCCTTCAACAAAAATACAAACTAATAAAATTTAAATTTCTTATATGTATGCGTATATAACAACAGTGAGCGATTCGTAATCGTTTATCAAAAGACAGCGCAAAACTCAACACTATCGTCTTTGCCCGCTTCATAAAATTCAAATAAATTTCCAAGCTCGAAATCCTTGAAACCCTCGAAACCCTCTTCTATTTGTTTGAGAAAATTCTTTTTGTACTATGCAAATCAGTTTTGGATGAATCAGAATTAATCAGTGAAATTCTATGAAGTACCTATAACGATTATACATTGGGACAATGCCTGGATCAAAATAAGTCGAAAAACAAGTTGAATAGGATGAAATAAAGACTCCTAACTCTAGTAAAATAATGTTAAGGAATTCTAAAAATAAATAAATAAAATAAAATAAAAATTCTAAATATATGTTTGAGTGAAAGAATGCTTCCGCATCCGCTGCTCTTTGAGACTCAGTCATTATTCAACTAAGAGGTTTAAACCTCTAAAATTTGATCAAGCTGAAAAAAATTTGGACACTTTGAGCGAATTAAATCACTTAAAAATTTAGACGATTCATGGTTTTTGGGATTTTTACAACAATTTTAGAATCTGGCTATGCATAAAAAAACACACATATTTTTTAATCCACATTACTAAACACATCCGGACTCATATACAGTCCCATATCAATCATAAAAACTGTAGCATAAGGCAGTCAGTTTGAGAGTTGCCTACTTCCATTCAAATTGGAAATTTTTCATGAAACTTATCAAATCCAATTTTCAAAATACAAATTTTGTTCATCTTAATTGGTTGAGGGATGGCTTAGATTAAATTCCAAGTGATATTTTTCCAGAATTATAAGCGAATCTTGAAATCGCATTTTCATAGTACAAACTGCATCCCACACAAATTGGAATATGAATACGGCTTTTAAATAACATTCAAATTTTTAAGTTCCAAAACTACAATTCAATTTTAAATATCAAACAAGTTAAGTTTTGTCCCAATCAACTGAGAATTATATTAAACCAATTCAAGTTGACTTTTCTGCAAAACCACATTTATTTGTGTCGAGAAAAAACGTCCCATCGAAAGACTTCAAAACAAATTTCCCCATAGTTATAGAACTCATCGCAATTAACTTTCTGATATTTAAATTTGTCGTTTAATTAAAGAAGGCCCGATACAACAAGAGAACAATTAAAGAAATATTTTTAATGACAAAATTGTCCTTCAAATTTAAATACTTTGTGGTTCAAATTTACACAACCCATTAGGATTTCCGTATCATGGTTAACCAAAATTAAAAGCGTACACAATTCCAAATTATTCGCACATAAATTCCATCATTTCCCATATTCAACCTTTCGCAAAGATAAAAAGACCTAACTTCAACACTAAACCTAATTTTCCAACAAAACAACAATAACAAAACCCCCAGTAAAAAAAACAATTTCCATGATACCAAAGTTAGAAAAAAAATTAATTTGTTTTGTAAATAGCTTAAAGCACGTAATTATCAAATTATGTTGTTATTTACCCATCTATAACGGTTCACGGTTTAATGCGACTAAATTACCAACTACAAATTTATTCAACAAAAATATTATCAATCCCATCATTATCTTTTAGTTTATTAACAGTTTCCCTGGCAAAAAACCAACAACAACAACGACGACGACGGCAGCGGAAAATTATTTTTTTACGAAAACTTATCTCATCAAATTTTGTTGAATCAACAGAAAAATAAAATAATAACATTTTCCATTTCAAAAACACAAAATTAGATTTCTAAAAAAAAAAATTATTTTTAATTTATGTATTACTAACTTTTATAAATATTTTTGATTTTCTCCGAACGAAACAAACGAAAAAAACAAAAATTAAGAACTTTTACTAAACTAACTTTTAATTATTTTAATCACAAAAACACTTAAAATTTTCATAAATTTTGTTTACAACAAATTTTCACTTAAATTTAATTCACTTTAATTTCATTTATTTAGGAAAAATTTGTTAGAAGAGCTAGAATATTTTAAAACTACGGTGGGTTAGAAAAATGCTCAAATCAAGAAAAAAACAACTCAACCTGTTGCGACTGCTGAGGCAAAAAAATTGTACTTTTCACTCTATAAATGTTTTTCACTTTAGCAGTTTTTGGTACACAGTTCTCGATTGTTTTGGCTAAAGTTGAGTTATACACAGGATTTAATTTATATAAAACAAAATAATTAATTAATTTAAACACAAAAAAATTTTGATTTATTTTACTTAATATTCCACACTATATTCAAGCAATAAATTATTTTGTAGTATAGTCGCGATTAAGCCCGTTTAGTAACTGATTTAAAATTTGTACTAAAATTGTTAAAGTGGATTTTGGTTAGGAAAAATAGTCGAACATAAAAATAAAACGGAAAAAACACGGTGCCTGGATGAGGAGGAGAAATACGATTTGAAGTAGGGATACCATTACTATATATATACTACCCCAGGAAAATTTTTGGGAAAATTTCTTAAATGTAATTGTACCCGTTGTTGTTGTTGTTTTGTTGTGCAAGTACCTATATGGACTCCGTTTGTTGTAAATGAAATTACAACAATAAATTTTTTATTCATGTTATGATATTTTGTTGTAGGGAATTTTTTACTTGTTGATGGATTTTGGACGAGAGCGCATGCCCCAAAGGCAACAGCGTTTTTACTCTCGATGTGATATATTATGTAGATGTTATGAATTTGTCAAGGTGTACAGAAAAGTTGTGTGTTGATTCTTTTCCTTTGCAGATTTCACTTGTTTCACCCTTCATTCAATGGTTTGAACAAACACTGTACAGAATTTGTATAGCTTGAAAGCATAAACAAAACATTGTGTAAGGAACTTAACGGAATTTTTATTATTAATTAAGAATATGGTAATAATATAACGTTTGCCCCACCAAACTGACTTCAACTTAAACAGCACCGCAGTTTTCATTAGAATTTTTTTCCAACCTACGGTGACGTTATTCGAACTTCTTAACTACGAAAATAAATTTTCTACAGTATCTTTATGATTTATTTATCTTGTATTATTTCAAAAGTTCTAATAGAAATATATTTTTAGAATAATGTTTACATTTAAGATATACCACCTATCTTGTTCGAGGTTAATAAAATCTATGGAGGGAAGAGACAGCGCAAACTGGATAGATTAAAATTAACTGCATGCAATCAGTTATTCGGTTCTACCCCCTGAGAAAATGAACATAAAATTCAAACCCTCGAAAAATAAGTGAACCAAATAATTAAAAAATTTGATTTTATTTAACGCGCAGTGAAAAAATTATAATTATATGTCGTGTCGCTTTCGCTCGCTATGCTATCTGAAGAACACTAAAAAGCATCATTCTACTATGTTCATTCATAAAATCTACAGACTTTTTTTTACATTACAAGGGAAAAGTCTAAAAATATATATGACTATTGTGTGGGAGAGCTTTCAAATATTTTTATAGCTTTCAAGTTTTTATCATAAAAATTTTTGTTGTTTTTTTTTTAAATTAAATTTCTATAGAAACATAAATTAATATATATTAAAATAAATATAGCGAGCAACAAACCTCTGCAGTTTCTTGAAAAATGGTTGTAGCCTATTTTCAGATCCGTACTACCACTACACATTTTAAAATCTATTTACTTTCATCAATGTTATAGGGTTGCACTCTAATCACGTTGCTCGAACGCTTTTTTGTCTTTAACACACAATCGTCTTTCTTATGAAAAACTGCAGAAGAAACGACTTATAAAGTCAACATTAAAAGCAGCATTGTTCACCGCTTTGTATTCGTTCATCCGTCCACGGAGCTTTTCAACTCAGAACTCCAAACGATAGAAACAATTACAATTGAATTTATGCAGTTACTCGTCGACAAATCGTTCACAGCCACAAAAATCATTTCGAAAAATGGTTTGACGCCAACCCATGGATAAAGATAAGGCTCTAATATTGAATATTTAGAAATCAAGAGTTGCGATTATTCAGGACACAACAGACGTTAATTTTTAAACATATTTTTAAACATATACTGAGATTTTGCTTTAGATCAAGCCTTTACATTCACAGTTCAGACTCTAACTATTGGCATTATTTCTCTAATGGATCGGTCTAACTTTTGAACAAATAAACTCGAGGGAGATATCTCCTGGATGGATGAGCGTATCTTTTGTTAAATTCCAAATGAAGTATACTCATAATCTTCTAATATGGCATTAACAGTTTAGTAACATTTTAGGATAATTTTAGATCTTTTACATTAATTAGTATTTTGTAAATAAAAGAAAAAAATATTTCTGTATTAGATATGCGTTTTTCATGCAATTCCCAGTATGCAATTTTTCCACAGTATGGAAAAAATTGTTTTAATTCCATACTAAAATCCGTACTACAAAATAGCAAAGACACAAAAATATTGATTTTGGACAAAAAGAAATGTCTTTCTCTTTCATTTGCGAAGTTTTTATTTTTATTTTTTTGTTTATTGTTTTGTATCTTCAGTTTAATATAGCAATTGAGAGGATAACACGACATTCTTGTGGATACCGCGATTTTTATTTTTTGTTTTGTTAACTTGCGTTTTACGGTGTATTATGTTAACTTATGTTTATTACTTATATTTACTTCTTACTTTATATATAATAATTATATTACGTGTTTGTGTTGTGCCAATAAATTTGGATGTAAAAAGAAGTAATAAAATAATTTTAAAATGGCGTCGTCTTGAAATTATGGAAATTTCCGATTTTATCGATTTTTATTTTTCAAGGTTGTGCTTGTTGGGATGTTAAATTGGATGCACGTAAAAGTTTTGTACACCATAGCAACGGAGTAAAAAACACTTCATTATCGTTCCGGTACCGTAGGTTTACGTGAAATGACATGAAATTCGTCGTGAAGTGAAGCATATTTAGTTGTTTTAATTGAAGATACAAATGTATGCGCGATTCATGCCAAATGCGTTACAAATATGCAAAAGTATATTCAATTAGCAAGACGTAAGGTGAACGTGGTGAACGTGCTTAAAATTTAATTTTGTATTAAAATTAAATCAAAAAACAAAATGGACTAATCGGATGAAAATTTTATGTTGTATATGTATTTATGTGTATATTTATGTCAATAAAAAATTAATATTTATTTTATAAATAAATGCAAAATTTTATTATATTTCGAATAAGAATTATTATTTATTCCAATTGGAAAATATATACAAACATGTGCCTCTTGTTTCGGGCATAAAAGTGACTGAAATCACTATGGAAAAACTGGAAAAAACGCCAATTTCCATTTAAAATTCTACCTATTTCCGCATTTGTTTTTTTCTCTTTTTAGTCGGGGTTCACACCCACACTGGAATTTTTGTGACACTTTTCTTTGGCGGGTAGTACGAATTTCCGTGTACTCAACATGGTTCTTTCCATAGAAAAGTGTGGTTTTAGAACGCGAGTGTAAATGGAATTCCGTCGGCATTGCATATTGGGTTATGGTATTTTTCGGGATGGCATTGAAATTAGCAAAGAAACACACCAAAATTGAAAAATTGTTTTTTCAGCGGTTGCAACAGCGAAACGAAAAAGAATAAATAAAGAATCAAAAATATGTACCAGAATATTTATCACAACATAAAAGAAATAATATCTACAGACCTTGCAACACACATGCTTCCATTGCTAGCGTTGTCGCGCGAGTTAATATTTGGAACTGACATAAAAAAACAACACTAATAGGGTTCATAATACAATTTTATATTAAGGTATCATATTAAAAATAATTTCTCAAAATTCAAGTTACTTAAATTGTAATATTAAAAACGGATATATGTTATCCAAGTGTATAATCCGGTGATTATATATAATGACCGGTCATTATATATAATCCCCAGTGCGTTTGGTAAATTTGTGAAATATCAATGATTTTCCTTTAATTTTACATTTTAACCGGTTATTATATATAATTACCAAACCCCTGCGGTCAAAGTGAATACAGTGAAAATCATGAAAGACGGAACTCTAATACTACGGAATCCCATTAAAAACGGAAAATTTCACTATTCTAAATATCGTGACTACAAAATCCTTAGTCATTTGTTCCTGTACGGCGGAAAACCCCTAGACACGGACGGAATGTTTCCTCTCCATGTAAAATTTCATTCTAAAACTCCTAAAAGACGGAACTTTTATCAACTTCACGTTAAAAAACAAATTATTTTATGTACACATGTACATACATATTGACACAGAATTACACATGATCTAAATAACCTATAAATAAAGCGGCAGGAAGAAATCATACAATTGTAAGTTAATTTTATTTATTACATTTATTACTTTTTTATTATTTCATTAATAAAATAAATATGAGAATAATAAATGTAATTGCACAACTGTTTCAGAAATATGAAAGAAAAAGTAAATCTGACATTAAATCAGAAATACGACGTAATCCAATTGAAAAATTGTTTGAAAAATGTGAAGGAAATTTGTGACAAATATAAATGCCGAAAGACTCAGATTTATTCTATCATTCAAAATAAAGAGCTGATCGTTAATAAATATTTGGAATCCAACGAAAATCATGGTATGTTTACAAAAATTCGTGAGACTAAACAACAAAATAAATAAAGCGGTTTTTGAATGGTTCTCAATCGCAAGAACCAAAAATATTCCGATGTCCGGACGAATTTTGCAGTCTCAGGCTTTAAAAATTGCTAGAAGTTTAAATCGCAATGAATTTAAAGCATCTAATGGATGGCTACGGTCCTTTCGAAGGCGTTATAACATAATATTTAACTTGTTTTTTATGCAAGTACATAGAATGTACATACATTGGACAAAATAAACGAATTGATTTCAAACAAAATTTATGTTATTTACTGGGAAAATATACATTATTTGTATGTACATATGTATGTATGTAATACATTACACTCAACTTTCGATAGTTTTCGTTGACAACTCCTTAAAAACGGAAAAATCCGTAAAAACGGAAATTTTGCTTGGTCCCTTGAGATTCCGTCTTTGAGGATTTTCACTGTAATATGAAAGTTTTTTTAGTTACATTTAAAATTATAAATAAAATTTGACACTAAAATAAATTCTTGAAAAGCAAGCGGGGCTTTGGGGCGGCAGTCCCCATCCTCTAAGGTATTCAACGAATTAAAATTACATTAAAAAAAAATTATTTACAAAACTTGATTTTTTTATCATTTGTAGCACTACCAGTAGAAGCGATAAAAGAAGCAATAAGAGCGATAAAAACTCTTTGATCTGTGTCTGCAATGTTAACGAAGCAATTATTATTAATAAAGATAAATGAAACAAATATTCCGGAAAATGTAACTTCCCCTCCTAAAACTGTTGATAACAACTGTTGATAATCCTACATTTAAAAATTTCTGAATTTTTACTATTTAGCTGATTTTCTTGATGTATACGTAAAGTAAAGTTACGCCATTATTATTATTATAGTTTTAAACTTTCATATTTTACACTTTAACCAAAGGGTTTGGTAATTAACCGGAAAAAGTAAATAATTCTAAAAAATTTAATATGTTAACCATCGCAGTTGGTAATTATGTATAATAACCGGTTATTATAGGTATATAATAACCAATTGTACACTTTAACCGTAACATAAATATTTTCGAAATCATTCAATGTACTTAAAATATGTAAAACTAGCAGAAAAGATTTAATTTAGAAGAAAAATAAAATACAAAATTTAATTATATTCGTGATTCCGAAGAACTCACTCTTAAAAGTTATAATTCGAAAAGCATAAAGACTGACTCTAAAGAGATCAGTACTAATTTGTGTAATAAAATATAAGTTAACTTTAACCCTTTCCAACGCCACGTACAATATATTGTACATCGAATTTAAACTTTTATTGGCGATTTTCATCGAATGTAAATAGCGTTGGTTTCTACGTCTACAAGGGGGACGAAAATTGCAAATCCATTGTTATAACAGGTTTAATCCCCCTTGCTTCTTAGCAAACTATGATTCATATTTTGTTTGCCAGATATAAGCTACTTTGGCTATGGGCCAATAGTCGGGTAAATCGTTTACTATGGTAAAAATCGGATTTAGAACAGATGTTTCGATCAGTTTGTCACAAAGTTTTTGAAGAATAAATGAATTTCCCGAAAAATTTACTTAAAATTGACTTTTACCAGACTATTGACCCGCAGCCTTTGTTGGAAATCGCGAATAACTATGGTTTATTTCACTCTCGGGCTGTGGGCCAGTAGTCGGGTAAAAGCAGAGCCTTCTAAATATAAGAGCCGTAATATTCCGCCATTTTTTTCCATGTGCTTTCCATAGACGGGAAGGTTTTTGTACTTTTTCATACCAACCAGTGTATTTTAGCATTTTTATAGAAGCTTTTTTGTATATAAAAACATAAATTCTTTGTTTGAATTTTCAATGTGAATGGTTAATTCAATATTTAGGAAAAGCATATTTTGATATTGAGTCATATTATGTTGAGTTAACGCAAAAACATTTAAATTAGTCTAACACAATTTTTTGTTTTTTTTTTTTGTTGTAGAAACAAGAATTTGTTTATGTATATGTACAGAAAATTAGTATAGAGTATTCCATAAAAAAGTTCAGTATTATTTTTCCAAAACAAACGTTCGTTAAAAAAGGCTTTTGGTGTAGCAATGTAATATGGGGATTATTGTGTTTTAGGTTCTATTTCAACATTGTTGATGACAAACTTCGAAAACTGTTTTTTCGTTACTTGTTAAAAATTTGATTTTTCATCGCAACAAGTTCGCAGCCTATATTGTTTCATCCTGTAGTATAAACAAAACAGAGCTTCACCAAATAAAAATATTGTAATTTGATAAAGCTTTTCGCAATTACTAAACCAGTTAAAAGATGTCGCTTAGTATGATTGATTGATTAGAATGTACGGCCAAGACTAAGCAAGGATCCCGGATACGCCGGGCCAACCGTACACCCCTTTTACATATAATAAGATGGAGGGATAGGAAAGGTTGTAAATTTCCTGAAATAAAATGTCATTATTTTGCGTTAGACAATCATTATTTTGTACGATATAATTAAATTATTCTTGAATAGAATAAATGTAATGTAATGATTATTATAACTAAATTTATTATTATATAAGGTAATATATAAATAATGAATGTATCACAGGTTAAGAATCTCCAATACCTAAACTAATTAACACATTATAATTTATTCCCAATCAGAATTAAATAAAACTATTAAGCTAATCAGGAATCTGTAAGATGACAGAATTAGTAATAAGTAGCTATTAGAAAATAATCTAATTAAAGAAGTGCCATTATCCCAAAAATACAAAAAAACATCTATATATCAATATTTGTCTGATTATAAATTTTATTGTGTAGCCTCCAAGCCAAAAAAAAAGTCAACCCATAAAGTTTCCCTCCACCGACACTTCAATGTTGCATATAACCATAGTCATTTAATCTATTAAAATAATATTAGTAAACCAATTGTCGTGAGACAAATTAAATCTTAAATATACAATTAAATTAAATTAAAATAAGAAAAATTACAATTAAATTGTAATTACAAATCGACCTATAATTAAAAATTTATTATCTGCAGCTCGATCCTGGTTATTCCTATAGGAAAAGGAATTAGGAAAAATATTTTCATAGTATTTTGGTCACAAAAATTATTTTTCTGGCATACTATGGTACAGAATTAGTGTAATTTTTTTCAAAAACAAAATTAAATTGGAAATATTTTTAATATCCAATTTCGATACGGAAAAAATAATTCCTAAATTATAAAATTTTAGATCAAACATGATTTCTTAGTAGGCTAGAAAATGGTATTTTTGACAAAAATACTATGAAAATATTTTTCCTAATTCCTTTTCCTATAGGAATAACCAGAATCGAGCTGCTGGTTAATAGTGGAAATCTATTATATTCCTAGCGACGGATATTGTCACTTCAATGCAGTTCTTGAAGCAAACTAACTTCAATCTGAAACCATAAATGGCGGTTAACAAACAAGTTCAATTTGGAAGCTTTATACCCAGTAAAACCTATTGAAAGAGCTTATAAGGAAGGAAATTCTTAATTACAAAATATATATCTAAACAAACTCAACCCGGGATTAAAACGTTTATGTACAAATTATAATTTATTAATTTCTAATAATAAAACTCAGTATTTATAGCTGTCCAATCAGGAAACTATAAATAAAATTATCTCAGACAGCTTAAGAATCTTAAAATATTTAGAAATTTTAGCACTTTAAAATGTATTATTATTAGTAAGTCAAAATACGACCAAGTAGAAGCCGGACAAAATACACGGCTCAAATACTGTGACGGAGAAACAAACCCTCCAGTCACCTGAGCACAAACTCCGTCCATCCATTCCCAATTCTAATAAAATACCCCTTACGCTCAAGCAAATCTTCACTCAGAACTTCACCATTCACCGCTACGACGTCCCTAATCCGACGACTACCGTACAATGGAGAAGAAAAACGAACGAAATTACCACTCTTCATACGATACACTCCAACCAGACTAAAAAAGACACCACCACAGAAAATGGCAAATCTCCAAACTAAAATCACCCCAAAAACAAAAACTAATTCACCAAATATAAGATGTACAAACAAAGTCAATGCTCAGTAGAATGAAAATTCATTTATCCGTCGCACCTGCTACAAGATACAATATATTGGTTTGCCAAAAAACTTTCCAAAAAAAATCCATAGCATTTGCACGAAAGCTTCTCTCTGTGTTTACGTTCTTCATACGTACAAATAAAGTCCCTACATTTCGAGACGGCCAAATACACATGCATAGACACTGATTAAACAGTTATCTGATTTTAGTTTTTTAGTCATTATTAAGTAAATAACTCATCATTGCAACACGAATTAATATAAAGCAATACTTCCTGTAATTCTTAAACGATTATTATATTATTTGTTTTCGATTATTATATTTGTTTAAATTAAAAAATGTCCGTATTAATATGATGCAGACTAAATAAAATAAAAATAAATAATAAGTATGTTCTAAATTTTTTATGTAATAATTTACATATTTTATAAAATCATAACCCGAAAACCATTAAAAAACTGGCTTAACAATGTGCCCCAAAAGAGTCCAGCAAATCTTAGTCAATTTCGTCTCTCTATTGTTTTAAGAAATGTGTGAAAAGGTGATGACGTATTTCAATTTTTTGTTTCAAACACACCAGCATCGGCAATATTAAAAGATTAATTATCACAGCTTATAGCGTAAAATACAGTACGCGAATTTTCTTTAAAATTTGCAATATAAATAATTAACTTTACCACAATTCGAGAATATCGGAACGAAAATTTGGCTAAAGTGAATTTGGTAAATTTATAGAAGTAAATTTGGCTAAAATAATGCAACTGAAATTTTTACGTTTCATGATAGTGTAATTTAAATCTTTATAATATTGATAAATAAAAACGGCAGATTTTTAATTTTGAATGAAAGAAAAACAAAAAATATTTTTGGAAAAACTGAAAATTTTCCCGGAAAGTATGGGGATTTTTTCGAAATTTTTAGCTGGCACCTCCTAAAAATGATCGATACCCAATTATGTAAAGAAATTTAGAAAAAGTCACCTACACTTACGCCATCCGCAATATTAAGAACTAATTATCAGGGTTGGGAGACTTATGTGTTAAGTTGTAATACTCAAATTAGCTCAACCACAATTCGGGAATATCGGAAAGTAAATTTTGGTACACATGTTAAACACAAGATTTTGAAGAGAATGATAATGTTTTTACTGATAATTAAAAAACACATTTAAAAAATGCCATCACCTTTAAATATCAAATTTAATTTATGCTGCTATTATGTCAAATCGAATTGCTAAAAACACTACACATTTATATAGCCGACAATCACACGGAACATATTGAAAAAATTATAAAAAAATTCTATCAAAATGTTATATAAAACAAATAATATAGCTAAAGTACTTACTCGTTAGTGTAACGGTGCGAAAAACAAATCAGTACGTAGCCCATGTGAATCTGGTTTTACGTACGGTAAATCACAACACAAAAATTTGTTTATTAGAAATATAACACTACACTATGTAACATTAATATAAAACTCTCACTAGTATAACACACAGACACACACTTTAATTAACTTATTATTTATTTAATTAGATAAAAAATTAACTACACAAAGCACTAAACGGGAAAACACTAATTCACTAAATTAATACAATATAATTATTTTACACTTCCAAATTGCATCACACGCGTCACGAGTCACAATCAAATCAATCAGTTAAAATATGTCGCTTAGTATAAATTTAAAAAACAACTCAAAAATCTTTTTTATTAGGGTTGAACAGCTCCAAACTGCGCTTTGTATCAGAACGCCGACAATCTACTCTGGGCCTATTTTTTAATTCAACCTGAGCAAGCAGTGCTCTGTCAAAAAATACTCTGTGTTTTTTTATTCAACCTGAGTAATTTTACTCTGCACACTGCGTTTTTTTTTGTGAACTGTGCTTACACCGAGCTTACTCGGTTCTTCAAATCTTACTCTGAAATTAATGTCAGTGTACGAAGAGTGTGCAAAGTAAAAAACAGTTTTTTACTCTATGCGCACCGGATAATTTTACCCAGTACAACCTTTGCTCGGTGTACACTACCCGGGGTAACCCTGCTTGCTCGGGTTGAATTAAAAAATAGACCCTTTGCTGACAACCAGAATTATGGCCGACAAGCCCAATTAGAATATATAACTCGATCGCCGTAAACCAAATCTCAGAGGCAACTATATCGACGCCGACACAACCACATTGCTCACAAAGGGTCTATTTTTTAATTCAACCCGAGCAAGCAGGCTTACCCCGGGTAGTGTACACCGAGCAAAGGTTGTACTGGGTAAAATTATCCGGTGCGCATAGAGTAAAAAACTGTTTTTTACTTTGCACACTCTTCGTACACTGACATTAATTTCAGAGTAAAATTTGAAGAACCGAGTAAGCTCGGTGTAAGCACAGTTCATAAATAAAAACGCAGTGTGCAGAGTAAAATTACTCAGGTTGAATAAAAAAACACAGAGTATTTTTTGACAGCGCACTGCTTGCTCAGGTTGAATTAAAAAATAGGCCCAAACAAGCACATGACCGATATTCACACCACATATAGTCACCACATATAGATACACTTATAGACTTAGTTACTCGAGTTCGTGTACATTGTACAAATTCCCGCCTGGATTGGATCGAAATAAAAAAAAACAAAAATTTGGAAAAATTGTGACATTTTTCTATTATTGTTTCACAGTGCGCAGCAACTATGATGGTGAATATTTTACGACGAAAAGTTTTATTTACGCCAACCGAATAATAAATAAAATTTATAATTGTTTTGAGTTTTATTAATTATGTTAAATTATTGTATTACAGATTTCGCGCTTAACTTACAATAATAATGGTTTATTTTCGTAAATAGTTATTTAATTATTTTACGCTTTTCTGTAATTTCAAGTAAATTTATTACAGAAACATCTGTAAACGGATTTTCAAATTACAGAAAGCTCGGTTTACAATCGGATAAAATTGAAGTTTTTTACGTTTTGTTCTGTTTTGTAATAATATTTAATTAAGAAAATCATGACATCGTTGATTTTTTGTATACAAAAATAATTTTCGTAGATTTTGATGTAACAATTTTATTATATGAATAATATTATTGTTTCTACATGGTGATTCATAAAATTTCGTTTCAGCTCACGTTTTCTATTTAATTTTGTTATAAATGGTAATGGGGAATGTTTAGATTGCTATTAAGTGCATCGTTCATCTCAAAAATTCAAACTACAGGTTTATCATCAACAAACCTCAACCATTTTGGATTTGGAGCTAGTGCTGCATTGCGATTGGTAGAAAAATTGGATCGAGTAGGTGGTCGATACAGCAGACCAAGATGACTTAGCAAAAATTGATTTTTGGATTTTTTTTTTTTGTCATGATCTTGTTTTTTTTGCGAGGATAAGAAAAATTTTTTTTTGATGGGAGATCAGTTAAGTTTGGGCGATCATTCCGTGCGCGTTTTAAAATTAAAAATATAAAATAAAAAAAAATAAAAATTTTACTAACAAATTATATGAGAAGTATCTGAGTATACAGGTTTTTTTTGTTTTTTTGTTAATCATATAAAAGTTAAAAAAAAAAGACTAAATTCTGTGATCTAGTGGATATAGACGAGATAGTTAATAATAATTTTTTTTTTTGTGACTAAACAAAAATATTTTTTTTTTTGATAACTGGAGTGAATGTGTGTTGTTAATAATAAAAAAAAAACTTATGTGCTAAACAATTTAAGAGGCGCTCGAACCCAAATTTAATAAAAAAAATCTAAATTGAAATAAGCCAAAATGCGGTGGAATGAGCTAAGCAACTGTTAAATTTAAGTTGTAAATACTACAGTTGCACATACTCTAAATGGTTTATAATGACCTTATACTATGCATATGACCATCAGTTATAACATTTAATAATTAAAAATAAGTTATGAAAAAAAATAGTATAATTTAATGGTGTACGCGTAAAATATCCAAGCAACCCATATAATAATGATAATGTATAATAATTGATAATAATGTAATATACATCTTATATAATAGTGATTAAAACAAAAATAGTAAAAATACAAAACAAAAAATATTAATAGTTATAAAATTTAATTTCGAAATAATAATAACAATAATCAATTATAAAAAAAAACAACCGCCACAAATACAAATCTTCATTACAATCAGCATTCAACACATCCTCAATTTTGTATTGGACTCATCACGCAACAACAACAACACAATCAACACTGTAAGAATTTTATTTATATATTTTTTTTGTAATTACGTAAATTCCCTAGACAAATAGATTTTTTTCTTTATTTTAAATAATTCATTGGTAGTTAAGTGGTGGCGGGTAGCTAAAATCTTAGTTAAGTTGGGTAGGGTTTGTAGTTATAGTTAGCTAGATAGTTTTTAAATTTTCTTTCTAAATTTCTCAATTATATTTTTGAGTTTTATTAATTTTGTTTTGTTTTTTTTTATGATTTATTGGTGTAATAAAAGAAAAAAAATGTTTACGAATGATATTGTAAAAATTCTATTTTTATGGCGTTGTTAATTTCCAAAATATGAGAAAAAATTAAATCAGGAATTGAGGAGGAATTAGGGTGAGTGCCACGGTGAAATTAATTTCGGGTAATTAGTTTTTTTTTTGATATTCCATCTTAGCGGTTAAAACCGATCAAATATGCTTCCACCCACCCCATACCGTGATGCTTAGCCGCGCAACAACCGCTTCGAAGCCTCTATTTGGATCAATTCTATAGCAAGCATGTTGGGGACGATATTTTTTTTTCATTTATCTTCTTTGATAAAATTTTCATTTTATTTGTTGTTTTTTTTTTTGATCGATTAAAATTCTGTTTTCTTTTGAATACCCTTCCCTTCATGCTAAATGCTACAAAATAAAAAAGTTTTTTCAACGTGCGTTTCGCCATTTTAAAATCGATAAAATGGCAGTGCTGATTAGCTTCGTACAGCATTCTAGAGACAGACTCATTCTTTCTGTAATCAGTTCGATGAGAGTCGATTCTAAACATAGGTACCGTTCTAAAATCCCGCGAATTTAAATTTAGATTAATTTTACCTAGCAGAACAGGAGAATCGATACCACCAGTTAGTATTTGATGAATGAAAACCACGTCTGCTACAACTCGATGCTTACTAAGTAAGTTGATATGGAGGCAGGTTCAACATGTCCACCCACGGTAGCCCGCGTAAAGCAAAGCGAAGAAATCTACGCTGGAGTGCTTCAATCCTCTTAATATGAACCTCATGATAAGGCGACCACACCTGGCTAGCATACTCGAGCAGGGGACGAACGAATGTTGAATAGAGAGCCTTCGTAACATAAGGATCGTCGAATTCTTTCGACCAACGCCTGATGAAACCGAGCGCAGAATTGGCTTAGTTGATAATGCGACCGATGTGATGTCTAAAATTTAATTCACTGTCGCAAATGACCCCCAAATCACGAACAGAACTGGCTCTGGTAACGGCATCGCTGTTTATGTAATAGTCGCGAGAAATGGTCTGTGCACGTTTTCGATAGTAGGTGATTGTTTGACATTTATCAACGTTCAAATCAAGGTTGTTCTTAGCACACCAAGTGGAGAAGTTATTGAGGTCAGATTGTAAAAGGCTCTTATCCGTTGTGTTTGAAATCCGTTTGTTAATCTTCATGTCATCGGCGTATATAGATATCGATGAATTTTTAATTAAACATTTAACATCGTTGATTGACAGAATGAAAAAAATTGGCCCCAGATGGCTGCCTTGGGTCACTCCAGATATTGCTGAGATATCAGTTGATACTGATGACCTGAATAGTACATGGTATATACGATCTTTGAGAAAAGAGCCAACGCAGAATTTGAGGAGGAAAGCCAAGGGCCTTAAGCTTGAACAAAATGACTGTCAAGCGCCTTGCTAAAGTCGGAGAAGATAACATCAACCTCTTTCCCTGCCTCCATCGTATTTAATGTTTGTGACGTGAATTCAATCAGGTTTGTTGTCGTGGATCGTGCTTTGAGAAAGCCATGCTGATTGTCAGAAAACAACGGTTTAAAATGAAAGTACAGTGAGTCATACACAATACTTTCAAAATGCTTAGGAATACTAGATAATTTCGCATTCGGTCAGTAATTACAGATGTCTGACTTGCAGCCATTCTTATGAATGGGCACTATAAAAGAACTTTTCCGAGACTCTCTGTACAATATATTGTACATTTTGGAAGGTCTCGTAAATAGGCCCAGTGAAATAAAAATTGAACCAAACACCATACCCAATGTCTTAAAATAGGCTCATAATTACTAATTCAACCAAATAATAATTATAGCTCTTCTAACATTAAATGGCGTTCGAAAGGGTTAATAATATCAACTGACTTTAAAGAGATCAGTAATCAGGATCAATAAACTTAAGTTTTTATTGCGTAAAATTAAAAAGTTAATTGTAATAAGAAAAGTGAATAAATAAATCATTTTTTTTTAATTCTTACATAAGCAAGACATAAAACTCGCGTGTGGGTAACAGAATATTCAGCTGGTTTGCCTGCTTCCACCAGCCCCGGATGGGTATTTAGTTTGGGTCAGTTCGAATCAGCCAACGTTTTGCAAACTTTTTCATGTTTGGCATTTTTTTTTTGACGCTTTTGTCAATCATCATATTTGTACTGAGATTTGACAACAAAACCCACGTAATCGCGGTAATAATTTTTTTGAATAATATTTCCCGAAGGAATAGCATCAGATCCGTTAATCATCTAATTTTCTGAAATATTATTTGTTTAAATATATATTGGAGTACATGTGACCAACCACTTGCACAACAAGATCCGAGAAAAGTTCGAATTATCAATTTTATTTCGATGAACCGTAAAATCTCCATAAGCAAATCGTTTGGGAACCAATAAAACCGTCGATGCGATGATGAGCTTTACGATTAATTGGCCTTACGGTTTAATGGTTATACGATTGGTCTACGATTAAATGTATACGATGATATCGTCGGATACCACATAATAAAAGTAATTAAAATTACTATTCATGAACTTTTGATATTTATAAATATAATATAATTCAATACAAAATTAATTTTGGCTAGACAGTAAAACACAGGTCTAACCCAATACGAAAATAGAAAAAAAAGTGAAAAAGTTTTTAAGGCAAACATTTCAGAGGAATTAAAAGATTTTTGATCAAATCATTCAGTAGGACAGCCGAATGAGAGGTTACAAGAGCATTTACAAGAGCAAAATTACTGCAGAATAAGCTCATCGAACGTATTTGTAAACATTTATTGTATTGTTTCTATAAATTTCTAATACTTTTGAACGTTTCTATTCTGAGAATTTGGCCCGCTGGAACGTCGCATATAGCAGAATTAAAAGAAACGAAACCATTTTCTTGTTTTTCAATAAACTACAAATAACATATTGCTGATGAATATGTGGATATAAACCACAAATATTTTGCGTTTTTCCCCATTGCTAGCCGAAAAGAAAATAATTTTGATTAGAAAATATTTTTATTCGATATGTGAATATAAACCAGATGAATCTTTTTATGTATGTATTCGTATAATGGAAAATTGATTCTGTCATGGTATACATATTTATATATTTCGCTACCACGAAGACGAAGAAGAAAATTCCAAAGAAAACGCACATGAAAAAATTTAATAACCAAAAATATTCTGGGAGTATTAAGAAATCAATGAAATTTTTTTTTTCTTAATTCACCTTTAAGCTAAACTTCTAATTTGTTTTTATTGCTTTTTACTGGATATTAAAGAACAGCACAAAGGAGAAAACGAAGAAAAATTAATTATTTTTATTCTGTAATATTAACAGTTTTCATTTAAATAATAATAACAAAATAATTTTTTTCGTCGGTTTAATTTTCCATCCAGTTAAAAAGTAAATATTTAATTAGTTTTTATTTATTTTTTATGTTAACGTCAAAGAATTCATTTGTGTAGATTAGAAGCTTTCATAATTTCCATAAATTAAAAGTCATGTGCGCTGGATAATTGAAATATTAAAGTTAGATTGGCTATACTTTAAATGGCAAAAGGGCCACAATAATGACTCGTATTTAAAAGTAAATACTCGTACCGTAAGCAGCTTGTTTAGACATAATTGGGCTAATTATGTCTAAACAAGCTGCTTACGGTACGAGTATTTACTTTTAAAAACGAGTCATTATTGTGACCCTTTTGCCATTTAAAGTATAGCCAATCTAACTTTAATATTTCAATTATCCAGCCCGTCAACAACTTGTTCAGTGTAATCAGGTTAATACTTAATTTTTTGTAAATTACAAAAGTATGGAATAATGAAATAGATTCGTGTCTACGACTTTAAGCTTTTCATTTTGGAAGTCTGTAAATTCTTTATTTAAAGTCGTCCATCTCAAACATATATGTATTTTTAGCAAGCGGCGCATACTTGATCTGGGATCCACCGCGGTGTTTGCCGTCAGTGTGGCCAAGGAAATAACACATTATCTATTTTCTCAGCTGTGCATTTGATCTGTTCCCAGAGTATTACGATCTCCATTTTGATCATCACAAGCGGGAGATCGCTGTCTATCATCCACCTATTCATGGTCCTTATTACTTGATCCAACTTAAGCAAAGCTCTCTCAATAACGCGTGCCGCAGAAATATCGGCTTTATCAACTCCCGACCTAACGGATGATAGGACGTTGGCAATTCTGGATTTGCTTTCCCTTTACTAATCAGCACATATGGTGTTAAGCATAGCTAATACGTTAAGCATAACAATATTTAAATTGCAACCAGAACTCATCCCCTGCTGTCAATCTTGTTAAAATTGGAAATTAAATTATTACATATTTAACCACTTTACCAATTTAATTGAAAAAAATGTAAGCAGGAGCCTATTTGACAATTAACGTTAAAAATAAAATCCATATCAGGAGAGAGATCACAAGCTAGACCTTTCACAGTAAATCCCTGAACTTCCAAATTGTTCACATTTTAATCATTTTATCGGTAAATTATCGCATTTTTCCATATCTGGATATCACGGTACCTTAATTTTTCGTGTTTTAATGATTTTATTGGACTATTTTCACATTTTGAGTATTCATTTTAGTGGCAGGATGTCTTGTTGGAGTTTATTTTGGGTTGTTTAAAAATTTTTAGCTTGTTGTTTTTGATTTATGGTTTTATATTTTGATTACCTACATAATAAATAATTTCGCCTAAATGTATGTTAAACCAAAATATGTACATATATATTTTTACCAATACATTGCTAACAATTACAAAGCTATAGTACAATTTAAGCAAAAACTTCATTACCTTAGGTAGGAGAATAAAAGCTTGTACTAAAATTGTCCTAAATATAATTTAAGTCATGACGCACAAAGTTAAACCATACTTTCATTGTCATGGGGAAACGGGGTATACCAGCCTTTTCGAAAAGGGTTCATTTGTGTATGACCCACCAAATTAAATAATTTAAAGAAAATGTTTAATTCAAAAATGACTAATTTTCGGTATTGCCAAAATTGGTACCTGATCAAACGACACAATTACATGAGTGTAAAGGAATAATACGACAAACTGTAAATATTTTGTTTTTTTTTTGTCCTACGTACAGGTCTCAAAAGCTTTTAAATCCTCCGGATTAAATTCTCCAAATTATTTAAATTGATGAAAAATGGCGAAAAAACTTCAAATCACACAAGTTATTCTGGAGATGCAGAAACCTTCAAACCGTGGAGAAAAATAAGTTTTACTGGAATGATCGTAAATGAATTTGATTGTAAGAAAAAGTTGACAAGAGTTCGTCTCCTTATCTATGGTAAAACTTAAAATTCGATTATTATGTAGGCATCAATTACTTCATCAAAATTGGATTCTGATCGTGTTGAATATACAATATTGTGTGTATTTGTGTGTATTTGATAACTAAATTTTATTAATTACTGTAACGTTCATCGGAATCTAATACCGTTTCAGAGTACTGCTCGAGCGATCGAAAATCAAATGTCAAAACTTGTGCACCTCTCCAAGATTAGGCGTTCGAAAAACGTTCCTAATTTGGTTCTGAGGTATATGTGGGAGTCCGTAAACATCGGTAGGTCGATAGAGAAAAATCTTTTAAATTGACAAAAATAACGGAAGGACTTTGTAAAAGCCAAATAGCGGTTGAGTGTTCGAGATTGTTCTTGTCATACACTCTTAAGTCTAAGCGATGGTGAAATATATGCAGAGGCGACATCCGAGAGCAAATTAGAATTCGTTGAATCTCCGCTATCGAGGCTAAAAATCTTAAATGTTTAATCAACAATGCATCATAGCACTTTAAACACCTTTCACCTTAACCTTAAAAATGTCTTTCTGATAATAATATTATGTTCAACATTAATTAAGCAATATTCCATACCAGAGCTGATTTAAGAGGGCAATTTTCGAATTAAAACGTAATCATTGTCACAAGTGGCCATCTCGTCACAAGTGGGAAACCGTTTGATCATTGTTTGACTGAACATGATGCGAGATGATGTAGTAAATATTTTATTTCATTTTAAGAAGAGTGCTCTAGACAAACAGAAGAGTGCTGTATGAAACGGTTTACATTCAAAGTGAAGCATCTGAAACTGAAGATAGCGATAAAGATTCGACCAGTGATGATGAAAATGTCATCAAAATGCCCAGACAAAAGTGTAGATTGCCAATTATTTCAGACTCTGATGAAAAACTGAAAACACCTCTCAGGAGATCGAAACAACTACTGATTGTACTGTGAGGTCAAAATTTGACGAAGGCAGTTTCTTGCCAGTTTACCATATCCTTGTATTTTCAAGGATGTGGAAGGGGCAATAAGCTACTCAAAAAACAATATTATGGCAGATAATGTTATCAGTGCATTTTCGTTGATAATAGATGTTCAAATATTGAAGCATATAAGAATGTGCACAGAAGGACGCCGCTCGTAGAGCTTACGGGACAAAGAATTTAAAATTGAGTTATTTATGGTCAGCAAAATGGGGCCCAGAATTTTTTAGAAAACCTATGGCCAGAGAAAAGTTTAATCAAACCCTACGATTTATTCGTTTTCGACAGAAAAATCGAAAGAAGTAATCGCCTAAAAACAGATAAACTTGCCTAGGTTTCAGAAATATGGAATAAGTTCATTGAAAACAGTCAAGGTTGCTATAAACCAGGGCAAAATATAACAGTTGACAAGCAATTATTCCCTTCAAAAGCCAGATGCAGGTTTACGCAGCATATGCCTAATAAACCCAATAAATTTGGCACCAAATTCTGGCTTGCAGCAAATATCAGCAGCAAATATGTTTTGAATGGTTTTCCTTATTCGGGAAAAATGAAAAACTACAATCGTCAATGCTTCTAAGTGAATATGTTATTTCGAAACTGGTCTACCCATATCCAGGATTCGGAAGTAATATTACGACCGATAACTTTTTCACTAGCATGTCGCTAGCGACAAAATTATGGGCTAAAAAACAACTCCAGTTGGAACTATTAGAGGAAACATAAAGAAACTACCAAAAGCAACCAAACCAAAGAAGGATAATATGCCTCGTGTTTTCATTTTGCTATATAAATCAAATAATTGTGTTCTTACAATATAAAAGCAAACCAAATAAAAGAGTTGCTGTTCTAAGCATAAATTTGTGAAAATTGATAAAAGTAATAAAAACGTTTACCGCAATCTATTCATTTTTATAATAGCACAAAATTTGGAGTTGATATGGCTAATCAAATAACCAGAAAATATACAGTGAAAGCTAGTTCTCATAGATGGCCCCTACAAATATTTTTCAATCTTTTAGATTTGGCTGCTATAAATAAATGAATGAAGGACAGAAAATTTCCCCAGACCCTGAACACCCACAAAGGTCAGCTGCAACATCATCAAATACGAACCATCGTAACAAACGCAGAATTTGTCAAGTACGACTTTGCCACAATAACAAAACAAATAATATTTGTGAAAAATGTAAAAGTCTGTTTGTGAAAAATGTACGTATGAAAAAATTTCCACTTCTATTTGCAAAAAATGTATATACTTAGACTGTGTGCCTGAGAGCGATTTTTTCGACTAAATTGCCGACTAAACTAAATTAATGCCTGATTCAAATCATTCTTTCATAGGTGGCACTAATATCTTTTAAATATGCTGTGCCTCCGATTGTAAACTAAATTGTAAACTAAACTAAATTATGATTTTTCATATGTCATATTGATTTCAACAACACCGATTTGTAATTTTTTAAAATCAAGGAAATAGAAAAAATAAAACAAATATGGATATGGAAATCGCATTATTCATGAATGAGATATTTTCTTTTAGACATCTTTACTCGTATACACACGATAAAAAAATAATAAAAACAGAAAATGAAAATGACAACTAAATAGTCAAGCAACCTCAGCAGGAGTCCAAATGATAAAACCTGGTGGCTAATAGCATAACTTGTCATTATTTAGTTTAGTCGGCAATTTAGTCGAAAAAATCGCTCTTAGGCACACAGTCTAAATAATGCATAAAGTACTTTTTTTTGTTTTTCAAGTGCAGTAAATTTTCTGTATTACTTAATATTTATAATAACATATTATATAACTTTAAATATTATAAAAGTATATTACAAATTAATTTTAAATGAATTATTTTAGGCATTAGCTATTCTTTCCAAAGCAGTTGACTGACAGCATTTTGACTGCTGTTGGGCAATATAGGTATATACTAAGTTTCAGTCTTTCTAGTGTTAAAAATAATTTTAAGACTCATTTTGAAAAAGATATCTTAAATTCGACTTAACCAATAATGGTATTATATAGTATGTATATATCGTCTGTTCCATATTGTAATTCTAATATAAATATTTTAAACAAAGTTCTGAAACTTCGTATACAAGTACATAAAATTTGTCTATTAATCTGAATGATTTCTTTTGTACAAAACGAATTAAAAGCTCAGCTGGTTATAAAATACCAACAGAAATTCTCTTTCGTGATAATATTGTGCTTCCTATTGAGGCGAGTATCAAACCCTCTTATTTTCCACTGTTCATTGCTGATCCTTGAACAAATTAGTAAATACTAAGGAAGTGACATTTATTTTGAAAATATTTTCAAATTAGTCTTCTTGCATCACAAGTGAAAAAATCGCCAAATAAAAGAGTAGTCATACATAATAATATTTAGTCACCTTCCCCCCAATACTACTCGTATATGGAAGATAAAATTTAAATCATCCAATTATTTTATTTATACAATTTGTCCTCCTCTAAATAGAAATTTAATTAAAACATTTTTTTTTCACTCAGTGTAGGATGATGACTTCGGCGTATAACCATGCAAATTAAATATGATAAATGTCCTTTAAATCAAATTAAAGAATCTCCACCGTATAACTGAAAAGTGCGAAGAAGCAATGAATCCTTAAATTATTTATGAACGGTTTAAGCTTTACAGAACGAATTAATTAATGATATTTGGAGGGGGGCAATTTGTTTTTCGTATGCGTAAGAAGTACGGGAAGTAAAATATTTTTAATTAAAACTTACATTTTCCTGGTAGCGCTTAAATCACCAAACAAAAAATATTTATAATCTTAATAATTTATACGTAGAAATACGGGTAGCGCAATAATAAAAATAAACTCTTATAAATACTGCATACAATTTAATTAAATAATTATTCACGTAACCAGTAAACGACATATTTTGGTTGATGCGTGGCTTGGTGGAAAACTGAGAAAACAAACTACAAAGCACAATAATTTGCATAACACAAAGATGCAGAAGCGGGTACCTTCTACATTTAATAGAATTTCTCGAAATGAAATGGTTTAAGATTATTTATAACAAGGAACAGGGTTGGCATATGATTTAATCCATAGACCTTCTGAAACAGTTTTAAGGTAAACCAAACGACTATCTGCATATTACAGTTTTTTGTGTAATTTAAATACTGGCCTGTGCAAATAAATTGTTTTGTTGTTGTATGAGAATTGTTGACCTGGGGAAAATGAATAATTAAAACGGAAAATTGAAAGGACTTTCGTGCAATTTTTTGTCGTTTTTCTATTTTGATATAGAGAACATGAAAATGTAAATTTGTAAGACGAAACATAAAATTTGAATTTCTTCACTTTGATACAACTACGTTCATGTGTAATAAAATTAATTAAATTATTGATTTGCGTTCCTTCTGCAAGCAGTCTCAAACAAAGTAGTAACATATTATTCTAGACATATTATTCTAGACATTTCTAGATACTGATTTGGTTTCAAATAAATTTTAGTGGTCACATGAATTGTGAAATTGAGATTTTTTAAAGCGCCTTGATAAATAAATTATTTAAAACTGGGAAATATAGATAATGTAGCAAAATCGGATTTGAGGGTGCTAATTATTTATGGCTACTAGAGTAGATCTCGGTAAATATAGGTTTCCATTGAAAATTTTGCAAGAAGCAGTACATTAGTGGTTGGAGCATGTAATTACAATACAGAAAACACTATAACACGTATATAGAACCCAGTTTCAAATATGTACTATATATAAAAATCAAGGCTATTAAATAGGTATGTAATTATAATAGTTTTGGGATAAGCCAGGAGCAAAAGGAGTACGAGGCATGTGCCGGGAAAACTGTTGATAGTTTTCTACGTACCGCAAACGAAACTTTCGTTGAGTGCGATCAAGATCCACAATCAGTCAAAGCTGTTTAGTGATGTATTAAACTTCTGAAGATTGAACAAGTGTCTGATTTCTGATGGCAGATAATTATTTTTAGAATATCACGAGATACAATATTGTGCTATAATCTGAATAAGGCTTCCTTATAATAGTCATGCCTTGTTGCGATTATCTCTAAGTTTATATTATTTTGACTTCCGACCAAGCCAAATATGGATGAAATTCTAGGAACTATTCAAGCCAGCAATCCTTATCTTCCGGCAATCCTTATCTTTAGGTAGAACCTAAAGGAGATTCTAGACTCTTCACTATAGTGATAAAAAAGGAATTCCTGAGTCAATGGAATTTTGCAAATATCCGGAACCCCCTACTTTACACACTGGGAGTATCGTTGGATAAAAACTGATCCCGTGGGGCTCTCAAACGGCTTATTTCAGCGAAAATGCATTTCAGAGGTTATTCTTTATCTGGAGTAGTCTTCATCGAATATTTTAAGGTGATATTTGTATTTATATTGGCGTTTGTCCAGAAAACAAGAAAAATGTCTAATCAAAAAACAAGATACCAAAATCGTGATCTGGTCAAAGAACCAAATACCAAACAAAATAGGTTTTGAAGCAAAGTCTAATAACGCGTTTAATCAGTCTAATCCCGTTTAAATACTTTTGTCGTTCCTCTAACAATGCAAAGACTGAGACAGTCAAAGAAATATAGTCCCGGGCGAAAGTATATAAGCAGAATTGTTAGCATTTTTGTCATCTAGTATTGCAGAGAACCATTGACAATAATCAACCATCAACCACTATATTACTAGATTTATTGCAAAGTTGAGTTATCTAATATTTATTTGTCTTCGAGATTTAAATGTTCGGTATTCATTTTACCTTTTTGGTTTTAGTTTGAAAATTGCATGTAAAAATTTATTTCGTGATACTTGAGAAATTTCTCCACTGTTAGTGGCGATATTACGAATATTTCTGTTTCGTCTTCCGCATAGTTAAAAATGTCTACTCATGCGAAAAGATTTTTAGAATTGTAGATTCCTTTTTGATTTTGTACGTCTTTTGCAGAACTATTGGTTTCGTTTGGCAGGAACCGTTGTTGTAAGATACTGGCATTTGGGTAATTATTTTTGATAGAGGTTTAATATAAAATGGCTTAATGCACGAGGTTATCTTGTTGAACAATTGCAACGAAAAATTATTACTTTGTAATTTTTGTCCATTTTGCATTACATTAGTATTAAGATTCGCTAAGGTTTTGAAATTGGTTGAACAATTTCCCGAAATTTGATAAGAGTTTTATTTGTGATTATTGTGGAGTTGAACAAACTTTTGATTACAATATTAATTGAAATTAATTTAGAATTTGTGACATATTCTGGGGTGTTATAAGATTTATCTTTTTTGATGATTTATTTTGTTTTCAAAGGTCAAAATTAAGAATAGAGTGTAACGCGCGAACTGAACTACCCATAGCAGTGACAAAATTGGGCAGGCTTATATATAAAAACGATTAATTTCGACCATATGGCCTATAACAAATCTCATTTTCTTTATTGTTATTTAGAGTTAATTACAATTTGTCTTGTCCGCCTCTTTGTTTGGTCGAATTGGTTTTGGTGATTGTCGAGTTGTATCCTCGTGGTTGGTGACGACGAGGACTGTTGGAAATAAACAGTAAAAGAAAAAAAACAGGTAAGTTCACGTGGCAAATGTTTAATGTGGGTGGCGTCGTGATTAGCTCCCTTCAGGCTAAGTACATATAAAATTGTTGGGCGCCACTCTGGGAAGCCAGGGAGCCAGCTAGTTCGTATGTAGATGCCCGTGTTTGCTCAGTCGAGCAGTCCACTCCGGCGTGGGTGATCAAGGGAAACAAACCAATTGGCTACTAACGTGTGGAAAATCTCACCTAGGAAACAAAGGTAGAAAGTAGAGGAACGTATACTCACCGACTGTTGTTACTTTACCTGCTGGCCGCTCGGTTTCTCTCAGGCTTCCACAACCCCTCCTCTACTGCTCACTTGCACTAACGCCTGGTGCCCCGGTGTTACTATTTCAGACCGCTGAATGCTTGGTTAGCTTGAACCCGCTTACTCCGCTTTGATACCGCCACTCGTACTCGAACTAGGAGTACCCGTAATACTATATTGGGCCGAAAAACACACGATTACGTTATCCCTACTTTCTCCGTTTTTCCAATATTAACGTATTAAATGGCGGTACCCAATTGAGGTGTGTGTGTGCGCCGCTATATTATCTTTGTTTTATTACACAATCCTATCCGTATATCCAGATTGCACGTACCACAGCCCGGTTTCCACCAGTCTCACTGCTAAACTCCAGCTACTTTACAACACACCACCTCACACAGCACCAAACAAAATCAAACTGTCTTGTTGCTTTTTATATTTTTTTTTTACCAACTTAAAAAAATTTGGTATCAACAAAACAACAGAAATAAATCCCACTCTTCAACTCCTCATTCGCCTTATATACTTTCAATTTTTTCTCTGTGTATGGTATCGCATTTCACATCATGTTGTCATCTTTTTCTGTTTTTTCTTTTAGTTTGTTTTCTCAGCACTCGCTTCAACCGCTGCCAAGAACCTAACAACAGCCGGTAACCACTATGGTTGGAATATTGGGAATAGGTTTCGGACTTTGGTTAACCGGGAATTTTGGGAATGGATCGTATCGAACCAATGTGTCTCTCTCCCCAGAACCAACCAGGCCATCATGTAACCACTATGACTCCAACCAAAAGGCACAACCCCTTGATGAACTTGGTTCAACACCAAAACCTCAGTTTACAAGAGTTAGAGGAACGTTGAAAATGTTTATTTGAGGTACTCCAAGGCTTGTACGCAAAAATCATCGTCGTCTATTTGGGTTTCCGTGTAAATTATTGTTATTATTTTAGTTTTGCTTAAATTCTTGTTTAACTATTTGGTTGATTCTTATTTTGATTAAGCGCGCGTTTGAACATCTTTCGCCTTATCCCAATAATCTCGAATGCTTACTACCCGACCCCAATGATCCAAACCAAATTATATAATTCATTTCGATAACACGCTCATTATAGAATATCATTAAGCTAATCAGTTTGAAATCGCTGTTAATAATACGTTCAAAACAGGAAACCTCGAGGAAAAATTCAAACATGATACCAAACCAAAACAAAAGATAAATGAAATAAAAATATATACGTTTTCTAGATTAGATCCTTTTGTATATCCTCCTGATAAAAACAGACAAGTACATATCAAATATATTATTAAGATAAATCCACTGTAATTTGCTTATTGATGTTTAATAATAAATTTTCCATTTAATTTATTTTCAATTTGCATTTTCCTTTTATTTTGTATGAATTATATTATGATCACCGCGCAACTTTGTTGTTCTGTATTCCGTTAAATTTTCATCTCGTTTGTTGTGCAAAGAAAAACTAAGAAATCGGGAGCTATATACTAGCATGTATACATATTTTGATTCTTCTCGAGTTTTTGTTCTTCTGTATTTATGTTTATCTGATTTTATTTTTGTATATCTTCGAGCACCATAATTTTCTTTTGAAAATCTACTTTTAGAAAAATTGTTAAATTGCACATACAACGTACAAATTACACACACTCACAGACATGTTTCATTGTTATCATTTGGGTTAGCTATTCCATTTATATTTATAAAATAAATAAAAACGACGGTACACCCAAGTATCCAGAGAAAAAATAGAATGACAGCTTAGAAAATATAGAATTAGTTGGCTTTCCAGATTCAGCAAAACGATAGCACAACAGTACCGTACGGTGTAGTACATGTTTTATATTCAAAGTTATACAAGAATTTTGATTTAATAGAGTTTTGCTGCGGGAACAAATAAATTCTGTTATTTATAGCTTATTAAAATGAAATTTTGACTACAGGAAACTCAATAGACGTTAAATATCCGCGACACCATATATCTGCAGAATGCGTCAGAAAATAAAGAATAGAAATGAAACAATAACGTTGCAAGTTAAATCCACAGCTAAATGAAATATAGTTAGCAATGTTATGGTCAATCAATCTTCGATTTAGAGACATGTGTATATGTGTGTCTTATCCCGAAAACTAGCTTTTCTAAAAATTCCCACATCAAATTTAAAGATCATCGTATGTATTATACCATCCACCACTTAACTATGTCAAAGAAGGAAGTGTAGTTGTTCATTTAAAAATTAAAGACTTATTTAATGTAGTGGCAGGTTTGTATTATGCACAAAGACATTTAATTAGAAAACCATTACTCGCAGATTTTTTTTTATTTGTTTATTTATAATCTAGACCAGTGTTTCCCAAAGTAAGTTCCGCGTAACTCCGGAGTTACCACCCCCCCCCCCCCCCCCCCCAAAGGGGCTACCAGCAGTAGAATACGATAATTTAATTGAAATTAGTTCGGTTACTCAATTAAAAGCTATAAACTTCGAAGAGATGTCTGCCATTACCAACATTCTGCTGTATTTGATGAATATCCAAATTTAGCAAAAAAGGCTGTTAGAGTTATATTGCGTGCCCCGAGAGGAAGACTGATGTTTTAAATTATAGATATGGATTGGATAAGGTTACATGAAATTTGAAGGATCGGAAAAGGTTTCTGTGGCAAAATAATATCATTAGAAAACATCTGTTACGACACATAAAATTATTTAATTTGTTTTTTTTTATTTTACATTTAAAAAAATCGTTATAATAGAATATTTGGTGCCATCTAGCCCGCGGCATTCCCCCTATTGTTTCGTAAACGTCGAATACTTTTAGCGCTACACCAACGTGTACCTTGTGCGGGTGTGCTGCAGCGAAAATATAGAGGAATATTTTTGTTGTGTTGTCTTCTTTTAGAACGTGCGATTGTCGCGGTGCGAAAGAGTGTGCAAGTGATGCTCACACAAAGAGCAAGGCAAGAAGACCGTTTTTTGGTGCGAGAATTTTTTTTTAGTTTCGTTTTAGTTTTATATAAGAGCGGAGTTTTGTTTACATTCCAAGTGTAATGTAGGAATTGGAATTCATTTAAATTATATAGTTAATATTGAGTTTTTATATATTGTGATCGAGCATCAAAGTACGGTGTTCGTACGCGCGGCCGTCTATTTTTGGTTTATTTTCTCGCTCGGCCGTTTTCCGTTGGATTTATTTTTCTGTTTTCTCTTCTCTCTCTTTCCCTCCTTTCGCCACGAATTTCTAGTTGGAAATTATTTTGTGAAAATTGCACGGCGAACTATTTCCAAAATTTGGTTAATTTTTTTTCGCTCCTTGGTTGGTCAAATTCCTTTATTTATGATTACCTCTACTTTCTTTGTTTCTTTGTTTCACTTTTCGAACAAATAAAATGAATTATTAAATTTTTATTCTGGTCGCTATGTTAGGCTGGGAGATTCTATTATATGCCGGTCTCATATTTACAGGCTTGGTTTGCCACTCCCCATCATCCCCTTGGCAAGACATCAGCATATGTGTTGTCCATTCGGGGACGATCGTAAAATTCTGTAAAAAATCTTTAAAAAGTGAACAATTAACTTATTGATTTAATGTCATTTGAAAGTTATAATCAGTCACTGTTATATTGGAACGAATTTTGTACATATAAAATTAAATGATTTGAAAATATCACCTAGGTAGCCATGTCCACGGACAGTACCAAAGTAATACCAGGAACGAAATGCCAGTGATATAACTTGGCAAAAAACAAGCAATCAATGAGTACAACAAATACGGAATCTAATAGGCCAGATAGTACTGCAGCAAAGATGCTGCCAAATCCACGCAATGCGGACGCTAGCTCAATGGATTAATTCTAGGGTGGGTCAATCATTGCTTAAACAATTCGGACGAAGCTCCAAATTAACAAGATCACATGTATCTTCAACTGAAAATATCTTTCAGCACGAGAAGGAGAACGCTGGACTCCGTGACCATTTAAGAGAAATAAAGGAATTTACGAGGGCGATCAATAAGTATTCGTGTTAGGAATGAAGACGCAAGTATTTGAAATTTTAATTTTTTATTTTTCAACGTAATCTCCTTTTAGGTCGATACACTTTTCCCAACGTTTCTGCCGTTTCTTTATCCCCTCCAAAAATACGAATCCTCAAACTCTTCAAAACAAGCTTCTGTCTCGGCGATAACCTCCTCGTTTGAGGTGAATTTTTTTTCTCCAAACCATGTTTTCATGTTGGGGAACATGCAATTTGGTCGCCACAATTCCGGATCGTAATTTCGACAATTCGAACTTATTTTATCATTTAATATATTAATTACCATTCAGTACAACATGTCTACGGCGTTGGTTCAGTGATCAGGATGGACCATTTATACGATTTCCTCGGTAACAATGTCTGCAGGGCGGCCTGGCCCCTCATCTTCAAAAACAGATGCACGGCCACGTTTAAATTTGTTGAACCAATATCTCACGGCTGTCATAGATGATGAAGGGTCTTCATAGACAACATTCAACTTCGCTTTTAGTCCTTCGCATGTTTTTCCATTCGAAAATAAAAGACGAATTACGGATCGATATTGCTCTTTTTCAATTTTATTGAGAAACACGAAACACGAGTGATACAACTGGCTGCCAAATAAAAACTTTTGATTTTCTTTGTGTAACTGCAGATGCAAGCAGTTGATAAATAAATAAAATCAATATAAATTGAATAGTATTGTTTATTACGATCTTTACATCATAATAGTTTGAAATAGAATAACTAATTTATAGAAGAAAATAAACAATGTAAGCAAATGTGTTGACAAGAAAAGCAATAGTGAGTATACAATTAAATGAATTAATCTAATTCTTAACACTCCCACTAATTAATTTAATACGGATTGATGACACATTTTCCTTGAATTGTGGACCTGGTAATGGTTTAGTAAACATGTCTGACATCTGATCCTTTGTTGAAACGAAAACTGGTTCGATGACTCCTTTTGCGATATACTCACGAATAAAATGATATTTTATATCAATATGTTTTGTTCTTTGATGAAACTCGGCATTTTTGGTAAGCATAATTGCACTTTGATTGTCGATTTTGATTGTAGTTGCCCGTTCTTGTTCATATCCAAGATCTTTTAATAATTGACGAAGCTAAACTGTTTCCTTTGCTCCATCAGAAACAGCCATATACTCAGCTTCAGTGGTTGAGATTGCAACGGTTTTTTGTAAATAACTTTTCCAGGTAATAATTGCGTTTTCAATAAAAAATGCATAGCCACAAGTTGATCGTCTTGAATCAATATCACGATCAAAATCCGAATCGGTGAAACCATTTAAACTGACTGTTTGCCCACTGTATTCGATACCATAATCAATTGTACCTTTAAGATATCGAATGATTCTTTTAACTGCACCGAAATGTATTAAATTTGGATTTTCCAAATATCGGCTAACAACTCCCACTGCATATGAAATGTCTGGTCTTGAAACAGTTGCGGCAAACATTAATGAACCAACAGCTTGTCTGTATGGAAATGATTCATTCTCTTCCTTTTGCGATTTTTGTAAAACAACATTGTGATCGGCTGGAGTAGAGATTGTTTTACATTCGTTCATTTGGAACTTTTCAATCAGTTTTTTGATATATTCTCGTTGAGTGATAAACATCTTTTTATTTTTACGATCACGAACAAACTCTAATCCAACATAATGATTTTCATATCCTTTAGTAATTTTGAAATTTGATGATAAATGGTCCATGACTATGTTTAATATTTCTTTGCTAGGAGATAAAACCAAACCATCATCAACATACAAAAGTAATATTACTTTTTGACCATTTATTTCACCTCGAAAAACACAGTTATCTGCAACTGATTGTATCATGTTAAATTCTTTGAGGAATTTTGTGAATTTCTGATTCCATATTCTTGAAGCTTGTTTGAGGCCATACAAACTTCTTTTTAAACGACATACCATGTTTGGGTTGTTGTTTTTTACACCTTTTGGTACTTCCATAAAAATTATCGTGTCAAGTTCACCGTTAAGAAATGCACTCTTAACATCAAATTGCATGATTTGCCAGTCTTCAATTGTGGCAATGCTTAGAATAGTGCGAATTGAATCATATCTGACGACAGGTGAAAATGTTTCACTGTAATCAACACCTTGTTATTGTGAAAACCCTTTTGCAACCAGACGAGCTTTGAATATAGTTCCATTTGTACTTAGTATAATTTTGAAAACCCATTTGCATCCCACAATGTTTACATCATTTGGCCTGTCAACCAATTCCCAAGTTTAGTTTTCATAAAGTGAATTCAATTCTTCATCAATCGCTTTTTCCCATTCGTCTCGATCTGAAGATTGTAATGCTTCTTCGTATGAAGCTGGTTCAACTATGACTGCTGAATATCCTGACACAATCAAACGATCTGTTCGCTTAGGATTTTGCCGGAAACTGTATCTATCATTGTTGCGATTCCCCTCAATAGCGGTTTCATTATGTTCTGTTGAACTATTAGTGGCTACTGCAACAGAGTTATTTGGTTCATTTTCTTCTTCAGTCATGATGTATTGAATAGCTGAGCCTTTACTTTCAACTTCATTTTCAATGACATCACCATCACCAACAAAAACAAAAACTTTTTCATTTGCTTCATTGAAATGAACGTCACAACTAATAAAAACTTTTTGTGTGTTTGAGTCATATAGACGAAAATTTTTGTTGGTGGGCTCGAGTCCAACAAAATTAACCTTTTTCGCTTTTGGGTCCCACTTCTTTCTTCCAAGTTGCTTTGGAATTTGGACAAAACATTCCGTTCCACAAATTTTAACATGGCTCAAGTCTGGCTTTGATCCAAACCACTTTTCATATGGAGTAGCGTTAATACACTTGCTGTTTGATGAACGATTCAATAAATAAACTGCGGTACGTACTGCTTCTGGCCATAATAATTTTGGTAATCCGCTGGAAATTAACATTGTTCTAGCACTTTCTTGAACTGTTCGATTGTCTCGTTCGATACGACCATTTTGTTCTGGTGTATATGGTGAAATGCGTTCCCATGTGATTCTTTCTTTCAACAATAAATTTTTGACATCTCGATTAACAAATTCCAGACCACTGTCGAATCGGAATTGTTTAATTCGGCTTCCAATCGTGTTGTGAATCAATGGAATAAGACTGCTCAAATTAGTGTATACTTCAGCTTTCGATTTTAATAGTATACATATCTAAAGTTAGTGGCCTCATCTTTGATAAGCAATAAATAACGGCTTCCATTGATTCCCTCTTGCTCCATTGGGCCGCATAAATCAGCATGCAAAAACTCTCCTCTTTCGGCTGAACGAATTAGTGTTAATTTATGTGAGACTCTTGTCATTTTACCCAATTGACAATCTTCACAGAAAAATTTATCATAATCAGATAAATTTACACCAATGACCATATTTTCTTTCACCATTTTCTTGATTGTTTCGACATTGATGTGTCCCAATCGACGATGCCATTGTTGAAGCGAAACTGATGCAACATTTGCACATTCATTAATTGGACGACGAAAGTTCATTTTTATTTGTCTTCGTTTATCTCTCTCACCAACTGCTACGACATCTCCATTGAAATTTAAAACTTTGCAACCATCTTTAAAAATAATCACATTGAAACCTTTGTCAGTTACATAGCATCCCCAATGAAATTCCTTTAACTTTTTCCTTACAGAAAAGTATGAAAAAAATTTTCAGAAAAAAAATTTTTTTTTTTTGTTAGGTTGGTGATTTCCTTATGAAAAATGTTATCAAACTTTTAACTTTTTCCTTATGAGAAATACAATGAAGTAAACCGCATTTGCAAAATTGGTTGTTGTTGTTGTTTTTCTGCTTGTCACAAATTAAAAAATATTCAATGCATATTTGTCTTTTAACAATTAGTGTTGTATTTTGTGTCCTATGAAAAAGTAATAAATAATATATCATATAATAATATAAAATAACAGATAAACAAAAAATAATTTTGTAAAATGAAGTTAGCTTTACTTTGACTTTTCCCTATTCATTGGGTATGCTCTTCATAAGGAAAAAGTTAAAGGAAAAAGTTTTTTGCATTGGGGATGCGCTGTTACTGACTGACACTGCATCCCCAATAGAATTCCTTATGACTTTTTACTTACAGAAAAGTATGAAAAAAAACTTGACAAAAAAATATTTTTTTTGTCAAGTTTTTTTTTCATACTTTTCTGTAAGTAAAAAGTCATAAGAAATTCTATTAGGGATGCAGTGTGAGTTGAAAACAGGTTTTGTTTCAACTCTGGAACATATAGCACGCCTTCCAATAGCCGCTTCTCCCACTGATTATTTACTCTGGCTTCCACCAAAATTGTTCCGAAACCACGAATATTTAAGCAATCATCGTTTGCTATTTCAACGGCTTGTTTGTTATTTTTGTGTATGTCTTCATAATGAATAAACCATTCTTTATGAAAAGACATATGGTTTGAAGCACCTGAGTCAGCAATCCAAAAATCGTTTTGACTTTGTTTGTGTGAATTGGCCGACACACAAAAAGCTACATCGTTCCTACTTTTTGATGAATTTTTGTTTGGAAATTCTCGAACCCAATGACCAATTTCTTGGCAGTTATTGCATCTGGTTTTCTTTTTCAATTCATTGATGTTCGTACTACCTCCGAACTTCTGTTTTGGTTTCATTTTTGTAGCAAAAGCAACATCTGCATTTTCTTCATCAGCATCATTCTTGTTTAAATTGTCATCTTCCAATTGCAGTGATGATAACATCGTATCAAGCGAACGAATTTCTTTAGTGTTGTACCAAACGGTTTTATAGTGGTTAAACTTTGGCGGTAAGCTACTAATGATGCGAACCATTTTTAATTTTTCGGATAACTTTTCTCCGGTGTTTTCAATTTCAACAGCTAAATTGTTGACTTTCGCAATGTAATTGGCCACGCTTTCATCATCTCTCATTTTTAATGCAAAGTACTCCTCAAGTAAATTCATTAAACGAACTTCTGAATTTTTTTCATAAATGTTAGCTAATTTATCTAACATTTCTTTTGTTGTTGTATATGATAAAACAAGATTTGCACGTTCAGTATCCAACGCCTGGATAATTGCATTCATAGCTTTTCCTTCATTGCGATCAAATGTATTTTTGATTTCATTTGATTCGGTATTTGCTGGTATTTTACCTTCCACATTGTCCATTAAACCACATGCTCTCATGTACGCATGTAATTGAAACTTCCACAGACGATAATTCGATCCATTTAATTGATGACCATTGAAATTATTATTTTCTTCCTTTTTAGCGTTTAAATCCATTTTGTAAATTTTTAAAATAAAATTCTGAATTTTATTTTATTGATTGACGATGACTACGTTTTGGAGTTTGCTCGATAACTAATTTCACTAGACCAAATAACTATAATATCAGCGTACGCTTAACGACGACTGGCTGAATCAATATCTTTCAATGTGATGTAATTTGTACGGTACGGCAACCAACTTAAATTGGATACTATATATAGTGTACGCTACGACGAGACGACTAATTATATATATTTATATATATATATATATATATATATATATATATATATATATATATATATATTTTTCTTTTTACTTTTGTTCGCAATAATTATTTTAATTATTTATTTATCGGAGCTCTGGGCCCATAACCTTTTGATTTTCTTTGTGTAACTGCAGATACAAGCAGTTGATAAATAAATAAAATCAATATAAATTGAATAGTATTGTTTATTACGATCTGTACATTATAATAGTTTGAAATAGAATAACTAATTTATAGAAGAAAATAAACAATGTAAGCAAATGTGTTGACAAGAAAAGCAATAGTGAGTATACAATTAAATGAATTAATCTAATTCTGAACAAAAACTAACCTGTGAACTATCTAGACTGAAATTTAGTATGGTATTGGTTGTCATATGACAGTACACCATGGTAATGACAACTTCCCGCGGTAACGCCACCTGTTTGCAAGCACGAGTACGTATTGATCGACCCTCGTACAGTTAAGTAGAAAGAAGAATTTATAATTTTAAAGAAAGAGAATGAAGAACTAAAAAAAGCAGTTCAAATACGTGCAGCACTTAAGGCAATACCTAATCCTGCAATCAATCATGACATTAATCCATTCCATACTAATGAAGAAAAATTAGAACGAGAAACAAATTGAATGTTAAACCGGAATAAAACACCAAGCAAGGAAAGGAAAACTCAACACTCAACAAAACACTCAATAATGGTAGAATACCATCAACTTCAAAAGAGGTTTCTAGAATCCAGTTAAACATCAAGAAAAAACTAGATATAATTGAGGATATCAAGCAAAAGAGACATCAAATAGAAAATGCTGTAAACATCATTAAGAAAGTAAAACCGAAACTGAACAAGGAGAAGAAGTGGAAGATGTGTATAATATCAAAGCAATACTTAATATGAGAGTTAAAATAGAGCTATTTGTAAAGGGAAAATGCAAAAAATGTCAAGCTAATAAAGCTTACTTCGATGCATTTATATGGTACACTGATGGAACAGAAACACCTACTGGGACTAGAGCTGCAGTGATCAGAAAATTCTCGCAATAGAGGCCTACACACATGAATTGTATCAAAAGAAGATACAAGAAAACGAAAATTTAAAAAAGCACAGACTGCCACAAGCAGCATATCATTAGCCCTAGATCTGGCATTCTAGGAAACGGTGCAGATGGTACATTTTGTGGTTCGAATCCAGCGTTGCATATTCCAAGAGCTAATTAAATAAAATTATAATGGACTGAGTAAAAATACCATCGATACAGTTTGGGAAACATCACTTGAGATGAGACAAACTTAAAAGATTCTTAATTACAACATCAAACATCTCGACGGAGTGCTGAAGCTGGACCGCTATTCATTGAGATTCTTTATTAGACGACATTGACACAAAATCTGTGAATAATTTCTGAGATATTTGCGGTTAAACAATAAATGAAAAAACCTCGTTAAACAAATTAAAAAGAACTCCATGATAAATCTCTTGAATTAGTAGAATAAAATTTCAAAATGTATTCAAATTCATGGAACTTCTAATTAGTATATGGAACAGTAAATAAAATAATGGCTGTACTCCGTTTATTTCACCTTTAGAACTTTATCTTTGCTACAGTAAAATACATCCTACAAATTATAAATAACTTAAAATCAAAGAGCACGATCTAAGATCTTACTTAAATTACGTCTGTATCTTCAATGTTTCATAGTGTTACCATCTCTTAGTTGTACTAATCGGAATAATTGCACATATGTGCCTCGCCAAATTCCACCAACACACCTCTAATCTCACTCATGTATCAATGATATACCAAATTTATCAGAATGGATCATGTGCCAACTATAAACCAAGACGTAAGGAACACTTCCAGAGAGTTGGTGAGGTATTTTAAAAATTATTTTTCTTGATTAATACGAATGAAAAAGTGAAGTGAAAATTACTCAAATGAGTTTTGGTCTGGTAAAAGCATTAGTTCTCCATGTGTATTTTATCTACATATACTTTATATGACACAAATATTCAAATCTCTAAAAAAATATTTTATCATCATCTAATCAATAGCAAAATAGAAAAACAACTGATATACTTTAGAATTAATATTTTACGTCGCTGTAGAGCTTTTCCATCTCATTCCACTTTTTACCTGGAACTGATAACATTTTGTAATTTACTCCAGCGCAGTCGTTAAAATATGAAAAATTAATAAACACACCAGATAATATATTCGTCTCTTTTTCTCGCATAAAATAAGGCTCATTTAACCCCTTCCATAAATTTTTAGTACAAAAGCGGAAAAATCACATTTCCCCTCACTGTTACTGTTTATAAAATTTTACTTAAAAATAAAAAATTGGGAAAATTATTTTCGTATGGCATCCGTTTGAAATGTTACTTTTATAGAGCTTTTTGTATTTTCGAAAATATCTAGGGATCATAACTTTTTTTACCTTGTCAGCATGAACCAATTTTCATGGGAAAAGTCTATATAAGAGAGTAAGTAAGATGGATAGATAAAATGTGCTCGTAAATGAACAAAAAAAAATGAAAGTTTTTTATTTGTGTGTTGTCAAAAGGAAAACAATTTATTTTAGTGTATTCTGATTAACAGACGATTTTCAGGAGATATATCAACTGGTGGTCGCTCCTTCGGTTGTACATTGCTACGGTAGCAATAACAATAATAATTACATCATGCGGAGTTGCAACAAGTTTTTCAATTTTCCTTTGTGCTAAAATATCGTTTTCATGTTATTGTTGTGTGCGGTCATTGTCATATTATGCGGTGGGTTTTGTGCTTATTTATGGGTAAAATGTATGCATAATAAAGGATATACAGAACCTAGGTTATGGATATACTATAGAAATCTAATAGTGGCTTAAGGTTAAATATATTATTTGTATATGGTGTTGTCTGCTTTGTGCTTTTTTGTGTTTTATTCTGTAACCACAATTTTGCTGATAAATGATTTAATAAAAATTTAAAATCACATTGCGGTGTGCAACAGAATTATTTGTTTTATAATTTTGTTGTGCATCTTGTGGTTTAACAAAACAAAAACAATGGAAAATTATACCACACACATACCTAGAATATATCTCGATGAAACTTCCCTGTAACGTAGATACACAATAACGTATACAGAGAGTACATAAAATAGGTCAGGAAAATCTGTAAAAATTTAATGTACGTAATCTAAAAACAAGAAAAGGCTCCAGTGTTATGATATTGACGCCCTCACGCCCATGACCCAATAACCTACATATTAAGTTATTTCGTTTCTTTGAATTGAAATAAAATAGAATATTCTCGTAAATGGCGTTTATGAACGTAGAAAATATGTACATATTATGTTTGTACATATTATACAGTACATAATAACAAGCAGTTTAGTATGTAAAATAAACATATAAGTGCATACGGAATAAATTAATTTTTGGGGTTTCAGGTATCTCAAATACATTTGTTGAACATTTTGAGTAAGCGCGACCTCCGTGAAGCTAGCCCGAATGTTCAGCCCGAAATTTTAATGTTTTACTTATGGCAATACAACTTCTGTCATGACACAAAATATAAGCAAATTATTAAATATCGATCTAATCGTGGCTTCTAAATTTTGATGAAAATAATAAAAACAAATTTATTACTGCTGAAACATCAAAGTAAAAAATTAATAGGTCAAGTTTTTAAAAAAAAATCTAAAAATGCTTTCAATGGAATTATGGGAACTAAATTCAGCTTGAGCAAAACTTTATCGGATATTAATTGGAATATATTCAATTAAATCTCGCCTCATGAATCTTGTCACGAAGGCGATTCACGAGCACTTGGCATATACCGCCGGATTCATTGAAGGTTTTACTACAAACTAAAAGATTTGCAGAGAAATTCGCCTGTGAGTCGAGATTCAAACGACTATTTCTAAATAATTCGGTATGATATCAAAGGGCCGAATGTCGAAGGGCCGAATGTCGAAGGGCCGAATGGGTCGAAGGGCCGAATTTTTTTTTTTTTTTGTGTTTAGAAATTTATTTTTTTATTTAATTTAATTTTTTTTGCATGACAAAATTTTCCTTCACCAAAATGTTCCTTTCCTTTACCAAAAATGATATTTTTAAAACAAAAAAACAAAAAAAACAAAAAAAAAATCGGCCCTTCGACCCATTCGGCCCTACGACATTCGGCCCTTCGTACCTATTCCAATAATTCCCCAAAGAATTTTTCTACAAATTCGTGGATCGCCTCTGGGACGAGAATCAAACGATTTTATCCCGTTAATTCCAAATAGATTTTTTTTAAATCAGGTTAGGTTTGGGCTGTTTAAGTTTCACAACACTTGAAAGGATGATTTAAAAATACGTAAAAATTATATTTATAATTTCGGGTTGAATGCTCTAAATGTCTTAACAGATTACCATGACACATTTTAGACAGTGATATTTTTTCGGGCTGAGAAACAAAACTTCCTCGATAGTTACAGTTTAGTATTGCTAACGGGCTTTTTGAACTGAATATCGGGCTAGCTTCATTTAAATGAAGAATTTAGGTCTGAAAGGCTATCAACCAATAGTAATATATCGAAAAAATACATAAAAATAATATTAAAATTTCGGGCTGAATGTTATAATAATGTCATGACATTGTATCATGATAATGTTTACTATCGCGATAGTGACATTTTTTCGGGCTGAGATAGTAAACTTTTGGTGGTAATGTGTGCTACCAAGCTTTATCGGTATCAATCGGATACACGAAGCCAATACACTTCTTTTATATAATAAAAATTGTATAAATATCTATTACAACATAACTCAGTTTATTTTTTAAATATGTATAACAATTAGTAATTATAACTTAAAACTTTAACAACACTTTTGTGGCTTTTATTATTTATTTTAATATAGTTTTTAATATATTTTATTAGATGAAAAATAATCGGAAAAAACATAAACTCCACTAACTTTTATTTTTCAAAGCTAGCTAACAAAAAAAAACAACAACTACAATATTTTTTAGTTAAATCTATGAATCTTCATCTTGAACCCAACTACCATTTCCGTGCCACTCAATTTAAAATAATTTTGTATTATAGATTTAAAAACAAGGTGTGAAAACGCCACAATACTCCCCTCCCAGAGAGATCGAAGATCTATCGATCATTTAAGAATCTGGTAGGAGTTCTGGACTCACGACCCGACCTTGTAATCAATACAGGCCTCGATGATAGATCAAAACGAACCTGTTTGCGAACTTTCGGCTCCACGGTAGATGATTTAGGTTCGTCAGCCGAAATAATAGGTACTGGTCGATCAGTCGGTACAAGTAATCCAGTTTGTGAAGTTGGTGCATCCGTAGTTTGTTGTTGATTGTCCGAGTAACATGGTTTAAATCAGTCGATGGAAATTTTGGCGTGTCGTCCGTTTAGATCCAAAGTGTAAAATTTGTCTGTACGATCGATAACAAGATCGAAATACGGTCCAGTATACGGTGGTTGCAGTGATTTACGTACTGCGTCAGTCCGCAGGAAAACGTGCGAGCAAGTCAGCAAATCTTTACTAATAAAAATGTTGTCCGTAGTATGTCGAGAAGCCGGTACAGGTCGAATTTCGTCAAAGTGTTGTCTTAAATTAGTAATAAAGTCTGATTGTGAAATTTGATCGTTCGTCGTATCTAAAAATGTTCCAGGAACTCGAGTTGTACATCCGTAAACCAGTTCAGCTGGAGTAGCTTTTAATTCGTCACTGTACGTCGTCCGTAGCCCAAGTAAGATTGCAGGAAGAACACTAGTCCAATCAGATCGATTATAGCACATAATGGCAGATTTGATGACTCGATGCCATCTCTCGATCATGCCATTATATTTGGGATTGTAACTAGTTGTTCTCCTGCGCTCAAAACCAAGTAAATTAGCCAGTTCGTGAAAAAGTTGTGATTCGAATTGCATGCCTTGGTCCGTGACAATGGATCTGGCACACCAAAGCGAGCTATCCACTGTGAGTAGACAGCGAAAGCGACGGTTGCAGCAGTTATATCCGGAACTGGAACCGCCTCAGAAAAGCGAGTGTATCTATCAATCAATGTTACGCAATACCGCTGATTATCAGAAACTGGCAAAGGACCGATGATGTCGAGATGAATATTCGAAAAGCGTTGAGAAGTTAATTTATAGTTACCAATCGGAGATTTTGTATATCTTGAGATTTTAGCCTTTTGGCAAGCTACACAATTTTGAGCCATCTTCTGAATGTCTTTTCTAATTGATGACCATATTACATTCTGAGTCAAAAGTTTTACGGAAGCTTTAACGCCAGGATGAGAAAGATTATGAAATGCCTCAAAAACATGTTTTCTGAAATTTAGGGGAATGAATGGCCTAGGTGTAGTTGTAGAAGTATCGCAATAGATGAATTTGTTTGAATTAAATGAAACGGAGAATTTCTCGAATATGAGAACTGAATTACTCCTTAAAATTTCTTGAAGCTCTTCATCATTAGTCTGAGCATCTGCGACGATAGCATAACCAATACTTTCAGGAATAGAAATTTGATTAATGCGTGAGAGAGTACCTGCAACAACGTTATCCAGTCCAGAGATGTGCTGGATATCGGTTGTGAATTGACCGATGAAATCTAGATGTCGAAATTGATGAGGAGATGCTTTTTCTGGATTCTGATTAAAAGCGTAGACAAGTGGCTTATGATCGGTATAAAGCGTAAAAGTACGACCTTCGAGAAGATATCGAAAGTGTTTTATTCCCGAATATGCCGCGAAAAGTTCAAGATCATAAGCACTGTATCTTTTTTGCGTTTCACTGAGACGTACTGAAAAGAAACCGAGTGGTTGCCAAGAATTGGATACAAACTGCTGAACTACCGCTCCGATCGCAGTATCGGAAGTGTCAACCATGATGACCAGAGGTGCTGATGATGATGGATGAATAAGTAAAATCGCGTTCGTAATTTTAATTTTGCAGTTATCGAACGCTTCGATAGCCGCCGTTGACCATGGAATTGGAACTCGACTGTTTAACGTATAACCTTTTAGATAATCGTTCAACAATTCCTGGTTTGCAGCGGCACCTGGAATGAAGCGTCGATAAAAGTTTATCATACCTAAAAAGCGTTTCAGTTGTTTAACAGACTGTGGTCGTTCGAAATTTTTGATGACTTGAACCCGTTCATGCGACGGTAATATACCTTGTCCAGTTACCAAATGGCCTAACAAAAATAATTTCGGTCTTTGCGAAAACGCATTTGTCCACATTTACAACTAGTCCGTGTTCGTCTAATTTAGAAAATATAATTTTAATATGTTCAAGATGTTCGTCATAATTTCGAGAGGCAATGAGCACGTCGTCCAAATACACAAAACAGAAGTCAAGTCCGCGTAATACTGTATGCATAAGACGTTGGAACGACTGTGCTGCATTCCTAAGGCCGAAAGTCATTCTACAAAATTCGAATAGTCCGAAAGGTGTCGAAATTGCTGTTTTTGGAATGTCGGTCGGTTCAATAGAAATTTGATGGTAGGCCTGGACAAGGTCTATTGTTGTGAATATAGTGCAGCACTCGAGTCGTTGTGTAAAGTGCTGGAGATGTGGGATTGGGTACCTGTCTGGAATTGTGACTTTGTTTAGTGCCCGAAAGTCCGCACATGGTCTCCACGCTCCATTCTTTTTTGGTACTAAGTGCAACGGGCTGGACCAAGGACTGCTACTAGGTCTGCAAATCCCGAGTTTCATCATATTTTCGAATCCTGTCCTCGCGATGATGAGTTTGTCCGGTGCTAGTCGTCGTGGTTTGCATGCAATCGGTGGTCCGTTCGTCTCAATTTTGTGAGTTACGTTATGTTTAGTATCGTCGATATTAATATTTCCGTGAATTACCGTACTGAATTTTGATATTACTTTGAAAATTCCTGGGTCTATTGCTGACTTGTCGATCCTAGATACCGTAGAACCATTGTAGGTAGAAGGTTTACCTTTCGAATACAGGGAAGTTAACGGGTCAATGAGCCTCTGTCCCTGTATATCCACCAGTAAACCAGTTTTATTTCAGAAATCCGCGCCGATTATAGGCATCGACACGTCAGCAACAATAAACTCCCAGGAGAATTCGCGGCGCAGTCCAATGTCTATTTTTAAAATTTTTGCCCCGTACGCGTTTACCAAGGAACCGTTAGCCGCAAACAACCTAAATGATGGGTCAACCCTTGGGTTCCTGACAAAACGAGCGGGTAAGACTGAGACGTCTGCTCCTGTATCAATCAAGAAATGAGTTTGACAAAATAGTTCAAAAATTAAAAGGCGGCTGGTTTTTGTTACATCATTACACACTGCCAATTGTGAATGATCACTTAGTTTTTTGGAACATTGTTACCGGAAGTATTATTAGATACAAAACTGCAAAGTGGCTTACATTTGTAAGCCTTTGTTCCGAAATAATAATGATAAAAACAGATAAAGTTATTTTCGATCGAAGGTTCACCATAATTTGGATCATAATTTGTTCTAAAATTTGGTGAATTTTGTCGCGATTTATTGAATGTAGAATTTGAACGTGAACGCCTGCGACTTCTTGAATTTGATTTTGAACGAGATCTGAAATTTTGGTTAATAATTTCCGATACTTCCGATAACAATTTTGTTTTAAAATTTGAAAGTTGTTGATCTAAAGACAACGAAGAATTTGGAAAAACCGAACAAGGTGCAAATGTCTCGAGACTATTCACTTGAGACTGTGTCATAGTCTCGAAGACGTTCTCATCCCGTTCTGCGAGGACTGGCAGAGAGGCATCATTTTCAAATGGTGTAAGCACCATTTGAACGGACTGGGGCAACCTCTTCACCCAGAGTTGGCGAAGTGTTGCTTTATTAAAGTTGTTCCCAGCATTTAATTTCATGGCGCTCAACAACTGTGATGGCTTTCTGTCTCCAAGTGCTAAGCCATGCATCAGGTTGTTCATTTTCGCCTTTTCCGACTCGCCGAGAACCCGGATCACTTCAGCCTTGAATACTGTATGTGGCTCATTACCTTTTGGGCTGGTGATCAAACATGCGAGAGTGTCGTGTAGTCGTGAATCCAAAGCTGCAACCCCATGAGCATACCGCGTTGTCTCAGTTCTTATATTTGCCACCGCAAACTGTTGCTCGAGTATTTCGAACCAATCCTCTGGTTTTTATAAATGTAGTGGTTGTGGAGGTTTGAATGCCACTCGAGCAACCGTTCCGGTGTAAGAAGGAAACGAAGCGTGAGATTGAGACGTCTCCGGCAGGGGAGTTGTACTATTCCGCCCTACCTGCGCGATGGCTTTAGCGACAGCATCGTTGATGTGTCCGGTTAGCTGCGAGGCTGTCAACGAAAACATTGATTCCTTAGAACTGCTGCCCGATGCTGTCGCTTCATCCGTTGATGCCGCAGATAAAACAGCTACAGGTGGATCGTTCACACCTTGAACAACGCGCCGAAAAATTAAAGAACACAAAAGGAAAAGGACCGAAAAAATAAACAACACCGAAACAAAACACATTTTAAGAAGTTTAAGAATAAAAAACGAAATTTGAATTTAAAATAAAAATTTATTGAGCCCTGCACCGCAGAAATAATTAATTGGGTACTTATACAGTTTAAATAAATGTTGTCAAAATCCCTCGATGCAGAGACACGTTACAATTTGGAGTCACCTCGGTCTCTGGGTATCAGTGATGGGGTTGAAACATGGCTACCGTAACTGTATACCCAACTGAAATTTTGTTGGTTGTTGTAATCTGCTGATTGGCGAGCAGAACGACACGACTCACTGAACGGCTGCTTTACTGCGATATACGGGAATTAAATTCGAATGTTGATTCGGTTCTGGTGTTAAATTTACCAGATGTGGTGAAAGGCGACGTACTTACAGATGATTGAGTAAGTCTCTGTAATTTATGTGGCCGCAATCACGTCGAATGGTTACCCGTTTTGGTGGTAATGTGTGCTACCAAGCTTTATCGGTATCAATCGGATACACGAAGCCAATACACTTCTTTTATATAATAAATATTGTATAAATATCTATTACAACATAACTCAGTTTATTTTTTAAATATATATAACAATTAGTAATTATAACTTAAAACTTTAACAACACTTTTGTGGCTTTTATTATTTATTTTAATATAGTTTTAAAAACATAAAAACATAAACTCAACAAACTTTTATTTTTCAAAGCTAGCTAACCAAAAAAACAACAACTACAATATTTTTTAGTTAACTAACCATTTCCGTGCCACTCAATTTAAAATAATTTTGTATTATAGATTTAAAAACAAGGTGTGAAAACGCCACAAACTCTCACGATAGTGATAGTTTAGCGTTGCCATCACGTTTTTTCGGGCTGAGTATCGGGCTGAGTAAACAAATTGTTACGAAACCTCATCATAAGCCTCGGATAAATTTAGGATTTACATCGGAAACAAATTAAGGACTACGCTTTAGAACTCAGAATATGTAATGTATTCGACCTGAATCTCACGGACTACTTCCATCAGCTCTTTGAACACTCATCGCAACATAGGTTCGATCTCTTTTCTTACCGTTAGTTCTCACTAAAGCTGTATTGCAAATATTTGCAAAGTGTGATAGTGACGTTTTTAGAATCTAAAATGGATATCCACTTTGGCATTGGTAAATACAAAGGTAGGTTCAGAATATTGTAAAGAGGTTATCCATAATACAACACAAAATAACTTTCAATTAAAAACACAACTATTTATATCCACACAGGTTCAGAATACATAGAATGTTCTTAAAAACACACGAACATACATAAACATGTTGGCGAACTTAATTTCCCATAATTCTAAATAAAACCAATTTATAAAATATTTTTTATTCCATAAACTCACTTTTCACTTGTCAGTCATGTGGCCGCAATTTTGTGACATAACATAAATATTTTTGTTGTACACAAACAAAAGATGCTTCCTACGATCATCTGGAAAGTATTATGAGCAAAATGCCTCAGCAAGTTTTTAAAATAATTTTGAGTGATTTTAATGCTCAGATTGACACTACTACCAGAATACATCATGGCACCATCGGAACGGACTCCTTACATCATACCCACTGAACTGCATATGCATAAAGATACATGGACATTAAACACCGTTAACACGATTAATCAAATTGAGCACATCCGCATATCCAAAACCCATTTCTCCGATATCAAAGATACCAAAACCTGACACAGAGCTAACATTGACTCCGATCATTTACTTGTAGTTGCAAAATACACTTTTCATTTATCAACAACCTAAAACCCTCGTTTTAAACGAATCCCGCGTTGGCACAATGGTGCTTTTGATAACCACAATACTAGAATTATGAAACTACTCTAGGAATTCTTGAAAACTAACCACTGCCCGATTCCGCGGAGGATCACGTACCGACTACATAACCGTGAGGAAATTCTCCACTCGGCTCTGCAAACGGGAAAAATTAAAATGGGACAATCAACCCGTGCCAAAAATTCGAGTCTTAAAATGGTGAAAATTAAAGACAAGCTCTTGGAAGCATTTGAAATAACATAAGGAGAAATGCAATGGATTATATCGCCCAAAACCTGTTTAGTTTACCTCTTTAGTATGTCTCCAAATCCAGTCAGCCATTAGCATGATGACACCTGCATTTTGAATCGCAACATCGTCTCCCTAAAAGTAGTCCTTCTACCATTACAGTCCACAGCTCTTCAAATCGGTCCACAAATCAACGAAACGAAAGCAAAAAATATGGTTATCGCAAGAAGGCAGCAATAATTTATTTCGGGAAACACGCTTTGTCGGGCGCGCGTGTAAGAGAGAGATAATGCGACGACAATTACACCAGAGAGCGATTTGAGAACAATTACACCATCGACGTCAAGCAACCGTTGCTCGCGTTAGCACAAATTTAGGTGACCTCATAGGGACAGCATAAAAGTAATTATACAGATGGAACGAAACAAGAGTATCCCCTCATTCTACTCCGGCATGCCAGTATGTCTCATCCAGCAGCAACCTGCCGCTTCCAGCTGCACTGAGAACCTAGCCTAGGATGGAATGAACCAATCCCACATTATTCCGAAAAAATAACATGACCTCATTAATGTAACCAAATTGTCTCTGCGGCATGTCCCGTCAGTACACGCAGTAAGGAAAAAATGAAAGAGTTTAAATTTAATTTTAAATATTTGGAAGTTTCGACATCCTAATATTTGCTGTTTTTGTGAATCGAATGGATCGAATGATCTTCCTTTCAAAGATAGCTAATATTCTACAAACGTTAGTGGTCAAGGTTTTCGCTTTTAAAAGTTACCACAGGTCGTATAAGTGCTTGGTAAAGTGCAAGCTACACTACTGTCAAAGATATTTTGATTACAACAACCTTGACTACACGTACAAGACTTCGTGTCCGGCTGCTATGGAGGCTTTAATGTCTGCCTGGACATCATTTGTTGATGTTACAATTGACCCGAGATATTAGAAGTCTTCCAGGTTCTTAAAGTTATTATCGTTTGTTCCAAGATTTACCGTATGGATGGTACTTGGTATAGATAGTCATTTAGTTTTGTTGCTGTTCACTTTCAGACCCTGTCGCTTCCAGTACTCAAGCATCAGATTAAATAGAACAGGTGTGAGCGCATCTCTCTGTCACTGATGTTATCTCGAAGGAATCACACACAGTTCCTCTCACTACAACTCTACAGCAAACCAGATATTGTTAGTTTATAGAAAGAGAGAGAGAGAGAGAGAGAGAGAGAGAAACTTGTCTGGAATTTCGATATATATGAGCGGGGCTCTAAGGTTTTCACGGTTGATGCTCTCATATATCTGTTGAAAGTCATATATAGAGCTGGTGAATGGCGTTGTACTCCCAACATTTTTCCAGGATCATCCTCAAGATGAACACCGATCAATGGTTGATCGGTTGGGGCGAAAACCACATTTATAGTGGCCGATGATATTTTCTGCAGAATGACTCGGGCAAGTGCAACATTAGCAAGCACTTTGTAGGAGGTTTCTAACAGAGCTATGCCACGGTAATTTTCTCATTTGAGACGGTCGTCTTTTTACTCTTCCAGTAGCTCCTCCGTGTTTTAATAATTCTGCGAGGATTCTGTTAAGGTAGAGTGCATTTCTAGTTTTAATCTACTAATAGCTGCATCCTCTTCCTCTACTGTGGCATATACGGGACGAGTATTTCACGTGGAGTCAATTCGTCATTCTGATTTAGTAAAATTTGGAAGTAGGATTGCCACTGAGAGAACTTGAGTCACGTTTGTACTCTAGGTACCTACAGATTGGTATATCAAAGGTATTAACTTACAGTTTAACATTCAAACAATCGCCGAGTTTCGTAAAGTCGACTATTGATTGCAAGATCCTCAAATCATTTTATAAATCGAAGAGGTTTCATCCTTAAAAGAACCATCGCACATCGGATTGATATGTGAACGTCAACAAACACAAATCGACACATTTATTTGCTAAAGAAGGAAATTTCTGATGATTCAGCATCATAAGAATCAGGTGTTGAATGGCGATAATTTACTATATAAGGCACGATCTGTCACCTACCATCCCACTCACAATGGCGTCCTGAAAAGTATCTAAACAAACAAAAAATTACATGTCGTCTTTCGAAGATGGTCAGACAAACATTAGAATTACTATCTTCATCCGACCAGCCGATGCTATTTCTTATGCACAGTGAGTTGTATGAAAGGTTATGCACCGTTCAATTGCAGGTGAAGTTGAATTCACGCTTTTCATGTTATGGCCAACGCTAACGACGCAGCGATCTTCACTTAGTATACTTTCGTCGCGATGGTTGATAAGGAGAATCCTCGAGAATCATCCAAGATCTAACGGTCTCTAACGGACATCCACCCAATCAAAAAACTAAATTCTCGGATAACCGGTGGTGCAATTGCCTTCCGTGAACAACCCACTCACGTGTCAGTTATATTTTTTAGGCATCATCATAAATTCATGGCAAACCAATTATTTCCCGTACAAAACACAATAAAATTTCCAAACTTCTTATCAAATTTCTTATCTTTCGATTCGCGATTTTAACGCACATGTTATACAGGAATAGTCAATCAAATAAATTAATTTGATTTAATTTATCAATTGAATTTCTCATGATTGTGGAATTTTGTTTTACAGTTATCAATGTTTTTGTCATTCACTTGCATTTGTTGCGCTATCTCAACGATATATTTGCGTCTTATAAATGTTTTAATATTTCAGATTTCAGTAGTAATTAGTCGATCAAAGAGTAAAAATGAGTTTTAAAATTATTATTGGATTTGCCTTTTGGCTGATACTCGTGACCAGGACTAAAGCTTCGGAATTCAGTGGTCGCATTGTGAATGGCACTAATGCCCGATTAGGTGATTTTCCATTTATGGTTTCCATTCGACCGATAGCAATTAATAGTCATGATTGTGGCGGAAGTTTAATAACAGATGAATGGATATTAACAGCAGCGCACTGTGTAGTAAATTTCCCGTATCCGGAAAACTACACTGTACAATATGGGATTGTTGATGTCTACAGTGCGGTCGGTGTGATTGCCGAATTAAGTGAAGTGATTGTGCATGCTGGATACGACCCATCAAATCAATATATTCATGACATTGCATTGTTGCGTTTGGCTCGCAGAACCTTATTAAATGAACTGGTTAACGTAATAAAGCTCCCAGAACAGGATGAACATTTCTCCGATAATACAGAAGTTACGCTAATTGGATGGGGTTTGAACGCGGTAAATAAATATTTGTAATACTTTTATCTGGAAGAAATCTAATAAATAAATTCATTTATTCCCTTTAGACTAATGGATCATTCCAACCAATTTTACAAAAAGTTAATCTATTTATTTATAACTATGAGGCATGTGGTTCGAATCATTTTGATACCGTGCATTCCTCAAATATTTGTGCATTTTACCCAGGCGGAATGCGCGGGCAATGCAATGGTGACTCTGGTGGGCCATTAATACTTGATAATAAAATTGTGGGAGTAGTTTCTTGGAGCGTCAAACCATGTGGTTTGCCTCCATATCCTGGTGTATTTACACGTGTGTCGGCTTATCGAGATTGGATACGAATTCATACTAATTTTTAAGTTTGTGCTAAGAAAATAAATTATTTATTAAATTGTATAAATCGGAACTTCTTATTAAACGGAATTGGTTTGAGTCCCCACTAAATCAAAATATGATAAAACCGCTTTTAAACCTAACAAATGTCAAGTGTATAAAATCATCAAAATCAATTAAAGTGGGTATCCATGGTAAAAGTTTGTTAAGCACTCCCCAATATGCAATGCCGACGGAATTCCGTTTATATTCGCGTTCAAAAACCACACTGTTTCCATGGAAAGAACCATGTTATGCACACAGAAAACCGTACTACTCGCCAAAGAAAAGTGTCACAAAAATTCCAGTGTGGGTGTGAATCCCGACTAAAAAGAGAAAAAATAAAACTGGAAAGAAGGTCGAATTACGTCGGAAACTTGCAATTTTTCCATACACTTTTCTATACTGATTCCCAACACGTTTCTGCTTTCAGATTTGGTTATTATTTTTCACATAAAACTTGAATTCCAAATAAAAGATTTTGTTATCATTTGTTTTTGTGAAGATAATTATTATATTTTATTTAATTAAACATACATAGAAAATTTATTTATATATTTAAATTCCATAAATTGTGTTTTGTATTGCATCCGCCCCGTGCTACCCGATTATTAATCTTCAGCATATTGAGATCTTGAAAAAAAAATACAACGAAAATTTACAACGTAAATGTATTTCGCGACGACGCCATTGTGAGATAGATTTCTATTACCTTTTTAGTCCAAATTTTTACATCGCGATTACTAAACAAGTTAATAATTATTATTATATACTTAAATTTAAAATTATTTACTTTAACAAATAGAAAACATTATAATGAAACACAACACTTTAAAGAAAAAAAACTAATTATGTAGTGCAACCGTGCACGTCGACTTGTCAGAAGAAACTGAAAATAAACGTACAATCGAAACTTATAAAACGAAAATAATATTACCGCGAAACAGAAAGAGAAAGACAATTATTTTTCTCCAAAATCGATATTTTTGTGTCTTTGATATTTTGTAGTATGGAATTTAGAATGGAATTAAAACAGTTTTTTCCACACAGTGGAAAAATTGCATACTGGGTTATATTTAAATTAATAATTAAATTATTTTTTTATTTATAAATAATTCCAATATTTTTTAGGGAGTACAAGTTGGACAAATGTCTGTATTTAAATTGAGGAATTTTCATATACCTGAAACAATCCAATTTGTTTTCATTAATTTTATTTAAATTTCTAAGATTGTCGTGTGTTTCAATAAATTGCTGGTTTTTTAAATTTCTCATTTCCTTTAATGTTAGAATATATATTTTTAGTTGTTTTTCCCATCGTTTTTTCAATACGAGGATTATCATCTATGGTTTTTCAGTCCAAAATGGGGTTTTCAATCATTTTGTAAGTTATAATTTCAGTTTACAAACCAAATAGTTGAGATTTGAACGTTTAAAACAATTTAAATATATTATATCCAAAGTAGGATTTCAACCGGATATATCCCTAACCGGTATACGTGGATATTCAGCACTAACCGTATACATTAGCCTAATTATTTTTTCAACAGTGTCGCATATCCGTTTAGAACATTCTAATCACAAATTGAAAAAGGCTAATGCTTTAAAAGAATGGAAATAAATTTGAAGTAGAAAGACTTGCTGATTCAAGCGAGTTCATTCGTTCCATTTCGAAAAAATATTCAATCTAAACCAAACTGTTCAAAAAGTGGTACTGATTCAACTTACATCTTGGGAAACATATCAATTCATGTGCCATGCAGAACATTTTGAAACCATGAATTTTTAACACTTGAACACCATTCTGCTAACTATGGAGAATACAACCCCATTAATAGGATGTTTAAATCATTCAACATCATCGACGACCTATTTGACTTTAATTTATCAAAGGACAACTTTAAAAATATCATGAAGGACTATTTTTTAAATTTTTAAATGTTAAATCAAAATTTGATTTAATTTTTTTTTGTTTTGAAGTTTTTTGGTTAAATTTATTTTTTTTTTTTATTTTAAATAAATAAATTAAACTTACTTCTGAATTTCCTAGTGTTAACTGTCACCTCCAAAAATAGAAATATCGGCTTATAAAACTAACCAACCCCCCCTCTGGTAATTGAAATTAAAACTTTTGTGTACAATATTTTTTATGGTCGTTATTAGGATTGCCAGATCATTTTTATACTTTAGTGGCCAGGATTAATATCGAATGATTCTAAATAATTTTACCGGACGGATGGCGATATTGAAAAAACCTAATATTTCCGGATTCTCTATTAAACAGTATGTGAAACACCGATGTCGCAACACCGATTTAATAACAAATTAAATTGTACTAATCACGAGTCTGTTTAGGATAACAAAGTACCAAAAGCAGACGCATAATATTAAATAATAATCAAAAATTGTGTTGCCATTGTGTTACTAACTATCGACTACTTAAGTATCTATAACTAGAACGAGTCAATCACAAATAACAATCTTATCCTGTCCCTCGATGATGTTCACAACCAACTACCACACAACCAACTTCAACGCAGTTATTTGTTCGAGCGGAATCTTCTAGTGTTGCAGTATAAACATTCCACGATTCAATACAATACCTGGGATTGCGCCTACCAGTTTCATTTTTAGACCGCACATCAAATCTGCCGATATAATTATCCTCAAAATAATCCAATATTTCATTAGCTTCTTCTGGGATAAGATTGTTTTCAGTTAAAGATTGGAAAGCGTTAATAACATCGGCTGGCGGCACAAATGCAACCGATAAAATCATACGAATTTTATGAGCGAACGCTGCATCCTGGTCATATTGAGCTATTAAGTCCACCTGACATATTTTACGAGAAAATGTTGTTTTACGAGAAAATGTTTTTGGAGTAAATGCTTTTCGATCATACCGTATCATGTAATAAAATTGCTTGGTTTAGACGCCCATGTACAAGGGTAATGCTGTGGTTATCGATGAATGCGTTTCTTCAGCAGCTACTATGAAAGATGCTGGTTTTTGTTTTTTTCAAATTTGATTGTATTCGTCGGAGAAGGTATTGCACTCGACACTTTACTGGTAACGAGATGATTTTAATTAGTGCGACTCATAATAAACAGCATGTGACTCCATTTTGCGATTTGCACCAAATATAACAACAGCAGCTATATGCAACAGTTGATTAATCAGCAAACCCATGTAACTCAGTACTCTTAAATTTTGTAACAAATACAAACCGAGGAAACAAGTCATTCTTGACTAGCGAGTTCCCCCATCTAGGGTGAAGGGCAGCTTCTGCCGCCACTTCTCCATTCTTTAAATAACCCCGTAGGGTCAAATGCTGTTGCTAGACCTTTGGAGGTTATTCATATCGAAATATGCTTCCTCTAGAATGAGGTCATCCAACGATACAATTAATCGAATTGATCCGAATTACGGTTCACTGAATGAATCTAGAACTGCTTTTAACAAGCGGGGGTCATTTTACATCCACTTCACTCCGTACGAGATCATTTAAACGCCGAAAATGAGAAATTATGCGGCACAGTGACGAAATTATTGTTTTGATTCGACGCAATTCCAGTGGGCAGATGAAGGAAAGGAAAACTGATTAAAAATAAACCCCTTTAATAAACAACGTACACGTTATGTTATTTTGTTGATGTACTCTCGGATTCTAACACGCAGCGGGGAGGCAAAACAAAATACTTGCATTTCAAGAGATTGGCCACATTGACATTTTCCATGTATTTTGAGGACTTGTACAAACTCATAAATTCCCGGTACTACTGAAAAACTTTCGGATTACGTTGAAGCCTTCTCTCGAGGCTGAGGGATCTGGTTTTGGCTATCCATAAATAATCATAGAAGTAGTTCGAATGTTTTACTTGATTTTTTTTTTTTTTTTTTTTTTATTTACCCCCGCAAGTCATAAAATACCTTAGCGGTGATCAGAATATCTGTACGTTGCAGTCGGAATTGGTCAATCTGCGATGTTAATAATAGTTTGGTTTACCTATTTTTTCCTATACACCGATCGAGTTCACATCATCATCAGCCAGGCAAAAACCCGTTACAGTACAAAGAAAAAGCATTTTAAAAGTGACAAACGCTGTGTGTTTATCAATTATTCATCTACATATTATTATACAATCCCATATTTAGCAGAGAAACAAACCACAATTAATATATAACACCCGTTTATTAAAATTGTTACTAAATTCCAGCAATTTGCTTAATCCAATTTCGGTAAGATGCAACGTGTGTATAAACACCAGGATACGGTGCTACAGTGCACGGTTTATAACTCCATGATACAATACCAATTAAGCAATTGTTATAAATAAGTGGACCACCTGAGTCTCCCTGTAATATACAAATAGATTTACATATTGATCCAATTTGCGAATTTAAGTTAATTTCTTACGTCGCACTGTCCTTTACCACCCGAAGGTACGCCAGCACAAATTTGTGTTGAACTTATCGTATTATAATGCAACAAATCACATATTTCGTAATTAATTGTTTTTAATTCTGCCATCTGCAAATTTTGTTGATATTGTCCATCGCTTGCGTTTAATCCCCAACCCAGAACCACAACCTCAGTACCATCTGGTGTATACTGATCTTGTTTTGGCAAATTAATCGCACTGACAAACGTACTATAATCCAATGGTTTCGACAATCGCAACAACGCAATATCATTTTTAAGGGTTAAACTATCAAACTCCTCATGTACGTACACTTCACTGACGCCCATTATTGTATCGCCATCTTTTGTGATATTTGTCACACCATATTGTACACTATAAAGTTCGGGAATAACTTGATTTGATAAACAATGGGCAGCTGTTAATACAAATTCATTACTGATTAACGAGCCACCGCACATGTGATAACCAGTCTGCCCTTTAAGCGAAATCATAAATGGGTAATTGCTTATTGAGGTTTGAGTGCCATTAACAACTCGGCCAGAAAATGGAGCTGTAACAATATTTACCATCAGTATACTATAATATATATTTTGGCAAAGTAGAATAAATTTATTACCATTAATTGTACCAATTAACATCACAATTATAAAAATTATTAATAAATGAAACATTTTAAATTCACGTTAATTAACTCGACGAACGTAAAATTAAAATACTACTAACATCTTTTTAATTAAATTCCTACAACGGTTATTTTATAGAAGGCTATAATCTTTATCTGATAATATTTTTTAATTGGCATTTTAATTGATAATTAATTATCGACTTATCATACAACTATGATCACTTAAGGGATAATTTATATTCGTATACCGTAAACGTAACGACCGATTCTGCGCACACAAAACTTATGAACCATTCATGAGTTTTCTTGGTTTGTCATTGGCCACTCCGTAAACGTGTGTAGTATACACTAATTTTATGTTTTGTTAAACACCTAAGGAAATCTATAATATATAAACGTAATGCTTAATACAATGGAATTAGCTCCTAATCAGTAAAATAAAGTCAAAAGTTATAAAACAGTTATCAATAATTAAATGTTTAACAGGTTTTAGAGATAACAGAAATTAAGTTAAAACTGGCAATGATCTGAATACCTGATAGACAAACAAAATAATGTAGGTGCTGCTACCTGCCCAACTCATACGTTTGCTCTTATCTTGTAACGCACCTAAATATTTCACGGAAATCTATTCACAAATTGTTTAACAAGATCTTAAAATATTTTCAATCATAATCAGCATATCAGCTTGTTGGTTAAAATATAAATTTAGAATAACAACTTCGTGACTAGTGATTACAAAGCACGCCGGGGAAAGAACCTTTTCGTTGTTGAGTGTATTTTTAACAGTGCTTACATGGTTTAAGAATATGTATTTAATAATAAATTTACGGTATGCCGCTGCTAATCCTAATTAAGTGTGGGAACAAGTATTAAGTTGTTTATCAAAAATAATCGTTAATGCTAATCGGTATTTATAGAAATTGTATACTGTTTATCTACTTTGAAGTCGAAATTCCCAAAGCTCATTTTCTATTATCACAAGTATTTTTGTAATACCCCTCTAAGTAAAGCGTAACATAAGCGAAACAAAAAATGAGTCAACTTCATATATAAGACTTCGCAAACGTAACGTTTTGGCGTTAAGAAAGCGAACCGTTTCAGTAAATTTTGAACTATGAATTTTAAAATAAAAACCGTACCACTGATGTATCACGTTTTCGGTACGCCAAAGCGGCCTATTTGCGTACCGAAAAAACGAAATGATTTTATATCGAAAAAATGAAGGTTTTTTATAACGCCAAGGCGATATGTTTGATATGTTTGCGTTGTGCAAAAGAGGAATATCTTTGTATCGCAAAACAGAACTTTTTTTATAACGCCAAAACGTATTATTTTTGATTCCATTTGGGTAAATTTAGAATAAAATAAAATTATTTTTATGTGTAAAATTTGACAAATTTATTATTTAAATAATAAAAAATTAAATATTTCAAAAATTAATTTATGTACTGTACTTATTTACTAATTAGAAAATTCAAAAATTCATTAATTTACTTATTTACTAAATTCATAATTCAATAATGCTTATTTACTAAATATAAAATTCGAAACTTATTTATTGCACTTATTTACTAAACTAAATCGATTATTCCATAATTAATATGTAGATGATTTTTTAATTTTTCGTTGCCGTTCCTTTGAATATTGAAACCATTTTTTAATTATGGTGATTATCGCCAACCCTTGCCGATGGGTATTTCTTCATTGCGGTTTCTGAAAGGCCATGTAATAACGAATTAGAAGTTGAAATTAGATGTTTTAATTGTTAGTTCTTACCTTTAATAATATTCATTCAGCAATATGATTTAACGGCAAAAATTGATTTAAAAGCAAAAATACGATTGAAAAGAATGACAAAAACAAAAGGTATAATTACAAATGGCGGACTACTATATAATCTTTATGTATGCATACGATGACGAATTGTCAGTAAAAACCGCGTCACGTAAACGTTCAGTTTTCATGCCGTTTTAAGCGGCTCGCGTTTTTCTTTAGAGGGACGTTGCTCAAAATTTAGTAACTCTAGTGCTATGTAGATGGCATTAACGTTTTAGAGGTTAAACAATTTCTTACATGTTTGTCGGAATAGATTTCGTTTATGTATTGTTACGAATTTGCCCTGTCAAATCATAGACAAATAAATGAATAAAGATCCCTAAACCAATGGAAAATTTATGTTTAAATCAAATTCTCGATGTCGTTACAAATGGAAAAAAATTTCTAGCGGCTGTTAGTAGAAATATTAGTTAATACTCAAACCCTATTTTGGTCTACATTATGAGCGCAATACATATTTCTCGCTCAATATATTTTTTCAATACGCGCGCGACAAATAAAAAATTTTATATTTGTGTATACAGTAAAAAAGAAACAAACGGGAAAATAACAAATTCAACTTATTTTTTATTTTCGTTTGAAAGTATCTTTTCTCTTATTCTAATATATATGTATGATTTATATTTTAATAAAACAGAATGAAATGAAACTAAAACGTACGTATTATGTATATACATACTCGTATATACATATGTACCATTTAAAATAAGGTTTGTGCACGATCGATAATTTCTTGTTTAGATATATAGAATTTAAACACGTGGTGACCATGAAAAGGAAGAGGATCTATTTTAGATGTAAGTATGTAGCTACGATGATTGTTTTGGTGTGCTGCATGAAGTATAATTTAAAAAACGAATATTTGGAGGAGATGATAAGAAACATCAAAAATTTATGAACGAAAGTATATTTGACGAAAAGGAAAAATATTATAATTAAATGGTTTTTTAATGATCGCAGAAAACAATTACATATACATATTACATATTTGTGTTTGGTTACATTATGTATATTTTATATGCCTATCTATACTTGTTTGTCCAAATTAAATACATTCATGACTAAATTTTCCCTAAGCATACTATTAAGGATGATGCATGATTTAAATTCGATAATTTTAAAATACCTAATAATTTTATAAATGATTTTATTTTTGAGAAAATGAATAAAATCAGCTTACACCGGAAAGATGTCTCTAGGAAAATGTACTATGTGTTTGGATTTGCCTTCAAAAAATTGGTCAAGCATACAATTTTTTTGTTAACGTTTCCCCTTATTCCATATTATCTGAAGCATGGTAGGACTTGGTTTGTTTCAACTAGCTTTTGCAAATATTTTAAGACGTCGAAAATAAAAGCTAGTTTTTGATTTTAACTAAATTTGCAAAAACATTAATATTTCGACTGCGGTTGTGGTATACATATATAGAATTATGAGTATACACAATATCCGTGCAATTCTATTTTTAATCTGCTAACCCCAAATTAAAATCATCCTAAGGTTTTAAAATGAGAATATATAAATATTTCGTTGTTCGTTGTTGTCAATTGATTTACAAGCTCACATTAAAAGTACACTGCAATTTTTCAGATACCAACCACCCCTTATCATGAAAACTACCCCAAATTTCTCTAGAATAAATGACCACTTCTTTGAAAAATTCAAAAATAGACTATTCAATATCGGATAATGGGTATCGCTTTATAATCCACAACAGAAATGCAATTCGATTGTTAAGTTGTAACTTTAATGTCGAGTTCACGTATGCGATCAAAAAATGATTCGCGAATCAAGCCAATCTTTGAGCGTAATTATTTCGCATTATTACTCATAATTTGTAATTTTTTTTATTATGTTGGATGCTTCCGATCAAAATTTTCCCAAAGTTAAAACTATTTCATCTCGGACGGGGAAATTTGTATATGTTTTCAATGATTTAATTTTCCTTTGATTCGCGAATCATTTTTTGATCGCATACGTGAACTCGACATAAATCATGGACACAAATTTATTTAGCCACCCACTTTATTTATTAGGTGTATAACAATTTCTACAGATTTTGTCTTCGCGCTTAATATTATATTTAAAATAGAAATATATTTACGGTATTTTGTGATTTTTACAGGATCGTGAGTTACATTACCTATCAGAATAGCAGAGTTTACAATGGCAACTGATAAACAGCACATTCGGCACTGCATTCTATACGAATTCCAATAAGGAAAAAAGCTTCTATAGCACGGGAATCAATTTGTAGTGTTCTTGGTGCCGACCTTGTGTCTTATGAAATTTGTAATTATTGGTACAAACATTTTTGAAGTGGTGATTTCGATCTTAGCGACAACCTCGAAAGTTTGAAGATGTGCGAGCTAACCTGGAATCTGCAACAGCAACAGACATAACTCGGAAAAAACTAATACCTAAATAAAATAATGCGTAATAATTGGATTCACATTAGTTTTCAATTCCTATAAAAATCATAAACATTTGATAGTTTAAATTCTCCTAAACTTCTGAAAATTTAAATGAATTGTAAGAAATATGTACTATAGACTTGAAGGATATAAAAATTAACTAAATAGAGTAAAATATTTTCTGGACAGTTATTTTTCAGTAAGTATCTTCTCCTGTACTAAATATTAATTTATTGCATTAATATGCCCAGTACCAAGTGAATTTTCTAAAACTGGTTATGTAAATGTATTTAATTAATGTGTAATAATCCATCATCATTAGTCATACATACTTTAATCGTATATAGTCCAATGAGTTGTCACAGATTTTAGTGAGGCCTTATTAAACCTTATATGAAACATGTCTTTGTTTTCGGTAAGACTTCAGTGGGCTGAACTTGCTCGACATGTTTAAAGAGTTCGTAGTATAAATATTTTTTGTATATAAAATCAATAAGGACTTCTGCCTGATGACCTAAATCAAGGACAGGGTCACGAACGCCGCACGGAAGTCCCAGAAAATATTCGAACCCAATTCAAACAAAATTAATTATAAACGGAACACGCAATCTAAATTTAATAAAATAAAAAACATTTCGCGCTAACATAAAAGGTGTTTTTTAGAGGTTCACAATTTAGAATTAAAATAGAACAAAGAAAAATATTTTGAATATCAGTGAAACTAGCTTTATTGGATAGATAATTTTATGCTTGTTTCAGTTGTTACAACCCTAATATTGTGTAATAAAGGCAAATGAAACTATCATATTTTTCTTTACAAAAAATCATATACAAAAAATCAAAATCTTTATCATATACAAAAAATATTTATACTACGAACTTTTTAAACATGTCGAGCAAGTTCAGCCCACTGAATTCTTACCGAAAACAAAGACATGTTTCATATAAGCTTTAATGAGGCCTCACTAAAATCTGTGACAACACATTGGACTATATACGATTAAAGTATGTATGACTAATGATGATGGATTATTACACATTAATTAAATACATTTACATAACCAGTTTTAGAAAATTCACTTGGTACTGGGCATATTAATGCAATAAATTAATATTTAGTACAGGAGAAGATACTTACTGAAAAATAACTGTCCAGAAAATATTTTACTCTATTTAGTTAATTTTTGTATCCTTCAAGTCCATAGTACATATTTCTTACAATTCATTTAAATTTTCAGAAGTTTAGGAGAATTTAAACTATCAAATGTTTATGATTTTTATAGGAATTGAAAACTAATGTGAATCCAATTATTACGCATTATTTTATTTAGGTATTAGGTTTTTTATGAGTTATGCCTGTTGCTGTTGCAGATTCCAGGTTAGCTCGCACATCTTCAAACTTTCGAGGCTGTCGCTAAGATCGAAATCACCACTTCAAAAATGTTTGTACCAATAATTACAAATTTCATAAGACACAAGGTCGACACCAAAAACACTACAAATTGATTCCCGTGCTTTAGAAGCTTTGTTCCTTATTGGAATTCACTTCTGGTAACTGGATTATCAGCTACCATTGTAAACTCTGCTATTCTGAGAGGTAATGTAACTCACGATCCTGTAAATATCACAAAATACCGTGAAAATATTTCTATTTTAAATATAATTTTAAGCGCGAAGAAAAAATCTGTAGAAAATGTAATACACCTAATAAATAAAGTGGGTGGCCAACTAAATTTGTGTCCATGATTTAAAGTTACAACTTAACAATCGAATTGCATGTCTGATGAGGATTATACAGCGATACCCATTATCCGATATTGAATAGTCTATTTTTGAAATTTTCAAAGAAGTGGTCATTTATTCTAGAGAAATTTGGGGTAGTTTTCATGATAAGGGGTGGTTGGTATCTGAAAAATTGCAGTGTACTTTTAATGTGAGCTTGTAAATCAATTGACAACAACGAACAACGAAATACATATTTATATATTGTCATTTTAAAACCTTAGGATGATTTTAATTTGGGGTTAACAGATTAAAAATATAATTGCACGGATATTGTGTATACTCATAATTCTATATATGTATACCACAACCGCAAACGAAATATTAATGTTTTTGCAAATTTAGTTAAAATCAAAAACTAGCTTTTATTTTCGACGTCTTAAAATATTTGCAAAAGCTAGTTGAAACAAACCAAGTCCTACCATGCTTCAGATAATATGGAATAAGGGGAAAACGTTAACAAAAATTTGTATGCTTGACCAATTTTTTGGAGACCAATCCCCAAATACATAGTACATTTTCCCAAAGACATCTTTCCGGTGTTAGCTGATTTTATTCATTTTCTCAAAAATAAAATCATTTATAAAATTATTAGGTATTTTAAAATTATCGAATTTAAATCATGCATCATCCTTAATAGTATGCTTAGGGAAAATTTAGTCATGAATGTATTTAATTTGGACAAACCAGTATAGATAGGCATATAAAATATACATAATGTAACCAAACACAAATATGTAATATGTATATGTAATTGTTTTCTGCGATCATTAAAAAACCATTTAATTATAATATTTTTCCCTTTCGTCAAATATACTTTCGTTCATAACTTTTTGATGTTTCTTATCATCTCCTCCAAATATTCGTTTTTTAAATTATACTTCATGAGCACACCAAAACAATCATCGTAGCTACATACTTACATCTAAAATAGATCCTCTTCCTTTTCATGGTCACCACGTGTTTAAATTCTATATATCTAAACAAGAAATTATCGATCGTGCACAAACCTTATTTTAAATGGTACATATGTATATACGAGTATGTATATACATAATACGTGCGTTTAGTTTCATTTCATTCTGTTTTATTAAAATATAAATCATACATATATATATATTAGAATAAGAGAAAAGATACTTTCAAACGAAAATAAAAAATAAGTTGAATTTGTTATTTTCCCGTTTGTTTCTGTTTTACTGTATACACAAATATAAAATTTTTTATTTGTCGCGCGCGTATTGAAAAAATATATTGAGCGAGAAATATGTATTGCGCTCATAATGTAGACCAAAATAGGGTTTGAGTATTAACTAATATTTCTACTAACAGCCGCTAGAAATTTTTTTCCATTTGTAACGACATCGAGAATTTGATTTAAACATAAATTTTCCATTGGTTTAGGGATCTTTATTCATTTATTTGTCTATGGTCAAATCCTGTTCGTATACTGGATTGTGAATATTGTTATGTTTTACGGTTTACAACAACAATTCTCGTAATTTACACCGCCTCCGAAATATTCCTAAAAATAGTGATAATAATTTTTCAAATACTTACTTAACACTTATTACCCAACGACAATAATTTTAACTATTACTTATTATGAATTCGCTTTACACAATTTACAATAAATCACATGCATAATTCATTTCACTTTAAACCACTAATAATTTTTTGTAGCGTTCACTCCCGAATGACAACATATTGTGTTCATATTATGACATATTATGTCTACTGATGACATAATATGTCTGTTGATGACATATTATGCCTATGGAATGGAACTGATAGACTGTTAGACTCTTTCCTTACTTGGTTAAATTCTCAATATCCCACCATTGATTTTACGTTAGAAAAAGAAGAAAATAAATGTATTAATTTTCTGGATATAACAATAACCAGGATTAATTCATCTTTAGACTTCAAAATTTATCGGAAACCCACGTATACAGACGCTGTTATCCCTAGTTCTTCAAACTATCCTCATAATATTAAAATGTCAGCTTCCCACTCACTCATAGACAGACTAATAAACATCCCTTTGACAAATTCAAATTACAACACTGAGCTTAACATAATTCTTCAAATAGCAACGAATAACGGATATGCAACTAGGACTATATTAAAGTTATTGAATAAAAAGCTAAAGCGTAAAACTCTAACGGGTATTTATCCACCGGATAGTCCAACGCGGGAAAATTGGCGTCGCTTAGAGTATATAGGAAAAACGAGCCAACGGATTAGCAACATCGTGTCCAATTATACTAATATTAGTTTTGCTTTTTATAATAATAACACAATAAAGAAAATGATTTTTAACAATAAACCTAGAGTTGATTGCCTTTCCAAATCTGGTGTCTATAGGATCAATTGCAATGATTGTAGTTTCTCCTATATTGGTCAGACTGGGCGCAATGTTGGAGTTAGAGCTAAAGAACATTTATCTGGTTGCAATCAATCAACTTTCCATAACCATTTAACTTCAGAAAATCATACAGCTAGCTTGAACAATTTAGACATATTACATATACAACCCAAAGGCAGACGTTTAGATACCTTAGAATCTTACGAAATTAGAAAATCAATATTTTTTAACCAAAATATCCTTAACGAACAGAGAGAAATCCGGTTCTCACCAATTACAGACCCCGCCCTTTTCTGTTCTCACGTACGCAATAATATACCTTGAATTTTGTTACTCAACCTATGACTCATCGCCTACCTGCGCGATCCGTAGATTAATTTTTATTGCTTATTTTCTGTCCCTCCTTCTTTTATTTATATTTTGCTTTTTTCTGCTATATTACAAAATTTTTACTAATACAAATCAGTAGATAGTAGATACTCCTGATGATGACCTAACAAGTCGAAATCTATCGAGTGATTTTTTAAACTTTTTGAAAATTATTCAAAATAACTGCGAAACAAAAAACAAGTGATTAATAAAAAATGTGTTTATTAAGTATTAATGTAGATAGCGTTGGTTTCTATGGCTACAAGGGGGATGAGAATTGTCAAACCCATTTTTATGACAGTTTTGATCCTCTTTGCTTCATAGCAAACTATGATTCACATTTTGTTCACCAGGTGTCAGCTACTTTGTTGAAAATCGCGAATAGATAAAGGGAGATAGAAACGAAGATTAAGGCGCTTCTTTGAAGCCCCGTGGTGTGGGCGCATACAATGAATCAGCCTTGGTGTGTCAATTGGGAGAATCGGTACGCGAAACAATCGAGAAGAACGTTAAAATCGATGTATAAAACTAAAACCACAATAAAGTTTAACAATAAAGTAGTAAGCGATAAACTAGAATTGGCTGAATCTCTTAATAATTCATTTCTATCCAGTATGATTGACATCCATAATAATATTCCAGATGTAAAGAATTTTAATGAATTGAATGCGTATCCTCACACAGTTCCATTCTGTTCCTAAAATGTTACATGTCAAGAGATAACTAAAACTATTAGTAGTCTGAAGTCGAACGGTTAAATTACTGAAATGGATGGTATAAACCGAACTATCATGATAAACGCTATGAAGAATGAAATATTCTCATCAAAATTTACGAATTTAATCAATAATAGTTTATATGAAGCTTAAGTTCCGAGATCACGGAAAATATTAACGGTTATTCCAATACCATATACCCAGATGGGCCGGCCCATCTTCCATGTCTAGTACTATAGACTGGCATGGAGCTATGCAATGCGCAGATAGTAACGAAAACCGGTCATATTGCCGTACATCTGTGATTTGTCAGTAAAGTAGGACAATAACCTTTTGAAGCATAACATTTATAACATTTTGAAGTTGATGTTTCGTCTTGAAAACGGAGATCGTCCAAAATTAGACTTCTTGTTATATACTCTAATAGAAAATTTCATAACTATAATACCAGAAACGATTACCAATGTACAGTAAATCTTTTTCGCAGCGATTATTAGGGTATAATGGAGTCAAATTGTATAATTCACAAGAGCAATTTCTACTCATTGGGAGAATTACGAGTTCCAATACAATCGGGGGGCCTATTATGAAATTGTTCGGAAAATACGACACCGCGGAAAATACGTCGTCGTAAAATCCGATCCGCGGCGGATATTCGTATTATTATATTTGGTATTATGAAACATGTATTTTTACTATGTATTATATGTATAATTGTCACATTTAAATTTGATTAAATTAATTTAATAGAGATATGTACTTACATTTAAAAATTTATTAAATTTTTAAATAAAAAAACAAAAAATTTTAAATAAAAAAGCTCTAACGAGCTGTCGGATTTGACAATTGAATTTTGTCGTAAAATCCGCTAACTCGGATTTTTATTTCATAATAGTATAAAATCCGTCCGGATCGGATTTTTTTAGTTTCATAGTATGAATATCCGACGCGAGACGGATTTTCCGACGTCGGAAAAATTTCATAATAGGGGCCGGATCTTTGCGGATTTTACGACAAAATTTTGTCAAATCCGACGCAGGTGACATACACGAAAAATAAATAAACTAATTTCGTACCCTACGCAGTAATTCGCTAGTAGTACAACTACATCGTATTGCTCTATTGCTTGGTTCACGTGTGCGATCAAAAAATGGTTCGCGGATCAAAGGAAAATTAAATCATTGAAAACATATACAACCCCTCCCCCAAGCATATTGCTTGGTTCACGTATGCGATCAAAAAATGATTCGCGAATCAAGCCAGTCTGAGCGTAATTATTTCGCATTATTACTCATAATTTGTTATTTTGTTTTATTATGTTGGCTGCTTCCGATCAAAATTTTCCCAAAGTTAAAATTATTTCATCTCGGGAAATTTGTATGTTTTCAATGATTTAATTTTCCTTTGATTCGCGAACCATTTTTTGATCGCATACGTGAACCAAGCAATATATAGACATGCATATTGAATGTAAATAATACAACTTCAGTCGTCGCGACGTGATGATTTTTTCAAATCAATAATCTCAACATACAAGAGTATTTATTTAAGGCAACATACAAGAGTATTTCATAAAATTAAAATTATTATTTTTAAACAATTAAAAAACTATTTCATAAAATTAAACATAAAATTAAAATTATTTTTAAACAATTAAAAAACCATCACATTACTGAGCACCAATTTCGTGATTGGTCGTCAGACGGTGGCTGGTTAATTTCAGTCAGATTCGCTATCCTCCTCTCTACTTGTTCCATAAATTCAAATTGCAGTAAAGAACTGTAACTTTCAAATATTTCTAACTGGTTTTGAAGTGCCATCACAAGATCACTCGAATCAATATTACGCGCTCGTAGTTGGACCATTTCCTCTGACATTTGCCTTATTGTCTCTTCCATGGAATTTGTTTTACGACGTTGATTAATTCCAATGTAATATAAAACGTTTTCTTGTAGGGATTCTTTTAGTTCTTGCCGATGAAGGTTACGTATCTTTGTATCTCCTATAATTGCCTTCCGATCGAACAGTTGTATGGCCTCATCCGCTAAATTTTTATGAATGTTTAGCATTTGCGGTAAATCAATATCGTCACTCTCGGTAAAACGCGTGATCATTGTTTGGTATAGCTTACACGCCTCGGATTTAGCTGTTAAACATACGGCTTCGGAGGTGGCCTGTATAATAGAGAATAAAACTTAGTGTGTATTTATATTTTTACTATTAGATTACATTTATGTTATGTTTTATTATAATTAAACATTTCAATATGAATTTTAATAATAACATAGAGAAAATATTTGTACTTACAGTTAGAATACTCTTAGCTTCTGGAATAGTTCCACTGTTGAACACTTTCCAGTATTGACGAATCAAATTACAAAATTGTGCCGGTTTTATAAGAGCACCCTGGATTCTTTTTAAACCATTTCTTACAACATTCTCTGGCTTCAACAAAAATGGAACTAACTGGTTAATATGTTCTACGAATGATGTTGATATATCCGACAGTTTACCATTGAAATATTGGTCTGATCGAGCCTTCTCGCCTGGATGTGGCATAAGGAAGCAAGTGATTTCATCAAAACAATCTTTCAAATATTTCCTCACAGACTGATTTTCCGTTGACTGGTTCGAATTTATTTCTAAAGTTTTTTTCAATTTTTGGTATCCACCAATAGAACCGAAACTATGCTCGTATTCAAAGTTCCAATCACGTATCAAAAACATTAACTGTTGAAATGGTTTTGAATCATTTGCATTTTCTCTATTTGCCATCCGACCATACTCAGTGAACAACTGTAAATGTTGCAAATCATCCTCTTGTATATTATTGAATAAATTATAAATCTGGATTGATGATAGCAAGATGCTTAACCCAAATATCGTGGCATTTTGATGCATACTGCTAACATTATCGAACGTGCCTTGTGTGTCCATAAGCACTATACCAATTCGTTCACCGTTAATAGTTTTAGTAAAAACTTTCGACCACATCCAAATCCCAGTTGTATGCCGTTCCGATCCACCTCTCCATTCAAATCCCGATAATTTCGAACTTTCGTTCTGTAGCCACTGAGCATCCGAACCAATCACACCACACTCATCGTTGTAGAGCACATTCAAGTATCGCAGGAAAAAACTTAAAAGAAAACTTTTTCCTTTGCGAAACGCACCCGCGATTGACACAACTGATAAATTTACGTTTGCTAAATGCTCTTGCAAAAATATTTGCTTTAGTTTCTCATCGTCCAGCTCAAATTTCCGATTTATTGGATTAAATTTTAAAATTTGTACAGGTTCACCAAAATACTTTTGTGAATACATTTTTATTAAGCGACAAAGTGTTAATGAATGAACTGCGACACGAACCCGACGCTTTAATAAACGAAATTTTTAAATGTCAAAATAAAAATTTTATTGAACCTCTCGATATACACGGTTCAGACTTAATGTGTATATTGTGTAGCAAATTTAACTTTCATATAAATTATATTTGACCATGCTATTGCAGTGTTATCTATTTTTACTCTGATAATTCTCTTTCCTATTCCCAACGTCAAATTGAATAATGTGTTAGAACAAAGTACTAAGCGTTCATCATTCATTTGAAATTCATTCGTATAAATTATACACGTAGAAGTGCATTTATTTATATGTGTGGATATGCAAGAATACAAAGTATTTAATGTACAAATTTCTGGGATTCCCCTTGCTATATCTTGTTCTATTGTTGCCTTTGCAGATAAACATGGGCAAGGTTCAGTAAAGTTTGAGCGCACTAGCGCAGATTATCTATTCTGTTGTTGCATGAAAAGTGAATTATACTGGGCTTACACCAGAGCTAATTTAATAGTATAATACTTTTTTGCTAATAAAGTATAATACCCGGCCAGTTTACACCACAAGCGGTGTAAACCCATACTATAATACTATATGTATTACTTTTTTTGTTGACAAATATAATTTTTTTTGTGTAATATCACAAATGGAAATGTACAGTGAAAATCCCGAGAGCCGGACATCACTTATCGCGAAAAGTCTTGAGAGACGGATAAAAAATCTAAAAATATCCCCGTCAAATTAATTTCGGAGTTATTTTAACCTTTATGGCGAAAAATCCCGAGACGCGGACGAAAATTCGCTGCTTAGTACAAATTTTTATTTTTGAAACCATGAGAAGCGAAAATTGCATAGTTTAAGGGGCAATTAGCAATTTTCTACATACATATCAAACGTCAAAAACCTTTTGAATAACGATAAATTAATTTGATAAATTAACATTTTGATGTATGCACATAGTAATCTTAATTATGTATTATAATTTTATGTACACGTACATCATAAATATTGATATATATTATATGTATATGTAATATGTACTCGTATCTATTAATTATGTGGTAATTTTAATTATTTTTTCCGTACATTTATTTTAAATTTCATAAAATACCAATAATTGAATTTTTTTTTAAATACAGTTTGTGGGCATTTTTCTTTTGAAAAACATAAAATTTGTTTTTAAAAAAAAAAAAAAAAAAAAGTCTCGAGACACGGAAAAATCCTGAAAGCCGGAAAAACTATTGGTCCCGTCAGATTACGGCTTAGAGGATTTTCACTGTATATCCAAACAAAAAATGTCTTTACCGGCCACTTGAAATAAATAATAAACAAAATTAATGTATAATAATAATAAATTAGAGTTTAAACCACGACTGTAATACCAATATTTTTTTTATAGCTATTATACTTTAATAGTAAAATAATACGTGATAAAGTATTAAAGTATTTTAGTTTGGGTTTACACCAACATACTTTTTTGCTACATACTTTTATTCTACTGGTGTAAACGGGGTATTAGACTTTTTGAGATATGTACATCGTAACTCGCGATGGAGTAAAACCAAATCCGAGACATCGAAAAGGTAAAAACCAGTTTTCGGCTAAATCCGGTGCCTTAAAAAGCAAAACAAGATAATTCTAAATGAAAAATATGTTAAATGTTAGTTTTGAGTACTGTAAATGAATATGAAGAACAAATTTTGCAGTATCCCGAATTTGCAAAATCATTAGTATTACGATTGACGACAGATGCAGCCTATGCGAGCAACTTTGCGAACAAAGGAAAAATACCCGCTCCTTATCGAAATCTTAACAAAATTATACACTAATAGAAAAGAAATTGCTTGTCATCATATGGGCGGTTAATTATTTTAAACCTTACTTGTATAGTCTTACCACAGGTCTTACTTTCACTATTGTTACAACTCACAAATCTGTGGTTTGGCTATTTAATTATCGAGAAAAGACCACGCCTTAAAGAATCTAAAGAGAAGAGCTAAAGTATAGAATATAAAAAAATGTTCTTTTGAATACTAGAATACCACAGACAATCAAAGAAGGTTTTTCGGCTCTCTGAATTAAAAAAGGCTGAAATTAATATGGTGGACTGAAAAAAGGTGTTTTTATATGAAAAAATGAGACCTTTTTTAAGTCATATTTTTAACAAATTTTCTGACTTATTAAAGGTGATTTACAAAAACAAATTTAATATCAAAATAACACAAGAAAGGCATATTTTATGTCATTTTACAAATCTCGACTCATATGGAAAAAGGACTTAACTTGAAATAGGCCCACTGCGAGATTGTATAAATTAAATGCATTAAACAAATATTTTCAATTTGCTGTTGCTCTCAATTTTTTTTTTTTTTTTTATTTTTAACTGAAATATATTAAATTGAAAAAGGCCCTATTTTTAACTAAAGGGAGTTAACTTTAGGAAAAGGACCTTATTTCATAATCATAATCCAAAATTCTCAGTTAAGCCCTTTTTCCATACGAGTCGAGAAATATAATTTTTGATTCATTTTCAAAATGACTTAAAAAAGGCATATTTTATTTCACATTATAAACATAAAATTTACATTAAAATTACACATAGAAATGCATGCGTTGCATTAATGAAAATATAAAAAATAAATAAGTGGGTTTTTTATGCCATTTATAAATACACTTCTTAAATCATTTTCAAAATGACTTATAATATGCATTAATAAAGTTAGCTTTTTTATTTCATTTTTATTACAGATTTTAAGTCAATTTTAAAATGAAATAAAAACGCTGGTTTTAAGTCAGAAAAAACACCATTTTAAATCAGCCTTTTTTAATTCATGGAACCAGATTTTTCTATCTTGAATGACGAGATTAAAAAATTATACCAATAAGAATATCTGTACTTAATAAACAGTATGTATGTGTATTTAATAAGACAGAGTTTTAATAAAGAAAAATGGCGTTTTGATTTTATAACATAATCGGGATGTGTGGATTTCCACAATTCCCGCAAAGTTTCATATTTTTCGATGAATTCTCGAAGGACTTCTTAATCTTCCGAGAATTCTACTTCGAATTCTTCAGCTTCCATTTGAGTATTATATTTTACGTTGTCTAAACATGCGCAGTAAAAATTAATACTTTGAAAATATTTTTTGTTTTTGTAATAACGACACCAGTAATGATGCATACCCTACATACAGTCAGTAATATTGTCAATATGCCTACCAAGCCTCAGTAATGATGCATTGAAATCAGAAAATCTGGATTAATGCATGCCATGACAGACCATCACTACACCCCTATTCTGACACTGACTGAAAAATGGTCTTAGGTAAGACTTTTTGACTTTGTTTTGAGTTTTTTATTAATTACGACACTTTTCGTATTCTGCCCAAATAGTCTTATAGACGGCATTGGTCTTAAAAAAAGTCTTGTGTAAGACATACAAATTTGGTGGCCTTATTGGTCACAGACTACGCTCAGAATACTAAAAGTCTCATAATTAAAACTAAACACAAAACAAAGACAAAAAGTCTTACCTAAGACCAATTTTCAGTCAATGAATAATGTGCTACAGAATCGGGGTATTAGTTTCATCAACGTACACTATCAGTATTAACGTCATTACCAAACACCAAAAAGTAATGACATTAATACTGATTGTGTAATGGCCGCTTGAGACAGATATTTTATACTTTTTACACTATTTGTCGTAGGCCGGCACTTGGCGAAACACATTTACACTTAATAAACACATTTTATTAAACACTTGTTTTTTATTTTGCAAAAATTAAATTTTTGAATATTTTAATTAAAAAAATTTGTTCAAAAAGTTTAAAAAATCGCTCGGAGGATTTCGAATTGATAGGTCATCATCAGGAGTAGGTATCTACTGATTTGTAAAAGGAAAAATTTTGTTATATATAGTAGAAAAAATCAAAAAATAAATAAAAGAAGGTGGGACGAAAATAGGCCCTAAAAAATTAATATATTGATAATCCCAACCAACTGTTAGTCATACGGAAATTTGAACAAATATTTTAATTAAAATATTCAAAAATCTAATTTTTTCGAAATAAAAAACAAGTGTTTAATAAAATGTGTTTATTAAGTGTACATCTCAGAAATCGCCTTAATTTTTTTTTTTCATTTCTATTTATGTTAAAGCTACTTCACTGAAATAATTTTTGTAATTCCAAAAAAAAATATATATATATTTACAAGGGCCATATATTTTGATGTACTATAAAATTATGATGTAATTAAAATTTGATGTAATTATAAAACATGCCGTTTTGTATTCTGTGTGTACATACATAGGCACTAGAAGGCCGTATACCTACATACATAGGCACTAGAAACGTATATTTTTGAAAGAAATTCTATATTTTTATTGTATGACATACATTGCTTTCTACAAATTCGCATTCAACATTTATAAAATTGTATTTTTTGTTGATTACTGTCTACTGATAAATTTTATTAAACAGCACATTTCTGATAAGACTAACTTAACATTTCTGATAAGATAAAAACATGGACACCTAAAATCTTGTATGCTTTATATAGTACAATACAACCACAGAATACACAGAATACTATGTTATACGGTGCAACTTTATAAAAAATGTTTACCTTGATACACGGCGTTGGTCACAGAATGCAAATACATATAACTATTAAGCTCGATTTATATTATACGTTCGTTTCAGTTCCTTCATTTATCGTGTCAGACAAAAAAAAAACATTGTTACATGTATTTTCATAGGAGTATTTATATTATCGGTTCCGTAAGTGTAGGAACGGATAATATAAATACTCCTATATATATAAAATATATGTAACAATGTTTTTTTTTGTCTGAAAAAAAAATAAATGAAGGAACGTATAATATGAATCGAGCTTTATGCCCGGTTTACATGAGAAAATTGTTTTCTTCTGCAAATTTTTGCAGGTGAATAAGAAAGAATCCGCTATATAAAAATATTCAATGTGCCAGAAAGAAATAAACATATATAGTAATGGCGTAATTTTTTTTATAGGATCATTATTAATTTATGCCCGGTTTACATAAGACCAACATTTTTCTTCTGCAAAATGAATAAGATATAACATTGACTTTTTGTACATGAGAGACAAGAAAAGCAATATATCCCAACAGAATTTTGCAGAAGAATTTTTGAGCAAAAATGACCATAAAAATGAAAATGTTGCCATAAAATATATTCGATCCAAGTATTTTTATGGCAACATTTTTAAAATCAACAAGAAAAAAATTATTTCGCATTTATAAATGTTGAGGATTCATAATAAAAACAGACGCCATAGATAAAAATGTAAATTTCGCATTTGAATTCATTGAAAGTAAATTAATAATGATCCTATAAAAAAAATTACGCCATTACTATATATGTTTATTTCTTTCTGGCACATTGATTATTTTTATATAGCGGATTCTTTCTTATTTACCTGCAAAAATTTGTAGAAGAAAACAATTTTCTCATGTAAACCGGGCATTACTTTCAATGAATTCAAATGATAAATTTACATTTTTATCTATGGCGTCTGTTTTTATTATGAATCCTCAACATTTATAAATACGAAATAATTTTTTTTCTTTTTGATTTTAAAAATGTTGCCATAAAAATACTCGGATCGAATATATTTTATGGCAACATTTTCATTTTTATGGCCATATTTTCTCAAAAATTCTTCTGCAAAATTTTGTTGGATATATTGCTTTTCTTGTCTCTCATGTGCAAAAAGTCAATGTTATATCCAAAGAAGTTAAATGTACAGAATGAGCCTAAGCAACTGTCAAGTGTCACAAATTCGGAGGGTAAAAGAGAAAGCATCTAAATCAACGGGATTACAACAACAATAAAAATCTATAAGCGCCCCACGCCACAACCAAAATTGTTTTCTTAATTTTGTCTGATTTATAACTTAAATTCAGGATAAATTTATCACAAATCACTTGTTTCTTAGCACAATTTACATTTTATTTTATATAAACACTTGGTAAACTTGCTGGTGGTAAGATATTCCTTCTTGAATTTTTTTAGGCGTATTTTCGCATTTTTTCACGATACACTTCATTTTGTACAAAAGTCTATATTTTTTGTTATCACATAATACACCACTATATAAACAAATAACTATTTCATAAAGTTTGTATTATTTTGATGAATTATAATTGATAATTTTAAAAATTTATAATTTATAATTTTAAAGCGCAAAATTAACACGTCACTTCATACAACAACACAAATCGGTTTGACGGGCGCTTATAGCGAAATATGAGTAAACCTTATGGATTTTTTATATAACCATCCTATTCTGGCTTGTGACAGATGCAATAGCAAATTTTATATGGGTAAAATATTGCCACCTATTCCTCAGTATTTTAACTTCCTTGGTTATATCTTAAGGCGGAATTCCATTACTGCGGCTTTTGTTTTTGTGCAGAAAACCAGAAAGAGATAATATCAAAAATCTGACAGAGACGCACTAATGTTATTTTATAGCGAACTTTTTAGGAGAATATTTGACAATTACGAAATTATAATAAAAATTTGTTGAAAAATGAAAATTATTGTTAAATCAATTTCATTTATATCTCTACATTGCTAAAAAACCTAAATATTCTTTGTAGGCATCATTTTATTATGTTTTTTAATTATTTCCTTTCAATAATTAAAAAATAAGAAAACGCTTTCCTATAAAAAAAGTTAGGGAATATTTCACCGCGTTTGTAACATAACCTAAAGAATATCACATGCATTAAAATTATGTAATACGGAATAAATAATAAAAATTTAATATTGTAAAATATTTTAGTTTGAACATTAATACAAATTTATAATGAAAACGCGATTAATATCACACTCCACCAAACATATAAAATGTAGGAGCCAAGTGCTCCCCATAAAAATATTATTAAACTAAAATTTGCTGAGAGTGGCGGGTATTTCTCATTTTGGTTGCCATAAAAAATACTTCGATTTGTATTTTTTATTTATATTTATATGGAGGCAACCAAATCGCGCCAACAACAAAAAGTTTAAGTATAAAAAATGTTACTGTTGCGCCGCTCACACACATAGGGATTTTTGATTTTATCTCTCTCTGGTTTTCTGCACAAAAAAAAGCCGCAGTAATGGAATTCCGCCTTATTCATTTTGCAGAAGAAAAATGTTGGGGCGGGATTTTGTAACATCACTTTCGATACTATCGAAAGTGATAGTCGAATCGAAAATGATGGAAGGAGGTATTTTGTACGATTATCGACAGATAAGCGAAATTTATATATGGTAATCCCTTTTCGAAATTGAAATGACAGTTCTAAAAATAGTTTTTTGTGTCAAAAATTGTTGTTTGTAAACATTTGTGGTAGAATTATTTATTTTTGTCTTTTATATTTAATTGTAAATTGATTTTAACATTTGTAAATTAATTAGAATAAATAAAATGATTAACATCGGTGCAGTGTTTTAGGTTATGTCACTTTAAAATAAAAATTAAAATTAAATTTATTAGTTTATTTTTTCTTAACTAGTATTTATATTTTTATGTATAAATCGGTACACACGACATTTACCTACTCATTTTAACGCCACCTAATTAAATTTAAAATATTATTTTAGTGTATCACCAAATATTATATAGTATCAATATACGACACTGCCTTGTAAAATCGTGTTCCAAAATATTTTTCTATAAGCTAAGAGTGAAGTTAGGTGTTTTAGTATAAGTTCGAAAAAAATTCGAAAATCAACACAGCTAGGGCAAACAACTGTGTGTAGGTAAAAAAAAAAAAAGTAAGTACTGTCATTGTCATGTCAAAAACGTTCTCAATTAAATTTTAGTGGTCTCATAGTCTGTGAAAATGCTAGAAAGATGCTAGAATACATAAATAATAAATGGTGATACAGAGGAATGCAATGTGAGTATATCGTCAATTTTACTGATACATTTATTAAGTATTAGTTATTGTTCTTAATATTCTATTTCAGTCGGGGGAAAATTGGAAAAGTTACCGAATTCAATCATCTACGTCCTACGACATCAAAATTCTCTATGAAAAATCGATGTTTAATGTTTCCGAAGGAGAGGATCCTGAAACGCCGCTTAATATAGATGATAAGCTTAAGCTACTCACAGGTGATAGCTTGTTGAAGTCCGTCCAGGATCAATTAGAGAAAAATCTTGAAAAGTTAGCCAAAGAAAAGGATGCTTATTCTCCCGTTAAATTGTTCAGCTGTAGCGCTGACACTATTGCATCTAATGATAATCTGTCCTGTTCAGTGAATGTGGAAAGTACCCAATCAACTGGCCGCTCGAATTATATAAAAATCCTAGAACAATACGTAAATATTTTTGAACAAATTCCGTTACGTTTATTAAGAAAGTTGAGACATTCCAAAAATTAAAAAATACTCGTTTAGACCTGAAATCCAAACTGCAGATTAGCGAAAAAATCTTAAGAAATATTAAAACGAAAGGAACCTTGAGTAAAGATGTACAAAAGTCAACCACCGAACTTTTAAATTTGGATTACTCAGCTGAAATGGCATCAATATAAGATGAACAGGAATGTGCTAATAAAAGTTGATGCCGATGACTGCCAGTTGAATATTTGTAACTAAATTAAATGTGCGGATGAGATACATCTGTAAACCATCCCTTTAGCTGGTAACAACTCTACGATTGCAAAAAAATCAATAAAAAACCAATAGCCAGTACGTTGTCGTTAAACGCAGTGGATTTGAAAGATTTTGATCCAAATTACATAAGTGATGAGATTAACCTCGACGATTCTTACATGATAAGGAACACCATTATGTAATTTCATGAATAAATGATAATTAAAACACTTTTTTAACCAACATTATTTTATTTATGACTCGAATTAACCACTCTCTCCACAATTAATGCCACTATTGCATCAGAATGTTAAGCCAAATTAAGATAAATCTTTGCTGCTTTCCACTATGTAATTACATGTTTCGATCAACAAAACATATTAGTAATGTGGTATACATCATATGCATAATGTTTCTAACGACACTTTGATAACTAAAAATCGTAACTTTTTGACAATTTGATTTTACTTCGAATATTTTTTCGAAGTTCGAAAAAACGACAAAAGCGACAACGTGACAAAAAATCTAATTACGGCGATAAGCTAAGAGAAAAAAAGAACACGAACGTCGTATATATAAGTTATTTAATATATGGTATCACATTAAACTTATCACATATCACTTGAATTTTCTTGAGTGATGGAATATCGAAAATATCGCTCGTCGATAATGATACAAAATACCGACTTTTCGAAACTATCGATATTTTATCGAACTTCGAAAATTGTGATGTTACAAAATCCCGCCCTTGGTCTTATGTAAACCGGGCATAAGCTGTGAGGATTGATATTCTTAAAATTTAGAATGAAATACAAATCATAAATTTATCAAAATGTGGTACTTTCCCGATTTATAACAATTAAAATGAACATCGTGTGTGTTTGGTTTAACAATATACATGCGCATTGCATTTGCACACAAACACAAATCTGCATGAAAATAATCTTGTATTTTGTATTGGGTTGGGTTCATTTGATTGATTCCTTCATTCTTTGCCCACGAGTTTAGTAGTTCAGACGTTCAGTTGCTTATATACCAGGAAATTAATAAGTTTAGTGCTAAGTGGGTTATACTTATATTATAAATTATTTTAATAATCAAAAATGAGTACGTTAAACATTATTGAATTGCGAAGTAAAAATATTCTACATTTAAATTTGGAGGAGTTTACAAAAATTACAACCAAAGATGATCTTGCAGTTCGTTCATTAGTGGTCATATCGATTGCTGGAGCCATGCGAAAAGGAAAAAGTTTTCTATTGAATTTCTTTTTAACATACGCATATAATAAGGTTAGTTATTTTATGAACGAACGATATAGTTTTGCAAATAATAAGTTAATTTTTTTTAATCAATGTTTATGACATGAAAACAAAGATAATGTAGAAAATTGAAATGAAGGGAATTCCTCGAGGTGTGTGTCTTTGGTAATAAAATTTTAATTCTAAGTGATACTAGCGATGATTTTAAAAATGTGATGAGAATTTTGTACTAGATTTCAAAATATGTCACACCATTTACATGCGACCAACATTTTGCTTCTGCAAAATATGGGGTACATGTAGAAAATTGTTTTCTTCCGCAAATTTTTGCAGGTAAATAGAAGCATCCGCCTTATTCCTTTTTAGGCCAGATTTTTGGTTTGCTTCAATTATAATCCACCATACACAATTGTGTATCTAAGTAATGGCTATATCTCCCATGTAGGCCTACATTTGAGATGTCTCATTTGTAGATTTTCCTCAGTTGTAGAATTCTACATGGGCTGGATGCAATATATTCGTGTTTTCTGGGTTTATGTCTAATCAAATAAAGTAAATATGAAATTCCTTAATTTATTTACTTCACACCAAGAAGATAAACGAAATAAAAATAGAACAAAATAAATTTTTATACTGTTCTTTAACAGTACATATCCAAAAAAAATTTGGAAAAAAGTTTTGGAGCCACACTGCCAAAACCACGATAAAAAGGAAAATGTTGCCTGAAAATTTATTTAATTTTTAAGTTTTCTGAAACCACAAATTGTGATAATTTGATTTTAATTAGCTATCGAAATTAGAACAACTTACTGATATATATAGTCGTAATTTATAATTTCTAATTTTTGTTTTTATTCCCCTTAGTATTCAACAACAAAAACGATCGCAAAACCAAAAACATTCGAAAATGGCTCTCTAATAGATGGCTTCTCACATTGCGGCGGCACCGTTCGACACACTACAGGCATTCAAGTTTGGCCGGATATATTTCTACATGATTATCCAGATGGCAAGAAAATTGCCATTGTTTTTATGGATACCCAAGGAACTTTCGATTATGATACAAAATTCAGCGAGTGTGTCTCAATATTTGCATTAAGCACGCTTTTATCATCGGTACAAATCTACAACATCACTAACAACATTCAGAACGACCATTTACAATATTTGGCTCTGTTCGGTGAATATGCAAAATTAACATTGGATAAAGTAATGCCGGGCAACGAAGGAGGGCCATCTTTTGATAAGCTTCAAGTTTTGGTGCGTGATTGGTATTACCCGTATCAAGCGGGATACGGATTGGAAGGTGGTAAACAAATACTCGACAAAACGTTCTCAAAAAGCAATGCGGAAATTCAACAAACTGTATCCAGTATAAAAGAAACGTTTAAATCAGTCGAATGTTTTTTACTGCCATTCCCGGGTGATGTAATAGCAGGCTCATCCCGATTTGATGGAAACATTGAGAGAATTAATAAAACATTTTTAGACCAAGTAGCATTGCTTACCGGACATTTATTATGCCCAGAAAATTTAACAGTTAAAAAAATCAATGGGGTTGAGCTAAAAATGGGAGATTTTGTTAATTTGATTGAACAAAGCTTTGATATTTTGAGTAAATATGAAAACATTCCCAAACCACAAACTATTACGGCCGCTACAGCCGAATCACACAATTTTAAACTAATCGCAGACGCAGTAGAAGCGTACAAAAAATCAATGATTAACCATGTCGCTAGAGGGCAATATTTGGATAATGGCCAGTTTAAAGTTCTGCACCAAAAATTTATGAACGAGTCAATGAACCTATTCGAGAATGCTGATAAATTTGAAACCTTTGACTCAGACACAAATGAGAAATGGAAAACGCACTTAGAAGATATGTTAGTACGCGAATCGAATTATTTCTTAATTATGAATGAAAGAAATCAGCCTAACAATTCAGAAGCGTTAGAAAGCCTCATAAAGGTAGTAACGGAGCAAAAGAATATGATTAAAGAATTAAATGAGAAACACACACAGGATATGCTTAATTTAATAAATACGTTCCGGCAACGCGAAGATGACTTTAAGGAACATATGGCCGAACTGACTCGTAACTTTAAACAGAGTCCGTCTGCTGGTTTTGATTTTATGGTAAGTACTAGTTGCCATACAATTCTAAACTGTAATTAACGATTACTATAACAATTTATCTATTTGTTTAGGGAATTCTAAAGAAAATCATCGATGTCGTACCAACTGCAATTACAGCAATAGGTGCATTGGGTGGTAAAACTAATAACCGCAAAGTAAAAAATAAAAATTAAATTTTTTTAGGCATGCAACGTAAACCATTAGGCATGGCTGTATTAGTCGGATGTTCTGTTGTTCGTAATATTTTAGCGCCCAACCCTTTATCAATTGGACAATGAGTGGGGGTTTACAAGATTAATAATTTTAAACGATATTTTATTTTATTTGTAACAAAATGCACATTTTTTAACAATAAATGTATTATAAAACTAATTATGATTTTCAATTTTTAGCTGGTACCTTAATGGTTATAGCTTTTGTTTCCAAATACAGTTCAACCCCTTCGTACGACAATTCACGGCCGGCACCCGAAAGTTTAAAACCTCCAAATGGTACTTGTGGAGTGACTGCATCATAACAATTTACCCATACCGAGCCGGCTTCAACAGCTTGCGAAAAAACTAGTGCTGTATTTAAATCATTGGTTAGTACACCGGCCGCAAGGCCATAACTTGTATCATTAGCTCGATCGATTACTTCGTTCAAAGATTTGAATTTGATTATACTTTGAACGGGGCCAAAAATTTCTTCTCGAGCAATTTTATTGGTATCCACGACGTTTGAAAAAACAGTAGGTTCAATAAAATACCCGACAGTGCCGGCACGATGCCCACCAGTTTCTAATTTAGCCCCTTCTTGTTTAGCGGATTCAATGTACGCTAAAACTTTATTAAACGTTTCTTCGTCTACCTGAGGACCGTGTTCTGAATCCTCGGCAAACGGATTCCCAAGTTTCCGATGTTTGGCTAATTCCGCTGCCTTAGCTACAAATTTATCATAAATTCCTTCCTGAACAAATGTTCGGCTGCCGGCGCAACAATTTTGCCCTTGATTGGCAAACACTGCTTCGTGTGCAATTTGTGCTGCTTCATCAACTACAACGCAAAATAAAAATTAATCATAAATTATATTTTAGAAAACTGTAGCATACCATTAAAATCGTCGAATATCACTAAAGGGCTCTTTCCTCCCAACTCTAACGAAACGTTCTTTAAATTTGATTTGGCCGCATTTTGTGATATTAAAATTCCAACTTCGGTGGATCCAGTGAATGCAATTTTTCGCACATCAGGGTGGGTGACTATAGCGTGACCAGCGGTTGGTCCATATCCCGGTACAATATTTATAACTCCTGGAGGAAATCCAGCCTCTTTAGCTAACGCGGCTGCATATAATGCAGTTAACGGTGTTTGTTCAGCCGGTTTCAAAATTAGAGTACAACCGGCAGCTAGAGCCGGTCCCCATTTCCAAGTTAACATCAACAGGGGGTAATTCCATGGAATGATCTGACCCACCACACCAACTGGTTCTTTCCGAGTAAACGACAAAAATGGTCCGTCCGTTGGAATTGTATTACCATAAAATTTATCACTCCATCCAGCGAAATATTTTAACACGTCCACACAGCAATTTATATCAAAAACCGACGCAGAATAAGGTTTACCGTTGTCTAACGTTTCTAAATTCGCCAAAATATTAAGATCACGTTCAAATAATTCAGCTAATTTCCAGAGTAATTTTCCTCGTGCCGATGCATCCAAATCACGCCATACCGAACCCCGTTTAAATGCCAATTTAGCGGCTGCTACCGCTGCATCAACATCTTCTTGATCGCCTTCGGCAATGTCAGCTATCTTCTCCTCTGTAGCCGGATTTATGGTCACAAAAGTTTTACCACTTATCGAATCGACGAATTCATTGTTGATAAATATCTGAGGTCAAACAAGAAAACACAAATTTTTATTGTTAAGGTCAAGACTGTCCGACTGAAAATAATTTTCTTTAAATATTAATAACATTCGAATTCGAACAAAATGGCAAGACATTATAATACTTTTAAGTCCACTTCATAGGTATGTGAGATATACACCCGGTCTACTTCAAATATTTAATTAAAAATACCTTTGTGTACTGAATTTTTTGATTTGGATTCGACATGGTTAACACAAAATTTGGATTTTTTTAAATTCACGACAATCCTATTCTGAATACAACTGAGTAATGAGTTAGTACTGACAGAAATAAACTTGTTTTCTTGATGATAATACAAATATGAACATAGCTCTACATATTTACATTTGTATGGAAATGTTTTTATATGCGTATTAGAAATCTAGCGCATGCCTTTATTAAAATGTTTTATTTATATTTTCCTCTTCCGATTGACGAGGTGGCGGTTGTTGAGTTGTTCTTATTTGCAAAGAGAATTTTTAAAATGTTGGAAAGCTACAGGGCCCGTAATCTCTAAATCGGTGGAAATTTCCTCAATCGGAGTACAATTTGCCTTGAAATTCTCGTTTTTTAAAATTTATTTTCTTTTTTTTAATTAAGAAACATAATTGTTTCCCCCTACTAAGGGAAAAATTCCGACTGGGAAAATTGATGAGAAATTATTCCCTTAGTAGGGAGTCAAATGTAGTAAACTTGAAAAATTAGAAGAAGAATTTTTGAGTTCAGTTTTGTTTTGTTTTGTTATTCATTATAATTCTATGATTTTTACACAAGACGAACGTTACAAAGTTATAAGTGGAATTTTCACATCAAAAAATGTCTTTAATAAAATCAAATTAAGCGCAGCCCTGAAAACTACATTATATTAATTAGTTTCCTTTAATTAAATATTAAGTTCTCCAACTTCCATGATGTATCTCAAGGTTTAAAATTGACACAATTACCAGATCATTTAGACAGAAGTTCTTTATTCTCAAAGGAATATTGGAGTCGATTCAACGCAAGGTATTAATTCTGTTAACAATTTTGCAACGCATAAAGAATTGCCTTACGTCCATAAAGCTAGCAGAACCCATTTAGCGTAACATGCTAAAAACATATTTACTTATTATTTAACTGTGCTCTTTACCTAGAAAAGTACATCTTTATACAGAAGAAATGTCGAACATTGCTTTCGTTTAGGCTATTTATTGATCGGGGAGCCAGGTCATTTCTCAACTTACGACAATTTTGATTACTATTAAAAAGTTGTAGTCCGGACTGGGTGTTAATGCGAAACGAACAATTCCGAAATTTCTTATTCTGAAATAACATGATTTCGTAGGGAAAATTGTTTTTTTATAATTGTGTTAATAATGCTCGGAGAATCGTTAGACCTTACAAAGTGAACAAAATTTCTATAAATTTACAATATTTAAACGGGATGGAGATTTAAACACATGAAAGACAACAGAGCTTTAAGCTTTATAAACCACGCTAAAAAAACTTTATAGTGGTAATAAGAACAGTGGCGCGCGAATTTAATTGAAATTATAAAAACTGATATTATTTACTGGAGTTTTGCAGTCATAAAAGTAGATACAATATTTTAAAATGATAAACAGTGAATTAGTGTTAAAGTGTTAAAAACGAATTTAATCAGAATGGAGGGATTTCAAACTTAGAGCAAATCGATAAACAGTAAGTAGGTGAACACAAAAAATTGACCATCCCAATTGTTGCTATTTTCAATGTAAAAATGTTGGTTCAGTTTTTACTTTTATATTTTAAGTCACTATATAATTCGCACCATGCGTGCAATAAAACGATAAGTACTACTTATCGCGTTATTGCATGATTGCATTTTTAGAATATGGGCAATAGGCTCTACAGATGTGTATATTCAGTTTTTTCATACGGATCCTCCTGCAGGAATTATTAAGCTTTAAAAATTAATTTTACTATGAGCTAACACTAAAAATTTTAGAGAAAAACTGTTTTCCTGAAAAAGTTTGTTTTTGAGTTATAGTTTTATTGCACGCATGGTGCGATATATTCTATCCCAATTTTTCGAGATAAATAAACAAGACGAATTTTTTTCACTCAAAAATTAAGTTGTGTCTTATATAAATACTCTTTAATTTATGTTGAAAATCTGAACAATTAAAAGAAACAAATGATCAATTAAAACTATATTTAGCGAAATTGGGGAACATCATCCGTACCTGATTTTAGGAAAATTTTGCGAAGTTGAATACAAGCCCACCACTAACACCTGAAGATAACATGTGAAGAAGATGAACTAATGGAAGAAGAACGAGATCGACACACCATCTCACCACGAACTAATGATGCATTTCGATATGAGATTATAAAAGTCGGAGTTATTAACGTTCTATGCGGTGACTATACGAAATGTTCAATTTTTCAAAATCTGTATTGCCATCTCGTTTACGAATGTAAGGAAATACCAACAATTAAAGTCTCCAGCACTTAGCCAGCTTCTTACGATTGCCTAAGTTATATCATGAATCAGAACAATCCGTTAAAGTACTGCATGGTACAACAAAGGAAGTTTTAAACGCACTAAAGGGAGCAGGATGTGATACATCTGTAAGTAGTCAATGTAAGTATAGAAGATAATAAAAAAGGAGAGGATCTCAACGATTTTCTTCATGTTTTGAAACAATCGATTTTACCACTTGAAACATATAAGAAATTCGTTACAAACAATAAATCTTATGAATCGTATATGTACCACGTCACACAAATATAGAACCCATATACGTCAATTGGGAAGAATGGCTGAATGGCACCATAAGAAGCAATTGCCAACACTGAATGGGAAATTATAAACTGAGTGAATGTGTGGTTTTCAAGGCATTACGCCATTTAATTTAACCACCCACTCTTAAAATTATGTATAATTTGTTTTGAAAAACACAACAGGGCACTTGCAAAAGTAGATAAGAGTACAACATATGCAAAGGAAAGCAGGACGCACTCATGTATAATGTTAACAACCCAACTAAGTTGAACAAGCTGTGAGATAATTAATCAATGGAAAGGAACATCAAACTCTGTTTGGAACATTAATTAATTACAGCGTATGGAGATAAACAAAAAGAATTAACTTTGAGGGATTTAATCGATTCAGGTTCGTAAGGTACCTCCATAATAAAATGTGCCACAAGCTTACTGAACTTAAGGAAGAAAAAACTGAGTATTTCCGTTTCAGGAATGGTAAATTTAAATCAGAAGTTTGTAGAAATACAATAGAATTCTAATCGGATCCGCTCGTCACGCGATATTTTAAAACGCGATATTTCAAAACGCGATATGGTACACAACGCGATATTTCAAAACGCGATATTTCAAAACGCGATATGGTACAAAACGCGTTATGGTACAAAACGCGATATTTCAAAACGCGATATTTCAAAACGCGTTATGGTACATAATGTGCATTGCGAAGCGACGGGAGCGTAGCGACCCGATTTATACCGATCCTATATACTCTCGCTCCTATCGATTTTTAAATTCCTATAAACTGAAATTAAATTTCCCCAACACCCGACTGTTATATCCCGATCCTAAATTCCCGTTTTGCACCATATCGTGTTTCGAAATATCGCGTTTTGAAATATCGCGTTTTGTACTCTATCGTGTTTTGAAATATCGCATTTTAAAATATCGCGTTTTAATAATTCGCGTTTTAAAACATCGCGTTTCAAATGGGACCCAATTCTAGTAGTTCCTAGTCAGAATAGCCATATTTAATATATACAAATTTAAGCATCTACAAAACATAAATTTGTCAAATCCATAGATTATTCAGCCAGGGCAGATCGACATTATAATTAGAGCTATCTTTCACCCAGAAATTATCATGATCAACACATTAATGTTAAGAGGAATAACGAGAACACATTGATTGATTGTGTACCGGCTTAGATAGTTTTGTGCCTGCCTGCATGTACAGCATGAAAGATTTATTTCTCTTGGATAAAAAGTTGCAAACAGTGGAAGATGAGAGAGAGAACCTGTTCCGAGAGTATTTTAAAAGTATTCCCAAAAGTATTCCCACTTGCTCAACCTGACCAACACAAATGAGCACAATAACTAAAAAATTCAGAAACGTCTTTGTCACCAACATCTCTATAATGCTTACCTGTGCCGGAGTCATCTGCAAGAAACCTACCGATATGTTAGAAAAGCTACATCAAAGGGACCTATTGCTCACCTGCTTTATCAAATGTCCGATGAAGATGGGTATTTATTAGTAGGATTTACCCATCAGTTACAGATAAGCAATTTACAAGATTTATGAGTAATAAACTTCAAATTATAAATCGAAACAAGAACACATTTAAACACCTTATGTTATATCATCCCATAAGCATTTTGATTGATAGAGTAAACTCACTGTCAGAAGTCGATATGTATCTGCATGATACCCAAATGATCAACATGTTTTCTATAACACTTAATTAATTATTATTAAAAACCTAGAAGATAGTCGGAAGATTGAATTATTAGTCACGCGCATAAATGCATAATAAATCCACAATTAATCTATTCCACACAGCTTGTAGAAGATTTATGGTAAATCAAGGACTATACATCGAGTAGTACAGCTTCCCTTCCCAGTTATCACCTAGCGCGATGTTTACGAGGTTGCTACAATAAGGGCAAGTAACAAACATGGTTATATTTAACATTCAGATACTTCCAATTTATTCAAATATGTGTAACATTTACCCAATCATTCCAAGGTTGAAAATACCTCATAAATCTATAGACATTTAGCAGTGAGCAACACTTGAAAGTACTATTATCCAACGAAAAGAATATCAACCCGAACGCGTTATAGCTCCTATTTACAACACGCGAGATAAAACCAGTAAATAGGTGCGAAATGTATGTGTTCCAACACAATAAATTCTCCAAGGCTTCCTACATGGGTGCTTATAATTTATGTCTAATGTAAAGACAACCAGTGAAATGTTCACGATGTCACTTCACAACTTACGGCTTCAATCAATTTAACCAAAAACTATTTATTTTAGGAACCATTTGATAATACACCATATCGAACTGAGACATGACCTTTAAAAATTCGTTATGTCTTTCTCTAATTAATTTTATTCGATTGAACAAATTCTGTAATAATTAATCGTACAATTAAATGTGTAGAAATAATTGACATAATAACAACTTGGGTAATTTTTTTTTTGCACTTTAATTGTTTGTGAGGCAGGTCCGGTTAATAGTCCTTAGTAATTGAATTATGTATATAAAACGATATACTTATGGCTAAACGACATTAGATAAATGGTTGATTTATGAAATGAATAATGAGAAATCTATAAAACGTAGTATCAAACGCCCGTCAAAATGTGGGTTTGTTTTACTACTGTATACTGAAAATCGAGATACTGAAATTAAAAATTCTTAAAATGTTAGGAAAACTGAATTTTTTGTTCACAATTATTTTGAAGCAGATTGCAGTAACTGGTGATAAAAACAGGTTATCACAACTTAATTTATGATAAATTTAAATCTGTTAACTTTCAAATAATTTAAGAAATATCGTTTAATATTCCGGTGCACAGATTTTGTACTTGGAACTGTACAACATTTAATCGTGATATTGTTTGAAACAATAGTCAAAAAACTAAATTTTTTCCTTATGTGGAACAAAGGTCAAACTCCTAACTTTTCTTCCTAACTTCCTAACTTAGTGTAGTTGCTTCAAATTTTAAATTGTTGTTTAAACTAAGGAGGTGATTGTGCGGATTTGTACGGCTAACGATGACCGATTTCGGAGACATAGAGACGGAGATCAATAATTAAAGTTTTAGATTTGGTTAACGTGATTGCTGGAAGTGATTTGGGTTGTCCCATGCCAAAAGTTAAATTATTAGTATAATGAGATGCTGATAAAATGGGCTGTGAATTTCAATCAAATATCAAGTTTCATCAAAACGTTTTCATTTAATTAAAATGGTAACTGCGTCTAGACCAGAAAATGTATCATCACTCCAGCCCAGTTATGGCCACTATTTTACCAATTTATACACGATTCAAGCAATACTCAGTTTTGAGTTCATCGCAAAACTCGCTATCATACTGGCTTCGTTATATATGAGTTACTCGTATTCCACAGGGTAGCTCAAGAATCAATCAGAGTAACTCATTAAGTGGGCGTGAGGAGGTAAGTGGAAAGTACAAAACCGGTTTAACACAGTTGTTACATCCTTCACCTTTAAAATGACCATCATAACTGATCGAACTGAACGCACTAAACCTAATTCCAACATTGCATTTTTCGATTTGTCAACTAAAGCGATTTGCAACCCAGCCCCGAGGCTTTTTCGTATTTTTTCTTTTATCTCGAATTTAGGAGGATATTGCTTCTTTTAGGATTGACAGTCTATCTCTGTTGGGTGTTATTGCTCTAATTTCTACCAATTACTTGCTAAGTGGTTTAGATTCTCATAGCAGTATTCATTTCCACGTTACAGCTGGTCGTTCGACTTTCTGTGTATTGTGTTCAAGCCAAGTTTGAAGTCCACGAAAAGTAGACTGCTTAATGATGATGCGTATTGTCTTGATATGATCGGTGCAACTTTGTTCTGTTCTGAAGCCAGCTTTACCCTTACCTAATTACGAGTTAACTGTCGGAGAAATCTTATCCAAAATTTTCATTGCTAATATCTTTATACTTTTGTTGAGGTAGAATACCTCGCCAATTTTTGCATTATGTAATCTATTTTTCGAATTATTCTAGTTAACCTTTTCATCCATTTTCGCGGCGATGCTCGATACTTAAGCTATTACTGGCGCTAGAATTCTTGCAGTTGTGAATATGTTTTCTTTGAATATTTCAGCTAGTATATTGTCCGTTCCAGGACAGGCTTCTTCATTGGTTTGGAGGCTGAGCTTGTGCGCTTCGCAGAATGTGTTTATTGTGTTTGATTTGTCTTGATGAACTTGACAGCGGCAGGCTGAAGTTAGAACTGTGATACTACCAGTTGCCTATGTATATTGACATTTTATCAATATTATTATACGCTCACAAACAAAATTAACGTATAGTTAATTTGAGTTTTTAGTAAAATACTTTCCTTATTTTTGTGATATAATTTGTTTAAAATTTATTTTAAAAATAAGAATGTGAGAAATTCTTTATCGGTCAAACTGGAAGGAGCTTTGCCAGAAAATTTAACGAACACATTTATGAAATTAAAAACCAGTTTCTACGATTAAGTCCAACTACGCACTTTACATCAAGAACAATAATCATACATTCAACGACATTGACAACAATCTATCCATATTGCCCAATCCAATCAAACCTGATGATGAGCAGTATAGTTCGAAACTGGTTGTTTGTATTGTTTTAAATTTTAAAAAAAATTATATCACAAAAATAAGGAACGTGTTTTACTAAAAAACTCAAATTAACTTAATTTAACGAAATTGTGGGTTGTCACTGTGAATGTCTGCAGTTCTGCACCTCTCATTGTATTGACATCTTGTAATGTCGTGAGGAGTTTTTTTGTTGATCATTGCATGATCTACTTCGTTTCTTATTATACTATCAGGTGATGTCCATATATACTTAAGTATATTTTTTGGTAGCAATCTACGGCCATGACTACCTAAGAATAGCTAGTTTGTAGCGCAGCAGTTCACTAGTCGTTTTCCATTGTTTTTTCACACCGAGTCAACATTTTAACGCAACAACCACCATCGTTATATGGTGATTGTTGCATTAAAATCTCTTATAATCTTTATGTCATTTCTGTGTAATCTTGCTTATAGATTAAAGTTATTTTAGAACTATCCTTGATTTCGTCAGCTTCTTCTTGCGAGACAAAACACTGAATGATGGTTGTGTTTCGTATTAAATTTGGTATGAAAGACCAAGTTATTGAAATTCTGATAAAAATGACCAGTTCCACGATAATGCTTTACGTTTGACAATATCACTTTAGACATCAATCCGCTGTTTTGGCGGTGATAGCTAATTTTTCATTTATTTTATGTAGAATATATACCTGTCGTATATCATTGAAAATGTTTGGAAGAATGCCCATAAATTCAACTGAATCACTTTAGTACTCTTAACTACCGTTGCGGCGCTGAAAGCAGTTAAAATTTTTCTTACTGCTATATAATCATGTGGCATAATGTTTCAAAGGCCTTGGGAAAAGACAACATTTGTGCTATCAGCGCTTTAGTTGATAAATCCGCCATTGTGGCGCTGGTAAGCTAATTATTGATTTATTATATAGTTTATAAGACCGATTAGTGGGCCAATATCAGCAAATACGGAACCTGAACAGAAACTTGAGTTTTCTTGAATTATTTATAAATGATATGTTACGGTGAAAGTGCGAGATCGTTAAATGTGCGAATAGAACTTGGAAAAAACTATTTTACTGAGCTGAAATTGTTGAAATGAGGATTCTTTATTCTCAAAATGGATCACTCTTCACTCGCCCGGCGGACGATCTTGTTTTTGTACTACGAATTCGAATATTAATTGTTAATGGCCAATGTCACGAGCATGCGGGAGGTTCCCTCGTCTTCTTCCTCCCGCTTAACTCACCCAAGGCTAATGGTAGTTGGGTGAAGGGTCTAATAAACATGTTGGTAGTATAAGCTTCTTTTAAAATCACTTTTTATTGGTGTAAACAATTTAAATAGTTTTAATTTCGCACATTTACCGGTATCGTACTTTAATAAAACTTGTAGACTTGCCACGCACTCTGAATTCCGATCTCGTAATCCTGGGCGATAGGGGCAATTATAGGATGCCGTTTGTGGTGTTCGATTTACATAATAATAAATTCTAGTAGGTTGGCGACCCAAGTCACTTGGTATATTACTGATGGGAATTTGGGTAGCTATCATTGTTTGATCAGGAGACGTGTTGTCATTGTGAAATGGCTTTCATTGTAACCGTTTTCATTGTGAAATGGGTTGAACGTATGAATTAGATTAACATGTTGGTACGGTAGAAAGCGGATAGCTTTGAGTAAGTTTAACAAGTGCGTATATCATTAATTAAGAATCAATAAAAAGCAAGATTGGGAAAAGTTGACCATAGAAAGAACAGGAAAAGTCAACTATAATACAAAGAACCACAACTAAATATGTATGGAATAAGTTTAATAAAGTGAGAGGATACAGATCCAGCAAGATTACAGTGGCACGAGATGCAATCAGTGCTAGATGACAGAGAATGGAAGTGCCTTTTCAAAAATAGTGATGAATATACGCAATTTGCAGGGAGTTAGTTCCATGGGACTTTAAAAACATTACTATGTATCTGCCATTTTCGGAACTATGAGTATTCAGAAAACTGAGTGGTATATATTCCAAGAAAGGATCGGGGTAAAAATCTGACAGCGTATTACAGAGAAATTTATACGTTGAATGTATTTGTTAAATTGATTGGAATGATGACAGGAAAGTATGCAAGGTAATTTGTTACCGGAAACCACTATTTGGTTTCGTCGCATGAATGCATAGAAAAATTGGTATGGAAAGTACGAAGTGAAAATAAGCAACTTGTGGTGGTATCTTAGATATTGCAACAGCATATGGTTATACGTTCCAAAGAAAATTTGTCAGGTTCTTTAAGACTTTGTATGGAGTTTATGAATGAAAGCAAATCAGTATTGTGTGGAAGTGTTTATAGGGGTTTCAGTCTAACTTAGTTGAATTTCCGTGTAAACTCGAGGAAACGTTATATATATTCGTAAATGTACATAGATAAAGAAATCAGTGTCTAGCTTTTTGAGAAATGTTTACAGATGCTAGTGTAAATTATGTTCGAGTGTGGATTGGAATTTTTATTTCTTCCATGAAAAAAGAGAAAACGGTTAGATTAAATGACAGCATCTCTATAATTAATTCAGAGGAGTGGAGTGGATTAACGATAACAAACCGCCAATTGGCTGTACCAGCAGTAAAAACGCACCAACAAAAAGTAAACCAAAAAGTTAACATTCGTACTGTAATTATAATCATTAATGGATGTTTACGTATTAGAATCAAAATTAAACGGTATGTGTAAACGGTTTTTTAAAATATGTATACTGTACGATATAAGTAATTATCTGTATTGATTGGCGTAATGCCAAGCAATGGAAAATTTAGAAAAATAGAATGCCTGAAAATATATTAAAAGTAAAGTACATTTGGAGGTCAACGTTCTTAATACATCTGTTCTTAGTACATCCGCCTCAAAACAGGTAAGAGAAGTCGCCCGTTTAGCTTAATTTCAATGAATGGATGTAACCTTCTGCCAGTTTAGATTAGATGAGATAACAGTAAAAAATGGGAGGGTTGATCACTCATTTAAATTAAGCTGCAAGAAAGAAAAGAGACGTGAAAAATGTTGTGATATTTCCAAAAGACTAAAGTTAGTTTATCTTTTGAGAATATAGCTTGACTAGTACCTTATTATCAAGAAGAATATTCAAATATTTTTAAACTTTGATGATTATTTTAGTTTTAGAGTATTTTTTACTTCATAATTTCTTTAGAAAATATTTCAAATCATGACACTTAACAGTATGAAAATCCGATCAATTTTGAAAATTGTGAATACAGTTTCTTTACTCTAATGTCATTAATTCTAGAAATTGGCTCTGTATTTGATATGTGCGTATATGGTATATTGAACCTTAAAATGTGTCGTTTTCTATCACATTATTGGAGTACAAGATGAAGAGGTGACAAACGAATTCCAATTTGAAGTTAATGAATAGGATGATATGGCCGTAAGACATAACTGTGGATTTATATAAAAGAATATAAAAGAAACAAAATCAAAAACTACTCCACGTTCCCTCATACATCATGGCATTAGATACATCACATAACGTATGCGCTCTGAAATTTAGACAATTTCTGGCCAGCGATGCGAATTCACGTACATAATCTAACATTTCTTTAATTTATTGTTAGTACACAAACAAGAAAGAAGAACTATATATATTACGCACTTGACTCAGATTTCATCCATTGCTTTTCCTTTTCTGTCCACGGTTATCTTAAATTCGAATTGGATACAAAAAACACAAACCATTTATTTATAGGAATAGGAGTAACCAACTGGGATACCTTCAGAATTACTCTAAATAATGCAATGGCGGTAGCGTATAACCTGATAAAATTGCAGAGTGCTTTTCAGATAAGTCAAGAAAACAAAATTTCAAAGACAAACGTTTTAAAATCCATGGAACTGATTTATCGAATTTGGTCCAACCTACTTACAAGTCCGTCGATCAGAGGAAATTTTACATTAGTCTTGTTTACGATCTCACAACGGGATAGCAAGGAGCTCCGGTTTCGTCAATTCAACGCTGAGCGCCAATATTCGCTCTAACCTGAGTTATATTTCTACTTGTTCTATAGGAAACATTGAATAGTACTATCAAACGGGTCCACCCTAACGCCAATTCGTCATGCCGTCTCTTTCGACGGAAAATCTTTTATAATACTATTTAGGATCGTTTGTTGTCGATGATCTAGTTCGTGCTTTGTTAAACCTTTATTTATTGAAATGTTTAGTTGCAGGGTTTTTAACTCATTGACCAATATTGGGACTATCGCCTAAATGATTGCTATCGTGTTAATGAACAATACTCCATTTATTAAAACATTTTCATAGGTTCTAGAATCGATTGACGTCGAAACAGCTGTACCACAAACTATATTTTTTAATGCATTTCTTGATTTGAAATCGGATTCGTAAAATCATTGGGCTGGGATGATTAGGACATATTTTTGATCGCCAAAGTGGGACTTCGTGGGAGACCACCATCTTTTTACCTTTAACTTTTATAACATGCGTTTACCTAAAACTCACCGTTTTTCCTAATTTGGTATTTCTCAATGGTTTGAAAACTATCCAGCATCTTCAAATGTTTTCCAAATTCGATCGATAATAATAAAATAATTTAAACATTCAGAAATATAATTGTAAACATTTATTTTTAAAATTAATTGTATTCAAAAATTCAATAATTATTATTTTAATAAATTATTTTAAAATACTTTTTAATTCATTTTAATTATTTCAATTATAATATTTTCAACAAATTGAGAGTAATTTAAAAAAACAAAAAACATTTTTAATCTCTAGCAATCGTCTAAAATTATTTAAATCACCTTGATCTTGATTATACATCGGAGATGTTTGAAATGTATAACTGTTACTCCTGCCATCGTTATTAGATGGCGTGGCGCTAAAATTTATTTTCCTAAACCTTGCCATAAAAAATTCGGATCATGAAAATTAGCACCACGATAAGAATGCGGTTGCATTGCGACCAGTGAACGAATTTTTTGTGATGGACGATACGACCGTATCGCATGGAGGAAAGCTGCTGTACCACTTGGCTTTACAAAATAATCATTTGTATATTCTACAAATAAATAAAAATAAATATTTTCTATTTTATTATTTGCATAAAATTGTTTGTTACCTTTTTTGTTATCTGCAATTTGACTCTCCAAATAGGCGATGTCATCAACTGAGATACGATTATAACTTGGCGCCTCTTCCAGTGTTTTAATGTTTGAGTTGAGCTGCGCAAACAAATCATTTAGTTTTGACAAGGCGCCTGAAATCATAAAATAATAATACATATATTATTCAAAGAGCACATAATGATGGCGTTGTACAATTTCATGTACATCATCCGAGTAAATAACATCACAGATAAAAATTGCGCAGATCATTTAATTGGGAACATATATTATTTTCTGTTCAACTTGAAATTCGAACAACCATAAAAGACACAATAAAAATTATAAACTGTTAAAAAGAATGAGTTTAAGCAGTGCACCTAGAATTTACTACAGGGCACACTGCTTTAAAAGTTTTGCTATGTGACGTCAATTTATGTCGTCAGTTCATTCTTTGGCTATTATAGGCAGTACTAAAATTAATAAGATTGTTTTGATTTTTTTCGTGTTTAAGTTGTCATATTGTCAAAGCTGTCACTATAAAAAATCAAAGGAGTTTCATAAAACATTTTTATCAATTTTCTTTGATATTGCAATATACATGTTGCAATATACAAAACTATCACTTTTATAAAATGTTTTTATCAAATTTAGCCTCATGCAGGTGAATTTGATAAATTATTTTTGACATTTGCCTATTCAAAATGGTGACCAAACACAATTGGAGGGCAAAAACCACAAAAATATTAATTCAAGAATACGAGGCGAATGAATTTAGCTAGAAAGCGAAGTGTGATCATTAGTCTGTCCTCAAGTCTGCACCTCTTTTAGCAAATTTTGATGGACACCTTTTAATTCCCGATCCTCGATACCTAGAGTTTGATCCAGATTCTTTTTTTCTGCTTCTGTTTCTAACGATATATGTATGTAATAATAAAAACGTTTAATGTTGCTGCACACGCTGCTTGTTGTTATTCCATTTTTACTGAAGTTTGAGGAAAATTTTGATAAAAACACCTTTGTGAAAGATCTTTTATAGTGTAATTCCGGCCTAAAAAATCTTTTTTTCAAAGAATAAACTGTAGACATAAATTTGATGACATAGCAAGTAGTGAAGCCTATATAATATTTTAGGTGCACTGGTTTAAGAGATCTAAATGAGAATCCGAGGACAGACTTAAAATTTAGTTGTTTTTCTATAGAAATATTATGCTTGGGTTCCTCCCAAATGAATAATCTGTGTGTTTTTATCTGTGCCTAGGTGAAATTTAATAAAACACTACTAGACAATAGCTGTGTTTCTTGACGCTGGATTTGATCCGGTTCAGTTCAAATTTCATGAAACTACACAAAGACGCTTACTAGATTTCAACTCAGAATTTGTGATCTGAAACAAAAACTGGATCAAGTTTTTCATATAAAATTTGAACTGATCTGCATCAATGGGTGACATGAAACACGGCTATTATTTCAAAAAATTTAATTAATGATTTACTGAAACGAATATTACTTTAGGTTCCCATCTAACTAAAGTGATTGCAAATATTGGCAAATTTTGACGTTTTCCGAAAACAATCGCTTATTAACAACATAAGTACACAAATAAAATTAATTGATATAAGAGTACACAAATGCATAGCTAAACATAATAATTCGCTAAAGCCGAATTTATTTGACTCGGTAGCAAAATTATCTGCAGAAAAATTTGCTGGAGAATAAAAATCGGAGTGAGAGCAAAAACAACCAATCAAATTAGCTAAATTGGTTATATTTTTGTGAACAAATTTCCCCTACATTTCATTTTGTAAAACTTATTGCCCCCTCGGAATAAAAATTATTTATTCTGTAGTTAAATTTGCTGAAGAAGAGCCACCTTAACAACAATAAATTCCTAACTTCACTTCAAACTTCAGCAAATTATTCTGCAGAAAATTTTGCTACAGAGTCAAATAAATTCGGCTTAATAAGGCATTGTGATTATCTTTGTATGTAAGTCCAAAGTATTTTCAAAATTTTTGTGGTTTGGTCACTGCAGTCTGATGAGACGACCGAATTTTTTAATTTAAAAAATTCAATGTTTTATTAGTTCGAAACCAAACTTCAACGTCTTGGTAAACTTCACCTTGATTTTAAATTTAATACTTAAAGTAAATTGCGATAATGTATTGTAGACTGAGTGCAAATTGATATCAGCTAAATGTCGAATGACTCAACAAAAATGTATAGATTTATTTTTATTTTATGTTGGAAATTGGAATAGATATGAACTTATCTTTTTTGGCTGAACAGGTCACATATTTTTTATTAAAGCTTAAAATACAGTCGATCAAAGCGATATCCTAATGTCGTGTGTGATTTTTTTCAGGTCAATGATAATTTAATTGAAAGATAAGAAATTGATAACGAATTCTGTTTATTCGAAACGTTTAACCTTTTGGATTATGGCGGATTATGGCAAACCTCTTCACATCCTTCCAGACCGGATTATCTGATTTAAAATCGTTAAATCAATTAAAGCAATTTTTGATAAATTGGGGATTTGGACGATAATAATCTTACTGGAATCTCAGTTCCAACAACCGAACGCAATAATATATAGTATGATCCATTGAAAACTTTCCACTTGAGATACCTGTGGCCCTATTCTGGTAATTCCCCCGGAATGTAGGTACTCTACTGGAGAAAGAATTTACGTATAATTTCTGTTTAAATTATTTTTTAGTGTCTTACTAACATAAACAGTTAGTGATAATTTTTTAGAAAACAAAATAAAATAGTTACGCTATGAAAATATATTCCCAATTTTGGAAAATGTATACATCAAACTTTTTTGCTCAGTAGGACAGAAAAAACAGATTTATAGATAAAAAAATTTCTCCAATTCCCTTTTTGTATAAGCTTCGAGGTTTCGGAAATTTCATCGTAAACCTATTTGCATTGATCGTTCCTCTTGTTACCCTTCCTGGCATAACGAATGGTGGTATTTTATCCTTTAATTCTACAGAACATTTACCATGCATTAGTCTGTAGAACATGTAGAGTTCTGCAACATCTTTGTGGTATTGTAGGCTGACTAGATCTTTTGTAAGTCTGGAGTTGCGTATTATTCGGGTGGCACGAAACCGAAACCTTTCCAGTATCTGGAGAGTAATATTATATGCTCCACCCCAAACTTGACAGCAATACCCTATACATATGGTCTAATGAAGGTTTATATATCTGGAGAACCTGATGCGATTTAAAAAACCTTCTGTATCTATTAAGGAACCACAGTTTGCGTGAAGCTGATATGGCCAATGCTTTTATTCCATTTTAAATTGTTACTAATTTGAACATAAAACAGACGAATTGAGTCACAACCAAAGAGTATCTCTTGCGAGACACGAAAATGTGCATATGTATATGTGTTTTATCGTTAAAGTTGGCCTGATTTCTTTATCCCTACTCAATACTCAAATTGGGATTAAGTGTTAGTGACAAAATCTAGCCGTTAACGTTTAGTTTTGAAGGTATAGGTTCCACCTCGAATGAAATAGAACAGTACGTGCCGTCATCAACAAAGTTATGTATATATTATTTACAGTGCTATCCAGCAAATCATTGATATTGATATTTAGCAAAAAAAAAAACAAAGTCGGTGACAAAACTGATCCCTGATGTACTGCGGTATTTGGGGAATTGAATTGTCGTTGAATGAATATTCGGTCTTTCAGAAATCTTTTTATCCACTTGATGGTCATCGAATCCAAGCCGTATGCCACAAGTTTACGAATGTGATTCGTACCAAACCTTGTCAAAAGTCTTAAAGTCTTGGATTCTTAGGACGAGATTCCATTTGTTTACGACATAGGTGCAGAGATCGGTTGTGGAGCGGCTTTCACGACCACCACAATTGATATAGGAGAGTAGTTTTATCACAACCACGTTTCAAAACTCGGAATTCCGTCGGGTTAGGTGGCTTTATTTACGCCCAAAGTCGAGTTCGATGTAAAGGCGCTTGTCAGTAAGTCGGCCTGCAAATATGGATCCACCACCAAAGCGCCGTGCATAAATGTTTCGTGTGTCTCATTATACTCTTCTAAAGAAATTTTGTAGCGTTTATATTTCTTGTGAACAGTTTTATTTTGTCTGGCAGCTTTGATGGCTTCTTTTGAAAAAATTGTATTGTGATTTCAAAATGATGAATCGATATATTTATTCATTCATGAAGGATATGTTGGTTTTGAGTAGTGAGGATTTTGGTTACGAATGTCAACACATTTATAAACCATCGAAGAAATACATGGTTTCTGATCCGTCTGATTGGGGGATCTATACAAAGGAATAGTCTTTGGATGGTATATCCAGCGTACAGTCTGTAGTTTTTAACGAACATATACACACTCCACGTTGCAATTCAAATGCTTGTTCGAACTGGTAACACTTGAAATAAAATTCTTTCTCGTAGATGTTTTTGTTTCCATTAGTACTAATATGTCGGGTCTGTAGGAAAAGTACTAATATGTCGGGACCGCATGAAGGAAAATATCTTCCCACAGAAAGAGAAATGCTTTAATCAATAATATCGGTTCTGTAGAGAGTTTATGAAACCATAGACTTTGGGTCATTTTCTAGGAAAATCGCTTAAGAAAACAACTGAAACATACTTATGAAAATGTAATCCGTTCTCCTTGTGCTGGAAGTGACCTTTATAGATCTTATCCTACGTGGTCGAATATATTTTCAAAATCAGGCAACATGTGGACACCTACGACTAGAATTTAACAACGTTTAAAGAAGACACAGACATTTGGATGAATAAATAATGGATAAGTTCTTCGATCTCGCCCAAACCGTATTTGAATTTTTTGAAAAAGGATTTTTGAAATAAGCTATGAATGAAGAACTTGGCTACTTCAATTGGTTATAGGAACTCGCTAGATTACCAAGTGAGTTTAAAGTAGATTAAAACAAGACACTGGAATTAATGGCGACGATACTTTGAATGAAATTGAATAGTAAAATCTACATTCTCTTGACTCTATTAAAATGAAATTCGTGCAGTGAATGCATATTCGTACTTAGAACTTGATGGTTTCTACCAAAGAGTAGGAGGGTCAATATATTTTCTAATCTAAAGATAATAAATATAACATTGTACCATTCAATAACAATTTGTAATCGCACATGAGTATGTCTATGCGTTTTCGTCTTTCATAACTCAAAATAATATTAACTCTTATCAGAGAACATTTTGCTTTCTATCGTATTTTAATTCTTAGAATTTCACAGATAAACATAATAAATTTTTTGTTTAAAAATCACTTTATCATTTCTAGGAACAAAGTATAAGACAAATTAAAAAATGACGCTATAAACAATTATTATGATTAATATTGATTATAAGTATCGTACCGAACGACTCACCGACACTGACGGGTGCTACATAACTTTCCCCAATTTCTTTCTTTTTTTGTGATCGCCGTGCCATTCGTGCACTGCGCAATGCACTCCTTTTATCTTCGTTCATTGCTTCGAAATTATAACTACTAATAATACTATCGTTATCGTCACTTTCACCATATCTCCAACTATCGTCACCCTTATCATTATTATTATTATTGTTTAATCCCCGATTATAGCGTGACGTTAACCATTTATATAAAATATAATTTTTAGTAAAATTATCTTTCGTTTTATTGTGCTTCTTATTGACGAGGTTGTCGTTTGATTCCAAAACGTTATTTGTGAATAGTTGATTTTGTAATAAATTCAATAGTGATAAATCACTTTCAGGTTCCGCTCCATCGGTCATGATTGTTGATACCACGTCCTGAGAATTATCATCGTCGTCTTCTTCAAAATCTGATAAATAATGTTTGAACTGTGATTGTCGTTGTTGCTGTTGGTTCAAGTGCGCCAATAGTGATGGTGATAGTAAATTTGTGGGTTTTAGTATATCAATTATTTGTTGGCACGATACTGGAAATATATAAGAAATGTATAATAAATTATATTTAGTTTTAGTTCAGAGCTTTACAATTAAACTTAAATTTGGTAATTTAACTAAGACATTTTAAATTTAGTGGAATATTAATTTATCAAAATAAATGTAGGTTGCCTTCAGGTTTGCCTTGTCGATACCTTTAAATGGTCTACGATTTAATAGTATTTGAAGAAAATGATTCGTTAAACTCAAAACCATCTACTTTAATAGTCGGAGTTCAACGGACCTCATAAGTTAAACAATTTGGTATCGGTATAGTTACCTCGGTCTTGGGCTGAAATTTTCTCACAGAAGTCCTTGTTTGTGGTGTTAGTTGAATGTTTCAACAATGATGTGTTGTGTAGTTGATTTTACTTATTTTCTAACCGTTGGTCGAAAATTGAAAACTATATAAGTGTTCAAAGTAAAAAATAAAAAATCCCGGTTGATCCACAATATATGTACAAATAAATTATAACAGTAATTTATTGCTATGCACATGCATCTACGCCAGTTCTCCATGGGTATCGCTAAACTGAATCCAGCACTGTGCTGGATTCTAGATTAAGAAATCAAAATTTGTCATATCGAAATGGTCGGATCAGCTATAAATATTACCTACGATTACAAACAGTGACTGTTTTGCAGGTAACTGTGACAAAGCCTATCAATGAGATGATCAAATTGCATCTACTCAGAGGATCAGGAAGAATAGTATGTGCACGAAAATTGTTGGGAAAATTGAAACAGGAGCTTTGATACCCGATGAGGGCATCGACTGGTATTCCACCAGTAGATAGTAGTAAGTCGGAGAGGAGTGAAACTTTGTAAACATTCTCAACATGATGTAACTGTAATACATTTATATAATACTTGATGGTCGAGGGGTTAAGGTGTAAATCACCAAGTTTTTTCATCTTAACTATCACCGGATCAAGTTTGTCACGGAAATAGGATTTTACAATAACATTTTAAATGGAGGGCGATACTATAATAACGAAAACCATTTCAAACGGCTACGATTACATAGGAAAATACTGGAACTAAAAACAGCATTAATCACCAATCACCCGTTGACTTGGAATATTCCTATATATTAATAAATGCAACTGATTTACAATTGCAATGAATGTGAAATGAAATATTGTAACGATCTGCGGAACTCAGAAAATGCTCAGATTGGAATCTGAAATTATTTTCAATATAGAGGCTTCTTTGGCGCACTAGTTAAGCTTGGCTATGGCTCAGCAGATTGGAGTGGGATTTATTGGCGGATTTTCTTACAGTGACCAGTTAAACCTCTCTACCATTCCGTCTGACTGTGGATGTAATGGTACGGTGCGAGGTTTCTTAATGCTACGAGTTTTGCACAGTCTTGGAATACGGATGACTCGAGGTTTATGCCTTAATCTGAGTGTAAATTGAGCGGTACTCCGACTCTGCAAAAACAATCGTTCACAAATGTGCCTTATTATGTTTAACATTTGCAGGCTCCACAATTCTCATCTTGGTATCCACAAGGTCACCATTCATTTTGGCGTAGATCACTTGCTCGCACATTGGTGATATCTCGACCCTGTCTTCGATTATAACTTTCAATGCATTTTGTTCATTTGTATTTATTTGAACAAGTACCTTCATATTGCACCATTTTAGGACCTGGTTATCCTGATCCACTACCATCTGATATTTTTTCATAACATCTAGTTCGAGGATACATGAATCAATTATTCTATCTACGATAAACCAATGTTTGACGCGAATCCAGCAGAATTAGAATTCCTCTTGTGCTTTCTGCAGCTGGTTCTGTTGAAAATGTGTTTTTTATGGCTGCCCAATAGCCCAATAGTTTGCGAGCTATGTGTATCACTTGCTTAAGCTTATTCTCTATCTCCTTTAAACGAGTCCACTTCTTCTACAAGGTTCTTCATCTCTCGTTTAATCTCTTGCATTTGAAGTGCTTGGATAAAATTTTGCTAATTTTACTAAATTTCAATTCCATTTAAACAGTTTATTGTGATGTTTCAACTGCTGTTAAAAGAGTTTTTATACCAATTGAATTTCGGATAAAAGTTTTGAAGCTTTATACAATTTGTGTCATCGTGGCATTAAAGTGTCTGTTAAGGCTGTATGGTACTGAGGAAACAAATTTCTTTTTAGTACAGATATTTAAATGCCCCTAAATGCATGCAACTGGTATTTTTTTAATAAATTTGACTACCATAATTTCGAATAATTTGCTTACTATACTTTATTTATATTATGTATATGTGTAAAATTAATTATTTTGCTGATCTAACCATTGCATACTATAATAAATTAATAACCTCTTATCTTGGACACACTTTTTATTTCGCGATTTTCCATCGAGCGAAAGTAAATTTTCCAAAAATAATCGTCATTGCGGCGTAAAAACAAACATAATTTTTCGATCAATAAAAATCGAATTTTTTTATATTTTTAACTAAATTTTACATTTTCTACGTCATTTCGAGACTAATCTTGATAATCATATATTAATCCCTTGATTTTATGTTTCTTAATACATAAAATATTAACAAAATTCATTTGTACATTTGTAAAAAACGATAACCGTTGAAACCTAACCATAGACAAACTATAAACTAATGCCTCAATTAGACATCTAAGTTTATGCTAAAGAAAGAATTGAGTCAATTGGCAATATTTTATGGTCAAAAACTGATTTTTACTAAACATCGTTTTTGACAATTTGATACAGCCTTAATTTATTGACCAAAAATGTCATCTGGCCGTAGTTTATCATGTCAAAAATCAAGAATTTAAAGCTTGCAGTGCTTTGCAGAATATTCACTTACACATCATTGGTCCTTTTTACCTATTTCTGATAATCAGCGATACTGTATAACAATAATCGATCGATACAAG